>JAZGTH010000020.1:7393577-8647123 GCA_036877525.1 Chromobotia macracanthus | reverse complement strand
TCATGTTATTCTCTTCCAAAAATATTGGGAAATGAACAGCTTATGGTTATAGGTTTTCTCTTACACTGTCTGGAAATTAAAAAAGAAAAAAAAAATGGAGATGGATTAAAAGCATTAATCTACATTTATAGACAATATAAAAGACTTAAAGTTAGAAAGTAAAAGCTGCAGCTAAAGAAACTTTGCCGTGTGCTATAGACAAATCAACTCAAAGTGTGCTGTTACATTTCTAAGCAAACATGCTTATGGTTTGCATCTACCAAACAGTGATAAAAAAAATCTATTGACCAGAAAATAACAAAGACTTGGGGATGGACTTTATGACTTGAGTCAATAAGCAATCACCTACTGTACTGTAGAAACCTCCTAGAACATTCTTACAACCAACCAGAAAGCCTGAGTAACCACATACTGTAGAAAAACACTAGGAATAATAATTAGCATGATGGCAGAGATATGAGCACATACACTGCTTACATTTTTTTTAGAAAATGAAAATATCAAGTTATTACTGTACTGTAATGCTTACTATACACTCAGTTATATACAACCTGAGATCTTCAAACTGTGTAAGAAGCTGAAATGTATTTTTGTTGATGGAGATAGCTGTCACCAAGTTACCAAAGTTGGTATTTTGGAAACTATATTTATCAGTTTGTTTTGTAAAATGTTTAGTAGAAATTTTGCAAGGGGACAAAAAAGAATATGGTGTTACATCTGAAGCACTAGAGAAAAAATGCAATGAAAATGTGTTTATCAGTAATATTTTAGTAAATTTATAGCATATATGAACTCCATTACTATATATGATACAACTGAGATGAAGGTGAGAAGAGATCTTCTGGCATCTCAAATATGTTGTGTCATGTTTTTGTGTGTGTGTGTGTTGGGGCAATGCCTGTGCTGGGATTTTGGCTCAGTGTCACTTACTCAGGCTGATGCCAGTAGCCTGCTGGTTATATGGCACATTGTAAGGGGCCTAATGGAATGGGAGCATCTCCATGACGATTAACCGGGAGAGTGGCTCTCTGGCGGGGCCCAAACTGGCTTTCTGCCTAGTGGTTGAGTCAGAGCATAGCGCAACTACACAAACACACAGAATCAACAATCCTACACAGACACAAATACACATGTGGCCAAACACAGTGTTCAGATACACATATAAATCCAGACATCGGCCTCATCTATCTACCCACAGTGACAACAGCGGCAGCAATGCTGAAATGTTGCTGTCTACAGCCATTAGTACAGAAGGCTCCACACATTGAAATACATTAGTGAGATTGCTCTGGGTGCAGACAGGGATTGGGATAACAGCCTGCTAGATGTTTATTTTTTCCAAAAAAGAAAAATGTCCAAAAATGTCTCTGGATTATCAAGTATGTCTAAGCTTTTTGGACATAACTGCATAAATTAACCATTGAACTGACTAATCACTTAATGGTTTAATAAACAGGTTTACAAATTCTAAATGTCAGTGCTGATTAGCTTTAATTTCAGTTATTTCCTTTTTACAGGAAGAGAGATTTTACAGAATGGCCAGAAACAAACAGCATAGGTGTTCAGTAACAAATGCTGATTTGGTTGTTTAGGTTGATAAATAGCTTAACCAATGAGGGTTCACCAGTTACAATTTGCTGTTGAACAGTATACTGTAGCTATCCTGGTGTTTTGGCTTAAACCAAACAAGTACTAACTTGGTCACTGTGATTTTACTAAGCAAGATGTGCTCCTGGATCAGCATCTTCAGATGATTTTATTAAATGAGCAGAAGAGAACAGCACATTTTAGACAGCAGTAAGACAGCACCAGTGAAAAAGATGCTTAGCAGACAGTCAGGGATGTAAAGTGTAGTAAACGAAGACACTGAAATCAAGGAGTACATCACAAAGACAGAGAACATCTCCACACTGTTTGAAGACAAAAAATGAACAGGACATTTCAGACTGTCTCAGAACTACCATCTCCACAATCTGCTTCCACTGCCCAATGCCCAGCTGAGATCTTCACCACAGCAAAAGAGATTTTTCCTTCCCCTCCCTGTTTCTTCTTGCCTTTCTCACTTGCTTTTCAACTCCTGCCTTCACAGGTGTCTGGAAGATTGATGGGATCAGAAATAGAGGGAGAAGGAAGACAGAGAGAAGATAAAACATCTCCACACTGGTCAGTCTGTCAATTAGACCGTACACACTTGGAACAGGACGAGTGGAGAACAGAGAGTGGTAGACAGACACAGACATCCACAGACAGCTATCAAATGATTTTAAAACAGTAAAAAATAGACTTTTGGAAATAATATTAGTATTATTATTATTTAGTGCCACTGAAGTCACTATAATGTTTCATCATGGTACAAGTGTGTGTGTGTGTGTGTGTGTATATATATATATATATATATATATATATATATATGTATGTATGTATATGTATATATATATGTATAGTACTGTGCAAAAATCTTAGGCACATTAGTATTTTCGCTTGAAGAAACCTGCCAGTAAACCTACAGTGCTATGAGAAAGTTCAGACAGACTCAATGATTGTGAGATCAGATCTCTCTGTGGAGAACTGGCTGTTGTCAGTCTCCTTGTGCATACAAAAATCTCACTGGATTATTACAATTAATGGCAAAAAGAATGTTTGAAAATGTAATCTTATAATTCCTTGTTTATAATTCCTTAATCTTATAATAACTTGCTTAAAAAACATTGTTGGGTATGAAAATACTAATGTGCCTAAAACTTTTGCACAGTACTATATATATATATATATATATATAGTACACAATACACAACACTGTACACAATAACAGCTCCATGCCTTAGTCATGACCACACAAGCCATTCTGGTCTATTAAACCAGGAACTTGAGCAGAAATGTTAAAATCATGAAGAACTGCCCCCTCTGCTATGATGAGGTCAGCTTCAATCTGAACTAATTGATTCACTTTTATTTCCTGAACTAAGCAAGCAGTGCACAGTTTATAAAGTGCAGAGTGTCTCAGTGATTGAAAACACTTGAAATAATTGAGCTGTTGTTTGGTTTGACGTTGCTGAGTCACTCAGTAGTTCAGTATTGAGAGACGAGAGGTAATTGATATTGACTTTTTCGCCTTTGATTTGTCATCGGCTTCCGCAAAGGGAACCGTCTGCCGACTGTGGCAAAAGACAGGGCGCGACTATTATCTCTTTGACCAGGCCATAACACACGCTTGTCCATGAAGTCCTACAAGCCCTGCCCTTGCTTCACAGAGGTAGCAGAATTGCTAGCCTAAACGACGTTTGCTGACAATAGACACAACAATCGAACTATTGATCCCTTGAATGACAGGAGACATTCAAGTGTTGGTTACACTTGAAGAGGTCCACAGGATTTAGACATACAATAAAACAACATCCAGAACTTTAATCCAAACAATCACCTTTGCTTTCTGGATCACTTCCCATTTGTACCAGCTAACAAGAAACAATGACACTTCACTGATTACAAAATTCATGACTGACAAAAAATGTTTAGAGCAAAGGATCAGTGCTATTTATTGAACAGCATCAGACACTCATTACACATCTTCCACAGGGGAGAGGAACAGAGCAGAAAAGACTGAAGTCAAAGCAAAAGTTAGAGCATATGTCAGTGCATGGAAACAAGCACCAGTCATGTGCTGAAAGGGGATTTTCATAATGTGACGGAGTATTAAGCAGCTACAGTATGGATTGGACCTGTAATCCACACTTATGCCAAAACACACCCGCTGAGATACACCAGACTAAGCTGAGCTGTTACCTGTCTTGTCTAGAGAGAGAGAGAGAGAGAGAGAGAGAGAGAGAGAGAGAGAGAGAGAGAGAGAAAGTAGGATGGAGAGGGAGTGGTAGGGTGTGGGGACAGAAAGAGGGAGAGACAGAGAGACTGAAACATAAAACACTGCAATGAATAGAACAGATGATAAAATAATACAATGATATAAAAATAAAGAAAAAGATTGACTAAGGAAACTAATATATTTTGGTCATAGAGATCTTTAAAATACCAAAGGTAAGATAATAACCTTCACTGAAGAACCAATTTCACAGGAACACAACAGTTCTTTGTCGCATGCTTCTGTATAAGCTATTGTGTCTAGTAATAGTGCTTGTTAGATTTAATTGTGGTCTTTATAATGAACTGAACTTCACAAAAGGGCCAAAAATCCCCTCAGTGTCAAAAAAAGACTTTATTTTAAATTGTAAAGTAAGCCAATTTAAGCAATTTTAAAGAAAACCAATTTGGTTGTGACATGCTCTAAGCATCTAATCTTTTAATATTTTAAAATCTGTTAAAATATTTTATATGACAAAAGATGAGATTCACATTAATGCAAACCTTAACAGCCATTTGAACAAAAAAAAACAGTGGCTGTCAGGATCATTCGTCATAAACTTCTGTAACTTTCAAACAGGGCTGAAGACACCAGTGGTTTTCAGGGCAAAACTTTGGCTTGCTGAATTGGGATTTTCATGGCTGACAGTGTGGAGTTATTGTGATGAAAAGGGGTGGATTCGGTCTCCTGAGTTTAGTGACGGCTGCTGAAAACATTAGATTGACTGAGAATGTTTGAAACGTGAACTGTGGCGTCACAACTGCAACTGAGGTACTCACTCAGGCATCTGTCATGCATGATTTGTTTTCTTGTTTGTTCAACCAGTAGTTTGTTTGTCTCCACAGGACAACTCCAGCTATTCAGTCACTTCCCCAAAGGTAATGAACCAGTCTGTATCTCTCCTATTATAAATTAAGTTTTTAAGCAGCTCTTGTTCTCGGTTTAGAACACTAATGGATAAATGTAGAGGTCATGTTCGATTACAACTGTGGAATGAGGAAGCCCGTGGTGGGATTGAGTGAAAAAGTAATGAAGTAGTGAAGTAGTGTTTTAAGGGATCAGAAGCTGAACGGGCTCGGTCCTGGAGCTCTGCACAATGTGTTTGACACTGGGGATAGCACGAGCCCGGGCTTATCTTTAATTGATGCGCTAAACCCAGAAACTCTGCCATGAGACAACACAACAGCTGTGAAAGAGAGAGAGAGAGAGAGAGCAAGAGAGAGAGAAAATGGAGTGCGAAATGGAACTCAGTGGAGAGATTGTAATGGAGCGAGGAAAGAGGAATTGGAACAGAGCCAGTGCAAGTTGGTGACTACAGAGAGTGAGCGAACAAAATGTAAATATAAAGGTTAGAGAGAGAATAGCATTCCAAGGGATCCACAATGACAACTCTGTTGTGTCAGATTAAATACGTGGGACGGAAGACTCTGGCTCGCGTGGTGATCAAGGCTGAGATTTGTGCATTAATGTGTGGCTCAGCGGGACACACTCATTCAGGTTGCTGCAGCAGGGCTCTGATGAAGAAGCACTGGGGCTGATGGGAAGGAATGAAGATGGCCACCCTGGGGCGTACACCAGTAGCATTAAGGCTGATGGATCTGGTGCCCCTCACAAGCTCTTAGAACATGTAGGAATGCCACAGGCCACAGCTAATGCAGAGAGCTGAGGGAGTGCAGAGAGGTTTCAGTTTTGTACTGCATGCATGTGCGCTAGACAAACAGAAAGAGAGAGATTTCTTGTTCATTTGTCAGTTCTAAAGTCTGGTGTTTCTATAAGCACTTTTGGTCTGTGGACTTTTACAAATTCACTTATAACTGGTTCAATTTAGTATCTAAAAATAATTCTCAGTGGTTGGTTGACAAGTATCATAATAGAGTTCTGTCATTCCTACGTTATTCTGTGGTGAATTTTCATTTTTGGAAGTCTTTTTTTGAGTCTTTTGTCTTGCTAAAGCTAATTTTATAACTAGCATTTAGCATTCTAGTAAATACACACAATTAAATATTATTTTCACAGTTTTTCATAATTTGACAAAATTACAGTTTGATTGTAAATGAAAAAAATCTCCTCAGAAGTGATATTTTTCTTGATTTTTCTTTGTTTTCTGCACACATCACATGCCTCATATTTAATCTCAGGCATGCTCTTCATGCTTCTAACACTGTTGTTTCTCTAGTAAATAAGTACACTTTTGAAGTAACTTTTTCACTTTCTTCAAAAACTATCTATAATAGTAATTACAGATTACTATTAAGTATTTTTATTTTTATTATTATTAAGTATTTTACTATTGAAATGATCATAATTTCAAAATGCACTCATTCATTTTTTTCTTATTTTAAAAATGACAGTCTGAGCGTGGGACAGGGGTAAAACAATACAACAATTTAAACATGAAAGGCATTTGAAAGTAACAAAAATCAAGCATAAAGGCATATTACTAAAATGGAAATCAAGTTCTAGAGCATAGAAATGCCTGTAGTTAGCAACACACCCCTTAACATCCCTTGAAGTACGTTGAAAACAACCTTAAAGAAAACCAAGGCTGGTTTAATAAAGGGTTAACTGACCCATTGAGCGTCAGCAATGTATTTTTAGCATGTTTTCTATAGGTAATGTTACATAAGGTTCCAAAGTTATAGAATTACTGCCTAATGTGAACTCTCTGCATGGGGTGTCCTCCTTGGGTTGACTTTGCCGTAAGAAATTCCTTAAGAACTCATAAACACAGAGCTTATGAGCATCTCAGGTAAAAATGACGAACAGTCAACATAAACCTTAGCAACCAGAGTTCCACAATGTCATATCCCAAATGACCACTGGCTAATTGTGTGAGTTAGAGAGAAAAAGAGAGAGAGTATGTGCATGTACCAGCAAGTTAAATAAATGAGAATACTGAGTGGCAGATCGCGCTCTGCTGTATCTATCTGTCTGTCTGCTCGGCACAGATTGTTTGTTGGAATTGCTGTCACACCCGTTTATTCTCTCTCTCTCTCTCTCTCTCTCTCTCTCTCTTTGGGCTGTGTAAATGCAGTATTTGTCTGTGTGCTGACACTAATTGGAGAATAGCTTTAGGCCTCCCCTGGGCAGTAGCCTCCGGAGCACAGCCTTGATTTGTGGCATCTTAAGAAAGTTGGAGACAGGGGGAGATGGAAGGAGAAAAGGAGAATTTGAGAAGAAAGAGGCAATCAAAAAAACTGGAGGCAAAAAATGAAACAAATGAGAGAAGGGAGACAAGAGGTGAAGGGTTGTGAATGAAACGGAGAGAGGGTAAAAGTGAGATTATGTTACAAGGCTCGAATCCGAGAACTGTTTTGTGTGCTTGTGTGCACAAGGGTCAAATATTCCTATACAAATTGGTACACTGCTAGTTTTTGTAGGGTTGTCCAACTGCCAGATGCTGACAGTGAGGGTGGTTTGTGTTTGAGTGTGAGAAGAAAGTGAAGAACGAAGAAGAATGAAAGATTTGAAATGGGTATTTGAACGAGAGTTATTTTGAGATGAGGGAGGTCTTATGTAAATGCAGCTACTGTCTATGCCTAATTTATGATAGGAGATGTCTAAGAGGATACATGTAGACCATTTCTTCCACATGACCAAATCACACTCAAGACCACAGAAACACACACAAAATCAGGGCTCAACCAGTTGCTGGTATTGCACCTTCTGATAGCACTGTTCATTTGCACATGCTATCTGCATGGTTTAGCACCTGAGTCACTACACTTGGGGAGACACTTAACAATTGTCTGGTCAATTACAAATGTTATTTATTTGTGACCGCTGATCATTCTAAGTCTGTTCCAGTTGGGCTCAGTCCTTGATCAGAGTCAACATAAAGTCGTGCAGTGTGTGATGTCCAAAGATTCTAATCTTAAAATTTAAGAGCCAGTCTTCCTTACAAAGATTTCTTAAACATTTAATATTTGCGACTAGCGCCTGTGATCGATAATGCCACCGCTGCTCTGAGAAAGTACACAGACAGGAGACAAATTATGAAAAAAATGTTTGCAGGGTAAGATCTACATAACATATGGTGGAATATGTGATTACTTGATTAATAGTGGTATTATGTATATATTTGAAAAAGACTTTATAAATGACAAAATATAATATTGGGCTATCTCGTATATATCAGTACAGAGAGAGATAAGTGTGTTGTGTAGTGGACTGACTCAGTCATTAGGTTTGTGCTCCTCTCTGACTTTCAAAGAGTAGAATCAATTCCAGTCGATGGAAACTATCTTTAAGTGTGTCCAGTCTTAGAATGTTTCAGATAGCTGTGTTTCTGGCCCAAAGGAATTCTTGGAATCAGGTAAATGCAGATACATGCCCACAAAATCTGTGCAGAACAAACCATTCATAACACGATTCTGATCTTGTGGGTTGGTTCAGAGTGCTTGCTTGAGAATGATGCTGCAGAATACTGTGATGTAGGAAACTTTGGAACAAATGTCTCCATCATTTGATGAATAGCTTCTGACATGATCAATAGAAAATGTAAACAAAAACATTTATTGCATTTATTGCTAGAGTCCTCAGAGTTCTTTAAAACAACAAATGTCTTGACCTGGTGAATAATTACACCACAAATTACAACATATTTACCATTATGGAAAATTCCCATGTTTAGGAAAAATGTTTTTGGTGATTAATTACGTTCATGGTTGAACTAGTGTGATTAGTGAGATACTGGTGAATTTATGGTAACTGTGTGTTTATTTAAAATCCCACCTTTTAATTATGGTTACTGCAATAAAACCACAGTTAATTTTCATTAAGAGGCATTAATAAGCATAATTCCTTCAGAAGGTGTTGACATAGCATACAGTATGAATTTTACAAGTTCTCCATGCTTTTTTCTCTCTCCCTGTCCTTCGTTCTGTCTGATTGTGTACCCCTCAAGGGGCCACTCTCGCTTCTTAGCAAGGGGCTAATTTAGATGCCTCTAATCAATATGCTCGCAACTTATTTAACTAATGAGCAGTGCTTGCCATTGGGGAAGACATTTGGAGGACCTGCTACACAGCCAGAGTTTCCAAGGCTTAACCAGTGCATGTCTGGGATTAAAGCTGTTGCCCAGGGAAAAATCAACTAGTTATTAAACTACTCCTTCTCCACATATAAATATATAAAGCAGCGCACTGCTTCGCACCGCCTGCAGTGTTTAGAATGATCTTATGAATTTATGCAGAGAGCACAAATATTTCTTTGCACATATTCAATGGCAAAGAGAATCTCACAATACTGCAGGTCACTTGTAAAGTAATATTTTACTGTAAATTCAGAACTGTGGTCACTGTTTGGATTACCGTTGACTCCTCCAGGCCCTCAGTACATGAAAATGAGTACTTTTTTAATTTTTATGTTTTAACCGTCTGTGACAGACTGGCCACCTGTCCACTCCTCAACACTCTCAGTGACCCAGGTATAATTGATTTAGATAATGAATGGATAGATGTTTTAACAGTTTACATACTAACTAATTTAGAATCGATTTGCTCATGTTTCATGAATTAGGCCCATAGTGAGTCACATGACACGACGCAGCTAATAGGACATGGAGCAGCAGTAACTTCAGCATGTCAATATCCACTACAGGTATTTAATATTAATTATTTTAAAGCAGTGTTTTTCAAACCAGGGGCCCTCAGCAAACGTTTTAACAAATATACATCTTTTTAGTTGTGCCAAGCTCAAGAATATTTTATTGGCTATAAATTATGAGTGGGGGGAGGCATCAGATATTGTTGTAGAAGGGAGAGCTCAGTCAAAAAACTTAGGTTAACAAAACCTATATTACCCAGTATTACTGTATGCTGTGTTTTTTGCACAACTGACAAGTCAAACTATATGACTTTGATATATTACCCCAGCAGGTGAATATATTTTGTATATTGTATTTTTCTATTTTTTTTTGTTTCACCTTGTCCTACCTTTTGTTTTTAACTTCATTTCCTATATGATTTACTTAATGATGCAATTTGTCCCCCAGAGACATGCTGTTTACGATCCCCTTTAGACATTTCACATGAAAGTAATATTTCCTCATACATCATGCCATTTAACAAAAGCAGTAATAGTAACATACAGATCCTTATAGTTAATTAAAATACAATCATTCACTTACTCCACACAGATAATGAATCTTTCCTGAATAGAAGAAAAAAATGTCTGCACTTTGCTGGGTATTTCTAGGGTTATACAATCTATATGATGATAGGTGTCATGCACAAAAAGGTGTCATGCACCAAAAGAATGTCGACCTTGGCTACCAGAAAGAGAAACAGAAAGAGAGAGCTGTAAAAAGTGGAGAAATGAAAGAGCAAGATGGAGAGAACTGCACACACAAAAGCTGAGACCAGAAAATAGTGTTGACAGAAATAGAGTCGATGGTAAATGCTGACCATGAGACATGTTTTTTTCTATGGTGCATACGTCGGCAATTTCTTGAGCCTTATGGATCTGATGCTTGTGTAAAACACATAGTTATATACTTAAAGCTTGAACTTCCAATACACTCTGGTGAAAAGTTTGAAAGACTTATCTGTGCTGAGCTCATCCAATCAGCTTCACCTCACGTTTACAATCAGATTGCAAAGAAGAGGTGAAGGCAGGTAAGGAGGACACAGGATTTAAAAATTAGGAATTACCCTCCTGCAGTGACCCTAATTGCCAACCGTGTGCCACTCAAAGCCACAGAGTCTGCTTCTCTTAAGTCTGACAAGTGTACCCCCCTCCCCTGTATTAATCATAAACAGAAGGGAGTTCGTTAAAAGAAATTAGCATTTGGGGTCATTATGATCAAAGGTGTTGCCATTTAAAGACATGACTAAATTTTGAAAATTTCCAGCCTCTCTCTGCTTGATTAGGGGGAGGTAGAGCAAAATAAGTCAGCTTGTTATTTTACATTAAAAGAAATCCAGGATGTGTCAGAATCTTTCTTTGAATATCTCTTCCAAATGCTAAAAAAATAAGTATGCATGTCTGCATGTACACAGATGAGGGCTCTGACTGGCCAAAAAAAAACATTGGAGATTCCTTGAGGATGATGCCTGACCATTCCAACTCCCTGTCATGCCATGGCTATGCAGCAAAAACAAGTACAAGATGTTATTTTTAAGACTTATGGAAGATGCATTTTTACCACATTAAGAACTTGCATTTGCATTTAGAAACAACAGTTTTTAACAGTTTTTTGATCATAATAATCCAATATAGCAGTTTACCTTTGTTTTTCCTTAGGCAATGCTCTCTGTGTATCTATCATCACGACTTTAAGAAAAATTAGCATGAGCTGTGGCAGCTAAATCATTTTAAATTGGTAATACAGTCTTAATGTATTGCTCGTTTGCAAAACATTTTATGAACAACATTGTATTCTCATGGAAATTAAAAGGGAAATTGTCTTCAGGCTGTCAAATTATTCTAAGTTAAAACATTTTCATAACCAACAGAAGTCATTTAATCTAAAATCACCGGGTCAGACAGGGAATTCTGAGCCCTGAAACTGTTTGAGGGGTCGGGGTGGGGAGTGAGCATGATCTCCATCAGACCAGAGGAGAGCACAAGTTATTTTGGGCCCCAAGAATTAGTACCACTTTATAGCCCATTAGTGACTGTCATGGGGTCCAATTACAGAATCTTCCCTGCAATAACTTACATACCCTTAGTGTGTTCAAAATGCTCTGCGTGACATAAAACAACCATCCACATGTCAAAATTTTAAAATGTAAACACACAGCTTGGCAGCACTTTAAGAAAGCTATCTCGGCTTTCATTACCAGCTACGCTCATGTAAAGAAAATCTCCAACAACGACAGAATTTCTTTCTTACTTATCCGTCTGTGATAAAATATGTGTTGCAATATTTTCTGCTCTCTGCAGCAGCGCCGAGACACAGCGCTGTCATTTCTATGACACAAACGTTGCGCACCCCATTTTAATCATAGATTTCTCCAAGCAAGTCTTAATGCAAACTGTTCGAAACCTTCCTTTACTGGCATGCATGTCGTGGGGAGAGGCAGCTTAACAAGTTCAAAAAGGCCAACTATTAAGTGTGACAGGCTAACTTTTCAAAGAGCCCGTGTCTCGTTAGAGCTCACCACGGGAGTCAGAAATAAATAAATAACCTTTTTATGAAAAAATTCAACACTGACACCTAGTTTGTCTAACAATGTGCCTACTGCCTGAGTTTAAAAGATTAAAATGTCTGTCTTTTTCACACAGTTCTTTATTTTGTTCCTATTTCGTTAGCACCTGTCTGTCATGACTTATCATTGTCAAGTGTGTTTGAAAATATTCTATTTCATACGAACTGTTATTAATTTGCAAAAATCCCTCTTATACATAGAGAAATGCATAGCATTTTTAAGGTCGTCTGAAAATCATTGCACTTAGTCAAGGTAGCTTTGACCCAAAGTAAGCTCAATTTTAACAAGCAATACTTCATAAATGAATGACATACGGAGCAAATATTCCTCCTCTGCAGTAATGAGTGCACATGAGTGCACATGCACAGATCAGCGGCATGCTGACCTGACCCTCCTGGGAGGAAAAGATGTGTTTTTCTCTTATTTGGCAGGGGAGTCAATCAGTGGCCCTGATCAGAAAAGGTGGTGGTCAGCAAGGGCAGTGCAGTTTAGACCTTGTTAGACCTTAGAAAATAATAGCGCTGCTGATATAGAGGTTCTGACACAGCTGGTATTATTAAAGATTTTACAAATAACAGCTAACAATAATCTGTCCATCCATCCATCTTCTATACTTCTTAACCTTTGTAGGATCACAGGGAAATAATAACAGTAAATTCAAAATGATAAAATACACCAGCTACTCTGCTTTCCTGCAACACTGTAATCATGCAGATTTGATGCTTGCATACTTTGTATTGAGTCATGAGGTCAATCTGTGACATGTACCTTTATTCATTATGTGAATGCACAGGTCACAGTTTATCATACTTGAACTTTGCTATGCAGCGTCTCATGTGGTCATACCTTAACTTCACTTTGTAATGATGATCTGACAAGCTAAGATTTTACTGCAGTCAAAAAGTCAAATGCCACATCCGTAGCTTCTGGTGTGCTCAAATTAAATGGCTCACAGCTGTGTTTAGCAGAATTATCGCTCTCTGTGTTCTTAGCCCTGCTAAAGGACAGACTCAATGGGAATATCCACTGCATGAGGGAAATTATTGACTGAGCAATGGTGGCATTTACCTAGTTTTAATTCACATTAAAAATGGCAACAGACCATATTGGACAGCATGAAAGTTAATCCCTTTTAACTGCACAGGTGAGGCAGTGTGTGTTTGTGGGTGTGTGCGCGTACAGTCATCCTATCGGTGAGGCAGGAAATGATTGGAAGCTTCTGTCTGTGATGTGGAAGTTGTCTTGTTACTCTCCAACTACTAATGCTGGCCATGGGTAAGAGAGGATTAGGGACCAAACCGACGATTAGGAAAATGAATGCAGCAAGATTGTAATAATAAAGCTTAAATCAAATATCAGTGCTGTTTCATTTCAGACACACCTGCTAAGCATTTCTAGACTGTATGTGTTTCTGTGTGTGTGTGTGTGTGTGTGTGTGTGTACTGTGTTTGTGAGTGACGAGAAACACTATCATGGTACATTAATAGTATCATATAGTAATACCGTGGTAAACACTGCAAAGCTGGGGAAAGAAATTTGAAATTGTAGCTTTCCATACAACTACCGACTGTGCTACTAAAGATAAACTTGAACAAATACAATATATACAATAATAAATAATAAAGCTACTAGAGAGAGATGACAGTTTAGGAAAGTGAGTCTGTTTATTACTTTTGTTCACTTGGCTATAAATCTGCGCACTATAAAATGTGACAAAAAACTGTTGATGGAGAAAGTTAGTAGAATTGCTACATTTATGTGAATATTTCCCAAGACTGGTACGTTAATATATACACTGTTGAACTGAATGATTACCATATTAGCATACCATGGTCTATGCATGACAAGAAAATTGTCCAAAGGAGGATTGTGAAAGTTTACACAAACAAAATGTGCTTTGGTGTTCTCATCATGGAAGGAGTGAATGACATGTTCATTGTCAGTCTTCTCCTGGACCTCAAGGATCTATGCACCTGTGGAGCCAGGTTCACTTGATGAAACCTTATGAAACACACAATAGTGGATTCACGGTGGCAGTGACAAAGCACAATGGGAACCAGATGTGCCACAACACACACACAGCCCAGAATGTTTTATTTACGCACCCCTTCTCATAGCAGAGCAGCAGAAACCACAGTGACAGTCAGGAGGATATCACTCGCTCATAGTGTGCACAATTGCATTACCAGCATTATACTGACTGCAGAAATAATAATGTTTTTCTCTCTGCCTTTGGCATATACAGCCAAAGCAGTGGCAATATGCATGCCTACAGTTTTCGCGGTCTAAATCTAAAGTAAATCTGAACTTTGATCCATTTATTAAAGTCCCAAAATCAATCAAGTCTCCACAGAGTTTAATAATCTCTGGTCATCTACCAAAATGCAATGGGAAATGAATCAATGGCAAGTTATTTGCAATGCACAACATCAATTTCTAGATCTACAATGACATACATTCAAAGTTAATGACCATTGTGACCTCAGACTCCAAAGTTATAACATAGTTGCCAAATTACATTTGAGAGGCAATAGTATATTACTTGTGAAAACAGCTATATGCTTCAACCCTGTCATCTTTATGTGGCCTTTTATCTATGATAAAAGAATGTTTTATTCCATTGTTAAGCTCCAACACCCCTCACACACACACACACACACACTCATGCACATACACACCGTGAAAGGCAATGCATTCAACTAAAAAGCAAAGTCATTATCCTCCAATGGTGACAGCACTGTTTGAAAATGACATTGGATTTTAATGTGGTGCAAGTCAATTTCAGAGTATGAAAGGGCTTGTGGGAAGATAATGCAAGACCAATTTACACTCAATTGAAATGTGTGTTTCCTTTTGAATCTGCCCCAATTCCATCCTGGCTCAATGAACAGCCTGGGCTGAATGTGGAATGTTGTGCTGAGAGAATATCCATTGCAATGTTACAAAGCCATTCGAAGACTAACTGGCCTTCCGAGTCATGGTTATTCTTCAAGGGCAAATCTATTAAAATGATATTCAGATTTACCAAGCTGTAATACATAATCACACCATTAGTGGTTCAAAGGTTTCACCTCTCACACGGCTTGTACTTTTTGTCTACCTTGCAGGTAGTGTTAATGGAATACATACAATAAAGTATGCACAAAATGTAGAATATATTTATAAAATCACATAGAGGGATGTGTTTACCCTTGATTTTAGTGCTTAAGGGTGTTTGTGTAGGTACATGTGCATGTGTTGCATAAAAGCTGTCACCCTGCCTTTCAGGAGCACATATAAAAGCAGTCAATGTTCAGAAATAAATAACACAGACGGCAGTTATCAAGAATCTTTGACTCGACTAACAATAGCTTTCTGTCCCCAGTGGAAATCAAACTTGAAAATTGATACTAATCTAAACACAATACTGAGTTTGTGGTTCTGATCTCGACAGACCTTCATTCTGCAGGGATGTTTTGCTCAGATACATGTTGAAGGATTGATGAAGAGGAGAATTGAGATCTTCTCTTTTGTCTTTTCTTTCTTCTGATCAGCAGCAAAGCAACAGACCAGGTTGAAGTTCTTTGATATCTGTGCCAGGCTCATGGGGGCTCAAGCGAACGACCACCCACACCACAATGAGGCTCAGACTCCTGAAGGAGGTAAAAGATTACAGATGACATACACTCTTGTAACTTTTGTGTCACTTTTGATCATGGCAGAGAATCAATGCACAGCATACTGTTTGACAGCTTCTTCCTTCTAATCATGAGAAGATAGAATCAGCCCTCCACCCGCCCTCCACCCTGTTCCCCATCCTTTCTGTCTTGTTCCATCTCTCTCTTTCCTTCCATCCTGTCCTCATTCCATCTTCAATCTCTTTCTGCTCTTCTTTTTAATGTTCCCATCTGCTTCTCGCTGTAATACGTCATGTCGGCCTCTTTCTTTGGGTCTCGTCCTCTCTGAAATTCATGTCCCCATTGCCAACACCATTTTCTCTATTATTACATCCCCATTATCTCTCTCCTCTCTAGCTCATTCTATCCTTTTACCTCAATAATGCTGTGTGTTGAGCTAGTCACGGACAGGGTAATTCGTGATTACACAATAGACAATAACTACGCTGGGAGTGAAACAGAAAGCAGAAAGTTCTAATACATCCCATCATTACCACCACCTATGCCTCTTTTCCACAGATGGGTGTTGGTGTCCAGTCTGGAACCGTTCCACCACAGAACACTGCAGCAAAATGATATCATATACATAAAATATATAGGCTTGAGAATTAACATGGACTCCACATCAGATACTTCTGATCATATCTGGTGCTCAAAACTCATAAGACTTGAATACTCCAGGTCACTTTATTTTTCCTGTCTATCTAAAATAAAATAATATAGTTCAAATACATGTACAAAATAGTACAAATATATGTGAATTAATTGCAATTAGTTTATTTCAGTGTAGCTTCTGATAGGTACATCAAAAACAGCTCTTGATCTCATAGAGACATTGAATTCAATTACTTGAATGGATGTTAAAATGTTTTCAAAACTCACACAACTTGTCAACAAAGACCTTGATGTTGTGTTAATAAATGGGCAGGTTATGTAGTAACATCAGCAATGTCACCATTCGGCTCTCACATTAGTGGAAACATGTCCGTTTGGAGATCTCCTGGCCAAACACCAGCTGATCATCATCTCTGCCACAATAACCAGTAATAACCGTAATTTTTTAATAAAGCTCATTGACACTGAGATGTGATAATTTCAGCCCCCAGATTAGGTTCTGCTAACAGATCTGAAGCATTTCAGGGGCTGATGTGCATGCTAATGCAAGACGCTGGAGAGACGAGTCATGAATTATACCAAAACATCATCATTACTGTCATCAATTAAACCAGCTGCTCTCATGTTCGTGAGCTATGACACCAGCCCACATTTGTTCCTTATCCCTTTTATTTAAACAGTCACTTAACAGAGTGGCTAACATTCAAGGAGCATGATGTCCATGTAAACCTACATAGTGTGTGTGTGTGTGTGTGTGTCTGTGTGTGTACACTCTCTGCCGGCCCAGTTAAGTGCCCAGCGGTGGTGTGGATGAGTGGTCAGGTGTGAAATTACAAACTCTGCCCAGAATCCCATCAGCTGTTAATGCACACCCACACAGAGCTAGCTGAGCTAGGCGCTCCAGTTGGAGCTAAACCAATATAACGAATCAAACACCAAAATACCTACAGCACTCCATTCTGAGACTTGTACAGCAGGGCCAAAACAAATGCGAATACATTGAGGGCAGCTCGGAAACAGAGGTATCACTGATATTAAAATGTGCTTCAAACACATGTTTGGATATACTGTTCTTGAGAAAAGTCAGGTGGTTTTAAATAGTCTAAACAATCACAGAGAGATGATGTTATGAACTAAACATGTACTTCTCTGTATATATGACATGGTGCTCACCAGAAAACTTGAATTATTTAGTCAATTAATGCAGCAATTGAACTACATTTCCCATCATTCCCTGAGGTGGCACACAAGTGCAATGTAATTAATGTATGTAACATATCAAAGCATATAAATGCTTTATATTTTTGCATTTAAACTCAAAAATTATTAGATTCAAAGTAAAAGACAGTTTGGCCAATTTGTGAACCTTTCTGACATCTAAAATATCTTCACCAGCCCATTTTGACGTTTAACTATGTGTTTACCATGGTTTACTATTTGTGAGGGCATTGTATATGTAAATATGATGATGTACATAAAAAATGAACAGTATTAACTAAGTGTAATGTAACTATGTTTTTTCTTCTAATCGTAACCTGACAAATCATTTTGAAGTCAACATCATTTTGAAGTACCAGAAAACATCAGACATCCACACAAACACAGCTTGACGCAAATAACTCCTGATGTGTTGTCATTCATGTTTTAACCTTATACTGTTCTATAAACAGCACCTCTTAACTCCAAAAGCAAAGGAAGGACCCCAGAGACACCAAAA
This sequence comes from Chromobotia macracanthus, assembly GCA_036877525.1. Classification (NCBI taxonomy): domain Eukaryota; kingdom Metazoa; phylum Chordata; class Actinopteri; order Cypriniformes; family Botiidae; genus Chromobotia; species Chromobotia macracanthus. Next base: position 8,629,126 of record JAZGTH010000020.1, on the reverse strand, counting down.
ACATGGAGGTGAAAAATGAAAAGGAGCGACAGAGGAACACAGAACTGCTGCAGCCCTGTGTTTCTCCACAAGATGATATTTATTGCTGCATATAAGACACTGACACAAAAATCATCATGAATCTGGAAAGAAATAAGGCCATCAGTGGTATGAAAATAAAGTTTGGGGCATGAACAACAATATTTCACCTCAGAACAGGCAGGATCCGATTTTAGATGCACATGCAGGGTACTGGCGAGATGCTCGCCCTTTCTTTCTGACACACACACGCATATTTGACTGTGATCCAAGGTTCACATGCTCTCACAGAGCAATCGCTGAGAAAACACAGACACACAAAGTGGCATGACAATGAACAAGGCCTGGTCTGTTGTCACTCCATTTAGCAGGCAGATTCTCCATGCTGCTTCTCTGCCATGCTTTTCCAATGTTGTCACACGACAGTTACTGTACACTGCGCTGCTAACCATATGTAACTAAGACGTGTCAAATCGGACCCCCATGACTGTAGCTCAAACCCACACCCACACAGATGAGACACAGCTACTGAACGAACGTGGTGTTTGTGTGTGTGTGTGTGCGTGCTTGATTTTGGCATTTCACTCTTTTTTCTCCTGTGGCTGGTTTCCATTCATAGACCGTACTTTCACAAATACCCTTCTAAACAGGCATCCACCCACAGCCAAACAGAAACACACATACATATCCTTTATATCCTCTCTGCATTCCTACCTCATTCACTTCTTCCACCCAAACATACCCATTTTGTGTTTGGGTATTTTTGCTGTTTCCAAACAGCCATGCTGAATGGCTCTTTATCGCTCTTGTCATCTACAGAAATGGTTGCTGTGCTTCTAACAAAATCTATCATGACTTCTTCACTGTAAAGCAGGCTGTTTCTTTAACACTTAATTTTTTTTACATGTTCTTTAGCAATCTCACTATTGCCTTCCCATCATATTTATCTCTTTTAACACCCTTCTATCTCTTTTTTGGGGGGCTAATAGCCTTCTTCACCTTACAAAAAGTGTTGTGGCAGTACCATGTCACAGTAACAGTATCGGATATTGGTAACACTAGATACTTGTACATTTATAACTTTTAAGTCGATATTTTCAACCAGGAGCTGAATTTATGTGGCATTTTTACCTTTATGAGGCACACTTTTTTAAACTACACAGGTACATTCGTTTTTGTCAAACCCTGGTAAATTTACAATGTTGTGCCATTTTAATATACCATTTCTAGGTTACTTCATGTAATACCAAAACACGGCTCTGTATTGTCTTATCTTATTCTTCAATGTTCCCCTCCAAATTTCATCAATCATTTTCTCCCTCATCTATTCCCTCCATCACTCCATTATCTCTCTAACATTGTCTTTTCTCGTTATCTTCTCCTGTCGTCTTTTGGTTTCTTAAAATCTCTATGCCCTTCGCTTCAAATAGTCTTGACAATCACCACTCTCTCTCTCTTTCTTTCACTCAACTGGAGTCTGAGTTGTCCCTCTTCTCTGTAGTAGGGTAATGGGGTGTTGTAGATAGTTGGCTTGCCCTCTGGAGCATGACATCTCTTTCTCACACCTGGCTCCAGCACCCAGCGGCCCAGTACTACAGCAGACACGCTGCTAGTTTTCCAGCTGGTTGGGCAGGCCAGTACCCTCTGATCTGCAGTCCCCCGGCCAGCCCAAAACATCCATAGCCTTCGTATATGACTGACCACTAGCTCCTCAGAACTTCATGGCTGAATAGCCTAAAGCTTTGTAGGGATTTTAATGCTTCTGGCTTTGTGCGATCTTCTAGTGCCAAGTGCTGTAGAAAGTTGATTTGGGCTTATAAATGTGCAGGTATAATGTGCTATATTTAATTGAGGTGTGTTGTGTGAAGGTATTTCTGTGTGTGTGTGTGTGTGTGTGTGATAGATAGAAAGCAAACATTGAATTTTGCCTAAGGTGCTTATCTGGAAATGGCTATAGCTGGGTTTCTTTTATTGGTCTGAAGGTGAGGTTAGGACTGTGAGCCCCGCAAGTGGGCGGCGTATGACTGACAGTTCCACATTCTTTGTGTTTCATTTTTCATAAAAATATTTTTAAAAGTTCAAAGCATACACAAATCAGAAAAAAACACATACACTCTGTTGTGTAAGATCTGTGAAAAGAATTTTAAAAGGCAAAAGCAAATGTATTTACTCTTAACAGTAGTACAAACATGCGCTGCAGAGGCACCATTTTTCAGGAGAGAGGCCACTGCTGTGATCAGAGATGGTAGTCATGCAGAAAGTTATTTTCACAGGTTCATTTGTGTGATAAATCTTTTTCTTACACACATGCGCTGTGTGCGCGTGAGTGTGTGTAATAAGATGCAAGCCACTTCCATTATTATATAGCGCCCTTTCAAGTTCACACTGAACTTTGCAAGACCAAAAGAAAGATTTGTATAACTTAAAAAATGCTGCATTTATTTTGAGGTGCCATAGCTGCAGGCCTTCTAGGATATTGGCCGTCAATCTGAAAATGAACCATGTGTGCGCATAATACTACAATAATGTGTAATGCTGATTTATAGTGATGCCAGCAAGCCCCAGCATACCTAATATGCACATCATATTGACTGTTTACAATTCCGTTGGCTCTAAATGAAGCAGAAATTATGCTATATTGGCACGTGGAACAAATTTAAAGACATTGGAAATCACTAAAAACAACTTTCCTGGTGGGTTTATTGTCTGTAAAATCTTTAGGCATTCTCAAAAGCAGACAGTCCAAATCAATTTAGAGATATATATATGAACATCCTTTCAGAAATGGGCAATTTTCAACAATTTAAGTGTCACAATAATTCCAGTTTTATTGAATCCCCAAGCTTATGTTAGACATTTAAATTCAGCTTGTCTTATAAACATTGCTCATGTAATCACCACAATAATTATACACAGTCCAGATAAATGGGCAGTGAAAAGCTTTTGTGATAGTTCAAACATTGTTCTCACAAAGGATCTCTTCCTGTCTGTACACACACAGAGAAGCTGTCCCTTACCACCCGACTCGGCCATTATGAGGTCATAACAGGCACAGATTCAATTTTCCCTCATTATAATTTCCATGTAAACGGGTCGTCACAGAGACATGAAGTAGGACGTGTGTGCAAAATTAAAGGGCAGCTAGTCTGGTGAGAAGGTTCGAATTCAGATACAAATACGCTTCAGATTCAGAGTTTTAGAGGGTAAAGTCTGAAACAAACACATAAAACACAAAGGCCTGTTTTACACCTAGTATAAATATCCATGTTGGGCAATCTGATCACCTGGTTACTTGACCATTTACCACCTGGTGGTGCCATGTCTTAAATGCATTTCCTATGACCACCTGAGTGCAAAAGAACAGAAAGAAATGCCACAGTGTTCCCCCCAGATACACTTGATTGTGAATCCAATCTTAAACATGATGTTGAACATATATACAGTATATGCATACGCAATCCGAAAAAGGATCTTAACATTAAGTGTATAGGAGCTTAAGAAAATATACAAGTTCACTAGTTGCACTTTGGACACTGAGTGCGTGAGAGAAGTGAGAGGCTGGTGAAATGTCACTTGGCAAGTTGCACAGGTGTGAAACGATCACTGTGCTTCGACCATTAGCACCTCTGCTTGGCACATTCACACACGCACACATGGGAACAAATACAGTCACCAGAAGTTTATAAAAGCTACTCCAGGGGTCAAAAATATGAATCTTCAGATTGAAATGTCATAGTTCTCCAATGTATTGTATGAGGTTTGTTCATTTTTAACATTAATGATTACACTGTAATTAAAAATGTTTTATGAAAGATGGATTTTCTTTCACGTTTGTTTATGTTCTAAATGATTTGTTCAAACAGATGAAAGATACCTATTTATATTCTCTTTTCTCTCTGACAAATACAAAGTATTGATTTAACAACATGACATTATAAATGGTACATTTTCCTGAAAAAACATTATTGTATTTGGAATATTGGCATGTAAAACTAATTTTACCTCACATACCCTAAAAATGAGTGATTTGATTACCATTTATATAATCAAAAAACAAACAAGCAAATACATTATATTAACAACAATAGAATATTAGAACATTACTAATATTAAAGTTCTACAAGTGTGCTCTTTACAGAAAGTGCCACTGATATTGTGAGCTTCTGCAAAAAAGAAAATGCGCAATCTAAATGAACAGATTTGTGTTGAAATAGCTTTAGTGTCACGTGCAGGGAGAGAATGATGAAACGCAAAGTTTGTCATAAACAGATCATCTTAACTCACATGATAATCTTTTCATAGGCTTCAGCCACTGCCTCACAGGGTCATTAGGTGACGGCCTATTGAACAAATGCAATGGCTCAACCTCATCTTCAGAAGATGAGACTAATGCATCTCTTTATATAGACTGAGTTCATAATTCACAACCCCCTATAACATTATTATCTGCTTTATCTTGTCAAAGTGAGTGGAGTTAAATCTCTACTACAGCAGTCATTAGTTTAAAACCCATTTACCTTCCTCTCTCACTCTCTGCTCTGAGATATGATAAAGCCCCAATTAATAATTCAGCCTAATTAAACACTCATATTTAAAGAGGGCTAGGTCGGCGTATGCTTACTAGCGATTAATTGTTCCTGACAGAGCCATATTAGTATTAGTTTTTCTCAATCACACATATACACGTTTCTCTTGTATTTCAGGCAGTTAAGACAAAGACTACAGGTTAACATTGTTGTGATGAGCAAAGCATCTGTGAGTAAATTAGATAACTTTGATAACTCGCAGCAGAGCTACATAATGGCAAAAGTCAAAGCCACTGTAGGCTTTAGTCTTTTCCATCTGACAACTGCACTTAAGGTTAGGAAAGTAAAGTCACAGCGAGGTGACTAATACTCTATGTGTGAAAGAGGTAATAACAGGCTGCTTGCCTGTTTTAGTTCAGCTAATCTATTCAGATAAAGTAGAATGTCATATTTTACGGCCCAGTTAATGTGATAGAATACTGTAACATAATAGAATGGCTGTACAATGCATTGCCTTTTTCACGAAGCATGAAGTGAACCAATGTTCCCGCAAATAAAGTACAGATTACCTAACCAAATCAAGGAAGGCTGCTTTGAACATAAAGATAGTCCATCAAATGTACATTTTATTTGTTTATTTGTTTAAAAACACATCGACATGAACTTGTAATGAAGAAAGCATGAAGAAATTATACAGAATTGATGAAACCCCCAAAACCAGATCAACTAATTTATTCAACAGAACAGAATTCACTAAACACAGTAAACAGAAGACAGAAGCCCATAACAGGTTTGCAATGAGGTTAGAATGAGTGTGAGTAAATCATGACAGATTATTATTATTATTACTGTTGTTGTTATTATTGGGTACACTATTCCTTTAAGATAATGTATACTGTAATGTTAATGTATAGTACATAACCTGAGTTTGAAATCTCAGCCTGTCCGATCAAACAGCATCTCTGATTCAGAGCAGTCCTACAAAAACCACTACCTGCATCTCTGTTCATGATATCTTTGCAAGGAATGTTTTGTTCCAGGACAAAATCCCTAGTAATCTGGATACAGCAGATGTCAGATACTTGATCCAGCAGAAGAACAGAATAAGAAACGAGAACGCAGATGAATAAGTAAAGAAACAAAACGTTGGCATGTTTGTGGTAGTGTTTGGCATTTGGCAGCCACAGACCCCATTAGTGGCGGGTCAGGCCAGGTAGAACACTGCCCAGCTGTCAGGCTAAGAGGCAGAAAGAAATGTTTTTATAGAAACAGATCGTCCAGATGTTACACCTGTCTGTCCACCTAGCTTTTGTGACCACTGTCACACCACCTCTGCCATAATGAGCAAATGTATTGTATGTTTGTGAGAGTGTTTGTATGTGTTGATGCATTATTCATTTTGTTTTTGCCAGAATATAACGGTGCAATGATGTGATCAGCATTTCTATACTTTATCGATCATTGCACACCAGGTATGTTCTATACCTCTGTTTGTCTTGTCTCCATCTCGCCCCGTTTCATTTTTATTTAATCAGTGGATGGATTTGGTTTTGACCCAAACTACAGCTGCAGACACTGCTTTAGATGTCCTAGCCCAAGTTCTTAAATGTGTGTTCCTTAAAAGTGAATTTTGGTACAGAAAAATTTTAGAAGCCAATACCCATGGCCAAGTCATTATTGTCTCTTGTCAAAGTTATTGTCTATTTTACAAACACAAAGAAGAAATCTTATAACTTATAGGACTTTGAATAATATAGCACATAAGTCATACGTACTTTGTTATTTTGGAACTAGCCCCAGTCCCTATTTACTTTCATTATATGGAAAAGAACAACCAGTACATCTTTTAACATTTTGCCTTCCAGAGTCATAAAGGCAGAAAACCACATAAGAGTGAGTGGGGAACTTTTATTTTAACTTTGACACAGAACACAACAGATGCAATGAGATTTTGAGTGTCAAAATATAGATAAACATTCTTAATAAAAGAATAAATGTAGGCTATAAAGATAAACAATTATTTGTTTAATTATTGGTTCTCCTAATGAATATAAACATACCAGTACCACTGCTTTTTTTAATACATCTCTAGAGATCAAACACAGTAGTTTAAATACTAACACACTACATGCACCGAGTACGACAGCAGCTGTCTTGTTTGTATAACAAACTGTTGTTGCGGTGAAGGAATATGTAGCTGTAAAATGACTGCAATATGTCAAACCTGTTTGAATGTGCAAAAACAACAGAGGAACTCAACATCTAAGCAGCCGGTGCAGATTCTACAAACACAGAAATGGTTTCTCAGATGTGGCTGCAACAATACCACAATGGCACGTCGCAGGACCACAAAGCTTCCTCTGAACACTCTTTTCCCAAGAAAAAAATTAGGAAACATTACTTCTCTCCTTCTCTCACAGGCTGAACATATTTCAGTCACATTATTATAATATTACACACCTAACTGCATGGACTTCCGACTTCCCAACTTTCCAATAGCTACAGCAGCTTGATTACCCCAATCAAACAAGGTCCCTTTTTGTTTCCTGTCTGAATATCTCAATTCTTACTGGAAGGGCAACAGACACATTTTTAACCAAAGATCGTGAACCAGGATCACGGAAGTCAAAACAACATCAATAATTCCAAGAGCAGAGCAGACCCTCAATGTATCATTTCCTAAAAACAACCTTCACATTCATGCATTTCATATGCTGCGTGGTAAGTACCACAACCTGACAGGAAAGATAGATGTGTTGTGCATGAAACACTGGAATTATATTCTATTTGCATGGTGGGTGTACATTGCCGGTTCAGAACTTTTTTCAAGTGCTTAAAGTATGGTTTTCAACTGAAAAAGAGAGAGTTTGTGGGATTACCAGTTCTAAAAGAACAGATGTTATGCAAATGGCACCATCACATTGCAGTTCATCAGCTGGGCTGTAGCAAGGGGAATGATTGGCATTAGCATTGTGCTAGCTGAAGGGTGTTTACTGCGCTTTCCGGCACAGTTAACTTAGCGAATCCACGAGGATACATCAGGGCACATAAAGCCATAGAGGTCACAGAGTCCAGCTATACAAATGTTAATGGTGTTTACCAGAACTGAATGAGGAGGAAACGCAGCAAATATTTTAATTGGAGAATCTATATGATGGGTTTGATGAGCAATGTGACAAGTGTTTTGAAGTCTGAAGCACTCTTCACAGCAACCATCTGGAGAGTCACTCAGTGTGGGCAGTATGTATGTGTGTATTATGAGGCTGAGAAGTTTATGAAAAAGCGATTTCACTGCTTGACAGAACGACTGACTAACTTGCCTGAAAGTACAACTTTCACTCCAAAAATCTTGCATTTATACTCTCAGAAGACAAAAAAAGAAATGGAACAAAGAAATACAGCCTTATTGAATATATGGATTTGTGGCTGTCTTATCTTTAGATGAAAGCTATAAAGTAGCGACATGGAAATTGTAAGACGTGGGCTGCACTGTAAAGCAATGCAGTGCATGTTTGGATTGCATTAGCAGAGATTAGCTGCACCAGCCTAAGATAATGAAAATTACTGAATTACTGAGGCATTATTCACTTTTTTGTAAGTTTAAAATGATCAGGATTGAAACTTTAGATCTGCACAGATTGGTACAGTACCTTACCTCATTTTGATGTGGCATAATTTCTAGACTAAATTACTTTTGGGTCATGCTTATGACTACAAACGGAGTCCTGAAAAATGTAATTTATTTAAACATAATCAATACATCACAATTGTACCTGTAATTAGCTCTGACCTTGTTAGCTGGTTAGCATGGCCCCTGCATTTATCCCCTGGTAGCTGATGCTTTAACTATCTTAACCAGCTAATCCCATTTATTCTTTTTTTTTTTTGTAAAGACAGTTTCAAGCATCTTGATGTTGCTCCTTGATGTTGTTCCTATGGATTTCATTTCAGCTAATTTAGGCTCTCACTTCAAGAGCAATGAAAGTTTGAAAATGTATATTTCTGACACTAAAGCAAAATATATAACAAACAACAGAGCTGAGGTGTGATAAAGTCTGTTTTGATCTGTCTTGTCATGTACCACCTTTCCCCTGTTCTTGATTTAGACTCCTGGGTCGAGCAATTTAATGTCACCATTTGACTTGAAAAGGCCAGGGTTCAATACAAGGTCTATAAGTCTTTTACTGGATTTATGAATTATTAAATAGATCCACAAGTGAGAAACAAAAGCACTTAAACATTACAATCAGGAGACAACAAGATAAAAATAATTTCTGAATATATTTGAAGCTACAAAAAGGCAGAGTCCCTTATGGTTTGTTCCAGTTGGATCTTGAAAAACGTTGTGTCACTGAGGTTACGCACATATAAGGCCCCGGGGCCAACAGATGTGGAAAAGGACGTGTTTCGATTGTTTTTATCTGACCTGTTATGATTCAGAGCCGTGAGCGATCTCTCTTCAGCTAGTATTTATTTTCTCATTTCATTTTTAAACTGCCTTTGCCTGTTCCCTGCGGTAATTAAGATAAAATTATCTGAAGTACGGGCAATTGTTTGTTGCTCGCTCTCTTTCTCTCTCTGTTTATAGATTAGGGGAAAATACAGTTAAGATCAATGCCAAAGAGAAAATAACAAATCCATACAAGCTTTTGCAGAGAAGAATGTGAAGACAAACAGGACTTGTGTCTAGGTAGGTGGGGTGGGATGGGGTCCATTTTAGTCCTTAGAGAACTTCTGAAATGTATTTGCATAAACACCACACACATTTTTATGTGTGAATGTGAAGCCTGTAATATTTCACACTAGCATCACCAAATGGAATTTAAAGAAATAATGAATGTTTTCAGACAGGCTTGCCAAACACTCCCTCCGTCTGCCTTTGATCGCTAAACAGGTAGTTCCACCCCAAACTCACACCTTTTGTTGAGCCAGTGTTGGGCTTAATAGGCTAATGCACAAACAAACAGGGCAATGTGTGCTACAAAACCACTGTTTATGTGAAAATCAAACTATGAATGACTTATTTTCTCTGCATATTAAAAAAATACAAAACAAAATGTTACCACTGGGCACTGCATCCTAATAGAGATCGTATCACACACATTTATTTTAATGATTTTGCTTGTGTTAATATGCTGCAAATAATTAAAGTAAATGTTTATGCACTAACCCTAATCCCAACTGTACAAAGGCCTAGATTTAAAAACTAATCTGAAAACTAACTGGAAAATCTTTTTGACTCAACATTATGTAAAAATTTCACAAAATCTAAATCAGAAATTCAAGACCTGAAGCCAGACTTTATTATATTTTTATTTTTGTATACAGAAGTAAAATATGCATGCAGAGAATGAGAGAAGGATGGATGAATGAATGTATAAATGTTGCCCTGGAGTGAGACAAATAAAGACAAGTGGCCAAATGAGATAAGCCTGGCAGAGGCCCCAGGAGGCGCATGACATGTCAGCTGTGATTTGGTGAGGGGTGGGCGGGTGGAAGAAAGAGGAGCAGAGGTAGATGGAAGAAGAGAAGGATGTGAGAGTCCTGTCGACTTGAATAGCACCAACCCTGGCGTGGTTTGGGCCACTGCCCATTTGAGGCTGAGCAGGTCTGGCTCCTGCCAGCCCTTGACACACATGCTCACACACAGACATCCGTGCTTCCACACACACAAGCCAGGCACATACAGACACACTCATGCTCACACAAATTCATGGTTTCCTGGGAGACAGGAAGGGATGGTGAGCCACCTAAAGCTCCTCGAACTGTGTCCGTGTATACCACAAAATACCTTCACTGTTTCGAACGTTAAAAAAATACACCTGCTGAAAAGACCAGCACAGCTGGTGACCAGCACATGTTGAGATAACGGTGCCACCAGCTAACACAGGAAGATCATGCTGGCTGATGAGTAATCTCTAGCTAGTTTAGCTATCTTTACTAGTTCAGTGAGTAGTTCAATTCATATTCAAGCAGGACTAAACTGCTAAATGATGAGTGCAGAGAAGAAGAGTATATCTAACTCCTAAAAAATGTAGAGCATGTTACACCAAACGGTATCAGGGTTTGTGGAAACTATTTCATTCCTGAGGTGAGCCTTGTGTGGCATCTGCTGCCAGTACATGGTATTCACTTCAAAGGGTGCAATGAGGCTGTAATCAGCAAGGTATCATCATTGATTTGCATGGAGTGAAATTAGAGAGGGTCTTCTGAAGCAGAGAGCTGTCAGAGGTTGACCTCGGTCTGCACATTCCTTCGCCTCAGTGTTCTAATCTGCCTTAGAGACCAACCGTCTGCTTGTGTCAGACCAGCACACCATCAGCCTGACAGGAAGATGGGGAAGAAAAAAGAAACAAAGGAGAGAGAGAAAGCAAGAGAGTGAGATAGCTAACATCAGCAGCGAGAACCAAACCTGCTCTTTAGCTCGAGTTAAAATTTGAAAAGCCTTTTTCTCTTTGAGTGTAATGAATTGTTACAGCACGACCCCTCAGTTTACCCAAATGAGGGCGCTGAAGATGTAGAGAGATGAGTGTGCGCTTATGTGTGTTGACTTGCTAAATGGGATAAGGAAGATAATTAAAATGCAAGCCATGTTAGTCCTGCCATAAACTAACACTGTGATTTGCAGAAACAGGGCCAAGCCCTGGGTGTGTTTGGGTGTATGTTTGTGTTAAGGGTCTATAGTAGTTTGATGTCTCAATTGACCACCACCCCCCTCTTCTTGCACAGTCCAGTATTTGTATGTGTTGTTTAGTAACATATGCATACAAATTATGCAGACACTGATGCATTGTTACCCTTTAAATGCATCAGGTCTATTCTCCTTTTTCATATTTACTTATTTACACATGTCTCCTGCCTGAGGCTCTATCTAGCGTGTCTCCCTATACAGTAGGTTACAGTTAAATATTTATTTAAATTTCTCCATCTCTGAGGACCTGTGCACTCCTACAGCGGCAGGCACTCGCTTCTGTTAATAATGAAATGAGAATGTGCAGTTAAAAAAACACAGAGAGCAAGAACAAATCATAAGACGCCAGCCTCAGATGTCGATGGCTAGTCATCTCTCTCTAATATCCCACTTAGTTCAACTTAAAGCTGCAGTCTGTAACATTTTTTGATTAAAAATGAACAAAATACAATTACTGAGCAAGTACATAAATGATTAGTGTTCAGAATGGTCTCCTTACCTTACCTCAGTTTGCAACGGTAAGTTTATAATGATTTTTAATTTAAGCTGCCCGGGTCCAATTTCCCTAAACAGAAAGAAGATCTGGCTACTAAATTGCATGTGTGGGTGCTGGAATGGTGCAGCATTTGTAGCTTGTTCTTACAGCTGTTTAGAATTTAAAACAGTCATCCATGTTATAAAAATAACTCCACAAATAACTTGCAATTTTTTGTATCGAACAGAGATGGTGAAAGAGAGGCAAAAGTTATGGATTGCAGCTTTAATTGTATCTACTGAATACTTTTTCCATTAGGTTCTGATCTTCTCTGTTAAAAGGTGAGATATTGTTGTGGATAAAGCTGAGTTGAAATAATATTTTTATAAAAGAAAAAGTCTCAGTTTGTCATTTGCTGATGTATGTTTTGTTTGTTTATTCTGGTCTTTTGATATTGTTGTGTTGCTTTCATCTTCAGATTTTAATTTTTGTCCCTGAAAGCTTTGATGCACCTCTAAATAGCAGGTCATTCATTGCTTGAGAGAGAAATATGCATCGCTACATGGCTACATTTGTACATGGTTGTGTGTGTGATGCTGGGAAAGCACATTAGTGTCCCTTATAGCACTGAGTGAATGTCAAACTAAAACGTCTTTGGAACACAGGGTGACGTTTCATGCACAGACACTGTCCTAGTTCATGCAAATAAAGCCATGAATATTTAAAAGCAATGCAAATGAGAATGCATGACAAACAAGGCTTTTAGCTGGAAATTTAATTATATGTGCAGTTGCTTACAAATGAGTTTACTTTCTTCATCTCTCCCTCTCTTCATGTCTCTCTCTATCGCTCTATTTTCTCCTATTTTTAAAGACTCTTCTGACGGCTGCGTGTTCTGAATTCAAGCAGTTTTAGAATGACAATGAAATAAGCCTATACCAAAATTAAATTCCAAACACACTACAGCATAGACTGCAATTTTTTTTTAATTTATGGTTTAAAAAAACTGTCAGCTGCGGTTACAAAAAAAACAGTGACAGTATTTTGTCAACAGTATTTTGGGCATTATGAGCTTTGTTATGTTCATAAACTATTAAAAACAAGATATCAACCTACTGATAAAAACTGATAATACAGATTGTAAAACAATGCAGCACAATTATTTAATTATTTAATTATTAATTATAAGTGGCAACCACAGCTAATATAAGCGTTGTTACACAAAGACAAAAAAGGCTAACAAACACCATTAACATATTGCAATAAGCATTAACAAAATATAACTAAACACCCCAATGCACATAACCAATAATGAGAACCAATAATGAGATAAAGAGAATGAGCCAGGCAGGAAGCTGAGGTTACACAAGACATTTTAAAACCATCCTCACTATGAGAGTACAGTGATTCACCTTGAAGAGCAGCCGATACAAGAGAATGTTCCTTTACCCCCTTTCTCACACAATGGCCTAGTTTTCCATAAGGTCTTATGAGTCCTGACACTTCATTAGCAGCACTCAGCTCAAGTTTTGACCACACAGTCAAGGTCAAGACACGTCTGCTAAGTCATAGTCACCCTGTACTGGAGCTTTTCCTCGTTTTGCTCTTTATTTTACGCAAGGTAAAGGATCTTTTCGGACAGCCAATGCCACACTGGTATGCTGAACCAAGTTAAAGGCAAAATGTGATTGCCCCTGTAACTTACTTCCACTTTGCTTTTAAACAACTCTCTCACGATTACCTTTCTTTTAATCTCGTGAAATGTCCTCAGACCATATCATTTGAATCAGCTACCCTCTAATGCTGCTTTTCTCATTGCAGGTTATGTCATTACCGTGGTAACCGGAGTCACTAAAAGAGTCTTAGAATGTAATTTACATGCTTTGTGCCACTATAAAGTTTCAGAGGAGCAGGAAAAGAGCACTAATTAAGTTAGTCTGGGTACATAGGCAGGTGTCAATGACAAATTCAGACTGGAGAAGACATCAAAGTGTGGAGCTCAACGACTCGAAATGCTATTCAATATGCTATTTCATCTGGGTGTGAGGTATTTGAAAAAGAGACAGATACATTTAGAGCCTGGAAAACTAAATATTCTTTAATGTAAAAATGTGTGGGGGAAGATCAGCGTTGTGGGAAATCTTGTCCACATCAATATCGATGAGTCTGATGAATACTGCCTACTGGAAGAGCTTAGAACTGTTCGGCTCAGTCAATACATTCTAATATAAAACATTTCAAATTGTTTTATGCCAATGTGACCTGACTATCAGGAGTGGTGGGTGCGCTGCAGAGGATAGACAGAAGAGCAGAGATAAAAGGGAAAAAGTTAGAGATAAAGAGAACAGAGAAAGTTGTGGATAGAGGTTATAAGAGGGCAGTCTCATGCTCATGAGACCAATCCATGCTGAAAGGGTCAGGGAAATAAAAAAAATAATAATAATAAAATAAATACATCCACATTTATAACTACACATAGCTTTTTACGTAGTGAAATTTGCTTGTAACTTGAATTTAGATTACTGAGCAGTGTTTTTTAATATGCAGTCTTATTATTTACATGCTGGTACACAATGCAGACATTTGCAGTTTAATTCTGCTTATTAAATGCATAAAAATTGTATACAAGCTGGCACATGTTGGGGGTGGGGGATTTGTGCCCTTCCAGACATCTACGCCTATGGTTGTAAATATGTTGCAAGAAGGGTTTAAACTGCTACAGTCGCGCTCTCTCACGTTCTCTTGCTCGCTCTGTGTTGTTCAGAAGTTTTATTGGAGCTGATGTGTGGCTCTGAGGCCTCGACTTTCCTGCTTTTTGCACTAATTCTGCTCAGTTAAACTCAGGGGGGAGTGTGAGAGAGAGAGGGAGAGAGAGAATAATAGACTAAGGCAGCTGTAAGGATTTTATTCCATACAAGTGTCAGTACTGGTTGTGTGCTGGGAGCCAGTGGCTGACAGGGGCCTGACCATAAATTAGCCAGTAATCAAGTCTGAGCCACCTGGACATCAGTGTGTGTGTGTGTGTGTGTGTGTGTGAGAGAGAGAGAGAGTGTGTGGTCAGGACAGGGCTCTGTGGGATGCTGGTATTATGGCCTTGAGTGAGTGTTGAATGTTGTTGAATTATCTTTCAGACAATAAATCACATTTTGAGACACAGCAGCACTCACCATTCCGAGCACATCGCCTCTAAATATATTCCTCTCTCTCTTCTTCTTTTCTGGGCTTTATCCTTTTTGAAATCTACTTCTTTTACCTTTTTCTCTATTTTAATATGCCCAAGAACAAGCATTAGAAGGGAGGTACAGCTACATAGTGTATACACCCTATGGCCAAAAATGTGTTTTAACCAAATCATATTTGACTAACCTTGAAAATTAAACTTTTGCAATCTTCCTTATTTGGTTTGTTTGTTCTTGTCTAGGAACTAGGTTATTAAATGCTATGAAATTGCTTTCTGACAGATATCTAACTTTGAACAGTATAAAAATACAATAAATTAGAAAAAGACAGAAAGAATAATGTTACGCTTTTAACTGGGCCACTTATGAAATATGAACAAGACCCCTGAAGTTAGTGAGGTCAGTTTACACTGAGGAACTGTACTGAGATATTTGAAAAACTCGCTAATGTTTATTCACTAAAGATGATGTGACTCACTTTAGATGATTCATTTAAACAGTTCTTCACTGTACAGTATGTGCTGTTTGAACAGAGTGATTCATTAGGAGCTGTCGTGATTCACTCTTAAAGGACTGACCAATGCATGGTGTCTAGACTGTGTAGTCACAATTGAGTGTGTGTGCAAGTGTGTGTCAGCAATGACATGTTTATTAACATCCATTCAAGCGGTGTTATATCTGTGTTCCTTGAATTGTTCTTTGCCCACACAGCTATTGCGTATTTTTCACAAATCCTGTGTAGCTGAAAAAAGAAACATGACTTTAAATGGACGTTCTGTTCCTGCAGCCTCACGCCAGAATCACATCAATAAGGCATCATGGGAGTTTAAGTACAATAGATGTTAAAGCATTAATCTAATGGCTGAAAAACAAAGCCTGGAAGACAATGGTCTTATATTCTGCACATGCTGGCTGCTGAAAGTAGCATCACGCTACTATTTTTTTCATTTCCCTACACCAAACTCTTCTGTATTGCAATTTTTAGTGCATTTAAATTTAGAGTACTGTGTTCATTAAGTAATCATTAAAGGAACAATCATTAGAGATTAATTCTTTTAAAGACTCCATATTCAGATATAGATCTGGGAGGATCCACACATTTCCTGTTAGCATTGTGTGATTGTGTGCATACGTTCCCCATATAAACAGTTCTAAGCACCTATATTCAGAAAGAATATTTATCTTTTACTGTTTGTCTTTTGAACCCGAGTTAGATTATGTACAGTACAGTGAGAAGGACACAGAGAGAGAGAGAGACAGAGAGAAACAGAACAAGGCAAGAGTGAGAAAGCTTTTGGATCACAAGTGAATCAGTGAATGACACTGACAGTCCAATCATTTCCTAGCTTGACAGCATCTGTCATACCTGTCATATCACTTAATATGATTTTCAGCATTGCAATGTTCTCACTAAGCAGATCATTCTCTCATAATTCCTGACATGCACTAATATCTCATGTTTATTTATCTAAATAGGGAAATTCCATAGACTTCCGCTGTTCTTATACACAGCTAGTTATAAACAACATAACATAAGCATAACCCACAATCGTATCTCAACAGAAAACTTTCCATATTTTTACAATTTAAATGTTTATTTACTATATTTTTATATCATTTTTAAAAATGAGGATGTCCCCAAAAAGAGGTTTTGCCCAGATTTGTCAGGTTTTGCTGACATTTGGGTACAAATTTGTTCCCTAATATTTGGTTAAATAACCCCCCTACACTTTTCTCCTGTCTTTGCTATAAACACAACAAGCCAAGTAAGCCTAATAATCCAAGCGATCCCAGCATGATCTGAGAATATTCCAAAGAGCATCTTGTGTGCTCCAACACAAGCAGGGAAATCTCTTCTTTTATGAGCAAACATGGACAATATCACCTTTTTTCAAAATTAAATTAATGCCAGCAACAGTACAGAATCTTGAATATTTTACCTCTTATAACATTTTTAGAATAATCAGCTGTGTCATTTCTTTCTTTTCTTTTTCTTTTATGGGAAAGAAGAGGACAGCGTTTTAAAACATTGTTTATTTAGAGGTTTTTAATGTGGCCTCAGACCTTTGAATCCAGAACTTTGAAGTGCACTACTAAATACCAGTTGACGTGGCTTCATCTTATAATGTATCCATTTATAAGCACAGCTTTACAAATATCAGTTATTACTTTGCCGGTAGTCTTTATGTACTTAATAAATCAATTATGCTTTAGCTAAATTTACATGTTCATATTGTAATATCTTAATTCAAAGAGCTGCTATACATCGGCGAGTTTTCTCATCTGTTGAGTGCCTTGAGGGACAATTATCTTCTCTATTAGTACAGATGTTTTATCCTTGATCTGTCTGGCGTATTTGGGCTTGGAGAGGACCCTGATCTCTTTAGGACATTAGAGAAAGAAAAACACAAAAGAAGAAATGAGAGCCTCCTAATCATTATTCCAGCCTGATGAGAGCTGCCAGCCATTACAGGTATATTCACAGACACCTCACCAGTAATGAGGACCCACATTTAGAAGACAAGGGGGTCATTAAAGATTTTAAGAAAGGATCCACTCACTTGAACAAACATCACAATCCAGCCACATACACACTGACAAATCTCAGCAGTGAGGCTTTTTCTGAGCGTTGTGCTTATAGAAAACAGAAATTAAATTTTTATAAATAATGATGATTATGCAGATACTAATGAAACCCTTTTGAATGCTTCAAATCAATTAGAAACCTCAGGAAATATGGTTTACAATATAACGTAGCACTGCATTGGCATGCACGGTTGCACAATTAGAAAAAAAATGTCTTTATACCTTAATAATTGTGTATACACAATACACACAGGGCGCGTTTATTCAGGTGCGAGATGCAAGTTTAGTTGCACCTGTTCCCCAGGTGGCCCTTGGCACTCAAACTCAGGTGTGCATGAACCGAGATGGCCACCGGGCGGGCATGCTCTAATAACTCACAGCCTCCTTGACAGACATGAACACCTCTCATCCATCTTTAAATGTCTCCTCACGTCAGCCCTGAGAGAAACATCTGGATAAGATTTTTTCTTTCTGTATTCAGTACAATATTATATTCCTTTCTTAAATGATATTCATAAATTTGCACTTTTTTTATTTATGATACATTTTAGGATACAAACAATAAAACTTGTGCATAATTATTGGCAAATGCGAACCAGTAATAATTAATATTTATTTTTTTAACTGCCCAAACATTTACTGTAGAATAGATTACTTTATTAACTGCTTTCTTGAGTTAGACATGAACAAACATTTTTTATCTCATGGTATAGAAAAGGACAGAATTCACCTTATGTAAAACTGCTACATAACAGATTTGTTGTCTGTCAGCTTAATGTGGAGACTCAACCAGAATCAGACACCAGGTCTAGATCTAGACTAACATCAGTTAACAAAACTACAATGGGAAAACAGAGTTTTTTTCTGTAAGTAAGATTTGCTTTGACATCAGACAGCCATGAATTAATCTAATCGTTTCATGTAACATAAGGGGGCAGTACCTTAGTCTACGAGCTGATGAATCTGATGATGTTCTCAGCATCTATTGCTGGCTAATGAAACAAGATGAAAATGAGTTTGTTTTTGGCTTGAGATAACAGACCGTGTCATTCACATGCAAACCTCCTCTGAAACGTCAACTTTCTTTGATCGCAGACATGAAACAAAAACTACAACGAGGAGACGTTCTGTTGTACCAGGAGATGAGCTAATTTGGTAACTCTTTTCATGTCTGTTCGAGTGTATGTGTGCTTGGAGACGAAAGCTTGAAAATAATTAGAAAGTCAGTTTCGAACTATCAAATCAACTGTCAGAGACAAATTATTAGACAAAGCAATGGGCAATAAGATACAAGTCCTCATTCTTACTTTACAAAAACCTTGTCAGCTGTGCTGATACAGTGTTAAATAATGACCTGTTTGAGGTGAGGTTTAGTACAGGGAGCATATACTGTAGCTAGCACATTAGTGTCTAATAGGAATGTTTAGGCAAATCTACAGGTGCTCAATTTTCATACACCTGCCTAACAAACCTTCTATGATATGCACAGATACAAGTATGCAAATGATCATTTTATTTTTAACAGCACTTTGGAAAACTATTTCCTGGTTTTAGGGCAAAATATGTGCTTCCTGCCCACATTCAAATAGGTCACTGCACAGTCCTACCGATCCGCATATTTTATCATGTTTCATATCTGACCTCATCTGGCATATTTTTGCTGTCTACAGATTTTATCACCGGAGACTAGAGATCAGAATTGCTGCCAAACATACTTGACCTTGGCAAAGCAGTGGGCAACAGACAAGCACGCCTGCCTTCCACCGCTTCCTTTGGCTTCGCTCCATGCCTGATGCCCTGCCTGGCACAGATAACACGCTACAGGGTGGAAGTTCACTGTGCCATACTACAGTTCGTATGCCAATTTAGCTCCAAACAAGCTTTGATTATGAAGCGTGTCAAAACATGTACACACAATTAAACAATTATTATGTGAAACAGCACTGAAAATGAAAGCAACAGTAGAAAAACAAACCAAAAACACTGATGAGGCATCTTGCACTTGACATGTCTACTGAAAATGCTTTCTAGAACATGAATGCCCCCCCTCAATACTACCCGCCTCTGACTAGCAACAGCAAGTACAAAATCATTGTTTACAACTGTAAACTATAGGCTACTGGCTATATACACAGTACATAATACTCAATTTCTTGTTTCAAAATGTAATAAAACTACACCAGGCTTCCATAAGATGTTTAACAAAGTGTGAAGTGCTTGAAATTTTCAGTATACATTAGGAATGATAAAGCAAATTACAACAAATTAAAATGACTGCATGAAATTGATACATCACTAAGTTTTAAAATTTGAGGATTACCTCTTTTGTTTCCTACATTCCACAGCCTTATAGAAAAACCAGCATGTCTATTTTCACACTGTGCCTTCAGATTGTTGTTTGCCATACAAATATAATTACAACGCCTTACCAATTAGGCTTGCATTATCAAAAAACTTCAGCAACTGTAATTTAAATGAAAGCAGAAAACATCAGTCTGCCCCAGAGTTGCAGTTACAGAAAGTAAAATTAAAAGAAACAGGGACATTTGTCAAAAGCAAAAATTTGCATGTTCGCCTCAGTTTTGATTTGAGGAAGGAATTTTGGATAGAAGAGGCATCCACAAGCCACATCTTAACCATGTTCCAAATGCCACTACTTTAGGCCCTCTGAAAATAAAAACTTCTTTTTACACAAATGTTTTCTGACTGGATACCATTTTAACATATATATATATGTATTTTGCAGAATTACAATGGTAACAATACCACTGAAAAAGAGAGAGAGATTTTAAAAAAGGAAGACAAATGATTTTTACCAGCATAATTTTTGATTCCAAGTGTATACTTATGTTCTTTGTGTGTATAAATGTTACCACTTTTCTTTCTCTATCTGTCTATATATCTATCTTTCTTTCTCTCCTTCCCACTCTGAATGAAAGATGGATTAACAAGAAAATCATTTAGACATTGGGAATAACTGAAAGAGAGGCTGGTGTTCCTTCAAGATTAGATTTCTGTGCTTTCATTTAAGCTTGAAATCCAGCCAGCCTTATGTCTGATGTGGAAGAGTTTGAACGGCCCTTTTCATACGCCTGATTGTGTTTGAACATGTTTGCCAGTTACTTAGTAGTCCAAACTTAAATGTTCATTTCATTTTGTGTGTGTGTGTGTGTGTGTGTGTGTGCTGTCTGACACTAAGTAGGTTGCATAAGTGAGCTTTCCTGATATAAAATAAAAGCAGCATATGAATCTCTTGTGCATCACGCTATCACCCACGCATGACCTGCACTCACCATGAGCACATAAAAACACCACTTTAAATGGACGCCGCTGTTCTTGAGATATCAGAAGTATACATTTGGAAAAGATCAAACCTAACAATGCTCTCTGTCAAAGCAGAGGACACAATACCCCGCCTCCTTTTGTGATCTAAGCAAAATCTCACTTCTGATCTGTAGAAATGAGTGCTCAAGCTGAAACTCTCCTGCAGAGAAACCATTTTACTCTAAGATCCAGCTTGTCTCCTTTGAGACATTTCCGATTCAAGTTACGGATTTATGTTTCATTAGCTTTTGATTTCTTAAAGCGAAAAACATCGCTAGGTGCTGCCTTCCAAGAGATTAAAACGGCACTCAGCTTTGCACAACAGCCTACAGGTTTAATTTGAAGAAAGCATCCAGAGGAATAATTGAGCTTAATTAACTGTAAACCATGAAAAACCTATGAAATATATGTTTAGATGTTGAATATACTCTAATAACTAACTAATGAAGCAATCAATAGAGTCAAATCAGTTGCAAAGTGCATTTCTATGCTAGAAAATATTAATAGCAATGAGCTACATAATTAAAATGTACAGAAATATGCATCCAGGATAATGGCATGGCATGGCGCACTGTATCACCAAATAATCAATATGTGCATTTCTATCTGAAACGTCATTTCTAAAGTGCTTGCTTTTCTGCAACCCAGTACATTAGTAAAACATTCCTAGTCAGCTGTTAGAATGACACTGCACAGAGGTTTTTGTTACAGTTTGGATTTAAAATGTATGTGAACTCAGCATGAACCTGGCAGTACGATATTGTCAATATCTGGGGCTTTTTGAGTTTACATTTTTTTAAACAGAAATATTTCATAATTGAGAAGCAGAAAGAATTGTGTTTATGCTTCCCACAGACTTGGTCTGAATGGTGATCAGTATTAATGTGAAAAATGTAATTAAAAATGCTTTCAAAATGTACTATAAATGTAATATAAATGTACTATGAACAGCTTAGAACTTTCTAGAAGACACACCCATTCCAAGTCATTTTGGCCATATGCATGTGCCTTCTGGAATCAGAAAGCTGCTTGTTACAAAAACTGACCACAGCTCAATCAGAAAAATGGCAGACATATTTTGCTGGGTTTTTGAGTTGCTGGTCCTCTTGAAGCTCAGCGCCAATTAAAAAGATGGCTTTTAAACAGATTTCTGTAAGAGGTTTTGAAGTAGCTGTATGGTTAGGCTTTCCAGCAGGCTGCACTTTATAATTCTGTGCACTGAGTCTACCCCTCAGTGGCAGGCCACTATATCACCAAACCTTTCTATAAACCATGTGTGTATGTTCATTTTTCCAACTGAGTGGCGCGTGAGACCAACTAAATAGACTGAAAGCATTTTCGTTTATATTTCTGAGTTACTGAGTTATTTTTTTTATTTCTATCCTCTGCTTCATTTGGTGAGGGAGAGTTAGCGGGCATGCTAGAAATGAAGAGGAAGTGCGCGTGAGGAAACGGCTGCAATGAAAGTGAATGAGGTGTAAAGACATAACCGTTCAGACTGCGACCCTAGGCCATTACATAAGAATTACTTCTAACAGGGGAGTGAATGTGAGAGAGAAAGAGAGAGCGAGAAGAAAACAATGTGGGAAATGTAGGACTGAGTGAAGGCATTGAGCAGGTGATTGGTTTATGATATAATGAAGTGAATTTTCCGTTAATGAAAGAGGCTGGTGCTGTGTTTAATTAAAACTTATTAAAAGTGTGTGTATGGGGGGACAAGGGGTCAATAAAGAGACTTTAGGTTAAACAGATGAATTGATTATGAAATCAAGTTTTTAATCAAGTCCTTTCATCAAGACTCAACTGACATCATATAATAATGTGGACAGGCAAAATGAGAGAGTGTGTAAACTACATTTAACAAAAAACATCCTTCAACATCCTCCATTACTCACAGATTAATAACTCTGTCATTTCACACTGTTCTCATCACACTGCCATTTCCAAGGTAACAGAAAAAAGAAGTTGAAAAGAAAACCTCATTTAAAAAAAACAGAGATGTTTTAACCAACATTAAACAGGAAAAGAAGAAAAGACTAATGAAGAATGGTGCAATAAGGCGGCTTGTTTCCAGACACCAGAATGAATGTTCACATTCATGCTACATTTGTGTCCTTTGAGGACATCAACAGCATATCTAAACAGCTCTAGAGAGAACTGATGCAAAGAGCTGAGAGAACATGGCATCGAGAGGTGGTGTTGGCAGCTGACCAGAAGCCTTTGAGAGCCTCTCTCTCCCCTCCTGTCTGCTGTCCCTCTTGGGCACCAGAGCAACAAACAGCCCGACTTCTGACAGCTGTCATTCAGAATAATGACACATCTATGCACCTTTGAGTTGTCAAAATAACCCCCGTCCACAAAAGCAGAAAGAATGGCAGAGCAATAAAAACGGGACGGTTAATCTGACTTGTGGATTGGAGAGAAATTGTGTTTGGATAAAGTAACTTTCAGTCCTGTCTGAGTTTTTAATTCCTTTGTTGTATAATAACTCACTTGTCTTATAGTTTCAGCAAAGATGGCATAGATCTTTAATCACATTTGACACCTCCAGAACAAACTGGAGGTGGAATAAAGGTCCCTCGTTTTCCTCGCAAGGGTTGACTCCCCTCTGAATCGATTTTCTAAGACAACATAAGTAGTTCTCTCTATTGAAATGAAAAGATGTTCCTCTTTTCTCTTCACTTACAACTCCAGCCATTTTTCCTTGCTTTTCTGGTGTCCGGTACCCCTGTGCTCATGGCCGCTTTGTGCAATCAATCACTATAACTGAACTGTCTTCCAGCTCAAGGGTAGAGCCTTTTCTCTATCATGTCTCTTTCCGTCTCTCTTTACCATCAGGCCAGGGCAGATCCCTCTCTCTGACAACAAACACAACAGATGAAATGCAATGGACTGTTAATTCAACTCAATTCAACATGAAACGCCACATCTGATATTGTGCATTAGTATGCGTTCCCTTTTGACGAACATTGCCATTTTTATGCTGCTAATCATAACTGCCCTTAGGTTTTTTATTGATTGGTTACTCCTCATAAAACACCAAAATGCAATTAAAACCAGGCCACTAATGGCATATTGATTCAACCACATTACCCCATTGCCTTAACGACTTAACCACCGGTCACCCGACAGTAACTACCATCTACTTAACTTTATAATCGGACATGGTTTATTGCAAACAAGCAATTAGGCTGTAACACACACACACAGAGATATTGTCCACCAAGAAGAATTAAACAATGGTGCAACAGTAACTGGGAATGGTTGTACAGAAAATGCCAGAAAAAAATGGTGGAAAAAGTGTAGAGACATGGTGACTAGGATTTATGCCCATAGTAATAACTGCAGATGATTATTCTGTTAAAACAGTATATCAGTTTTGCTAGCTAAAAATCTAATTTACTTTATACTAAGTGCTTCAAAAATAACTCAAAGTCAGAGAAATCTAGTGATTATTTAATCATCAAAAGTACTTGTAAACATGACTAACAGTTTCCAGATGGACTGTTAAAAAAAAAACTCTGTGTGCCCTTTTACCCAGAAGTCATAAAGTCAACAAATCAGATTACAGCCAGATGAAGAAAGTACTGTCCATTTTTTGTTGACAAAACAGACGGCAGTCCATGGGGGTGTCATCTTAGGCAAAACCCACTTCGTGACTAGTTAGGACATGGTGTATCTTTGTAATATTACAAATGTTTCCATATTCTGGAAGGAAACAGTACTTGTGTCTTTTTGACACAAGTACCGGAACGGAAGGCATGGAAACAAGACTTGTGTCCGTGCCGGAGGAAAATCTGGACACTTCTAATAATATGAGTTTAATGTTACTCACCACCTCCCAAACCCATTTCCTTTCAGCGCACTGCTGATCTCTCTTGTTTTTTTTACCTCTCCCTATCATTTTCTTTCTTACACATTATATTTCTGCTCTTTTGGGTGTGAGATTCAGGCTTACAGAGCTTACATATTTACACGGAAGGAGTGAAGACCACAACCTGTGTGTGTGTGTATCTGTATGTAAGCTTCAGTTTGCTCCCAAGGCAAGTGAGCATACAAGTGTGTGTGATTGATTTCTCCATCTTCTTGGTTCCCCTGAGGCAGTGGAAACCTCACTTTGGAACAAGTCTCCCTCAGGTCAAATGTTTTCTTCAAAGGTTAAGCTCTCTTTTGCTCACCTTCAGTATTCTTCATCTATGTTTCTGTTACCTCTTTTCTCTTTCTATTGTTTCAGAAACAGTAAAGTACAGTTAGTGATAAATGAATGAATAAGTGGCTGAGTAAAAACAGATATGACAGCTTGCAGTTTGTCCAAGTGAGAAACATAGTCTTGCTCTTCAGATAATGCACCCTCTGACAACATAATGAACTTCAAATCCCATGATACCCAGCGCTAACCTCATTTACTCAAAGCGATTAGGCTTTTATTGCATATTTTATGCATGGTAGGAATCTTACACATGGACCATTAAAAAAATATGCAGAATATGGAATGAGAACTGGTTATTATCAGACCAGGTTCTAATAGGGAAAACCCAGGAAGGATTATCTGCACTCCAGTGTACAGAGATCAATAGAAGCTCTATCCATGTTTGATGGCCTGCACTATTGAGCTTATTCTTCAAATGTCAACCGCTGGTCTTTTGCTGTTATCGGACGGGAGTTATTGAACCATAGCCTGTGCTAGCAGGTGCTATAGATCTCTGGGCAGGAGCAGCATCAACACCTGGGCAATAGCACGTGGAGCATCAGTGCTCTGTGCTATCTGTCCTGTCCCCTGTAGAATACAGTCATCAACTCGAGGAAGAAAAGACAGCTGTTTACTTTTACTAATCAACCAGAGGTTTGGAGGTATTAAACGAGAGAGAAAGTCACCAGCAAGGTCAACGTGACCAATAATGGTCAGATGTTTCCAACACATGACTCTTTCCAGCCTCTGTGCATGCCGGGCAATTAAAAAGTGCGTGTGCGTGTGTGTTTCTGTCCGGTATAATTCAGGATTAGCCCTCCAGCATCTGGACTTTTAGCTAATTAGATCACCTCTACACAACTGCACATTTGTGTGTTAGCGAGGTCTGCATGTTAAACAGCATGTAGACCAATAATTGGGGATTACCTTGATAATACTCGAGTAGGGTTTACAGCAGCATTACTGTGGATAATAAGTCATTGTCTCTGGACTGAATGTCTCATTTGTATGTGGCAGCCAAAATGCGGGATTGCCAAATGCCAGCGTAGTAATGGACATTCATTCGGATATTCATTCTCACATTTTTATTATAACATTCGACCCATCTCCTGAATTAAAAAATGAAAAAGTGAAAGAATTGTGCCAACACAATCAACCTAAATGAGAAGTCTGCCATTTAACTCTAAATGTAATCATTTAAAGCACAATTGACCCACATTATTTAAATAAATAAATAAATGGAATAAATCTATTTCAGCAATGCCCTTCCACTGAAACTTCATATCGCCGGAGCTCATTTTAAAAAGGTAACAGATGATTAGATTCTAGATTTCATTTCAGTAATGGCAGATTATAATCTCTCTGGGTTTAATGTTTGTGAACATTGTTATTTTTGGTCTCTGCAGTGTAGATATTCAGCACTATTGATATAACGATGAGATTATCCTTCAGATGCTGGGTCGCCACGGAGATTACAAAGCGACTACTGAGAAAGGAATTGCACTAGTAATGCATATTTGTTTTAGACCAGTAATATAGAACTGAGGCTGCAGTGTAATCCATATCAATATTTCTAGCAACAAAATTGTCACAGATTGCAATATGTAAGAAATGTAAGAATTGCGTGTTTCAGTATCATATTTTCATTTGTAAAATGAAACCATTTTATTTTACTTTTTTATGAACAGCTAGAAGAGATGTTGTCAAGTGCATGACTCATAGCTAGATACGCAAAACTGGGGTGGGTTGGTGGCAGTGGGGGTAGGGTTAGGGTTTTGTTGGCCTGTCAGGCACAAAGTGTTGCACCTTCCTGCAATGGGTGTGTGTCTAACCTGCCCCCAAGCATGTTTTAATTCAGGACACAAAAAGTAGTTCATCTATACATTTTGACTGATTTTAAAAACGTTCTACCCATGTTAAAACTAAACCTACGCACTTGGAATTCTGTATGAGGTTGATAAGTTGCTTGGAAACCATAAATTGCCTACGGTTAGGCTAATGAACTATTTACCAGTGTGTCATAATCCAGACTGTTCAAGAAACATTTGTTCTTATCTCTCTGCATGGAAACTTATAATAAAGACGAGTTTACAAGCTTACAGATGAAATAAGAAAAGCTCTGATTCATTCATGCATGCAATGTCGTAAAGTGCCCCCTGCCTCTATTCCCCCCTTAATGTTCCTGTAATATTGTTAATACGTTGTCTATCCTTTACTGCAATCTGATCTACTTTGTTGTTGCAGAGTTGCATGAGAGAAGCAGTGGCAGGCTGAGCACAAAGCCCCGAACCCTAACAGATTCATGTCAGATCTGGGGCTTTAATCATCAGAGTGCCCCTGCGCTCAGAGACACACCTCATACAGTTCCCTTCAAATGGACACAGCCCAACTCAATTCAAGCACTAGATTATGGATTATGGTAATCCAACCGGCCAAGGGTCAGAGGCAGAGGGCGATGGGAGCTCATTCAATCAAGATAAGGCATGTGAGTGTTTGTGTGCGTCCTGTTTCTTTGACCTACTTTAATCACCAGAATAAATAAATACATGAATTACATCTAAATTTAATAAAAACAGACAAAATGATAATACACTTAGTATTATATAATGTTATATTCCACCGCAATACGCACACACACACACACAGACAAAGAAAGACAAAGGAAATGTAACATTTTAGGTATGTGTCTGTTTGTGTTATCTCTGGATTTGAAATAAAAACTGCTAAACAAAAACTGTATCACCACTACATTATCCTGTTTTACAATTACAAGAAGAATTTGGATGCAACTACCACAAGAAATGAGATGTGAGAAGCTTCCTACTGAGAGAGACAGAGAAGGATTTAACAGGAGAAAAAAAGAGAATAAACTCTCCACTACAAACCAAATCAAACATTTTGTGAACCTTATGTTGTGAGATCAGTAAAGTCAACAGCTATACAGTACACACCTGATTGCCTTGTTGTTGAAAATATCAGGATCCTGACAGGACCAAAAAAGGCAACATGCATACACACACACACATGGGCAGTGACCCCTGCACCACAAGTGTTTTTCTTCCGACTGCAGGACGGTTTGCTTGTTTAATAAGCCCAGAGTTTCTCAGCATACACATCAGACAACGAGCTGGGGGCAAGACTGCTCTCTCTCACATACACACTTTAAAAGGGAGTGTGTTTGAAGAGTGTATTTGAAGGACAGGGAAACAGAGAAAAGTTTTCAGACGTACTGTTTTAGCACAACCTTGACACCCTTCTTTACCTTTAACTCATCTCGGTGTGAACAGAAGATATGAGGGGAAGAAAAAAGTAATAATAACAGAGAAATGAAAGTAGGTACCATTAAGCATTTTCTTTGCTCATCACTCTGACATTTGCAAAGGAATATTCATTCCTACACCACACGGGCTAAACATGTGCCTGCTTTAACATGACATTAAGCACATATGTATGTTTGCTGAAAGTATGAAGTACATATAGTACATCTTTTTGGGCCTGTTTACAGTGGACCGATAAAGTGTATATATACTACACATTAACTCTAGCTAAAAATACTTTAGATGCTTCTAATGAAAGGATCTACCAAATGCATAAATGTGTCTTGGTGTATGGTGACCCATACCCAGAATTTGTCCTCTGTATTTAACCTATCCAGTTAGTGCACACACATTGGAATAATGAGTTGTGAACAAACACACACACACTGCAAATTGTGTACAAACACGCAGAGCAGGGGCAGCACTATAGCACTTAGGGAGCAATCGAGGGTAAGATGCCTTGCTGAAGGACACCTCAGTTGTTACCTGCTGGCACTGGGAATTAAACTGGTTACAATTCCGACTTTCTAACCAGTAATGTAATTGTATAATGTTGTAATGAAGTAAAGTAAAGAAGTAAAAACACATAGCGTTACATAACATGACAGAGTGTTGTCTAGCTGACAGGCTGATCATTGCCGCATGAAACCACATTTGCTAACATTAAGGCTGATGGTTAGAGCCAGGTCTGATAACAGGTTCAGAAACAGCTCATTTGGGCCAGACACTGATCTGAGAGATTTGTCACTCCACAAGAGGGCACTACACCCATTTGCTGTTTATGATGAAAAGTTCTCCATTCTACCTCACTCGCTCTCCTTTTCTATTTCTTACACACTCTTACACACACTGACACCCACACACACACATGCATACACACACATAGGAAATGAATCAAACAGACAGGCTGGCTGTCTACAGCATGTGGGAGGCCCTTTCAACCAAGAGAACATCTCCAGGGTAAACTCTAACTCCTTCTATCTTTCTCTGTCATTCCAAGTCTCACTAGAGGGATTTATTGTAAACAGTCCCAAATTCATAATTCATTCAAAATAATGGAATTGTCTTGCAGAATTACTAAACTAAAATATTCCAGTGACAGGCAGAGAGAGAGGCACATGGTCTGGTTCAGAATTGCCTGCTTGAGTTTACATCACATCGCAACAGTCTGTCTCTTAGATCTACCATCAAAGACAGATAAGAGAAAAACTATTTGGAGTCAGTTAGCAGGCACAGTGTTACATCTTCATATAATCTGAGTGATGCACAATATGGAAGCAGACTTTCGAGGTGACGTCCATGTTTATGAGACCAAATGCACCTAAAGTTTATAAAACAGAAGTGATGTAACGAAATGTTTGTGTAGTGTTGTCTGGCAGGATCAGAGGGTCAGTTAGCTCGGAGGGTTGATAGAATATACGACAACACTAAATCAATACACACACAGAGGGTACATCAGACATGGTGAAACAGGAAACATTCTGTCAGATCTAAGTCTGCTTCAAACACACACACACACAAACAAACTGAGGTTTTCTGCTTTTTATAGTCTTATGAGTGTGTATGAGTGAGTGTGTTTAGGGGAAAACAATGCGTGTTTGAAGGTTAAAACAAGAGTCTTTTGGAAACACTTTGCGTTCGGGGGCGTGTGCGTGAGGTCCATCACCACGGTTATACGGATCCAAGCTAAAAGCCCTGACTGTTGAGAGGATGGGGCGCACATCCACAGAATGCTTATAAATGTTGTATTCTTCTCTGTCCTTTGAGACAATACCTCAGCTTTGTTCTTCTACATACTGCTTTGTTTGTTTGTTTGTTATCGTAAGAGATAGAGATAGAAAGAGAAAGAGCATATAATTCAGCGTCAATAAAGTTGTACGAGCAGAAAGCAGTTAAAAAAAGACAACTTGGACAGTTTGAACATGCCAGATCTGACAGACTGCTTTAAACCCAGCAGCTTATGTAAAATTGCTGTGTATTTCTGTCATTACTCCGCCTTCTTGAATCCCAGGCCCTGTTCGTTGTATGGTACTTAATACAGCCGAGATAATATGGCAGATCTTCTAATTGTGTAAAATTCCTGTCTGAGTTATTTGGTTCTCCAACGCATATGAGAATTTGATGAGAATAGCTGGATTGAGTTTGTCTGAGACAATTGCACATATTGTGTTTTGGGCTTATTTACAATAGCACACATCAATGCTCAAATGCAGCAATATTGCCATTGCACATATTGGTTATCGACAAGACTGAAAAGTATATATATTTATTTTAAAGTGAAAAGTGAAAGTGACATATTTGTCAGATATGGTAGCCCATACCCAAAATGTGACCTTTGCATTTAATTTATTACTAGTGAGCAGTGAACACACACTGCAAGTTGTGAACACACACACACACACACAGCAGTGTGCAGCACACTACTGCACCCAGGGAGCAATCAGGGTTAGGTGCCTTGATCAAGGGCACTTCAGTTGCTACCTACCAGCACTGGAATCAAACCAGCAACCGATTACAAGCCCGACTCACTTACCAGTAGGTAACTGCCCCACTTATATTTATAAGTATATATAATGTGCCAAGCTTAGGATAAAGAGTCTGTCAAATGCAGAAATGCTATTAGTGTAACAATAATATCAATCAAAGTCATACTCAAAGCCTTTAATATTGTGTGAGGGCTGTTGAAAGAATAAGCTCTTTAATTTAATGTTATTTAAAAAGACTACAAATAATTTTAGGACAAAAGCAAGAAAAAAAGTCAGAAATAAAAGCTAGGGCTAAATGAAATATGTAAGTTTTTTTTAATCACACTTCACATAACAACCTAAATGGTGCATAATGGCTACAAAGTTCTGGGAAACACAAAGGGCCACGTACACTTCTGTAACAGCATATCAGAGAACTCTCTTTAAGCTCTCTGCATTTCCTGCACTGTAGAGCATGCAGAGACCCTAGGGGGGAGCTATGCAGACTCCATGTGTTGTTCTGAGTGCACAGCTTTAAAGATTCTCATAAGAATAGAGCTGCATCTGGGACAGAAGGCCAGAATCACCTCAGCTTGTAAAGCCACAGTCTAATCCTGTTTATGTTAAATAACCTGTTCCCGAGCTTGTGGACCTGTTGCCATGTCAACAGCTCGGAACAGAACAACCCAGAATTGTCAAATAGTCAACAATTAAATCTACCTGAGTAATCCTTAATCAAAACACACCAAAACACCTCATCATGCACTCACCACCCCTGCATATCTTCTCCACCTTTTATACATGTTTATCACAAATAAGTGCAATAGTTTTATGATGCTGTTGGGCATGGGTACTATGGTATATGAATATTGTAAAAGTCAGTGCTCTGGCATCTAAGTACTGTTGTATTACCACCAACCTCCACAGTACTTTATTTGGAAGTACTTTATCTTGCTGTAAATAAAAGCCCTACAGTAACACATTTTGTGTTTGAGTCATCAGAATAAATGTAGTGTAGAGAATCTTGCCAATGTTAGATGCTGTTCCAAACATCAGTTTATTTATCATTTTACCAACGTTTTCCTACATTACCTCTCTATATATCTAATCAGTCATTCCACCACTCAATGACTGGCAAAGTTCTTGTGACATTAAAGCATTTGATTATCTGTTGCTGTTAGATTCTGAAAGATGAAAGATTCTGATTCATTTCACTAGTTTGGTTCTTCTGTCTTGGTCCATGTTCACAAATGAAACACAGGCTGGCTGTGACTTGACTATAATTTCTCGTGATCCAGACCACCTTTCCTGATATGCCATAATAACATCTCTCATCACAAAGCCAGACAAAATCAGACAGATACAGTCCAGTACATGCCCTGGAGGAGCATGATGGGTAGAAGAAAGTTGTGATTGAAACTTGTCTGAGAGATTTGAGGAGCATCGCTATCTAACATGAAAAAACAGGTTTAGAGAAAGATAGATGGAGATCCCACAGATATGAAGAATTGGAAAATCTCTGATGCCTTCACACTTTCACCCAGTGGATATCTTGGTCTTACCACATGCAACTACATCCTCATCTCACAGAACATTGACTTGCAGACAAGTATGGAATGACTTGGAATAAATGTACCACTAACATGAGTAAGGCCCTTTGAAAGGCCTTTGAAACATATCTGAATTCAGATGTGATTCTAGCTGCAATCAAATTCTCCACAAGTGTTTAAAAGTCTCACGATTGCTGGTCATCTAATGCAACTGGAGTACTACAGAATGAGCTCTTGTATTATGTAGAAATATGTATTTTCTCTAGGATTAAAGGATTTGTTTTTATATATATTTCTTTAGCCATTATGAACTCTCCCTCCAAGTTGTTCTGAGGCTTGACATAGCTGCCTTTATAGCACATACCAATATTCAAATGTAGCATTATCATCAATGCAGAAATAGTTTATTAAAATACTGTACATATATTTAAATTGTATTATTTCTTTGGGGGGGAAGCATTGTAGAAATAAAACTCAACTAAACTAAAAACATGTTAATTTTCTCCTTTTGTGTTACATGGATCACATACTCTCCAGTGAGATTGGAACAACATGAGGGTGACTATTAATGATCAAACTTTTATTTTTAAGTAAAGTATTTGTTTTATTTTTCTGCAGTTTACTCAGATTCATCATTGTTTTTTCTCGTTTTCATTCCAAAGAGACAAACTTAGGTTTCTGCTGATTACAGAGAAAAATGTTAGAGAAATGCACACTTTGTGAAACATTAGGTGATATTTAGGTTCTTTACTGAACATAGTCAGAAGACATAGCATCTCCAGACCACGGTGCAATTAGACGGTGTCCAGGCGATATAACTGAACTCATGCTAACAGGATGTGAGACTAGATATAGGCCTATGGTCTGGGGACCGAATTGGTCACGAAAAATGATATTACAAATCAGTGTTTATGTACATGTGGTAAATGTCAAGAGCATGATAAGCTGTTCTTTGAACAGATGGATCTGACAGAGTTTCTGAAGGTGTGAAACTCACTCCCTCGCTTTGTCAGTCTATTTACACACACATACACACACACGCACTTACACAGTAACACATTTAAATGTCGCACTGAAGCCAATTATCTGAGACATGGTGATAGTTACATCCTTAAACTGACAGCAGTGCGCTGAAGAGTATTCGACAGAAAATCTGTCAGAATGTTGCATACAGTGTTTTGCTAAGTTCCTAAAGCCTTATTTAGAACACAGACTTCACAGCCTTGCTATGGCATTTTGACCATTAAAATGTGAGTCTTGATGTCAAATTGTACTGTAGGTACAGTATTCATCTTTTCTAATTTTACTTGATCCTTCCTCTACCGGCATGCTGTACGTATTTTACAGTATGCCTCTCTATATATACGCACACATATCTGCGGCTGAAATGTGTGTGTGTATTTCTGGTATGTAGTGGTCAGGGAAGAGGTAGAGCATTGTTAAATATTAATCCTGAGGTTTGTTTTGAGGTCTGTGGTGGCAGATAGATGTCTCCAGTGTGTGTGTGTGAGTGGGTGTATGCACTGCTGTCAGCGTACAAGAACTCTTACTATTTGCGTGTTTGTGTGCATATTGTGTGTGTGTCTGTTTGACTGTGTACACACGGCTCTTTTTGCTGATGTATTGGTGATTTCCGAGTAAGTGGCGCCAAGATGGATTTGGTTCAATATGATGGAGTAAACTGATAACATCTAGGGGCAGGTATGTGTGTGTGTTTGTAAAGGCTTAAACACACAGCTAATATAATTTATAATATACTTATTGTACATGTATGGTTAATACATATAGCGGGGTTCAATAGTCTAAGACCCCAATAGTCTTTCTCTTCCATGTTAACCTGGAAATAAGGTGAAGCAATGACAAAAGTTATAATGTTAAGAATAAGGTAATATTTAGGATTCTGCACTCTTTCTAGGTCACTTATCAAATGTAAACAAGTTTGTGACATTGGCTATGTTTTACTCTGCACAAAAGGTCAGATTCACATGCTTCCATTGAAACACACAAGATGCTCCTTGAAACATTCTGAGAAAACATGGATCATAAGCTTAAGTTCAAAAATAGGGACATACCACATACTAAAATATTCTAAAATCACATACGCAGACTTATGCTGATACTTAATTTTCTTTTTACCATTTTTAAAATGACCATTTTGCCCCAGCCTTTAATAGTTCCACCTCCTTGCACACTAAACAGCATTTATATCTTTATTGCATGATCTCAGAGTTTGTAAAGCGCATACATATGAACACATGAATAGTCTGTGGAACAGAAAGGGCGTGCCCTAATGTTCTCTAAGCTGCAGGGTCGAAAGAAATGAGCTCATTCATCTACTGTTAACGCTTAGCCATTTATAGATTTTAATGAAATCATAATTGCCAGATTAATACATGTTTCACTTTCAACAGGGACAAAAGTAATAGAGATGAAACATAAAATTATTTTACCCGCATATTCATCACTCCCATTGGTTTCTGTGGCGATAAAGTTTAAAATTAGACCCCCTTTAAGAGTGGTCTGTGACGGATAGTGCAGCATGACAGTGCTAATTAAATTGAGTTATCTGTGCATTTTATTTCTGGGCGTGAGAGAGATTGTTTTATTTTAAAATATCGTTAATAAAGCAAAAGGCATGGAAACAGATCAAGTGTGTAACGAATATCTGCCTGTCATTTATCTTTTATCTGTGAAATAGGAGAACGAGTTAAAACTGAGCTTTTCTTTTCTGTGAAAGTGAGAAAACGTGCTTATAGGACTTCTACACGTGTATACTTACACTGTGTCTTAAAACTGCTGTGTGACATGACTCAGTCATAGCCAATCAGAAGATATTTGATTTAAAGTACAGTTATGTGGCGCAGGATATTGAACCAATAAGATTTCACAATGGGCAGGGCTACACAGCAAGATGTAGCAAAAATAGAAACCAAGCAACTGACAAATTGTGTTCTTGCCTTTTGCAGTCAGGACTGGTTATGACAAAAAAATCAAATTAAGTTTTAGTACCAAAGAATCGAAAGCTGTGTGTCACAGCACTTATATATAGTGGGTGGTGAAAACACTATGTTCCAGTTTAGGTGGAAAATCAGTTTAATGCAAGTGTCTCAAAAAGCCGATAATGCACTTCAATTGTACTGTGTACCAAATCGATACTGTGATAAAAGTACTTATGTAGATATCAATATCTTGATAAAAGTACCCTAGAGCCAGTTTTCAGGATCATTATGATAAAACAATAAAATCTGTACAAAGGCCAATTATAAAACACCATCATAATCTAATAACTGAATCATTAATGCCAAATGACCTTCAACATTTGCCACTGCCTGCCTATATTACCTGAAAGATGTGTATAATTACCTGACCTTGTACCTTACCTTGTCTGATTATATGAACACAATTTTATAATGTTTTTAAAACATTCCACTAACTTAACGTAATAATTATTTTATATACATATGATATGTAATGTAAAAAATGTCTGTTAATGTTACTGCATGACTGTTTTTGATGACTTTTAAAGAACTTTTGGAGAATGTTAATAGTATGGGTAATTCATACTTTATTAGTCCCAGATTTATAAAACACCCACTGTCTTTAAATTTCACTTTCAAGTCAGATCAAAGAACAAGACTTGTTAGCATTTGTTCCTGAAGCACCTGTTCTGGCTTTCCTTTGTAACATAGACATTTGTTAAAGACCTGCACAAATGCACAACATAATTGACAGATGGATGGACAGATGAGTGGAATGATAGACAGAACATGTGCACTTTGATCCTGTCATGAAGAGAAAAGGACTGTTTGCAACATTTTGTTTCAGTTCTGTAATGTCCGTCACATTTAGACTGATGGAGGGAGGGAGAGAGAGAGAATGTGGTGACCTAATGTGATGTAAACAAGGGGAGAACAGAGAGCCTGAGAATACCAGTGACCCATATACAGACCTAAAAACAAACACACGAAAGCCCCGCAGCTGAATAAAAATGGGCAGGTAAACAACAGGGGTGGGAGGGTTTGCCTGAGACCTCTGGTAGGTGAGTTTGCTTTTTAAAGAAAAATAGGGGAAAGGGCAGAAAAGCAGTTTGTTACTTCTCAAAACCATTTCCTCTAAATGTCTATGTCTATTAAAAGTCTCCTTTGTTTGCATGAAGGATGAATATCTGCCATATAAAAAAAGATTACATTAAGTTTTGCATTTATTTAATGGTGTCAAACCAAGGGACCCCTGCTGGTGGACGTTGTAACTACACCATCTGTTTACTAAAAGCATATGCGTTTGCAGGTAACAGAATACTAGCTTACTACTAACTACATACAGTGCAGTATATACAGTATATTGTGTACTATTGAAAGTAAAACTTATGATGTACCAATAAACATAAAACCATGGTGGCTTACAATCACTTAGATCTTGTTCAGAAACCCATCACCATTCACAACAGAGAGCTCATCTATTATGATGGGGACTGCACTTTTGGTACTTGCATAAAGGCATGGCAGCTGCCACAGTTTTACTGCGAAATTGCAAGTATTGTGTTGTTTTCCACCAAAGACAATCACAGTACTTGATCAGCGAATGCTCATTCAGAAAGCTCAGAAGTTCTTCATCAGCCTACATTAGAAAACTCTCCACAAATGCACCCATTTAATAGCTTATATTGCTGCAACTTCTGAAACAATTAACTGAAAGCAATCTGAGTAAAATGCAGTTTACTCTTAATGCTGGAAGAGTGAGAGTGGGTAATATTCCACCTTGGTCGACAATAATGTATAAAACAGTTTATGCACTAGTGTTCGCTCTGGATTAAATCCACATTAGCAGACTTGGGTACCTGCTTTTATATAGCCAATAAACAAAAGCTATCATCATGCCATCTGTGCTTTGTGAGTCATATAAAATCATGTGACTGTCATTGGGATACATCTTGTGTGGGGTGTGTAGTTAAAATGCTTGTATGCACAACATAATGCATGCGTTTTTACACTGTTTCTCTGTAACCTTGACAAAGGTCAGACTGGACCTGGTCCTCAAATAAACATTTTGACTAATGCCAAAGTCTGTTCCAAAACTGACCACTTACTCACTAATCAGATTAGGACTTGCCAGATTGTTGTGTGTGTGTGTGCATCAGACAATTATTAAACAAACATGGGCAGTCCGTGGGCATGGTGTGCAAAGCAATTTTGCTACGCACACAGCCCAGTCAGTACAACTGGAGCTCCTGAAAATACTCAGGCTCAGCTAAATAATTCATTACTCAAGTCTCCTTCTAGTCTCTCTCTCTCTCTGAAACAGTCTGACCCTGACCCGTGTGGTGCTCTGGGCCTAAGACTAACTGTAAACTTAATTAGTAGTGATATTATCCAGAGTTTGGTCATTACACCCACTCAATAACTCTCCCCCTCGGGTCTATATGATGTATGGAGTGGGGTATTCTGTGCCTACACCCGACTAAAACCCAGCGGCCAACACAGAACATACTAAAGCCTGTAGAGGGTTTCTAGACAATGATACTGTGCACATACATAGCAATTCAAGGCAACTTAATGTGATTTTAATCAAATCTGTCACTCCTTTAATCTTAAAATTGACATTTTAAATTCTCAAAATGAATATAATGACCATGGGAACACATGAAAGTGCTCACTTTGTGTGGGTATATGACTACAGAGATCACAGAGATAATTGACTGTTTTTATGTTCTTTGTGCAATCTGCTGCCCATAAGCACAACTCAATATCCTTAACGCAACACCCAGGGTCCTGTAATATATTACATTTCTAATCCCATAAGCATGCATATGTGTGGGCCTGTGTGTGCAGAGGGCACCTCTGAACAGATCTGGAACTTCGCCGTCTCCCTCACTTTCTTTTTCATTCATTCCATGCAGCGCACAGGTCTCCTTCCTTTATTCACAACAGACAAAAACTCTTTGAATCAGGCCATGGCACGATTGCAGCACCGTGGAGGCAGAAAAAAGAAGGAACAGATTTTCCCTGAAATAGTTGCCTTTTACGCTCTAAGTGCAAAAAGATGAGGGGCTTTTCTAAAGGTAACTCGAAGCAATAAAACACTATAGCGCCCTGCGCGTCTCTGGAGGCATCTCCAGCTCTCAGCTCGCGTTCACTTTAGCTCCATTCTAATAAATTAAGGAATCATCGGGGTTACAGGAGGCACATCGCCCCGCACACTGGATTTGATTACGCCGTTATTTCCCCCTGCCGTTATTGCTTGGCGTTCACCCGAGGATGAAGTGTTGGATTTGGCGCCGATAAAGGCAGAGAGGTCCGCGGTCGAGGAGGCTGGTACGGCGAGGGGTGAGCGGTTCACTGTTAATAAAAGAGAAAAGGCAGAATCTCAGCGGCGGCAAAAAAATGAGTGAACTTTAGATACCAGGCGGAGAGAATAAAAATCAATCAAACACCTTCCCTAACTGACTGTCTGAACGCCTGCGTCTTTAGCCAAGATAACAGAGACATTTCCCTGTTTTTTCTCAGATTTCAATGTGCTGTAATGCCTAATAAATCAATATAAACCCGTATGAATTTAAAAATGCAATCCATTTTCCTGTCGAAACACAGCCTGTCTGTAGTTTAACAACTGAATTATGAAATTATTATCCCCAAACTAACCTGATAAATGAAAAGAGCTGGTCTCACGTGGGTTTAACTTTTTCTTTTCATTTACACTTCACACATACATATACAGAAGCACACGCACAATACAAACTTTAGCACATTAAACATTAATGAGGGTTGTGAAAGGAGAACTCAGGATCCTGGGTAGATTTACAGAATGTCGGTAAAATGGAGGAAGTTTTGCTCACTCTCACTTCAAACTGAGGCATTACAGTAAAGCCGATAACCTTGACCCGCTGTCCCACCTCTGAGATCTGCCTGTCCCTCCACCAGCGTATGACTGACAGCAACCAGAACAGAAGAACAGGAGCCGATGCAGGCAGATGTGGCACACAATGACAAGCAGCCTACTTTAAAGACATCTTTCAAAATAACATGATAGAACACTGATGCTAAGCAAAATTGTACACACACACACACACAAAGAATATTTTTTTTCTTATTAAACCAAAAAACAAACAAATAATAACAAAAAGAAGATTTGATATAGAATTATTTATGGTCTGCCGCACTAAGTAAAAATCAATCCTCTATTTTAGAAACAGGATACGCAGATGAATTAAAGCTTAATGAGGTTTTCCGGGCAATGCCGGAGACACTGTGTATGGGTTCCAACACGCAAAGACAAACATACACACATATTAAGACAATGGAAATGGAAACTATGTTCAGCATTAACGTCTTGTGTCATGACATTGGGACACCCATTCCTAAACACAAACATTTGTTTATCACTGTCAGGCTGTTGCTTTCTGTAGCTCACAATCGCATAATACTGAAGCAAACAAAGTCAACAAAAACAAACTAGACAAATGAAACATTTTACACATAATAAGAAAACTAAGATTAAAGAAAACATTTGTTTCTCATTTGTAAGTTAGATTAGTCGTTATGAGTGTCTGTGAGTGCTAGTTTACTGCAGCATGAAGAAAAAATACTAATTTAACACAAAAACCTTCTTGCTCTGATTCTGTTATTGATTAACCAGCCTCCAGCTCATATACTTGCCCATAAACAAATCATTGTTGTGTCATAAAGGATTATGGATTTTAACATTAGTTTATTTAAGCCTCAAACAGGCAGTGACTACGATTATAATAAATGTCAGACTAGATAATCTATTTTTAATTAGAATGAAATTGAAAATGTTTGGGAGGCATATATATTGTTTTCTACCTCTTTTAAGTTGTCATTAAATTACACAGCAAATCAGACTGGTTTAGTACTTAAGCACAATGAAAAACTACATTTGGGCTTCTAAATATTTTTTACATTTGAGTAAATTTGGGCTGTGAGAAAATGATTTTCACAGTATTTATTACATCTTCCCAATGCATAAATTACTTTAGCAGTTTAATACTGTACCAGTATTACACCCAATTTAATAATATTATAATGACTACAAAATTATTAAATCCTGACATTCATCTCTTTCTCTCTCATGAAACACCACAAGCATATAGACACAAGAAATATAATTCTGTTCACATACAGGCTTTGATTACTCAGGTTTTGATGACTTTTGTGTACAAGTTTATCTCCAATATATGGTTAACACACACACACACACTGTCTTTCAGAATCTATACATTTTAAAATGTAATCATCATCAGTACTGGTTATCGGAATACTCAGTATTCTTAAACTATGTGGAAATAAATCCACTATGCAGAAACCACACAAGGTTTCTCATCTGAAAAGCTGTGATTTGTCAGCTTGTCCAACACACACATACAAGCAAAGAGAAAGAGAGGTTGGTATGTTTTGTTCTTTTCTGCATCATAAAAATTTACCTCAGCTCTCTCAACACTCTCTCAACTTACCTTGAGCAATGCTAAAGGTATTTGCTTAATGTGAACAAATTAAACAGATTCACAGCAAATTCATTCTCTGCTTCATACATGCACATGCACAGTAAGAGCAGCCACTTTCACATTCTTAATATGAATATGATCTAATGCACTAAGGTCTACTAAACATATCCTGTACAGAATGTCACAAACCTTCCTTCACATCACAGATTCTTTGGCTTGTGTGACTTCGTGCGTGAGCCATGTTCAAATGTACTGTATAACCTGGCAACAAAAAACAAACAAACAAAAAACTTCCCTTTAGCTTATGACTCAAATTAATGTGTCTGCTAGCGTGTATCTACACATGCTTAGTTTTCCAAGTATGAAATTATAAAACTTATGATCAGCATCAAAGACGCTATTTCATTTTTCTTATCTGTGTTTAACAGATTGGTACCAGTGTAAACAACAATCCCAATCCCAGAAATCTAACACACACACACACACACACACACACACACACACACACACACACACACACACACACACACACACACTGCTACAGATGGATGCATTCCCTTTTTCCCATTTCCTATACAATATGTTGTGTGAAATCCAGCTTGCATAGCAAAATGTGTCTCAGTTGACATACATGCATAGAGTATCCTGTATCCGAAATTGTGTACTGTAGTACGAAAAAATACCTACTTCTTCATTGCTTTTACAGTATGTTATATATATAGTATGCATGGGTGCTGTATGCATACATTCTAGACAAACTACATCCACCATGTTTTCATTGGTATGTGACCCGTTTGTTTGTTTATCTAAGACATACTAACAACCGTTAAAATAAATTAATCATGTAAACTCAACAATTAACAAAAATCAGCCATGATAGCGCGTTTTGATTAGGACACTGAATGCAAAACACACCAGACATGAATATGAATAATAGTGCAAACTTATCAAAAGTTGAGGTAAAATTTATATTCCATGCTTCCATATATTCCAGCAAGGTCAATTTGAACACTAACAGGTAAACAGGAAACAATGACAAACTTTTTAATTTAAATTAACTTCAAAATAAAAGCCATAATATATTAAAACAAAAAAAGCCAGCCAAACTGTTACACCTGATACTTTACTATACTGATACTTTACTTTACTACAATTCTGGGTAAAACCATCAAATTGCCCCATCAAAAATATAATTTATACAATTATGCACGTGAACATATCTTGCTAAAATATAAACCTATCATATTTGTTAAAGCTTTCAGTTTTTCTTTATTTCACTCTTCTCTGAAAATAAAAGGGGTGGGGTAGTGAGGCATGATCGGAAAGTAAAGCAGAAGTAAATGAGGCTTAAAATGCTGTTTCAATCAGTCCCTGCCCCAGGGCCCTGATTGAACCAGCTCCCAGGGTCTGAGGAAGGGCCTATAGAAATACTTTACAACCCGTAAGCACATAGATTGTTCAGAGGACAGGAATATTGCATTAAAGATGAGTTTATGGGTAACATTAAGTTTTGGTGAGTCAAATAATATAGTAGTCATTGTTACAGCCATTTCAACAGCTGAACCATTCCTTGTTTATGGTAATTTCCCCCATCTTACATGCTTGCTTGTGTTATTTTATCACAGTATCACAATAAATTTAAGACTGTTCATAAGACTGTTCAGTTTTATTGACAGGATAAGTTGTGTAGGACTGTTAATTGACGGTTTAGCTCTTTTCATTATGTACTGATATCTCATTGATTTGGAGGCACTTATTTAAAAACAAAATTGTCCATCTTTGTGCGTGTGTGTTTGTGTACACGTGCATGTTCCATCCTTGTGCTCTCCACAGTGAAAGCAACAAGGCACACTGATGATGACCAATTTTCTTGGGACTCTGCAGGGACGATAACATCTGAGCTCTTTCAAATGTAAATGCATCTGACAACAGACATACAAACACACACACACACACACACACACACACACACACACACACACACATGGGCTGGCACAAAGGGAATCATACACACATCATCAGCAGCAGGTGATTAGGGACAGTAAGTGCTGGTTTTAGCAGATGCTGGTAGTCAGATTACTGCTGTTCAGTTGTGAGCCTGAACAAAGAAAGCACCAATCGGCTGTCCCATATGGAGCATAACTATACAAGCAGGAATAATCAGATACAGAGAAAAAATCTGATGGAAGATGAATGTGGCGCTCAACCAAACGAGCGGCCCCAGCGAGGCAATGATTCCAAAATCTGTGTCATACACAAATATAAAAACAAAATTTTGGCATCACGGCTAATGGTGGGGAAAATTTATTGCTCATTGGTTGCTCTTTCATAGTTCAAGAGAAATCATAAAGTTTCAGTTTTGTTTCAATTAAGACTAGAAGTAGAAGTTCAATCAGCTCAATTGGTAGAGAATGGTGCTAGCTAAGCCTGCATCATGGAACAAACTAACGATAATCATTGAAATTTCATTTAAACTGTCTGCAAATGATTAAATATAAGTATTTCTTAGGAGAAATACAAAGAGACAGCTGTTAACATACAGTAAGAGGACAAAGTTAAATTAAAGCTGCAATCCATAATATTCACCTCTTTATCGCCCTCTCTGTGCAAAACATATAATAAGTTACTTGCAGAGTAATTTCATGGATGACAAATTTAAATTCTAAGCAACTACAGCAAGAAAAAGCTACAAAGTCTCTACAGTCAAGCACCGTAACATTCCATATAGTAGCCAGGTCATCTTATTTCTGTTTACTGACATGACATTTTTCTCAAAATCTAACCCAACAACTCAAATTATAAATCATTATTATAAATTTACCGTTGTGAATCAGGGTGCAAAAAGGAGACCATTTTGAATGCTGATCTGTCATGTACTTGCTCATTAAATGATTGTTAACCTAGAAAAGTTATAGACTGCAGCATTAATATGTTTACTTAAAACATGACAAATGGGAAATGAAATGTTATCCAGGCTGTCTATTTCAGCAGGTGAAGAAAGACACACCTGTGTCTGTCGGCACCTGCACACTAATTAAGCCAGTCAAGCTGTCACTCACCTCACCTGTCAATCACTGAGCTATAAGACAGTCCCAATGGGAGTAACCCTCTTACATAATAAGCTAAATTCACACCTCATTATAACTTAATAGATGATTTAACGCCCTTAATAGGGTTACACAGTGGAGCTGGATAGAAGCTTTGATATAAATAAAAGAAAAAACGCAAACCTTAAATGAACATGTGCTCTGTCTCTCTGAAGTACAAGATTGCTTTGTTCAAAGATCGACTTTGTCTGATGCAATTCAAATTGTACTCTTTTAGGGAGTACAGACAAAACAGGTTTGTGATCAGTGGTTTTAATTTAATTTAAACCGATATTTGGCTTGATAATAATTATGGCAGGCTCTCCAAGCCTTCATAAATAACTTATCAGATAAGGCTGTGCTTGTGCGGTATTTTCTTAATGCCTAGACTTCACATTTAAAGGGCATGTCTGTTTGTACTAATCCTTGGTGCCATAATTGTATTGATTCTCTATGAATGTGAGGCATCATGGATTAAACACATGGACAGTAGCATGTGCTGTGTTTACGTTAGGAACAT
Organism: Chromobotia macracanthus; assembly: GCA_036877525.1. Classification (NCBI taxonomy): domain Eukaryota; kingdom Metazoa; phylum Chordata; class Actinopteri; order Cypriniformes; family Botiidae; genus Chromobotia; species Chromobotia macracanthus. The sequence goes on along the minus strand of JAZGTH010000020.1, from coordinate 8,584,742 downwards.
GATCTTCTTGTTCCCCTAAAAACCAGCAGCAATTTTCAAAGTCATAAAAATAGTGCTTTAGTACATTAGTAACACTTTTGTCCTGCAGTCCAAGATGGCTATCTATTATATTTCAGCTAACGATCTATTTGCCATTGTGCATTCTGAGCACAAATATCCCAAATATGTCTGCAGGGCACGCAAGATAAACATCAAACTGCTTAGTGTGTGAGGCAACATTCATGACTCATATTTTATATTAGGTGCAGGGTTATGCTGCATGCTCTGTGCTTAAATTCATATCCACTGAGAGGGATGCATGTAACCTTTATTTGACCCCACTTGTTTTTCAGTCCTTGTTTTTACCGGCCTGTGGAACACATGAGAATTGGCACTCATCTATCACTGTTAAATAATCCAATTAAAGGACGGGGGTGAGAAGTGGGGGCGGAGTCTGAAAACACCCTGTCATTAATTCATGCAAGTAGACAATGGGAATTAATAACACTGATTATTAATAACACTATTAATAACTTTTTACAAGCATATGGTATGTGTTCCAAACTGTGTTATAATATTTCCAAATATGTGAGCCATTTGAAATTATTAACACTAATACCTTAGGATTCCCTATTTTAAATGATGTCATATTTTATGTATTTTGTATTTTAAAACATGTATTGTGTTAGACTGCTAAAGAAATCACATGTCCTTGAATGTATCCAAAAATACAATGTGTGTGTAATTGTGCTGGCAGATGCAATTTAAGTGTGTGAAAGAGCGTTTTGATAAAGGAATACTGTGAGCCTGTGTTTGTGTGTGTTTGTGATGAATGAATAGGTGACAGTGAGCAGATGTGAGAGGCTGATGAATTGCAGGGACATCGGAAGTGAGAGACAAACAGCACAAAACATCCGACTGCTTCTGTATGCAAACAACACACAGCTAAACTCCTATGCCCACACACTCAGCATCAAACTCCCTCAGCTTTTGAATATTGGACCGTTATTGCCTTAAGCAACAATCTTGCCTGTTAAAGAAATAAAAATAAATTAAAAACAGAACTGTCTCTTGCCACCTGTGTTCAGTGACCTTGTCAGATATGCACTTGACTATCACTTGACCATTTTTGATAAATCGTTCCTGATTCAAATGCAATCTTAAAAGACTCACCAAAAGTACTCACTCAAATTAAATGAAAATGTCTATAGCTTGGATTTAACAGACACATAGCAGACACCACAATAAAAAAAAATCTTACATGATAAGGCTCACCAATATGGAGTCTAAAATCGTTACACTGTAAAATAAATCACATTTATTCACCCAATGAGCTCACTAGGTCTTTATATGGGGGTCTGTTTTCTGTTCCAGCTGATCCAAGCCATAAATTGTAATAGTGTTTTAAAGGTTATACATAGGCCTGTAGTTTTGGTTTTCTGTGGAACAAATGATTAAATTAGCATAAACTGCGTAAGTAAACATATCCAATGGGCACTTTTGATGTATGGAAACAGTTATGGAGACTGACGGTTAAGCAAAGCACAGGCTACAGCAAGCTGGAATATTTAAGATTACTGTGTTGCCTTTGTTTACTTGCCAAGGGTTTACAAAACATATTACACATCTCTAAAGGGACAGAAATTGCAGCACAGCAGATTTTCTCTGAACATAATTCACAATCAAAAGAGCAAAAATGTTAACTTGTGAGTTTACAAGACATAAAAGAAAAACTTAAGTCAGAGGTCACTGTGAGTGCAGCTTTTGCCTCCTTTGGCAATTAGACAACTGTGTTCTGATCTATGATTTGTTGAAAACCAATTAATGATAACAATAAAACTAACTAACTTTAAAAACTTTTTGACAGCTGTGGGAAACATAAATGAGGGGTGTGAAAGGTAAATTTATCTTAAAATAAAGATAGCTGTTATTCAATTTTCAAAAGACTGATGATAGACCAAAAAATAAGATTTAATAACCGGACAAAGAAATAAAGTCTAAATCAGAGGTCTCCAACAAGGTCCACAGACCTCCTAGCTCCAGTCCTAAAGCACAACTGAACCAGCTAGTCAAGCTCTTTGGGACTGCTAGAAACATCCAGGCAGGTGTGTGGGAGTAGGTTGGAGCTAAACTCTGCAGGTCTGACGACCTCCAGACATGGATTAGAGACCCCTAATCTAAATAAATTTAAGTGTGATTATCAAGCTTTTACAAGTCAGTGGAAATTTTTTGGGAATTTATAAATGGCCTTTAAACCAGCAAAACAGACAATCCTAACCAGCCTGCTAACCACCTTAAGCTAAAGGTCCTTAGTTTTTCTTGTGAACATTTAATGCTCAATGCCTCAAATTTTATTTCAATAGTCTGGATCTTGAAAGTGGCTTTCTGCACGTTTTTTTTTTCAGAAAGTATAGCCAACTCTGAGAAGATTTTTGTGAAGCATAACTCAGTTGTGTGTTCTCCTGCACAAAGTACCATTAATACATCAATGTTTGACAGATCTGTCAAATCACATTATAAATCAAGTTATCCAGCAGAGAGTGCTGATACGTATGTGTGTGTGCTGTGTGCTGTGAAGCTTTTTTGTTTGTTGACAAACTATTGTTTACTTTTATGATGTTATTTTGCTTTTATAGTACTACTGTAGATTCAGCAATTAGTAACTAATATACTTAGAATTAATATTCTAATTCAATATATTATTCAGTTATTCTATTATTATGGTATAATATTTAAGATATTATTCAGTTCATATTCTTTTGTTCTCTATAAACTTTTAAAAACCAGTTATATATTATGAAGAATTTTAACTAAAATGTGAAAAGGAGTAATTTGTGGCCAAATGATCAGTGAAGTCATTCTGATGCATGACTAGCACATCCCCCTAGCAGTGCTATAGGGTGACAACAGGGAATCTCAACACAGCTGTGAGTAGTGCAATTTCAAGAGAAATTCATTTTTGTTTTTACCAAGCGAGCCACTGTGGTTGTTCATGCCAAATGAGCCAAAACTGGCAAAACCACACTTTTAAAAACAAGAAATGTTATTTTTCCTCTGTTTGTTTGTTTTTGTGCTGGTAATATTCAGTGATACATCTGGGGTTGTGGCTATAATTCACAAAGCCCAGGATGAAAAAAACACAGGCAAGCTCCCTCTCCCCCATGTCCAGTGAGTGAGTTTATATGAAAGAGGACATTAGTAAGTACCGCCTAAAACAGGGCACTTGGTCTCACCCCTGAAGATGGCCCTGGATACCTGGATCTGAAGGAATTCTCTGCCTTGGCATATTCTGGAGGTTGATACACACTGGTATTTTCCTGTCTGTCTTCTTTTTAAAAAATGATGTTTTTCCACTGAATTTATTAGTGGCATAAATTGCTGTCAGTATCTATATTTTGAAACCAAAGACCTGTAAGGTGTGCATCAATCTTCACACATATGTGATGTCTGTATTTATCATACTGCTGGTCTAGCCTGAGCGGCTGCTAGCCTGGAGTGCTAACACCCACAAGCCATTTACTAGTTTTATAGTAATAATAAGGGAGAGACATGTATAATAAAACAGACTCTCCTGAAAGTTGGGTAGATAGCTGGACTAACAGAAGAAAACTTCTATTTGCTATCTATACATCTACAAGCCATCAGTGTTTTGTATGCATGATATCCACAGTTATACTGGCAATTAAACATACTGATGGTAGTTGAAGGTAATAGAAGGCAATTTAAGCCAATTTGCTAACTTTAGCTAAATCCCAGCTAACAGGGAAAATCCTCAAAACCTTGGCTACGTTCTCTAAAAGTTCTCTCAAAGTTATTAAAATGTTCCTGCAGTAACAATTTTTTTAAATGTTACATATCATATATCCAAACAAAAAACAACATAACATAGCCAACATAATGTCTGCAGTCCAGAACAGCGCAGAAAGCATTGGCTTGTTTGCCTGCTCCCTTGACTCCCCTGAGTTTATTGAGCCTAGGGCAGTCACAGAGACTGTTTGATTTCTCAGGATTACCTCTTTTAGTCATATCTGTCAGGTAGAGATACATTATGCATGGTATTCCAAAAAGAAACTATGACCGTGTTTTATAAGTATTACAAATTAATTTCAGTTTAAAATTAAGTGCTTGTATTTGTACTATAAGTTATGACCATGAATCAAAAGACAGCACAATGATGCAGTTAACTAATGTAAAAAACCCCCAAATCATTATGCTTAAATATCTGTTCTTTACTAGTTAATAGCATTCAACAGTTTGGCCCCTCAGCTAGCACACATTCTTTTATGTGTTTAATACATCCAGTCCTTTTAGTCTGCGATTAGCTGTGGAAGAGCATGGTACCATTGCATCTGTTTCAGGAAAACAACCCTGCCAGGTTCGTTTGGAACAGATGTGTCAGGTAAACCCATTTTAGCTGGCTGCTATGGTGATGAGCTATATGAAATTCAGCTTTTGACTGCCACCGTCTCATTTAAAAATGTGCAGTCCTGTGCTTCAGACCCAATCAGAGTGCTTACACAATCACCATGGTGACTAAACTCGTTTGGAGGGCTTCCAGTGGCACTTCTCCTGTCTGCTTTGCTCTTCCTGGGACTCCATTTGGGGATGCTTACTGGCATGTTTGTGCCTGCTTATCGTTCCATTAATTTACCTTCATCTACCTGGCTAATGAGTGGAACGCAAAGCCGGAAACATGGAACAAATGGAGCGACTTTATAATTAAGCTTTGCATTAGGCTGTAAACGCTAGCCTGCTAATCTCGGCTCCGTCTCATATGTACACTAGCACTCCTCTGCTGTGTCTTTGTGCATGCCACTGTTCCTTCCAAATGTGTCAAGAAAATATATATAAATAAATATAGCATTTCCATTTAAAAGTGTCCATGTATAGAGCTTATTTATATCACATATCTCAGGCAATTGAATGAGCTCTGATTTTTTAAGCTTCATACCTCCTACACTGGCTTGCTAGTGCTCTCCCACACATTTAATAACACATTGTGTTCTCATGGGAAAGGGTACATTGTAGAATAAATGTCTGTCATCCTGCAGCGTACCCTTTCTCTGGGCATTTCACATTGTAAACATGGAGCTGGAGAGAGAGAGAGAGTTTGACTGTTTTAAAATGTCCATCTATGAGATTTTCTCCATTTGCGGCAAACCGCAATCTGAAGTGCTAATTCCCAGGAGAGCTCTCTCTGTTTGGACCTCGAAGGCTGTTTAGATTGCGTGGGGACGACAACCGTTCTCTTTCATTAAACACACATTAAAAGAGGAAGAGGTTGATTCTATTTGAAAAATTCTTTTTGAAAGTGAATAAGGGAATGCGGTGAAAAGATTTGGAGCCACAGCCTTGAACTTAAGATTCTGTAGAATGTCCTTTGTTTTTCAGACAGCATGTCTGAGGTCTTTCTAGTCTTTGCTGACATGTAATGTTAAAAAGAAAAAGTGAATTAAGTGAATAAGTGAAGGCCCTTACGGCCTTTTCATCTGGCTTGCTAAAGAAGGTCATAATGACTAAAACCAAAAAGCAATATACTAAAAAATAAAAGTTTAGAAAAAGAAGTGTGTGTGTTGGGTTGCTTTTCCTTCATCAAAAAAAAAAAAACAATCAGCGACACAAACTGTGATTTTGTTGTACAAGCATTAATGGTCTTGAGTCACAGAGGCAATCACAGCTGTACATGTTGAAAAATACTCAAATGCATGCCACTGAAATTGGTTTAATAAAAAAACCAATTTCTACTATAATCCGCAGCATATGGTAAAATCACTCAAGGAGTATTGTAAAAATCTGTGCACCACAGAGGTTGTTGTGTTTTAGGCACCTTTTCTGTCAAAACATTTCAAGCTATCTTCATGCCTGCCTGTTTCCATCACCCTAACCGTTTGCGATGTGGATTTTTTCTTACAATGCTATCACTTATGGTAATGATATACTGAAATAGCATGCTAGTAGAAAGCCTTTATGCTTGAAATTCATCATACAGTCTGCATATTTAAACCTTGCCAGGTGTTGACTTGTGCAAAGCTGTTATGCTAATGGATATGTGTTCTGGCTGGTTTGTTTTTAAGGAGTGGCTGTAATTTAAAGCAGCAAAGTAAGGAGCACGCTAACTTACGTTAGCCATCCATCGCCTGCACGTCACACTCTTCAACGATTTCCTGTCTGCCTTTTTATCCACTGCTAATATAGTGACAATATCACTTAGGCAAATCACTCGCCGGCCTTCTGTAGCTGCTCAGAAACATGATTGTTAGCGGAAAGTTCTAGAACTCCATCATGGAGAGGTGGAATAATGTCAGATCAGTCGTTTTGTCACAACAACACCTGCTCAGCAACGCTGTGTGTGACCTGTTCTGCAGAATGCTGAAATCAATAGCTGTAACTCTATTTAGCATTAGCTTGCCATAATTACAGTTGTTGTGTCAACGAACTTTTCACTCTCCTTGCTTTTGTGAAAATATATCATAGCAGTTTCTGGACAGCAACCATACCAATTATACAGACTTATTTTTTTCTTTTTGAAGCCTGAAGTTTGTGTGAAGCCCACACAAACAATCAGTAAATTAGTGTACTACTTTTTTGCAAGTTAATAACAGATTTAACATTTTGCCATATGAGCCAACAAGCGTAGTCTACAAAACTACATTTACAAGTAGTAATTTTTATGATGCTAGGAACAGGATGAACAGTAGTAGAGGAAAGGTTTTTGTTACAACGTTAAACAAGGTTAAACACAACGTTACACAAGGTTGAACATGTTAAGCAAGATTAAACAACTATAATAAATCATACATACTGACCATATAGCATACTGACCTCAACTACAATATAGCAGTCATCTTGATTATTCTATCACTGTGAATGCAGCATTTACCAGTGCCACTGTAGCAATGCAGTCAGCAATTATTAATTTATTCCACAAGTGAATGAAAATCAATGTAAAATGAATCAGCCTCTATTAGGCTACTGTTCTCATGTGAGTGCAGATGATTTTAAATGTATTTTGATTGATAAACAGCAACCCAAATTGCAATGCAGTGCAAGTCTTTCTGTCCAGCTTTTTCAAGCTTCCCAAACAGTTGCTCTGAAATTTCATGTCAGCTTCACTACAAGGATGATGGAAACCAACAAAAACACCGTAGAGTTCCCACTGAGATGGTGCTGAGTGACCATGAGATAAGTGAGACACAGAAGCTGTCGATCTTCTGTTCTGCAATAACATTACTGGAGCATGATGTAAAAATTATTCTTTGCAAATTTTATTCTGATAAAAAGTAATTCTTAAGAGAGACTATGCAAATTCAGGGTTCCCACTGTTATATATCCTTGTGATATAAAGCGTGTGATCTTATATGAGCTTTAAATGTATTATATGTTCTATGATTGTATGTTTGTGTTTGTTAATGGAGGTTAAAAGAGACGATGAGCAGCTCTCTTTGATACGTGTGAAGATAATGGAGCTGTTTTAACATCCACCTTCCTGCCTTGTCCTCCCTCCTCGTTGTGTCTCTTAATTAACTGGCGTGTTATTTACCGCAATGCATTTTAGTCTATTTACGCATTTAATGAAAGACACTGTAAAAGCTTCATGAGTTTATATTATCTCTCTGACTCTCTCTATTTCTCCATTGCACCTTTGCATTCCTCATGGTCTCTATCTCGAGTACAGTGTTTTTCCTGAACCTCAGTGCCAGTGTTTTATGCTAATGTGTATTGATGTGTATGAAATAAGCTGGAATTTGCAGAGGCAGCACTAAAGAATTGAGAGTCTGCCTGGTCCTGGCAGCAACAGAGCACCAGGTCTGAGAATAGAGAAGTGCTCTAATGTCCATCCATATGCTTTAAGTTCTCTCTATCAAGTTCTGAATGAAGCTTATAAGAAGAACGATGAATTTAAATAGCTGATTTACAATGTGAAAACACCTTTTTCCTTAACATACTTTATTATTACCTTCAGTTAAAGCTAAGTGGACCAACGACTTTGGGGGAAATTACTTGAATGAATTGCACTGTTTATTTGCAAACACAGTGTGCGTGTTTTAGCACCTGATTCACTGAAGAAAAGCAAACAAAGTAATAACACAAACACGCCCCCAAAAAACCTGTCCTGAATGCAATTTACATCGTGGAATTATCCTTGTAGGCTTGTTTTGAATGCTAGGTTATCTTAATCTGGCATACTTAACTGGTACAGCATCACTCTACTGTAGTCCAGAAATCTGAATCAGTTCTTTAAAATGGCAAAAGTGAGCTTGTTTAAACAGTGTGTCTGGATGTGTTTTGTTATAATGTTATTCCTCATCATCTTGATCACAATTTGATGAGTTACTGCTGAAAATATAAGCAAAGAAATTATTTTAAATGAAACAGCTTTTCAAAGGCAACAGCTTTCTGCATTAACCTCTTTGACAGTGCAATATGAAGCCTAATAGAAATGTATGATTGCACTTAAAAAATACATTTAAATATACATATGCACAAATTTCTGTTTAATGATAAACAGTTTTCTTAGTTTGGGTAAAGTTAATAAAAATGTTTAAGATCAAGCAACATTTCAAGGAGAATATGTTCTCTATTGTCTTATCAGCAAAAAATAGAAATAAAGTTTTCTTAAAATGTCAAAAACTTGCAGCCACATCAGAGAAGGAAGATAAATCCAGCAAAAACAGACCATGTGGAAATCATGCTCTCAGAAATGGTAGATCCAGAGGGTAATCCCATGAAATGAGTAAAACAGCCAAGGCATCACAAGTCCGGTCTATGATACCTGAGTCCCTTTGGATTTGCTGGGCTTTATGAAATAAAAACATCTCATCTTGAGCATCATAGCACACATTATTATCTCTGTTAAATAACTGAGGAAACAAATTGCATTTGACAGCCATAATTACTTACAGAAGCAATGTATGCCTTACGAAACACCATCATAGCAGAGGAAAGCAGATGGCTTTTCTTAAAGTAAAATAAGCCAGATATGCAAATGTGATTGCTATTAGCTTGCTTTGCTGATAAAATACAATGAGACTGCTCTCAGAGATTCTTGGACTGCTTTGGCTTAGTTGGATGTTGAGGAGATGTAATTTGTTAAATATGTTTTTTTTGTCAGTATGGTATGTAGTGATGGATGAGACTGGTAGTGGCAGATAAGATATTTAGAATGTGTTTGTGTGTGTGTGTAGGGTGGTCCTGTGATAAATACAGAAACAGGGAGAGAAATAAAAAACTGAGGCAAAGACTTCCCAAGCTCTCAGACAAGCCATCATTAAAGCACACACTACAGAGTCCATAATTGTGTCTTGGGAAATTCAGTCAGTCATTGGTCCCATTCTGTACCCTCTCATTGTGTATTCTAACAACATTACACATCACTGAATATTCATAAGCTAGCTTTAAAGTAGGTTACGTTGCAGTTTGACATAATAATTTTTATTGTGCAAATGCATCAGGTCACTGTATTAAATTTAACATTGTGTCATGCTGGAAAAATGTGAAGTTTTTCCTTTGGGCATTGACTACACATTGTCAGTGTGTCAGTAGACACATTTTTGTAAACACACACATATACAAACACTATCACAGGTCCCAGTTGAAATGTGGCTTAAACCTCTTTGTATTATGTATGGCTTTGTATTAATACATCAGTGTTAAAATGCTAATGCAATAAGTGTTTGGCTCCACTGTGTTTATACAGCCTTCAAGATGGCAGCACACACTATTGGATCTGTTATAAAGTACAGGTCAAGAAAGCCAGAAACGACTGTCCTGACTGTTTAACTTTGACTATTTTAATGCTGTTAATGGACTGAGAGACCATAATAAGTGAACACTAACTTGTGCTTCTAAATACTTCCAATAATTCTGAAAATATTAAATGAGGTATTCTTTGAAGGAGCTGTGGCTTAGAGGCTACAACAAAATGGTGACACAAATTAAGCTTTGGTCCTTATGAAAGAGATGAAGGTTTGAGTCCAATCTAGGTTGTGTTCAGATCCCATTCCCTGCCTTTTCTCTAAATTACTTCCTGTTATTTTCACATTTTCTATGTCAAAAAAGGAAGGAATGTCTCTGATCGAAAGTGTGGATGCAAGTAATTTTTTCAAATCAGAATGCCTCAAAACATCTTGCCACTATCTGCACCTGCTCATCCAGATGCTACTGCCACTTGCCAGCAACAATTAAATGTGTAAAGCTCTCAAAAGAACCAGAAAATACCATAAACGATCCATAAATGTAATTTCTATGACTTCTATGTCTGCTATTTTCCAAGTCTTCTGAACCCATATGATAGCTTTGTGTGAAGAATGGGCCGGCGTTAAAGTTAATCACTGATTGATTTTCATCTAGGCTCATGTCAGATTCAAACATGCTGCACCAACGTCATTGATAACAACACGGCGTTGACTTTGTATGAACAACCTAATCATTCATCTTTAAGCTTAACCAATAACCTTTTGTCCCAAATACTGTCTACCAAATAACCTACTCTGTTTGTTAATCTATTCAGTTCTATTAATACAAGACTTCTGGCTGAGTAACATTAACATTATGTTCATGCTGTACAGGCAGAGGAAACGTGACACCTCCAGCTGAGCCTGGTTTCTCACAAGGTTTCTTCTTCTCCACTACAAACATATTATAAAGTTTGCTGTTCCTTGCCACAGTCACCCTTGGCTTGCTTGATCACTGGGGGCCTAAAGACAAAAACATTAAGGCATTAAGGAGGTTATCACTTTACAATTTTCCATAAAACTGCTTAGAAACAAAGTGTATTGACTTCAATTTCGATGTTCTTGGAACAGATGTTCTGTTCCCCACACAAATGTTATTGAATGGCTTCAAAAGACATATATAAGCACATATGGTCATATGTAATACTGTTATCATACTTTTTCAGTTAGACAGCTCCTGGTCACTGTTTTAGGCAAAGACTGTTTAACACTTCTTCAGAAATGTCTACTTTTGTGTCTGACAAAAAGAAAAGCGACATGGGGGTGAGTAAGTATATTTTCTCAGTAGCTTACACCACTTCAGTGTACAGGCTGGATATATAGGAACAAACTAAAGGGTGGTGTTGTCTTTTTGCTCCCTGTTTCTCTCATCCGTATCAGACAGCCACGATGGAAGGTAGACTCGGGTGTCTGCTCTTATATTTGACACAAGCCCTCACACACTGAATGTCTCTCCCTTCTCTTAGGTTGTAGAGGAAAAATACTAATATATTTCATGTTTCATATGTGCCTGTGATTAGGGAAATGTGTCATGAGTGATAACTGTTCCTCGGCAGCCGCAGGGCGTGCAAGACAACCAGGTCCTTTAGAGGAAACAGAGAGAGAGAGAGAGAGAGAGAGACAGAGAGAGGAAGAAAAATTTGTTAGCGTCTGAGAGTAACGACTTATTCTCCCTCTTTTCAAATAAAGCATGGATCACGAATAGGGAAACGTAAAGGTCACAAGCTGAAGTTTCATGTCCACAGTCTCGGCTTTCTTGCTCTCTCACCCACACAAACTCCTGTTCATTTTATTCTCTCTCTCTTTCTCACACACACACACACTTAACGTAATGACTGCTCACACATACGCTCAGTAATTCTCTCACACAAACACAGTGCTGTAATAAAGCTCTGGCCTGGTTCCCATTGTATTAATAAATGCTGTGTCCAGTCAGTCTCTCATCCATTTCTCTCTCATTAAAGTCGGAGCCTTAAACCGCTGTCATGTGTGACCTTTGCAGACTTCACCCACAACTCTCACGTCCCAGAATAAATGGTCTTATCTTCTTGCATAATCTTCAGACTTATTTCTCTGATTAATTAGTGTCTAAATCACGATCTGTCCACTCAAGTGGCTCACCTTAAATCCAATTGCTTTTATTAATGGGATTCAATTCCAATTTACAACACAGGCTAGTAACCACAGAGTTCCTCCAACTGTACTCTGTACTCGGTGGCATTGTGAATTTCCCGCTTAAAAGTAAAAAACATGGGAAATGGAGGCCTTTTAATTCAGTCATACACACTGGAGCGAATGCACTAAACAGTGAAGCAGCTACAATCCAGTTAAACCAGGCACTATCTGCACTGGTACAGCACTGCACCATGCATTTGAATTTCTCCTTAATCTCTTACTTTATACCCCTCATGTTACTTACAAAACTTGTAGATTAGCTCATGGCTACATCAGACTTAATAATTTAAAGAAGAAAGAGTCAAATAAAGACTATAAAAAATAAAGGTCACCACCCATATAACATAATAAAAAATAAAATGACTTAATTTAACATTACATCATTATTATAACAATTTCACTACAAAAGTTAATAGATAAATGCACATGAATTTCAACATTTCTTGTGTATAGTATGTGTCTCAGTATTGTATTATATGATCCTGGCATGGGATCCCAGCAAGGGAAGTTTTTTTGTATTTTTTTTGGAGCCAAAGACTTCAGGAATGTAGATACAGTATACAGAAACTGACTTTTATTTTTATTTATTTTTTAACTGTTTATTTTTAGTAACACAGCATGTTGAGATTTCTAACCCAAAAACAGGAACATCCATCCAACTGGTATGTTGAAGACCTAAAAATTAAGATGATGGACTGGCAAATTCACAATTGATATAAATTTCTTTCTCTCTCATTCGCCTACAATTACACACGAATCTCTCAGGAGACCTGGCTGTCATCTAAACAAGAATGGCTGGCATGATGTCAGTCATGCTGCTAATGGTGATAAATTCCTCCAGCATTACAATTTGTACTGTACTTTGGGAATTGATTTCTCTAGAGAAGGACACTGACTGCACCAGTTATTGTCTGTGCAGTCACCATTCTGAGTTCAAATTCAGACATGCATTATGTGCTTTTGTGACAGAAAATCCTAAAGCACAGTTTTATTATTCAGTTTTTACAAAATGGCTGCCTTAAACTTACCATACAGATCAATTACTAGTTCATTTAACAAAATGTATTTTGCAAAATGTATTTAGTTTTTATGTGTACACTAGTTTAAACTGTTTGTCACCAAAGCAACTGACAATGGACCAACCACAGTATCTGTACTGTGGTCCAAACATCTGGAAGCACACTGAATTTTGAATCTGAGATTTAAAAATTAAATTATATCTAACATATAATTTAAATGTAAAATGATACAAATATTTAAGCATCATTGTCTCTATCCATCACAAGTCATTTCTATGTAAACAAATAAAAGCACATTTGTAATGCAGACAACTGCCTATGTACAAAAGATTAAATTTGCCTAATTCCATTAAACATGTGGAACCTTAACATTGTCACACTTAACATTAAACAGTGTGTCACACTTAACATTAAAAGACAACATACAAAATATAATAATGTATTTGAAATTGTAATTACTACTAATTACTGACTCTCCACTCAAACTGCCATGCTTACAATTTTTCAGAAAAATGTAAGAAATTACAAAATCATTTTTTTACTAGTGGTTTCAGACTTTTGAACCCCACTGAATGAACAGTGATGCTTCATTGCCAGCAGTCTTTGGAAAGTTCTCTGCCACAATCAGGTTCCAACACTGTCCAACACTGTAGGAGTGAAAACTATTGCCACGTGATACTGTGACCTCTATGAAAATGGGTCACATCCAACCTAATTTATATTCTATGGCTGTTTTCTGGTGCTTCTACAGGTTTATTTTCCATTTCATGTTCCATCAGTAGCCATAATGGACACTGCATGTCATCTATAGTGTTCTTTCAAATTTGTCAACCTGCTTCATATTTAGCATATAAAAGAATATGGAAAAAGTATTTCCTTCATTTAAGCACTTTACCCACTTATGTTATCTGTTGTCTCAGCTGTCAAACTGTGTGAACAAAAGACAAATTTCCACAAGCCCCTATTTCTTTAGCCATGAGGCCAAATTACAGCAGGTTATCATCTGTTTTTAAATGTCACTTTTCCCTTTTTAATATCCTGTTGTTGTTTTTATTTTAAAAATTCCTATTGTGAGGATATGAACCCACACTGACTGTGTATCGTTGTAACATTAAGCTTTCACATTTTCAAAAAGTGTTTCATTCTGGCTCTAGGTAAACATGCAAAGCAAGCTAGCTATATTATTGGGCATGGATATAACCCAAACCCCTGAAGTATATCAGGAGAAATTTGGAACATGTTATAAATTAAACATTTGGATGATGCTTTTCTACACTTTTTTTCTACATAAGAGTAAATTAACAAAACAACTTGGGAGCCATATCAAACTCGGTATCCTTGCCAAACCCCCACTTAAAACATTTTCATTCCATCTGCCTATTGCCTTATATGGGTTTCTTCTTCCTCAATGCAACACTGCGGTGTCCGAATCATGGAGAGAGAACTGCTCTGCCATCACCTCCAGATGGATGCTCCATATTGGTGCTTAACGTCCTTAATGCAAACAAAATGATTAGCGTATTAGGACTAAACCTAGTAGATTATAAATTAACATATTCCAATTGTAGTCAATTTCTGTGATAATGCCATCTGTGATGTGTGAATCATATTTGTGAATCAAAAATGACCAGTTTCAGAAACTGTTTTTTTGTAAACAGATCAGACAATGCCATTTCTGTACAAACAATATATGGGTTAACAGGAATGTACACAGCCATCGCTAAAATGTACAAGGCTGTATGCCCAAGAGGACCTCAGTGAACTCTACACTGAGTTCCCGGTTGTCTTATCCCAACTACTTTCCTGGGTATGAATTATAAATCTTAGTGAGCCTTTTTTAATAATTCCCCTTGTTGCAGAAAAGCATGGTGACCCAGTCCAAGGATCAGTTATCATGTTGGATGCCACTGTGTAATTACACCTCATATAGATTTGTCTCTTATGCTGCCCAGCCCTAGACCAACAGCTGACCTTGTCTGTCTAGAAAAAAATTAATTCTCAAATGAAAATGTTTCCAGTTCATAACTGTCATTACTATTATTATTATTATACAGTATTTTTAGGTATTTTTTATAAATCAAACATAACCACACCCTATAACAAGTGTGTGAGATGGCAAATAACCCTCAAAGCCTAATTTATGCACAATAACAAATAATAAGGGCACCATTAAATACTAAACAGAAACTGAGCTATTTCAGTTAATCAATAAATAATACAGGAAACAATTTGCAATAAAATTGGTAAACAATTTTGTTTTTTTCCGGACCGAGAGGGTATATTATGCGCATGCGCAGAAAGTTCCACGCATGTAACTCGCATTAGGCGTGCACAGATTGCTCCCATCAGACACTCCATTCCTGGACATACTGCGTCCTACTTTTGCACCGTTATGTAACCCGTATGGTCGTTTACCTATGGCGTAATTTAATCACAAGAAATATATATATTATACAAATTAAACAAGCGCGGCCCTGATCACAGTACAGTTAACTTTTTTGAATTTGGCGGCTCAGCTAGTAGACTAGTGATTGTCCGTCTGACGTCAGCCTACTTCAAACTCTCAGCTGAGGCAACAAACCATCCGGGTATTTCTCGCATGCTGCTTTGCATACTAAGCATTCATACTTAGTACAAATTTCGCGTACTGATTGTCTCAAACTTGCTCTGCGTCCGAACTTGCCCCCGTACTATATTGTACGCGAAAACGAGTACACGAAATGTAGCTCGTTTTAATCCCCAGTATTTATAAACAGTATGTGGAAATTACCCGGATAGTTTACAGTTCCTGAGATTTTTAGGTTGTATATGAGTACAATGGACACTTTTGCATATCTTTATGGTGCATATTAATTAATATTTATTTAAACTCTGTTTTTCTTAAAACCCATGAGAAGTGTGTGATTTGGACCCATTCTGGCACGATATGTAAACTATAGGTAGGCACCTGATATTCATGCTTTGATATGTAATCCTGACACAAATAGATTACTTTCACTTAAACAATTTCGTCAAGCAGTGATCAAACATTGAAGCTGATTTTATGGCAATACCTTATGCAGTAAATGTGCATAAATGTAAACAATAGACAACGTGCGTTTTAAATGCTGCAACTAGTAAAATTTAAATGTAAGAGTTTGCATTATTTTTTAACCTTGCAGGGGAGCTTCGTTCACTGCTGTACTTGTAAACGGAGTGACGGAGTTTTCAGAATTTCTCCTTCCTTTAATCGTTTATCATTGATGAAAAGCTCATGAGGGTGAGTAAATAATTGCAGAGTTTATTTTATCTGTTTTAATTGTTCCTTTTTTACGGACTGCTCCTTCAGCATATCATAATAGAACTGGTATGCTAATTGTGATGTTATTGCTGAGGTTAATACAACAGTTGTAGTTAACTACAGTGTAGCTGCCTTAATTGTAGGGTGCTTAAATAATAATAATATTAATAAAAACACTCACAGTCCCTGGCGATGTTATTTGCATAAAATGTGTACGTGCAAAATGTGTAACATGTTAAGTTCCATAACACAATATACTGTACTATATTACAGAGGTATAGGTCTAAATGCTATTTTTGGATTAGTATTGAACTTAAGTCTTTGCTGAGGGTCTTTTCAGGATTTGTTGCCACCTGCTAGGGCCCTATAATGGAGGCTTTCAATTCTGAACCGCACTGTGTGGAAAAATAGCATTGAGCTGGTGGGATTAAAAATGAAAAGTTTGTGCGTGTGTATGTACAGGCATGTGTGTTGTCTGACCGTCTGTGGTCATTTGATTTGAGATGGGGTCAGCAGTGGGTGTGGGGTCTAACAGCAAGATTCTAGATTGGACTGAGTGATCCCTACCGTCCAATACACACCTCAGCAGGAGGATAGTGCTACTGTAAGAAAACTAGAAAATGAAAAAGAAAACATGAATTTGAGGGCTGTTCCTTTAGGAAGGTCTTTATGGACTCTGTGGCAACTTTATTAAGTCCATCTTTCTAGTGCCAGGTATTTAGCCTTTAGAACTGCATGTATTCTTTGCACCACATATTAATTAAAGGTGCTTGAAAGCTTTCTTAGGGAATTTTGTCCTTGGTGTCTCAATAACATTATGCTGTTTCTGCTTGTATTTTGGCTACACAATCCATTAATCTGTTTTGGCCATGCTGCAGTACAACAAATGTTCAAGATTAGGTGACTGGGCAGACTTTTAGAGGCAGATGAAGACCCTGCCATGTTCTTGTAACTGAAGATGATTTGAGCTTTGTGACATTTCACTCTATCCTGCTGGAGCCATCCATTTGAAAAACGATGGGCTATGGCCATAAAGGGATGCACATAACAGCAGCAATGTTTAAGTACACTATGGCATTTAAATTGTGTTTAGTTGGTATAAAGGGCCCTAATGTGTGCCCTGAAACCATTCTCCACACCATTGCACTCCATTTTAAAGCCTGCACTACCAAGGGAGATTTTGGGTCACATTCTAACACTACCATCTGTATGCTGCAGATCTGTCAGCGCAAGTGAGTTTTTCATTGTTTAGTCCATTGGTTTCAGTCATTTGTACAGTAGTGTCATCTTCCTGTTCATAATTGAAAATAGTGTTCCTGACATGGTTTTTAGCTTCTGCAGCCCATATGTTTTATGTTCTTATATTTAAAGATCCTCTTGGATGCTATTATGCTAACAAAGGTTGAATGGAGACTCCCATAAAAATTTAGTACCAGGCCCTTTGAATTTTAGCAACGACCTTGTCCTGTGGTGTTGAGTGTGAGAGTTGCACATGCTTTCTTGTCTTCTTCTGTTCATTCATTTGTTCTCTGTGGCCCTACTGTTTAACTTCAACAAGCCTGGCCTTTATAGGACTCTCTCATTAAAAATAGTATAAGTGTAAGAACCCTCTTAATCACACCATTTCCTAACTCTTGTGTTGTGTGAAAGTTCCAGGAGGTCAGCTGCCTCTTAAATGGTGACAACCACAACCAAAAATTATGAGTCTCCTGCTTTTTATTTTAAGTGAAACTGCATTAATTCAAACTCTTGACCATCTCTTTTTTCATTGCATGGTAAATCTCCAGATTAAATGGGCACTGAATATTGTCCGTTGTTCCCTCCTCTCCCTCCCTCTGTCTATCTTCCTCACCAACAGTATAGAGTACCAGCTTGATGTGAGCTAAGAGACACTTAATGACGTTGTATGATTGATAGGTGGGGTTATGGTGTGTTATGTGGACTTGTGATTTGAATTTTCTTAGTCCTGTAATTTAAATTTTGGAAAGATGAAATCAGCTTTAAGGAAATTTATTCATGGTTTAATCAGACATGTTATTCACTGATAACCTACTTTTTCATATTAATGCAAAGAAGGGGGAGACAGCTTAAAAAAGAGGGCGGAAGGAGAAAAAGAGTGAAGGAGGGAAGAGGTAGTGAGAATCATGCAGTTTTATTCCTCGTTTTCCTTCATGTCTGGGTAAGCAATCTGGTCATGCAGTGGGGCCATCCATCATAGTTATAGCCTGTGAAGAGAATGTCTGAAGCTCAGGGTCAATGCTCTCTCTTTTTCACTCTTTCACACTTCTCTCCCTCTCCCTCTCTCTCTATTTCTCTCTCTCTTTTCTGCTCTTACTGGGTTAAAGGGTGTAATTCTCCTGTGCTCATGGCTGTGGTTTCACCTCACAAAAACCACCGTACACACACACTAGCCCTCGCGAAGCGCTCGTGTGTGTTTCTGCGGTCTGTTCCAATGCCTCTATCTTTCTTTCTTTCTGTGGGTCCATATATGGTGTCAATGATGCTGAAGATTGAAGTGGGCAGCTGTAAACGACCACTATTACCAGTCACTTTGTGTCTACATTGTGTCAGAGAGCTGAATCTGCTCCATGTCACCCTGACCAGACCACCTATCTGGGCACATAGACATCGATACACACTGTCGTCATTCCTAAACCCCCATTTTCTTCCACCTAGCTCATGATGATGAATGATGTATAGGCTATTAATGCATCATTTAAACTGATTTGTACATTGACCTATACATCAGTTTGTACACTTCATGCTGTCCCCCACTCCTTTAATGACTTTTAAATAGTTATTCCACTGAACACACACATAAACACGCCTCCTTGGCACTGCGTGTTAGGTATTAGCCCTCATCAAAGTGCCATTGACCCAATGGATTGTTTTTAGTGCATGTGTTTATGAATAGCTCACTCCCAGAATGCCAAGGGGCAATGCACTCTAGAAGCAAAAAAGGCCTTTGGTGTGGTCTTGAGCACATAAATTGTTCTGTTATTCTACAAATCCACCCTGTTTTTCACCCTCTTCCCTGTGGGGCTTAACTGTTTTCTCTCTTTTTTCGTAATTTTCTGCACCGTTGGACAAAGCTGTTGACATATTTACACATTTTCCTTGTGCAAATGTTGAAAGAAATCAAGTAAAGCCTCCCATTATGTTGATTTGTGTCAGACAGGGGAATTCCCCTGTGTGTAATAGACCAAAGATATCCTTTCTGAGGGCCCTGGTGTGTAGGTGTCTATGTATGTGTGTGTCTGTCAGAATAAGCCAAAGATCTTTCCTGATGGAGTCCCAGTATGTGCACAGAGCAGAGAAGCCGTGGTAGAAAGGTGGTTGTTCAGGTGTGTGTCTGGGGATAAATATGAATGTATTACAAACACAGTGGAGGAAAAAATAAACAAAAGCTACAAGAACTGATGTGGATTCACAGTTTGCCTCATTCCTCAAGACCTTACAATGTTTTGGATTGATCTCTGATGTTTTCCCTCTTTCGTAGCACTCGTGTTTATGATTTATTTTTCATTTGAAGTCTAGTTTTACTCCAAAGAGTCTTTTAGTTCTGGCCTTTTTCCCTAACTACAAACAAAACACAGCTTTCTGCCTGGCAGGGGTGCGTCTCTCCCACTAACGTGGCAGTTTACTGGGGCTCTCGGATGCGAAGAGGATGCGGGGTGGTGATGAGGGCAGAATTTTAGCCGGAGATGTTTTCATAACCATCTTTGTCTCATAAAATAATCTTAACATCTCTATAAACAGCTTGCCAAAAGGATCAATCCTCCAACCACAAAATTAATAGAGCACAGCACAACCTGTTATAGGAGAAGAGAGGAAAGGACAGGGGTGAACAAAGGAAAGAGTAGGTAAAGAGTGGAGGAGATGTTATTTACCTGGAAGGGCTGTACCCAGCTAACAATTTGTTGTTAGATTTCCCAGTTTGTTGTTAGAAGTTGTTAGATTTCCCTAACTTTCCAATAAGTAACAAAAATGTTATTTTGAAAGTACTAGGAATGTTCAAAACATCCAGTTTTTAGACATTGTATACATTTTCTATATAAATAAAATAAAGAAATAAATTTCATTGTTATTTCTTTAAATTGCTTTAAATTAAATTCTAAATTAAAGTTTTTAAAATGTTCCACTAACAACTTAAAAATAAAGTGTTAAATATGTGTTAAAGTGATATATGATGCATGACGTTAATAAACCTTTTGTTAACTTGGGGAGAACATTTAGTGACTGTTACACAACATTCTGAGAATGTTCCCTGTTGGGTAAATGTCATAGACTTTGAGTCAAATACTCAGATTAGTAGTTGACAATGGCTCGATGTTTAAAATCCTTGAACTGCCTCACTGCTTCCTTTTTACATTGGCATATATGTAGTAAGATAACATCCAAACCATCATGAAACCTCAGTGTTTATGCCTACAATACTTTATCTATAGAAAGCTCACTATGTTTCAGAACAGCACAGAAGTGTGTGGTTTTAGCCAATTATCTAAATGATAACATTCTTTCTCAATCCTGAATATGTGCTTAAATATCATTGTCTATATTTTAACAGACTGTTAAAGGTCTCTTTTTTGTTGTTTGATGTGGACAACAACAGCACAGTAGCAGAACATCGACCAGCACAGTACAGACCACCTCCTAAGAAATGCAATTACTTACAACATGTATGAAACATAAACTTTTTCTGTCTTGTACGCACCTTTTAGATATCTTTCTTGTCATCCTCTCAGCAGGCTAGAATAAAACACTGAAATCGGTCTTGCCATTTATCCACAAAATTGCTCTTCAGGTTTATTAAGAGACTCTGCCTAACAAACACAGTAGCACCCATCTTTTCATTTCTGCAGGCCAGCATTTCAGACTACAGGGAGGCTTTTATCTGTCCAATTATTATCATTAGGATTTGTTTCATGCTGAAATATGCTAAGGGTTTACAAATGGGCAGACTGCCTGAGTTTCATATCTTGCAGCAGGTTTGTTGTATGTTTGTGAACCATTTGCTCTGTAATCTCAGCAAAGCCTTTTAACTCACATAGCAGTTGACGAAAATTGAGTGAAATGCCATTTGAAAAGCTGTAAGCAACATTGACCGCACATACCAAATCACCAGGTGGTCTGGTTATGCTGCTTTTAAACCCAATAGCACAGGATTTTCACTCTGTAGCTCTGTCTGCAGTCATATGGACACCCACGTACCTTAACACACCATGAAAGAGGACCTGTTAGAAAGTGGCTGATTGTAATAACATATTGTGATGATGTCATCAACATAGGCTTTCTTTGGAATGGCCTCTCAACACTTTCAACCACAGATTTAAGAGCAGAGCATACAGCTGAAGTGAGTTTCCTCAAGAGGAACGAGCATGTGTGTGACTTTTACACCTTCTTAAGTGTATGTCTGCGCTTTCCATCTGAGTCTCTCGCTCACTCTCTCTCTCTCCAGGGAGCGTCTGGCCTTGTCTGAGGCCACAGTCCTATCGATTGAACGTTGAGTGCTATTCCTCTTTCTTAAAGAACTGCCAGCTCTGTCTCTCTCCTTCGTCCCCTCTTCCTCTGTCACAAAGTGCAGGCCCAAGGGGAAAAGCTAGGAGCCGAATGGAACAGTTGGCATGCTCACACATCGGCCAGGGGAGAAGCCTGCTGATCAGAATGTATGATCACCTCATTCAACCTTATCACAGTGGCCTTTAAAGAGCTGCCACAATGACCACAGACCCACTGTGCCACAGCACCTAGTCTGTCTGATTAAAAAAGAGGATTAACAAGGGAAGCAGGAGAAGACATTGAAGTTTTTTAAAGTGGTAGTTCCTGGCAAGCTGAAGTAAGGTGGAATTAGACACATTTATTATGTTTAGTTAAGCAATATGTGTTTTAAATTTGCTTGTAGAAAAAAAATCAATATGTGCTAGAATTTTTGAAGTAGACCAACAAAATAATTGGCTTATATTTGGTATTTTGACAAATTAAGCATTGCCTGAACAAAATGCTTGCTGGGTCATTAATTAGCCATTGACTCTATAGATTTTGCCATTGGTCATTGAAAAACCTGACCACTCATTTGACCCCTATTGGTTGACAATAGTGCCAAAAATGAACTTTTCCATCTAATGATGTTATTTTCCCCACAAGCCTAGATGTCATTCTGCCACCTGTCCATTTACCAATATGTACATAAAGTAGTGTGGATTAAAGGCTATGTTTACGCTGCGTATTGGAATTTTTAAATTATCTTCATTGTTTCAAGATAACCCAACGGTTTAAGATGGCCTGGGGTGTTCAATAGAACTATATGAAACTCTTGACAGGAAAGACCATTGCTGAGTTACAGGAATAACCCAAAAATTGACCAAACTCAATTACAGCATCTGCCATGTAATTTTCCTCAGATTTCAAAGAACTTTCAGCTCTGTTGCATAGCATGTCTTTGTTCGTCTTTCATGTTCAGCTCAGTTTTAAGAAGGTACTTTATCACTGATCTATCAGCGCTCACAATCACTTCACTGGATTAGCATCACCTGCACTGCCGCTAAGCCATCCAATCACAGCTCTCTAACCATCATCAGTTTAGTTTCCAGCTGGAGCGACACAGCCGCGCTAACTGTTCAGGGCCCGTCATAACGAGAGCGGCTCAGATGTACTATTCTTTTTAACTGAACGTTTAGCTGGTGCTTTACAGTCAATGTGATTCTGACCTTGCTAAAAGATTGATCTCCTTCTTCAGAGGAAGCCAAGTCTGCCCGCACTGAGAACAGTAAGCTCCCATTAGAATATGAAAAGATTTTCTTATTCTTGGAAAACCAACAGATTTTTTCCCTTTTTTTCTTATAATTGCCAAAATTAAAAGGGAAAAAAAGGACATCAAAGGCAAATGGGAGTGATTTGCATGTAGATGTAGAGAGAGTGGCTTTAATGTGTTGCTGTAGTGTTTTCTCTGAGAGCCCGGTGCCAAAGCACACTCTTGTGACCAGCAGAGAAAGATTTTAGACAGCTGCAATTAAAACACAGAAGAATTAATTATAGTCAATACAGCTTTTATGGGAATTAGGTATGCAAGATTAACTCTTATTTCAAATCTCTCTCTCTCTCTCTCTTTCCTTGCTTTTAAAGCTCCCCTGCTTTAAAAGCTCTGCTTTACACACCTACAGATGGGCATATGACAGTTCTCGCACACAAGGAAAAGACGTAGACGGTTGCATAATATGCGCAAGATGTGAGACAATAACAATCAGTTCTGTCCCTTATGAAAATTGTCTTCACTCTGGTAGATTAAAATAAGCTCTTCCTTTTTTGTGATTATCATGTAGCCAGTCATTGTCTAGTTTACTAGTTAAAGATGTTAGATCTGATATATGTGCATGTATTTATGTCCATTGCTTAATACAAGCCTTCGAATGTGTTGGGGGATTTCATTTTAAATTGATTCCTGTATTTTGAGGAAGCAGCTGGAAGATCTGTGTTCTGTCATCGGGCCAAGTCAGCGCCCTAATCAATATCACTAATGCCTCATTGATCATTGCAGGAGCAGCTTAAAATAAAATCATAAATGCACACACTCGCCCTTTTCCCTCGGCACATTATTCTGACCATCATGTTCTCAAAGGATGACACTTATTTTCCAGTTGCGCACCCATGTTTCATTTAACATTATGAATCATTAACAGGTACAAATCACCTTGGTGACCAGTTGTCACAGTTACCTGCAGTGTTGACCCAGCTGTGATTGGCCTGCTCTGCGTTCAGAGTGAGGCCAAGGTAATTTAATATCCAATCAGATAATGGGCTGTATTAGAGACTGGGTTTGTGTAAATCAGGCAGGGGGACTTGCAGCCAGACGGGGGATTATTTTGGGAAATGCTGTTTAATTATATGAGCAAACCTTTGTGGATGGCCTCAAGTTATTCAATTTAGGAATTAATTCAGCACATAAAAAAGATCATAAAATCTAAACAGCCCCTTAGCGCTTATAAATATGTGATCTGTGTGATAACAGAGAAAAAAAATGTAATAAGTCTTTAACAAATACATTATTCTTGTTGTGACCTGCTGTGGATTTGTGAGAAGGCTTGCAAATATATATCAAATATTTTAAAAACACGTGTTTTGAAAGGGTCATATTGTTTTAAAGGGTATGTTCAATAGAGATGAACACTGTGACTAATTTGACTTTTTAATGTAAGTTTTGTAACCGACTAGTCTCGCACATCCTTAATGTTCACTCAAAAATAATATGTGCCTCCAAGCCCATATGCCTTTGTTTCTTCTGTAAAACACAAAAGAAATGTTTAACAATATTGTTGCTGCTCTTTTTTATCAGTGTGATGAAAGTGCCTGAGACTGTCATTCCACATTCACAACATAAACTTGTCTCCATGTAAGAAAGAAAATAATTTAGGTTTGGAACAATATGATGATAATTAATTGTTCACAGTATTTTTCATTTTTGTGCATTTAATATAATAACTTGGTCAAACACTAGCAAACACTAGGGTTTCTGATGTGAATCAACTCTAATATCACTTTTATCTTTAATAAACTGTATATGCCAGTAGATATATATAGATATATATTCCGCTGTGTGCCGAAAAACACATTGCCATTGTTGTTTTCTGCCACTGATAACAACCACAATGGCCACTCAGCATTAAAAACACATTCCAAGGCCAGATCACCACTCATTATAACATAGACATAGACTAACAAAATGAAAACTCTTGCACAACAGTTGGATATGCTTCTTCTGTATTAGACACATCCCTGCTGTTATCTATTTTTAAAAAGTGTTAGGATAAACAATGATCATAGGAAAGACTGATGGGGATGTGTCCATACTGTACTTGATGTATTTAAGTAAAAATGTGCATTGTTGCCATGAAGAAAGATATAAAGCAAACCTCCCAAATAAGACATGAGAATGAGAGTGTCAGATGAGGGCGAGGGCAGAAATCATCCAACCTACTGAACAGTGAGTACATTCAGAAGTCGTAATGACCTCCTTATACTGAAACAAAGCTGTCACTAAAATATATATCCATGAATCTGCGTGTTTGTACTTAACCAGTTAAAAATGCATATTTTGCCCTTAAGCATATGCTAATATATGACAATCAGGGCTGAATTTATCTAACTGTACCTTAGATCCTAGAGAAAGGGTGAGATGGAGAAAAGAAGCAAGAGAGAGAGAGAGAGAGAGAGAAAGAGAGAAGGACTATACTCAGAAATATGCGTGCTCTAGTCATACAGTATAGACATGTGCCCAGTGCCCAAGGAAAAGTGGCATCAAGGCACACTTCGACCTTCCCTACTGTGTTACAGAGAGACAGAAAGGGAGTGAACAAGCCATCAGACAGACAGAGATGCACAGAACCCCTGTGGAGCAGCAGCTTCAGCTTCAGGCATGCAGTGGCCTACCAAGCTGAGGCTGTCATCAAGGTCTTCACACAGCAGGAGATCTTTTAGACCTTAAGTACTGAAGAGCTTACTTACAGCGAACAGATCTGTCCTCTGCTTCTTTTTGTATGTTAACAGGCCAGTTACATCAATAAATACAATCAAAAAGACAGATACTAATTATAATGATAATGATTTTTTGTGTATCACATTTCTCTTATATGGAAAGAATGTTTGTTTTAAGTGTAGCATTAAAGATTAATTGAAGATTGAATGACACCTTCCGTATTCACTGCTGCTCTGTCAGCAAGTGTTTAACTGTCTGGTTCATTGTATCTGATTGACCACACACAAAGGTAATCCTCTCTGTAATCAGATTTATCTGGTGTTATCCATCCTGATAACTGTGCTCACCACAGAGGCTGAAATTTACAGATTATATAAATAAGAGCTGAGGTAGCTGGGCTTCAAGAGAGCTTGGCTGGCTCTGATTTGCATACAGCTCTGCTGTCTATGTAATGTTGTTAGGTGTAACTGATTATGTTGTTTACAATGGTGACAACCACAGGGAGATTTAAAAGTGCAGTGGTCAGCAGCGGTCCACTGCCTCTTTATGAATGTATGTGTGGCTAACCTAGCTATTCTTTGGGGACAAATTTGTTGACGAATCAGCTAAATCTAAGAAAAATACCTTTCGGGATGTCCTCAAAGGAAAATGTGATTATTAATTAATGTGTTTATTATTCCCCAAAAAATCCAAAAAGTATTCTGTTAGGGATTGGGTTAACCTTTCTTGGGTTCTTTTCCAGCCCAGTGTGTGTGCTGCCTACATTAATGGGGCCATATGATACTGTGTAGAGACCAGCCAAGCTGGTTATTAACCATGATTGGTTAATAAACTAACTGCTTAATATGCCATATATTTAAATCAGTGTTTAAAAATGCAAAAATATTTCTTTTACGTTAGAGGCCATTTACTGGCAAGAAGACAGTGGAAGCAGCATTTTTAATCCAAAGAAAGTCAATTTGCAAGTCTTGTTTGTTTATACAGATAATTCCACACATTAGTGGCTGTGCCAGTTGACTTTGACTTTGTTACAGAATCTGTTCATTCAACAGTTGTCTCACATTTCTTTGTCATATAATTATTTAACCAATAGTTGCTCCAAGGCACTATTCTAAGTGTAGTTTTGAACTCAATGAAGAAATGACAATAGTGAGTAGTTAACAATCTGGCTTGATAATGGAAAAGCTACAGGTTCAAACCAAGGTGATGCAGATATTCAGATGCAGTCTGAAAACGTATCACCTCTAGATGCTACAGAGATCTAACCCTGCATTAAGTATAAATTGGGAGTTGTGGTAGCTTAATGTCTTAAAGACCTGCGTTTGTACCTGAATTTTCCCTCAGGGATCAATAAGATATTTCTGTTTCATTCCGTGAATAACACAGATATTGCTGTCTATCACAGTTGTCTTTGAGAATAATTTAATCACTGGTTGCCCTGGGGCACTGTCCTTTCAATAAATGTAAAAGTTTGTAGAAGAAAGGGAATTGTGATGGCCTAATAAATGAGAATTTAGACTCCTATAACAAAGGCTGCGGGTTCAGTCCGAGTTCATGGAATGCAAGTTCAATCCCAGATAAGGCACTTGAGCTATTGCAGTAACTGAGACAGTTTTTCTGTCCCGGAAAAGCACTGCTGATCCACACAAGCATCTAAAATTGAGCAGGCATGTTTTTTGCCAGTCCGTGGGAAATAATATGTGAGTTGAGGGTTGGGAGCTGTCAGTTTTCTTGAAAACTCATCAGCATTTTCTGTGTTGGATACCCAGTTCAGATCGCTGTCTTTTGGTGTTGACGTGCATGTGTGTGTTTCTAACTGATTAGACTTGGGTTTGTAAAGTATAACCTAAGAATGTGGAATCAGTCCTCAGGGGGATTGTAAATTTGCCTCTGTAGTGAATCCTCAATAGTACTGAAAACAGGAAGTATGTGTAGACTGATCCCAGTTACGCTAAAAACAAGTATATGACATGATTTTCTTGATGTTTTTTCACACTAGTTGTGTGGCATGTTGTCTAGAGTATGTGTAGTGTTTCAAATCAGTCAGTTATAAAGCTCCACAACAGGGTTAGGATGCTACCTTAGAAGACAGCTGCCTAAGTATGCAGTTCAAGCTAACTTCCTAGGTTTTAGAGCTGTTTGAATTGCATAAGGCAATTGCACCACTGGAAAAGGGAGTTCTCACACTCAGTCTGCAAATTCCAGACCTATAACTTCGACTTACTGTTGTGTTCAGCTTTAATTCATTTCATTTTAGTCACGAAAATGAACCAGAGTGGAGGAGAGAATAATTGTACCTCAAAATTATTCTAAAGTGGAACTGTATTCCTAAAAGCATGATTTAAAAAATATATGTGCTACAAGTGGGTTATTTACATGTCTTCATCTATTAAAAAATGAAAAAATTGCTTATCACAATTACACAAGTAGTAAGATAAAGGTAATGATTTGTAACATTATTTGGTTTGTCTCACTCTAAAACATTCCACCCACTTAAATATAATGCAAATGTACCTGTAATTTGTTAAGTTTAAGTTGCCTAGCTTCACCAAACTATATTTTTAAAACTCAGATATACTCTTTTTATAGAAATTACAATACAGACATAGTCATTCAAATTCAAGACACAGTGTTTAAAATGTACTGCGTTACAAGAATGTGCTGTTAAAATGTAGTGTGGAGAGGCATATAAAGAGATCTGAATTAAGTCAGTGTGAATGGAGGACATGCTCGCTGATGATCTCAAAGCTAGATTCAGACCTGTCAATAGCTTCTGGTGTTCTCATTCTTGCTTGCTTGCTTTGATCTGGTGTAATTATTGTGACAACAGCTGCAATATCCAGTGGGAGACCCATGAACTTTGATCAAACTTTCATTGTGTGCTCGAAACAGGCCATGTTGAGCTCTTTAATGATTAATTATTTGAGAGAGCCCCATCCATCTGTATTTGCATGAATGTGTGTATCTGTATTTGTTTAGACAGACAGTGTGAAAACAGGCATCTGTCTATGCTTGTAGCCCATTTCTTTGTCTTTTCACTGATTCTTAAAAGGATAGGATTCACCCAAAAATAAAAATGTATTATTGACCCCCATGTCAGTGCAAACTCGTATTTTATGAATTGTAGGCAACAATTCATGAATTGAATTATGAATTGAATTTGGGTCTCTTCTCACACAACACCACTGTATAATTTCAGAAGACTTTGAGCTAAGCAAGTCTAGAAAGTTAGTAGCATAATAAGATTTTTCATTTATGAATACACCTTCTCTTTGGAAAAGCAAAACAGTCACTTCCCACAAAAGCCATTTCTCAGGACAGCTGTGTGCGTTTGTCACTAATGAATCATTTCTATGAACTTTGGGGAGTGTGTAATCACAGCACATCTGAAATGACCCAATAAATAAATCAGTCTGTCCTCCTTTTACCACGATTCCTCTCTCACTATTCCCACAGGACCCAGGGAAGGGGTTAGTGGAGATGGAATCGAGAATCTTGTGAGGAGACAGGAACAGGGTCCGGAATATTGGTATAGATGGAACAGGATAAAGGACTAAAAAGTGGGGGAAAACACAAGAGGGTTACATAAAGATTAAGGCCATGTTATACCATATGATCACAGTAAGCATAAAAACACATATGGTGACAGTATAGATTCACATTGTTCACAAACAAATTCACAGACATGCACACATAAGCACGAGATTGAGCATGCATTATGTGCATTAGCCCTTGTTGTAGCATCAGACAATCCTTTAATATGACACATCTGTAGATGTTACACATTCTTAACCAAACAGCTGTACACTCATGAGAAACCAAACAAATTCCATCTGTTCTACAAAGAGAATAGGTTAATCTGCTCTTTAAAACTAGCAAACATGCAAGCTGCAAATACAGTTTTTTTTTACATTTTTCTACAAATCCTGAAGAACTAATTGAAATATAAACTACATTGTCATCCTTATTTCCATCTATGTATCACTCACAGCCACGTTATGTTCATCTCTGACCAGTTAGGATAAGTGTGTGTGTGTGTGTGTGTGTACGATTATAAAAGGTGCTTAGACTCCTAAGAAACACTTTACACAACATTAAGAGAGATTAAGACCCAAATCAGCCAAGGGTTGCCATGGAGACTTGGATCAAAGTTATTAATTTCTGTTGAGTGATCTAGTCAGAGATTTGGTAACAGGGATTAACTGAATCTTCCTTCGTTTTGCCTACTTTTAAACTGGACAGACACAGATGTTTTTTCTGTCTTTCTTGGGATCTGTCTTTTCCTAACATTTTTCATCTACGACTCAAATTTGCAAGAACCTGTAAAGGTTAAGAACAAGATTTTTATTTTAAAGACATAAAAGCAAAGGACTATTGTTTTAAAAGGTCTTTCTTTGCTACTTGCTAAATCGAAAGTATGTTGGCCTTGAAAAATATTTTTAAATAAATTATTTATTAAATAAATATTTCACCCAAGAGTTTAAAGGCTGTCAGACTGTCCCACTCTCATGTCGTTCCAAATCTTTATGGTGACTTTTTTAAGGTACACACAAAAATACAGTTTTCGTTCACTGAGAAAAATAACAAATGATTTTTAATCACACAGGGCATATGTAGAGTGTGTGCATGTGTGTGTGTGGATATGTGGGTGTGTTCGACATAGGATCAGCTCAACCAATGGCATAAGTTTAAGGGTGGGGCTATCTGTTCTTGCTCAATTGTGTGGGTGGGGGAAGTGTTTGGGAAACATGTTTGGAAAAGATTTTTGCAATTCTCTTTGGTGACATTAGTGGTACACACTTGAAAAAAAGATTCTTCATCTAGAACATACTTCCCATGTAGTACCCAGTGTAACAGATATAACACGTGTTTGCACTTGAAGCAACGGAAGCTGGTATCTATTAATGAACAAAGCAGTGTGTGCTGAATAAAGCTTGGCTGCTTACACTTTATTGATCCCTGAGGGGAAATATGGTGCTAAATGGCTGCTACATCAAACACAGTGCACAAACACTCAACTACACACACACACACACACACACACACACACACACACACACACAGTTAATTGCATAAATCTATGTATAAGCAGGTAATAGACTGCTCACCCTCAGTTGAACTTGCATAAAATAAAGGTTGTGGGTCATTTCAGTGTTTTATTCAGACACTTACTCATCAATGTACCAGTCACAGAAACTCAAAGCTACTTGAATATCTTATCTGAAGATTGTTCAGAGTTGTAGAATGTTGTATTCTTTAGCTTTAAAATCTGGTCATACTTAATTGGAAAAAGGTCATTCACAACTGTATATGCATTTTAAAAGGTACATCTCTGCTTTGGACCTTAATGCAATATATATTTTATTATTGTATGTGTATTGACTCTGTAATGACTTGGATTTGTTAAAGTACAAAATATTGAAGGAATAAAACCAATTTATTTAACATTAGGTAGCGTAACTGTATGTTGACATGATATTAATATAATGTTTTTAGTATTATCATTTGTAAAATGCCCCTAATGCTTGACAGATATGTGTCTTGAGAAATCACACCTGTCTGTGTGACAGCCCTAGTACAGGGCCTGCACTATTTAAGTAAGTAAACTAATCAGTCAGAAACACCCTGCCTTTCAGTTTATCCTGCAGGTTATTCTGTACTTCAGATTGGATGACATCATTGGTAGACAGGGTTTCATATGCGAGGCGTGTTGTCAGAAAGATGTGGCCGAGAGATTTCAGTGGCTGGTAGAAGTCTGGTAGGAGTTAGCACAACAGCTTAAATCATCTTTACTTTTTTTAGGTTTTCTCTAAATATCAGGTTTTATTGCTTCACAGTACACCTAAGCTATATTAAGAACTAAACCTGGTCCTGTGTTTGTGTGTGTCTGTGGACGGCAGGCCTGTCACAGTGCGCCTCATCTCTGGGGTTGCTCTGAATGCTTTTTGCACCGTACTGACGGATCTCTGTCATACCCTGTCAGGCACTGTCACACTCACACCCTTTGCCTTGGTCCACGCTCTGTCCCTGCACGCCCTCTCTGTGTGTGAATGTGTGATTCTGATGCTCTCAGTGTATATGAGTGTGTGTGGAACATCAGATGTGCCCCATATGCAGCCTATAAGGGTTGTTATAAGCCAGCACAGAGCCAGGTAAGGTGAAGGACAGCGGGTGTAGAAACAGGGAGGCAGAGAAAAAGAAATATGTGATTCTCCAGACACAACAGCATATTCATATCTCCAGGAGTAATCCTCTGACAGTGGTCTGTCTCCAGTGTGCGTGAACATATGCCACCTGGCTAGATGTGAAGGTGGTATCAGCCTCTCCAATCACCTCCACAGCAGGCATACCATAACGTCCTCTTATGAGTCTCTCTCACGGGCATGATAATCTTCCCTTAGACATGCATTATCACACGCACACACTCAAATCCTGATGTCTCAGTTTTGCCCTATTTAAATCCTGGTATTGCTCTGATTGTCTCTGGTGTGTGTTTCTATCCATCTGCCCCTCTTAGCGTTAATGTTGAACTCTACGCTTAGCGAATAGCTCATCCAGCTCTGTCGAAACATGTTACGGCATTTTGCTCGCACTAAAAGCACCCCTGGAGAAGTTAAGACCAGTGCATGAATTATACATAAGGCATAAACATTGCCATAATGTTCTCATTATAGCATTCAGTCGGCCCAGCCAAGATATTCCACACCAATTGTGCTGACTTCCTCTATAGCTACAATTACAATTACTGAGCCTGGTAAAGAGATGGTCTGAGATAATTATACTGGGAATTTCTGAAAAATGCTTCACCTCTCCATCAGATTCCTGCCATGTCCTTCAATTTGTACACAATTTTGTCTTTCTTTCGTTTCTTACTGTCTTTCTCTCACTTTCTCTGCAAAAGATGTTTATTTGTCCTGTGGTTTTATAAATGGAAGTGGCTGCTATCTTCATTTGATGCTCAGAGAAACTGCATTTGCAAGAGCATGTGACTCATACGGCTGTTCCCATGCCAATGCCAAGATCATCTTGTATCAACAGAAATGCAACCGGAGGGAGGAAAGTGGACAGACACATGCACTGCTTTCTTAAGGCAACGTTTCCCTAGACCTTTCAGACAACTCAGTTTTGGTATACACCTACTTACTGTTTTACTGCCTACTTTACATTTGTGCATTTGGCGGATGCTTTAATCCAAAGTGACCTACAGTGCGTTTAGGCTCACCAGTACATGAATTCCATTAGAATCAAACCAATGACCTTGCCATTAATAGTGCAATTTCTTTACCATTAAAGCTAGAGGATTGTCTAAATTTTCACCATTTTCTTTCACCAATTAAAAATGGAAGAGAGAAGACAGACTACAAGCCTGCCTCTGAATTTTCTCTCAGATTCCCAGAAGTACCATGCAAACATAAACTGCTATAATAGACTGAATTAGGATGCGGTTCATGGACTAACTTTACCCCGTGAATGTGTATGGTTGTGTATTCGTCCCTTCGGGGTTATATGTTCATGCACGGCTAGAGTGAGAAAAAACATTTACATTCAATAAACTCAGACTGCCTCAGGTTTCTTATTTTTATCATTTAAATGTTTTAACAGAAAAACCCTTGCTTACATAATCACCATGGACAAGCAACTGGTCATTTGTAGTTTCATGTGTGGTAAGAAAAATGTTTGGATCAGCTCTGAGCTGGACAATGGATTGTCAGATCTTTAGTGGTGGAAGAAGCTCATTGGTCACTTCCACAGCCCTGAATCTCCTACGCTGTGACTGCCAGCTAGAATTTCAGACAGAGAAGATGTTATTAGAAGTCTGTGGGACCATAATCTCAGTTGGAACTTGAGTGGCATTGTTGCCACTGTTGTGCTATGGAGGCTGATTTGTGGACTACACACTCTACCACAGAAAGAGCAGAGAAACCACGATCTAGGTGTGATGCCAGTAGCACGTTGGTGTCCTTGAGCACATCTCTACCACTTCTCCTGTTGAATGGTGTTATGTAGCTCTTCACAAGTGGTGCTTCAGGCAGAACTGCTACGAGGCAGACCCTCAAGATGGTTGGGATCAATGCTGCATTGTTTCAGCATGCTATACCTGTAGTCTTTGCAATGTCCCTTCTGCCCACCAGCAGGATGTTTTGTAGTTGACTAGAGAGGACTTCAGGCAGTTGATGGTGGTCAGGCATTTAAATAGTATTACCAAGCTAGTGAAGGTGACTTGTCCTGCACTGCCTCCATACAATGGATGTAATTGATAGAAAAGAATCTTCTACAAGGATCCTCAGCCTCCAGGGTTGTCACTTATGTGTGAGTGTCACATAACATATATTTTTATAGTGAGCTTATGATATTTTACACCCCTTTTACACTTCTACCAACATTTAAGGGTAACCTTTACACAAGCATTTTTCAAACTTTACATTCTGCATTTTTCTACATCACTAAATCCTTATTTGGTATTTATAGTAAGAGGTTGTCCTTGTGGGGACTGTTAGCTGGCCTCCACAATGTGAGTTTATGTTTTACTATGTTGGTGGCATGTGACACACATAAAGCTTTATCTTTTTCTCTCTATTTCCTGCTTACTGCTAAACACAAAACACGCATGTAGACATACAATATGTACCTTAAATGCAACTCCTGATCTATTTTGTCATGTTTGTCACTCTTTTTCCCAAGAGTCAAGATTAGACCTTGTTTGTTTGGTCTGTTTATCTCTGCTTATTGTTGAATTTATTGGTGAATTTATAACATGCGTGTTGGGTGTCTTTGTATACTTTTATTTCCTATCATTGCCTCTGGCTGATAAAGAGTGAAATATGTTTTTGGCCAGATCCTGCTGGTTTGATGCTTACAATGGAATGTAAAACACCTCTTTGTGCTTTGCAAAGTCCAATTTTAATACAATTGTTTTTATAAACATTCACAACAACAATACAACTTTGCATGTAATTGTGATAAACCACAAATATATGATCATATATGACTTAAAGTTCATGCAGGGTATACATTTAAAAGAAAAATAGCACAGCATTACCATTGTTCATTAAAAACAAGAGGTAATGGAGTCCTTTACAAAAGCTCCAACAAGAGCAAACAGAAAATGCTTAAAAGAGTCTATGAAATAGCATTTGCTCTCTTTTTGAAGTAGCTCTTTCATTATGCTGAAGGACCTTTGTCTTCTCAATCAATCTTGGCTTAGACTTTTAACAGAAGCATAAAAGATTAGTAGGGGTACATTCAAGCGCATTGTTATAATTCATGATGCTTTGCAGGTACTTTGAAACGTCAAAAGATGTGGGTGTAAAGTCTGTTGGCAGGAAGTTGACTAAGATACTACTCATGTTAGCATCATACAATGTTCCTGAGCTTTTGACAGAGTGTGGTGTTTAAACATTTTTCATCTAGAACATCAGATTCAGTAGGATTTAAAAAAAACAAAAAGGCAAATACATATCTCATTTAGAGAATGTGCGAGGGTTTGGGCATTTCAGACACATTTCTGGCTGTTTAAAAACCTACAAGCTTCTTATGGAGAAACTTAGGGAACTTAAGTACAGCAAACACTGCACACACTGTAAAAAATGTACTTTACTGCCTTAATTTTTTAAGTTTAATCAACTTGTCTATACAAGTCATTTCAACATAATATTTTAAATTTTGACAGGTATAACTTAAAAAAAATAGGTTAAGCAATTTTTTAACTATTTCTTTTAAATTACAGCAACTCTAGACCAGTCAAAATTGCAAAGAGCAAGTTGGTGATGACTTGTGCAGCTAAAATGATTAAACTTAAAAATTTCAGGCAGCAAAATTTCTTTTACTGTGCATATTATTCACAAAGAAGACAATCTCATAGTGCATTGCAATGAGCTTAATGAAAAAATAAAAATGCAGGCAAGGCAAAATAAACGTATTTCACAGTCTAATAAATAAGCCTATATATATATATATATATTTTGCCTGTATGTACTATATAGATATATTGTACAGATAGTGTATATACAGCTTTTGTAGTTCACAGAAAAGTATTGGTAAAAAAGTTGAGTATAATTACAGATTTTTGTGTTTGTTTCTGCTATGTTTTTATGCGTGTAATGTAATTAAAATATACACTTTTATCTATTTGTGTGGCATGCATGGTTACCATCTTTGTAGAGCATTCTATCCCACTTAATGTGTTAATGTGCTGCCTATAGAGCTCGAGTCTCCTGTGCCAAAGCCTCAAAGTGTAGCGCAGGAGAACGTTTGATCAACATAACTGCTTACCCTTCTGTAATGCAATCCACACAGTTATGTGAAAGCACATAGTCATATCTGTTCTCTGTCACCCTTTAATGTGAAATATGAGGGGAGACGTTGCGCTGTTACCCTCTAATTGTCTGGAATGTTCTGGGCTGATTAGGTATTTATACTTTCAAATCCCGGTGCTCACCAGCTCACGTGTGTGTGCACCTCACTCTGTGTCTATACCCTGTCTTACAGTAATTTAGTGAGCCAAGGTATAACCTGTGGTGCATGACATGTTCAGCAGAGATAAAAATGGAATCTCAAAAGGCCAGAATTACCCAGAGAAATTGTTAATATTGGCTATTTTAATGCAGACTGTCAAATCAAAACTTAAACATAGGAATAAACGATAATAGGAGGAACATTGAAAAAGAAAATAGACATTTCTAGGAAATGGTTTGGGACTTATTATTCAGTTATGAGATATGAAATTAGATGTATAACACATTGTGACAAGGAAATGTCACTCTATCTACGTATGTTCATACACTATTAAAAGGTCACTTTGTGAGTGGTTTTGCCTCATTTTGGAAGATTCCTTGAAGCTGTGGCTGTCTTTACTGTTACTACGTCTTTAAATGACTCTGGATATATGCTTACTGTGACGCTTATTATGGAGTACAAATAAGCGTCAGATTTCCCGCTGAGAGAAATTTTGACTGGGAGTGTGTAGCTGGTCATCTGGGAGAATTTGGCCCCATTGATTGTGTTATGTGCTTTGAGTGGGTGTTGAATTTATTTTCCACTGGTCCGCAGGCTGGTAACTGTACTAACAGTGATGGAACTGAACAACAAACAATTCCGTCCACTAGACATGTGAAGAGCTTTTAGAAAACCGACAATGTTACATGGTGTTTTCATTTTGCGTTTCTGTGATGTTATTCAAATGAAACAGCACTGCATTAGCATTGCCTGTGGGTCTGTTATATTTTGATGTTACATTCTGGGTTATTACTACAATAATTTAGTTCCCTTAGCTAAAAATGCTGGAGAGTAATTGCAAGGACTACATTGTCTGTGTTCATGCTGAAAAGAGCGATGGAATGTGTTTATGATTTAGGTATATAAAAGACTTAAAAATTCATTATACACTTTTTCTTTCATGTTTCACCTATCTACACTAGCAGTTTTTGTCGTCGCAATGGTTTTGAAACCTTTTTGTTGCTTTTTGTTGTTGTTGTTGTCTATCTGCCTAGACTAAACAATTATAACCAGTATTGCCATTTGCTAATCAAAACTTTCACTCACATCTTGATTTCTCTTCGTTTGAATATAAGTCTGTTTGTTTACTAAATGTTCTGCCTAACTTAATTATGCTTTCAATAAGGATGTAGTATTCTGGCACCATTCTGGCTATATTTAACTTAAATTAAATTGTGTTTAAATTAATTAAATGAATGAATTAAGTAATTGCCACAGCAAATGGTTACTGATGTCACAGTTTTTATTCTGTGGTGAATCCCGTTGTTAAAACATATAATGGTGGTTTGCACAGTGAGACTGTAAAGGCATGTAAAGGCATCTCTCAAGATCTGAGAAAAGCAGATGTTTGTGTCTGTTAGGTCTTGTGCTGCATGTGCTTTCTCTCTCTCTATTTCTTGTTGCTGAAGATTTCTTCCTTAGTTCTTGCAGTGTCCTTTGTTTCCCTGGGGAGTCATTACAGCGTTGCGCTCAGTGTGAGATAATGGAAGGGTAATGAATTTCCAAACTAATCTATATTAGCGCTGTTCTGCGAGTCAGGGGCCATGGAGAGATACAAAATGTGAGAGAAAGAGGGAAAGCAAAGGAGGAGAGAGAGGAAATAAGTGGGGGACATGCTCCTTGACTTTCTCTCTCTGCTGTTTGTATGACCCTCTGAGCTACACAAGACTCTCTCTGGGGTAAAGATTTTTTTTAAACCCTCATGGTTAATGCTTCAGACCAGCATTAACCTTATCAGAAAGCAGCTCTCCAGACAGTGTGTTAAAACAAGGCTGGAGTTCAGTAGCACTTCTTGGCCAACCAGAGTGTACAACTTTACATTTATTTGTTCTTGTGCACATCTTAAATGGAAAAAAAATATATTATTATGAATATTAATAAAATAATGCATTTAAATGTTTCATTTTAAGCTGTTTTTGTTTACTTAATACAATAAAAAAGAGCTACTGGTCTAAAGCACAACACATTTGACTGGTTTAAAGGACAACAATACAACGGTTGAACATAATCAGTTTGTTCCTCAACCTAGCATTACAAAATAAGTTTAAATATTTAACATTGTTTACTTCATTAAAATAAATGAGGAAATGCATGAAAAGTAGGATTACTGGTTATCAAAACATAAATCCCTTTATGAGAAGTCATTCTCTTGCCCCAAAGGAATATTTAAAGTTTCAAACTGCCAAACTATTTTTTAAATGCCGTTAAAATTGTTCGTTTTATTAGCAGGATAACACGATTTAAGTTGTTCGAAAATGTTTCATGCCCATCCAGTCAGCAGAGGACAACAGTCATTGTTTGTCATGCAGCTGGTTGAAGTGATTTTATTAGGATATTTAGAGACTCAAATAAAACGTAATTCGGTGCTGCACTGTTTTCTAATTCACATACACAGTAACACTAATTCAGCGACTCACAAGATTGCTTTTCGAAGTAAAGAGAGAGAGAGAGAGCGAGAGAGAGAAGGTAGATTAGTTCTCTCTTATGAGAGGGGCTAGTGACTTCATTAATTTGGGTCTGACTGATGAGAGGGTCAAAGGCGCGGTTTGATGCATACCAAACAACTGAGGCTGTTCAGGCTGTGCATCCTCACACACTAGCATGATGTTATTTGAAACCAACAATTAGCATCGACCAGAACGGCAGCAAGTGGAAAAGCATAGCAAACATCACATGGTTATGTTGTATTCAAACACCCCCTCTCTTCTGCAGGCCTGCCGGAGATTTTAATGGACTGACAGATTAAGTGGTCTCCAGCAGACACCATCAGTCTAATGAGAAGCAGATGCTGAGCAGATGAGGGCTAAGATCATGGCACTGGCCAGATCTGTCTGGCAGGCCGGGGAGCTGGCATGTTGACACTCAATGTACAGATACTGAAACCACCTATTAGACATGACAGTGTATCAGATGTCCTTTTGCAGGTGAGCACATCAGCATTCTTATATCACACCGGCTCTGAGATCCTGTATTTAAAAGAATAATTCAGCCCCTTTTTCCTCCTTTCTTCCATTAAAGCTATTACTTGGCTTTAGAACGTGAAATAAACTGAAGCACACTGGGACTTTTATGACACTTTTATGGTGCTTTTTGTCCTTTTTGAAGCTTGATAGCTTCATTGTAAGTGCATAGAAAATAGTGGCATTATTAAAAGTTTATCTTTTTGCTGTTCAGTAGAAGACAAAGTCCCAGTGGGAATGCAATAAATGTTAGGTTTGCATGTATAAGATTCTCATGTGGCTATGATTACTAATATTTTTTTTATTTGGCCAGATTAAACTGTGATAAAATAGCTGAGGTCAAAATAAATAAATAATACTTAAAAATAAATACACACACTTAATCACTTATGTTCTGCTTTATAATAAAGTATATATGGGCTGGTTCAGGAAAACAGGAGTTTGCATTTGTGGCAACACTGCTGTTAAGCCATGTGCTATTACGGTAACTACGTGTTTAAACGCTTTGAAAACACCTTAAGGCCTCTTTCACACGCTACACGGAGACAGCTTGATGACACGCTTACATCACTTTAACTCACTGCCTGTCTGAGTTTTCCTGGCTGACCTGCTCTGGCGTATCTTTGGCCCCTCAGCCAGAGGGGCTTTCAATCAGGACGCCGGGCCTGGAACAAATGATTGGAGCGGGGCTGATCCAATTCCATGTTCCAGGGAGGAGGGCACTCTTAAACTGATTGTGTTTTCTCCTCAGGGTCCTGTTCCGGCCTTCCCGGGAAACGACCCACAATTATGACTCCTGACAGGCTCTAAGTCAGTTTCAACCTGACGTCTTTATCAAAATAAAGTGCCGCTCCATTACCACTGGAGAGGAGAGAAGATGGGTTTGGGGAAGATGCCTGCTTTTACTTCCGTGTGTGTGTGTGTGTGCGTGTGTGCAATATCTTCAATTGCTGTGCTCTCTAGGGTAAAAAACAGAAAATAACCCAAACCTAAAGGTATCTTTCTGAGCAGGTTTAGCTGAAGCATGGAGGCCATACGTTTGACCTTGCTGGTGAAAGACGACTGCTAAATTGCTGTATTGATTGATTTGGTAATAAGAGGACGTTCAACAAGCCCATCACTGCTACTAACTTTTAGCTAGCCATTTTTGCTTTTGTTTTTCTGGTATGGCTTTTAAGGGGTAATTTATAACACAACGTAAGGTTATCTAATCCGTTCAGGCAAAAGAACATTAAATTCAAAATTGTTGCTGCTCTAGTGACTCATAGAAAATTGGTGATTAAAAGTAAACAGTGTTTGTTTCTTTTAAATTTATTTCCCCCTTTTTAAAGTTAAACAGATAATAACTGTCGTCTGTCTCATGCATGCTATTTTATACCAGGAATAAGATGCAAAAACAAAACGCAGATCTACAGGGAGGAAGCAAAAAATTTTACACAGCCTGATAAATGAATAATGGCATTAGATTTCATCAATAATGAAGTTCTTGTTTTAAACTCAGACAGCAGCAGTAATTCAGTGGTCTGTTTTCTCTCATGTTCTTGCCTAAGAATAAATAGAAGTTATAACTTAATATATTCCATATTACAATACAATACGTATTACATACAATAATGCTTCATTCCAGACCGTCTGGTGTGCACTGAGACCGCTTGCATTTTATAATCACTGGAAATTAAAGAGCTGCTGTTTCCTTAATTGCATAAAGTCACTTAAAACGTTTCCTGAATGTTCCCGCAATGACCTCCAGCAGGAATTAAAAAGCTACTAGCGGAAAACTGCTGACTGACAGAAACAGTAAAAGGGAGCAAGAGAGAGAGAGAGATTGAAAAATAGAGATAGAGGTTGTGCTTGTCAGTGCACATGCACGTGTTTGTGTGTGTGTCTGAGCCCCAGTGTGTGTGTGTGTGTAAAAATGACCTGCTTTTGGGCTTACTGACCCATGACACTCGCTCGGCCAGTCTAGTCCTGTGTCTAACTGTCTAGGGTCACGCACATGACCAGAGAGCAGCTATGTGTGAGACAAACTCCTCTCTTCTCCTCCATCCTGCCAATAAAGTGAGCGCCCAGTATGTGACCCTGTCCACTATTGTG
Source organism: Chromobotia macracanthus (assembly GCA_036877525.1). Classification (NCBI taxonomy): domain Eukaryota; kingdom Metazoa; phylum Chordata; class Actinopteri; order Cypriniformes; family Botiidae; genus Chromobotia; species Chromobotia macracanthus. Next base: position 8,543,538 of record JAZGTH010000020.1, on the reverse strand, counting down.
CCATAAGCCATAGCCTGCAGAATAGACGCATTTAGTCCACTGCACAATAGCCCTCTTACAGTCACACAAGCCACACATCCAGCACACAGCCTTTTAACACATGTTAGGCACACATGCACCAGAATAGACCCAAGACTGAAGCAAATAATCATGCATTCTTGCATTGATGTGTCAAATGACTATATTAGACGGGCCAATAGAATCCAACAACAACAGTAATATACAGCACAAAATTACAGTTGCTATTTAAAGAACGTCAAAACTTGTCAAAATTGTCATGCATCAAATGCAAGCCCATGTTTATCAGAGAAGTGAAAAGGCTTACATGCTCACCTACAATTTCTAGATTAAGTACAGCAGTTCCAAGTTATGAATAGGATGTTGTGTACATTACATTTTATATGTTGGTCAGTGATGTGATGCTTATGTGTTTTGACTAAATGTATTTAATGTGTTCAAAAATACATAAAAAATTCCACTCATTACCAGTCATAATTATAATTTTTGGATGAAAATAATTTATACATTTTTAGATATGTAAGTGATATTTTTTTAAGTCAAACAAGAAAAAGTCAAGAAAATAAATAACCGTGACATGATTTTGGGATAATATTTTTTTATTTTTTCCAAATCATAGAGGAAGGAAGGCAGGAAGCCTCAATACTGTGTGTCAGTGTTTTATATTTAGACATTATGGCTTTATGGATCAGTTCGGGTCTAATTGAGTAACCAGAAGAAAACAATATTTTGTATTTTGAACAATGTATTTGAACATTGTTTTGAAAATAGTGATTAAGAATCAAGTATATTCAACAATCAAGTATATTCAAGGTGTACGGGTTTATTTTTATAATGTTAATCATAGTTACACCTTTTGACATTTTTAAGTTATATTTTTTGTCGTTGAAAGTGGCATAGCATTTTTTCATCAATTTATGAAACTATAATGAACACAAATATTACATTTTTTAAGGACTTATTTTAAACTATTTTTTAAGACTTTTGCTTTTTATCATCTCCCTATTTGTCATCATCTCGTACTTACGCCTTTAACTACATTAAACATTAATAAGCTTAAATATATGACTTTAATTTTCACATTTCCTGCATTCATAAGTTCTTGCCAACATCCACATGCTGTAGAAAGAGCCCTTTGAAACAAAGACACTTGATCTCACACTCTAAATGTGCCACATGTTGTGGGTTATTAAGAGAAAGACATTAGCCATTCAGTTTGATTTACAGCTTCTGAAACAAGCCGGTCCAACATCATTTCAGTCCTGCGTGCAATTTTTTTTCATACTTTCATTTTTGTCCCAAGAGGGACATTTCATCCATCACTGAAATGACATTGTACATCATGAAGTCTTTTCTCAACCCATTGCTGCCTTTGTAAGGAGCCAAGAGAGAGGAATCTTCAGAGCATTAAAACTCTTGCCCTGTTGACAGATTTACCGGTGCACTTTGTGTGGGGTTCTGTACAGGAAAACATCTAAACATGGTTGCCACTGCTACGAAAAGAGCTGCTCAAAAACATTGATTTCATCATCTCACCATGCAAACGAGTGGGCAGATGAAAATTGCTGATCAATAAAAATAAAAGATAAATCTAAATGCAAATAGCCATCCCCTTTCCATGCACATTACTGTTGCTATTTGCAAATCTTACAGACTGGTTTGATATCTGTTTGTTTCTTCCCATAGGTGCGATAAATATCTGAGTGCCACTATGGAAATTCCATGCAAATGGTGGAGAGGGGGCTGAGAGAGAGATATGAGACATGAATGAATAAAGGTGTACGTTTAAGAGAATGGTTGGCTTAACTGTTTACGTACATGTATGCATGCTCCTGGTTGTTCAGGAAGTCGTGTGTACGCATGATTTGACTGACAGCCGGACAGTAAATGTTCTCCTTGGGGAAGCAAACAGGCCAGGTAATGTCCTACACTGGTTGATCCAATCAGATGTCAGGCAGAATTTTGTTAGATGTCAGAGAAAATGGACACTTATAGTGCTTAGGCCAGGATATAACACACACACATTCACTTATCTATCTAGATGGGGACATTACATAATAGACTGCTATTATTTTAAACAAAGGTAATTCTAAACATTATAACTTAAACCTAAATCACATTCTAGCCCTAACCGAAAAACTTTCTGCATTTTTACAAAACACCTTTATTTACTGTAGGTTTTGCCCGGATTCGTCAGGTTTTTGCTAACTTTTGGGTACGAATTTGTGCCCAATATATACTTAACCAAACCCACGCAAAGTTTCTAATTCCTTTTTTGTTCTCCAATAAAATAACAGCTTGAGAGTATTGTTTGGAAAGGATGTGTGGTTTTCATAAAAACTAAAATTTAATATTTTGTTTAGAAGAAAGTAAACAAATGCTCAAAACCCCTAACCAATGCAAAATATTGCCCAGTTGTATAATTACACTGTGAGGGAAAGTGAGTGACAAATACATTCTTGACTGACTCTGTAAAAACAATTGGATCCCGATTAGAAATTAACTGCTATGTGGAGCGAGAGACTCCCATTCTCCCCATTAATTAAACCATAATTGATTGGACTGAGATGATATTTAATGAAACATGTATTCTATCATTTGACAAATTACATTAAGCACTGCAGAACCTGAGCTGCGGCTGAACCGTCCTGACCCAGGCCTGAGTAATTGTACTGACTGTCTGTTGTGTTATTCAAACACACTTCAGTTCAGTGGTGTAGGTCATTTCAGTCAGACCTTTCTTTCTCTGCCGTCTTTAAATTCAAAAGCCACGTAGGGTGTTCCATTTTCCGTTCCATTTCATTTTCATAGCGTTCATAGTGGATGTTCCTTTTTCTTGACATGACACATTAGAAGTACTGTATGCTTTGTGATAGCTGATTCTCAAAGGGGTCAGATGTCTCTCTGCCTGTCTTGTGTAGTGAAATCTGAGTAAGAGAGGATCTTGTTTCACATGCTGTGCGAATAACGTTAAGCTCAAGGGCTGTGTTAAACTGTGAAGTAGGTACTGGTGACCTCTCACCTCAGATGACCTTTCTCTGTTCATTCCAGGCTCTTCGAGTCACCTCTGGTTGTACACTCTAAACAGAAATATACTTAATTGCATTCAGCCTGACAAAAAGCAATGAAAACTAAAGACATAATAAAAGTGGCTGTGTGTGAGAGAGAGAATGTTGAAGAGAGGAAAAACCCTGCAAATGAGCGAGAGAGTGCGATGGATGATAGTAAAAGTATCTTTTTATTTCAGCATAAATCTTAAAATGCTTTCATTTCTTTAAAAAAGGGCTGTTCTGAGCAGCAGTCTTTATCTCACCAGCTGTAAATATCTGAAATACTTAACTGTAACAAAACACATTCTGTTTGGCAATCATTTACATCTTTGATGTACATTTCTAACTGGCTTGAACATGTTTACCATCTGATTCATGTCATATGATATATTTGCCTGCAATTACCAGCAGATGAATGTTAATGTAATCTGTGAGTGATTAGATTGACTTTTATTTCCTGTGGCTTTTCCACAAAAAATCTCAATTACTGTGTAGTATATACAAGCACTGTGTAAAAAATGAGAGTAGTGCTTTTTTTAGCCACCCCCAGTCACACTTCCCCCAACACTCTAATGCCAACAGAATTCCTTACAAGGTGACAAGTTCAAAAGAGCTGTTGCCAGCCTACTGTATTCCTTATTCTCAATGGCCGTGTTTTAAGGACAATGAATTCCACTAGCATGCTTGTAATTATTTTATAGCTTTCTGTTTCTGTTGTGTATGCTTTCAATAAGACGTCGGTCAGGCCCGCATTACACACGCTGGGAGTAAGGCGAACATGTTTGTTGCTCATAGGGGATGAATCGGGTTAACATGCTTTTTTTTGGCCCAATCCCTGTTCCTCACTGTTAAGACCAGGTCTTTTTTCCCTCCCTTATCGCACCCCCAGCTTCTCTCTCTCTGCTTAAATCTCCTTAAATCCCTCACTACCTACAGGCTATGGCTGCATCCACTAACACACTAAAGCTACACAGCATTCGCCAAAAGGTCTCCTAGCAACCACTTCCGTTCTTTTTCGTTTCTTTCTGAAGGGGATTTTTTTTGGAAAGTGCACCAAAGAGGTATGTGAAGTGTGTGAATAATGAAGCGGATGAAGGAGACGTTCTGCATAATTGAAATAACTGTGCAAGCTTGTGCGCACGGATATCTGCATTATCTATACTTTGCTGTACTTGTTTATTTAATTGTGCAAAAAATGTAGTTTGAAAAAATGTAGACTGTAAAAGTCTCATACACGACTGTTTCCTGTCAAATTTAGGGTCACACGCTTGGCAGAAGATCTTGTTTTCAGGCAGTTAGTGTGTGCGCTCCTGTCTAGCGTGAGTGTGATTAAGTCCTTACTGAGCTGAGTATTAAAGAAGACAAACTGTACAAATTAACAAGAGCTATAAAAATGGATCTTGTAAATTTCCGGTGTTGAAGTCTGTTTAGCAAGCGGGCAGAGAGATTTCTCAAGGTTAAGGTCAGTGTGGGTTCACCGAACTAAAGTGAAAGATTACAGAGCCCGGGGGAGTATGTCTAGTTTTGGTTTTAACTTCATACCAGGCTCAAAGATCTTAGGTGCATCCCATCTCCTAGTTTTTCATTTGTCATCTAAATGAATACGTAATAAGAATAAATCAGTAAAGGATATGTCTTGCGATCATTGTAGGTCTTCAAGGTTCCATGAGCTTGGACCTTCTGACTCATAGCCTGAGAACATCCAGTGACACATCAGGACAGCTGGGGTTTGTTTGGCTGCCTTCTCTCGTCACTGTTTCTCCTAAGAAGAACTGGTGAAACATAGAACATTTGTTCATGAGCGTTAATCCACTGTGTAAACCTCCTGAATCTTTGTAAATGTAAAATCAATCCACATAAAAAGACAAGGCACCAGTGTCTCAAACAGCATTCACATTCAGGCAATAAAGAAACCATCAATAATTACAAAGCAAATGAGAGTAAGGAAATTACAAAATGTGTTTCTTTCCTAATGCTCTATAGATGCAGTGCCTGTTGTGCATGTATGAACACGAGAAAATCCGCCTCCTCTATGAAATGAAGGATGCATGGAGTGAATCCGGAACCTGAGAATGTTCTGGATAAAATGGTTTATATTAGGATATTTTGAGTTATGTGACCTGATTTAATATGTTTACACACATGAAGAAATTCCCAACTCCCACAAGATACATTTGGGAGCTCTATGGGGCATTTAACGGTTTGCACATTTGTTTGTTTATAAGACCGTGATCAAGATCATTTGTGAGATAAGATAATTATTCACAGAAGAATAAAATGGCTGGAGTTAGTATAGTTAATGTAGGTTAATAGGGATGGGTGTGAGCTGAATTAGTGTAGAGAAGCATAGATAGTTTATCATGTAACACTGGTGGATAAATTACAAATGTGTCCATTTAGAATGAGGGTATATCTCACTTAAAAGTCAAATAAGCTTGAGGCATTGCTCCCTGACTCATGATTGCTAGTAATGTGTGTTTATGTCTTTCCCAGAGTAAAAGCAAGGCCCTTTAATGTTAGATGTCAAGGTATACTGAGGATGACTAATTTATATATTTTATCACTATTATTCACACCATGAATATTTCAATATTCTTGAGGATTCATATTCTATTTAACAGTCTATACAGAATAATATGGATGTTTCTTCAACAATGGGCACAACAAAGGACCATTTATTCATTTTACAAATTTTACAAATTCAATTTATTCATGTTGGCTCCTATAAACATCAAATTCCACATTTCAACCATCTCAAATGATGCATGCTATGATGTGTTATAACATATACCATGCTGTGATAAAAATGACTTTGAAGAGATATTAATATAATATTATATATATATATTTTTTTTTAATTTTTAGGAATGTTTAAAAATAGCAAAAATAATGATGGAGGCACAGTAAAACGTTTCCTAAATGTTTCAATGTGATCTTCATATAACGTAACAAAAAAAAAACAACCATAGGGACACAAAACTGCCCTCATCATGCACATACACATTACTACTATACTGTCATGTGAAAAAAAATAGGATACCCTGTGAAAGCATGTGTATTTTGTAACATTTTTTAATATATGGTTATTTAGTCTCAGTTTTAACAATACAGAGAGATTAAAGTAATATAACTAAACAATTAAAAAGATCTTAATTTAACTGAGGAAAAAGATAGGACACCCTAGCCCCTAATAGCTAGTGTTACCTCCTTTGGCTGAAATAACTGCAGTGAGAGGCTTCTTGTAGCCATCTACCAGTCTCTGACATCGGTCTGAGGAAATTTTACCCCACTCCTCAATACAGAATTTTTTCAGCTGTGAGATGTTTGAGGGGTTTCTTGCATGTAGAGCCCTTTTCAAGTCACCCCACAGCATCTCAATGGGATTCAGATCTGGACTTTGACTCAGCCATTCCAGGTCTTTGGTTGATTTACTAGTATGTTTTGGGTCATTGTCATGTTGCATGGTCCTGTTCCACTTCAGCTTGAATTTTCTAACAGATGGTCTCACATGTTCTTCAAGCACCTTCTGATAGACAGTAGAATTCATGGTGGATTCTATGTGATTTGAGCCATTTTAAGAGGGAATACATGTGAGGGTGTCCTAACTTTTGCCTCAGTTAGAATTTGCATTTTGTGGAATTACATTTTACAGAAAATCCGCTCTTCAGTTTTAATTGCTTAGATATATTACTTTAATCTCTCTGTATTGTTAAAATTGAGATTAAATATCCATATATCCAAAATTTTGCAAAAATGTTACAAAAATACACAGGCTTTTATAGGGTGTCCTAATTTTTTCACATGACTGTATATATTCACATACCCCACACAAAATGTTAATTTAATATTATTATATGTTAACAATATTATATTTTAGCTTATATTATGCAACCACCTTTATTAGTGCACTAAATCACTCATCTGCAATGTAAACAACAGGAGACAATGTTTTTGCAAATCGTGTTTTTATGTTTTTGAAAGTTCATTATTAAGAACCTGTACAGGTGTTGAAGCCATTGCTGTTCTACAAAGACGTGTGTATAAACCGCAACAGGAAACAAGGTTCACTGGGGTTAGCCTATTTGTTACCCACAATGCACTGCAGACATGGCAGTCCATCAAAGGTGCGTCTCTAAAAGAGCTCATGCCCCCACAGCTGAAAAGAACAATTACCACTTCTATCACTTCTCTAAATTAGCATTCATTTGAGATATGATTTACTACAAAGCAAAGCCATTTTTCCCTCATTTTCTTTCTTTCTTCCTAGCCTTTCTTCTCTTCTCTCCTCTGTCGTTTCTCTGTGGGAGCGAGTTAATGTAGTAACATTTGTATTCCCCTCCTGAGCCTCAGCCAGCCGATGAGAATCTGCAGCAGGTCAAGTCAGTCTCTCTCTCTTTCTGTCAGTTTTTCTCCCGCCCTTCGCCTCCTTTCTTTCTCTCATCCATGGCTCTTTGAAGAGATAAAGATGCTCTAATTGCATTTGCATATTGTGCAGGGGAGAATGGCTCGTGGGTCGTGACTCTTGTCCACGTGACGTGCGGCAAACATGAAAAACACATCCAGCTCTCTAACTCTTTCAACTTTGCCTTTGTGTTCCTGGGCTTGGGCCTGCTATCTCAGAGTGCTGAACCCAAAAGTTCACGAGTCTCTGCCTGTTTTTGTTCTCGATTGTAGAGGTTGCAGAGAACAGGGCACGTGGTCCTGGAATTTTTCAACTGTTTAATGTTTGGCATTTGTGTACACAGAAACTGTCCGGGTTACAAATCACTGAAACAGAGTGGAAAATTGCGAAATAAACATTTGATTGGTCCTTTAGTTTTTCAGTCACGCTCACCCTCATTCGCTCTCTCTCTCTCTCTTTCTCTCTCTCTCTCAGGCTAGGCTAACTGACCAATTATTTCTTTATTTATTTACTTTCTGACTCACTCCTGAGAAGGTTTTGGATTTCCTTGCTGTTTACTTTCATAGCTAACACTATTCTGTCTGTCTCAAATGCATGAAAGGACAGAAATGTCAACATGTCTGGTGGACAGGGTCAGAACACCAGTGAGCGTTTAGATTTCAGGAAAATTTTGCCCAAGGCCAATTAAATGACGATACATAAATAATCATAGAATTTAATACCCTGTGTTTGGAAGTTTGGCCCGTTATATAAACATACTGACTTGAGTGACCTTGTGTGGGGGACCAGAATCAGGTCTAATTAGGAAGACTGTGCCTAGAATATGCTTACTGTAAAAACCTAATTATTAAATCTGTCTCCATTTCAGCATACCTGCTTAGACAGTTTTTGTAGCAAAAAAGATGGAGTAAAACATCAACGTTTGTGTTAAATCAAGTAAATAACTACCCTTAGTAGCCCTACCATACAGTTAAATTTTTAGGAACATTTTGTAAAGTTGTTTTGTGGTTATGGGATAGAAAATAGCATTGTATCACTGGTAAAACAATACAGGATAGTTGAAAACTGTCCCCATGATAAAAAGTGTGTGTGTTTTGGCTACACTATAGGGATGAAATTGAGCTGACCATGTAGAAAAACCTGACATTTGCTAGATTGTGAGGAAACCCCAACTGTTGTAATGATTCAAACAGCTTAATAAACATACCAAAATGTCTTAATGCAAATCAACAAATGCCAAACAGTTCCTGTGAGGGTTAGGTTTAAGGGTTGGGAATACAAAATATGGTTAGCTCAGTATAATAAAATCAATTGAAAGTCAATGTATGATAATAGTGCCCGTGTGTGTGTGTGCCTCATGGTAGCTAAGAAGAGAATTGACATCGATAAGGTTCTAAGACATTATTACACACAGCAGTGAAAGCGGCACTCAGATTTTTCGCTGAGAAAAGACACACATTCTATATCCCGTTTCTCAAACACAAACCAATTCAGACCAGCAGTAAAGCACTCTTACAACTGTACTTTGAGCTGTGCTATGAAATTATGCATTTCACATACATATACAAACAAAAACACACACTCTTTGTCAGATGAGAGTTGAGGACATTATGGTGCATTGCAGGTGTAGCCTCAACAGCCCATTTGTCAGGAGAGGCATTCAATTAGAGATGAGAGACTGAGAGCCCGCCAGAGAGAGAGAGACTGAGGGAGAAAGAGGATGAAAGAGACAGAGAGAAAAAGAAAGTTAATAGAGTTAACCCTAAATTGTAAAACTGGTGTTGTAGAACTCGGCATCTCTGTAGGTCTTTATCAATGCACAAATATTTTTGGCTTCCTGGAACTACGCATGGGAGAATTCAAGAATGCAAATTCAAGAATGAATTGCAACCGCTGATAGAGTTGTTTATATGCACATGTTGTTTTAGCACTTTTGTGAATAATTATGTAAATCAGGTAATGGCACAAACACTGCAAAACCTTTAGCCCTGAACACAATTTGAACGACACAATTTAAAATCTTGCGGGTCAGTTTGTCTCAGAAGTACACTTGACTACACTGAGGATCTGTGTACATGCCTGCTAATAACCTCAATATTTTCCATCATTTGATCATCTAGTAATGAATTACTGCTGCCATGATCAGTAGAAAATTAACATTGAAGTATATAAAAAATGCCTGCTGTCCATGGCACATTATCTTTTTAGTTTTGTGAATAAGTCACAATCTATACCAAGATATATAAAATAACATATTATACTATATAATACTCATGGTGCTATACTGTTTTAGCATATTTAGTGACTGGTTTACGTGATTGCAGGTGGTCAGTGAATAAGATTAGAATATAAAACAGGGATTTCTATATATTGCATTTTTTTGCAATATATTAAAACTACTTAAACTCCTTATTATGTCATTCCATAAGAACATGTAATATTTCTCCCCACAAACATAATATTTAAGAGAGAAAGAGAGACAGAAAACCTATACCTTATCTGTTCTATCCACATTATTTCCTTTCTCATTATTGATACTAATGATCTCTCTCTCACTCATTCGCTCACTCACCCACTCTCATTTTTTTATAATTTCTTTTCTCTTTATTTTGCTTTGATAATTAAACAACAAAAATGTCAGGTTAAATGTGCCCCATGTGGTAACATCTTAATTAATTTGTTTTCAAAGTCAAAAAGTCATAAAGATTAAGTAACATGACTGAACCAGCCAGTCTGCATGCAATTAACTCAACTTGGTTTTGTAATCTAATGCAGTTACAGTAATACACTAGTAAGCATAGCTTAGGTGTCCAAATATTTTTGAGGTCCACTGTACTTCTTTTCCCATTATTGTCAGTTGTTAGATTAATATATATAATCTGCATGTGTTTTTTTTTGCTCCTCACCAATTTAAAGTTGACAATAATGTCCTGCTCTGATATCTTGACAATGTGTTACCGCACCAGCAGCCTCATGATCTAAGGTCAAACCTTTCCTCTGATAATAATGAATGTCACGTGAAGGTGGCCATGATTATCCCAACACCACCCACAGGTAGAAGGTACCAATTAAGCAAGACAATTGGGAGGAGAGAAATGCAAATGTCTTCTCTTCCTCATGTAATAAAGCAGGTGACAAATTGTATTTCAGCTCTGAAACGTTTTTTGCATAACTTTCCTCATGCTTTTTTATTAGCAAGATGTCATCTAGACTGTCAACAGAATTTATTTTTTGGAGATATCGTGTTAGTGGTAAATGGGGCCAGATGTGTGTTGTGTATATGTACAGCAGGATGTCGATTTTTGTTTTTCCTTTTTATAAAGTCACTCTGAGCTCCGCCCACCTCGACACTCGACTGCAGAGTCGCTCCCGCCCTCCACTCCTGACCCGCCAGCCCAAGTCTGTCTCTGTGACTCAACAGGATGAATTAACAAATGAAAGAGTAAAACAGCACGAGAAAGATGAGTGCAGCTGTGTGATAGAGAAAGAGAGAGATAGAATGATTTGAGCAGCCATCCCGCCAAGCTCCTGCTGAGTAAGAACTCCAGGAGACGCCCACTTGATGAAAGGAAACATTTTACTTTTCTCCAGCAGGCTAAAGTTCTTCATGGTAAACTTAATCACCAAATAGGACAAGGTGCCTCGGTAGCATTAAGTTCTGTGGGGCTGCACCTCCTCTTAAGTAACTGCCAAACATGGAACAGGAGCGAGAAAAACTTCCTGACTCTCTGAACTGTGTGAGCCAGATGGATCTGTGATTTTTGAAGGTCAAACTGAGGCAATTAAACTGGGCTGTACAGTTGGGTCTCTGGCTGCCATTAGCACACACATAAACACAGACAAGAAAATATAGGACATTTTTCACAGCGGAGGGCCATGAGGAAATATTGCATGGAGTCCGATGTGTAAATTAATATTGATCAAGCCATGCTCTTCCTACGGTGTAGCATTAAATGACAGTAGTGGATTTACAGTCATATTTATCACATGTAGTTAGCTGAAATGTATGCTCTCATATACAGAAAGTCTCCTCCAAATATGTTAAAATAGCCGTGATAATTAGCTGTGCTTTATAAGCTTTCATCTGCTAACACTTGTCAAACAGATGGAACAAATCAGGGGGTGGCTTCTACTATGACCAATATAAGCATTTAGAAATAAATAGAGAGCCCCATCCCATCTAACATATATTTACTAAAATGTTGAGGAACCCCATCCTATGCCCATTCATATTGTTATTTATAATTTGGGCTAATATTTTAGCTTAATTTGCACCTGTACATTTATGTTTTTATCTGTTGTGTTACCCACAAGAAGACTGATGAAGTGATACAAAAAGCTAATTGGTTTAAAAGGTTACCTCTAATAATGATTGCTTATTTATTTGGGAAAAGGCTAATTTTATTTCTTCTTTTTGTCTTTTTCAGAGACTTTTTGCTGGAAACAAATTATGTTTTGTATATTCAATCTAATTGGTCGATATACATCAGGGGTCATATTACAGAAGATATATATTTCAGATATTACAGATGTTAAGTTTAGATCTGAAAAGTTCAGTGTTCTAAAAAGGATCGGAAATGAAATTGCTATGGTCACTAACAAAAAAGAAATAGGATTGTTAGTTAGGATAAGTTATAAATAAAGGCCCATGCGAGCATTTAGGCTCTCAGCCTCCTTTGGCATAACCAAGCTCCTTTAAACTATACATATTAAAGAAAAAATTAAATGTCTCTGTATATATAATATGCATTAGAGCCATACACATCAGTAATAAATAGGGTGTATGTATGGCCTTAGTTCTGGAATTCATTTTTGAATAGGCTCAGCCTTCCTTTCCCCTATTATGGATGGGCACTGATTTTTCATGAAGTGTGATTGGTTGAGATGGTAGCATTCCGTCCTATGACACCTCATTAGAGAATATCGGCCAGTGTTGGAGGCTGACTCCCATAATCTGTACTCACACACTCGCATTCAAAAACGCTTTGTCAGTTGTCTTCTTCTAATCTCTTTTTAACATCCATCTCTCTCTCTTCATCTCTTTTGTCTTCTTCTCATGTGCTCACACCCTTCCCTTCCTTTGCTGTGTTAGTGCTTTCCGTGTCAGAATCCTGATCATAAATAACACTCTCGCAGCCTACGGATCTCTTGATATATTAGCCTGACCAATCGTACGTGTATGTGTGTGAGAAGGAGAAAGAGAGAAATAGAGAGAATCTGATGTATTAGACATGGCTATCAGAATGAAAGACAGCTTATGCTATGACCGGAGGGTGGGGCCTTAGGCTCTTGATAAATGGAGTCCCGCTGCAGGTTATAAGGAATGAGTGATCTTCTGTCATCCATCACACAAGAAAACGAGAGAAAAAAGGTGCAGGGAGTGTTCACAGTGTGAGGACCCAGTGGCCGAGCCGGGCCGGAATAAATCAAACAGGTCTTATTTTCCTGATTGCCTTGGTGACAAGACAAAAAGCTAGCACTCAGCTGATACACTAAAACCCGGCCTGGCAGCCAATGGAGGAGATGCAGCCATGCCCAAAACGTGTAAATTCGATCAGTTGCACCCAGACACTGACACCACAGGAGCTAATCATTTTTCAACATGTGAATATTAAACAAACATGCTCAGAAGAAATTTTTGTTGCTTAGAGATTTATTTTTCAAAGCTTAGAAGTCTTAAACATCTGAAATGTTTCTCCTAATATTTGTTAAGAGAAATATAGAAGCAAACAAATGCTAAATTTCTGGAATACAATAAGAGTGCAGAGCTTTAAATTGAATGTGGATAACATAGCTCAGATAATGTGGTGTATAATTTTAGCTCTGATTGAAATCTGTGTTTGACTGCATACTGTGATACCTTTGCAGATCTGAGCACAGTTGGAGGCATTGTTGAAATCTCTCTGAAACTCTAGAGGAGACACATGTGAGATCCCTGGGGTGTTATTCTCAAGAGAATAATCTGAGAAGCAGAAGACCTAAGCAAAAGTCTCAATTTACTTTTTATTTAATCTTGTTATATAGGAGAAACAGTTGAGAATTTCAAGAGATTGCATGTGTGATTTTCATTTCTGTGGGTTAACACATTTATCCCTCAAACATACAATATTTAAAGTAATCCAACAATTAGATGAAATATGAGCCAGAAGTCTGTGAGAACTTTAGCTCCTAAATTCACTGAATTGAGATTAGGACAGAGGCAATGAATCTCCTCTCTCTCTTTTTGCAAAGTAACCTAAAATTCCCCTTCCAAATCTTTTTTGCACACCCTGCTCTCTCTCTCTCTCTCTCTCTCTCCCCTCGTTCTGTCTTACCCAATGGCACACACTCCTAACCTGCTGTTACCCTGGGCCCTGTGAAATTTTACTTAAGTTTAAGTTTGAAATTTAAGAACTCCTGATCTGGATATTGTCCCACTGTATTCTTTATTATCACAGCAAAACTCTATATGAACCTTCTTGTTGCTTTAATAACAAATTAGATGTCAAAAAATTTATGTAAATGCACACATTGAGACAAGAGTGTTGATCTGAGTAAGGATGGTGGGACATATCTCTAAGTTAAAAGACCAAAGAGTAATCACTACTAGTAATTTTTGTTAAGAATGTAATAAATTAAATAAACAGTTACTAAGAACAGTGTCTAGAATGTGAGCTGTTGACAAATCTAGTGCTAACCACAGCAGCCCTCAATGGCTCTCATTACACACTCTCTGTTGCGTCTGTACTGACAGTCACCAGTAATCATCAGCTTAACTAGCAAAAAAACTATTCTTACTGGTAATCTCTCATATTTAGTTGTTTTAAAGGACCCAAAAACACCTGGCAGCAAAATCTCCAGTAGATTTGCAGTACGTATCTGGCTCTCAGATGTATTGTACAGTTTTAAGAGCAGTAGAAATTTTTTTAAATATATAAATAAAATCATCCAGCTCTAGTGTATGTTGGAAAAATTGTTATTTAATGTATAAAGGGTACTGTAGCAGAAAAAAATACAGTATGGTATAAACAGAACATCTTATCGTAGTGGAGACATTTGTTTTGGTTATTTGATACATTATATAGAATTAACCTTATTTCTGTGTGTATATGTACCTGTATATGTGTGTAGTTTGACTGATTTAAAAATTTTCCTAGGAACAGAACAACCTAGTGATTTTACATAATAAATATGTACTTTTGTTTGATTGTTTCAGTAAGGCTTACTATTATATTGGGGATGTGAAAAAGAGTGATTGAGAGAGAAAAAGAGCACGAGAGATGATAGGGCCTTGTATGCATTGTATGATATAATGCTAGATTGGAACAAGCTTTTATCTTTTCAATGGGAATGTCAGAACGGTGGTCTCTCTCAGACAAGGGCCAATCTCTTTGATTTTCTTCCTGCTTTCTTTCTGTAATTATGTATTTAATGGCTTTTTTGGCAAATGATGACTCTCTGTACAAGCTTTCCACTAGAGACAGAGAGAGAGAGAGACCAGGCTAATGGGCAAGGCCTAACGAAGTTTGTGTGTGTGTGGAAGGGGCAGGGGCGGGGTATGTAATGTGCTTTTAATGTCTGTAATAATCCCTCACAGTGGTAATGCCAAGCGTGTACGCCTGGGAGAAAGAGACAAGTGCGCAGGTGTGCCTCTGACAGAAGTGGAAATTAATAACCTGTCATTCTTATTAGCTAATCTATTTGTCTACACCGGCACAGATTCAGCTTGCGGGACTGAACGCTTCATTACATCCGCTTGCTTTATTAATGAAGAAGATGCATTAAAAGCACTAACCGTTAACCGGTTAGAATAGGTTAGTCATAACCTGCTATAAAATAAGACTTTTGTCATGAAAAGACAAAATAACACTTCCCTTTGGCAAGATGAACCGAAGTTTTGGAAAGGAAGAAAATAGAAGTAATTGAAGCAAGTATTTTTAAGTAGGTTTTCAAAAATGACTCCTGGCAGGTAAAGTGCCAGTAGTGTCTATTGGCAAACAGGTTAAAGACTGCTGTTAAGACTGCTGTTAAGACCGCAAAGTACTAACAGTTTTATTGTTTGTTAAACATTCATCATCGACCTTGTTTGAATAAATACCTGACTGAAGGCCACTTCAGTCACACAGGACTTCAGGCACACAGGACACTTTGTTTTGAGGTTTGGAAGTGGTCTCTGTGAAAGAGCACGCTCAGCATGGTGCTGCGCTGAGGTGCTGCATGGTGTTGTGGTGAAGAGGTCCTCCAAGCAGTTATAAATAGAGCTCTTTGGGATCTAAGTTGATTAATTACATTTTAAGGACGCTGGAGAAAAGTGCTGCCTCGTCAAGAGGAACCATTCGAATTCTAATCCATACACACTCACCTTAAATTGACACACACACACACACACACACACACTCCATTATGGCACATGCTTCACTCTGATACACACTGTAATATTTAAAACTGCCCTCAAAGTCAGCTATTTGACATGTTTTTTTCTTGCCTGGTTGTGTCTGGCACAATATGACACCATAAACCAGTGGTTGTGTTCAGTATGAAAGATAAGGAGACACTCACACAAAGGAAAGTCTTCCGATGACTTTGCATATTTTAAAAAAGTAAATAGTAAAATTTTATAGTAAATAAGTAAATATAAGAAAATTACTTTGTTTTTCAGAAACTCAACACTGCACTGTTTTGATTTGGTAATATTATTCATCATGTTTTATTATTAAGTTCTGGTTCATTTGTTTTATTTTCAGTGTGCTGCACACTCAAACCTTTTGAAGTGCAAGTTTTTTAAATGGATACCTATGGTAATCATTATTTTTTTCCCTCACTAAGCCAGTTCTTAGTGTATGATGCTTTGCCGACTATATCCCAACTAGCATCTGGAAAAAGCATACCTATATTACATATCCCTAAAGTATTTGATATTCTATTAATTTTTATTTTATTGTACTGTTCATTGTATCATCCCCTCATCCGTATCCTACAACCTCCTGCTGGCATCTACCGGTTTTTGTTACAGGGCTGCCTCAGAGCATATATGAACCTCAAACAGATAAGGAGACTTAGAGATTGAATACTAAGTGGTAACAGGGAGAAGGGTACGAGTTGTTAAAGCACCCATGTAAGCAAACCCTTCGTCTTTCTCTCTCTGCCATGCAGGGATGCCATATGCTGAATGGTGAAACAGAGATAAGAGAGATGGATAGAAAGTAATGGAAGAGAGAGCAATAGAGAAAGAAAGTTATCACAAAAACTCTCTTATCTCCAGTGTCCCGTTGGCCTTTGTTCAGAAAGCCCCATCCACCAAACAGAATCCTCATTGTTAGAGCACACACAGACACACACATACCGGGGATTTGTGAGTATGTGCTTGTGCGTTTCTAAGCTGGTATTGCGCTTTTTCATGTTAATTGAGATTGAGTGGCTCTCCTTGACTGAAAAGATGGCATTCAAATGACTAGTGGAGCTTTGGGAAAGCATCAAACACTAATACCTCATCTCATACAGCACTTCTAATGAACCACTGTCACATGCTCACACACACTTACCTCTCCGGCACCTATCTCCGTGTGGTAATTAATAACACTTACTCAAGAAAGCCAATTTCTGCTGTGTATAACACGCACATATTCAGTTATGTGTGGCATTGACAAAGCATTAGCCATAATAAGGCTATAATCACATCATAATTATGACATAATGACTGGTTTTCAGTCTGTCCTCGCCCAGCGACTTCCAAATTGCAGCACAAGTGACTGACGAGCAAGCTAATAGCAAGCCCCTTCAATTGCCTGGTAATTCTCATGTTACTTCACTTGAGCACAGAAACAATTATTACAACAATTAAATATACCACAGAAATATATTAATCCCCCTTTTCAGGCATGATACCAAAGCAGGAGTTGTGTGAGTCACAGGTGTTTGATATCACTAATATGGAGTCGAATATGGAGTTTTGTTTAGACAACTTTAGCACAACTGAAATGTAGCATTAATATGATTATTTTACAGTGCTTTTAACACATCAACAGATGCTTGACATGAAAATATATTGCAACTGAACCAATTGTTTACACAGAAACTCTGAGGAATAAGGGCTTTATGTGGAAAGTCCTGAGTTGACAATGCTGTTTCCTCAGTGTTAATTCTGTCGACTACAGCGATTTCCCAGCCTCCCATAAGTTCAGAATGTGGCAGCACAAGGGGGTTGCTGTTGTTGTAAAAAGTCTTTCTATACACCGGGGCATTTGGGAGTCGTCAGTGAAGGACACTTGTATAGTTTATCTGCTACATGCTGCTGAGAATTACACTTACGACTGGGGCATTATCTTATAACTTTCTCCCAGGGACTAAAAAAGGGCTGCAGAGGCTGGGGTCTAGACAATAGGGGCATGAGAGATAAAATCAAAACCTGCCATTTTGTCATTTTCAGAGAAAAGGTTACAAGAAGATCTTAGTTTAAAAGCTGCACTGTGTTCCATCTTGACTCTTTGGGGTATTATTTTAATAAACGGTTATTTTTAGATGATTCAGCATTTTTTGATGCCGCTCCATGTGCTGTTGTAACATGACCTGCTCTTCACTGGCTAATTAGTGTACATCTGATGAGACAGAGTGTCACATTTTACAGGTTTTCTCAGGATAATATAAGCACTTAAAACATTTGCATCACTTCACCTAGCTGAAAACACTTCGGCTGCTGAATGAATGTTAATCAAATTAAAAATTGTATCATCTTGCTGTGGTGTTATTTTTAAAATACCTTTAAGTCGCTTTGTGTAATTTATGTGCCACTAGCAGCACCAGATGTAATTGCAAAACTAAGGATAATTTTTCAACAGGTTTTCTGAACAATCCTCCCAGAGTCCCTTTCTTTTTTTGTCTGCCATTGTTCTGACAAACAAGTTCTGAAAAAAGTCCCTCTCAGAGCCTGAATAGACAATGTTGCCATGTTGGGCTGCTCAAGTAAAGTGATTCTTTGATTGCGCTACACAGCCACAAAGTTGAAATCTTCAGGGAAATCAAGCAACAAACAGCTTATGATTTGACTAATAGTTGTGTGCACATTGAACTATAGGGTAGGAGAATATAACATTGAAATGACACGGAGAATTAAAAAAGAGGAGAGAGAGGGAAAGAACTAAATGTAAATATAAACAACAAAAAGTAAAAAAGTAAATAACAAAAAAGTAAGTTATTACTGTAAGAAAGCAGGGCAGCAGTGTAATCATGCAATAATCAAATCAAAGGCTGCTTGAGAGTCAACAGATTTCACAGCAAATGATCAGCACACCAGCTAAGAGACGTTTAATGGATTACAAAAACAAGGAAAGAATGAATACAAAAAATCAGCAATGCTGAGTGAACAGAGAGAAAAGATTGGCGATACACAAACACGTGCACACACCCATTCCCAGGAGGCACATTTCCAAGGAGCTGTGAGAACCTAATCAAGGGTGACTTGACTTTGCTTGGAGGATGTGTGTGTAAGAGTGTGTGTGCTTGTGGAAGAGTGTGAGAGAGCCAGGGAATTTGCAAGGGGCAGCACAAATGGTGGGATGATTAAAAAAGAGAGAGAAAGAGAAGGAATGCCCAGAGAGGGAAGCCTGGACATGGAAGGAGAACAAGTTTGAGAAGCACAGAGGTGAAGAGGGTGGAAGATATGAGAGAGGTTTAGATGATGGTTGTTAGCAGAGGCGGAGCTGGTGGGGTGAAAAATGTGGGAAAGGTTCTAGGGGGCCACAGGTGCAAGGGGCACCACAACGATTTCTATATTTTTCAAGGTAAGGGGTCCAATGCAGTATACATTTAGCAGGACAAAATTCCTAGCTATGGTCCTGGTTGTTAGTTTGAGCACTGCTGGCAAATAACACAAATAACAATCAAATGTCATTGTGTGTCCAAAGGGTTCATGGCACATTGTTACATCACCAAAAACATAGAGGAGATGGAGATAAAGATCTTAAAGGTGTAACCTTGCTCATCTTTCTGTCATTCTCCATGGCATTTGAGGTAAAATAATTAGAAAATGACTCCAAATGGCAGACTAATAATAAAGCATTAGAAATGGGTCCTGGGGACTGGTGGGATATTATGGGATGTTTTCTCACAGAGAGCTGACTAATGACACCTGAGCTCTCGAGGAATAAGGCTAAAACCACATAGGCCTGAAAACAACAACAAGCCGTACCAAAATAGCAGAGAGACGGATGGAAATGTCAAGCAAGCTCATCTAAAGATCAGAAACATTTGACATCCAGGGAAGCAGTTTTTACCTCTAGACTCCTACACTGTCACTTACAGTTCTGTACTTATGTCTTCATAATTAAACAATTCCCTTTTGGCCATCTGCAGTATGGATAGTAGAGAGACTAGAATATATTATGGGGTTGTTGAAAGATGCAAGCCAGATTCAAACATACGTCACCCACATGAGCGCCATGGCTAGGCTCTGACATAATCATGATCACATTCTGCTTATGAATATGACATTACATTAATGGTGAAGCGTGTCTTCTTTCATCCATGTCCACGGTAGCCTATGTTCCTATATTTAGATTGTCAACAAGCATCTCTAATGGCCACTGAAATAAACACCTGAATATAGTCATTAGTGCATTAAAAATGCATTTCCTAATTAAAATCAAATTTGTGAATGAGATTAGAGCTGAACCGTTATCTCACCAGAGGCCCCTGGACTAACCCTTTTTTAAGTGCTAAGTGAGCGGTAACAAGGTTTGTTTGTATTGTATTAGGGCCCCAGCTGAACTCTTATGACATAAAGGCATGTGTGAGGAAGGCTCTTCCCCAAGAGCTGACTGAGTGCTTCAGACTGCCTGACCCGTCCGCCGGCTGCCTGACCTGCGAGTGTAATTAACTTTTACAGGGCCTATTTTAGGAGTACTGTCTCTCAAATAGCTGCTCACCAGAGGGCTGGGATATGGGTTATAATGTGCTTAGAGAGGAGAGAAAGAAAGAGAGATGGAGAAAGATATATACAGCTTGAGAAATACAGGAATACCCTTACCGGATCTTAAAACCTTTTGACCTGAAGCTAATGCTACGAATGTTTAACTTTAAAAAATAAAAATTGTGCCTGCATTATTTACTTTTTAAAACTCATTGTAAATCGTAATAATGTTTCATTTATTTATTTGTTCTAAATTAATGAGTTGGACTAGACAGTGAAGAAGAGTGCACATCTCAGGTGGTCACCTCCAGTGGTGATCCATTAGAGAAGGCAAGGTTATACTAAAACTGATAAAACTAAACTAAAAAACTTAACTAAACTGATAAAAGTATGTTTTGTTGCAATCCGTTTAGCTAATAATGTACATAACTCAGATGAATATAAATGTCAAGAAGATGTATTCCTTCTTTCTCGGAAATGTGTCTCATTTCATATAATAAACCAATCAACAGAGGTGACCTTTTCAAGACAATTAGCTTTTACCATTATAGTTAAACTTTATAGTTTATTATCCAGTCAGCTTGTGAACAGTGATGCAGCTGTGGTTTAATGCAACAGGTGATGAGCGACTCTCATATTGCCTAAATATAGATGATTTCCAAACGATTAAAAATTTTCCAAACAAGCAGATGAGTAAATGAGTAGATGTTAGGTGGAATGGAGCTCTGTTTATAAATGTCTGGTATTTGTCATAGATTTTAGATAGAACTGAGTGATGTGTTCCTCTTATTCATTTTATGACAAGTGTGTGTTGTTAAATGTTTAAGACTTGTGATTGATGAGTGGACATGACTTTTGACTGATTGTGTATATGACAATATAAAAATCATTTCATACTGTATTTATATAAGCAAATAATACTGTCTAATACTAATTTATTCAATTGTATAGTATTTGGGATACAATTGAATACAAGTGGTTAGAACACCATACTCAGGCCTAAATCATCCAGAGGCATTCTCTAGCACTCAACAGAAGCAATAGCTCTAATGTGTCTCTACAATTAATTAAGGTGGTTTTGTTTATTTCCGTTAAGCCTAAGTGTGTCTGCCTTATAATGCTTTTACTGTACCCTTGAGCATAGTACAGGCATTAAATTAAAACACAGTGCGCAAAGGTGATTAATATCTCTCTTCATGTTAAACATGGGCATTATCATGTATTCCAAATACTAATTCACCATAATGAATGATCTGAATACAATTATATTAATTACTCAAATGTCCCAAGATACTTAACACCTATGTCATAAATATAATGAGAGCCGTGAAGCTCCAAAACATTAAAGAGGTTCAATGTCCCAAAACCTCTTTTTAAATAATATTAAGTGCTCAAAATAACAAACAACAGCATTACTGGAAATTAAAGCTCCCCTTCACTGTTGATCAAATACAATCATACGGATTCACACACAGGTTTTAGGCTAGATGAGAAATGGCTGTTACATCTCACTGTTTTAATTATCCTTATTGATTCCCTTGGTGCCTGTGCCATGTTTACTCCTGGGCAATAATGCATTATGTCCGGTGAATTGATGAATGCATTTTAATCTAAATCTATCTGAGTAATGCAACTCCAGAATAAATCAGAGCTCAGAGCTGGCTGCCAGCTGTCCCTGTCCTCTTCCCTCTGCAATTATCCATTGCACGGAAATGGACTCATCACTCTCTTCCATCCCTCATGTGCTTATTTCTTTTGTTTTTCAAATATAGTCTCCTGGGCACAAAACGAACCGTAGCGATCAACTTCGCTAGTTTAGTTAAAAAAAAAATAGGTTGCCCCCTTTGGGAACAAAAAAGATAAAAGGTATGAGACCTAGTACCTGATTAACAAGACTGGTGGAAGACTTTACCTCAGACATTAAAAATCATTCTTTTTTTGTAGTTTAGCACTTACATAATACGAATGACTTTTTAGCAGCATTTACCTAAGCATTTGCATAGTCTATTTTTGTCCACAATTTGTGTTTATGAAAATAATTTTGAAATTTTAAACCGTAGAATTCAGTGGTATATTTAAAAGGTGAATTTTAAAATGTTTATTTATTTATTCATTACCTTCACCATATAATACTAACCGATTTCCACACAGTTGTGCAACTGTCTTGTACAGAATGTTTTTCTTTGTTTCTCTAAGCAGCTTATCACAGCAGCCTATTAAAAAAGAAGCGTATCATAGTCGGTGGATTTGGGTTTATTTGAGTTTTCAAAAGTTTGTGTTTTTTCAGTGTTCCTTTTGTTCCGTAATGAAATGCACCAGCTTACCCTGTTGCTTGTCACAGTATGTGAGCAGAACAGTTGAACATCGCCCATGTGCACAAAGGGAATAGGATTTTGTCATTAATTATGTCTTTCTGGCCAAGAAAGCAGAAGGGGTCTAACATGATTATAGAATAACAAACCTCTGTATTTGGAGTTTTATTTAGCTTAATTGTTGGCTTTTCCCCAGTGTTCTGGACTGAAACAGCTGGCTTGTTTGGTCTGTTTTTATGTTTCAAACGATTTATCACTGTCATTATTGAGTAAATGATGGTAATTTGTAGGAATGTGCAAGGGGAGTTGTCAAAATCACGCAAGAAGGCTGATGCACTGATGAGTAACTGCTACTCCTACTGTAGGTGGGTATATTTTAATTTTTTTTATTTTCTTCTCTTTGACTTGAAGTGACATGCAGTTCTGGTATCTATATGATGTTAATTAGTGTCATATCAGACAACGGCTCTTTACACTCCAAAGATTCAATGCGATGCAGCCCACTCAAAAACCATTGAGAGTAATTAGGTTTTAAGCAGGACTTTTGGAGCATTTGGAGGTGGTAAGTGGGGAGCTGGGTGCTGGAGTGTAGCTGACGTCTTTCCCCCAAAGCAATCCCCAGACATGTTCCAGATGAGTCACCCCGCTCCATATCTGACAGACTATAATTCCATCAAGACTTAACGATAGCAAACCAAGATCTGCTGCAGGCACTGGGTCTATTCCCAAACGTTCACCAACCAATACCCATGAGGTGGATCAACTCTAGCATCTCTTAGCAGACAACAGGCAGAAGATGTTAAGCTTATTAGACATCCATTTGTTCCTCTACAATAGTTCCGTATCTTTCCTTCTTGTTCTTAGTTAGGTGCCTCACGGATGCGACTTCCATTGAAGTCTTTGTGTGCTTTTAAGATCTACTCCCCTTCATCTGTACTTTGAGTTCTGTGCATATGGCAGCCTATTGACCTCCTGTTTGATATGGCGCGTACAGGCATGGTTAGTGTGCCTGGAGGTGTAGTTATGTTCGGCAGAGGGTTCTGGGTCTGCACTGGACATATGCTGAGTTTGTGATCTGCCTGACTCAAGGGCAAAAGCCTCTCATCCATAAAATATGCAGGTCAAAGGCAGTAACTTCATTTTGCCCAACATATGTTACATATCTGTCTGTAAAAAAAAAACTTTAACATGGAAGGAAATACAGTGTGGTTCTATAAAACACAAGGTGGGTGTGTTATAATGGTGTTTTATTTTTTTGGGGGGGTTACAGCTTGAACATTAGCAGTAGAAAGGTTATGGAGATCTTTGAAATTACTGATGGTATAGTAGCTCGTAACCCAACAAAAGCCCCTTTTTCTTCATTATAAAAGATATGAATGCACACTGAGAAGAAGTTTTTAAGCCGTGCTGTGATATCATCTGAATCAACCACAGCCTGTTTTACAGCTGCAAAACAGGCAAACACAAAGTGACAACAACAAACTCCCCCAATCGCTCTCATGAAGAGTTTGACGGGCAAATCAATTTCCTGCTTTATGTTCAGGTGATGATTAAAGAGAGTGGATTTGATACTATTTGCTTAGTTTCCTCTCAGAATTAGCTAAACTCTTAGGCTAATTAACTTCCGCGTGTGTAGAACAGGCTGAGGGGGGATGTAATTACCAACTTCAGGTTTATCCATCTCAATAAGCAAGAATAATGAGCCCAGCTCTGTGGAAGGGAACTGGGAGGGGAATATCACTTTACAATTTCAAGACCATAGAGTTGTGTGGTATTTTAGCCACCCCCTCTACTTCCACCTCCACAGGATAGATGCCTCCCGCTGCTGTTGGTGAAAAATCCCAACATACATGTTTCATAAACTTTCTGTAATTTTTAAAACTTGTAAAAAGTGTTTTTTTAAGAATAATATAAAAGCCTGAAAAGTGACTTTGCAACGTCTTTGCAACTTTTTCACAACGCTATCCAGTCATGTTGACAAGCTGTCTGTCCATTTGATGGGCCGTCCGCTAGCTGTGATGCATCAGACTGGGCATCTGAAAACAAGCTGATTGACAGTTTACCACCAGCCCCTTGAGACAGATCCAAGCTCCAATTTCAGGTAGCTGAGGTGTAATAATCATCTGTCTTTGCATATGACAGGGATCTACCATTTGAACAAAACACCAACCTCCTTTCAGCGATAATAGAAATGAATGAAAGATAATCTGAAAAGTTGCAGGTGCATGAAAATGAGAAGCATATAGAAATCTGTTTTTATCAAAGTCCTATAAAAGGATTATTTTTCTGATTCAGTGCGACCTAATGAAATAATTTCTAATGTAAAATATTGCAACAATGGCAAATTAAACACCCACATCACTGACTCTTCAGATTTTTTAACATTTAATAAATTACGAAAAATGTTTTTTATCTCTTCTCTATAGGGCTTTTTGTTCTTTGTTTCAGATGTGGTAAAGCCTTTGTTGTACTTGAACCTGTCATTGCAAATGGTCACAAAGGAATTAAATAACAAGGATGATTTGCTTGTGTTATTCAAGCATAAATTAGCAAAGGGGGTGAAATTTGATTCTCAAGTTGTTAAAGAACTTCCTTGTGCATGAAAGTGTGAAAAGAGAAGATTTGTTTCGTCCTCTGTACCCCCATATCTCCTTGTCTTGAATGAGACAGTCATTAACGAACCCTCGCTGATGTCAACCTACTTAATAATTGGGGAGTGAAAATCCAATCCTCAAAAACATCCATGTTTGGATGATGTCTTTGAAGCCACCTTGGGGATAGCAAGCTGGCGTACCGTGCATTTCATGACCTCCAGCTAAACAGTCTGGGATATACTTCTCTCTCTCTCTCTCTCTCTCTGTGTGTGTGTGCCTACAGGGCTCTCTCACTGGGACTCAGGTGTGTGGGTTGACAGAGAGAAATGAAGAATTTGTATCCGCATAGAAAACCATAATTTGCCGTCTCAAACCAAGCTAACAGAAAAATAATTGTTAGTCTCACCACACACACAAATACATATTAATTCCGTTTCTTTTCCATTAGGGCTAAAAAGAAGCTCTCCGATTTTATTTAGATTTTTAAGATAAATTTAAGGTGCTTTTTAATACATTTTATAAGATCATGTTTCATTTACTTTAGCTTTTCTGTCTTTCATGAATGATGTGGTTATTTCTCTGTTTGCTTGTTTTTGTAGGTTATGCAAGGCTATGCAAGCGCTGTGCAACAGAAGAAAATTAACCACTTGTTTTTACTGTGTTGCATCCCACATACTTTTTGAAATTCAAGCCGTGATTGTGCTTAAACAATACCAATACTTCAAAAATAAAATATTCAATGGCGTCAGTACTGTCAGTTGTGATCTTCATACATCCTGCTCCATAATTATTCAGATTAATTGCTTCTTAACTAATAATGACTCAGGCTACACAAGAGGCAACAATTACAGCCTGACTCACATTTAAATAAAGCGTTTCAGAAGCTGAAAATTTTACAGAACCATCCAAACCATTCACTCCACCCATCTTAACATCCGAATTAGATGCAGGCAAAACGTCATTAGAACACACTAACTTCATTTGTTATGGCAATTTTATGACCAGAAATTAATCGCAGGAAATGTAATTATGGTCATATTAGAATCATATGAAGGATATGACATATTAACAGAGACGATCAGATTTCCTGTGTTGGCTGGGCAGATTGAATTGATTCTTCTCTGGTGTGTCTCTTTGTGCAAAATGGGGGTCATAGGGCCCAGTTAAGCTAATAATAAAGTCATAAGGACAGACAGACAGCATTTCAGCATGTTTTAACAGAGGCTTGTTGTTAGCGGTTTCTCACTCTGGGCGGAAGAAGGTTCAGTGTCTGTCGGGGTCATGGAGGGGTCAGCGGTACTGGGTGGCTTCTTTGTCAGTCTTCCATTTCCTCTAGAAACCTTTAATCTAACACATAATGGGCACTAAACTGAGCTCCCAGCAGGCTTAAATCTTAAATCAGGTTCATACGCAAGGTCCCTTAATGCCATAGGCAGGAAAAGACATGACCAAAGAAAAAGTCGTACAGATTTGGAGTTACATGAGTGTAGGTAGGTATTCAAATTTAGACATGAATGCATAGTTTCTGCTACAGCAATAAAGGCAAATCTTTCTATATTTAATACATAATGAACAGTGAATTATGAATACATAATGTAATTATCAAAAAACTAAATCCATTATTTAAAATCCATTTGGCTTGATATTTGTACTGGAAAAACTACAGATTTTTTAAAAAATAGTTTTGTTGTTAGTGTCAGAGTTGTTCAGACCACCTGAGAAATATACCTATGGATCAAATATTTTGACGTTAATGACAATTCCCCCACTGTGTGTCTCTGTCTGTCACAGTCAAAAGAAAAATCCCCCAAGCACCTTTTTTGTATGAGGAAGTGACAGGTGGCGATGACAAGAGTCATGCCACAAACAAAAGTAAACAAACATATTCTCCACAATGATTTGTATGTTTGTCAGCGTCACCGTGGTTACGGTCACTGCACTGCTGGCTGGGAGCCAATTGGGCATGAAAAGCCTCCCCAGTATGGCGTAAATAAGACATGGCCACTCCACATCGGTGAGCACTTGTGACAAAACGTTTCTTCCTCTCTGCTTCCAGCATACCACTGGGGGATTATTGTCAAAAACAAGACAAGAGGGAAGGGAGTTGGAGAGGAAAAGAGGGAGCGGAAAGAGGGCGGAGGGGTTTCCCTGGGGGTTTACCTCGTTAGCGAAGGGGGTGTGAATTGAAACTGGCGAACCAGTCACTGCTACATAAGGGTTACAAATCCAAACACCACATGCAGTCAGACACCCACACAAAGCAATGTGCAATGTAGACACGTACTACAAACCAGTCAATTAGTGCGCAATCAATGCTTGTGTATGCACTTGTGTTTGCAGGTGTGATCATCTAAGATGCCACAATACATCACAATCACATGACTGCAATTTGTATCACAAAACATTGTTTTGATAATTGTTTACAACTGTTAATCGATTTTTTGCATGTTTTGTGAAATCTCTCTGCTAGTTTTCTTGCTCGAAATGATTGTGCATAAGTAGGCAGAAATCACTTAGGGACTCAAACCAGTAAATTATGTTTTTCTTTCAGGGTAATTTGGTGATGTTGTCATGTTCTGTTTAATATGAATGAACAGATTATCTTTGATAAATCCAGTGTAGCCTACTTCTCATGTGCATCTTGCCACCATCTCCCTCTCTCAAACTGTCAATTTGTTTCTCGCTATGCTTCTGTACATTCTTAAACCTCTGTTGCATGCATTATGAAAGCAATGTTGAAATGTTTGCTATTGTTTAAAATACTAGGTATGGTGCCTGTGTGAGAATGCAAAGAAAATAACCAAAGGCTTTGCTTTGTCAGAATACTTAAGACTAACTTTATACATGATGAAGCCAACTTTTAATTTGATTTATGTGAATAATTTAAGTAGATACAAAAAGACAAAATCTTTAATAATGTATAACAAAAAAACTAAGAAAACTTAAATATTCTCTATAGTTTCTGCATTGATTCCATTATTGCATAAGTGTTAACACATAAAAGAAAACTATTGCAGAAGATGTGACTGAAAAATATGACTGTTTTAAGTTTACCCGCTTAAAGTGTTTTAGAGATTTCAGATTAAGACAAAGATTTAAAAATAACTTTCAGGTTGTAGTGTGACCAAAATTTAATAAGCTTTTGTTGTCTTATTTAAAGTTATTCCATTTTTAACCATTTTATTGCCATTGTGCCTAAACTACATGCTCGCAAAGTGAAGGAAATGGGTTTGTTACCCTGAGGGTTAAACCTTAATATTACACAACTATTTACTGACCAAAACCCATTCAAGTAACACATTCTCTTTTCATAATTCTCTGTTCACAAAAACATTGCACATGAGTGATCTTAAAATCCTGTGTTTTTGTGTTGAATTTATCTCCCCCTTTTTTACAAGATAATAAAACCAGGTTGTTTTTCAGATTGAACATCATAAAAACAAAACTCTTGTTTTTATTTGCTTGGCTAACAGGCTGGTTCATGTAAGGAGTGGGATTAAGATTGTGCCCCAGATTATGCGTCCCTATCCCAGCTCTCCCACTGCCTGTATGGAATTACATGGCCACAGTAATCCAATAGTTTGTTGTAGTCTTCCGATATGTGCAGCTGTGGGACAGCCCATGTCTAAGCACACTGCCTAATGCGTGCACAGACAGGCTGCAGATAAAGGTACTGATAGACTCATCAAAAATGCATTAATGTGACTCTACCTTTGTTCTGCACTGCTGCAGGCTGTGTGGGAATTGTCCACAGCGTAGAGTGCGTATACCATGTTAAAGATTTATTTCCCAGCTACAAGCGTTTGGTTTCAAAACCTGTACTTATGCTTTCAACACACACTGGCGGCGATGTGAATTATTAGGTGTGCTTATAAGTGTGCTAGTGTTGTTTGTGGGTTTGATTCTGGATAGGATTAGACTACTGTGTACTCATATTATAGCATTAATAAATACGAGGGTGAGAAATTGTGTGCAAAATTTTTTAACAGTTTGGCCACAACTATTTTGCTGCACCCTGTCAAAGATATGCTACTGCTTTGTGTGTGTATATAGAGGTGTGTGTGTGTGTATTATTCCTAGGTAAGGCTAATGTATAACATATGGTCGAAGATGGTGGGACAGGTGTACACACAGTGTCCTATGTTTGGTGACAGCTTGCTCATGCTGACTTCTAGAGTGAGTTTAGCCCTTGTGACCCAACTGTCTCTCTCTGGTGTATGTCAGGTCTGTTCCCACTAGCTGATACTTTTTGGCCATAATCAGCCATTTAGTCATTTTTAGTCATATTCAGTCATTAACTTCATTTATATAGTCATTTCATCAAGAGGACATTAGTGTGCTTGGCCACGACTCTCAGCAGGAGTGTTAATGGCCCTGTCGACTCTCTGACAACATTCTACTTGTTTGATATTATCAGGATCAGATTTGTGTGGTATGGCAGTGACCAATGAGCTTCTCATACCACAACAGGGCAAGGTTACTCCATGAACTGTTTATTTTAAAGTTATTAACTTTCGCAGTTGTTTGTATTTGTGCAGATCTCCTGTTTTTATTGCAGCAAGCTTAACATTAATTTGCACATGGATACATGTGACAGGAAATGAGTGAGAAATTTCATGTAATGTGTGTGACAGACCTCAAAGAGAAGAAGGCCGAAATACAGCAAGAACCATCAGTAGGTGTAACGTCACCTACCAAAACGGAGGTGTTTTGAATTGGCTAGGGACGCCACCTCCTACTGTTTGACTTTTTGAGCTCTGGAGCTAAGGACCTTCCTGAGCCTCCTGATGTGTGATGTCTGTTTTAGACTCTTGTTTGCTGTTCTACATGGATTATAAGTCTGTATTCGTCTGGCATGTGTGTCTGAGGGAATATTGCCAGACCTAAGGGAGCTGTATATGTGTGCTTTTTTGAGTGCTTGTCCAGGAGCTGTGCGTATTTGTGTGCTTGTGCACACACACACACACACACACACACACACACAAACACAGGGTGTTTTTGTTGCTGACATTTTTTCTGCACCAGGTCAAGTGGTGATTGTGCTGGTGGCAAAGGCTAGAAGGACTCTTCTCTCTGGTTTTATTGACAAAGCTTCAGTAGGATGGCCTTACTGATATGAGTTACACACAAGCAATCAGGAGCAATGCACACACACACGCACACTAGTGCGCGCACACACACACAGAGTGAAATCACACTGTGAGGCTTGTGTTTGTTCAGTAGGATAATGGCCCACAGAATTTATCAGACAGGCATCTCTAGTTTTCCCACTAAAAGAAAGTGTCTTTTAATCTGTCTGTCAGCTTTGTAAACACACACTTAGGCTGAGTTATTTAAAATTAGATCACGTTTACTGATGTGTTTGTCTGTTGTGTATAATCTGTAAGGTCACAGTTATTTAAGTGACCAGAAATGACACTCTGACAGGACACCTGATACCCAGGGCTCAAGATTATCAGTACAAGGCAAATATATGTAGGTATTTGTCTTGGTTATAAGTGATCTCAGATCATATGCTTAGGTAATGCGGTGCGAGAGGCTGACGTGCAGCAGAGTGCATATCCCTCCCAGCCATGATGTTATTCACAATATAGCATGGCCTGTGGTAGCCTATTGCTTTTAGAACACTTGATACATAATACTTATATTAAGTACTTAATTCTAATTAAAAGATTATTTTATGAAGTCAATTCATAAAGTGGCGTACTTCCACTAGAACAGGGTTGGCAATCTGCTGGGTAATTATTGGCACAGAGTAGTATATTTATTAATTTTATGTAGTTGATAATTTTAGGAATGTTTAAGCCCTTGTACTACATGCCAAATGGGCTATTACAGTAATCCTTCTTTGTAGTCATCTAGCCTGTTTTATTTAGCATTAAGCTGTAAGAGACACTCTAAAAGTGCACCCAATACAGCCTAATAAAGTGAATGCTTTTATATGTGTGACTGAGTAAAAAGGTGGCATCTTTCGTCAGTGATATACACAGTAGCCAGCTAAACAGGTCTTTGTACTACATAGCTATTGCTATATTGTGTATTTTAACACAGCTGAAACACTGTATTGACCAGTCAGCATCTGTAACCGTTACTTTCCTTTTTATAATTGCATATAATTAAGTGCATTTTAAGTACCTAATCCTTTTCCTTGGAAATCACAGAGATTATGCATGTGTGTGTGTGTGAGAGAGAGGGGCCATTTATAGTACTGAAATTAAAGTCACCTAAATGTTTAATCCGTCATCTATTTGCCCAAATTTCCCCTGGGCTGACATGAGTGATACTATTGACCCGCAATAACTGTTTACGCACAGGCAGGGCTTGGTGACATACCTCCAAATGTGTTTCTCTGTCACTCTGTAAAAAACACTGTGGGGTCTGAAAGTGGAGTAAAATTTCCCTTGAGAGGCCCTGTGGTCTGAAGCCCCCAGAGACTTTTGCTCCACATGACACTGATTGCCACATACACGCTTTCTCTCTCTGTCTCACACGCACACACACACACACCATTGTTTGTCATTCAGTCTTGCACACCTTCCCATTCTCTCTCCCTTTCACCCACAAACCCACTCATACACAATGAAAGGGGCCTGAAGCTTGTCTGACCCAAGCTATCAATGATTAATGGACCAAGCCAAACCTATGGCAGATCAACCTGATGACCAGACAAGCTGTAGGAGGTCAAAACAAGCCATCCACACACACACAAACATAACAGCAAGAGCATCAACACTACACTGAGCCTGTCTACAGATTAATAATGAAAGATCAATACCATGGAAAATTCATCTTCCCAAACACAACAAGTATTAACCCTATAAAGCCCAGGGGATGATATTTAAACATGATATTGATGTGAGTGAAATCAGCTCTCCTGAATGTGACTTCAGTTTATAGAAGACTATGAGGACTGTGATTGGAGCCTTATTTGGCAGATGATTTGCTTGTTTTTAGTACTAATTTCACATATACAGTGTGTGTGATAGCAGTTGCATAGAAGCGAAACAACAAATCAGCAGATGTTCTGTCGGTCACGCCTGCAATAGTAATAGTCCTGTTGGTTTGCGCTAACGAGTGGTTAATTCTTTAAGATGCACGAGTGGCGAGACGTAATTTGAGTTTGTAAATGACACAGAGGAGCAGTATTTAGCCAGAATGAATCTCTCTCCTTAAGCAGGAGTGATGGTGATCTCATCAACAGATGGCTTTGCTGCGCATGGGATGGCCATTTTCTGGAGTCCCTCGTTAGCATCTCAGGCTTTCCGGCTTCTGATTCGTTCCCTTTCAGAAGCCTTTCAGGCCATATTGGCAGAATAAACATATGGGTGACAAATAAAACCATTTCAAAATCCCGGATGGCCCGTATGGGGGCTCAGAACAGCTCTTCTCCATTACCCAAAACTTCATGCTAGTCATACCATGAAGACACGTCGTTCATGAGCACTCATGTTTCCCTGCACTCAGTATTGTATGTGCGGGGCTCCTGAATGTCTGTATGCTGATGTAGTTCCATTTGGAGAAAGGAAGTTCATGTACGTGGCCTAAACAACCAGGCGAGGAGAATCTTGCATCTCAAACCTCATCCTGATTGGATTTCTGTCTGCATTCACACTTGGTCTTCTCATCTGTCTGATCAGTAAAAATGCATGAGGTGATCATAAGTTAATGGCCTGTGTAGTGATAGAATCATTGCTATACACAAACGTAAACACGTAAATAGATAGCCCTCCATTCACAGAGCTCTGTGGTTATATTATAGCTGACCATATGGTTTCTGCATGGCTCTAGGTTATAAACTCTCTTTGATGTGAGTTTGGTGAAACTTTTATGTTTGTGTTAACCCTGCCTATCCCAGGAGCACTCACTTATTACCAGAGCACTCAGTGCTGGTTAATAGTAGCCTTCCTCTGTGTGTGTGTGTCTCAGTGGCAGTCCAGCTTAAGCAGGTTTAATTGATGTGGGTCGTCACACTCCGTGAACCCCACTGAGAACC
Organism: Chromobotia macracanthus; assembly: GCA_036877525.1. Taxonomy (NCBI): domain Eukaryota; kingdom Metazoa; phylum Chordata; class Actinopteri; order Cypriniformes; family Botiidae; genus Chromobotia; species Chromobotia macracanthus. The sequence continues at coordinate 8,510,286 of JAZGTH010000020.1, read as the reverse complement.
TCCCTGCTCCGCCTCCACACATTACTGTTAATTGTCTGTGATGTCTCTCTCCCTGCCTTCCAAAGACCAACCTACCTACCTTCCTACCTATCTGTCTGATAGGTCTATCTATCTATCCGTCCCTCCATTCACCCAAATCTGTCTATTTGTCCGCCTTTCTGTCTGTCTAGCTACTATCTAATAGTTGTAAACGGGTAAAACCTAATATCATATATATATTATATACCTAATATTATATTAGGTTAGTAAACTATTTAACCATGGAATTTGAATTGAGTCTTTACTAGTCCACAACCCTCCAAAAGACAAAGTATTAAAATCTGAAGAATTTACTATTTTTTTAACAAGAATTTAATTTAATTAGCAGTCATTTCTACAAAAAAGTGATGTATTTGTATAGTATTTATAGTCTTTACAGTATTACAGTAAATTAAAAATAAATAAGCAGGAGGTAGGAAGATTTCTTTATATTGTTGCCTTTGGCTTGCTTGGGGGTTGTAAGGCACCATTGTTTGTAAAGCTGCTTTAAAATGACATGTATTGTAAAAGAGCTATACAAATAACATGACAATGAATTCAGTCAGAATGACTGTATATTACAGGACTTTATTGCCTATAAGAAAACCATATCACAACCGTTTCACTGGGGCTTTAAAGGCTAAATCACAGGCTCTGCGGCTTTATCTGATAAATTCTTTCACAGATTTACGGATACATTACTGTCCTTCATAAAGACCCTGGGCTCTTGGCAGAGGTTTTAAGAACCCACTTTGAAAAACAGATGGAGAGAAAGTGAGAAAGATAAGTAAGAAGATCTGTGACGATAAGGGATGTATGTTGGCAGAGGATTGTGTGGTGTGGATGTCCGTGTGTGCGGGTGCAAAATGCATGTGTTAATCCATTGTCCAGAAGACTTAATCTGGGACCAGATCCGCTTCGGCTACACAGAACTCCAATATCCCCTCTCACACACATACTCTCTCTCTTTCTCACACACACACACACACACACACACACACACACACACACACTCTTTACTAGATGAATTTATATTCATTTATTACACGCAAGCTAGTTTAACAAAAAACTGTAAGATATAATCAGAGTCTCTCTCATGCACACATGAAGAGGAAAACCCAGGGAGGGCGGGACAGAAAGAATAAGAGAGGCAGAGAATAGAGCTCGGAGCCAAACATGAAAGGTTAGAGGTGAACTCACTCTCTGTATTAAAGTGCAGCTTAAGCTGGTTTAGAGAGAAGCATTATAAACACACAGGCCTCCAAAGAGTTGCACAGAGCTTCAGAGGGACCTGATACAGAATAACAATCACCAGCGTAAGGACACGGTCTATTCGTCAAGCGTGGACAGGTTTATCACAATTAAAGGCTGTATCTGCTCATAGTGATGGCGTACATACATGTATATACACAGGAAGTGTGTGTGGGGGTCAGGCTTACATTGTGGGGGTTTAATGTCCATATAAGCATAGGAAAGCCTGACTAAATTTACATTTTGAGAAGCAGCCAATGGAAAACAGGTTCATAAATATACTAATTAATGTCTTCATAAAATCTAAAATTGCTGAGGGGTGGTGAGGGTTACAACAGACCCTCACACGGTTTGTTGTCATTATAAAATCCACAAAGTGGAAAATTACTTTTTTAAATATAAAAATATCTGAGTTTGGGTTAGGGTTAAACGTCTGTCTGTGTCTGTATGTGTGTGTATTTAAGATCCTAATACTATACTTAGAGGGTTTAGTCTCATACTTGCGATGTGTGGAATAGGAATCTTCCAGAAATCTGGATTAATTAAACACAAACAACATCCATCTGCTATCATGGCCAGCCTTCAATCATTTACACTGCAACATTATTAAAACAAACACATGCAGACACAATCTTCTATACAAACAGACTACAACACAGTGTTGACAGATGCTGCTTTGCTACCTTTGTATATGATCATGGGTCAGTGGGTCAGTTGTCAATCAGCCCACAAGTACAAATGGCTTTGTCTCTGCTCTCAGGTTTGGTCAGTGGCCAACAAAACACTTACCAAGAGTTTGGTTTCTAAATGCCCAGCGTTCAGCCCTTACTACCCAACCGTCTGCATGTTTTTTCCCATACGTTGTCTTTCATTCTAATTAAATAAGAGAACAGATATAGACAGCATAAACAGAAAGAAGCAAGTGAGCATAAGAAACACTGTGGGATTGCACAGCTATTCCACCATTGCAATAAATTTGTAGTTTAACTAAAGCTTTTTTATTTTTTTGGCAGGTGAGGCAAATGTCACTATTCAGAAATCTTTCTAAGATGCAGAGTTCAAATAACATTGATTTGAAACTATTTGAATTTCAGCTGCAATCTTCAACTAGAAATACACCATCTTGAAGCTACTCCCTCTTGAAGCAAACACCCGCACACACTGCTGTGTTCCTATTTTATATGTAACCAAATGGGCTCATTTGTGATGTTCATGAGCCAATTGTTCAGCTGTTCTAGACTCCTGAGATGTTCTCAGATGGTCTTAACAATACCCTGGGAGATTGGCTTTTTAATGCGGGTAATTATTTTAACATCCTAAACATAATATAGTCCCAGATAGCAGTGTTCTTATCTTACTCTAATGATCGCAGCTGCGCTGGCACCTGACTTAATCTGTCAGATCTTACCTTTAAAAAAACAATTACATCGGTGGATAATAAAGTCAAATTCAAAAGACTGCAGCTACCTGATTAGTTCAAAGCACCCCGGCGCTTTAAAACACTACCTCTCTCTCTCTCTCTCTCTCTCTCTCTGTCTCTCAGAGATGAATGAGAAGCTTGATAAAAGACAAGAATCAGACTGTTTGTCTTTTGTTTTAAACAAAAGTTCATAGAAAATGTTTCTTTTTTGTTACATCACAATGGCTTTGTCTCAGGTGACAGAGAGAGAATAAAAAATGGCTTTATTTTTACCTTTTTCTTTATGGAGATGGAGAACAATGAATACTTTCATTTTTATTGTTGAAATGATTTTTCAAACACCCCACCACCCCCATATAGGCCAAATTTACCTTGCAAATAGGTTTCAAACTTCCTTTTCTCTTGCTGTTTTTTTGTGTATTTAATCGTGAAAGCCCCAAGCATGCCAGTTAGCTTAAGGCAAGCAGCGCGGGTGCGATCATCTACAAGCTGGTATAACTCAGCGTCTCTCATGTGAGCAGATTTCGGCCTCTTTCTCAAAGCGAGGTGCCATATGTCTGAGACAGCTTTCTTGAGACAGTCTGAGAGAAAAGAGACCAGAGAGGGAAAGCAAAACAAGTGGGTAATTGCTGAGTTGTTTGTGCATTAATTTCCCTTTACAATGACAATACACTGACCCGCCTAAACCCACAGCACTCCATTTGCTTGTGTTGTGCAGAAATAAGCAGCTCCTGCATAAGTTGTTGTCAGGGAGATGGATGTTCTCAACCCATCCAGCACGGGGGGGTGAGAATAGGGGTGTGGGGGGAAATGCTGCCTCTGATGTCTGACAAATCCTGCTGCTCCATTGCAATGTTTTGATACGCTTTTACCAAAGAGGTTTAACAGCGCTATGGGAGTTAATTGTTTGCTTTTCAACTTTCTTGCGTGGCAAGCGTTTTGTAGTGGCTAGCGTACAGGGCGACTGCCAGACGGTTTGAGAGAACAGCAAGAGACCCGGGAAGCACAATGCAGGAACTGTACATTTTGTGACTTTTCATAAAGGCCTAATTCTGTCAGTGGTTTTTGTGGGCTAATACACACAGCACGGATCTCATGGAAACAAAGCGTTGTTTATCATGTCCCTCTCCAACGGAAACCATCAAAGTGAACAAATGTGTCACTCTGATGACAGATTAGATGGACATACATCACACATGAACTCTGGTGAGCAAAGAAGGGTGGGTTGGAGTTTGTGCCCAATAGGCCAGTGTTGCCACAAAGCACAACAAATTTGATGTGAATAATAATAAAGCTGTGAGAGGTGTAAATATTGTCTGTTTCAAATTTTGTATTGTCTTTAACTGGCTTTTGCGATAAAGTTTTAAATTTAAAGTTTACAGTTTCTTCCTTCTAGGAAACCAGATTATTGATAACTTATGTTTGCAATACACATGTATTGTCCAATCAAATGCTTTTAGAATGAGAATGTACTTCCCCCAGCAGGTGTACCACCTGCTGTTTTCCAGATTATTGTTATTTGTTTTTTTACCTGCTAAACATTTTTTAGAAATATGTTTTTTCCTTTAATATTTCATTGGCTTGATCAGTGACAATCATCCTTTTGTTCCCTGCAGCCGTGTGATTGGCTGATGGAGGGAGTTTGTGGCGGGTGTAGATTTAAGCTATTTCTCATGGCTGTGCTACCCGTGCAGACATGATTGATGTCCGGGCCGCTGGTGATGAGCTGCGGCTCCAATGATTCTTTATTAAAACCCTATCCAAGCTGACATTTACATATTAAAATTGTTACTTAGAGCAAATCCGCAACGTGGAAACAACGAATTAACTGGTGGCGATTCGTATTGATCATTCTGACATTGTGCTTATGAATTTATGAGGGAGGTTAGGGCAGCGGGGTAAAACGTCAGTTAGAAACTGGACTAGATGGTGTTATTGTGAAGAGCTCTGGCCGCATTGTGGATGAAGGCCATCATCAAAACCAGAGAAAGCATGAACAAGCGGGTGGGCGAAAGAGAAGAGAATGAACAAGCTATACTTTTTCTGTGCTTTAGAGAAGGCTTAGTTTAAGTGGTGCTGGTAATTGCCTGGGTCAATACTGTTAGATCTGTCAACCCCAGCGAGAGAAGTAATCAAGGCAATTGAGCTCACCTTCAGTTGTTTGGCTCATGAAGTCAGGGAGCTTCTGACGATACCATTAGCTCATTCAAAAATCATGTGGGGGTGTGTGAGGCTGGGAAAAGCTTAGCCTTCCCGTTGATGACCATTATGTGTGCATGTTATCGATAAGGGATTCTGATAGCTATTTAGGGATAATGCTGCCTGTAACTGAAGGTCTGTGATCAGTTTCACATCTCCAAATCTTTATTACTAATGAGAAGAGAAAAGTGACTGCAGACGACTTCGTCTTACACTGAAAAGTCTTCATTTTTTGAGTTATTTTACAATTTTTAAAGCAGTATTTAAGTAAAAGTGTCATAATTCTTGCATATGTACTTCTTAACTAATGGTAGTAAAAGAGTAAGTTCATCAAAATATGAGATTTCCTTTTTGTTTAATCTATATCCTAGTGTGCAAGAAGATGACCCCAAGATCCTGCTGAAAATAAATTCAACAAGCGCATCCATCGAACTTCTGAAGTGCAAGTTGATCCTTTGTTGATACGTATAATGGCTGACATTTTATTTTTTAATGTGTTTGTGAAAGAAAAAAAATCTGAAACCCTTTAGCTTTACCTTGCAAAGGGGTTCAGTCCTTGGCTGAGGCAGATGTTTTAGGTAGATCTTGAATCCTTTGACTGGCACTGCTTTGAGCTCCTATTTGTTTCTGCGTGCAGTTACCTTCTGCTTTGTTGCATCTAACCTCATTTCTAATTTGTAAACGTTTCGATGACAAAACAGAACAAAAGAGAAAAAACAGTAAGTGCTAATTCTGTTCACTCTAATTAACTTCAGGAAACAAAACCTCAGAAACAGACTTCCTGTGGAGCAACTCAGTTACATTGTACACAAGTCTTTTGTTATCCATTCCTCTCTTCTATATATTTCCTTGATTTGCATGTGCGTTTTTCTTGGTAAAGAGCTTAAGTCGTCTGGATGGGGGATAGTATTTGTTAAGTGATCCCCATGGCCATAGGCAAAGACCTAAATCTATTCTGACACAAGCTTAGTGGCTGTAATCCTATTATTCCCATCTGATCCTGCGCTCAAACACAAAAACAAGTGACAATTTCTCACAGAGTTGAAATGGTGTCTTATTGTGTTGTGCTGCATCTGGACTCCACTCTCAACTCTCTTTACGTCAGACCTCTCCAGATTTTCAGATCATTGGAATGTGGAAAACTTACAGTGAGAAGAACAGAATTCTATTGGCTAGCACAGGTGAACAAACCACAGAAGTAGATGGGTTTTTATTCACACATGTGCTGTACATAGCATAATTGTTCATTATTTGGAATATTTATTTTGTTGTAAACAATGTTAATCATGTTTTTTTTTCTTACGCCCCATACCTTAATGAGCTGACAGTTTGCAAATTAAGTAATGCATTACAGTTCTTTAGCATGAATTGCAGTAAACTGTAAAATTATCAGGTGCTTTAACTATGGCTGCTCTTTTCTAACGTTGTGATCCTTTGGAAAGCTACTCTTATTAATTGTAATTAGGCGTTTAGAACTAACTTTATTTTTAGAGAGAGAGAGAGGGAGAGGAAATCATAGAGGAACAGTTTGTTTGTGATTTGAACACATCCTTCTGCTACAAATTATTACAGGAACCCTCATAGGGGATAAATATGGAAATGAAAGAGACAGGAGGGATGCATCCAGGAAGGAAATGTTTGCAAATGTGTGTGTGTGTATGTGTGTGTGTTTAACTACCTACAAGTGTGGTTTGAGCGATGGATCACAAACCACTTTCACCCTGTTTACACTTGTAAAGCACTGTCCACTTATTACCAGGTCTCTTAAGACAAATGTTCATACCAGGTGTGAAAGTGGCAATAAAATGGTGTACACTGTGTGATGGTAAAAATCACTGGTATCATCTGGTTAAGATTTTAACTCATCATTTATACTGTATGTATATTGGCTATTTCACAGACTTTCAAGGTTATTCATGCAAGGATTTTATCATGGAGTCAGAGTCACAACTATCCCTTTAATACTATTAGTTTATGTCCATCAAGTACACAGTACAAATAATAAAGTACAAATAAAAAGAGAAAGGAAATTCATTGAGCTGAACTATTCGTTCATTGACATTCCATATAGAAATAACTGTATCACACCCCAATACATAAAACATATGGGGTAGAACAGGAAGTGCAGCGCTGTAACATGTAACAACATCATCACAGTCTAACTGGTCAATGCTTTCATCAACAACATCTTCATCTTCACAGTCATCACGACCAACCTTATTAGAATCCGACCTCTTGAACTCATTTCTTCCTAGAAGTTAAAAATCAATACTGTCGGAATTAAACCCTTGATTTTATGGTTTAGGCAGTTGAAACCTCCCCAAACCAGCAGCTCTGGACCTCTCAGGTGAAATAATGATGTTTGAATCCCCCTTCTTTAAACGCCTTAACTCCTGTCTGAGCTGTGATTGAAGAAGTTTAGAATTCCTTTTCAGTCTCCGAGGAATAGATTGATTTGTTTTTCATTGCTTGTTTTTCATTGCTTTCTCTCTCTCTCTCATTTGTGCAGCTTACTTCCAAGTGTTTCTCCGTTCCATTTTGATGTGAACACAGCTTATCACACAAAGCTTAAAGCTTTTACTGCTTCTTTGATCCCATGGGTCATATACTACTCAGGGTGTGGAGTACACTCTTATTAGTGAAACTTCACCGCAAACACACACACGCACTTGCTGGGACCATTTACAGGTAGCTGGAATCATTAAACAAGACTAGCTCGATGTTGCAGAGAAAAAGCTGTAAACTATCCATCCAATAGACTTGTTTTAAAAGGAAAGTGAGGCATGTAACTGAGAATTTTCAAATTTCATGCACAAACGACAAAGCTGCCCCATCCTAACTTTCTCAATCACTTCATTAAAAAGTGATGTCAGGTCTGGAATTTAATTAATTGCTGTAATTATGTATTTTGGACAACTCACTATTGAGTCACTCCCAGCGGCTTTTACATTTTTCAAATACCACTCAGCTTCTTGGCCACACCGCATTAATTATGCTAATTAGCCATTTTGACAGTTAATTTAAGATAATTAATAAAAATACTAATATTAGATGGCACACAAATGGAACAGAATGAGAAAAGCCCTGCATCTTGACATGCGCACAAGAGCACAAGTTCCTCCAAACTCTGATTCTGATTCTCGTCATCCTGTGTTTCTTCTTTGTTCAAGTTTTCTTAATAAAGGGAAAATCAAAGCTGAAAAACAATTCAGTTAAAAAAAACAAGACTATTTACATAATTATTATTATATAGTTTAAAAAGATGTGGAATGTAGTTATATGGACTACCTGTAAGCTGCTTTTTCAAGCTTTAAAAACTCTTTTTTGGTCCCCAAAAAGAAAGTCAACAGAAGGTTTGTAGCCAATAACAGAATTTTCAGTAATGTGTGAACTTTCCTTTGACGTTTGCATAAGAGTCTTGAACAGGTGTACTGTCAAATAACGATGACTTCTCTGACAGCCCTGTTGAGCAACATAAGCATAAAATGTTCAAGTTCTATAAATGAAAAGCAAAAGTGAGTCACCACAAATACAGACGTACAAAGTACATTACCTATAATTTCAGATTTCAGAGCACATAAAATGAAAGCATTAGTAGGAAAACAGACCAAAAACACTTATAAGTCAACTTGCACTTATTGACTTGTCAAATGAAAATTTGCTTTCTAGAACATGAATGTCCCTCCCCCAAATGCTACCTGCCTCTGACTAGCAACAGCAAGTACAAAATCATTGTTTACAACTGTAAACTAAAGACTAATGTCTATATATACAGTAAATAATACTCAATTTCCTGTTTCAAAAGGAAATAAAACTACACCAGGAACTAAATGTGGACATTTTCAGTATACATTAGGAATGATAAAGCAATTACAACAAATTAAAATTGCATGAAATTGATACCCCAGTATCGAGTACATAAAAGAGCTAATCCTCAAATTTTAAAGCTTAGTTTGTTTCCTACATTCCACAGCCTTATAGAAAAACCAGCATGTCTATTTTCACACTGTGCCTTCAGACTGTTGTTTGCCATAAAAATATAATTACTGCGCCCTACCAATTAGGCTTGCATTATCAAAAGTCTTCAGTGCCATGATCTATAAAACTCAATCATAGCTTGTGGCATCTGTATGTCTGCTTTTAAGAGGGTGGATTACACTGCCATTAATGAACCTCAGTAGATGCTTTCAGACCTGAGAGCTTCTCTTCCATTTGTACTGCTAAAAGTTTTACTATGTAAAGTAAGTCTTTTCTTGTGAAGTTTGATAACATGCTTGTTATAGCATTGTTGAGTTGTTGAGTGATGTGACCAGTGCTCCGTTCAACCTCTTTGGTAGCAGTAAACTCATTTACAGCTGCTCTCTTTTTTATACCTTCTGTTCTTCTGAAGAGATGTATGTTGTTGTGATAAATTCATCACTGTTGTGTTCACATTCAGAAACGTGAGTCAAAACAACCAGACAAAAGTATTCATCTTCAGGTTACTAATGCTGTAGAAGTCTTAAAGATGTTTTAGTAATGTTGCGGGGTTATAAGAATGTTATTTAAAGTTTTTAATGCTGTAACATTCTAAAATGAATTTAAGAATAATTTTTTGATATACTGATATATAACATTAAAAAATACTAATGTTAGTGCAAGAATGGTAATGTTGAAATAACTTTTAGAGAACATTAGCCAACATTCTGAGAATGTTCCCTGTTAGCTGGGAAAGAAAAGAGAATGTCTCTAACTTGCTTTCTCCTCATATAGCAAACTGTGACAATCACAGTAAATAGACTGAGTGAACAGTCAGCAGTTTTAGACACACTAAAGCATGAATGCGTGAAATGGCTCTGTCACTTGTGTTGTGGAATTCTGCAGTGTGAGCTCAGCACTGTGGTGAAATGTCATGACAGACATGAGCAGAAACAAAATTTCAAGTTCTCAGTTGAGAATGATAGCTGCTCTCAGTTGTTGTGACATAAAGTCTTATGTAAATCATTTACAAAATACCAAATTTTCTGTTGTCTTGTCTTTGGTTCGGTTTTCTATAGGACAAAAATGGCTCTCAGGTTTTTCTTATGACCAAAGCCATATCATGTCATAATCATTAATAATAATTATTATTATAATAATTACTAACAATAATAATAATAATGATGATGATAATTAAAATAAATACATAAATGTGTACATATGTATACATGCTATCTGGACAACACAGACCACTCAGTATAACTAGGCGTGCAGAATTTTAATGATATTAGTGCTGGCGTGACAGTTTTTCATCCTCTAATGCTGTTTAAATTTAGCCTCCATTTATGCTTGACAAGTGGGTCTCCATTAATTCTTTGTAAGGAAAGTTTCAGATGTAAAAGTTCTCTGTTCTATTCACTCACTCTGACATGTTGTTTTTAAGGGGACTAGAAATGCATGGTGAAGTGCAGCGCTCTGTGCAAATGACTGACTGTTCGTTCTACATATTTGTCCACGGCCACCACCAACAATTAACTGCTCTGATGTGGGTGCTGATTTACCGTTTAAAATGGAACCAAAATTATGACCTCTGCATTCTGTCAAACTGTAGAGCTACATTCCCAGTTGCTTTAAGTGTGTGATTGTGTTGATTGGCATCTAGACCCTATTAGCTCGTTAAGGGGATCACAGGTTAATGAGTGATGATAAGCTTATTCAGCAATGTAGTAAACCTGTCCTGCTGTTTGGCAGTAACAGCATACACATTCAGAAGTCTAGTCTAGAAAATAGAATTTTTTTTTGTTTTCAAAAGTTTGTATTATAAAATATACATATACACATATTGACTCAAAAGTTTATATTAAAAAGTATAAAAGTGCAGTGCGTGTGTGTGTGTGTGTGTGTGTGTGTGTGTGTGTGTGTGTGTGTGCACGTGTATATGCACTGTACTTATACTTTTTAATATAAACTTTTGAATTATTTTACTTTATATTATATATGCATGTGTGTGTCTAAGTACGTTCCTTGGTAGCATTTAAATGCCATTTTTAAAAAGGTACTAATTGCATTAAAAAGTACCACATTTGGATTCCAATGAACAAATGTTTGATGTGTTCTGCATATGTTTATTTTATGTAGCATTAGTTTCTGAGCAAAGGCCACTGGCTATATTTAGGCCTGAGCTTTTGCTAACAGTATTTCAAGAACTAAGCACAGTTTACTTTGACTTTATGTGAAGGACGTTCTTTAGCTTGACTTTGTCTTGATGAGGTTCGAGCCTTAGCACAATGAAGTCATGAGCACTGACTTTGTAAAGGTGTCAAAAAGGCTGTGTACCGAAGCAGTAAACCGTGGGAGAATTGTAGTTTTCCTTTAGCGTCTCTCAAGTTTTTCTTGCTTTATTGACCCCATACTGCTCGAGTGGATGTTGAACAAGGGCAGGAGAAGATTAGTGGGTGCGCTAATGGCTGTATGACTATGTATGTAAGTGCGTGTGTGTGTGTGTGACATCCACCTCCAACACATGATGGATATGAACACAGCTAAAGAGCTAATGCAATCTATTGCTGGTCAGAGCGTCAGATAAGGGCAGGCAAGCTCTTTATATAAGGGCAAAAAATGCTTTATGCTATGTATGCAAGCTTTATGTATGACTGAGAACAGCAGTTTCAATAGGAAACTATGATCCTGAGCTGGAGTGGCAGGTGTCTGGGGGGTGGAGGAGAAACACGCACACACATGCGCGGCTCCCTACTGGCTGTTGTTATATGCTTGTAGGAGCTCAGGTAATGGTGTGGTATTGCTGATGTAATTTGCTGTAACAGATGCCATACAGAGTTGCAGGTACGAGCTGCCATGCCGACGCTGTTATTGTTGTGACTGCGGCCATTTTGACTCTCAGGTGTGTTTTACAGCTGGCAACAACTGATGAGAGGAGGCAAGATGAAGCAAAGTGCTCCTGAACACACACACACAAATATTTAAGAATGTCTCTGTGTGAACCTGACACAGACCTGTCTAAACAGACAGACACTTGTGCAAACATAGCTGCACCCCCACATGTAGTGGGAGTATGATCATAAGGATTCTATAAAATCTTGTTAGCTTTGCCATTCTTAAAAAAAATGTAGACACTGCATCTGCACTCTCTGGCCTGTAAAACGATGATTGGTCAAATTTACAGAAACAATTTATGAAAATTGTGTGCAGTGACCATTTTAGACACATATTGTGTTGCATGTTATTTGCGTGAGTTGTACTTATTTAGTCAAGTAAATTACATCACGTATTTCAAATGACTCAACCATTGTCGTCAAAACCAGTTCTTAAAAGAGCTTGGATGACAAATACAAGACAGTATGAAGTATAAAAGCAGTCTTTTTCACTTCTACAGAGCTTAGCTTTTCACAGTACAGCTTGCGCTCATCAAACTGTGAGGCGTTCTCTCACCCATCTTGAATGTGACTAGTCTAAAGCTTCTGTTCACTTTGGATAAAGCTACTCGACAATGTTGGGATGTTGACAATTTCTGGTGTAATGACAGCCATAGCGGGCAAGGTGTGGGCCAATTATTATCCAACCCTGAGTCAGATGTTGAAACTTAATGTCACACTTACAAACTGACAGGGGGCGTTGATCTATCACGTCTTGTCATATGCACATACGCTTCCTCTGCATGAACAGTATGACAGTATTTCTAAGTTCAATTATCTTAATCTGACTAAATGAATTATGAAGAAATAAAGAAAATATTTTTTTTTAATGGAGAATAGTACAGTAATAATAAAGTGTTGTTAAATGTTAAAAATGATTGTGGCATGCTAACAGATTAATAACTGATAAGTCAAATTCATTGCAATTAAATCACATAAATCATTGTTTTCTATGAAAAGCCCCAAAATGAACACAGTTAATAAAAAAGTGGTTATTGTGGCAGTCAAGTAAATAATTGCTATTTCTGAATGTGCTTTACTTATTCTGCACTACCTGCTTGTGGTTTGGCGAGACTGAAGGCACTTTTTGACACATTTTAAAAATGATTGTACTAAATGAACCTATTGAATTGACAGCTCCTAACTAATAAATAATAAAAAAACCCTGCTTAAGAAGATTTTTCTTAGTCATAACAAAATATGGTTGCAAAATATGTCCAGTAGTTGTTCTGATTTACCCCAGGTACAATGAAAAAAGTTTCCCAAAAGTGCAGTGATGATTTTGTGCCCTGGCATACCCTTGCTGCTCTAAGGAGGGTTTCCTGGAAGTTACTAAGAGGTTTGCACAACCTGCTGGTTTAGACAGTGGTGTCTTAATGATGTCCGTAGGGGAAGCCTCTACCTGATACCACCCCAACACCACGTGACCTTCTGTTTATAATGCAAGACACTGCCAGCTGATCCTTCTACCTGCGCACACATACTGACGCAACAAATTGCAAGTGTTTACTTTAGTCACACAAACATGATTATGTACCGTTCTGGCCACTCAGTATGTATGCATACATAAACATGGCATGCACATCTACATACATACTGCACACACAGGCATGCATAAATACTAAATATACATACATTACTATATAGTGTTGAATTATTTCAAATTGCAGTTTCTAGCTTTGCATTGTCATGCTTGGCTTCAGTGGTTGCTTGAAAGATTAAAATTAATTCTGGATCTTACATCTTAATTTTAAATGTGTTCAGGGAATACATTATAATCTCAGATAATAGATTATAATATGTAAAATTGATGACACCCTCTGGGTGCTGTCAACCATTGGCGCATGACTTTGAGCCAATGAGCTGTAGCGCTGGCGGCATTATCAGCCAATGGATTCACTCGCCAAATGAAAACAGTGAAATATCTTATTTGATCGTCTAGCAGCACAGTTCAGCAGTTAGAGTTGCTTATTGGTGATTCAGCACTGAACTTGTACCAATTTCAGCTACGTCAAGTCAACTAACAGGATCATCCATTTTTACGATATGTGGTGTAAAACCTGCCACAGTACAATATCACTTCATATTACAAAACACATATTAGATATGGCTAATCGGATACAGTGTTATGGTTGGCAATTTTGGACATGGACTTTTGGCCATTTTGCATAAGCAGATGTGTAAAAAAAGAGACTTTTATCCACAGTAATTTACAGTGCATGTAAAGATTTCTTAGCACAGAGTACCATACTACTGCCATATATAAATAAGTGCTACAAATATATGAAGTGTGCAATTTAATTCAGTCACAGTTCAGTCAGTTACACATACACAATATACACAGATGTTACATGTGTACCCCACAGTAAGCTCCTTAACTGGCTCTCTCACATCACAGTGTTAAAAGAGTGGGCTGTGGCAGACTTTAAAGGGTGATTACAGTGAGGCTGAGGTAGAACCTGTTGACTAATTAGAGCTGTGAAAGGTTACAGACAGATAGAAGAAAATGGCAGGCAATTAAAACTCTTCATCAGAGCATGCAAGCGACCACAACTCTTTCTGCTCGACTTCGCTACCAACTGCGGCTTAATCCTTCACTTGGCATGGCAGTGCATTTGCAGAGATGCATAGATCTTCCTCAAGTGAAAATGAACTGTAGGCATAATCTGAAACAAGTACCACAATTTGCTCAAAGACTTAAGGCCTTTCATGTAGGAAACTTCTACAAGTTCTGACTGCTGTGAATGACAGGAATGTCGGACTTGCAGTGTCATTGAGGCAGTGTACTAATGTTGGTATGCCCATTGAAAAGAAACATCACAAATGAGATCTATTTAATATCTCACTTGTTTCTTACAGCTCTATAGACACCTGTAAGATTAAAATGAGAACAAATGCAGACTTGGCTTAAATCTCCTGCTTCTTTGGTATTCAAAACCAAATTATCTGAGCTAAATTTTACAGCTCTATAAGTATGTCTACAGTATGAGCAACTGTAGTCTCATTTGTATATATTTTTAAGGAATTGTAGAAAAATATTGCAGAGACAAAGCTGATACTTGAATGAAACATAACGAACATCTACATCTACATTACATCTCTCAAACTATGAAAGAGCAATCTTGTGTGCTTGTGTGTGCGCGCGCGTGTGTATGTCGTTAGCCCTGTAATTAGCAGCATGCCTGCACGAGAACACTGTGTGAGATTGCGCTCTTGTGTCTATCCTCTGAATGATTGAGTTACTGCCATTTGAAAGCAAATGCATTTCCTACCTTGAATGATAAATGCTCAAGAGCTGGTGGCTCTAAATTACAGATTGCAGCTGGCTTCAAATCACACATCAGTCCTATTACACCCCACTACTGCAAATACAGTTTTTCCAATATTTTTGAAATGTGGCACCCTAATAGTGTAGGCCATATCATATGACAAGAAAATAGTTATTTTTAAATGAAAATATCAGGTGAAGAAAATCATCTTCAAAGACATTTCCAAATAATAACACTTTAAAATAGAGCCTAGCACTGGATGTCACTGTTATTTCTGAGCTTTCAGGTCATAAGCCTTATAAATGCACTTAGGTATGCAGCAACATTTCCCTCATTTTAGATTCTACCCGCCACATTTGGTCCCAAAATATCAGAGGTTACACTCAAGGTCCAGAATGTTTGTCTCATACCTCTGGGTGAACTGAGAAAATGTATCATCAATAAAAAAATGTATCAGCCGGAAAACTGTTGTTTAATGAAAAAGGATGTTTTTGTCCATATGGCAATGGATTTTTAACTTGTATATGTTTGTGAAAAATAGTGAAAAACAGAAAAGACAAACTGTGTCTTCTGGTGAAGCTACACCAGTTACAAAATTTAAAGTCACATTAGGATGTCAATTTTTTTGTTTGTATGTTTACTTAACATACATTTTATTTACTCACCTGACTGCTATGAGTGAGGGCCAGACTATCATTGTTATGTACACTTCATTTTTAGTCATGCATTGTGTTGTAGCTCATAATATAGTTACCTGCCAACTGGCGAGTTGTATTTACTCACCAAAGCCAATTTTCCTTGCACTTGGCACTTGGCATGTATTATTCTGGACCCTGTTTATACTTATAAATCACTTCCATGCGAATCTATTACAACCGAAAGGGCCATCTAAGGCCAGCTTCAGATATAATACCTAATTTTTTTTTTTAATTAGGACCACACTGCTCTCTAGAAATACCCTGAAGCTGTATGTTTTTAAAGTCACGGGGGCAAATAAATGGCCAGCTATCTGTGCTATCTGAGATGGGGTAGCCCACAAATCACCTGTGGGCCACTACAGAGCTGGGTGAAAGGTTCCAGAAGCATTAGTTAGTTCTGCAGTGGTTGAAAGAGCCAAGACCGGACTGCGTTCCTCAAACAGGTAATGATGCGTACTGTTTCACTGCAACTCCTGCCTGCCACCCGCGATAAGAAAAAGAAAATGTCACAGAGCTTGAGAAAAAGACGCAGAGAAGAAAGGGAAGAAATTGGAGATGAGAGAGAGAAAGCAAAGGATGGATGGACATGCTTGTTTCTGAGCAAAGAAAGAGCAAATGGGGTTTGTGGTGAAGCAGAAGAAACAAGATTGATTAGGTGGGATTGATGGAGAAACAAAATGATGTGTGGCTTTATGGAAGAAGGTGGCTTGAAAGAATTTAAAAAAGACATTTGGAGAAAAGAAAGGGGGGGGAAATAATGGACAGGTACATGGAGGGTGGTAAGGTAGATTAATGAATCAGCCTTCTTTCTCTGTGATTCTGGCTCTGAACTACCAGCATCTCTCCATCCGTGTCTCACCCGGCATGCCCACAAGAGAGGCGTATGTGTGGGATGTAACGCTGCCAGGCCTCCCGCCCAGCCTCTTCATCTTCCACTTCAACCCCTGCACAGCTCCAGCAGGAAAGCTCTTAAAGGAGAGAAGAGAGGGAGGAGGAGTGGGGAATACAGAATAGAAAAGGAATTACACAAAGTAGCGCTATTTCACAAACTTTCTAGCTGACAATCACTTTATTTCATTCTAGGAAGACACAAGGTTATACATCAAAGATTTGGATGGTTATTCATCTGATGTATGACAGTAGGCTTTGCTTTATCCACTAAGCACTAATACCAATATCTTTTTTCTTTGTGACTGTGGTGCAGTTAGTGTTTTGATAAATTGTTATGATCTGTGATCTGTGGCCAGTCCTACAAGCAATTCATCACCCCATGCACAACAAGTTTCTCATATTTGTAATTTAACAAATTGCCGTAGCAGCACACTGTTAGTAATTGTACAGCTGGCATAATATCTATATATATTGTAAATACTTTGTGAGGTAAATACATTGTTTCTACAAAATTGCTTGTCACAATACTTTTTAAAATACACTTGTCTGTTATCCTTATATCGTATTGGTTAAGGAGATTTTTGTAATGTCTGGAATTTTGTCAGATTCATTTTCTTCTTTTGTATGAATGTATTGTTTTAACCATATTGTATGTTCACTCATAATATTTGCTTTTAACATGAATAGGCAAGTATATTAAATTAATTCACACTGTTGAAGAACTTGTGTTTGGATAACCACCTTCAGCTTGTATCAGGATTGATAGAGTTCAGCTTATTAAAAATTAACAAGGACCAACCCTAGAACGCTAAGCTTTGTTGATTCACCTTGAACATAATGAGTTCATGTGAAACTGCAACCAGATTTGACTGCAGTTTCAAGACTCCTTGAAACTGCTTTCTTTTCATATCTACTTTTGTTATTAACAAACTCATATTCATGCAGGAGATGAAGGCTAGTTAGGAACATGGAGCTTGTTGTGTTGACCTCAGTAGAAGTACAAAAAAACATGGACTCAAAAACACTGTGACAATACTGAGTTGTAGGAGTGTCATATTCTGTGGGCTTTCTAAAAACCCACATTTCATACAACAATGCATGCCCATCACCAACAGAATGAGTACTGCTTTATTATAATACCTCATGATGTAAGCACAGCCACTCATAGTCTCTGAATGTCATTGAACAGACAGCCATTGATTGAGTTCACCATGTCAAGTCTGTGAAAAACGCAGCTATACATTTAACTCAGGATTATGGCAACTTGTTGTGGCATGTTTGAGCGAATTCACAGGAGTTTGTTTACTTATGATGTTGTTTAAAAGTGCCAATTTTTAAGTGTTTATTGTAGCAGAGAGTTCAAAAGTTTAATTTTTTATTTTTTGCTTGAATTTGTAAAGAACTTTGAGTTCTGAGCGCTGTCAGTATTTTGTGTGAAAGATGACTCATTTGTGCAGACGGTCACTTCACATGTAGGCAGCAATCACTGCCTGATGACCGCACCATTATGAAACACTGTTAAACCTCCAAAAACTTAATTCATATGCAGAAATCAGCTTGCAAGGGTTTAAAAAACACACTGGTAGATCATAGAATTGTATTCTGCAAATAGTAAAACAAACACATAGGGAACAAAGGGGCTAGTTGTCACACATTTCACTACAGTGAATATTTCTTAAGGTAGATTTATTAGTAAGTCAAGTTCTGTTTAGACAAATACCTAAGCTACTGAACATTTCCGCTGTTATTATCTTGGAAAAACATAAAATTCATAACGCACATTGACTTTTTGTGACAATGTGCCTCAGTATGTGGGCTTTATAGAGGGTAGAATTCAGAATTTCTTCTCATTTAAGAGGGTTTTACACTAGGATTGTGAAACCAACATACACAACTGCTGCTAGCAAAAACACTTTTAATTGAACTTTTGACTAAAAACCTTGTGATAACTAGCCCAAGTCTCCCCTATTCATTAAACTGATTTGTATTGTTAACATAAGTCTCAGAATTGTATGAATGGTATAATGCACTACGAAAACACAAGGCAAACTTGAATTATGACTCTGAGAGTTTCCATAATGGCTAAATTTGGAGCTCCTAAGGCAGTAGGGAATAATAAGCAGTGGTGACACAGATGGATGGCCACTCCACAAGGATAGACACACCAATTGTTCTTGTGATAATGGTTTCTCCTGAAGTGGATTAATCAGACCATCAGACTCTTTTTGTGTGTGAGTGCATACATGTCTCCATAAAAGATGTGGAATGAATATTAGACTACAATCTAACATTCAAGACTTGGCAGTCTCTTAATAGAATGAGTGGTTGGGGAGGTGTTACAAATGTTGTTGCCACAAAGCAATCACGCTTGCACACAAATATTTCTAAATATGTTTGCACTCAGGTCTGCACTCTTGAATAGACTCGAATACATTTGCAGTAAATGTCTTAACCTGATTTTCTAAATCAAAGTTATGCCATTGCTCTTTAATGTTAGACTAATGGATTTTTAATTATAGATTCAGGCTCCTTTTTGAAAGTTTGAAAAATACAGACCTTTTCGAAATTCATTTCAGTAGAACAGCTAATCGGGCTTCTTTAACTGTTTAAATTAACTGCTCTTAAGAATGACCTGCTTTCCCAGCTAAAAGTGAATGTTTTCAGAACATTGGCAAAAACAATGTTGCAGTAACTTTAGTAGAACCTTTTTACATTATGTATTATACATCTCAAAAATGTTATTTTTTAAGTTGGAACTTTACAAAATGTTACAGAATTTAAAGTTAAAATATTGTTCCTTCAACCAAGCAATAACGTTAATGCAACATCGAAAAATATGGACATTTTGAATGTTCCCAGAAAATTCAAAATAACATTTTGAACATTTTTGTTACTTAATGGAAACTTTAAGGAAACATTCTTACAACCTTAAATTGTTAGCTGGGTTGACAAAACCCAGCTCTCATATTTATTGGTCAGTCACTATGGATTGTGACGTCCATGATAATATGTTTTGTCATGATGAAGCAAACTCTCATTGTGTTACATTAACCTTTAAATCTGACCTAGGGAAATGCAAATACCAAACTTTCGTAATTTCTATAGTGGCATATTGTCTCTAAGCAAGATGAGTTTTTGATAGAGATATCAAACAAGATTACTGGATCAGTTTTATTCCTTGGTGTGTGATCACAAAACATGAAAGCTTTAGAGAGAGCATCAAGCAGATTAACTGCACCAGCTGTGGGAGTCATGTCCAATGGGGGTTTGGGCCCCAAACCAGAATCTCTGTTTCATCTGACTTCAGAGCAGAAGTATTACCTCTGTGTCTCAGAGACATGCTTTCAGCAACAACAGACCAAGCTCTTCATCTGTTCTCAGCGATATGTGGATTGACGTCTCTCGAGCGACATTAAAATCTGCTCCTGAATCTCCTGCTTGAGATTCCACATTGATACCTCATAAAAATTTAAGGGCCCCAAAATTAAACCCTTGCACTACGGCACCGAGAATTGTCATTTAGTCTGCGCCGCTCTAATTGTTCGAACTGATATCTATCTAATGGGATGTCTCTGCCGTGGGGTGGGCATGGGGACTTGCGCACAAGCTCACACAAACACAAACACACAGAGGGACTCCAAAGCGTGCCAGTGTGACTCCAATCTCCCTCTTATCTCTGTTTGTTTTCATTTAGATCAGTATCGCAGCCACTGTTATCTCCCGGGGGCTACACTGTTCTCTCCTCCTGTTCCACCATTTGGTCCTGTTCAGCTCCATCATATCCTGCTCTACAAAACAGTCAGTCCGTGTATTCGTCATGATAGGGATGTGCCTTCTGTCAAGTTGATAAGTGGAATGTCGGTCTGTTACATTTCAATGCCAGCGCTAGACTTTGAAGAGTCAATGCAAAATGTACGGATGAAGAAATGCTAAAATTAGCGCTGCAATACTAAAGTTGGACTGAAAACAATCAAGTGTTTACAATGAAATGCCTTGAGTTGCGTTCCAAACTCCTCTACTGCTGTACTGAATCGTATTGGCTTGATTTTTCAAATTTAGATGTACATTTAATTATATAAAGAGCTCTAGAAGCATGTCTCGGGACATTTTCTTTGTAGGATTTATATAAAGTTTCTTATGTATTGCAAAGATTTAATCACTAAGAAATTATGCATCACCACCAGAAGTCAGGAACTATTAATATTTGTGTCAGGCAGAATAAATCTGAATAATTAAATACTAAGAAACACTAAAAATAATAATATATTTGAGTAAGCAGTAGTTGTTCTGCATTCTTGACAGCATGAATTCTCAGGTCTCAGCTAATCTGAAAATCTCTTTTCTCTTTTTGTTCAGCTTTAATCAGAAAGCTCCAAGAGGGACAAAAGGCCTTCACAACCTGTAGCTGTATCTGTCGTGCAGTGCCACTCGTACATGTAGCAGTGTAGTTTGGTCCACTTTTATGTTAATAATAAGTATTATTAATGATAACATTAATAAAGTGGACGTGAGCTTTTTGTTCTTAGAATAATATTTTGGATATGCAAAAGTATTCTGAGAACAAAAAACAACTCTGAGCGTGGGAAGGTCACTGTATTAAATTTTTAAAAAATATTTATATAAATATACATATTCTCTTTAATTACGGATTAAATTTTGAATAATCTCTACCCTGCTAACAATTTTAGGTTGTAAAAATATTTTCCTCACGTTTCCATTAAGTAATACAAATGTTAAAAAAGGTTATTTTATAAGTTCTAGGAATGTTCAAAACGTCCAGTTTTAGACGTTGAATTAAAGTTACTGTTATTCAAACATATTTTAAATTGGTAACTTTTGTAAAAGATTACACTACCAGTTTAAGAATAACTATTTTCATATATGATTTATAATGTTAAAAAAGTTCTACTAATGTTACTGCAAAATGGTTTTTGATAACATCGAATGAACTTTTAGAGAACATTAGCTAATGTTTTGAGAACATTCCCTGTTAGCTGGGTTGTAGGCCACGGATCATAATTAAAAAGAGAACCAAGTCGTTCTGACATTTTGAATGGCATAGAAAAGTAGTGCTAATCTGGTGATTTCCACAGGCTCTCACTTCACCTTGTCAGACAGAGCTAAATGAAAGCATGATACAGTTTTACCCTGCTGGACATTGGCAGAAATATTGCTAGTCCTTTCAGCCAGTAGACAGACCAGCTTGAGGATAAATGGAACCTCCCTTTGAGATTACGCTGTGCAGAGATGTCAATAGGGACTCTCTTTAACAACTTTTAACGTGCTACACAAATCAGTATAGCTAATGACCAGGGACACAGCCGGCAGAGCTTGGGACCTGCCGTGGCCGATAAAATTGATTTACCTGCTAACACAGAGATCAGTGCTGCCCGAGACAAAAATGGCCCAGGAGTCTTGAACAAATAATAGCACTTTCAGCTTTGAAAGGAAGCTGTGCCTATCAGTATAATAAGAGTAATGGTCTCAAATCTGTATGTCAATACTACTCGAGCCCGGAGCTGACGCTCCTCAATTGCCACGTGTTGAAACTGTCTGTTCTTTCATCTGGGCTGTCAAAGTTAATAGGCTAACACGTAATTCATTAAATATGTTGAACGGGTTTATTCATTTTGACATCATAACTATTTCATTCTGTTCTGTGTGTTTTCTATAAACCAATCAAACCATTAGAAGCTGATTGGATCTGAACCACAGTGTCAAACAAAACCTTAATCTTTACTAATAATTTATTTATAAATCAATCTCAGATGGGATGTTTACCAAAAGTAAACTCATTGGCAATTTTTGTATGGTGATTTAATTTAATTGCCGTTGACAGTAAAACACTGTCATTCATAGAAATAGTTAATACAGCAGAGTACTGAAATTTTACCCAAACATTTTTTTTACGAGGAGAGTTGATTCATTATTAAATAATTGCAGATTTGCATTTGACACACATTTTGTTTGTTTTTGTGCGAATGAGACTAAAAAAGCACTGCTTCATAAATGTACACTGTCATTCACACAAAATGCCAAGCCTAATAATTAAATACACATATTTAACACCTATTCATCTTTAGCTTTCCTTTAAAAGAACTGCATGTGTTAACATTCATTCTGTGAATGACTACTGAAAAAGCATGAGATTAATCACAATGAAATATCTGACTCAACTGACAGCCCTTAAATTAACAAGCTATTTCTGCCAGATCTGACTCTTGTTAGAATAAGCTAATGCAGGCATATTGTTTCAGTTATATTTCATTATGGAATTTATTCCATGTCTGGAATAAACCCAGTTCATTTAAATGTTACCACATGAAGGACATATTTAGGTTACCTGACTAAACACTTTTTACACAGCAGCAGAATCACCAAATGGTAGCAAACCTTGTTCTTCCTAGAGAGTTTGTGTGAAGTAATGTAACACCATGGCATTAAGTACAGATGGCTAAGCATTTTTGAGTGTGTGTGTGTGTTTGCTTTTTGTCCCACAAATGGCCCGAATGTGACCCAAAAATGACTTTTGTAGTAGAGTATCTGGATGGTATTTCTGTGTCTGATTTGTTAATGTTTCACAGTGAAGAGGGACAATTTCAGAACCTCACAAACAAATCGTTATTCTAGCTGTAATCTATTGATTTCATGCACTCATTAAAGCAGCTGAAGATGTTGGAAGAAAGATGTTTTGATATTCCGGCAAACGTCTACAGCTTAGATCTTACCATCATGTTTTGCATTGCACTCGAGCCCTATGTAAACATGTAAGGGTGAGTTTTCTCCACTTAAAAACAAATCAAACAACTTTAATTCTGACTACAGACCCCAGTCTAATGTTTCTTTTCACTGAGAACACGCCCCCTTCTTTTGTTAAAGGTCTGAATGGTGTTGAGATCGGGCTACACATGCATGAATAGAGCTGGCACTTAACAAATTACTGGCTTTACTTTCATCATTCTTCTGTGGTATTTACTTTGTTTATCTGTGATTTTTAAATGAATTTAATCGAGTTCCAGGTCATGAAGTTTTAAGGCAGAGGCAGAATTAAAGACTATCCTTGTGCAGGAGGAAGCTTAAGCCATTTTAAGGAGTTGAGATTTTCTTTCCCACTTTTCTCTTTCTTCTAGAGTTGTTGGCAAGTTGAGCCCCCAACTGGAGCAGCATATGGCGGCTGGGGTCCTAAGCAGCGAGGTGTGGCTGTCTGTGCATGTGCCAAAACCTAATTACTCACTCATTAGTACCCAGGTGGCACCTACAGTCCACTCACACACACAGCATAAGGCCACAAGTCCCTCTTTTTGTCAGTTACCCACTTAAGACAAACACATGAAACAATTCACAGGATGTTAATTATAATAACCACCTATCTGCCACTAATAACTAGCAATGCCTCTAATTTGGATGTCTGAAACAAATTTTGTTTTAAATTCTTCGTGTTGTTTTTCTCAAGCAATGTTTGAAGCTCAGGTTTGTTACTGTGGCACACGACAGGAACCTTCTGGATGGCTGAGACTTGTTTCCTCTACAGAACATCTGCACATTATAAAGGTTACAAGATGAACAGAATCATAAACACTTCTTTCACAATCTGTCAGTTCAGCTGTGAAAAGGGTGTCATCACCCTGAGTCGAAAAAAACTAAAAAGAACAACATGTTTTTGAGGAGAGGAACATTTCCAAGCACTCAGTGGGGAGAAAAGAGTGATACAGAGACATTCTGCTCTTCTCCCTAACTTCAAGAAAACATTAGGGAGGTCACACTGACCTCTCAGTGCATGAGTAGAAAGCCATTGTTTTGCTCTGTGTGTGTGTGTGAGTTGTGGGTGGAAATGGCACTTTTTATCTTTATAACAAATCGTCAGTGGAAACAAGTGATGCTTAACCTTTACATAATGTTGATCATCAACCTTAGGAGCTCAAACTATGTATTGAAGTGTTCTATTTTATATTAATTTCATATGAGTTTGAATTTTTGCAACCTGCAAAACCAGCAGAAGCAAAGATGGTGATGGCTTTCATTAGGAAGAGATTACATTATATTCTTTATAATCTCATTAAAGATTGATTGTAAGGGTGTTAATTAGCTTTTATCAAGCTTGATAATGATAGGGAAGATACTTTTAAAAATGAGAAAGGTAATATGTTGGTAAATGTTACATAGGTCCCTTTTCTCTTCCTTTTCTCTTCCCTTCCTCTTTCTTTCTTTCTTTTATTCTTTCTTTCTTTCTTCCATCCTTCCTTTTTCTTCATTTTATCTTATTTTTTCAGTCAGACAAAACATTGAAAACGACCTTCACAAACATGCCTCAGTAATGTGTGCATAAGCTGTATATGTGTAGTGTGCAGACAGTACAGAGGATATAGACCAAAGGGACTAAAGACAGATTAATGTTCATTCAATAAAATAAATGTGCTTACTGTCGACTGGACAGACAGCTCTTCTTTCAAACCAAGACAGAATGCAAAGATTTTAAAAGAAAATGTCAGTCATGGAATAGAAACTGATGTTTTTCTTAATCTCTTTTAAACCCCAAACTACTCACACTATTATATTTGAAAACAAATTCACAGAAGAAGTTGGAAGAAAGCTTTTAATATTCATGGCCTGCGAGGGTGCAGTTGTCATTTCAAAGGTCTTTATGAAGCGTTTTAGGGGTATAGTCTCAGTGGAGCAGTGGCCGGTCTGATAGTGACACTGCAGTGGCTAAGAGGTCTAAATGTCAGTAAAGCTGTGTAAACGGACCCCTGGCAAAGCCTGACTTACAGAAGCTCTACACTCTTTCTTTTCTCGCTCCATTCCCCCTCCCATCTTGCTTTCGGCTCCATCATTCTTTTGTCATCTTATCTGCTGTCCGACTTTCTTCTCGTTCTGCGTAACAGACAGCACACCTGGGATTTATGGCCTCCTTGCTCTCACATTCCCGTCTTGCTTCGCTTATCACTTTTTCAGCGCCTTAACGCTTCAGACGCTTAAGCAGAGGCCCCCGAGGCCCCTCAGAGAACAGCCAGGGGTCCGATGAGTCTCCACCACGTCTCACTGTCACCTCAGACATCAGACATCTGGCAGTACCACACACACACACAGAAAGAGAGAGAGAGAGATGCACACAGCAGAGATCTTCAAAACATTCCCCACAGAGAAACATTCTGAAGTGAGAACACACGTGGAACACCTTGACAAACCAGCACAGGAACGGCTTTCATTTGTCTTTTATTTGGAGAAGAACAAAAGTTGGTCTCATAGATGTCATCAGTGGGCGAGAACAAATGGATGGCTGACCTGTCAGAGAAGATGAGGTGTGTGCTGGAGGAAAGAGCAGGAAAAGAGGGGCGAGATGAAAGGAAGGAGGAATGAGGGAAGGCGTGATGGAGGTGAAATAAAAGAGGCTGGCAGGGGTTGGGGCTGTTAGCATATTTATGAGGACAGATTTTCTGTTGAACTTCAGTCTATCTGTCACCAGTGGCCCCTGTTCAAAGCATCACCCAACCCCCCCTCAAATCCCCATCAGAGACCTCCCTCCTTAACTTTAACATGCTAAACAAATAAAGAACTTCTATAAAAATATATTTGTATTCAACATCAATGACACTGACAAAAATTAAAGCATGGAACTTAAAAACGTCTGAAAAGTTTACTAAACTACTTCGTGTGACTTTAAAAGTTGTTCTTTAAAATCCTGTTTTCACGTCTCTGGGAAATATATGGTTTGTTTGGGGAATTGTAAGTCATTTATTTTATTTCTTTAATTATTCTTATTATAGCCCAGTGATTTCTGTATTTAGGTCCCTCTGTCTGCTCTAATGTTCAGATATTAAACCCTGCGGTTTGTGAAAGAGATTAATGTGAATGGAGGTCAAACATAATGGAGTTCATTTTAGGGAAAATGAGATATGATCACATTGCCTTTGTCCTTCCTTTCGTGCTGCATTAAGTTTAGTTCTGTGTGACTGGCTTTAAATTGAACTTTGCTAGAATATATTTATATATATATTACATTTTCTTCTCATTGCAGATGAGAGGTAATGAAACATTCTTTGCTTTAAATTCACCCACGTTTATCCATTTGTGAACAAAATGTGTACTGAACTCAGTCAGTGTTAACTAAATCTGAAAAGCACCTGTTTTGAACAAATTAAATGCACTGAATTCTCATTTAATTTGTTGTTTCCATTCCTTGCATATGTGTGCAAAAAAAGAAGCATTAACATATTAATCCTTTTTGTTAATCTACATTAAAAAGAAAAAAGAAACTAGACAGTTCAGACTAGTTTTTACATATGTAGTCAGATTTTGTTTTACTGTTTGATTTCTTCAATAAAACACAAGAGTCTAAGTTGTAAGTATACATTTTTCAGTTTATTTGTCACTTTCTGATGTTAAGGTGTTTGTATGCATGTGTGTATCAGTTTCAGTGTGTGTTTGCTCTGCACTGTGTGCACCTTTCTTATTTGGCCTCAAATTATTAAACTGTCCTATTTGGCTACAGTAATACACAACTGCCATGTATTCAAATCTAGATTATTACTCCCCTTTTTATTTATAGACATGAATCTCAATATCCAAAAGTGAAAAAATGGATGAAAGGTTTGGAGATAAGGCCTTTTGTCACATTAAGAACCCCTGTAAAGTGGATTAGCAATGCTAACGGCTCCTTCGCAGAGCCTTACACACTACACTGGTAAAAATGGCGCAAATGAAGACCGCACTTTCAGAAAAGTATATATAGATAGATTTATAGATATAGATTTATATTTATTTTGAAGTTTAAAAGAGTACAGTTAAGACTTCTCACACGTGATATAACCTAAGTATTGTCTGAGAGAGTAAAATTTAGGCCACTGCTGTCTTGCTTACGACGTGAAACACTTAAACCCTGACGGAAGAAAATCCGTCCGTGGAAAACGTTGCTTTTTCTTTTCACAAAGAGTTGGAATAGATTTAGGGAAAACACCTGATCACACACACAGCCGCACACAGAATATAAAAACAGTCATTTCTAAAAGAACAATATTGCATTTGTAATGCACAAATGAATTTCCTGTACAATTGGCTTTTCAGTGAAGTGTGTGTGTGTACATAAACAACTAAAGGGCTCAGTGAATATATCTCCATTTTTTGTAGCTTTCGTTGGTGGTCTCTTCATCTTTCATGTTTTAGTTTTTTTCGATGTACAGGAGGGCTGTAAACAGGCACACACAGAACCCGAGAGGAACAGCCATCCTCCGGTTTCTCTCCTTGGATGTCTTCCTATCCTCCACAATTTTTTAAAGGTCCTGTTTTGTCCTCCGTTTCGTCTCAGTCCTGCTGAGAAGTGTGTTGTGCCCAGCCGTCTGGAGTTCTGTCTAGCTCTGCGAGTCCGACACGTTCATCAAGTTTGTTGATCGGGGCCTTCGACGCCTTTGGGAATAAGCGATCTGACGCATCTGGAAATAGAGTCTGGAAACTTGATGCTTTTCATATTCCATCAGTTTTACTGATTGTGCAAAATCACGCCTTCTCTGGTATGTCCACACGGAAAGAGCTAGCAAATCCTTTTCCGTGCTAAAAAAGAAAAAGACAGCCTATTAAAATGTGTTTTTGAGACAGCAAAATACATAAGGTGTTGTATGAAGCTTTGATGAGGAACTAGATGCCCACAAATCATGAATGTTTCCTCAAACTTAAAGGCACCACCTACACACAACCCCTGAGTGCTCAGTGATGAATGTGAAGTTTTCACCAAAAGTGCAGTCAATAATATTCCAATCAATCCCACCTTCATCCTTTTTTAAAAACATACTGTAGAAGGCAGTCTTTATAAACTCCAGTCTAATGAGAGTGTTCTTATTTCCAAACTGATTGCTCTGACTATCCAAAGGATGCCTAAATATATCTTCTTCCTGTGTACAAAACAATAGGGAGTTTGTAGCTTTTTTAATCTCTATGTTTTACAAATTCATTTCATGCATTTTAATCCACTGGTGGCCATTTGCTAATGGGCAGATATCTGAGAATGTTTAAATAATTTCTTGCAAGAAAAACTGTAAATGTAAATTCACATCAAAACAGAATCTCATACTTCAAACTGACAGCAGGGCCTCCATAATTGGAATTTACAAAAACTAAGAATGTTCATTGTAAACATGCATGTTTACAGCGTAACTATGTAATATCTGCAATAATTTCTTTGAACATGGGTAAACAAATGTAACCCTGTCTGTGAAAAGCCAGCTAAGGTCATTTTTTGTGATTTACTATTTTCTACATCAAATAATCCTACATAATATAAAGAACACTGTGTGAAAAATAACCTTTATATCGTCAGTATTGACTGATTTAGATAATGTTAAAGATTAAAATCATTGTGAAATTAATTACTGAAGCCAAACAGCTTCTAAACTCATAATTAGATTATGAGACTTTAGCCTGCATTTCACAGGGTCACAAATAAAGAAAATGATAATCATACATTTGTTAAAATTAAGGTTATTCAATCTCAAGAACTGTTTTTTACTGTATTAGGTTCTAGCATTGGCTACATAGTTCTTTTGAGATTATCATATTGACTCATCTGTTAACAGGAAATTTGAAGCCCTCTAGGGTTCTTTAAAGCACCAGTACATAAGGGATTTGTAATGCAGAGAGACTAAACTAGAGAATATAAAGTTCTTTCTGGAACTTATAAAGTTCTGATATTGCATCAGGTTGTAAAAACCAATTCTGTTGCAACCAGAGCTTTTATTTTTAAGAGTGTAAGACAAAAATAGGTAGATGAAAATCAGATGAAGGATGGAAAGATGGTGATGGATGAAGGAGAGTAGAAGTGTGAGCTTAGAGGTCTTTAGAGGAGAATTCAGCAGCACTTCACGCCAGAAGCCTTGAATTTTGAATGTTTTTTGGTCAGATCGAGAGAGAGAAAACACTCTCTTTTTGAGATACTCACACAGACAGGCGGCTTTGTAAGGCATGCGAGAGTTACACAGAAGTGCATCGAACTCTTTCCTCTCAAGCGTGGAAGCATTGAGGTGATGTTGGTGATGTTGGTGCGTCTGGTTGGGGTGGTGTGGCGTCTCTTTGCCAAAGGTGGAGAATGACTGATCGCCTGCCAACGTCTCGCTCTCAAATACCTCAGAGTCGGGCACAGAGTCCATGCCCGGCACGTGCAGGTTGCTGCGGTAATCGGCGCCCTGTCGTGCCTCAGTGGGCATGAAACTTGGCATCCAGCAGCGATCTGAGTGGCCGAGGGCCTTGCACTCCTCTGTGCAGTTGGAGAAAAGGTCTGCTCCTGCGAGAGTGAACAGAGAGAGAGGTTAGCTCGTGTTTAATTGTCTGTGTGGGTGGATGGGTTTGTGCGAGATCTAGAGCAGGTCTCACTAAGTGTACGTATGAGTTAACACAATCTTTTCTTTCAGCCAGAACTACATAAAGAAATAAAGCCATACATATCTATGATACATACATTATAACATTCATAATCATTCACCTGATTGAACCACAACACGCCATATTAATTCAACCAAGCAGAACATGTAGGGGGCTGAAGTTAACCAGTATCTTTTTAAACTTAATCAAGCATTAGAAATATGTAAATTTAGAAATATAAAACATGTAATTCGCTTTGAAAACATGCGAAGCCGTGTGCATGAATTGTCTTTGTCTTGACATGCTAATCGTGAAAAGACTGGGTTGTTCTCGTCTTTCTTTCAAATTACAAACTACCCTGATCAAAGCACATATGAAGAGCATGCTCACACTGAGTGGATGGAGTCAAGGCTATAATCTGCTTTTGAGGTCTCTCTCTCTTTCTCTCTTTCTGATTGACATCAAAGGTAAAATGTGTAAGACATTACACAAGCTTGCAGATAAATTCTACCGCCTTTTTCTCTCCCCACTAAAGGATGAAGGGATGTATTATAAAGGTCATAACCCTTTATGCACTTTTGTTTCCACCTTGTTCTCTCATGTAAAAAACATGAAAAGAAATAAGAAACTCAATAAGATTTTACATTAAAATGTTAAGCACGCTATTGCAACAGGTCATGTTTGGCCCACTGCACGCTTCTTGTTTATTCAAGCAGGTTGTTCCTAATATCCAAAGACAGAGGACCTCCCAAATCATAAGATTCAAGAAGCTAGCGTTATGAAGCTAGCACTAAAGGTGCCGTGATGGTGCAGATCCTGTTAGTTTTTTTGTATGACAGTTGCATGCGTCTTTTACCCCATACCAGCAACCCGGCAGGTGTAAGCCATGCCGTTTTGACTGTGTACGTCTGAGAACAAGAGAGAGAGGTGAGCGTTTTTAAATCCCTTTTGGCTGATGTGTCTAAAAGCCCCATGTCTAAAACAGTCAGTAATTACAGCTCGAGGATTAATGAGGTGCCATTTTCAAAGCAGTGCTAAGCAGAGATGCGGAAGGTATGGAGCAAGCAGAGTTTATGGGGTGTGTGTGTGAGGGGGGATGTTCCTAGCTAATCCTCAGACTAGCCCTTCAGACAGGAGACAGGTCAGCATACATAGACTTTGGGTTTGGGCTTTAAAAGAGGATTAGAGTCCTTTGGAGCTACATGCAAACAACCTACTTAGGACTGGGCTTGGTAAGACTCTCCTAATTACAGACCCTAGCATAGGAGGACTGTATTACTAGGCAACAAATAGTTTGGGCATTAAACAAATTTAGTAGCTACCTATGTCAGTGAGTGAAGTACAACACATTACAGACCAGGGGTGCCAAACATACAGGCTGTTGGCCCAATACAGTCCAGAGGATAGTTCAGTCTGCAAATTATTTGAGAAAAAATATGCTTACTAAGAAACTGTAGGTCAATACATTATATTATTGTTTTATAATATTATTATTACATCACAACAGATAAACTCTTTGATTTGCTGCGGTGCATGTTAGCTTGAATCTTAACGTGGTACAACTTTTTATGCCCATTACGCGTTTGGCACTCGCGCATACACAGGCATTCACACTTTTCTTTTGAAACCATATCTTAGTTTATATAGCTGTCAATTATGTTTGTGTTGACATTGGGCACAAGAAAAAAATACTTAATACGTTAATACATGTAATAGGTGTAATACGTTAATTTCACAATGGCTTTGATGTCTCAACTGAATAATTCTTAGATGCAAATAATATTAATCAATACATTAAGCTGTTGTGTTATTGCTTGTATTTAGCTACTAAAATTACCCAGCTAAGAGCAGTGAGCTGTTATTTTTTCGCATCAATGTTGTTGTTTGACCAATATTCACTAATTATTAATTTCATATGCATATGTAATCTTAAGGGCTCTTGTGAATGAAATTTGTACATTTAATGTGTTGTCTTTTATTTACTTCAATATTTGTTGTTGTTAAAGCAGCATAATTTGATTTTGGACTTTATTAGCTTCACAGGGGTGTGTTGCACATACTGTACACTCTCCCTGGGTACATCAAGATCCAAGAAATACTGTGAAAAAAATCTGGCCCTCAACGCTGAGTTAGACACCCCTGTTGTAGGCACAGTCCTGTGAACAAAGGTCCTGTGTGTATATTTGAGATGAAAGAGAGCGAGTTTGGTATTTTGAAAGCGTGAGATAAGACACTTCCTCATAGTGTAATCGCAGGCAGACATCTTGATATTTCCTGACATTTTCTAAAATTAATTGTTCTCTGTACTCATCCAGTGTCCTTTTCTCAGTGGAAGAATTGAAAAAGTAATTATATTGTTGACTTATGGTTCAATATTGCAAGAAAGAGTCAGATCCGATGAAAATGTAATGTTCTACATTCTGTCATCGAAAAAATGCGTGCTGTTATAGTGCTTCTGTGCTACAAATGGACACAAGAACACCTTACCAGTTTCACACAAAAAAACAACCTAGATGTATAATTTTACACGTGTGAAAGTACAAAGGAAGCCATCTGAGACGCTGGCACTTGCCAAAGTGAGAGAAAATGAGAACGGTAAAAAAGAATAAGATACAGCAATAGACTTGCTTACAGGGCTATCCAAGCAGAAGCCCTGTAAGGCATTACATCTGATAATAACCTTCATTTGCTAATTGGTATGCATCGGCCTGAAAATAAATTACTGATCACTGAGCTGTTCTGAATTCTGTACATGACCTGCAACTCAAATGAGGAATTCTGCTGCGACGTGACAGATCCTCAGGATAAAAGAAAAACCTGGAATAAAATGATTCAGGTTTGTCACTGCATCAGAGTATCTCTGAAGTGCTCCACTATGTGTTACAGATGCATTTTCATGCATTACAGAACAAATTACTTATCTGTGCCTGTTTTTAATCTGGTTAAGGTGACTTGACTGGGTTTTGTCTATGTTTATGCACATTAAAGGGTTAGTATATTCTAAATGAATATTCTGCCTTTATTTACTCAGCCACATGTTGTTCCAAACCTGTGTGACTTTCTTTGAAACCAAGTCTGAAATTAAAGTAACTGAAAATCTTCTCCATCCAGTGAGTTTTTATAGACTTGAGAACCGGTCCATTCAGACAGGTTTGTAAATTCGATCAATTGACTGGAAAATACTGTGCAATGCTGTACAAAAACACAAATATTTTGACATTTTAATTGTGCTTTTCTGTTATTTTGAAGCCTGACGGCCCCAGTTTCCATTCATTTTTAAATATGGAAAAGAGTGGACACAGTATTCTTCACCTTTTGTATTCCACAGAGGAAAGAAAATCAAGCAGGTTTGGAACAACATATGGTTGCGTAAACAATGACAGAATGTTTATATTTAGGTAGACTTAAGATTTCTCTTTCAAAAAACCCACAAAAAAGCAATTGGTTAAGAAACAAGTTGTCTAAAATACATTTGAAGGAATTAAGGCAGTTAGTTGCAAATTCTCATTAAAATGAACAATGGATGCTCCTGAACGCTCTCCAAGTCTGCATACCAAGAGGTGCTTTCAATTATCTTAATTAAGGAAGATGGTGTGCAGCAAAACAATTAATTTTAGTGTGGACAACATGCTCGCAAATGGATAAAAACAAAACAGATTTTGTTCTCTTTCTATACAGCTTTACCTTTAAAAGCAAATGTCCTCTTATTGTCTGTGACAACAAAGGCAGATGGGCTAACTGACCTTGTGTGGAGAAAGTCTTGATTTTAATCTAATGTTTTACTGAGCAAAAATAGGCTAAATGAGAGCTGAAGGAGTCCAGCTGAATGGCCAGCCACAGCATATGGTGCTCTGGAAAAACAACGGAGGACATATGCTCAACCAAAGAAAAATTAATGATAATAAGATGCAACTTTTTGGTTGTATTCATTTGTGTCCAGCTAAATCATAATTACTTTAAACAGTCAACTTCACAAGGCACATCAAAATAGGTGTCGTTTGGCAATTTAGCAATATTTCCACTGCACCACAGGAAAATGAGAGGGCATACAGCTAGGCCTCATTTTTAAAGCTCCACATGTGGTTTTGCAAAAGTGTGGACAAGAAGCATCCCTCATCAGTGGAATGCAGGCAAAGGGATTAGGGTGGAAGATTAGTGGGGGTAAAGAGGGTGGGGGCAGGTTACACACAGTCAATGAAATGCTTGTTTGTTTGCTGCTCGGCCTATTTGGTCCTGTTCCCACACAGTGGATGACAAACTGTCTCAACTGATCTGAATTCCATCATGTCATGTGTGAAAGGGTGGTAGAACGACAGCAGTAAATCCCTATTATCAGGAAGTAGTCACAAACAATGGCATTATATTCAGCGCTTTGTCTTGTTCCCAAAGTGTCTACATGCATCCATATCTACAGCTTTAGCGGCCTGAAATTTTTCTGCTAGGTTTCAAAGCATAGATCAGAACGATCCCCAAAGCTGTGAAAAGACTTGATTAGGGTTTTTCCTTATCATGTGTGAATGTGAATAGCACAAGCATGCCATTTAGAAGCCTAAGCCTACACATGTTCTCCATAAGGGGAAATGCTCACTGTTTCTGGTTCAGCAGTTTAACCAACAATTTCTATTTTTAACCAAACCACATCTCTAATGTAAAACTCAGAACAACAGCTGTTCAGTAAAACCTTGATAACATTTGTGCATTTTCCAGATGCTTTCAACCAAAATGACCTGCGTTGCAGCCAAGATATATGCTTGATCGGTTTGTGTTTCATGGGAATGGAACACGTAACCTTAGCATTGTTAGCACCATGCTCTATGCGCTGAGTTACAGGAACAGGCCAATAACAAAGCAAGATGATTGTAAAGGAAACTTCTGTGGACGTACCAGAGGAATGCCCACGATGCATGGCATCATGGTCACTGTCTCCCTGCTCACTGTCTCCATGACCACTGTCTTTTGAGCTCACGATATCCGCCTCCTGGAATGCTGAGCTGAGGGGAAGAGAGAGGGTCAGAGTTCACTGTTATGCCGAATGATTCTTATATAACCACAATATTACTGTTTAGCCTTGAAATGGTTTCCGTGTGCTTCAGAACTGGTTAAATTGGAATGCTCATAGGCTTTAAACATAAACTTTAACAAACAAAAAATCTAACAAACACAAGTGTTTAAATTTTAGAGAAAAAGGATTGGTTTGGTCATGTGTTGTAGCCATCAGGTGCTTACCTGTTAACACGCCTTGGTCGGTCT
This sequence comes from Chromobotia macracanthus, assembly GCA_036877525.1. Taxonomy (NCBI): domain Eukaryota; kingdom Metazoa; phylum Chordata; class Actinopteri; order Cypriniformes; family Botiidae; genus Chromobotia; species Chromobotia macracanthus. The sequence continues at coordinate 8,475,056 of JAZGTH010000020.1, read as the reverse complement.
ACCAAATAACTGAGCTCTGCTCTCTGGTGTTTTGTCTGCAAGAGAAAGGTTGATTTGAAATAGGCCCAACAGGTACATTAGTTAAAATAAAAATTTACAACACAAATAAAATAAATAAATAGTAATTTTAGTTATAATAAAACTACAGGTCAAATTCCACTCACTAGGCACCACAGGGATTTTATGGACTGACAAAATCGTTAAGCTGTGCTGCTATTCAGCAGAATTCAACTATAGACGAATCTTTGTTCTTGTGGGGCTCTGCAACACCGTGACTGGCATATCTAATGCACTATAACCCGGGGAGCTTTCACAAACATGCAAATCTATCTGTTCTGTGACTCACTATGTTTACACTCAACCATGAGTAATTCCACAGTATCGACCACCTGATGATGATAATAATAACAATAATGCTATAGAATTGTTACATTTATTTTTTTGCATTTCTTGCATTTACATTTAGTTCAAAGGATTTTTTATAGCTATTTTAATGCAATTATTTTTTATTGAAATATAAGTCATTCAAATGTAAATTTAAAAGCAGTGGACTGTATTTGCATTCTGGGTGCTATTAATTAAGATCCTAAGTAAATAATAATAATATCCTAGAATTATTTTGGACAACATTTCGAGAGGAGCAAAACTACACAAAATTTAAACTAAAATTGAATGATGCTCTGCACGAAGACCAGGCCTATAATGTTATTCTCTGAGTAGACTCTAGAAGTTCTCTTACTTCACTGGAGAGCAGGCTGCCGTTGGATATGATGTCTGGCTGCTGTTGGTCAGTATAGCCGGTCACTATGGCTCCGCACGGATTGTGCTCTGTATCGTTGCTGCGCGACGGGCTGCAGGCCTTTAAGAACATCAGGTCCGTTTTGGCCGATTCTGGAGTCAGGCAGACCTGGTAGCAGTAATTTTGGCTCTGATGGAGTGAGCCGAAACTCCCCGATTCCTCAACGGGCACCTGCGCGGCACTCGCTACGCTCACGTTGGCTGTGTTGGTGCTCTGGACCAGCATAATGTCCGACTTGCTCAGTTTCTTCTTTTTCCGGGCGGCACGGGCCTGACGCCCACAGCAACCGCCCGATCCGCACGACCCGCAGCCAACAAGACAGCAGCAGTCGCTCGCAAGACAGGTGCTGTAAATATTTAGCTTTTTGTCCTTCTGACAGCGTACGGCCAGCACAATCATAGCCAGGAGAAAAATAAAGGAGACCGAGCCAAGCGCGATTATGAGAATTAGTGTCAAGTCAAGAGACGCGTCTTTGGCCTTGGCGGAGCCGCGCTCTCCACTGTGGCCCTCTACGAGACTGTCTACCAGTATCACCTGCACCACCGCGCTACAGGACATGGGAGGCTGTCCATGATCTCTCACTTCTATTAGCAGCTCGTAAAGTTGTTGAGGGTCTCGTTTAGCTGATACCCGACGGGCCGTGCGCAACTCCCCGGTGCGCCAGTCCATACGGAACATCCCATTTTCGTTGCCCCGCTGTATGCTATATGACAAACGCGCATTTTCTCCATCATCTGCATCCATGGCGACAACGCGCGTAACCAAATAGCCCGGTTCAGCAGAGCGCGGCAGGGGCTCCCGCGCCGTGCCATTTTTTCCGAGAGGCGCAATCACAGACGGTGCGTTATCGTTTTGATCCACTATAATTACATTTACCGTGGCGTTGGACCACAACTCAGGGCTACCTGAGTCTCTGGCTTGGACCATGAAGCTGAAGTCTTTTAGTTGCTCATAATCAAATGATCTGAGAGCGTACAGATAACCATTTTCCGAGTTGATCGACACATATGTGACCACGGACATACCCTGGATCTCACACTCCACTATGGAGTAAGTTATATAAGCATTCTGTCCGACGTCAGGGTCTATGGCACTGACAGCGTATATATAAGCACCGGGGACGTTGTTTTCGGTCACATACACGTCATAAACGGACTGCGTAAAAGTGGGCGCGTTGTCATTCTCATCGGACACGTGCACTTTGATTGATTTGCTGGTCGCCAGAGATGGGATCCCTTTATCCCTCGCCACCACAGTGATAGTGTATGCCTCTACCTTCTCTCGGTTAAGAGGACCGTCAGTTACAATAGTATAATAACTTCTGAATGAGGTTTTGAGTTTAAAAGGAACGTCGCCAAGAATCTCCACATGAGTCTGTCCGTTCTCCTCCGAGTCCTTATCCGTGACACTGAGCAGCGCGATGACGGTACCCGTGGCTGCGTTTTCACTCACGGACTCCGTGACGGTGCTGAAGATGATCTCTGGAGCGTTGTCGTTCACGTCTGTCACTTTAACCAAAACTTTACAATGGGCGGGTATGGCATTTGGCCCCATATCTTTTGCTTGAACATAAATCTGATAAAGGCTGCTTTCCTCAAAGTCCACTTCACCTCTGACCTCTATTCGGCCCGTTCGAGCATCGATATCGAACAGTTCCTTCACTCTGCTGGAGATGTGGTTGCTGAATGAGTAAATTACCTCTCCGTTCGGGCCCTCGTCTGAATCAGTTGCGTTAAGCTGGATTACAAGCGTGCCCACGGGCGCGTTCTCGGCCAGGTTCACCGAATACACCGGCTGATTAAACACCGGGACGTTATCGTTGGAGTCGAGCACTCTGACCACAAGCAGTGCTGTCCCTGTCCGAGGAGGCTGGCCACCATCCACGGCCGTGAGAACATAGCGGTGCATCGCCTGTTGTTCCCGATCTAGCGGTTTCTCCAAAACCAGCTCGGCGAATTTGTTACCGTCCGTCTGTGTTTGCACGTCTATGTAGAAGTAGTTGTTGTTGGTGATGTCGTAGGTGCGCAATGCGTTACTACCGACATCCGGGTCGAAGGCGCTCTCCAAAGGGAAGCGCGTGCCAGGGGTCGCGCTCTCGGATATTTCCACGGTGATGTCCGTCTCTGGAAAGCTTGGCGGGTTGTCATTGATGTCCACCACCTCGATCTCCACACGGAAGAGCTCGAGCGGGTTCTCCAGGAACACCTCCAGGTGAAGCAAACAGCTGGCGCTCTGCTTACAGATGCGCTCCCGGTCGATTTTCTCGTTCACGAATAGCACCCCATTCTCCAAGTTTACTTCCAGGTACGGCGTCCGCGAGCTGGGCACCACCTGAAAACGGCGGGATGAAAGTTTAGTAAGGTCCAGTCCCAAATCCTCTGCGATATTTCCCACAAACGTGCCATGCTCCGCTTCCTCGGGCACAGAGTAACGTATCTGCGAAACTACCCCATCCGAGAGACACAACAGGAGCAAAAACACAAACATCTCCACTCCGGAAAGGACACTTGAAATGTTTTATCTCCGCAGAGCGCGCAGCAAAACCATCACCCTCTTCCTCAAGGTAAGGCGACCAGGCGTAAGGCTTTGGTTAAAGGGTAATATCTTTCCTTAAACGGGTCTGTCAGCCAAAAACCATGCTTTCTGCTGGTCAATACAGGACTGATTTCCCTAGGCGATTTCCTCCGTATACCTCCTCGAACAAGCTTTAGAGTCGCAGCGAATTTCTATCACAAGTGCACATCACATTAAACTAATACTGCTTCATATATAACACGATTTTCTGCGTGATAAAACACACTTTTATAATCCATAGAGTTAATAACACAAATGCATTTTATGTTAGCGCTACAGTCTCTGTCTATAGCGACAGTCAATATGTGTCCTTTTTCTCCTGTTATCTGAAATGCCCCGGTTTATCAGATGCGCTCCGGCGGTGTCCACTGGCACAGTACTGAAGCTTCAGTGCTAAGCTGTTCGGTTTTCCCGCAGCACCCTCCCCTCGCCAACCAATGAGATCAGCCGACACCAGCAGAGCTGAAGCTTGATTTGATATGCACCACGTCAGTCAAACGTCCTGGTGGCGAATAGACACGCCCCTGGTCAGAGCTGCGGGATTTCTGGTCATAAGGACCGAATGGCTGATGAGTTAGTTGGTGAGTGAGTCAGAGAGAAGCGTGATGGGTGAATAAATAGTGGGGGAAAAACTTGATCATAAATGTTAAAAATATAGTAAAAATACGTGGAGAAGTGGGGGACGAATACATGCTCTGCATGGGATCGCAGCTTACTGTCTGGGAAAGGCAGAAAACTTTTCCGCCCAGAGTTAATAGTTTTGATTCCCATTTAGACATTTGCACATCCAATTCTTCGCTTACATCCCTGTTTAATTAATTGTGTTTTATTTATATATGTAATACATTTTACGATACACGCATCTCAGCCAGTGTCTTCATCTTTAATCGTGATGTCTTTGGTGCTTTTTCCTTAGCGCGAGCTACACGCGCCTCCTAGCTGCCAAAATGAACCTGTAGCGCAGCTGCCAGTTACATTTATGAGCAACTGCGGATAAAACAAGAAATCTGCACCAATTCCCGGCACTTATATCATCCCTGTAATTAAATAAGACACATCCTTCCAGTTCTGTTTGCTGATTTAACTTTTTTAAGCAAATTTGATGGTGCATCTGGACACGGCTTTTTTGATGCAATGATATAAGTGCCTGACGTCAATTGGAAACAGTTTGGGTAGAAAAGTGGGTTCTCATGCAACAACATGCAATACAGCAGTGATCAAATTGTGCTTCATCCGATATTTTACGTCCTTAGAAGGGAAGTCTCGGATTCTATTAAAAGTCACCCAATGCCTGAAATCAAATGTTTCAAACCGAATAATTTCTGTCTGCTTTCCTGCCTTAAACCTAAATGCGTTTGGCACCCGACAGCTGAAAATGGCACGTTATCAAACTGTTTGTGTATACCTGCTCTTCGCCACCCGGCAACCAAATGTCATGGTTTTTTATGTGAGCGGAATCATGCAGAATCCACTGTAGCAAACTGCCGGAGTGTAGACGAGGGAGCAGTCACAGAAACAGCCTGAGCGCCCCCTAGCGTCCAACAGCGGCATCACTCCCACGCTGCTCATAAGGATTAATGGTTGAGTCTCCCCGAAGAAAGGCGCATTTAAAGGAGTGTCTGAAACGGTGCTGTGCCAGAAAGAATTGACATGAATCGCTTCCAAAAAGAGATTTTCTAAATCAGGTTCTGGCGAGCCACTGGCATATTCACTCGACTTTACGCATTTAGGGTGCCGGAGGGATTGCATACATTGAGAATTTCATGAATATTTCAAGATTTATGGACAAACAGTGATTTGAATATGAGCATCAGATTATCTCCACTCCCCGTATTATAATATGAGCATACCTCAACCGCACAAGGCATACTGCCATCGTGATTGGCACAAATCTGTCACTCTCTCCATCTTTTTGTCATTCCTGCAAAGCTGCTTTAGGGAAAGGTGAGGCTTTGAGTTTCAAAAGAAATCATTTATTCCATTACCTTCGTGAAAATGCGCAATTAAAGCTTTAAAGCAGAAAGTAAAGATTTGGTAGTCTGTTTAAGTGTGAGATCATTCCAAAATTTACAAAAAAAGTAATTAAAAGTTATTAAAAGACAAAGTAATTAATGTTACTGTTATTGTTAGTTTTTTATCACAGTCATCACTTCAAGAACATTATAATGCATACATTTATTATTTAAATTTATTATTTAATAAATATTTAGGAATGTTATGTGCCCTAACTGACTAAATCAAAAATGTTTTAGGAACTGTAATTAACTTTAAATTAAATAAGTAACGTAATTCTCTGCAAGTTTACTGCATGTACACTCCATTTTATTAATTTCATATTTGATTTCGGATGACCTGAATATTATAACAGATCTCTCATGGAAAATCTGGTGGTATCGTGCATGATGGACAAGAAACAGTGACACATCCAGATCATCTTATAAGATCTAACTAAGTTTCACCATGTCAGAATCTTGAATCTGGAACATCTGACGAAAATAGACCCAGTTGTCCAGTAGAAAACAAATCATCCTACAGAAAACAAAAGAAAATTGAGTTTTGAGAGTTAACAAAAGATGTCTGTTCTCACATCTTAATATCTGTTGGCCATATATGGCGTCAGACCGTCGATCAACCCTGCTTGTGGCTATGCATGTGTCTGGACGTCTGGCTGATCTCAGAGCTGCTCTATGGTGTGTGTCTGTGGCCTGGAAGACCTTTTCATCTGTAGCCTGCACATGGATGGATGTGTATGTGTGTGTGTGTGAGACTGACACTGTGGTGACAGGATGAGATGGGACAGAAAGTGCTGGTTGACAGGAGGATTGTTTTCACTCCAAAAGCCTCATTAAATATGTAGCTGTCCCTCAGAAACTGGGTGAAGACCAGCGTGTGTCTGAATCTCTGCTCGTGGTCAGTCATGAGGAAAATATAATGTGGTGTTCGGTATTTGAGTTGTGTTAGAGGGTCTTGTGGAGTTTGTTTCTTTACAAGGTGAATTTTGTGTGAAAATCCCAACCCTGATAACTGCATGTCAATGTATATGGCCAAAATAGTTCAAGAAAAAGCTAATTTTTTGCTTATTCTAATTATCTTATCCTTTTCTCAAATGGCTGTTCAGTACAGGTTGTTACTGTGGTCTGTTTAGTTTTGCAAATTCCTAATCCATATGCACTCATAAAGTACTGGCTGTTTCCTTACTAATTTTATTTTAAGGAATGTATGCATTTTTATTTTTAGGCCAGTGTATCCACAGACATACTTCCCATAGATGTTTCTAGGCAGCATAGTTCAAGTACACTCTGAACATAAATGGTATTTGGAGAATGTGGAACCCCCAAATAAAATTTAATCTGAAGCTTTATTAACATAATGACAGTATTACATAGTACATAATAACATAATTTTTTAGGTGAACTGTTTCTTTAAGGCTGTAAATTCATTAGTGAGAAATATCTGTCTTTACCTCCATTAAGCCACACTGACTTTCCGTTATAATGGCAACATAACAAACTCTGCCACCTACTCGCCTATGCAGGATTTGCATACAACTGCCTGCATCCTTCCTGTTGATGCCCTTGTTCCCACACTAGACGGATAGACAGAAAAATATATGGATCCTGTGGGGTGTCCAATCAAACCACAAACTGAGTTCATTTCAAACTCAATTAGCCATATAACCCTCCCTTTAGCGCAGTCAGAGAAAAGTGGAGCTAAAGCACTCAAGTCTTATAGAGCAGAGAGGGGCTAACGTTTCCATCGTATGAGAGCAGCAGGTAGGATCTATTTCTCCAGCCTCCGGAAATAAACACCCGATTCAGCAAAGCAAGCTGCAATGAATCACTTTAATGTGTGGTCAATTACATAACTGAAGAGCAAAACTCTTCAAACCACAACAGGACGACTATCCACCCCCTTCCTATAACCCACGAGGCCCATTCTAGAATTATACGTTTTAATGTTAAGCGTAATTCAACTTTCATTGTACCCCTGTGAATTACAACTTGTAAGTAAATTGACATTTTTTATTTGATTTTTTCCATTCTTATAAGACAAAAAGTTTGTACTGGAGTCACATCAAGTTTTTATTAAAATGGTTATGCAACTTCTTCTCGGCTGTATGTACTCTATACTGTATAATAATTACTTGAATTCTTTTTTTTGAGTTTTAGTATTCAGTATGTGACACAGTGGCAAGTTTAAGAAGTGACTCTCATTTTTAAATTGCGGGAATGATTTCTCAAAATGATCCTTTCCTGTGTGTCTGGAATTTAGGAGTCACTCCTGTAATTATGATGATTGACAGGGTGATAACTATAGCAACAGTTTGTTCTCATGGCTCCATACAACAAAAATACCAGTAGTTAATGTCAAGTGGTGTTAATTATTTTTGACCAAAGTAAAGAGATTTGTTCAGCAATTAAAAGTAAACTTCATTTAACAGAGGCAACTTTTTGTTAATGTGAGCTAACTGGATGATTTAAACACATGGTCCTTAAGAACTGTAATGCACAAGTTACTTATGGACAAGAGGGCTCGGGTAGCAACAACAATTGAAAGAAAGAAACAAACTCTATGAATAAAACAGGCATCAGGTACCTCTTTCCCTGTCATTTGCATGTATCACACAATCTCTGACATGCTTAAAAACAGCATCAGCAACTAGTTGTTTAGTTTGTATACACACCACAGATTGAGTCTAAATTTAACTGATTTGTATTTTCAGAAGTAAATTCAGTCACAGAATTCAGATATCAGTCCTGTAAATAATCAGACTCAGTGTGTACAAAATGGTAGTGACAACTGTATTTAGCCACATTGTCTACATGACCAGTGTCACACTAATCTGTTTACTGTATTGAACCCTATTTCAATGGCCAGCTGTGCACTCATCAACACTTTTGTATCATTTTCATCTATTATACTGTATAGTGCAATTACAGGTTCACACTTGTATCTACTAGTGTAATACAGCTGTATTGAGCTTTTCACTATAAACCCATATTTTTATTGTCAATCTTTCCCCTTCTTTCTACAATGTTTTTGACCTTGAGGCATCTACAACACACATTTCAAAGCACTTATTACATATAGAAACCACTATTTTCTAGTATTTATTTCTGAGCCTTTATAAAACCACTCTAAGTCACTAAGAAACTAGAGTACCGTTTTCATTTCAGAGTTGTTTTTTGGCAGGTGGACAAAGTGAAAGCAAATGTCTCCAGCAGCTATGAAAAAGCAAGGGCCCCAGACAGTCTTGACACTAGTTGGCACTGTGTCGTGTGTGAGTTCTCCCCTGCATTTACTTTGGACTTCGACATATGCAACCGCTTCTGCAGGGAGACACTTTTAAAATCTCAAAGTATTAAGGACTGCATGTAAATAAGGCCGAAATTATAGTGGTGTTTTTCAGAGCCAAATTGTGACAGGGATGAATGAAGACAAAAACCCAGGAATGGGAGAAGGGAAGATTGTTTAGCAGCTGTTACAGGGCACACAATGGTACTGGATGAATCCTCTGATCTGCCGGTTGCTCTTTCCCATGTAGACCCCAAATGCTCTCTCTGTGTCATTTGTCATCCAAAGCAACCATTAGATAGATTTGTGTTTGGTGTGTTTTGAGGGTAGGAGCGAGGTGCAGATTGTTTTGGCTAATTGAGTTAACTCTCCAGCTTTCTCTCTCTCTCTCTCTCTCTCTCTCTCTCTCTCTCTCTCTCTCTCTCTCTCTCTCTGTCTCTGTTTTGTTGCCTAACTCCATTTTAACCCCCTACCATACACACCCACCCACCCATTGTTCATTCTGCTCACAATGTTATTTTTCACCACACACAAGGATGTTCTGCATCATATTGTCAGTCTGCATCTCTGCCCACTTGCAAGTCTAACACACACACACAGTTCCTCTCTATGTCAACTCGCTCTTTTCACACACAGCATATATTATCACCCACAGCTTAATTATCCCCCTTTTTAATTAATTCAATCGATAATTAATTCAAATATACTTTTAGAATTAATTATTGTTGTATTCGTTATAATTAACTCTGTTAATTAACCTGAAATTCTAATTCCTCTGTGTTGATGAGGAGCGAAGAGGACCGTGGACTTTTGTTTACCACAAACCATCATTAAACCCCCGATGTCATAAAGGATCTATCTATCTATCTATCTATCTAGCATATTATTTACAGCAATATCACTCTTGATATAGGGACATATATGTCATATATTATATTTCTGTATGGGAAGTTAGTCAGTCATACCAGTTTGAAACAATATAAATGTGAGTAAACACTGTACCTTTCTTAATGTCAATATTTACATGTAGTACAACAATTTTATTGTGATGAAGGTTGTAGGGACTTGTATGTCTGAACCTGAGTTTTAATATCCTAACATCAATACTTAATATAAAAGATAACAAGACTTATACCCAGTTTCAGCTCATTTAATATAAATACATGCATGCAAGAGCAGATATGTAGGTTGGTTTATAATGAGCTAACTGAGTGCTGGATAACCCACAGTTCATGAATGCAAAATTATGAGTGCAAATGTCAAATACAGTGTATCCATCAGAAATAATACAAATAGTTGCCTCTTACTTTTCTAAGATTCAGGAAGATGAAGATAAGTTGTGTTTTGTTAATAGGAATAAAACAAAGAGGTCTGACCCAAATAGACATTAATAAAAAAGATTTTCCATTGACGTAACAATTAGATAAATACACAGGCTGTCCTTCAGTGTATAGTTTGTGTGTGTTAGCGCACACATGCTTGCAAGTATCTGTGAAGCGTAGCAAAAACCAGGCTGAATTTAATGACATGTATGACAATTACTGTGCCGTCCATGGAAAAAGACACAAATTTAATAAGCCACTGAGTTTAGCACTTATGTGTGTGCAACCATTCGTTACACTCATCTCATCATCATGGTTTCTCATGAGTTGCCATTGTAATCGTCCTCTTTTTTCTGTTTCTAGCCTCACGCCATAATAAGAAATATGCTTTTAATTATTGTAATAAGGTCAGAAATTATTACCTCCATACCAGGGATTTCATGTTGCAAAGCTGCTCTCATATATTTTTTTTTAATTGTGAAAGTATTTTTAAGAGAGGGATTTCTCTACAGATTGCTCTGTAGCTCCAGTGGGATGATTTTTAAATGAAGGTTGGGTCCAGGTGGGGCCGAAGTTAAACTGCTTTGTGGTTCTGTTCCAATTACACACACACACTTGCTCACACACACATCTGTCAACACATCTGGGAGAGCAGCCCTGTGAGATTTCATGCTACTTCACTTTGAGCGAAGAACAATGTTTCATGAATGTAGAGGTCCTGTCTAAATGTCTTTTACTCATGGATTGTACAGAAAGGATATTCTGGTTTGTAACTTCTGAAGTGCTATTAAAACTTATCACAGTGAGGAAAGATCTAACCAGGAAGCCAGTGTTTATCTCTCACTCTGCACCAGACCACATATTCAAAACAAGGTCCTGTTAGTGGTGACAGAGAATAATATTCAAATAAAAGGTGATGCACTGCATTGACACTTTATTTGTGTTTCCCTCTGTGTTTCCCTGATCATCACTAATCATGGGCCATTGAGTGATATGAATTGTTGTTTTTTTTTGCTGGGGTCATGGTAGGTTACAAGTGTGTTTGCCTGAGTGTGGGTGGGTGTATGTTTAGCTTTTATAAAGTGAATACAGTAGTGGTAAGTATTTTGGGAGATCTACAGAACTCACCAGGGCCACCAAGGTTACTGCTTAAACACACACACACCATTTATACCTTTGATATTTTCAGTGTTTGTTGAGTCTATTTAAAGTTATTCACGGCTTACTTTTAAATTCTGTAATCGCATGTATCTGAGAAGGAATTGTAATGTTTCACATGAAAAATAGACTTAAATTTTATTCATCAAAAATGTATTGTATCATGAAAAGTGGGCGTTACATGCCAGAATGGAGGCAGGTGTTCAGAGAGGAACAGTTGAAAGGGATTTGTGATGTCAGCCAAAAAGAAAGGTCATTTCAGAGGGGGAGCAAGTTATGATGAAAGATTATATAGACAAATGTTTTTATTTAGAGTAAATGATTTATGTACAATAATGTACAATAAAAAAGTAAACAAGGTCCATTTGATTTCATGTTGATTTTAACAGCAATTTTTGTATGCAGAAACCTTCAAGTCTAAGTTGTTTGAAAGTAAATAAACGATGACAAAAATAAATCCAGGTGAATTTTTCCCCATTTGCTGTGGTCAAATTCCCATTCCTGCCATCATTCCATGGATGTGCTCATGACAGTTTGATGACAGGTGAGAGCCGGACAGTGGGGAGGCATGTGACAGCCATTAGAATGACTGACAGGTGTTAAGGTGAAGTGGGAGTTGTGCTCCACAGGCATTGGCAGGGTCGCCTCGTTCACACGCTGCCTCACCTGTCTGCATGCAGAACAGGGCGGGCGTGTGCACTAACACACAGCAGGGGTGTTGTATATGGATGGAGTGCATGCCAACAGGGGGTTTTCAAGGTTTACTTTCCCCTGTTTATCATAAACTCAATATCGAAAGGAAAACAACAGAAACAATCAAAAAACAGAGCAAAAATGGCCTCATGTTACTGTGTTGAACTGACTAGTAATGTTTCTCTCCCCTTTGCTCCTTGTTTCCCTTTGCCCATCATTTATTAGTCCACAGCACTGGTTCTAGGCTTAGGAAACCTACTTATGCTGTGAAACCCATGACCACACACACCATTCGGATGTGGTTCAGCCACAGGTTTGAATGTCAAATACACATGCAAAGTCATTGGACACCTCTAGCCGACTGCAGCCTACCTCACATTTCAATAACATTTGTGTTTGACCTTGGTCTGTGTTTAGAGGAGGCAACCATAGAGCAACTATTGGCAGGACTGGAGTGGGAGTGTATATTCATACCCCCTGTTACTCTCAAATATGGACAGGATACACTCCAAACACACTCCAGACCCAAGAATATCTCCAAAATATACAGCCAGTGGCTTAAAGTTACTGAACCGACAGATGAATGGTGCATTATAAATCAATATGTATAGTTATTAGGAAAGAAATTGATATTCCTGTGAGATAAGTCAGTAAGCCGCATGCATGATATAGTTGGATTTATTACCAATAACTTCATCACACACTGTCGCTTTAAATTTCAGAAGCTGTAATTCAACTTCCCGCGCCTGGACTGGACATCTGAGTAACAAACCTGACAGCTTCAGCTTCAGTTAGTCTGTAGTTTCTCACACACCCTCCGGACATGATAATGTCAAAACATTAAAGCCAGACCATCACATATCTGATATCTGATTGGACAAGCAGAATTAAATGGGAGATACTTTTTTAAGAAGCAGTGCGTGTGAAACTGCAATATTTACTTTGTGAAAGAGGCGCCTCTCTAGCACATTACTGTTTATGACAAGTGACACAATACTTTAAAGTGTTGGACAGCAGCTAAGTGGAATGTCAGGTGACAGTTTCTATGGGGAGGCAGTCAATAAGCTCTCACAGCTTTGAATGGGCATGTCTGTTAAGCTAAAGAGTGTGGGCTGCAGATTTCCATCACTGCTCAGTCAGTGGGGTTGCCATGCTCACAATTTGTGCATGAAGTGCCTGTGGGGGGCGTGTGCAACGCAAATTCTGTTTGCAGAATCAAATTTTCATTTAGAAATTTGCTTCTTTATCTTGGGATTAGCCAAAGACCAATTTTTAATGCCATGAGTACTTGTTTTAAAGTCTTTGGTGTTTGTTGCGCATGTCTGGGTGTCTCCCTCTTTTTCTATCTCTGTGTGTGTGTGTGTGTCAGTAAATAGGTCTTTTATTGCTGCCCAGATGAAAAAAGCAATGTTTTAATCAGAGGCTCATTCCCATTATAGAGTTGACGGGATTCATAACGGTTAAGCAGTGCGAGCCTGGGGGCCGGTTGGGGCCTGATGGCTCCTAAATTGGCTCTTTTGTTGGACATGCATTAAGGAGGACGGCTGACCTTGCCAGTGCCTGCTGGAAAAAGCAATGAGAGACGTGGCCTTTGTGTTCTGAGTGAAGCCCCAAGGTGCAGCACAAATCACACTGTCAACTTCAGCATGTCAAAGAGAAAAGTGTTACACAGACACACAGACATGTAGTTGGCATGCAGACACACACATAGTGTTTTAGTAAAATATATACACCAAGTACCACAGAGTCAATGAACAAGACATGAATAGCATGGTGTGGCATAAAATAAAATACATATAATATGTGTGTGTGTGCATAGATATATGCAACTGTTAATGTTGCTGATTGCTCTTATGATTCTGTTCAGCAAGTCAAATTTTCCGTTGTGTTTTAAGCTCTGCCATTCCCTTGAATGTATTTTCCTTGATGCATTTCAAGGCATGGAAGGAAAGATACACAACGCATCTCCACTGCAAACAAGCACTACACCACACAATTAAAAAGTCCTTGAAATGAGTCAGTTAGCTTTTCAAAATATAACATATAAAAGAGCACTTATATAATAAATTAAATTTGTTGAAAATACTGTAAAAAGCAGCAAACTTCATTAAATTATTTTTTTACCCACTATTGCATGCAGTGTTTATACTGAAAACTAATATTTGAAAGGGTTATTTTAGGTTTATTGCTTAGCTACAACACTCTGATGATAGAAAGAAACCTTATAAAGAAACATTTTGACAAGTGTTATTAAATAATTTTAATACACTAAATATTGGTGCACTAAACTGTACATTCATGTACGTCTCCTAACATGACAGAATCAAATGGCCCCTAGCTATTAATACAGCATAAATGTTAGGTATATACTAAACAAGGTAAATATAACTGTAGATTAACTGTAATACTCTCCTAGTAAAGTTATCTATGCGTTGCATATGCAATAACTGAAAGTTATATCCATTTCACTGTTGCACAGTATTGCAAAGTTGTTTGGATTGTACCAAAACAGGTACAGTTTACAGCTTTGCATTTAGTGTGGGCCATAATCAAGAACAAAGGGATGAATCCAGAATCAAACAGCCATGTAAACTGATTGCAGTCATCATGAACTGTGATTATACAACCATCACAGTCATCTTACCACAAATAAAACCAGAAAACAAAAAAGTAACTCTACTTTACCCAAGCCCTCTGATGTCCAGCTGATTACATTTTTCTAATTTGTCTGAGACAAGAAAAAAATATCAGTCTTCAGACTGACATTTCAGAATCCTGCAGCTGAGTGGAGGACTGTGCTGTTGATTTGAGGGCAGGGCTTGTCGTGAGCTGTGTCCAGAGGTTCACAGGCTGTTGAGATATGATGATAGCCAGCATCAAGATGCAGGTCTTACTCTCCACTGCAAACTCTTCTGATGGAGACAGAATACAAATCTCATCAGTTTAGATTCCAATTCCCCCTCCCTTTGCTTCCAGCATGTTAAATTTATCATTTTCCATCAGGGAAAAGAGGGGTATGGAAAAAAGAAAGGAAAGATAAAAGGAGGGGTAGAATGGAAGTTGGACTAACCCTTGAGTGGTATGTGGGTACCCGGGAGATTCATGTCTTGCATGGGGGCATTAAGAAGAATGGGGAGGTAGGGATGGTGGAGAAGATAATATGCCACACATTGTGTTTCAAAAGATGCTTGTATGAAATTCAAGGGTTGTTGGGTTCATTTGTCCTTTGTACCTTGAACACACTTGAAAAACATTGAAAATGCAGATATGTTAATCTCAAGCTCAAGTGAAAAGTCAGTCAGCTGAAGAATGAAAGCTCTTCTGGGATACAAAACTGTATTTTTATGACTAAGGGTGTCACTTGGTGGTATATGTAAATGTAGCATATTAGACCACATAAATTCAAACCCAAAAATAAATGGTTTTTTTTTAAATATTAATGGAATAATTTCACTAAAAAAAACAGACGAATGCCAGTCTGGAGCAACATGAGTAAGTAAATGGCTTTCATTTTCATTGGGTGAACTGTGTCTTTAATGGTTTATTGAAAAAAAAAACAGTGATACACAACAAGGTTGGTAAGGTTTAAAACGTACCCGAAAAGCGCCACTGTGGAACACACGCAGCGACGAGTGTTGCAATGAGACACTGTCACCATGAGGTGAACTCATTTCCACAACCACAAACAACAGGTCATTACAGTCCACAGGAAAATGCTCCAATCTCCCATTACCCACCCAATCATCTCTCTCTCCCCTTCTCTCCCTCTGACTCTGTTGTAAGGATGGGAGTCAGTGCTTGATGATGTGAATGAAGAGGCATTGTGTTACTGTCAGACTAACTGCAGCTCTCTGCCAGGCAAAGAGAATTTCATGCCCAAGCCAAGGATACAAAAAGGAACACTGCTAGAGCCAACATAGGAAGGGCTGAAAGAGGGATGAATTGGGGGGGGGGGGGGTAAGGGGAAAAGAGAAAGAGAAAGAAAGAGAGATATGCACTCTGAGGATGATATAAGGCTTGAGTGAAAGGCTAATTTGCGTTTCTTCTGATAGCTGCATTAGAGTCTATGCTGCCCAAATGACATTGTCCCCAAACTAATTGTTTGGATATATCAGAGTCTCTTGACTAGAGTTTCACAGTGATAAACAAAAAGAGCTAGATGGAGAGAGAGAGAGGAAGGGGAAAGGGGCCACTCAGAGGGAAGTGAGGTAAGAGATAAACAAGATAGATTGTGGAACAATAAAAGAAACAACAGGAGAGGCAGCAGTGGAAATTGTGTTGGGGCCAAAATTAGCTGCTCCATTTTCATTGGTGGAAATAGTTTACCTTTCGTCTTTGCATATGTAATAACAAGCCGATGAAAACTCAGCACAAATAAGTCATCAATTATGTGCTACAAGAGCAGAACTCTGAAGAGGAAGAAAATATGCAAAGGCATAATAATAGCCAAAAAAAGCTACACAAATCCAGAGTTTAATTCTATTCATAGTCTCTGAATATATCAGCTGAATTAAAAAAAATAGTATATTAACTAAATAGATAAAATGATCACAAATGTATCTTTTTCTTGCGATTTTCGAGACAGATGTATATGAGGTATTTAATTGTTTACTGATTTTAATTGCAATTTCACAACTTTAAATTGTTTTCACAGAGCAAAGCTTGTAGCTGTAAATCTGTAATGTCTCTACAGATATTGGTGTCATGGCACCTCGTGTGTGCCTCTGTGTGTGAAACATATAAGTTCTATGTTACAAATACAATAGGCCCTTATGGAACAAACAAGCAGTTTTATTCTACAAAGGCTGGCTGATCCTGAACAGTTCTTATTTCACGTGAGCATCCAGAGAATAAACTGGAAGACTGAACATGTTCTTGACTGCCACCTGTAAAAATTAATTTAAAAAACCATAGTTGCTATTATGAATTTCATAAGATTCAAATATTGACTGTAAAAGCACTCAGCTTGACAAGAACAATTTTTATATAAACTTAAGAGTAATTGAGTGTTGGTCATCTGGGACAAAAAAAGGAAGGAAGGACCTGATGTATTGTTCTTTTATACTTACATATATTCCATTGCTATATCAAATTAGAATTTTTAAATGTGTAAAGAATCGACTGAATTGCTTCACCACACATACATACAGATCAACACAAATTAAAATGTTGAGAAAGAAAAAAATGTGTCTTCTGGGGGCATATTAGTAGCACTGAGTTGGATGTGATGCAGTCATACCTGCATGCAGTGCTGGTATTGATTGTGCGTGCCGCTCCACATGCGATGGTTAGTGAGATGCAATGAGATTGTGGCAGTTGCATCATAATAAAAATATAGACTTACATAAAGCTCTGTGGAGAATATTGATTCAGGTTTTCTAGCCATGCAACCAACAGTGCTAAACCAAATAAAATAAAAATAATGTCAATGTAACGTCAGCATAAGGACTAAGTTAATCCACATTATCTCAGAGACCTCAAGGTCATTAACAGCCAATTAACAGCTTAACATTAAAGTACCTGATTCTTTATAACTTATCCTAATGTTGTGGGAATTGATTGGAAACAAAACTTGATGACATGCTTTGAAAACTTTCAACAAAGTTAAAGTTTGGGCTGTTGTAGACTCCAGATGCACAAAATGAATTGATTTTAGCATTGTAGCATTTAGCAACCTTAGGCAGCAAGCTGTTCCAGAAGAAGGAGCATGCAGGGCTTTCATCAGTCCACTTGGAAACAAAGTCATGTTTACAAGATACTAGCTTGATACAACAAGTGCTTTTGTGGATTTGATGATGACAGGTTTTGCCAAAGTTGGCATTAAATCTTTGACAGGTATTTAGGGTTTAGTTTCAGACACTGTAGCAAGTAACCTAGATCTCTGTGAGCAGAATAGTACATTCCACCTTATTCTTTTCAGTTTATTTATGAATTTGTTTATTTGTATTTAGTTTCATGGCAGTCTATTATTGTTGTATTAATCTATTTTCTCTACAATTGTCCCTTGACTGCACAAGAAAAGAGTTTTGATGATTGGTTTCTGTACATGTCAGTCAGATGATTCCTGTATTAGTAAGTGGTTCTGGCCAAAATAAGCTCCAAGTGGACCAAACCTTTGCCATTTGGTCAAAGGTCTAACAAAGTGACATTATTGTGGAGCAATATTTTTTCCATTTTCTCTGTCAATCCTGGGATAAGCCCTCTGAAATGTACATACACACATGCCTGCTCAGTATCTTTTTTTGTTTGATGAAACTGAAATCAGTGAGACTCAGAGTTGCATATTTCATCAGCCGTCTTTCTCTCTGCCCTCGGAAGAACGTGCATCCCATATCGTGCTCTGTTTTAAACTACGAGTCTTCCATAAAGGCCCGCTAGATTTTCCGTAAAGGTGTTATGTTGGGAAAACACTGTGTGTGTTGTGTATGTGTCAGAGAGTTAGAGAGGTCAGTGACAGAAGGTTAACTGTGATGACTATGCTAATGGATGCAAAGCTCCATTCAGAAACTGTTAACCCTACTGATCACAATCAAGAAATGGATAATAAAAAGATAGTACACAAAACAGGGAAGAAAGTCACTGTATAATGGGGTGAACGCCTGTAGTGTGTTAATCTCAGGACTGATGTGGCTGATTTAGGGGCTTATTGTCCTGCTTCAGGTTCTAGGTCATGTTAATCACACATGTGATGTCATATGGGTGTGCTGGGATGTCAACTGGCTGGGATAGCCTGACACCAACTGTTATTGTGAATGAAGCCATTATCTGCTGGTACACACACATACACACCAAACACAAATATGCCATCTTTAAGGCCACAACCATATGTTTTGGCCCAAAGCTTTTGGGTGTTTCTTTAGTGTGGCATTTGCACAGTAAATTATTTAAAGGTACAGTTCACTCAAAAATGAAAATTCTGTCACCCTGATGTCAATCCAAACCCATATGACTTTCTGCTGCGGAATACGAAACTTTTAAAATACAAATTTAAACTATACTGGTTTCTGATACGCATTAGCCTGCATTTATTATAATTGCATGAGAGTGAGAAAGTACTGCCAGTATTTTAATTTTTGGACAAACTGTTCCTTTAAACTGTTGCTTTATCTGACATTGTTTTTTTGAGTTGTTTTGAGTGTTCATGTGTCACAAGTGTTTCCTGCCTAAACTAGCAGATCAGATGAGTCAAGAATTAAGCCCTGTTGGTTCAATAGCAGGCTTGGCAGGTAAAGTGATTCCCCTGATTTGTGTATTATTCAAAACACTCGTCACAATTTGCTCAAGTGTGGTTTCTTTTTTGAACTAATGAAAGTGTTTGGTACAGACTAAATAGACAGAGAGAGAGAGAGAGCAAAATCAGAGTGATGGGTCCGTCTATGAGAGAGTCATTATGTGTATCTAGCTCTCAAGTAGGAAATTGTAATTCATTATGTCTGACCTTTGATCTTCAGGTGGCATGAAAAAGGGCTTTAAAAGGATGGCAGACTGCATTCATTTGATTCTGTCATTGATTTTTTAATTGACATTAAATAAGAATAAAAATGTCAATAGTACATGAAACACTTGGTTAAATAGTGAAAATGGTGACTAGATTCCTTTCTTTTTTTGTCAGTATACAGCTGTACATACATATATATATATATATATATATATATATATATATATATATATACACACATACATATTCACAGAGGCTTTTGACAATGGAGACAGAAAGCAATAGGGAGAAAAGTGGGGGGTGGAAACAGAAACTGTCACAAGCCGGATATGAACTCAGGTCGTCTGCACATAAGCGTCAGCATGTAAAATGTTGAAACACAAGCAATACCCTCCAGGTCACATCACAGATGTCTAAATCACATTTTGTCATAGCTTTGTCTGTCTCCACCAGACTATCGGGGTGCAAATAGCTGCATCGTGTCAACAGAGCTACTTACACCTGTACTCCAATTCTTTCCCACTACAACCTGACTGTTCTTACACAGTTTTGTGAAGTGTTCAAAATCAGTGCTGTGTATTCAATGATAAAATATAGTGCTGGAATGTCAAATAAACTAATCAAATTACTGCCCCAAATCACCAAATGAAACAGCCATCATTTTTGGCACAGTTGTGTATTTATGCTCAGTGACCTTTCTGTAACCTTTGTAAGGAGAAACACTTTGGCCAAATTAGGAGGCAGTAAGTTCACAGACTACAGGGCACTCAGGTTTGATTTTGTTTTCCTGCACGCTCCTATTTGGTAACCACAGAAAGTAGTGACACTGTTGTGAAATGACATTATCACTGTTTATTTGCCTATATACTTGTTTATAAACAGAGCAAGATCTACAGCCTCATGAGATTATCAGCAGACACATCAAGCTACGAGCAGCAAACAATTTGTTAGTCTCTGAGATGGAATACTCAAAGGATAGGATCAGACCATGTACATGTTTTGTATTAAGAAAAACAAGGGTTTATGAGGTAATACTCATGGAAGTGAAACATTTTTGCTGTTAATTGGAGTACTTGATCTCTGCATATCAGAAGTGAGAAGTGTTCAGATATCAGATGTTGACTCACATTGGATGAAATTAACAGCTACCATTTTACATTCATGAGAGATGATTCATGTGATGATACTCTGCAATCTTGGTGCATTGTGAGTAGCAATGTCAAACATCTCAAATGTTCACCTCCCTGCCCCACAATGCATCTCACTGAGTCATTGGCGCATTATCTTGAATTACACAGATCTTTTCTCTCTCAAAAACAATTGTTTGTTCCATTTGTTTTCCAGTATATATTTCATTCAAAATTCCACTTCCACCAGCATCCCTTGTTCAATAATGCAGCTTTCCAGTCCATTGGGATGCAGCTTTTCCTTCGCGAGGTGACGGACTGGCAGGATATGAAGACATGCACACTGAAAACAGCAGCGGCCGTACGCACATCAACATATGCTGCTGAGAACGCATGCCACATCTGAAAGAGAGAGGGAGAAAGAGAGCGGGAGAGAAGGATTGAACAAAACAGACAGACAGAGAGTGGGCAGATGGCATTTTAGATTGAGTTATGGGTACAGGCTTTGCAGAAAGTCCCTGTTGTTGACCAAGCTTAGTTTAAAAGGGTAGACAAATCACTTAGGGAGACAGTAAACTGTTTTTTAAAAAGAATGATGCAGATTTGTGCTGACACACAAACAGAAACCAGAGAGAGTTTTTATGTGTTTGTAAATAGGACAGTTCCATGTGGAACTCCTAAGAGATGTTTTAATTATGAAGAAAAGGAAAGAGATTTTATTTCTCTCATTTTGATGTAATACTCAGTATTTTGTCAGACAGGGTGCTTTGTTATTTAAAACCATATTCATATTTAAAAGCCAATCGAAACACAACTGCCCATCACAATTATTTCAGATGTTCAGATCTCAGGCCTAACTGTTGCTTTATGTAAGGTGAAAAAACTTCTAAAATGACCCAACTGATAGAAAATG
Organism: Chromobotia macracanthus; assembly: GCA_036877525.1. Classification (NCBI taxonomy): domain Eukaryota; kingdom Metazoa; phylum Chordata; class Actinopteri; order Cypriniformes; family Botiidae; genus Chromobotia; species Chromobotia macracanthus. Next base: position 8,453,737 of record JAZGTH010000020.1, on the reverse strand, counting down.
TTTTTGCTCAAGTCCTCAAGAAATTAAAGGAACTTTCTGTTACAGTTGGTTGGTTTTGTCCTCTATAACATAGAATAAGAATAAGATCCTTTTCAAAGAAACAGTATAAAGGTATTCATGTTCTCTCTGTTCATCCAGAAAAGAGTTATTGTTTATTGTAATCTCATGTTCCTTTGCTCTCTGTAATCCCTGAACATAAATGATTACATTCCCAAAGGAATATTTTACTGAGTTCTTAGTAATGTTTTTGTTTAAATATCAGCTTTGTCTCAGATGTTTCTCACAAAATTGCTTTGGAAACATTATTACAAATGATTGTTGTATGATTGTGATACACAAAAAAAGCAAATGAGACAATTACATACAGTGGAAAACTTAAATTAATTTGAATAGCTTAGCTCTGATAACCTAGTTTTAGGAATTTTAATGTAGAAACATTCTGAGTTCATAAGGAAATCTTTGGGCTCTGATTGCAGATTTTTGATAACTTTGAGTATAGTGTGTGACATGGTTCTCTTCTGAAACTTTACAGAAGACACACAACTATAACAATTTTAGGTTGTAAGAACAATTTCCTAATGTTTCCATTAAGTAACAAAAACATTAAAAAATCTTATTTTGAAAGTTCTAGGATTGTTCAAAACATCCAATTTGTAGACGTTGTATTAATGTTATTGCTTAGTTACAAGAACATTAACTATTAACTACTTAAGAATAAGACTTTTGATAACTTTTAGAGAACTTTAGAGTTCCCTGTTAGCTGGGTAAATGTTCTGTCTTACCTGCACTTGGATTCCTACATCAAGCATATTTCCAGAAAGCCTATATTATTTTAATAATTTCAGATTCATAATAATAATTTTCAGGCAACAGAAATGTGAAGAAAAACATATGGCGTATGGTTATTTCATAAGTTGCTAATAGGGATTTATGTAGCACACTCAGGTGTAGTAACACCAGGCGGTACTCTGATACATCACAGAGTGATTAAGTGTGTCATCCTCAACACGTCGACCTTCATGAGGGTAAACTACCAAGCACATGAAGAGACCACAAGTTGGGTTCATATTAAATATTAAAGAATATCTCCATGGATGCAGCCCCATAAAACAACCTGACATTTGTCTTCTCTCTCTTGCCAGTGTGTACTTGTGTGTGTGAGAGAGAATGTCTGGTTAAGAAGTTAGCAGCACAGTTGTTGTGTGTTCTCCTGGAAGGAGTTTTTGTTTCTTTCTTGTTTGTATCAGTTGGTGCTATGCTGGGAAACTTTGCAGAGCGTGTGCGTGTGTGTGTTCCCAAATGGGAGGAGCAGTGGAGGGGAGACAGATGGTCTATCTCAGGACCATCCAAATGTAGATTAAATATTAAAGACTTATTTGAAATCTTCATGATGATATAAAAATAGATCTGGAATGAGTAAACACCTGTTTATGGCCTGCTTCACTTTTACCTCACACTGATGCAAGAGAGTGTGTCATAAACAACATGAAGAACAAGATCATTTTCAGAAAATAAAGATCAACTTCTGTTCATCCAGAAAAGATGTATTGTCCTCAATCGTCTCAAATTGATTTACAATATTGCCAAAACTACTGCTCACTGTAGCCCCTGAACATAAATACTGAAATTTCCCAGAGGAATTTTTTACTGAGTTCTCAGTAATGATTTTGTTTAGAAATCAACTTCGTTTCAGATGTTTCTCCTGAAATTGAATAAGGAAAATTATTAGAACCACAACTTAGACAATTGTTGATACACAGTAAAGGTGTAGAGATGTTAATATAAATGTAGAGTTTGGAAGTCATTGATGAGAAATGTTTAAGCTTATATTGAGATCTCTGTTTACATGCAGACATCAAACCTGCAAAGTTTGATACTTCTTAAATTGCTATCCATTGCATCTCATTTATGTAGAAATAATGTTGATAAATGTGATTTTGAGATTAAAGATATTTCATTTGTGCCTTGAAATATTCCTTTTGTTATTTTTTGCACTGTTGCTAAGCTGTTTAGAGGAAATTGTTGGCTACAGTTGGAATGGTTTTAGCTGTAACTCTCATAGCATAGGAGCAAAATTTGGCAATAAGCACATGCATCTCACATTTACATGCACAAACATACATGCTTGCATACATGAGCACACACACCTGCCCAAGCATAGACCTGTCTACAGAGGACTGGAGACTAAAAGTAGCTACACTACTAACTTAATGACATTTTTCAGCAGCATGACAGTAGTACAACTAATATTTATAGCAATATTCACAATGACAATCACCTTAATTTTACAATACTACATAATTTAGTCAAATAAGGCTGTGCTTTTCATCAAAATATACTAATAATTTACACACCAAATTACAGTGTTTTTACAGTTGTATTGGTGGTATTTATTGGCTATTAATTTGTCAAAAATGCTGTTCATCATTTTTAAAAAGAGTAGCTTGACTGCAGTTGAACTACTTTTGATTATGAGTAAATTGTCAATTGGAAATTTCAGAGTAACTTTCCCAACATTGGACTACATATGCACGTGCATACACGCACACCCAGACATGTTTAAATGAGATACACATGCAAGATTTATGCAAGGGAACAATCTGTTGTGTTGATCATCTTGCTGTGAAGATTCTGTCCATGGTCTCTTGGGAGGGATTCTGACATTAAGTTGCTCTGTGATTGACAAGCCAACTCTTCATCTATCTTCATGAACATGCAACTTCTCTTACCTCTAGTTGCAGCACACCAGAATCAAGGGTCTAGAAGTTTCTGTGCGTGTGTAGATCTCATGGGGGACCACATTGTTTCCTCACCTTGGGGATGCTGTTTTCCCAAAGGAGAATATTTTTCAGATTCTTTGGGATGAAAAACCTCATGTCTTATTAGAAACTAGGACACCCACCCCCCCCCAACACTGCAACCTTGCTCGGGTTCAAATTTGTTGCATAGGCTTGCGATGTTCATATGAGACAGTAAAACACTGTCAGCTGCAGGTAGGAAACATTTCACCACCCACACACACACAGACACACACAGCCAGTGTCTGAATGTCCTCAAGCGAGCAGGTAGGTAATATGTGGTGACAATAGCGCCCAGCAGGCCTGCGTGCAAAATTTTCTCGGTGTGAAATTTGAAGTATAAGAAAGATTAAGAAAAGAGCTGCTTGAGAGCCAGTTGGGTGCAGGTCTCATTTAAAATATTGTTCGGACTTGACGGCACCTCATATTATGTGATGGAATGATAGATCGGAAAACTGGTGAGTGCGCTGACTGAGAAATGGCTTGTTATCGTGACCTTCACACAAACACACACACATTCCTGAGAGTCTGTGTTGCACCACTAATGTACTTTGTTGAGTCTGTAGGGAAGCTGTAGCTTATAGCCCAAACACTCTCGTTCTCTCTCTTGCTCTCTCTCTCTCTTGCACTCTGAGTGTTGATGGTCAGTGGTCATCAGTGACCTTCAAAGCCAAACCCTCAGGCCCTCACAGCTGCCCAAGATTTGGACAGGAACAAGTGTGGGGGCTGGAATTCAAGGACCTGCCATTCAAAGCAGTCAAACAAGACCTTCAGAAATCCACAAATTCAACATTTTCCTGCATGTTAGGGACAGTAAAATTCCTGTGACACATTTTAGATTAATAATGCATTCCTGTCCTCTCGTCCACACACACATACACTTATTTCCAAGCTTTCCAAATATTGGTGTGGCAGTGGGACAGATACAAAGGTAAACAGCCTTACTTTGTAAGGCTAAATAATTGATGGCACATATTGTTGAATCCAGTTGGATTGCTGTAGAAGGTCTTACATGTGTGCTGGTGTGCTTGCAATCGCCGCAGGGCTCATATTATGTATGCAGATTTGGTGAATTGCTACTGGCCAGAAAAACACAGATTTTTAATTGATATATTAAACAGATAAACAGATTGCACAACCCCAGGACATGAACGAAACAGTCGCAAAACAGTCCCGCGAGGTACCTGCACTCTCTCGCTCTCCTGTCTCTCTCTCTAAGTTCAGTTTTATTATTTTCTATTTAGGAGGAAAAATGGATTGCTGTTTGTCATATATCACGATCACATATATAAGCTATATAATTGCTTATGTGCTCAGAGTTGTTATAAAGGAAGGTGCTTTTAAAAAGTTTTTATTTATTTAGCTATATTTAAGTATTTATTTTAATATTTGTCCGTTCAATAGTGTTCTTTATTAATTTGTTTTATTTTAGACCTCATGCTGTTGTGTCACCTCCTTGTGACTCCCACAAATAGCCATATATATGTATATATATATATATATATATATATATATATATATATATATATATATATACATATATATGGCTATTGAATTAAATCACTTTTCAATTTGCACAGCTCATTACAGTGATTTATACCATGCAGGCTTAAAATCAGCCAACATGGATGCCAGCAGATAAAGATATTACATTAAATTGCCTTTCTCAGTGCAAATGGCTGCCAATCAGCATGAATAATTAAAATATGGGTCAGATGTAAGCGCTTCAATGGCTTTCCCAAGCAGAATGGCAGAGTTTATATCTTCTGAATGGAGGGTATCCCATCCCACAATCCTTCATTCTGAAACAACATAAACAGCAGGCACTTATATATGCTGGGCTTTTATACCCTGCCATGCTTTGAATGATGGTGTGATATTTAACATGCTTTATCTCCCACAAAGGCAAAGGCAGAATGTATTTCTTTTGTTTCACCTTGAGATGGATTGTAGGTCTGTTTTTAGGTTAAAGACAGAAGATTGAGAATAAAAGAATGGAGAAAATGAATGAAAGCTATTGTCTATATTTGTGGTATTTTGTTTTAATGACGGTTTATTCTGTGTTTTCACACTTTGGCTGCAATGTGGAAATTACGCATTGGAAATCTCATTAACTACCTTCTCTGTGTGTTGACATTTCATTTGCATCAGGCAAGTCGCACCACATTGTGGATTTCACACTCCATCCATCTCATTTCCTTCTCAGATATGTCTTTTTGGCTCAAAAGGAAATAATGTATAACATTCATTTCCCCAGTTATTTTAATGCACAAACAAAACCACCAATTTTTCATTTGTTTTCCTTCTCTGTCTCCTCTCTTGATTCTTCTTCTCTCAGACCGTTTTGTCAACATACTTCAGAAAATTAATTACTTTGTTTAAGTCTGATGTTGTGTTTTACACATTCTGCATATAATTTTTGATTAGGCTTGGGAATCGAAAACTGGCTCCATTAAAAAAGGGCAAAAAATACCAAGGCCGAATGATTTTTGACCCATGAGACCAAAATACTATAAGTTTATTTACAAACTCAAATGACTATGTGTAGTTAATAATACACATTAACTTTTTTTTGTAAAACTTGTGTAAATTAAGTATGTTCAAACGTATAATCCATAAAGTAACGTTCAAAATGTATTAATGTTATTGCTATAATGTTATAAGAATATTATTCAAAACGTTCCACTAACATCTTCAGAGTAATGATATTCTTTAAAATGTTTTCTGATGTTCTGAGAACATTCCCTGTTAGCTGGGTTCTGCCAAAACACATAAATACAAATGCATGAATGTAAACAACCAAAATCATTACAATTCCTTCTGATTCCCATGTCTTTTCTAGATTAACATGCACATCCTAGTTGTTAACACAGACCGGACAAGCCATCTGAACCAATGATCTGGGTTGTTTATTGGTGTGTGCACAGAAAGTTCTGTATGCCTGTGATTAGTGTAGATGCAGCAAGAGTGACACTCAAGTTGACATGAGGTGCACTTGTTTGTGCCCTTGCTTTCGCTAGTGGTGCCCTAGATGGCTTGTAAACAAGCCATGCCGTGGATTCAAATCAGTGCCAAAGACGACGTGCATTTCTGACAATGCAGGTGATGTGTGTCTCTGCTCAGCGGTTGTTCATTTCATATGAGACAATTACTTTATCCTCACCTCTCCTGTAACAGTGCATTGGGGCTAAGAGCAATATGAATCTGTTACTAATAAACACTATGGTGAAGCACTCACTTCTATGAATGAAATGTGTGCACAAAAAAACATACAAAGAGCTGGGAGTGGAAATTCTACAGACTTTGTTCTCATGACAATTGTTCATCTAACATCAAGAATGCTGAATTAGCCATCAAAATATGGCAAATATTTCTGGTCAGTAAAGAAAGGATCAGTCTGAACAAGCACTAAAGTAGTTTAAATGATTGAGTCAAAACAAAAGACAGATAAAGATATAGAAGGTTCAGTTAAAATGATTAAAGTAAGACAATGTTATAATGAGAGAGAGGGAGAGTACTGGAGAAGGGTAAATTTAAAAGTAGTAAGATAGTGTTAACGAGGGAAAGAGATCCGTAATCACAAATAATATCTCTAATCTAATATCTCAGTTGTTTTTTCTAGACAGAAATGAGATGAAATGAAGTCACAAAAGCATTTCACCATTTTTCAACTGAAATGATGTTTCAAAAGTATGTGATGATTTGCAGCTAGCTTTAACACATTTAGCCCCACCTTTTAGTTGCAAAGCTGTGACTGCTGAGTACATAAAGTGTTTTCCACACTTTTCTCATTGCATTTTACAGTGCAAACACACTTCTCTCACTGCTTAAACTGGGTACAGAATTGCATAGAATTGTGCAGAATTATGCAACATTGAACAGCCCAAGATAAAGTAAATAATTGAAACACACTGTATCCAAGATCAGTTATGTCTCCTGAGCAATGAAAGAGCAGCCTTTGAGCAATAACACTCAGGATGGGTTCCCTGTTTTCTGGATATTCTGCCCTCTTTTCGGAAGTGGTGGTGCACATATCTGCCAACACCATCTGGGACTTCCTGATCCAGAATTCCGTTTCTCTGTTTCGGCATGTAACCAAATCTGTCTCTCACTCTCTCTGCCTCCATCTCTCTCTCAAAGCATGTGGATCCCATTCGGAGTGGAACGAATGGGATTTGAGTAGTCTTTGATCTTTATTTTCTGATGATGCCATCTGTGTGCGCAGGCACTGGTGAGCGTGCATGTCAACAAGCAGCAGGCATTAAACCTGAAATGAGAGTAATTATGCCGTGAGACCACATACACATGTGCCTCATGAAACTGTATCCATGAAGGATATATTTAAATGCTATTCTAGAGAATTGTGAACAAAGCAGACTCATAGAAAATATGCTCATTCCTGTATACACAGGTCCTAGAATCTACATTCAAATATTTTAGAGCTTTTTTATGCAGCAAGCATTCTTTATAAAAGCGTGTAAATCTAATGATGTTAGATTTTAATGCGTTGTAAAATTTCTGTCATTAGTATATTATCTTTATAAACTAGTTTGACTTCCTTCAACAGATTTCCTTAGGTCATGCGCATTTAATATTTCCTTTATATTAATGTTTCCTTTTTTGTGGAAATCAATGCAGTTTTTATAAAAACACAGACATAAAACAGACATAAAAAAAAGTAGTAAATCAGTAGTAAGGGTTTTCATTTGTATGTAGACAACTTATTGAATTTTAGCAGCTAACTTTTATTGTTAAAACATTCTTTTTGGCTCTAATGCGACTGATAGGACAAAACAGAGGGGGCAGAATGAGCGCAACAGCTTATCACATCAGATGGTCAATACGGAGGTTCCAGGAGATCAAATATATACAACGTGCCTAAGTATAAGTACTGATGCAACCTGCTGGAAATACACATTTTTTATTATGACTGTGATCTGCTTTACCAGTATTGTAACATTCAACAAGTCCTACACTACTACTCATTGGTAGTCTACCGTACAAAAATAAGTTTGATGTTTAGAGGAAAGAATGCCTACAAGGAGGGGAATGTGTTACTTTGGCCTTAATTTGCATCCGATCCTGATATATTTAATTTCTTTTTCTCAAGCAGCTTTTAAGATGCCCTCCTTTTCTCTGCACTGTCTCCTCCCCTGTTCTCTCCCTCCCCAGCTGGGTTGCTCTGTTTCCCGCGTCCCACTTATTCAATCGCCATAGCGATTCGTGTCCTTGTGTGCAATAAGGGAATCTTATGGGTCCAAATACACATCAATGGACTAATTAAAAAGGAATTGAAATTTACTGCTAAAGTCTGAACCATATATGTGTTTTCTGTGTGTGTACTGTATGTGCATACAATAGGCAAGTGTGTGTGTGTGTCTGGCTGAGACCACTCAATGATAGTTAAACCTGAAATGACCAACATTGTGGGGATCAGCCAATAGTCACCAGGTGACTTTATAAGCTTAGCAACTAATATTTTTAATAAAAATCTACAAATGCAAAAAGGTTAAAGGTGAGGTTACATTTAAATTTGAACTTTTCATCTTGCAATAACAATACATTTATATTCATGCCTGGATGTGTTCTATACATTCACTTATCAACAAACAAGCAAGCACAACAAATGAAAGCAAAACAGGGTTCCGAAATTATCAATAACTGGCAGCTTCGTGTGCTGAACTTTCATCTAAGATTGTGCTTTAATCTATGTGTACCATCATACAGATTAGCTTGTCCGTTAAATGCCAAGTACTTCCACCCAGAGCGCAGGGCATATGGAGAAAGAGATAGGAGCGCAATAATGACCAATAGAAACAATAGGTAGAACGGTACAGCACTTCTCATTAGGTTGAAATCCCTGCAAATTTGTTGAAGTAGAGGCTGAACTGGAGAGGCTGTGGTTTTTACCCAAAGTAGAGTTTTGCATGGCTGGTGTTAAATTTACTAGAGTGGTGCTTGGATCAGGAGAGGCAGCGTGTGCAGAAGAGAAGGGGCACAGAAATTTAGACCACCCCCATGCTTAATTGGGCCTGCCTTCATTTGACACACATCAAGTATTAGGTTAAGTACCTTTTATGGATAATTGGAAAGTGTAAATTGACTATAATTGTGGCTGCCATGGCTATTATGCACATTTGTAACCTCACATTTAATCAAAATGAATTTGACTCCTGATTGTTCCTTTTCTCTTCACTTTATTCACCCAGGAATAAAGAAATAAGGCTTTATTTGCAGAGGTGTAATATATAGGTTGTCTTAAACATATTTTGTGCCAGAAAAACTGCATGAGAGAGGAAAAAAAGGAAAAAAAAGAGTGGATGAGATATACTGATACTATACTGAGATATACTAAACATACTGTATATGTGAATATGTGTGCGTATTAAAAGCTCTCACACTAAATGAACCATAAATTGCTTTGGTCTAAGTGTTTTTTGGCCATTGTTGTCAGGTGAGTTAACTCCTACCTGTCAAATGTTTAAAAAAGAGTTTATCATGTCTGTGAACTACATCTGAAGTAAATAGTTGAACCCCAAAGAACTTCTGCCTCTCTCAGTAAATAACAGGCCTCAGTAGGCATAAAAATGGGATATAACATTATGTTTTAACAATTTAACAGAAAAAAGCCCTGCTGTCAAATCCATGGTAAAGCTGCATTGAAAGCCCACATAATAAAATATAACAGCTCAGAGATTAAAGAAGATTGTATCGCTGATAAGCAATAACCACCAGAAATTGTTTGCATTAATATTGAGATATTTATATAGTTTGGGTAATGACTGCTCTGTCCACTGTGGAATTAGCCATGTTATTTAATTATTTTCCCACAGGAGAGTTTTTGACCTTGTTCTTCATTTTTCCTGCACATACATGGCCAACTCAAGATACAAATAAATGACTAAATAACAAAAAGCTCTTTCAGCTCTGTGCAGATCTAAATCAGCAAGAGATTATAAAATAATCAGAGAAAGGAGTTATAACGGCATACCCATCAGCGCTTTTGAGGGTCGCAACAGCCTCCTGCCTCAAAGGAGTCCACAGACGCAATTAGGCTAGGTCAAAAAACAAACAACAGCCATTCAGCGCCCGGCTAGTCAGAACAATCACAGATGAAATCTTTTTAATGACTCAATTGTTTCCTAGAGATAGCGAAGAGATTGGAGTGCAAATTGATCCTTTCGCTTGAGTTTCCTATGTTTCACATTTCTCCTGAGAAAGAAAATAAAGAACTCACTCATATGTCTTCACAAAACTCCAGATGAGAAATCAACAATGTCAAAATGTCAAGATATGAGATTTCAATCAAAGGTCAATATTATCGACCTTTATTTATTTTTCGATTTCAATATAAATGTCCAAATTCAGATTAGCTCTACAATTTAAACTGATTTTAAAGCTCCATACTCCATGTATTTCAACAATTTTCCCTTTTGTATCCTTTACTCATTCTCCTAAGCAATTTTGAGATAACATTTATAAAATTAAATTGATTAAATTGATACTTAAATTAAACACAACTGAGAAGTCCATCAAATCTTTTGAGCTATAAAATGTAACCTTTGAGAAATAAAAATGTCCTCTCTGTGAAGCACACTGAGAAATATGTTCCACCTTTTCTAGGTGTAATATTGAATTTGACATTAGTTCGACTGCAAAAAAATGTATTTGTTATTTTTTTTCCAGCCTGTGAATAGCGTCATATCTGTTGTCCTTACGTCCAAACTCATTTTTGAAGGTTAAATGCACATTATACACACACACACACACACAACTGACACAACTGAGACATTAGTAAAGGAATGGCTGATGCTCAAAAAGATTCTGAGGGTTTTTTTAAAGAGGAACATAAGTGGACCAGAGAGGCATGAGAAATTATTGCTTTATCCAATAACAACATTACACACCTATTCACACACACACAAACATTGAAGTGGATGTGAATAATTTAAATTTTGCTAAGCACAGTCACCGCAGCTTTCAATATAACCATGTCCTCAACCTGACACAAACAAGTCCACACACAATTTAATGCTCGATTCTTATCAAGCTATACTTCACAGAACTTAGTGTATTTTTTAAAGAACTGAATAAATATACAAAGACACAAAATAATGATTTGACTCTTTGGCTAAGCTGGCGTCACACCATGCACAAAGCCCACAGCCCTAAAGCTGGAGTTGATCAACTGTATTGTGCTAGCTGCAAATGTTAGTGTGTATGTTTTATTTTTTATCCTAATATTCCAGCATTATGTTATACAGTTGGGGAGGTATTTTACAATAATAAAGATCAACGCCAACACTTTCCTACATGATTAATTCAGTAACATTATTTATATTTTTATGCATTTATGCATAGTGTTGTTTAGCTTTTAATTTACTAAAAGAATTAAGCAAATCTTTTGCAGGTTGCTTCTGTGTGCTAGACTGTATAAATGTGACTTATTACCATAATCTGGCAAACTTTATTGTGTCTGCAGCATTGCTCCACTGTAATCCAAACAACTGAACTGACTCTTGAAAATGCCAAATGTGTGCTTGACTACACTGGATATATGTCCAATTACCGCAATTTCCATTTCATGAGTCAGTCATTTGATCAATTACTGCTGCCATGATCGCATGAAAATATACACAAATTGGATAGAGCAAGAGTGTTGCAACTGTTCAGTGATTTCGCCATTATGCTTTCAAAATGATTGTAGTCATGTGATAAACACAATAAAGATGATGTGTTTGTGTTTCAGGCAAATTACGTGAACCAGATGCTTTCGATCCTTCAGCTCAATCAAGGTGATCACACATGACACTTAGAGCCATGCACACGCGCTTTTTACACAAACTATGCATTTACATTCACGCTCACACACCTCAGTTACTCGCGAGCCAATTCACAAAGTCTGCTCAGTATGACAGAATGCATTGGTCCCTTCCAGTGTGCACAAAATATACAGATACACACAATAACACAAATAAGAGCACAAATGCACTTGAGCGCCTTAGACAAAGAGAGCTTATCTGGGACTTCAGCAGAAAGGAGTTTTGTCCGCTGTTAGGAGTCTGGCTACTTTATCTCTCTTATGCATTCGTCTTTGAATGTCGCTTCAACAAGCATCGTTTTAAGATAATTACAGGCAGTTAATTCGCTATGTGCTTTTGCATGCTCTGCCAGTCTGAGGACGCTTATCTAGCCCTACTGCTAGGGTGAGTGAGGGAGGTGGGGTTATGGAGAGACATTGATTGTGCCCTAACACAATGAGCTGAGTGTCCCAAAAGAAGTAAGCATGCATTTACATGTTTGAACATATTTGCAAAGTAAGTTTGCAAACTTAGTCATGATCAAGGGTGTCAATTAATCATTTATGTTACATTGTACTGGGTAGTCCCACCCATAGTGACATATCATTGGTCTAAGCTGTGTCCAGCTGTTCTGATTGACATTGATTCTAATGTATAGTTCTCCAGACAAGACAAATTTCCTTGAGGGCAACTAATCACTGAAAATTGCTATAATATATTTACCCAAACATTTTCTAAAGTAATAGATTTTTAAAAATAAATTTAACATAAAAATGCAGGAGGGAAATTAATAAAAAAAAATCAAAGGATATTATCCGCTGGTCATTAATGCCTGCAGCTAACAGGTGTGCATGTGTGAGCATTTTTGCGTAGATGTAGTTGGGTATAGTTTTCTAATCTTCTCTTCTCCGCTGGACGGTGGTGAGGTTTCAGCTCTGAGCTGAGTAAATCAAACACCTGCTGTTTTGCACCAGCACATTATGAGGAAACACAAATACACGCTGTTACACTCTGAAAATTATCAGACCCAATCTTACAAGCTCAAATTCCAACCAAAGATGTTCTTTACACACACACTTTACACACACACAATCTTCAGTTCACTATCTTGAGGGATCAAACAGTGAGATCTGGTCCCATTTTTGTAGTGCTGGCTTGCTTCCCAGTCACACACACACACCATGCTGCCAACTCTACTAATGAAGTCCGGAAATTAAGCGAGACCCTGAGACCTGAGTTTATGTGTATGTATTTACATGTGCTTAAGCTTGAATATTTGGTCTTTTTCTCCCCTCTCATCTCTTCAAGAGAAATCTGCCAACCCATTCCATTTCCAAAGCTAGCACTATTCCCAAACACTCCTAACTCAGAAACTTCAAAGAATGTGCTTCAAACTTTCAAACTCTCACCTTCTACCTCTTTTGTCTAAAGGCTCCCCGACATTGTCTAAAACTGCAGTGAAATCATCGACTCCACAGGGCCTTTGTCTTCACACTAGGGTTCACTCAAGAATGCTTCTTGATTACAGTCAGATTTACCCCTACAGTCTTCCTGCTCCTCAGCAAGCCAGTACGGTGTGATTGCGGAGCGCATACGTGTCACATATGATCTGATGCAAAGAGTCTGACTGTGAGGCCATTAGCGTTAAGCAAGAACGTGTTTTCTCAGCATGTCTGGGGCTTGGGGGCCCTTTTGGTTTTGAGTCCGTCTTTAATGAGCCTATGCTAATTATCCCCTAGAGACACGATGCTGACCTTGGGCTCACTAGCCAAGGACTTCCATTAAACCCCTGCCAAGATTTACCACAGAGGAATCTTTGCGCATTAGTGAGACAATAATGCTACATTTGGTTGAGCCGAAACTTTAGTGGTTATAAGCTACATCATGTTGCTGCCATCAGATTTAATAGCAAAAATTTGATGTAAATGTTTTTAATAATTAGAGACAAAAACAGAACAGTGAGGTCCCAGCTAACAATTTTAGGTAGTAAGAATGTTTCTGTAACATTTCCATTACACAACAAAAATGTAAAGAACGTTATTTTGAATGGTTTATGAACATTCAAAACATACTGTATTATTTTATTTACATTCTGTAATGTTTTTTAAAAAAATTCTATGAACTACGTAGGAATAACATTTGATATATGATATATTATGTGCTAACATTACTGCCAGAACTTTTTTGATAACTTTGAAAGAACATTAGCCAACATTCTGAGGATGGTCCATGTTAGTTGGGGTACAGTAAAGTGTTGCTTGCTGCAGGGGCCAAGTGATAGTTAACGTGAGTAAATTGCTGGCAGCAAATTAAACATTTCCCCTCACAAGGAGTCATGAAAATATTAAATGACCAATTGCAATGTAAAATTTCACTGTATTTGTTTTTATGTAACCTAGTATCAAAAACAGACCTGTTTTACAGAAAAAGATATTATGACATGAAAAATCTAAACATTTAGCCTCAGCTTATCTTATTATGTGGAAGATTCACATGTTGAAGAACTGCAAAAGCCCTTATGAAACGATCACATTCAGACAGAGATCTCTTTGCATACTGCCTCACAGCCTCTTCATCTTGGCGAGTAATCAAGGAAATATTGATGAACAGTTGGTAGATGTCCAGAAGGTCATGGAGATGCAAGGAAAAGACATTAGATGTTCATGATTCTGCAATGCAAGCTATCTACCTCTGTCCAAGTATTTGATAGTGGGTGGAGATTACAGTTTAATAAGGACCTGTAGTACACTGAATATTAAAAGAAAAACAGCCAAATCTCTACATCTACATAGATATGTATTACTATTTTATTTAAAAAGCAGCAAGAGTTTAAAGTTCTGCATATGAACCCAGCATATTTTCAGTCAACATATAATGCAAAACTCTCTGCTAATTAGCAGAGTATACAATATAATTCTGTCATAATGCTAAAGTATGCATTTTATCCTGTTTTAAATAGCTAAACAGAGAAAAAATAAATAAATAAGGGCAATTAGTCAGACTTTTATATAAAGTAAAGAAAAGGAGTTGTTTATTTGAGTCTGTGGTTCTGTTTGCTGTGGCTACCGGTCTGTTGTTATATCGATAATAGGGCTGAGCTTCCACCCCTTCTGGCTTGATTCTCAAATAAAGATAATCCAGATTTCCGTTTTCCACTCCAACTCAGTTATTTGTTTGGACTTCCTGTGGCCTTCTTCCAATCCCCAGCGCAATATCACATCAATATATAACCAATTTTCAGCTCCAGGACCAATGCACAATTACTGTGACTTTTCTCAGTAAATCTCTGGAGCTCAGATAAGGGAATCCATATTGAGAAGATTTAATACAAACCAACACTCTGACCCAAATTCAGCCCACTTACTTGCCACCAAAGCGTAACACTCTCACCCCTTTTTGGATATTTACATCAATTACATCAATTACATTAATTATTCACAGTTACTTCATATGCAGATGTAAACACGGTACTTGAAATTAAATCATAGTATTATGCATTTGTGTCACATTGCTGCAGAAATCGTTTGATGATGAGAGCAGAAAGAAGAGGATGGAAGCCATATTTAAATTGGTTATCGGAGAGCACTTAAGGCAATTATTAAAACTCAGATCATTACATAAATTTCCATGTTTTTCATCCTCAAATATCTGATCGCATCAAGCAGTGTTGCAATCCCCTTTCTATTACCCCCAACACACCCACACACAGGATGCACACAGAGACAGTTCAGTCTGAAGTCATTATGACACTTGTCATTTCTCATAGTCGTTTTATCTGGCAAAGAAAATTAGGACGCTCAGAATGCACCTGAAGCATTATACCCATTTACCAGATTTCTGAGCAAAATGGATTTTAAATGCAACTTTCAAAAAGGAAAATGTTTAAAATACAGTAGCGAAAATCAGGCATTTATTTGTCTGAATAATTGGTCAGCCCAGCCCAGTCATTAGTCATTCACACTCAAAACTTTAAAGTTTCAAAGGACCTAATATCAATATGTCAAAGCTGTTCCTTTTCATTCAATGACAATAAATGTTCATTGTTTATAATAATTATTATTATTCATATATATTAGATATCAAATTTGAACCTGGGTCTCCTTTCCTAACATGTTTACAATTAGACCTAAATTAAAATGTTAGTGCTTTATGTTGTTGTTTGTCTCCTGTGGTCATGTTTTAGCTCACCCAGTCCACCAAGTAAACCAGGATGCCACTGATACCCCCAAGATTACATCCCAAACATCAAATAAACGCACTACCTGAGCTGCATTACTGCAAGTGGGTTATCTTTCTGTGTAGCTTTATATTAACATTTCTGAATAAATTCCAACAAGAAACATCTCCTGTTTTATGTTCTTTGTCTCTTGTTATTTCTCTCTCACTGGTAAATTAAAGGGCATTAAATGTTTGTCTGATGAATTGGACCCTTGTAAAGAGTCTGTTCCCATCTGGACTAACCGTTGCTGAGGCAGCTAAAAATACACATCTGTTTATACCAGCCATAAATACACACTCTCCTTCACACACTGCACACTTAAATGCCTATATTAAACACAAATGTTTATTATACCCTACCATACATTTTAAAGACATCTCATTAAGCGTTGAAACTGAGGATATGAAGTTTGGGAAATCTCTCTGGAGATAAACCATAATCTCTTGATGCAGGGTGACAACTGTGTATTATAGTTATTCAGTACCGCCAAGACTTATTTATGAAAGCAAATAACCAAACAAATCTCTATAAAGCTGCTAATTTGTGAGCTCAGAGTGTATAGGTTGATAGATAATGTTACAGGTTAGCATTTGGGACACGCAGACTTGCAATTACTGAAGTGACTTCAGAGAAGTTTATTTCTTTTTAAAATACATTACATAACGTCAACTTAAAACACCTTTTAGGACTGTTTGGCAGAGAATAAAAGGATTATTTGTCCAGGGCGCCGTCAAGGACAAGAGATTTTAAAGTTTGGAAAAATCTCTTCCAGTAATACATAATATGTTTATCATTGTATTTAAATGCTTTCTAAAAGAAATAATATACAACAATCAGCAATGTAGCTTGTGTGTGTTAAAGTAAAATACGGCTGAACATCATGGCTTCAAAAAAGTGGTCACTGAATTTACATAATTATATACTGTATTTGGTTTGATGTTATGGTGAGCGTACCGCAAACATACAGCATGTCACGATTCAGCTTAATCTGAACAAAAACAGTATTTGAGTTCATTCCAATATTTACCATTTTTTCACCCTCAGTTTTATAATTTTGCTGCTTAAGTTTTATGTTAATGAATAATATGTGACCTCTCAACCTCAACAAATTATAATTAAGATAATCAGGCAAGTTGGCTGCCTGACTACAAATGCAAAAGTTCCACATTCCACAGTCTGCCTTCTTCTTTAGTATTATTCTTTTCTGCCTCTGTTTCGCTCTGTTTGATTCTGTGGGTGACATACTCGCTGCCTACCTGCTGCAGGCAGTAATTTCTTCCACAGGGCTGAATGGATGTAGCATTGTCGAAGGAGATAAGACCTAAACTCATACACGCACACACACACACACTCTCTCTCTTCTCCTCAGTTTCTCTCTCTCTCTCTCTCTCTCTCTTAGCACGGCACAACTGCTCAGAATTTAATTAGCCCAACTAATGTCATTTCAAACTCAATGCATTTCTAATCCTCCGCAATTACCAAAGACATCAGCACACTCATTCTGCCTTGCCACTGAGCTATATTATCTGGCTGACTGAGAGACACAAATTCTGTGAAAAAGTATAATTTTAATCATACTGTAGTCTAGATTTGAACCTCACCATCAAATTTTATGTCAGAATACATGTACTTCTCATTTAAAAAAGATTATCCGATGTGCCTTTGGACGTTACAGTTTTCAGTTGTGCAATCTTATATTTTAATTATGCTTTTAAATTGATGCATAATCTTCTCCTGAGCTACAGACATGAGAGATTAGTGAGTAATAATTTTATGGACTTTGCGTTGCTTGACTGTCCTTGGTGAGTTAATAGTCTCTACATTTCAGTCCAAGAAACAGATCATAGTTGGCAAAGAGTGAGATGATTTGGAAATGCCTTTATATGGCTCAAAAGATAAAAAATCATTCAGGCACACTGTCATGACCAAATAGTTTTTGATTCATAAACATCTGGCCAGTTGGCCATTTATCGGTTTTGAAAAAGGTAAGAGTTTTGTGGTTGTCAGCTGTCTTGGCTCTTGGGCAACCCTTTGGGAGGTAGCCACTAATATTTGGCTGTTTTGAGTCTTGGGCAACATAGATGTTGCACACCCTGGAATTTTGGCCATATTGGCTTTAAGGGCAACCATGTGGGTATAGTGCCCATGGGAAGTGGTCATTTTGGCTCCAGGGTAGCCCTGTGGAAATATTCTCCTGAGAGTCGGCCATGCTGGGTACAGAGCCAGACTTTTTAGGCAACTGCACTGTTTGTCCCTTTACACGGAGCAGCCTGTGGGAATTGTTATGTGGCAGGCTACAGCTGACCAGTACAATGCCTTCTGGAGGTCTGGACAGAACTCCTGTGTGTACATATGTGCAAGCAAATATGTCCCAGAGCATTCTAGACTGCACTAAAAAACAAAGAAACATCACAGATCTTAAGTTACGAAAACCAATGATATTATATTTTCTAAGGCTCTAACAGAACAACACATGTCCTGCAGTGAACGTCTTGGTTATGTATGTAACCCTCGTTCCCTGAAGGAGGGAACGGAGATGTTACGTCAACATACTGGCGTATGAGCTTTCAAGTGATACCCTAGACGTCAGTATGTTGACGTAACGTTGAACGTGACTGACTGAAAGGGAAGGGTGCATCTCTCCATCAAAAAAGTCACAAATGAGATTTGAGGAAGAAATAAGAAAGAGAAAACACAGATAGTTTCTGACTTTATCTGACTTATTTTTTACCTTGGCTCATGCAGATCATCAGTCGAATGTGTGCAATACTAGTTTTCTCATTGGCAGCTTGAAGTCCCTGGACTCTTTTGGTGGTGGCACAAGATTGAATCAATCTGGTCCTGCCATTCCTTTTGGACTCCATGGGATGAAGATAACTTGCTGTGTTCCATCCAAAAATCAATTATCTCTTTGTGAAAGGCTAAAAATGTAACTTTAACTAATGTCTGTTAAATAGATGAGAGACTGAGGCAGGTTGTCACACAGGACAACTGTCACAAGAGCTACACAAAAAACATAATTTATAAAATATTATTCAGGTAAACAACATATTTAAATGTCATGTTTGTTTGTGACAGCTTGCCCCTTACCCCTTTGGTGAGCGCGTTCAATGAACTATTTGCCTTCCCTGGATAATAACATAGACATGTTCAATAGCTTGAGAATATCTTCAAAAAGTGTAATAACTAGCCACAGTCATAAAAAAATATTCCATTGTACAGGTACAATTATGTCTAAATACAGGAGTCAAAGCAAATGGCAAATAATACTCTATGATACAGTAACTTGGATGAAATTCAAATTTTTAAATACTAGGTTTGTCCATAATATTCTGAAAGTGAAATCCAGCTTGCCGTTTTTGGGAAATGACACATGGATTTCTAAGTAAGCTTTTATCTGTTCTGCACCACAGATTTAAAATATTTGACTTTGTGAATTATTATTTGCCCCAGGTAATAGCTTCATTTTAGCTGTAGAAATAGACTAATATTAAGGGACCTTCCTAGAGGAGAGAAGTTAGGTTATAACCAATTATGTGGTAAATAGGAGCATTCAAGAAAACTGTGCATTCTTCATATGACCGATGCATCCAGAGCATGTGATCTTCTGCAAAACAGACACTCCCACCTGTCTATTAAACACAGAGGTCTGAGGCTGGTGCATAAAATCACAAATGTTGGTGTTTAGAACACTAATATGGCATAAAACATCTACAGTAAGACCATTAAGATCCTTGAAATGGAGGTTAAGTTCAATGTAATATATAAACAATTTTTTAAAGTAAAGAAAATAAAGTCAAACTGTAGGGAAAATGTTACCATTTTGAATTCAATTCTTAATCATGTCAGCTTCCCCTTGGCCCAAGCTCATTAAGGGCTCAGAACCCCTATTTGAATGCATTGCAGGGACTGTGCCCGGGCACAGCACAGATCACACAAGTTTCTTTAAAAGCATGCTAATGTACTCCACTTCCCATGTCCTCGTCTGCTTATTAATATACATATTTAAAAAGAGAACATTATGCAAATTAGTCCCAGCTTCAGATTAGATTTGAAGCCTTATAATTTAGTCTAAAATATAATTCTGTACACATTAACCATCCACCTAAGGCAAAACAGTGCTATTCTCCACTAGTTTAACCTAATTACCCCACAAACATTAAAACCACATTTCGGGTATCTTGGAGGATACTACAGGGAGTTATGACCTGTAAAATTGTCTTATTAAAAGTGTGTGTGTTGGGGGGTGTGATCTCTCCAATCTATCTAAAAGATAAATGAATAAAATATGTCAATAAAATATAGCAATACAATATTCCTGAAACAAGGCATTTTCCATGACTCTGAAGTTTAAGTACCTGAAATTCACAGTTAGAGCTGCAGAGCAATTTAAGGCTCTGCAGCTCTAAGGCTATCCCTAAATAATCATCCATATACACTGTTCTGCATAACTGAGCATTTCAGTTCTGAGCCTGCCTTATAGTCAGACCAGCTTGCCTTTTTGTATACACGTGGAATGTTCGGGTGGTTGCCTTGGCAACTGGAATGCAGAGTTTTGTGGCCCTCTTTGCTAACGTGTCGCCCCTGGCGCTCCCTCTTAATGCTCAGTCACTTCCCATCATGCTCCTTGCTTTTAAGGTCTGCTTTGAAAAGCCATCCTGATCACAGGAGCCCACACAAACCTATTGCAAACTACATAAAGAAAAAATAAAATCTGTTCTTTCAACAGTGCTTGCATAATTTGGTCTTTTCTGTAAAGATCAGAAAACAGACATTTATTACTTTAGTAAAAAATATGGAAAACATTCTTGTTCAGAGGTCAATTAATCTGATCAGGGAATTGTCTACCATTCCCATTTATCCAGACAATTCAGATCCAATCCACGTTTTCTGCTCATAATGTGCATCTGGGGTATATCAATATTTAACACATTCCTACCAATTAAACAGCTTGCTATTTTGAAACTGTAACAAGAAACAGTCATCATCGCAAGGGATCTTATTTTCTCTTCATTTCAAAATATGACTCCAAAATGGGAAAAAAAAATTATAACTTAAATTAAACTTTGTTCCTCTGTTCCCTGTATGTTCCACATGGTGGAAGAAGCTTAAAATTCCACTATTTTAATAGAATTCATAACATGGCCCCATATAAATCGCCAGAGAGACCTTTTCACCAGTTTTTCCTTCTCTCTGTTCTCCACCATGTCTTTGCTCACTCTCCCTGTCATACAGGTATTCAGACACACAGATCTTTACAGACATCACCATTGTGTTGAACTGTCAGTTCTAGCAGTAACTTGACGGACATGTTCCAGTCCAGATCTATCATCCAGCCTGCTTTCAAACCCTCATCCATCAGCGTACTTGAGCACCCGCGGACCCCTGCCTGATCCCATCATATCAAACTTCTGGGAGCTGCTCTGTGACTGAAAGCCTCAGATGGTGTTGTAGCTGAACAGTGAGTGAAGGGTAGATCCAATGTTTTAAGATGTGTATTGACGTATTGTTTATGACTCTAGGGTGTTTTTGACACAGCTGGGACAAGAACATCTTTAAACTCATAATTCCTTTCTAATTCTTGTGTGTGTGTGTGTCTGTGTGATATGGAGAGTGAAAGATGATGTCAGGATGTCAGTTCTGTTCTTCTTTCACAAATGCTGATCACAAACCAGACTGCCTGCTTTTGAGCACCAAGTTAAGCTTTCAGCCTCTAGTCAAATGCAATTAAACTATTAAAATTTGTTTAAAAACTTTTGAAAAGTACCTCTGGGTGCCTGAAAAAAGACCTTATTTACACCTGATATTACAGTAAGACAAAATCTTACAGTACAAAAGTAAAATCTCATTAGAGGGGTTCACAGTGGAGGTTTGTCTAATTCTAACAATGTAACAGTTTCACATTTTACCAGTTTAATTTGAAACCAAAACTAAATCAGTAAATTATGTGTTCTAAGGTATTTTTTAAGGATTAACATTAGTTGTTACATTTAAATATTTTTTCATGAATCTCTACTCATTTTAGCTAATTGCTGTTCTAGTCAAATCCAATTAAGTTTAAATCCTATGAAAAAATAGTTTTAGACGTAAGAAAATACTTCTGTGCCTGAAAACACACTGGTATTGAAGTGGAGTGCCTCTAATGCTGTAAATAAACATTCATAACAGGCAAACCCTTGTATTAGCACAGTGGATGATTGACAGGTGAGTAGGCAGTCCTTCACTGCAGTCCAGGATGCATCAGGATGTATTAGCATTTACACTACAAATGCGATCAGATCAGAAAGCATTTTGGAACCTTACATCTGTATTTAGCACTGTTCAGCTGTGATTGGATCACGCAAGACATTTAATACCAGGTGTGAATGGGATGAGAGGGATGAGAGGAGATTAATCTCTTTTGAAGTGAACTGCCAAGTTTATCCATCAAGTAAATACATTCAAATATAAATTAAAATATAGAGAGCAAAACATAATCCTGCTTTCTGCTTATAATTCTGCTTTGTCATTAAAAAAAAATAACCAATATGCTTTTAAATATTAATTTTAAAAACTGATTAGAGCTCAAATTAGGAGACCAGTGTTTGAGTTTTAATAACAGTTTTAAATGAGTCTAACTTTATTGGCTAGGCAATAGCTTTCTAATACTTAGACTTCAATATTCAAATCAATTTAGACCAAAGCATGGAGACCTGGCACCCCATTTTGAGAGGCTGGGCTAGAACCTCAGCTGGGTTTTCCACTCTGTTCTTTGAGCCTCGGGCCTCTTAATCTGTTTTTATAGATTTTTAGTCTCTTAATTAAAATGTTTAAGAGCCTGGCTTTGAGTTAATGAACTGAGTTGCTGGAGGTCTCTACAATATGAAAAGAATTGACCAAGCAGGTAGTAAATTAAGCTCTGTTGTCCATTAGGACCAGATTTAAATTCTTGGCATTGTCTTCCAGAACAGGATTCCATCATGACAGTTATTCAGCTTGGCATCCTTAGCCCACTCCTTTAACACACTGTGTTTTCATCTTTCTCTGTCTGTAATAAAATAAGTAAATGGATAACAAGTGGGCTTGTTGTCTGTATACTGTACATACAGTATGTGCCAAATAGCTATCTTATACAGATCCTTCTTGTAACACCACCTTTAGCTGCTTTATTTTAGAGAGCAATTGGTTATAGATGCTGAGCTCTAATTCACAGCTGAGTGTTTGTCCTTGAGTTAAAAATCAGTTCCTGGCCCTGATAATGGCACCAAATTTTATAAAACACTGCCTGTCATTCTATCACAAGTTGTTCATTGTTCTGAGCATGAATAGACCAAGCAGCAGGAAATCTGGATGTGTTCTCTGCACTCTATAGATATTAGGTCACAATTCTGTTTTTGGCCTACTTAATGGTTTCATTCACCTTCCATTGTCATTATCGCTAAACCACAGGCATATTTGGCTTGTTTAGATGAATGCTGGCACCCAATCGGGATACGCTGACTCATGATTTTTATTAGAGACAAGCTCCTCTCAGAGGTTGGCGTCATGCCTGGCAGTGAGCTGTCAGAATAGTAAGTGACCGCTGTTAAGATTTCTTCTCTTTAGGAGATGCTGCATGAATACAGAGAGGAAGCCATCATGCGCTCTTGAAAGAGCTGTACTCAGCAGAAATAAGTGGCATTCCTGTGCTTGCAGGATTTATTGTAGTATACCCAACAGTATGAAGTGTTAAAGCTGAAGTGCGTGTTTTCTGAGCCACTAGTGTTATCCAATGGAACTGCAAAAATAACATTCCACCTGCTATTGGTCCGAAAGATAAATAGTCCCTCCCCAGACTCATGCTATTGGTTGAGCCAGTGTTCCCATGTCAGGCTACGTAGGGATGCTCAAACAAACAGCAATGTTAAAAGCGTCACAAAACCACACTGATAACACTTTTCACAGATAAAAAACAACCTTCAAATGGCTTATTTATAGTTGTCATTGCATATTAAGCCAGGATGGGAGAAAATCTTTTAACTCAAGCTGTCAATCAAAGAAACATATAAAGTTAGTGATATTCCGCTTACGTTCATTTAATTTAAAATGCAATTGCTTATCAATTTCTGTATAAGCTTTACAAGGCAACAAGAAAGGATGGGTGGGACGTAAGGTGTGAAAAGAGAGAAAGCTGTGAGACTAGCCGTGCAGAAAAAAACACAACCTAAACATCTTGTTGAACATTAATGGGATTTCTCTTTTTTTGTATCAGACGCCATTGTTTTACACTGACAAATATTGTTTGCATAGGAAAGTGTTTGATTAATGAAGTTTTCCTGTGTATGTCACGGCTCCCTTGGCGCTTTGTAAAATTGATGGGTAAAGAATCTGAACTGACAAAGAGGCATTCACTGCAGCCCGCTTTCTGTGGAAAATACCAACAGTAGCCGTTTAAAGCGTTGTTTATGCTTCTGAAGCATTTTTGATTAGTAGGCGCAAAGGTATGGCCATAAGTTATGTCAGCGGCAACATCAGCTTACATGAGTGAATAGCACGCATGGGGTCCTCACGCGGATGAAAAAGACATCCGTTATGAAAACCGTAACCTCTAATTAAACCCCCCCCCAGCTGGGTTCACGGGTGCTCGTCTGGGCTTGTCTAAGGGAGAAGGAGAGAAAGAGAAACAGAAAGAGAGAGAAAGTGCTGTGCAGCATATTGTGCGAACAGTCTATAAAGGGAATTGCTGACGCCAGTATAAACCAAGGGAAGCTTTTGGTATGACCCTAGCCCCTGTAGCACTGTATTACAGAGTTGGGAGTGGGGGGGTTGTATTAGACAGGTGGCTGCTGGACATAATTCATAGTGTCATACACCGGATTGCTGAAATCATCACCGCTGTTATGCGCTCTGCACCTTTATCCTCTCAGGCGATGTCTGGACAGCCAAAGAGGTGAACTTCAAATGTCACAGTTTAGTGGCTCCCAATTCCTGAGCCAAAATGAGCCTCAGACCAGACTCAGATCTTACCACTCGTTGAGCCATCTGCAAATTGTATCTGGAACCTTTAGCATCGAAGCATGTACTAAGAGGATCATGGAATATATGTGGCAAATGTCAGGAAGGTGTCTGGTCTTGTCGATCTGCATTTCAGCTGGCAGTTTAGCATTCTCTCACTCAAATTTTTATGCTAATGTGACCCTTTCGCTGGTCTTTTCTAGCCAAATACCAGCCTGGGACTTAGTGGGTCAGAGCAGCCCTGTTAACGCAGATCAAAATATATAAACACAGTGGAATTGATTTGTATTTGTGAGCCCACTGGCCCAGAGGGCTTGTTGTGACTTTTCTGGCATTGTCCAATTGTGCTGCTGTTTGTTATGCACATGTAAACACAAGCACTCTCTGTCAGCATTTGAAATTCTGATAAATATTTGCATTTGATAACATTTGGACAGCATGTTTCAGTATTCAAATCACCCAGTTGTGCTAGAGCGTGTGACAGGGATAACAATAATTCCTATCCGCAAACACACGCACATGTTCACATAGGTATGTACAAGTTTTAGTACATTTCCTGTTAGAACGCGAGGGCTTGAAAGTGGTGGACTGAGAGGTGATACCAGAGTAGTTGAAAAGCCCACCATGGCGCTGGCATGGCCTGGTTCCCCCTGGTGCCCCCCCTCCAGTTCCCAGTCAATTCACGGGGCTCTCTAAAAGGCCAAAAGAGAGGCTTCTCAAGGCCAGTTCCAGCCTCCCGCAAAAGGCCACTCAGCTGACATTTCACACCCGCTCAAGTGATTCATGGCAAAAGCAGCAGTCGGCCTTGTAGTGGATCCCTGCTGATATTTCATTTTTTCATAAAGGTGAGGCATTATGAAGATTTTTTTCGCTTTTTTTCCATCACTCATTGTGCCAATCTAAAAGCTGTTTGTTCTGTTGTTTTCTGGGAAGGAACTTCGGAGGGCAGGAGCCACTTTAACATTCTCTATAAATACCTCAACAGATTTTGATATTTCGTCACAGCTTTAGCTGCATATGACATTTCAGCTCTTGTCCAATATTGGTGCATTCTGACTTTATGGCCACAATACTGCCCCCTCATTATTCAGAAGGACATGCCATTCTTTCAACCATCATCTGAGCACTTATTAAAGACAACTCAATTTAATTCAAACTCATTTGTATAGTGCTACCCACAATACATATTGTTTCAAAGCTGCTTTGAAAGTTGTCAGAAAAGTGTGTTATTGGAATGGGTTATGGAATTTTACAGGTCTGAGATGGTACAAATTATGCAGTTGGGAAATTTTGTGTGCATTTAAGCAGAAGTAATGATCATCCCAAGTCCTTGCAGAGGTGCAGCTGCAAATGATACACACGTAAAAGACATTCGATTGCTTTGATTATACAGATAAATGCCCTGAGAGAAATACCATCCGGTAAAATTTGAATAATATAGTTAGTGTCTTGCCATTGACCCAGTGTTTTATACTTCTGTGTCAATTCCTCTGTAAGCCTCTCTGCATGACTTTCAATTTTAACCGTTGATGCAAATGTAGCCACTGCTAATCCTCTTTACAGGACATTTGTCAGGGAAAGACCCGGGCCAATAGCCTTATTCCCTTCTACTCTCACTGTTATCAATCTAATGACATGATATTCATACTGAGAAAACAATCTTACAGCCTTTTCCCCTCCTCTCACACGTTGAGTGCCTGGAAGAGGATCAACACAAGCAGACATCAATAGTCAATAAGCTCCTGCGGGAAGAAAGATGCAGTCATGACGACCTTCAGGATTCATCCAAGGACACTGAAAGTGTGAGCATATATTGTCTTTATACTGTCATACAACAGCAGCTGCCTCAAAGGATCATGGGAGTGTAGAGTGTGTAAAGTCAGAGAAGATAAGATGACACTCGGTTGTGAGCTGTGTACACTGTGCACACTTTTCATATAGTTATTTAGACATGGCCCATCATATAAAGCACAGTTGTCTATATTTTTTGTGCATGTCAAAAATACATTTTCTACATGGCAAACTGATTTGTAAAGCAAAAATGAGTATCAAAAAATATTGCCAGTGAACAAACCATATAATTTCTTTGGCAAAAGATTCAATAAATTAAAGTTTTGTAAATATTAATCTTAAAACAAAACTTTCTGTTTGGTTTATCAACATTTGAGTAATGTGCAACAAAACAAGATATTGGAATGGGATTACGCATTGGCAAATTGTGTCTCATTTATGTTGATATTTTATTTGAGATTTTAAACTTAATATGGGACAATTGTTTTTGAGTCATATTTCTGTTGCCCTACAGTATGTTAAACGCCTGAGTTGATAAAAGACATTCTGAAATATAATTAGGCTTTTTAGTTTGACTCACTTCAGTTTGACTAGAGAATAATTTAAGTAAAAATGCCACAGCTTTCGCCACTTTCCCCCTCAGAGCAAAACTGTGTGTGTGTGTGGTTATGTGTGGTTAAAGGCTATGCATTTCAGACACTTCCTTTCAATATTACATGCAGTATGGCCAGTGATGCCATAGACTTTGCAGACACTACTGGATTTGCAAATGCCCAGAGTGATTGACAGGTGTATTGCATAGAACATTCTAAAATAGATCCTCTTAATGGGACTCTCCCAAATAGTCTGTCAGTCTTCAACAAAATCCACGGGACTGTTTTAAATTAAGTTCATTTTTACGTTCAGCAAGTCTGTGGGTTTAGGCTGGTGTGGTAGCTAATCTCCAGGCAGCTGTCAGTGACTGTCCTGTTGCAGAGTGACGTAGAGTAAGGAACAGATCAGGAATGGAGCATTTACACCAAATCCTGCTTTACAAAGGGCACACTGCAAAAGAAAGGCCCAAAGTAGCTTTAGCTGGGATTGAATTTCCACGCGACGTATTCCCACGAAAGCAGCACCCCGCAGAAGACAAATTGAAGGTAAACAAAGAGAGAAAAACAAAAACGTTCAATATTGTAACCCACACAAACAGCTCTGGCGAGAGCGGAAATGTTAACACAATAAGCCAATGTAAGCAAACAGCATTTTACAAACACAATACCTGACAACATACTGCTCCATTACTCATTGAATGAGTTTATTGTGGGCCATTTATTTATTTATTTACTTAGAGTGGTAGGGGACTAATTAGGCGGTCCATTGGAGTAAATGAATCAGGGTTGGGGGTGGATGGGCAGGCAATGTTTCAAGTTCAAAATCCCTAACACTAGCTATGAAAGCAGAAAAAATACATTTTCCAGAGGCACCAAACAAGGCTCTTTATTAATGTAGCCTGACGCCCAAATGTTGGTTAAAAAAAGAATTAAAATTTACAAAACGCCTGCAATGAAAACCATTATATCAGATTATTAAAACGCTACAATCTTTTAACACCTCCCATGGCCATGCCCACTGAGTGAGAATTTAAGACTTGGGAGAATTAAGGACAAACAGTGTAACATGACTGAAATTCAACGCACTGATTTTCCTTAGAGCACTTTAACATCAGAAGGAGTGTAGAGAAAGTTCAATGCTTTTTCCCCAAGCTTTCATTTATGAGCTGGAGTGGACATTTTGACTGATTTTGACTTTATTTGACCAAAAATGCAAAACTCCCACATCACAAACTGTTTCTTTTAAAAAATAAAAACTGCTACAACTACAACTTTAAAATTAACCAGAAAGATTTCCTATCCCCACAAAACCAACCCACAACAACACAAAGAGATAAAGTGGTGAAATTACTTCAGAACTTTCGGGAGGAAGAGGGGGAGGGGGGAGGGGGGGGGGGGGGGGCAACATAAAGTGGCCTAACATTCACCACAACCTCAATATCTATTCTGCCTGCTCAACTCATAGCACAGACTGCCAACACAGCTGCTAACAATGATCACTGGAGCTGTCTGATTGGTGCAGATAAAGGAGGTGTGCCAAAGCAACTTAAGGTTGAGGTTCTACTGCCTAAAACTCAACTGGCATCAAACAAACAACATTGCTCTGGGTATCCTGACCTATAAAGAAATCTCATAGACTGCTCAACAGCTGTATAATAAAAATAAAATATGTTCAGTTTGGCTTTATAGTGTTCAGTTTACTTATAGTGTGGACACAAAAATTACTTGTTGCTGGCAGTTTTTGCATGGTTTGAAGTAGTGTCTACCTCCTGATTTAAACAAACAGTGTTTACCCTGAGTTGGATATTGGTTAACAACTTCCTAATTTATACACATACACTTTTTCACAGATGCATTTCTGGTCTACAATGTGAACAATGATCTGCTAACTATGTGACTTTTGTTGTAAAAAATGTGGTCATTAACTGAATGGTTAGGAGGTCAATTGTAAGGCAATTGTATTCTCATTAAGCGATTGTTTTTGTGTATACTGTGTATATGCAGGTATATGCAGGGCTGTTGCAAACAACATGTTTTAGTCTTTTATTTTAGCACAATTTGTAACATTGTACAGCATCTTTACAATTATAACCAATAGGTTAATCACCTTCCATTTTTCCTTCCATGTTTTCACATAACTTAAAATACCATGCAGTATTTTAACTTGTGTGTTCTTCTTTCAGAATAAATATTTAGCTATGCCAGCCCACCCTAATACTGTGTGTTGCCAACTGCGATAAATAAATCTGGATCATTTCTAAAGTACTAATTGGTCTCTTTGAAACAAATAGTCAGCACTGTGATCAATAAAACTGAACTCACATTATAAACTTAACAGCCAGTAACATAGTGACATATGCTTGGAATTACACAAAAGACCACCAACCTGTATACTAATGACATGATATTTTTTGTGTTGTGGGTCCCTGGTGTATCCCACTAGTTAAGAAGATCTGTGGTTATTTAGTGATGGATCTGTAATGGAGATCAACAGCTCTCTCTTCTCACTCCTACCCTGCATGATAGCAGAGCTCTGAACAGTCACCATTTTGGCTTAGGAGCATGAGAAATGATGCCCTGTGAGTTTATGAGATTTAAACCCATAAATGTGCCTTTTAAAATCATGTTCTATTTGTGAGGCTTCTATGGTGAAGGCATATCAAATAAAAATGTCTACTGTAGACAAGGTCCATTAGATTCCTGTCTTTAATGCAAAATGCTTTCAAGGCGAAAAAAAATAAAATGAGCACAGAATGTAGGATTTAAGAAGAACCTGCACAGAATCTGTGATTTAAGAAGATGAGTGTGAATCACAATTTTGAAGGAAATGTGACTCATCTGAATGTGAAATACAGTAGCTAATTGTGGTTCTAGATTAAAGCAGGTGTTGGAAAAGGAGGACAGGACATCTTTATTTCTAATTTAACTAGATATGCCTTGACAGACTCAATGGAGATCCCTAAAGTGGCACTTTCGCATCAACAGGCTATATGTGTATGTGTGTGTAAGTGTGCTCATATGAGGTCTCTTTAGATGTAGAAATTCCCCCTCTTTTTAAATAATAGATTTAGAGCATCTGTCTGGTGTTCTGAGGGAAGGATTGATCAGGCAGAGAGACGAGAAAGATGTGGTGGGGGGAGGGGGAGGGAGAGGAATGGAGGGGTAGACGAAAGGAAGCTTTCACTATGTCTTGAGCACAGGCAGCCGTCTAACTCCCACAGACTTTTTCTTTCTTCCTCTCTCTCTCTCTCTCTTCCTCTCTCTCTTCCTCTCTCTCTCTGTTTCTGCCATGTTTTCTGTTGTCTGTTGAGCCTGGAGGGTAGAGGAGGCGACTTATCCTGTCTTTGTGGCAAACTGACAAACAATCTGTGTCTAATTACTACCACGATCCTCTGACATGTATTATTAGTACTGTTCGTTCTGACAGAAATGACGCCAAAGCACAATGCATTATGACTTCTAAGAGAAAAATACTGTCTCCGCCAGAAAACATTAAAGCAGAACAGACTGATCCTGCTGTAACCATTTTCTTCATATATTAAAAACCTGCAGTTTAATCTTAAATACTAGCTATATTAGCCATGACCCACCTATCACTGCGGAGTTTAGCTACAATCTCTTACAAGGGCTTTTAGTTGGACCCACTTTGGTCACCATGTAGTATTAAAATGCACACATAAATAAAGTGTTCGAACTCACAATAATGCCTTTTGTGTTCAGGCTGAGAATTTTCGATTCATTCATGTCTCGAATATTAGTCGCAACAGAAAATTGCCTGTGACCGACTAATGGCTTTTCCTCATCAAAATTCTGCACAATCCTCTCCATGTAACAATGACAAATATCACAGCTCAGACGCATTGACATCTTTTCTACTGACGCTCAAACAGTGCTACCCATCACTGGCACTGCCTCTTTAGACTTGCTCTTCAAAAGATTTGTTGCCATGGTGATAGAGAACTCCACCACTTATGGGATGTTTTGGAAATGATGATATTTCACACAACGTGCTGTACATCTGCACTGTGTGTGTGTTCATGGTAAATGTTAGGCTCACAAGCTAAAATATCTCAAGCCATTTACCTGTGTTTCTTGCTAAACACAAGCTACACTGCCATCTAATGGAGCTGGTGTTCCTCTTAAAGGCAATCCTACAAGTTCAGATACTTTAAGCATCATGTCTGCATGTATGTGTTGGTAAGAAAATTGTCAAACTAAAAACATGTTAAACAGGCAAATTGATCTAGAGAAGCTATAACCGTCCTAGCTTGTGTGTAACATTATACCTGTTAGAGAACATAATTTGAGCAGTCACCTCTCACACCTCGCTCACAAATCTCTCTGCCAACAAGCACATGGACGTGGGAGTCTGTGTTAATGAAACAAGGTAATGAGCTATGATAGAGCAAACGCTACGCTATGTTGTCCTGGACTTCAACCTTGCGGTTATGGGTGCTGCCAAACATGAAAGGCAATCATGCTTGTTAGATGCAGTAAGATCTAATACAGCAGCCTTGCCAGACACATTCTGGGTTGTGATATTCAATTAAAACGCAGAAAAAATATTATGATTAGGTTGACTTGAAATTGAGTACCAGCCATCGTGGGTTGCATAAATAAGTCTTGCAGTATTTTGATGCAACCATGTGACTAAGTAAGAACGCTAACATCATTCACCTACGTTTCCTGACTGTGTCGTGAGTATATCAACCAGACAAAGTGTATTTTATGAGCCAGGGGGTGATTAATAGCAACTGAATAGTAAGGCACACACACACACAAGCTTGTTTCCTGTACTTTATCTCTCTGATTGTAGCTTGCTGTGCTTCATTCTATCAAACAATCAAACTAACAAGGAGGTACAGCTCATGCGGTTCTCATAGAGACAGTGAGTGAGAGATTTAAAGCAATGCTGCCTTCATGTTAATGCAGTGGCTATGATGGACAGCTCTTTAGATAGCATAAGAGCGTAAACCGAAGTACAACATCTGTGATCTCTTGCTCTGTATTTCTTTCAAAGGAAGATGGATCTTTTTAAAACAAAGATTGAATTTAAAGGACGGGAAAGCTTCAAAGTAAAATTGCACTGCCTTTTCCTGACATTGGCCCTCTTGACCTCAAAACTGAAGCTACAGGGCAGGATGAATTGCTTACATGGTGGCAGAGGAGTTGTACTAGAGTGGAATGAAGGTGTTATACTAGATTACATTGAAAGGACAGGTCGACACTACGTGGGGGTGTAAGGGAGGGTGCGGGAGGAGTGCAAATGGCTTTATACATCCATAAATCACTGTTAACAAGAAAAATGAGAACATTTCCAACAGATAGTTTTTAAGACACAGACTAATAGTAATATTTTCAACCACATTTGTTGTATTTGTTATTTTCAACCAGAAGTTTTTCTTTTTTTTTGCAATGACACTTTAAGGCTACAAGTAAGGCTAAAGTAGCTTGAAGGCTACTTTAAGGTTTTTTTCACAATAAACCTGTAAGCATACAGATAGGCCAGCAGGGTTCCATTCACACCTACCAACCAAATTCAATACCAACCAACCAAACCTCACAATTTCAAGGGAGTCAGTTCTGTGTTAAAACAGTGTGTTAATATAACACATTTAGAATAAAAAAAAATACATTTTATCCATTTGACAGATGCATTTAACATTTTGCTATAAAAAAACCTAGTAAACTACAAGAACTGCTAGGTTTCTACTAAAACAAGACTTACAATCGTATTCTGCTGTTGTGTGAGAGCATGGTCTAATTGTCTAATTAGATCATGGTCTAATTGTCATGACACACTTTTGTTAATAAAAAGAAATAAAATGTGTAAAACTCTATTTTTCCCTTTCCAGAGAATGTCAGCTGAATATATTACTGAGAGTTGTATTTCCAAATGCATCTGGGATAAAGCCATAAGTGGTTATCAAGCCAATGGAGTAAGCAAGGACACTTGTATTTAAGAGCATCTAGAAAAATCAACAACCATTACATGTAAAACATTTTGTATTTGCTAACATTTTGACCTTGCTAAAGTCTTTGTCCTTCTGTATATCATTTTTATTCGTATTCTTAATATAGTGCTTCATTGAAGTGACCTGTTTTAACTACAGCCTTCACTGCAAAATATGGGCCCATACAGAACACCAGTTTACAGGGACATAATATGGCTAGTAAACTTTTTCTACAGATAATGAGCAAATGGTCACTTTATATTTCCACTTTAATTTTTATATTTTCACTATAGTCCTGACATTAATTTATATCAACAATGTATTTCGATGGTCATCATTTGATTTAGTGATTTATTTATTTGTGTGCAGTGTCCACAGGTAAGCAGGACTTGTAGGATGGCTTTCAATATGTTTTCTAAAGGAAACAACAAATTGGCAGTTCATCATTATTCTTTAGTAAATAGGGAGCAGAGGCAGTTCGAATGCTTCTTCTTTCACAGTCAGCCACGCATGGCGGAGGTAATCACACTTTCATTTCCAGCCCTAACAGTGTGCCATGCTTTAATGATTTTAATCAAACTCATTCACTCACTCTTTCAATAAACAAATATGAAGAGTCTGTTTTGATTTGCTTTCTTTCCACCTCCTGAGAAGCTGAAGGAACATTAGGGCCTGTGTTAGGAATTATCAAATATGTTTGTGTGTGTTTGCGTGTGCTTGGAATCCTTAACAACACTATAACAACCAATCAGTCAAAAAAAATGCAGCATCCATTAGTCGTTCGTCTTGTGTTTTGGGGCTTTATTATGACAACCATTGTGTGTTTGGTAATTTATGATTATCTAGAGATCAAAACAGAGACAAAATATATCATTTAAAACAATACAAATTCTGTCATTATTCACTCAGCACAGAAGATATTTTGGCGAATGTTCACAGTGCTTTTTCTTTAAAATGAAAGCATATAGGTCACACAGGATACACAGACTGTCACAGCCATCTTCAAGATGGACAAAAAACAACTACAAAGCACTATACTTTACTATACACTGTACAAAAACACAGATATGTTTTGAGGGCTGCGGCAGAAAATAACAACTTGTATCATAAGGACACTTTAATGGCACTTTAATGGTGCTTTTCACTTTTGATTGACAACCTCTGGTGACTGTATGCATTCACTGTATGGAAAAGAACAATGTCAACATACCGTTCGAAAGAAGAAAGAAACTGACATGGCAACATGATGGTCAGTAAATAATGCATAATGTTCATCTTTGGGTGAATTAAAGCCAATTAAGTCCAATGTGACTAAACAACATGAAAGTCTAAAGTTTCACAAAGAATATTTACCCTATTGATGCTGCAGTGCTTTTGAGGAAGTCCTTAAATAAAGGTTGTGTCAGAATTAGACTTAATTCTGGGTACATTCTCAGCAAACTTGTCCCTAAAGTAAAGTTAGGAAACACACACACATACACTATGCCTTCTGGTCTTTGAGTTCCTATAATTTATATTCATTAACATTGCTCTGTCTTATCATGTCTTTTTTGTAGAGTTCCAAAACATTTTATTAACTCTCTTTCATAGTTCAACAGACAGAGAGAGAGAGAGAAAAGAGAGAAAGAGTTTCTATCTCTCTGGTTTTATGGACTCTGGTCTTCACAGGTCCTGGAGGTTTTAGTCTATCTTTCAGACTATCAAACTAAATTTGTTATGCAACTTTGGATAAATTATTTTTTTTATAGATTTTTAATAAATGTTAAACAAATGCATTTATGCTGTCCAAAGTGAAAAATCTCAGATTGAAAAATGAATATGCTTTTCACAAGTATATATATATATATAAGTGATACGTATTTTTATATGCATTCCTGCTTATGATATTTCTGACACATATAGTACTCATAATGTTTCTAATCTAGGTTTAAGTTTTTGCTGCTACTAGATGATACAATTAATATGTGATCATGGTCTGATTAGATTTAACAGCAGTCTTTTATATCATATCAGTGTTCTGATATGAACATTGTAACAGAAGAGGCAACAGAGAAGTCTAAAGAGTCATAACCCACAGACACACACACACACACAGCTGCTGATAAACCCAGGTGCGAGTCGGTGACGGGAACAGAACATCCTCTGAAAGACACTTGGCAGGGGTTTGTATGAGAAAACTGACGTACACCCACCCCAACACCTAACACCAACACCCCCACCTCCCCCACACACATAAACACACACATGCACAGCTTTAAATTACATTTCTGAAAGAACACATTTTGGGTTTTGTGTGTATGTATTTTTATGTATGTACAGTCCACGTTTTTAAATGTCCTCACAATCTGTTGATAACCAACTTAGGACATTCACTATGAAGTGGCCCAACAGTTTGTGTCTCTGTCAGTGTGATTATCTATCCAATGATCCAATGTGCCTAATATAATTTCATATTATTTCATATAATGTTTAACATAGGTTTCTGTATTTCAGAAGTACAGACAGAAAGAGTTATGCATTTCTAAAGTCAGACTATAAAACACACCACCCAATTAAAACAATTTGCTTTACCATTAATTGACACAAAATAATTCTTATATGCATTTGATTTGTAACAGTGTTAATATTTAATCAAAAATAACTTTCCAGAATCACCCTTCACAAATGAAGAAAGTCATTAGCATCTACCTAGAAGTAATTTGGAGGTGTATCAGTGTCACAATACACAGACATACATATTCAATGAACCCGAGGAAAAGATTTAACCATAAGATGGACAGGTGCAGCAGCCCCCCAGTGACCACACACACATTTTACAGTGAAAAACATGCTGTTGTGGCCACTAATTATGTGTTTTGCATTTTCCTGAGAGTATTGGCAATTGGCCAGGTGGAAGACGCAAGGGCACTTATTGTCATTGGGCTGAAAACAAAAAGAAATAAAGAAATTCAAAACAAGTCATATCTACCTCACATTCTTCATTAACAGGTTGTTGCCTTAATTATATACTGTCAGCTGACAAAGAAAGCTGTTAAAGTTATAAAGAGCGACAAGATTTCGTCTCCAGTAGACTAATTTACCTAATTAACCATCATATCTTTAATGCATTCAAAAGTAAAGTATAGCAAAACAAAGTAGGTGTCACGTTTGGTAAATGATAATTAGAAACTGGGATTTAACTTCAACAATGGGAAGAAATAATTTTTCCAAATCATCATGTTTTGTAGGCAGAGATGTCTTGGAAGCTTTACAACTATTAGAAAAGCTTTATGCATCTGTCTAACTTCAAGACTTAAAGACATTTAGGAAAATGCTTTTATCCAAAGCAATGGTGAAACACTGTGATATCAACAAGAACAAACCACACTCCATGACAAAAGTCCTGAAGCCAAAGTCTTCAAGCCCATTTACACCAGCTTACTCTCTGAAGCCAAAATCTGTTTGTACAAGAGCACAAGGTGTTGCACCATGATTCTGGCATCCATGTCGGTTTTTCATCTCCTGATAACACCCCCAGAGGGCCGTAAAACAGTATCATCCTTACACACGCACACACTTAGTATCAAAGACAACTCAAATTACCAAATGTTTATAGATATGACATCAGATTTGTTCATTCCAAGGTTGTTTCTCCAGAGAGGAAGTGTTTAATGACAGAGAGCAAGTTGGAGAGCCACAGGGGGCCATCCAATCCATTGTCAATCCCATAGATGCGGGATCCAGAAAATGTCCTTGTGGCATTGCATGATGTAAGTCTTCAGACAGGCCTGAAAGCTAGTGGGGTGTAAAAGATTTATTTATCACACAGACAAGAAACATACATGCTGACACCCTGATCAAAGCAGATGTAAGAACCCCCTGGGAGATCCTCACACCCTCTCTGGAACACAGGGGGAGCTGAATTAAGAGAGACATGAGGAAGACAGGAAGTGGCTGAGGAGCAGAAAGACCCGCCGTGACACAAGGAGGGGAAGCGTTTGTGATTTAGGACGTCCCTCCTCTCTTTACAGTTTTAAAATAATTTGCTTTCATTTTTGAGGCATTATATTTCTCATTAACTCAAAGACAGGAAATCTTCTGTCGCACAGCTGCTCGTGTGGGGCTTTGAACATCACAATCCCTCTTCAACCACACAAGTTTATGGGTATGAGCGTGTCCATCGCTACAAATATTAAGACACAAGCAGGACTCTTGAGATGAAATCCTTAAACATCAGCGCACGTCTGTTCATTGTACATCTGCAATATGACAAAAGGCATCTTGTGTGTGTAGCGGCCATGACAAAACAATTTGATATATTCCCAAGAAACTTTTAGTTAGATAAATGCTGTATTTTAAAGGTTGTCTCTGAAGCTACAGCAGGCCTAATAGTCTTCTGTTTGTTTCTGGGAATAAGAGCAGTTTCTACCCAGTAGTATATAAAGATTTAGAGTGGTCTGAGACATTGGAGGAGATTGTGTTTATTGAAGGAATGTGTGAGCAAATTAGCAGACTTCACTGGCAATACCAGCGTGAAGGGAAGACAAATTCATTTTCATGGAGTAGAAGCTCTGTTGTTATCTTTATTGAGCAGACTCACTGACAAATTAAACTTTAGTGTGTGTATGTGTGTCTTCATAAATCTCACCTTAGTGATTTTAGTATCATAAGCCTAAGTGATTTTTTAGGATTTCTGTTTTTTCAATATACTTTCCACAGACAGTTTTCACTCATTGGTAGCCAAGTACAATTTTCACACAACAAATACTAAAACGCTTTTTGATTTTCACATTTTAATAAATATCTGGGTCTTGGGCAAGGATAAATAATGAAATCTATAAGAAAAGGCCAAGAAAAGTAGCAAAAATAAATTATGAAAGCATAGTAAAATGTTTTAATGTGACCTTCACTAAAGAAAAAAGAAAAGCTGAAATCTATTAACATTTTAATAAAAATATCAACCCTTGGGACATAAAACTGACCATAGTTGTACACACACACTCGCATGCACCATCAATCGCATGTTAAAGACGTGTGGAAATGTTCTCTTTATAACCTTTAATGAAGTCATCTATATTTGTTAAGTCAGGCCATTGTTTCACAACCTTGTAAAGGTCATGGAAGTACTGTGTGATGTACTGCAATAGATAATGTATTTTATCTGTTCTTCTCTGTCTGGCCTCTGTGCGTCTGTACAGAGAGCGAGTGCCACACCTCACCCTGATTAGCATACTAAACGCCCTCATAATCGATATGCTGATTAACTCTGAAGCCCTTGATGGTAATCTCATTCACAGATAATTCAATATCACGCTTATCTGGAGAAGGCATCCCCCCTTCAACAACTCTGTGTAAGGTTCCCATGTAGATATCTGACAAAATGGTTCGGCAAAGTGAAGACATTAATTACCCACAAATAGAGGACAAACTGATCTCTTTATCGCTTGCTATCTCTATCGCTCCCTTGCTCTTTCTCTCACCCTCAATCACAATCTTTCTCTGTCCTCTGCTGGAAAGCAAAGAGCGCAAATGTATGTTAATGTATCTAAAGTTTTGCCTGCTCTGTTTTGAGCCCATGCAAATTACTTGACAAAACTCTTTTTTTGTTTTAAATATTTTTTTGTTTTTTTAAATACAGATAATAATAAAAATAATAAAACATATCCTATTAACAATATTTGTTAATGCCTTAGCTAACATGAACAAACAGTAAGCAAAGTATTGTTTACAGCACAGTTTATTAACACATTGATTATTTGTGTCAGGTCATTGTGTATTTCCTAATGTTCATAGATGCAATGTTTAATCTTAAAACGTTTAATTAAATGTTGAAATTAAAATTAAGATTAATACATGCTGTTTAAGTATTGTTAATTGTTAGTTCATGTTCAATAAGGTAATATTGGCCAGTGGAACCATAATATAATGTGCTAAGAGAGAGAGTGATAATAATAATAATAATAAAAAAGTAAAAACTTAATAAAGTTTAGTATTAAACTAAATCTTATTAAAGAAACTAAAGGAAGGATGTTATTCATCTATTCAGGGACATTTGCCTCTTAATCTAAAATAATTAAGCCAATATAAGAAAAAAGAAATACAGAAAGTACAGAAAAATAAAAACAAGAAATGTGAATGTGTGTGTGTGCGTGCACATGAGGCAGTGTTGGTTTTTTAGAACAGCCATCCTAACAATGTTTAATTGTGTCAGTAAAGTGGGACAGCTTTGCAATGTGACCTTGCGAAGGCTCAAACCAATTCTACTTTTGGAGAGCGTTCTGTCTCAGCACCCGGATGGCATGTATTCTCATTACGACTGGTGTCACAGTGGGCTCAGAACAGCGGCCCGCCACAGCACAAACCTTGTCAACTCACAGCAAGAACAGTTTCAAACCAGCATTTGTGAGTGCAGTGTTGCAGTAATTCATGTGTTTAACTGCAACTGATGTATGCAAGACTGAACCACTGTGAACATCTGACATTACACAAATATAACTCACTGCTTCACTGATGGCTAACCTTTGATTAGAAGAGGTCTACAAGATCAACAGAACATGAATTTTGTTGTCATGTTTTTGAGATGTTTTATTTGTAACATGGCTCTTTGCTATGATACAAAGACGGGTGATGGTTTAGGAGCCCTTGCTTAAAATAAGAGCATAAAAGTAGGGCAAACTTCTAAGACGGCTGATTTTTGGGGCAAGGAACATGTTGATTATTCTATCTGAATGTTTATCCAGGTCTCAGGGTTTGATTGGTGATCTTTAGGGTTTGCAGTGTTTGTATTGTGGGCTTGACTTGAAAGCAATTTCTTAAATATTTTATTGCATTTTTGAATCAAGCCCTTGTCAGTGTTGAGTCAGTGTTTCAAGCCCTGTACTTGACAACAAAGATACACGTTTATAAGCATTGCAGACTTGTGACCGCATTCAGAATTTAATTCAGAGTGTATTTGAATTCCTATTCAATTCCTGAATTTAAATTGAATTTGAACTGAGGCAGCCAACAGGATGCCTACAGGCAGAATTAAAATGGACTAAATTTAAAAAAATTAAATGTTTTTTCAGTGTAATTTACGCATAAACATGTTATCATACACAACATATATTTCACAGAAACATTTGATATTTTCATAAATTATTGTTTGAAATGCCACCTGAAAGTTCATGTAACATTTTTCATAGACAAATTAAATTTTTATGTTCATATTATTTTTTATTTTGCACAGTACTGAATTTAGTTTAGGAAAATGTGGCTAATCAATTAAAATTAATAGACATAATTAGTAAAAAAAATGAATGATGCATTTATTTATGTTTGGTGCTGGACTTAAAATTCCCTCGCTGTGTTGATCTATTCACTTTTTACTTATTCAATAAATTCCTGTAGCTGTCATTCAAATTCAAATTCCAAATATCCTGGGGAAA
The DNA here is from genome assembly GCA_036877525.1 of Chromobotia macracanthus. Classification (NCBI taxonomy): domain Eukaryota; kingdom Metazoa; phylum Chordata; class Actinopteri; order Cypriniformes; family Botiidae; genus Chromobotia; species Chromobotia macracanthus. The sequence continues at coordinate 8,413,202 of JAZGTH010000020.1, read as the reverse complement.
CTTAATCCAGATTTCAGCTCATGAATAGAAAGAGAGAAAATCTGAATGAATTTTTGCCTAACCTGCTGTGAATATGCAAGAACAAAGAAGTAGGTGTAAGAATAGAAATATTGTCAGTACACCTGATGAAACGAAGATTAATGGGGAAGTGTCTGATATACATGACCTTTGACCCAGACACAAGAAGAGTGAAAAGTTACGATTCAACGGATGGCTAAGCATCTGGCAAAACACTGTATCAATAACTTACAGTGACAACTGGCATATTGAGAAAGTGCATCAGAGTATGCATAAAGTGTACAGGGGTTTGTGTGTAGGAGTGTGTATGAAAAAGACAGTGGGTGATGAGCTTGTGTGTAATGTGTCTGATGTGTGTTCTGTGTGTCACCGCAGCCATCTGGCTGTGCAATCAAGGCCGGATGATACACAGTATATGTTGTCAGCTCTTAAAGTCTGCTGACCAATTAATATGCTGAATATTTTTAGATCACACTTTAGAATACACATAAAAGATCACTAGCTGATCAAATGAATTTCCGCGCTGGTTCAGGCTGCTTTAAGCTGGTTGCTCAGAAGAACACTTTACTGTTTAGAAGCTGATCTTTAAAATCTCAGGAGACACAACATAGATCTCAATTATGGTTCAAGCATCAGCATTTTCTCAGATGTTTCTCCTACTCAAATTCTTAAAACAGAATTACAAATTGACACAAAATAATGGTTGATATACCATAAGCGTATAGGGCTATAAAATGATGCCATAGCTCTGATCATTTGGTCTTGGAAGACTGTGATATGAAATGTTTGAACTTGATTTTGAATGTTTGATTTTGGTATCATGGTTGTTATTGTCTCTGGTCTACATTTGCTCTTAATTTAATTGCATTGCTGATTAGGAGAAACAATTAAGATATTAAGGAAATCTCATTTATTATTCTTTCCTATGAAAGAATAATAAATCTGTTTTTTTTTCATTCTGGTCAGCCAGAATGAACTTTCTTGAGAAGCTTAGGAAGAGCAGGAAACTCCTGTTGGTTAAGCGTGCTAAGATGCCTGCTGGGGACACCAGCACACCAGCATCCCACACTGTGGACCAGCTTCAAAACACAACATATGCTGGTAACCAGCAGCAGTGCTGGTTGTTATAACAGGATAATCCCTTAAAATCGTGTTCAAATCAGTTATATAACAGTCTGCCACCTCCTAAGTCTAGTTAGAAGTTAATTTACAGTACTGTAATGAGCAGAAGCTTCTCTCAGTGTGCGTCTGAGCTCTTGGTCTCATCTCTGTTTGAATGGGATATGGCAGAATCCCACCCACAGAAAACATGGCCGCCTTCCAGACTCACCACACACTCTGACCACAGCCAAGAGCAGCTCTCTCTTTTCTCCTGACCCTTCTGATTCTCCTTCCTCTTCATCTATTTGCACTGCTATTTTCTCCACTTACTTCATCTCTGATCTTGGCTTTTCTTCACCTTGGGTGCTTTCACCTCTCTGCTCACCCTGGCCTTTTTTCTCTGTGTGAAGGAATCTCCTTCAGTCAATCAATCACTCACTCATTCATCCTTACTGCTGGTGTCTGACAGGTGAGATTCTGTCCTGTTGGTCCCACACAGCCAGAGGTTGGGCAGATCTAAGGGTTTAGAGAGCCAAATAAAAAGCAGGTTTCTGTATTCTTCTTATCTGCCATAACCGCTGTCTGCTCATATTGGCTTGTGAAACAGGTACAGGATATTAACTTTAATTTAATAGCTAAACACTGTACAGAAAATTGGCATGCGTTTGAGACTACAGTCGATACTGCAAATCATTGTGTGACATTTAGAAATGACTACTTACTATGTAAGTAATATTCATTATTATTAATCTTTCATCAACCTTTAATGGGAAATGTTGGTTATTGCCCCATTAATGGAGAAAAAATAACTCTATCTAATATTAGCAAACCTGTCGATATGATAATGCCATTCAGAGTACTGCTCTCATCAGCTGACTAAACCAATCTCCCTGGGTGTTTATTTGTGCGTTGAAAAACTGCTTGCGCTTTAATTCCCTCACCGTCAATTCTTGTTTTCAGTCCAGGGGTTAAAAGTTATAAATTGAAAGACTTTTTTGTAGCAATCTGACTGTCGAGCTATAAATTACGACAAGAAGAGAAAATGTAGGGAGCAGAGGAGTGGGTCAGCATGATTTATGAGCGACAGAGAACCACCTCCAAGGCGGAGTGAACGAGAGAAGATCCATTAAAATCAAGTCCCTCTGCCTCACTGATCTGCATGGTATCTCCACCTGCCTGTCACACTTCTTCAAATATGAATTTTATCTGTTCCCAGCATCCACCTGTACTTCATCAAAAACGTCATTTCTGAGTGGGAATGGCTTCAGAGCACACGCTCCTTGTGCCCCTTCTTGAAAAATGAAGTCGGGTTAAAGTTGTTCCAATTGAACCCGGCCCCTTTTCCCCAATTATTTTAATTAAAGCAAGTTCTCAGTTACACGTGAGAATCGCAGTCACAAAAAGTAATGCCCCACGCAAATGAATTCTAAAACACCTTTATCTCTCCCCTTCCCACAGAAGCCTGTAAACAAGATATAGTCCACCAAACAAATTGTGGTTGTCTTGGCTATTTACCTCAGCAGCATCTGATCAAACAGCCCACAAATGATATGTTTTACTAGTACTCACTCGAGCAGAGTGTGTAAGCATGTACACACCATAACTCACTAGTCCTTCAGCTCCAACTCGTCCAATAATGCTCCCCTGTGCTGTGTTAACATTTACTGACTCCAGCGACATTAGCTCAGTTTTCCCCAGGAACTGGTAGCTGGGCTCAGCTAAACGTATGATGGTGCTTGGAGTGTTTGGATTGTTATATCTGTTCTTAGATGCAAAAACCTTTAAGATTTGGTTGATTAGCCCCTGCTAATAGATATCATAACTACAAGATTTGATGAAAAAAACATAGATTTTTCATTGATAGTCATTCAGAAGAAGCCATGGACAGGAAACATTGCAAATATTTAATTATAATACAGTAAATGTTTTGGGTTTTATTATAGAAAAAAATGGAAGACTCAAAAAAGCATTACAGATTTTTATAAAATAATGATTACGGATTAGTCACATGCAGAGGCTGTGCTGTAAAATTATCATTGACAGTGCTAAAAGGACTGAGTTTTTTGACATGGTCTACATTTATCTGTCATGTTTATTTCAATTTACCCATAATTATGTAATTACATCATTACTTTGTATGGAAAGTAAGTGTGTTAAAAAGTGCTGTTTTTTCCCTGTCAGTTGGCTGAGAGCTCTTTCACACACAAGGGAGAGAAAGGGGCCTACATACCACATAAAGAGAATTAAAACAACAATGGACACGCTAGGTGTAAATGGCTTTCATTCTTCTTTTTGTCAAACTGAAAATCTGGAAACTGTGTAAAACTTTTGGTTAACGCAAACCTCTGAACTCATGACATTTACTCAGATAATTGGCCAAAAACAAATGTACCAGCTGAACAACTGCATTTGAGAGGAACAGGAATGTTAATAGATATCATTATCTAGGTATTGTAAACCCTCTCTGGGTCCAAACCACCAGCAGGCCCAGTATTCTCCCTCAGAGTGGGTCACTGACAGACAGGTGAGATGTCTCAAAGGCAGAACCAGACTGGTCTCGGTGGTCATCATTATAATGGCAGTGAAGCAGTAATAATCAATGTAAACAGTGTATGGGAGGGAACATGTGCTGTACCTAGCGTTCGCAAGAGACATCACAGTCTGTTCAACACTGGCCACGTACGCACACACACACACACACAAAACAGGGAGCCCTTGTTTTCATCTCTCTCTCACCCCTTTTCTCTCCCTCCTTGTGTGATTTATCTCTTCACTGCCCTTCCTTCCATTTTGTCTCTGTGGAGCCGTCACCATTGTGATTTGTGCGCTGTTCTCCACCGATGCATCTTAAATTATCACCGTCTGTTATTAAACAGGAGCACTTAGAGTATTTGCAACGCCTCACACACACAAGCAGGTAGGAGGGGTACCTGCGGTGTCAGCTGGTGGCTGCGGGCTATAAAAATGGCAGTGTAAGCAAATCTGATTGGGATTTAAAAACAGCAGCCACACTGTACCGCCCATCAAGAATCAATCACGGCACACGTCGCCATCAAACACGTGCGGAGTGCGAGCGGTAAACAACACGTGCGCCAAAGCATCAGCACAGGTGGGACTAGTGGAGGCGTGTCTGCATATGTTGTGTGCATTTGTTTGATCGCCTGTTTGTTTTTCTCTGTCTTTCCCTTCAAAAATATGAATCATAAAGGCTTGCTTTGTGATAAACAAGTGCTCATCACGAGCAGTGGAGTAAAAATGGGGTTTGGGATATGGAACGTTCTGTTATTTGTTCTTCTGTTTGTCATAGTCTAACGAAACTGTCACTGTGTCACTGATGTGGGTATCTGTCAACATAATACCAGCTCCTCTGAAAGGAATAATGGTGTTTTTGGGCATTATGGGAAATGAATGCTTCCGCATACTTTTGAGTTCTTGTCTTCGGTGCCCACAGAGCAGTTTACAATCTTTCACACGAATGCACACACTTATACACACTGAGCGTAGAGGCAGTCACAATGGTACTATTTTCATCAAGAATTTTATTGAGAGTTTATTATTTACCACTCTAACTGTGAGGTAGTGCACTTGAAAATATTACATACCAAACGTTTCATGCTTTTTACAAAACAAAAACACAGAGCGTTACTGTGGACATAAACTTTAAGTAGTGAAGTTTTGGGCTATTTTGGTATAATGGTAGACAATATACTTTACAGTGGCCAACAAAATGAAGTTTATAATGAAATTTACAAAGTAAACCAATTTCTGTGGCATATCTTAATATTGTGTTGTTATGAACTCTGGTTTGCTTCGTAATTTTCATTGTGTTGTTCACCTGTCTATCTAGTTTTCCTAAATTAAATATAAAGCTGAAATTTAAGAGAACTTGTTTTAATAATGCCTGCATATTGTGAATTGCATATATTTTATATTCTGTTATATAATAATTAGTAAGCCAACTGCAAATTAAAACTACCGTCCACTGCACACAACAGCATGTCAAACATTCCAAAACAGCATTTTCACAAACTGCAAACCTTGTTTTGTCACATCAGAGTTAATTATGAGCGATTTTAAATGGTGCACCTGCTTTCAGATGTAACTGTTTACTGAGAGAGTTGTGATTTTACCTAGAACACTTGACTAAACACAGCACGACATTGGGTACAATTAGTTGTTTGAGTTCCAGCTGCCAAAGTACTGTGTTCTGCTAGAGTGGAAAATAACTAGCATATAAACTTAATTGTGCTACTGCAGTAAACAGGTTATTTTACAGGGTAAATTAACGTATTTGGGGAGTCATCAGCATGCACATAATCTCTGATTGGACACTGCAGAGATGTATTTAGGGGTCACAACACCTATATTTCACAGAAATAACCCATCAACTCAGTTTGGACATAATCATGTGACCATCACCTCATCAGCTTTTGTTTGCTCATGGATTTTATGGATTAGTTTTGAGAACTGAGTTCACATGAAAGCCTATCAAACTCAAGCAAGAATAAGAGGAACAACAGATTAGATGTTTTTTACCACTTTTGTATGAAATGTTTGAATTATTGCATATGTTTTAATACGCAATATGCATATTTGATATAATCAGTATGTGTGTGTGTGTGTGTATATAAACAACTAAAAGGTACTTAATAGATATTATTAAGATACTATTACTATAGATACAATTTTAGGAGACATTTGTTATGAATAAAATACAAGAGCAAAATCACACGCATGTCGGCTGCTCTTCATGGGCTGATCTCTATGTCCAAGTGAAGGTTAGACAGAGGTCAGCAGAGAAACAAAATACAACTGGTCATTACCATTTATCTTTATCTTTTTTTATTCATGATCTACGCAGCACATGCAAAGATGATGTCAAGTTTTCTATCCTTTCCATTTGCAGTTCATAGATCTGTTCATCTGTTGTTCTAACTTTAATTTACAAATCTCTTTATCCAGAATGCTGCAGTGGCTTGGAAATAGTACAGAGAATCACCACACGTATTTCCAGGAAACGTCGCAGCAGTGTAGCTTCTAGCAGTGTGTGTGAGTGACGAACTTCATCAGTGACATTTACAAAGCCCTGATAAATTCTTTCATTAGCCAAGAGAACACAAGGCTCTCTATCTTCTGCATAATTATAGCGTGTTAGATATATTTGTACATTTAAACTATACCACATGCATGCCTTAATCGCTGCACACATTCACTCCAATTCTTTCTCTCCCACCAACATTAGCATTAAAACAATTTGAATGGAAATGTGTGCTACAAGAAAATGACTAAATTTAATCAAACAATCCTTCTGGGTATTTATATACATTATAAAAAACTTCAGTTGAGAAATAAGACAGGAATAAAAAGAAAGAGAGAGTGACCTTGAACAGAAGTAAAGTAAACTGGACTGAATAATGAAGAACCACCAGGGATCAGCAACAAGGAGTTGTGTTAATGACTGATATACTCCACAGACAGAAGAAACCCTCTCTGAGATGCCCAGACTTTGAAGGTTTGAAGACATGTAAACTGGCTTTCATAATCCTCAAAGACAGACCAGCAAACCTGTAACATCTTTTAAAGCAATTAAGCAAATACCATTTTTTTTTATTAAATATGAGTCAAAATCACACACAACAGTAGCTGACACTCCTAACTGTATCGTAACAACAGTTTTGGCTGTGAAAATGTACATATAAATGCCACAGCTTTAGACACACAACAAGATCACTCCTTACTAACACCATTCCTAACACTTCAAAGTTTTCAAACAGTTAACTGACCTGTGATTTCTAGTCAATAAAATGTAGCAAAAATGGTCATGTTTTTTTACATGTATATATGTTTATTTTTATATTGCATACATAAAGGAGCCCATTTACTTAATCATACACAAACTAATTCCATATAAATTTCACTACAGCTTAATGAAACTTTAATAAAATGTTGGAGAAAAACTCTGAAATGAACATTTTGAACTTTCAGTCATCTAGTTTGCTGGGACAAAATGTCCTGTATAAAGTTCAAAGCATCTCCTGTGTTCCTCTAAATTTTTGAAAATGCGCATTTTCAAGTGCCTCACAGAACTTTCAGGTCAGTGGAGTGAAGGAATATTCCAGGATGATGAAACCAGGAAGAGTGTAAAATTTAAAGAAGAAGAATTTTAGTCACCTAGTTACTTGGAGTGCTTTTCAGAAAAAAACAAAGCATACTATATGCACTCTTCATTTTTAATTATAACAGTGTGAAATTTTGCAACCTTGAAGGCCGAACACTTCTATTTTGCAATATTTTTCTAAATGAATAAATAAAAGAATAAAAAATCATTAGTCCAAAGCAACATGCTTAAAAAGCATCATTTTAATAATCAATGGTTTCCTAAAAAACATACAATACTCAAACACATATTACACAGACCTTAGGGTCACAACAGAACTATTACTATAAAAGCAATATATAATGCAAGTAAATGCATAAATGGAGTTTATTGAATTAAGATTAAAATACCACACTCCCAAAGAAGTAAGACTTACAAATAAGAACAACAAAATAAAAATGTAGTAATGCACATTAGTGAATGAAAAAAATAACAATGTGCCCTAATGTGATTGAAAATTGCTTTAGCCCTGCAGTGATGAGAAACTGATTTATTTCTAACAGCAGTAAAGTCCAAAGTCTTTAAACGGGAACAGTTTGTTCATCAGACCTCAAGTTATCCAATTTGCAAGTGAAAAATGTGGAGAGCGGGCATTTGGAGAGAGAGCTGGCCATAAACGAAGCGCTCAGAAGTGCTTCAAGCAGCGGATTGGCTCTGCAAAAAAAAAAGAAGAGAGGAGGGAAAAAAGGCATTTCTCACTCTGTGCTCTTTAGAAATGTCACATTTTTGGAGGCGGTGTGAATGAGGATGGCTCTCCATACAGAACATCACTGCTGGCCATTAATATGCAGCAAATAATTACCCTCGGCTTCCCTTACCTCTCGCATTCAGTTCACAACAGCACTTAAAAATACTTCACTGGAGCAGCGGCCTGCCACGACCCAGACAATAGAAACATGTGGGCAATGAAAGAGGAACGGTAAAAGCAGACCTGCATGCTTACATGCATTATCCTAAACACACACACAGGAGTCATTAACACAGCAGAGCAAATGAAATGATTGTGTACAGTAAATCAGGCATCTTTACATGTTTATGTTTTGTGTAGGAAAGGTTCTGACCTGTCAGATTTCAGAGAGCCGGTAATTACGTTGACCCCAGATGTCACCTGATGTCACCATTTGGTAGATTACAGCTTCACATCCCAATCTTCCCACCAGTTGTTCCCACGGTAACACAGCCTGCATGTTGACAGGAGGCGGTTGCCAGGCAACGGAGCTCTCGTTGAGCCTGTTATTAAAACATCCTTGGGCATGAAAAGGAAATAAACTTTGTAATCGCAACAAGTCCGGATATGAGTCCCACCACCCGCTTCATCAACCATGTGTGTGTGTTAGCACATGAATTATCCACGACCCTCTTTTGTTCATATTTATTCACTCACCCATGTTATTTTGTTCATTTTTTTATCATTTTCTATCCCCAAGTCTCTAAATGTGCAGTGAAGCTCTAAAAGGCAGTCACATGCCTCTGCCCACCTGTTGTACAAAGATGGGTAAAAACCAGGGCTGTCAATTGAAAAAATCATTGAATTAATTACATGATACACTGATCTAATCTAATTAACAAAAAATGTATCACATACAGCAATAGGGGCTGATAAAAGCCCCCAAATGAACATCATTAGACATTATTAAACAGTGGTAGATGAGTACTGAATAGACATTATGTGACTTAAAACATTATACTGTTTGTTTACTTCAATATCACTGAAATTAAGCCGTTCACTACAGTGTAGTTCACAGCTAATTGGTTTACAAGAGTGGGTCAATTTGTCCAGCTCTTAAAGACCATTTACATGAAACATACTCATGAAATACATCTGGCTGTTTTAATTGCTGCTACACTGTGTGCACACATGTAAGACATGCTGCCCTGTTTTCTGCAACACCTTACCTGACGTCTGGAATCAATCAAGTGTTTGTGACCAACAGTCCTGTCACACCATCATTGCTTGTGTCACACTAGTAAGCAAAACTCTCTTCACCATTCATAAACTGTAATAGGTTAAGTAAACAGTCATCACTGTGCTGGATGTACCTGTATTTACCACCTACACATGTAAATGTTGCTCAGTACATTCTCAGTTGCTCAGTAAATGTTGCTCCATACATTCACTTGATTCAAGTGAATGTATGGAGAAAACATCAAAGTGTTCCACTTTTCTCCTTTAATCTGCTTTGGAGGAAGCAGGACAGGTGGTCAACCCATGGTACACACAGACTTTGATGACAGGTCACTTTTAAAGCTTTTGAAGCCTCACAAGATTTACTGTTTCATCAGTGCAAGACCCAATAATATTTCTGGCATCAGGCTTTATCTGCTGCTAAATTTGTCTTCATTTTCATAACATTTGCACAGCAAGGCCATATAATGTCAAAAATTGATATTTTTACATCTACTTTCGTTGTACATCACTAGTTCTTTGAGAAATTACCCGAAACCCTTGTCTATAACAGTAGACTCCACATTCAATCAGCTCATATGTACGTTTCCACCTCTTTATTGGCGTCTCTTGCTCTTTTTCTTTATTTTAGTAGTCTTAAAGGGAAGGTGGGAACTTAATGAAGTGTGGATGATCGACTCCAGCACATTTATCATTGACTTTGACTCCAGTTTGTAGAGTCATGAATAATTTATTGTGTATGAAAGAAAGTTTAGAACCTTGCAGAGGTATAACGTTTTGTGTGTGTGTGTGTGTGTGATATATACCTCCCTGAAGCCTTCCTTGAATTCAAATTAAGCTGGGCCACAGTTGTGGTGCTTAGTGGTGACTCCATCTTCAGAGTGCTCTGTGTTTGCTAACAGTTTCTTGTTAATCAGCTATAGATTTCTTCTGCAGGAAGGGGTGGGGTGGGGTGGGGCAGTTTAGGTTCTAGGACAAAAACATGAGATGGTCTTGTTCACTTCTCTAAGACATTTAGAAGCAGATGAAAGAGACTTATGACTTCTGTTAAGAGTTAAATATAGTATAAGGCCTTTGGCATACACCAACCCCTCAAGACACTAAAGTTCACACTAAAAGTTTTAGAGCAGATCTGGGATGGTATGACCATGAAGTTTGTTAGACTAGTAGCTGACCCACTTGGGACGGCTCTGTTCTGAACTCACACTCTAATCAGTTTATAAAAAATAGGGAATCTGGTTCATGTAAATCATTCCATCAATCCTAATCATGAAGTCTGTTTATTGATTACATACATTAACAATATGATTGACCCTGTGGTGCTCACTTTAATGGCAAAAGCATTTTCAAAGACCATAACGTGTAAGAATTTTTAATCTAAAGCCAATGACAAAGGGTGTGATTAGATTTGACTGACCAAATTTAGAAGACGTGTTGAATTATTTATTCCACAACATTTTAGACAAACACCTTTTCTAATCGTGTAATTTACAGTACTTATCAAACATAAAACTACTTGTATAAATTGCATCCATAATTCACTTGGCTTGAACATCTAAGAGGGCATGTGGCCCCCGAATGGCCATTACAGTTCTCACTCTGGCAATCCAAAGAGAAGTATACTTCAATTTGAAGGGACAATTTGCCTGGAGCAACCTGGGATTAAGTACATTGCCCAAGGGCACAGAGGTAATAGGAAGGTATTTTATCCGTAGTAACTCTCCAGTTTCTAAATCACTTCTACTTGAAAATAAACCTGTAACCTTTTGGCTAGCAGGCCATACTTTTAGCCACAGGGCGACCAGCACTCCACGACACGCTCGCACCCCTTATCCTCTCACCAGCCCTGGGACTAATTACACTAGATTGTCAGACAGTAAGGCTATGACATTAAATGTCATTGGTGATGTCTCATGAGAACATTACCAAAGCCTTCCTCTGATTCATTTTCATGGAGGACACACATGTACGTATTAATAGTTTTTACAATGGATTGCAGCAGCTATGAGATTAGAAATATGGGTCTCTACCCTGAAGACTGTTGTTGATCCCTGTATTAGTGGGGTACAAGTAGGTCATACCATCTTGCAATACCATGTCAGTATGACAGGGAAAATTTCGTTTTTGAAAGCCTGAGACTTATATAGCATTACACCTGGGGCCACTCTCCTCTTTACCTGAAAACAGACTTCAGAAATGGAAATGTTCCTTGTTGTATTCATTGTCACATTAAGTATTTGTGGGTTTTGCTCTCTCTCTCTCTCTCTCTCTCTCTCTCTCTCTCTCTTTCTCACAACACAGTGGGTGGGGTTATGTTTAAGACTATCAGTGATCCCTTGTTCTCCCTATTGAAGGATAAGAAAACCAAACAAAAGAATACAACAAGAACACGGAGGAAATCAATTACATTAGGGCTGCAGCACCAGCCTCAAGCCCTGGAGACCAACGCAGTCAAAAGCAAACTTTATTCATTAATGCAAAATTTAATCAGAGACTCCCTCCACTGAAAACACTAAATCAAAGCAATTCATTATGTGTAAATAAAATATACAGATACTCTTAAAGGCTCCATTATGTTTTAATTTCACCAGTCATGAGAAACATCCCAGATGAGATGTTATGAGTGTAGAATGTAGTTTGTAAACAATTAGACTCCATCCCAAAGGGACGAGAACAATCTCACGCCACAGAGCTCAGCTGAAAGAGGCCGACCTACGCATTTCCTGCTCTCTCAACCCCTTATTAAAGCTATTATCATCTGTCTGATTGTTTCACGCACCTGGACTTTAGTGGGAGTCTCCTCTGAGTTTTCCACTGATGGAAAAATAAAGCAGTCTTTATGAGAGTTTTAGGGGTGCTGTACACACAGACTGACATATGATGATGAAACTAAAGAATACAATTACACAAACATGCAGACTTAAATACATTTTTTTGATTTGGTTTAAATTGCCTTATTATGCACCTAGAATTTTAAATGGGGTTCTAAATGAAAGTTGTGGAGGAGCTTGTTCATCTCATCCTGTCAATCACATCACATGTATATATAATTGGTAATTGTTATCTATGCTTCACTACCCCTACATTTTGAAAACTTAAAAAGGAAACAGCAGATACAATTGTAAACAAAGGCAGAAATACATCAACCACAAGCTAACAATTCTGTGTGTGTTAGTCACTCTCATAAGACCTCTCATAAGACCTATGCACACTGTCCCAGTTTCAGAAGTCTTTGCGGTCATGCTGAAAGTACTTTGGAAAGTGATGTTACAACCCTCTCCGTCTGGTCTTGTGTACTGTTGTAGTGACAGTGTATTTATCACAGGGACAGTCCCTCAGGAGCAGCTTGGGGTTAAGCGCTTTACTCAAGGTCACTATGGCGATAGCTCAACCTATAACCTTTCAGTTAGCAGCCCAGATCTTCAGCCAGAATGCCACACTTACAGCATCAGTGAACAAGACTTCTTTTTGGTCTGTGGTCAAAGGACTCCATAGACCTTCTTTTACAGAGAGTCAAAGATGAGTTTAATATTATTATTATGGGGTGAATTCTTCCTTTACTATTATCTATTTTCTTACAGTATAATAGAAGCTGATGCAGGCAGGATGAGAGCCATACAATATGTCTGTATGTTTAAGAAGTGATTTCCATTAATCTAGGTAATATGGATTACTGTGTGGCTAAAGAACTTTTACAGCTCACAATAAACATAAGTCAATAAAGCCTTTAATATCAGGGATTTATAAGGGAGAACCGGTGACTCTGCTTGTAAAATGTTTCACTTTACCAGCAGGAAGGGGCTAAAGTCACACTTTTAAATGTTGCTTGCTTTTTAAAGCATCTAACTCCCCAGTTACTTCAAACATCTGACAGATTTCCAAAATTACCACTTGTCAGAAGAGGACTGAGAGCTTCCTGTGTTTGAGGACACAGGATAAACATGCAGTTGATTTATTTTTCCCCTCACACTGGCGACAAGTGTCAGATCTAATTTGGAAATAAATCAAAGTTATTCAGAACTATCAAAACTATTTCTTTTTCCCTAGTGACTGTACTGAGTCATTAGTGCTCTGACAGCTCTGCATGCCCTTATTTCTAATCACTAGAGCTCTGTAGGTAACATCCATCTTTTATTTAAAGAGGAATCTGGGTAACACAGAATGTTGCCGAGCTTGTCTGTCATCTACTGCCATTTACTTTTTGTTTCTGACCTCAGGGTGGCCATAATCATTTTCTCTCTGAGGTAAAGCCATGCACGGTGCAGTGTGTACACCTAAAATGTCATAGCAGTAATTATATACCATCTAACTTACACTGATTGGTCCTTTGGACTGTTGTGACCTTTTGACTGATTTAGAAAGTTATTATTACTGATAGGAAAATTGTTACCAGATATTGTATATAAAATTTACTGAGTGTTACAGCTAACTTTAAAGCCTAATCTTTTGGAAGTGATTTTGTGAAGGATTTAATACATCTGTAAAACATTTTTCAGTAGTCTCAACGCTTAGGATTTTAGTCTCAACGCAAATTTTCTTTTTTCTTTCTTTGTCCTTTACTCTTCAGGGTAGATGAAAACGTCAGGACAATTGCGGTGCAGATGCACCTGCGACAAACGGGATGGTGATCAACTCCTTTCTTTATACTCATGGGTCTGATTAGCATTTCCTGCTAGAAATATTCAATAGTGAGTCTATGGTAAACCAGACACTGAAAGGAAAAAAATAAGAAAGAAATTTGAAGAGAATGGCTTTGATACATTGCAATTAATGTTCTTAAATTGAACTGACTGATGCTCCTTACTAAAAGGTCCTCAAATTACTCACTAAATTACAGAATTTACTTTCTTTTTATTTCCTTTATTTCCGTCTTTCGATTCCTCACTCTGAGGTTAGTGCACCCCAGGGGGAGATGAGCAGATAGCGATGTAATGAATTAAATGGTTCATTATTATGCACTAAGGCCAATTAAAGCAGGTGTCATTAATCGCTGTTTATCTTAATAATGGACCTAATGAATACTACCTCTTTTTCACACCAAAAAATGCATTTTTTTGCACATCTCTCTGTTTTACTCGGCCCCCCGATCACACATCCTCATCTTCTCTTCTGCACTTCATTCCCAGAGCGGAATTATTAGAGAATTTGTCAGCATCACAAACCATCTTATGTGTATGCTGGAAAGAAGCTGACTGTCCTTTGAAGATTTTTTTCTCCTCCTCAGTTGCAAGGGGTGAAAATGGAAGTGTATGTTTTTGATCAGCAGGATGACACGTTAAGGCCCCGCACCGCTTTGATGGGGTTGTCTTGCGTGGAGCTGGATGTAGTTCAAAAATGCGAGATGCGGACAGAAATGTCGCAGGTGAGGGAAGCCTTGACCCTAGTGCGACAAATGGAATGGGATAGGGAGAGAATGACAGGGTTTAATATTTAGAGAGGACAGGAGAAAGGACATTTCACTTCTTATTTAAATGTATTTAATAAAAGTAATTACAGAATTGTTAATTAATGTAGGGGAGACCTGATTTGTAATGAAGTTGTACATCACTATTGAAATCACTACTGTACATGCCCATCACTCTCCTTGAGTGACAAAAGAGGCTGTAAGCGGCACATTCAGTAATATACAACACAGTCACTGCCTACTGACACGATTGCTGACTGTAGTAATCTCCACAATAAATATTTAATGCATAATATTACTCTGTTCTAGTTTACAAACAAAGCCCATTCAATAAATCATAGAGAAATATTCCACATTATTTTTGATGTACTGTAGCCTAATGAAACTTTAGAGATGACAGGGGAATGATTTGAGCTAAACAAGATCTCAGTCTCCCAGCTTGCTGGAAAGGCCTGCACAAGAAATAAAAGCATTTGCAATTACATCATTAATTATGAGAGCACTGAAATAAATCTGTTACCTTGAAAACTCTGAAGCATTGCAAGTGGTTAACTGGCCAAACACAAAATATGGATGATCTGTTCTCTGAAATAGACATTTTGCATTTGCAATTACATTGCCATTGGTAATTGCGAAAATACAGATTTATAATTGTTGTGTCTGATCCACTGATAACATATGCTGCAATAAATTATTTTTAAAACTATTTGGGGAAAAATGAACATTTTGCAGTTTTATAAGAAAAATGTAACTAAAGTCTTGGAATAGACCTGACATATGCAATTTCTCTCTACATAACATTCATGTTCAGAAGTCTAGTTACCAGCAGTCACAAATCAAATAGCAAGATAATCTTTATATAGACATCTGCAACTTTATCAGCTCCCGTCACTTCTGTGTATTTGTGTACAGTATGTGTTTGTTTGCATGCATGCAGCGGAGTGTCTGGATGCCTACTTCGTTGCTTTGAAATTTCTGTTGGACCACTGGCTGCGTGGGCTCTTTTTTCAACACCTCAGGAAAAGCCATTACCGCCAGGCCTTCTGTAAACAAGCCCCGCCGCCTGTTTGTGTTCGTCACAGCTAAGAACCTGTTGTAATAGTTTTTCATGGTCATTTCACACAATCAAATTATGCCAAGAAAAGCAGTGAGGAAGAAAGGGAAGAAAGTTAGCACTCCCCAGTTACAGAATAAATAAGAGAGGCAGGGGGTTGGCCAGGGAACGTGGAAAATGTAAATGTTTTTGGGGGTTTTAATCAAAAAACGTCGGCTGATGAATCATAATATGATTTTCTACCCTTAAAAACAGGGCAATATTTATCCTGGGGTAAAACTGCTGTGAAATTGGAGGGGAAGGGCTGGTGTGACTCGCAGAAGCTGTTGAGAGATGAGAACTGCAACACAGTGAGATGGTTACCAACACAACTGCTGTTCTCAGAGCAGAGAGCTAACTAAAAACATGTTTACGTCAGTCATGTGGTACCATGGGCAGATCTGTCCTGTGTCAAATCTGTCCTGTGTCAAATGAGCCTATTGCCCCTCTATCACTCCACTTATTCGTCTACCTACAGGCAAAAGCCTGTAATTAACTTATAAAAGGGAGAGAGCTGTGGCCTTTCAGTTCTACCTGCTCTGTGTTGTGTTGTGGTGCTCATTTAGGAGTTCCAGGTTTGAATGGAAGAGGAAAATGAAAGAATCTTTTATATCTCAGTTGTTTCTCCTAGACAACAATTAGCTTACACAGAGCAAAATTAGACTTGCTTCTTTCCTTTGTAGTAATCTCACATGTGTATCTTCAAGTTGATTAGAAGAGATATCAACAATGTCTGAAAACACATATAGTGCATAGACTTGCTCACACAACAACAGCCTCAAACAATTCTAAGTCATATTTAAATTATTTGCACTATCTACATTAATTCTATAACACTGTATGCCAACAATTGTCTATTTGATCTCTTGAGTTATGAAAGAAGAACCTCTGAGAAAAAGTTACTTCTGTGCAGGTCCCATTCTCCAGCTTTCTCACCAATCACTTCACTCCACTGTCCCTATAAAAAAAAACTGAAACTTACTTCAGTTGCCAATGAGAACGTCAGAGGACATTCAGTAGAATCTCTTATTAAGGTTTAAAATACATTTACAAACCAGATTAGTGACTAATACTGACTACAGCTCATACAATTACATCAGCCACAGCACTTCTCCTGAAATGTACAGTCATCTCTGAAATTTAAAAAATCCTTTTTTATCATGTTTCATAACCACAACACCCAGAAGGTCTATTCAGCCCTCCTTTTTGACTAAACATCGCCAACTGTCGTTTTGAAATGGATTGATTTGATAAATGTATTTATTCAGGGTTGGCATATGAAGTCTTTGAGTATGTGTGTGTGTGTGGAACTCTCTGAATCACAGTGTTAATTATGAGACTAGGCCCTTTTCCAGACACAGAGCCCCAGCATTAGTATGGGCTGGTAGTGAAGACTTTAATTTATCCCCTGGTGAATTCGACTGGCAGATCAGCTTTCTGTAAAGTTCACGCTGCACAGACCCTACAGCCAGAAGTTGTACTCTCTCTTATTGCATTCAAATGGCCCATTACCAGCTTTGTAACCTTTCTAACTTTATATTGTTTAAAAAATAGCTATAGTATCTATAATGGTCATAAATCAATCAATGATTCACTCTGTCTTTTCAGAATATTGTAATGGTAAGTAATTCGCTTTTACAGAGAGTTGGGTAAACTGAGTTGGCGGTTATTTGTTTATGGCTCTCAATTTTTTTGCAAAGTATATACTGACGTTTTTTCTTTGATCCATCAGGTGTGTTTGATATGGTTATTTTAATACCCCTGATGCTAAAGTATTTCTAAGTGAACAGAAAGGTTCAGTACTGACTAAATAAACATATATTTTGTTTTTGCCTTTTCTTGTCATCTCTAAAATGATTTATTTATGCACCTAAGCGTTACTTTAAAGTCATTGTTGAGTATACTTCTTGTTCAACAATAAGAATAGCTAGAGAAATAAATGACTATTATTCTGTATGATCAGGTTTGATCATATAGAATCATTCAACTCAATGTGTAACTCATTTTACTTTCCTAATACTTTTATATTATAAACCTTTTATAACATCAACAAAGAAAATGTAGGGCAGGAGCTGATTATGTCAGTAACTGATTGGATTGTAAATAGTGGGCATTCCATACCAGAATGAAACTGAAGTGGATGTTTCCTGAAATTGTGCTTCAATAGCTATTAGTTAACATTAACAGTCAACAGTCAACATCAAGGAAACATTTTTAGAGTAAGAGAAATTAATTACATTTGAAAAAGTGAAAGACACACAATTGTTTGTAATTCAGAATAAGAAGCACTGATGAATGGCTCACTGTAACATGCATTAAGTAAACAGAGCCATTTTAATTTATTATTAACTTTAAGATACTTTGCCGATGCAGCACATGGCCGGACTACTGCATGCAAAGCCAGAGATGTTACTTACCTTTTAGCTTGTATGTATGTTCAACCGATGATGAAGAGCACTTGCCTTCTGATTGGTAGAAGCGGTACAGAGGGTCTCTTTACAAAGGAATCAATTCAGGTTGCCACTTAAACACACACACAAACACACACACAGCACCACAAGCTGGTGAATTACCCTAATGGAATATACAATCTGATCTAGCTCGTACAAAGCAATATGATGGATGGACCTGAAGCTTTTTGGAGTGAGAGCACACAAGAGTGATTGAGGGCCAATCCATAACAAAGACTGTTGTCAGGTGCAAGGGTTTAAATTACAGGAGACTATTAGCGAAACAAGCCACTGTGTTATACACTTCCTCGCCCTCCCTTCTGCCAATCCCTAACTCAAAAGAATAAGTGGGCAGAATCAACTTTGCTGACATCCATCAAGCAAAATGAGTTTGCAGAAGGCGAGGACCAAGCTTGCACTCAAACGAGCGCTTCAGTCGTGCCTTGCATTCAAGTGAGGAAATCTCCCTTCAAACCGTGCTTGTGCACGCTCCTTAATTCTGATAATGGTTTTAATGCAATCAATGCGAACAAAGGCCTCGATTTGATTCTTTATTTGTTGGTTAAAAGGAGCGAGGGAGAGGTCAGGCTTGAAAACATTTGGTGATTACGGACAGGCAGAATCTTGCCCTCTTGGTGCGTTCATTAGTACAAACTGACCTCTGCAGCTTCATGCGGTCAGTTAATAACAAGCAATGATAACCACATCTCTGCTCATGTATGCTCATTCTCCTCGGTTAGCATCTAAAGAATGTCCCTCTGTGCCTTGTTTTAGCATCAAAGTATGTTGTGTAGTTTGTGAATGCATACTGTTGTCAGATATTCGCAATTCATCTGCTGTATCCCAGTAATCTGCTAACTGGATGACCAGCCCCTGTGGAATAACTTCATATCTTTTCTGAAATCCTTTTCCTAAAACATGAAAACGGGAATTTAACTTTGAAAATTTTACTTTGAATGCTAGAAAGCGTTTAATTGGCTGGGAGAGTACAATAGGATCTAAACAGCAATTATTATAACAAAAATATAAGGAGATCAGGGGACACTGTTTTGCAAAGTAAAGACATTGTTCAATGACAATTAGAAACCATTCAGAAACATTAATTGTATTTCCATCGTACAATATTCTCTGGATCTCTTTAGCACCTGCTCCTGTTACAATGAGATGTGAATTTCTTTCTGTTTCACAAACCTCTAATTATCACATCATATATAGGTTAAAGAAGGTTAAAATACGTGAATGAAAGACATGAAAATATCACTTCAGGTGTAAAAACAGTTCACCAAGTTTGCCTTTATGCTGTAACATTTACACATTTAGCATGTATTATTATCCAAAGTGCATTCAAAGTGTATTTTTTTAACAGCGTATGTGTTTCCTGAGGTTTAAACCAAAAACCTTGACATTTCAATTCCCATAATTCATCAACTTGCTGACTATACCAGTCCTAATCTGTACTCTATACTGCATTCAGTGCAGGAGAAGTTAAAAGATTGGCCTTTGGCTTCCACCATATGCTCTCTAATGCGACCGAAACAAGAGCAGAACTTTTTAGTTAATAAAGTCACGTTTATCTCATCTGTAGTTTTCCTCCTCAGGGACTTGCTCTGCAATCAGCTTTGAAGCAAGAATGAATGTGGCAACAGGAAGTCCCAGCGGTCCAAACAGGAAGTCGTGCCAACACCTGGCATTGCACATTCTGACCCTTCCCAATGCATCTTGGGTAGGCATCTTAATTAGCTCATGTACATGCATATTCATGAACACCTTTAGGTACAAAGGGGTAATACAAGATGTTTGTTAAGTGCTGTTCACCTCTTACAAATGCAAAACCAGACCGTATCTCACTTCTAATCAATCATTCCACTCCTGCTTTCATCATGAGAATATCTGTGGGCAATAGCTATATGTATGTTTTTAGTACCCAGGGATGTAAGTAATCATTTTTTTTTATAAATCCCAGCTTAAAATAAATGTATAAATAAGCTATTTGTAGAGTAAACACTGTGGTGCTATGAGATCATTGCTTTGTTTGTTTGAGCACCCTGACTGGCGAAGCTCATCCAATGGAATCAGTTTGAGGTATGGCTATCGATTTAACTGACCAATAGCGAATGGGCATTCTGTTTCACTATTTCAGTGAGTGTTCCGGATACTTTCAAAATTCCATTATTGGCACAAAAGTTACCTACTGCATCTTTGAAGTGCTGAAGTACAATCCAACATTGTTTGAGGCCTACACAAGGTCAGCTCCTCAACTTCTGAAATTATTTTGTATTCAAGTCAAGTGTTATGTGGTTATTTATCTAATCTTAATACGATAAGCTTAGTATGTCAGTGAACACCAGAGCATACCTAATGAAGTAGTTTAAATGCAAATGATTGTCAGATGAAAGCAAAATTAAGTTACAAAAACTTTAGGGACCAATGCACAACTGCACTGTGTACACATATGCAAAACTTGATGAAGCATGTGCAATGTTTATCATGTTTATGAGGACAGTGCACAGCAATCTGGGGAATAGCCTCCTGT
This sequence comes from Chromobotia macracanthus, assembly GCA_036877525.1. Classification (NCBI taxonomy): domain Eukaryota; kingdom Metazoa; phylum Chordata; class Actinopteri; order Cypriniformes; family Botiidae; genus Chromobotia; species Chromobotia macracanthus. The sequence goes on along the minus strand of JAZGTH010000020.1, from coordinate 8,392,540 downwards.
TTCTCAAGCCTATGTCCTGCCTAGTTGCGAATTGCTCCAGAAGATGCTGGTGATCAAAAGCATCGAGGTGTCCTTGATTTCAGTCCCCTGAAGATTCACTCTGTCTTTGTTATTCCTCTGATTCCTCTTGCATGTAAGATTCCTCAGTTAAAACTATTTTTTTAAGGATCTTACCCTGACACAAATCCCTTCTTATTCCTTTAAGCCATCCAAGAAAGTGAGCAGAATGACAAGATTTTAAATCAAAAGACTAATAAAGCTGTTATTTGATGAGTGAGATTTGGTTTCTATGCACACAAGCAGAGCAAATTAAAGATTTGAAAATTTGTCAGCCATAAATTAAAATAATGGTGGATTTTTAAATCTTTGTTTAAATCTGCAGTCACTGTAGGTTGTTTATCATGTAAAACAAGCAGTACTGATTTCACAGCATCAAAAATATTTATCAGATAAAAGGTCGGATCAAGATTGTTTCTCCAGTCCTCTAATCTGATTGGTCAAACAGCACTTAGTGTGAATATAGCTCAAGACTGCTGATATTTAGAATAACAGCTCTGGGATATTTCACTGCTTATCACTCATATTATGAAAATATGTCAATTATTTAAATATAGATATTTAATATTGCATTAACTCTTCTACCTGTTCTTGACTTGCTAGAAGTGCTCAGGTCAAAGAAAATGAGCTCACACAGACCCTATCATATAAAAAAGACAGTAATTAGCAAAAGACAGTAAATAATCTTTATACATGACAGATAATATTTGCAAAGTATAGCTGTAAACACCTCATTCTGTCTGAAACACTAAATATGTTCTTGAAGGTCTCTGAACTCATTTTAGAGCCATTTGAATCAATTAAAGAGAATTAAAGGACTTTTCAGCAGACTCATTGAATTATTTATTGCATTTAATGATCCCAGTGGAATAAAACATAAGTCTGATTTCTCATTCTGAATAATAAGTGATTAAAGACCTGCATTTTATTAACAGTGCTGTTACTGAAATTGGGCATCTGATAGAAGGAAGATTCTGGAATGTTTTCAAGGACGGCATCTTTACTAGTTAATGCCCCTAGCTCATATACAACTCTACTGAGGGGATCAAAAGCAGCAACAGTGTGTGACTAAAATGAAGACAACACAAATCTCATTAACTTTAAGGGTACAGTGTAGGTGGCTGCTCCCATCTCTAATTCAATCAAAATAACCGGCCATGTCGGGGGTCTTTTTTAATTATTAGTAATAATAGACCAACATAACGGTAATTTGTCCACATGTGAAGCTAATGGATGTATTCTAAAAATATTCTTTATACTGAGAACATCAATGAAGGAAATACTGTATTAGAGCACTTCTGAAATCAGTCATGCATGTAAATGTAAATTGTAACAGTAGAAGCTAGTCAATAAGATAACAACATTACATTTAAAACAGAACAGAATGTCTATAATTAACCTTTTAAGGCAATAGAGACATCTGTTGCTATAAAGAAATATATATTGATAGATATGTGTTTACTTCACTTGCAAGTTCAAATAATCGTTCTGTAAAAAAATTATTCCAGATCCTTACAGCATTTTCCATATTTGGCTTCTAATTAACCAAATCCAAGATGCATAGACATTTTTTAAACTTGTCCACCCACATAAGCAGAATCACTGAATTATTTTGAAATTCCATATTTGCATCGCACATATTTAGACTATTTGGGGCTATGCTGTGTTGATGAAATATATACTGTGGGCCCGTCTACAGTTCTGTGTCTGGCTGGCATATGGTTGTGCATATTGCATTTTAATGTGCATACTTTTAATGACAACGCTGTGTGTCTATATGCACGTGTGTATTGAGAATCCCTTCTGCAGGCCTCTGATTAACAGCAGAAATGCGTAATCCTGACATAATACCCTGCAGGCTTCTGTCAGAACACTAAACAGGACTGGGAGAAGGGGACCTGGGGACTTTGGGAATGGAGAGGTGTCTCTGTTAGATCCCTTTCTTCCATGTGAAATGCTCACGGGAAACAAACTGCCATTCAAAACAATACAGATGAGCCTGAAATCTGCACATGCTCCTGTTAAATAAACAAAACTCCATCAAATATTATAATAAATGACAGGAGTGGGTTTAAGAAAAAAAGTGAAATCCCAGAGTAACTGCACAGGGTAGTCCAGGAATATGTGTATTATATATATATATATATATATATATATATGTATGTGTATGTCCTGTGTATATATATATATGTGTGTGTGTGTGTCTACATACATAGTCTATACATAAGTACTGTATTGTACTGTATATAAATATTCCTGTGGTACTCTCTGCAGTTACTCTGTTACTTTCACTGTTCTTTTATTAAACCCTCTCTTGTCATTTAATACAATACATATAAATGTTAGGTGTATGTTTTCAGCTATGAAATCTGATCACATTCTTGCACATCAGTAAAGTGAAAGTGTGTAACACTCAAGCTGAGCAGACAGAATCAAATTTGAAATGGCCATATGACTGCAACAGCTGCATACCTTGAATGTGTGTCTAAGCTCAGATTGCACATGCAAAAAAAAACAAAAGCACATCCATTCATTCTTACGTTCATATAATGACTAATGGTAGCTCTCCTTCCATATGTTTCTGCTCCATCTGTTTATAATATCCCTGTTTGTCTGTCCTAAAACATATGCACAGTCTGAAAGGAATTTGTTAATTGACAGGTTGATCACTATTTCAAAATGAAAATGAAAATTTGCCTCTCTGTACTACAAAATAAAATAAGCTATTATCTATTAAATCTGTTTTACTCACATTTATTACTAAAACAATTGTATAAATAAAAGCATAATAAGTTTTGTTGTCAGAACAGACATCTGAGAAAAATGTTAGGACATGTACAATTTGTCTAACGTCTTATTAACAAATCTTGAGTGCTCAGAATATTTTAACCCTAATCTTACTTTTTTTAATCTGATGCAACTTCCAACAAGCAGATGACCATTCTTTTATCAGTCCAACTGGACACACGGTTTTGTTGCTACATTAATTATTGGGTTTGCAAATATTTGAGTACCAGCCATGATCTGTGTTCAATTAAACTGTATTTACCTTTGCTAAAATGTTTACCAGTGGTAACACTTAAGTAACCAGTAAGTGTACCACCTTGTACAGATCAGACATATAACTAAAATCTATGACTATTCAATATAAAGTTGCAGTTAATAATTTGCTTTAACTAGTAACTATTGTCATAATGAAAAATCTTTTTTAGACAAATCATAAACTTCAGAAATGAAAGGGTGTCACTTTAAAGGTCAAGGCATTTACATTTTGTCAAATATACTCTATATTGTGTTTGTGTGCACGTACGTGTGTGTATATAGATAGCTCTGTTATACAGTATATACCATAGAATGTATATATACCGCTGTTAAGCATTGAGAAGAAATCACGTTTGTTGATAAAGCTTATGCTTGACAGACAGCTGGTGCCTGTGCGTATCATTGATAAACAGACACAAACACACACACACACACACACACATACATACCATATGTTGAGTCTTGGTTCAGTGCGCTCTCTGGTTTGACTGCATGCAGAAGAGAAGGGCTCTAATTGGGTGTTTTCGCAACCAGATGTGCAATAAATTCCATGTAGAACAAGATTATTATCAGTGGCACTGAAGAGTGAGACAGAGTTATGGCCCCAAAAGTCTATTAGCTCAGCCTGTTTGCAGAAAACGGAGAGATGGGATTAGGGAGACAGGAAAGGAATGGAAAAGAAGCAGAGTTTAGACAGAGGGAATCACAGAGATCTAAGATGTTGTAATGAGCTGTATTGCCCATCATTACCCTGGGAACATGATTGCGTATGTGAATTTTTGATATTTTGGTTCATTATTTGGCTTCTCGTGAATGTATTTCCTCTTGTTGAGTTGAATAGTGTTTGTAATGGTCCGTGGAGCTCGGCTCTCTGCGCAGGACAGAATAGAATAATCTCGATGGACAATCTGGCCCAAGTTTCAGAATCACTTTCACATATCAAAATCATTACTTGGCACTTCCCCTGATTGAAAGAGGCTAATTGTCCAATCAGAATGTGATCATGCATATTTATGCAAGAATATATGATTAGCTCAAACAGATTTCTGTCATGCAGAAAAAAGGGGAGAATTTCCCATTTGCGCTGGTGTCGACCTTGGGTTTCATTAAGCTAATAATTAAATAGCTTTAATTTATAGATGATCTGCTTGAAATCAAGATATGGCCAAACCGGGATGAGCCCTTGCCTGAAGGTGAGAAGATAAAATAATCTGCATACAAGTTGCTCATTTCATTCTAGGAAATTGCATTGTGGAATCTCTTTCATTGAGGCAACCTCATGCAAATCTTACTGCAGAACCAAGAGAAAAGATGCATCTTTTTTTGCCCATTTCCCTCTAAAAAAGTTGTCTTTGTCTCAAAGGATAAAACATATTAAAACGTGTCAAGATTTGTTGCTAGAGGAGTATGTTAGAGATATGAATATTAAAGACTGCACGTGTCAGAAATAGGTTTTCTGACTTTACTCTGTCCCTTAGTGATGTTGCTTTGTGGCTGGACTTCATTTTGGACTCATGGCTTGCATTTCCGTTAGCAAGCCTGGAGCACAGCCTTAGCTTCTCCTTTATCTTTGTCATTATCTGTTCCTGGGATATATTACTTTTGCGTATGAGGTACGGAAGCTTTTAGCCTTGTTTAAACATATTATATAGGATTGTAGTTTAGGGATTGTCCAGTGCAATAAAATTTAAACCTACAACCTTTTGGCTATCTTTAACCATTCAGCTACACTCAATACATATATATACTTCACATAAAATTACAAAGATTAAGTTACAAGCAAAACATTCTCACTGCTTTACTGTTTTGTTTTGTAAGTCACTATTTGTCGTAAATGCAGTTTGATTAGTTATTTGAAATTGTAGGCTACCAGATGTATAATCTTCAGCACATAATAAGCTTCATGCATATTTTTTTCGGAGAGACATGGAGTATTTTGAGCTGAAAAGCAAACTGATTGAAAATGGGCCATAAGGGAGGTTTTTTGTGCTATTGATTTTAAATATAACAAAAAATATATTAAAAATGACATTTTTTTGATTGATACTGCACTGGTATGGCAGCTGTACAGGTCTGTCTATATAAAAAGAACTGAAGCATCCTCTCCACAATAACATGCTACAAACTTCATGTTCTATTCACAGAGAGTGCCCATGTGGGCACTTGTAATGCCCTTTATTTGGGCCATATTAAAATGGAAACTTCTGGTACTTTTGTCTTTGTGCCAACAGGCTCAACCTCCCACATGCATAACAAACAGATCAAAAAGAGAAAGCTATGAGGAAGAAAGGAGGAAAACAAGAAAAAAAAAGGAGAAACAAATTCCATCTGTCCTGATTTAAATTTGTTTTTTAACACGCCGCAAAGGTGCCTTTCACAACTCTAAAAGGTGACACTCCTTAAAAGTTCTTTAAGAATGCGTAATATGAGTGTGTGGGTTTGTGTTATGTGAAGGGAAGTTAAGCAATCAGATAATATGGAATTCAGTCTACACCTGTAAGACAATAGGAAGCATAACCAATCAGAGGACAGCATGCATGCTGAATGCATTTAGAATCTAAATAAAATAGGCTAAAACACTCTGTCTGCACACATGGTGCTTGTAGAGATGAAGGGTAAAAGGGCAAGCACATCTGAACCCAGACTCTTTTCAGACAATTTTCATGAGGTCTTATGTTCGTGCCCCTGCAGAGGGCTAAAAATGTTTCCAATTTACATTTTCTCTGGATGGTGACCTGAAAGTCCTCATGAATCTTAGTGTGTTCTTTAACTTGTGTGTTTGTCCTCCTGTCGATTTTCAACATTGAAAAATGAGCGGGACGTGAGAACAGAACCACATTCTCATTTTTCTTTTCGATAAAATGTTTTCTGCTGGTCTACATCAGCATTTGGCACTCCTCTTCACAGGGCTCACAGTATGTCACAATATTTCAGGATGGGCAACTGCTGGTTTGAAATCTGTGAATGACTGATCAAGGCACTTAAAATAAATTGAAGCAACAGAGTGTGAAGTGAGAAAAATGTAAATAAGACAACATATTTATCCCAGAAAAATAACCAGACTCACAAACAGCGAGGCTTCAGCGAGAAATGTGACACTGTGGGTCGTCATCACATCTTGGTAATGTCATTTACGCTCATACGCCTTAAAAAAAGGTTCCCCCAACATGGCATTGTGCTAGCGAAATGGACCGACAGCCAAGTCCTGCTGGCTTCCTGCATTTTATACAGAAACCCATCAGGCATGACAGGGGCACCTGCGAGAAGAAGAAAGAGGACCCCTGTGATTTTAATCACCTCTAATACAAGATTATCCAGGTGCCAGAGGACATAATCTTCCCCAAAATACATCACCTGTCAACAGCTTCCACAGAACATGATCACCCCCTTCCACAAAACATCAGCTCTTAATCGTCATTGAAGTCACTCAGGCAGAAAATCACAGAGAACATGTCCACTGTGTTTTTTCTCTTCCTGAAAACTGTCAGATTGTCTTTAAAATTGAGGAGAAAAGACATACATTTTTAATGTGGATAAAAGCCTGTGTTTCAGGAACCTGGATGAACTAACAATGTCTTTTTTCCCTGTGCCATGAAAGCTAACCAAAGACTTAGCAAAATGTCATTATGTATAATTATGTTTGTGTTTCATTTACTGGCATGTTTACTTCAGCAAACAACAATAAACACTAACTAAACGTTTAGATGTTAAACATGTATCACGCTACAAAGACCAGACAGGTAAATAAATAGTAGCTGTATTTCTATAGCTGCAAACCCTGTTTTATCAGTTCCTTTGACATGGCACAGGATTGCTCCCACAGATACCTTTGTTTGTAATGCTCAAATGACAGACAGTTCTGTTAGCTTGTGACTTGAAAGCAAAAATAACTGAATCTGGTTTTTATTATTTCATTCAATAGTTGATCAGCCTCTTCGGCTCGATCTGCTGGGGATAACTTCAAAAGCTCCGACCCACTGTCTTTATCAATGTCTTTCCCTTCAGCTTCATAAATACACATTGCATCAGTATGGCATCAGAATCTCTTCCTTTTGCTCTCTGTATTCAGGTCTGATCTCTCCTTCACTTTCCTGACCCCTCTCCCACTCTCTCTTGTGCTCTTTGTGAACAAAGAGTGCCGGCTCATTACTGAGGAGAGCAGAAAGAGGGGAGGTGCTAGACCTCAGTTCTTTATCCATGAGACTAGAGATGGAGAAATCAAAGCACTGTGCTGCTCGCATATAGAAATAACAGCCATCTTTACACTGTTTTGTGAGGTGGATAAAAAGGAGGAGAGGGACCCTCAGCCAAATGGAGAGGTGTCAAAACGAGAAATCTGAGATTCTGAAATTCTGTTGCTTTAGTGATTGTTTTATAAATAGGTGTAAAAGTACTCTGTGTTTACAAAGTCATTGGCTCAGTAAATAATACATAAATCAATACCAATACCAATCTGCCATATTTGTAGTTGTATATTTGTTCACAGGACCACAAAACTCACAGAGCCAATTAGCTTAGCCATAAATGTCATGTGACTAATCGCTCAGGGGCTGAATGAAAATATCGTCACTAGCAATTGTCCTGAGCTGTCTATTGCAAGAGCCCCTCAAAAAATGATGACAATGAAAATAAGCACATTAAAAAGTAAAGTAAAATACTTCCATGTATGTTATCCGGTCAATATAATTATTTGTTACATAAATAAATTCCAGACTCATGATAAAAGCGTAATCCAACATTAATCTCATGCGGAATTCTTAAAATGTCAAATAAAGTATCTAATGAAGTGAAGTTCAAACAAGTAGTCTCATTTTAATTCCCTTTCCCAGGGCTTTACACAAAGTCGCCTGAACTGATTGCTCACCAGCGTACAATATGCAGTTAAAAAAGCATCTGTCAGGCTTCAGAAATGACAGACCCCTCACATGTGAAACAGAGCTTGAACTTGTTTTTATTTAATGAGTCCCCAGTAGGTCTTTATATCAGTTTTATAAGCCCTGATTATCAATGAAGATTATAAAAACTGACACAAGATCTGACCTGGTATTCAAGAACGGGTATAAACAGAACAGGCTCTATAATAGATGTAGAGGAAATGTGTCAGTCACAAGCAGTCTGCAGTGTGTTTTCCCCCACACTATATTCAGATCCCATAATAAAATATTCAGAGAGCTGTAAGTGTTGGCGGATTCAATTATGTGTACTTAGCCACTGTTTATTTGGTGGAGAACACAATTAAACACAGCAGCACTTCAAAGCCTATTAGTGTACCTCGACCCATGGTCAACTTTCAATCAAAACTCCTGCATCCTGTACCCAGAGAGACATTGTGAGGCTAATAGAATTTTAAATTTGCCTGGGAGATGAAAAATATGAAAGGTTTGTCTGGCTTGCTGTTGTTCTTTTGATATTAAACAAAACCTGTGATTTTTTTTTCATTTTTTCAATGAATAATCTTGCTCTCTATTTGTATTTCAGAAAAACAGGTTTATTGTGTAATTGTTCTACCAAGATTCTTATGAAGGCACTGGGTAATGTCTCTCAGCAACTCATCTATGGAGGTGTCGGATATAAAAAATGTTGTGAATTTTTTACAGGTTTGCATGGACATCTGGACCAACGTCAGGCCAGGTGCATTCATCTTAAAATGTGAATACACAATTCTGCAACCCCTAATCACTTTCAGTTTGTGCTCTGTTTGTGGTGCCCATCTATTTCCATTTATATCTTCAGCCTTTGTTGCCATTGTGGAGTCACAGGTAATCACCACCTCTGATGGAAGATTAAACTACAGCATGCACAGAAGATTAAACTACAGCATGTAAAGAAGATTAAAGCTGCACTCTGGGGGCAGTTGTGGCCTACTGGTAAGTCAGACTTGTAACCAGAAGGGCCCTGGTTTGGTTCCCAGAGCTGGCAAGTAACAGCTGAGATGCCCTTGAGCAAGGAACCTTAACCCCTACTGTCCCTGGGGGCCGCAGTGCTGCCCACTGCTCCAGGTGTGTGTTTATGGTTTGCAGTGTGTTTTCACAACTCACCGCTCCAGTGTGTGTGCACTAACTGGATGGGATAAATGCAGAGGACAAATTCTGAGTAGTACTTCAACTAACTTCTGCCTCTCTGCTGCCCCCTCTATTTGAAACATAAAATTGCAGGTTTCTTTGCGTACTTTTCATGCTGAGGACAACGAAAGCCAAACTGACATTCCCCAGGAAATGACAGTTCATATTATAAATCATTGTTATAAGCTTACTGTTGCAAATTGGAGTAAGGAAAGAAGACTGTTTTGATTAACCTACAAGCAAATATGGAACATTAAACTACACCATGCACAGAAAAATAAACTACAACATACGCAGAAGACAAAACTACAGTAAACACAGAACATTAAACTACAACATACATTGCTTAAAAGCTGCATGTTAGCCCAGAAACACCATAACACCTCCAGTGCTTCAAAGTTTACTAGCTTTACTTAAGTCAAATGGTTACCAGGAGAAACATGCAGCCGTCACCCCTCCCGCCAAAGCCCCCTGTCTACAAAATCCCATCAATATATTCATAGCGAGAGTCCAAGCTCCCTAATGTTGAGAGTCACAGGCCCTACACACCCATAGATTTAATTGTGATTTACACCATTGCACTCTGCAAATTGTTATGTCCGAGACGCCTGAGCCTTTAAGCCACGTTGATTATATTTCTCTGGTTAAAGGCTGTCAGTCTACCCCACTGTTTACCCGCAAGGCTGATTAGCAAATGTGCCGCCAAAGCCCATACCAGGAAAACCCTCAAATCAATTTTCTTCCGTAGCCCAATTCTCCAGGCATCTGTCCCTCACATACTGGCAGAGCGTATATGCTTGCATGAGCATGTGATTGTTTAAGACCTTTTACGTACCCTTGTCTTCTCCTCTTGACCTTTAACCCCTTGTTCCTCCTCTGACTGACTGCACAGTCAGGCAATAATGTGATCGCTGTCATTGAAAACGCTGTGCGAGTGACTCGTACGACCCTTTCACGCGTTGCTTCAGACACTGCCCCTGAAGAACCCAACAGCTTTATGACTCATAAAGCCGACCCATTCTTTAGTTTTAAATTGCAATCAGACCATCAAAAAGAAATTTCAATCACCTGTAATGGAAAGGTATGTACATTTATGTAAAATATCGAAGGAAAATTCACAGAGGGAAAGTCTTGCCTTTAGAGTGGCTTCAACTTAGAGGTTAATCAATAAGACACTCATATCAGGGTAAATAAACCAAGGCTGAATCAATAAGACTCTCATATCTGCCATCAGTTGTTTGTCCAGAGTGGAACAGCAGCAGTCTTAGCAAGCGTAATATTGTAGTTTGTGCAGAGCTGGTGTGTGTTTGGTGGCAAGCTGTTCCTTTTTATCTTTATTTATATAAACATTGTAACATCCAGAGCTGCCTGCCAAAGGATCATACTATATACTCAAATGAGTGGATCGTTTTGTGGCAGTAATTGTGATTGTCACCCCAAAACTGGCTAGCATGCATAATTAAGGTGGGATCTGGGCCGTCAGGGTTGCAGAATGGTCAAGCATCTTTAATTGGCTGAAACATTTGTTGTTTATTACATTAGGCACCGCTGCCAGAATCCTACACATGCTGTGTGCCGCTGTGATAAACTGCATGCTGGGACTGGAGCATCTGTGGCATTTGGCGGACAGTGAGCACTGATGCAACTTCACCAGTGGGACATAAAGCTCTGGACAGACTTATGTGTATTTCAGCATCTCTATGCCAATCACAAGCTGTCGGATCTTTGAACAAACACAATAACAATACTCAATTTACAATGATATTTGAAAATAATATTTTATTTTTAAACAAGCAGAAAAAAATAAAGTGGCTGTTGTTGATGTAAGTCAAGCATAAGTAATTTACTATAATAGACTTTACTGTAAACCTATTATCAGCTAAATCAGCTATTTATATAATGTTACTTTATTATATGGTAGAAAAAAGTTTAGCATTCAATTAACACAATGTTAATAACATTTTATTGTAGATAGACAGGTGGAAACAAGCAGGTAAAGTTGCTGTGCAACATACATCACAATGGAATATCAACTGAAGATAGATGACAGCTATACTATATGTACTATAACAGCTTTGTTGCATAGAATAAGTGCTTGGTCTTGTCAGATCAAGCTGCTGTTTTATAATTATGTCAGCAATAATGACAATAATTACAGATGTGTAGACATTTTCCTGCCCCAAGTATGTAGTTCCTGGTTCGAGACCAGCATGGACCTGAATAGTCTCTGACTGGGCACAATTTGTTTAAAAAACCCTCTCTATTTTAAAAGGGGCTTTGGTCACTTTGGGGTTCTCCTAGTCTTCCTCCCTAAAGACTGTTTCTTCATTCCTGCCTAGTGTTTTCCTCTCCACAATAGCTGGAAGAAAATCCCCTATAATTATAAAGAGAACTGGAAAATTGTATTCTTGTATTTAAAATCCCTTTACTAGACATCCATCCAAAAACACATAGCGAGGTGACAGAGGGAGCCAGGACAAATTCACACACCACACACACAGATTATGGCTTTTATGGTTACTCTGTTTGTTGGTGGTCTGACCAAGACTGAACACACTGTATCAGCCAATGACATAAGTTTGGGGTGGGGCAAGTTTGTGAATAAATGGAAAATGGGGGGTGGAAAGTATTTAGGAAATCTGTTTAAAACATAGCCGTTATATGTGGTGCCACTAATAGGACAAAAATTAGCCACCGCAGCCTTAACGTTTAGCTATTTTGAAATCTGATGATCAAACATAATGCTTGAACATAAATCAGCTGTAAAGTAGCTAGTAACAAAATTTTTTTACACCCTTTGTAAAGAGGTCATTATTATAGAGGATAAAATACGTTCCATCAATTAATTTGATTTTAATGAATATGTTTATTTTTATTTAATACTTTAATTTACTATAATTGGATAAAGATCGTATCACATTCAGAAGACATTCATGCAGAAAATTTCATCAATGGAAGAAATTGGTTTGAAAGCTTTTCTCTCAAAACTGTTTAATGAAATCAGATACATGGACATTAGTATGTACCAATGTACACTTATTAGATTTAATATTGATTTCAGTGACACAGAAAGAGCAGGATTGTGTGCACTACTCTCACCGCTGATATTCTGCTATAATTATACTTGCATTGATTAGGGCTAATTAAGATACTAATTACATTTTCCACACTACATTTTCTGAAAAAAATGAACAAATACCGCTTTAAAACATGTTGGTGAAGAGAACTACATTATAGATGTTACAGGTCACTATTTGGCATACATATCTTGTTTACAACAAATAAATGACAACCACGTACATAAAAGTGCAGATGAAATGACACTGTGTAATGCTGACGCTGATCTGTGGAAGCAGAACTAATTTCAAATATGTCAAGCTTGAAATTACTACACAGACTCTGCCAAAAATATGGACGTTTGTTTACAATCCATATCAGGGGGGATATCTAGGTTTAGAGAGTAAATACAGGGGTTGGGATGAGGCATGTTAATTAGTACTCAACACTTTGTGTGCCTTTGCAAATGACTTTACAAAGCTTGATAAATCAACTCTGAATAGCAGCTGCAATGTGGAGAATTTCTAATTTGTCCAACATCAAATCTGTAGGAATTTCCATCACAGGTTTTCAACCCCACCTGTCTACAATCTGGAAATCAAACCAGACTGCAAAATTGCTGATTTTGTGATATAATTCATATGCTTAAACCAAAAGCAGAATGCTGGTTTGCTGAACCAACTTTGGGTTTGCAGCTGTCAGGCTAAAACTTATCCAAGTCCTTCAACACAAGTCAAAGTGCTCCAGAAGCAACTGACACATAATATAGGGTGAGTGCTGTTCTGGCACCTTTGGCCCAAAAGTCAAACATTGCAGCTGTCTTATATAAACTTTTAGCTAGAAAGAGTTTGCAAGGAGCAAGAGGTTCTGAATTCAAACCGAAGTGCTTTGCAATGCTTTTAAAAAAAGATCTGCTGCTAAATGTCAATGCATGCGGATGCTTCAGTGGTAACCCCTTCAGTGGTAACCCCTCAAGTTAAAATGGATATTTTAACTTCTGTCCATGCAAAAAAATACTACTAGCTGGAAGTTGGCTGGAATAACATAGGAATAATCCATATATTAATGACAATTCAAAATTTACTGTGCAAAATTATCACTTTTATTAGAATTTTCACTTTTTTAATTTATGGTGTGTTAGTTGTGGAATTCCAACATGTCAGTTTTAATTAGGGAAAATAGATCAAACATGTGAGCTGAACTCTAACACACATACTAATTCAATAAAATAAACTACAAAATATATTTTTCTGTGTTTAAGCATGAGTTAATGAGTGTTAATGCTTTCTGTGAAAAAAGGACACACACCATCTCAAAGCTGTAATCCTGCTAATAAAACCCAACAGTTGTAAAATGCTCCTGATTCGGTGGATTGTACTGGACTAATTGGATGACTGACCTACAGACAACCTTCTCTGTTGTTCTTTTCAATTCTTCATGCTTTCCCCTTTAGTTACTCACAAAGCTTTCTCTTCACTTTTACCACTAGGTAGTTTACGCCCTCAAATTGCACGCAGCAAGCTTGCTGTCAGAGCTGAAAATTGCGACTGAGTCCTGTTACCCAAAGTCTTGTTTACTTGAAGGTGGTGACCCGGGTTGGCTGACAGGCCACGTGTTTGCGAATGCGTGGTGAGCGTGTGGGTGTGCGGGAATGAAAGGGCAGGGCAGCTGAAGGTGTGGGTAGCTTCATTGCTCACCTCAGCACTTTCCAGGTAAACTTCTGACTCCAACACCATACGAGAGAAAAGAACGCCCTGAAAGCACATCCTTCCCCCTCCCCTTCCCAGCTGCTTTCTCTTTGAAAATCACCTCCATACACTGAGGAAAAAATCCACGCAAAAGAGGAAAGTTTTGTGATGAAAAATGTTTCCTTTCTATTTTTTTTCTACTCTTGTTTTTCCTGCTTTGTTCTTTTCGGTGTCAAGGACTGAAGGATTGGTGGCAGGAATGCTGCAGGTGTTCTGGGCCCCCAGGGATTTTCTCCTAAACGCCAGCCAGACAAATGGGGGGATGTGTTTCCCTGTGCAGCGCCTCACTGGGATTGGTGCCTTTCTGTGGCATTCAATCACTGCTCATTCCAGAGCGATTTTACAGTTTTTCAACGCATCCCTGAAGTAATGGGAACAAAGCCCTGGAGACTTTGTCAGCATGAACCCAAAGGCAGACAACAGCACAGAAATAGCCGAATCACACAATTAAAGTCTTTATATTAGTTCTAGCACATCCTTTTTCGATGCTAATGCAAAGCTTACTGATAACACACAAACAGAAGTGCGCCGAGCATCTATGGAACCAACTTGCATCTATGGTGCACAGTGAAACATGCCTTAAGCCATATAACACAGAGAGTGGACGCATTTTAGCATAATTCCATTATTTGCCTTGTAGAAGTGAACCCACAGTGGCTCTCGCTTGGAAAGGAAACGCCTGGGTATTGCGCTGCAGAGAATCATTCATCCAGAATATTTATTCACACAGAAATGCCTGTGATGATTACTTGTATTTTCTACTCTAATGATGAGTGTGTTTATGTGAAGGCACCCCGCCTCTCTTCCTTTCAGCTCACGCTGTTCCTGCTTCCTCTCTTAGTCTTCAGTGCTGCATTCCAGGGGTGTAAGTTTACCCTGGTAAATTGCAGTGTTCCTGGGAATCTGGTGCAGCAATCTGATGTGCTGAATCTCACGTCTGTCATAATGTTCCATCTGACCCTCAATGACCCCAAGATCATCAACCCCTCAACTCAGAATCATTCAGTCATGCTTAAAGTTTACGAGACTTTTGCCCCTCAGTTAACCACATAGCACTACTGATCTTTGTTACTGACTGAGCTCCATTTTGAAGAACATTTAATGATGCAAAATTCTATTCAGCTCTTAATTGCTTGTTGTTGGTTTGTGATTTAATGGATGTTATATACCCTCAAGCCTGAGTTTTTGTGTGTTTGTTTGTTTGTTTGTTTTAATTATTGCAGTTTCTAAACGTTTGCTTTGACAAACTTTATTAAATATTCAACAATCTGCAGTAAAACATTAGATGAGCATTATTAAAAAAACAGAGTTTTTTTCTCCTTCTAAAGCGGAGTTTAGAAATAAGTTTAGAAATAAGAATACAAGCAGCTCTTATCTGTACTCTCAAATTCCAGTCAAACTCATCTACTTATACAATGAGATACGCTTACATTATAATGTAAAAGATTGTCATCTATTAACCAACAGCATACATTTAAAGTACCTTTGAATGGCATTACATATTCATCATAGACCAGGTGTTATTTTAGTGCGCATGGTGATTATATGGTTAATCAATAGCAGATGGTGTTGGTATTAATATAGATGAGACATGCAATTTATTATAGGCAATAACTTCTTGACTTTAACAGTAATAAAAGTCTGATAAGCTTCCGTGCTTCTTGCATGGAAAAGCACAAGTCACCCACTGAAATATGTTATCAGCCCGCCTTGATCTGGCAATGAGAGGATGGAACTGAATTTCCACAGTTATTCAAAATCTTCCCCTTCCAGCAACTTCTGTTTGCTTTTCTTATTAAAATGTTTGTCTTCCATTTGTCTGCCTTTACTAATTGAGTTTAAACTTAGAATGTCAGGAAGAAGAATAGACCTACAGTATCAGCTTTATCCCTGAGCACATTTCATATCTACTGAGTTCATAATCAATTGAGCATTATTTCATCCATTATTTCTAAATGAAAGCGTAATTTTCAATGTCCAGAAAAGCATTTACTTAAAACCTGTAACTTCCAATTAGTTCCAAACAAATTAATCTAAATATACTGAAGGATTTGGAATTTACTAGAGCACAAGATCCTGAGTGTTTAAAAATCATATGACTGCAAGGCAACAAGTAATTTGGTTTAATCATTTGGACATATAATATCAAATATGTTATTGATTAGACGTATTTGTATGTTATTTATTTTAGCTCAATTATTTGTAAGGTCAAGATGGCCCGCAGTACCTGGATGACGTGGTGTTATTAGTTTTATATAATAACATATCTTGGAATGTCAAGACTGGCCAATCAGAATCAAGTATTCCAGATTGCAGTGTAAATATATATATTTTATATACATCATTGATTTGTGTGAAGAAACTGTTTATTCCATCCTAGCACACTCAATAGCAGGGTCGATGACTGATTTCACCACAGATATTCTGGGAGTCCCAGTTCAGTTTGAATTTCACTCCACAAGAGCAGGATTCTGATTTAGCACATATTGTGACAGGCGAGGTCCCGTCTTGTCTTTCCCTGTTAGGGGCTCCCCCTACCTGGTACACTGTTTTGGCACAAGTGCCACCTTTGCCAGCTGGGCACCAGCTCTGTAAAGCCAACCTTTAGCTGGGGGACAGGTGGCCAGTCAGAGCCCCTGGACTGGCTCTGCAACCCACAGTGCTGTCAAACTCACTGCAGACCCTAGATTGACTATGTCTCTTAAAGTGGAGATTTTGGAATATACACACACAGATGAAATTCTGGTTGATTGATTTGTCCTGTGCATACTAGTTAGTCCGAAAGTGTGATTCAAGCAGGCTCAAGTCTTAAAGCACTAGTACTAAAGTACTCAAAGCCCTAAGTCTCATAAGCTTCATTTGAGAGCTGCGAATAAATGTGTGTGTGTGTTCACCTGCTCTGTCTCATCTCTGTCCAAGCTGGCACAAATTCAGATGGCTGGCATGGGTCCATATGCCAGCATGTGCTCCGAGTCCCCGACCTATCTACAAAACATCTACTACATCAGAGACCAAGAGCAGAACTGTGGGAGGATGAGAGAATGAGAGGAAGAGACATATTTCAGACTTGGGAAAGGTTGTCTCTTCCTTACATGCAACTTTTAACAGTGTGTCAGAGGGTGCTGACGTAACCACAGCTCTCAGAACATTAGAAGACTCTGAGAAAGTCTTTATCATACAGATTAACATTTTATTAGCGTTTCCCCAAACCTACATTTAATAAGACTCCCTCAAGTAAGACTTTTATCTGTTCTACGGAAGCCCGGCTTGTAGCTACCTGAACAAACTTGTCCTGACATGAGAGGGATCAGGTTAATACCTAGCATGCCCCCCTTTCTCCATCTCTGTCTCGGTCTGTTGGACGTTCAGTGATTTCACACTTCAGTAACAGTACCGTGGACACAATTACTGGAGCAGCAGCCCCTGCACTACTGACTCCCTGACACGTGAAGAACCCATGCCCGCGAGGCTCAGTTTTGCCTTCCACCATCCGATCGTGGCACACGGCCTGCTCATTACCCAGCATTCTCTGGGAACAGGGTCTGTGACTAAAACTTTACGGTTACTTTTCAGGTTTAAAAAGACTTCGCCTTTTTTGTGAAAACCAGATCTTAGCAGACAACTGTGCCTTTTTGGAGAAACAGTTTTTGGAACCGAGTTCTCTCTTCAAGAACAGCAAGCCAAATTTGTTTACCTTTATCTTTCAAGACTGGATGGGCAAGTGAATTTGTGAACTACACAATTTTAGCAGTTAAACAGCAGGAATAATTCACCTAAAAATACTTTTACTCAAAAGACAACAAAAGTTCCCTAAAATGGCCCAAATGGTCTCTTGAAGATATACAATACTTTTGTGTAAAAAAAGAAAAAAAACTTAAGCTCAGTAAGAATAATGTCCATATTTATAAAGAAAATGGTTATATGCAAGGATTCTATAACATGCTACACACTGTAGTATGTGCCTCAGTGAGTATTCTTAGGGAAGTATGATGAATGTGATAAACAACAATAATGGATGTGCTCTCTACCCATAGAGGTTGCTTTTTTTCCAAAGCAAAGGCTTCAAAAGCTGACCTGCCGCTGAACAAAAAAAAACACAAAAATGGAAGGCGGAGGGAAAGGGGAGTGTGTGGCACTGTTTTTATGTGGCCATGGGCCAACTTTGCCTCGCCTCCTTTGAGTTCCGCCTGACCCATGATCACCTTGAGTGGGATGGGGCCATACGAGGGGGCCTGGTGAAGTGCTGCTTAGCGCTTCTCTGTTTCTACCTCTCTCTCTCTAGATCTTCTTTTTCCAAGCCCTTTTAATTCTCTTTTTAAAGTGCCTTTCTCTCCTTGAAGACTTTCTCATGGCTACACTTTAGTTATGGGCTGTTGTGTTCTTGTGAGAGAACAGACACAGATTTTCTCCCTCATACACATAAAAATCACACATATATGTTTAGGGTGGAGTATAGGCACATACATTTAAGTCTTGCCTACAAAAAAAACATCAGTTTGCTGCACACATCCATTGACCTTTTGTGACAACATTCCCCAATAAGACTGACAATCACACTGCATGAGATAAATTATCAGTTAAATAGGCTATTACAGATTAGGCTATTACAGGCTTATTTTCATCCAAAAAACAACTATGAAAAACAAAATTTAGGAAAAAACAAAAATGTTACAGATAACATGCAATAATTATGTAATGGTTAAAAATAAATATTGAATAACTACTGTTTTGACAAGCAAATATTATAATTAATAGAATACATTAACAACAAATACTTGCTCTGACATGATATTTATAAGAATATAAATATCAGTTTATAGAGACAGTTTATATCCATCCATGTGTTTATTTCATGTGTGATGTTGTGAGAGACAAAAAAAATGCTTTTCTTTGTACAAAAGGGTAACACAGAGTGCATCTGTACTGCCATCTGTACACCTGTGCAACTACAAAACATTTTTGTAGGTACAAAATACAACATAATTGTAGCTACAGTTGTGTTATAAATTGCCCAGCCACAACAAAATAAACCAAAACTCTTTAAAACACCCAACTTGTTTCTTCAAAGATGTGTTCTACCACAACACCCACTGAAAAGCTAAATATACCTCAAGCATATCACATGCCATATCTGTGAGAAAATAAAAAAGACATTATTTGGAAACTAAAGCAGCCATGAAAAGCTTTTAAATATACAAGACAATTCACCAGCATTTCCTCTACACTAAATGTTCAAGTGTTTTTTTAAACCTTGTTGTTACACCAGTTTAGCTGCCAGTAATTGGTAGCAATTATATGAGACTCTCTCATTGGTGTATGAAGCAGGACATGTACACGGCAACTACAGTTCCTTCATTAACCACAGGACACACCCACCAATCTCACCAACACAGATTCAGACCCATAAAACCCCTGTGCAGTGATAAATATACACAGAAAACACAGCAAAACATCCTTTTAATCATGCTTTTTCCCTGCAATTTTCAAATTGTGGTACAGGAGAAGCTGGGACTAGTTACACACTTCCTTAAAAATAGAAGAAATTCAAAAAATAATTGAAAGAAAACATTTAAACATTGTTTTCTTGAGATCTTAAAAGGTTTTCCTCACTCAGTGTTCTTCTTGTGAGAGACAACCACTTCCCTGTCTACTTCCCTGTCTATTTTTCTGGTAAGTCTTAAACTATTTAATCGAAATCTCTCAAACATCATTTTATAAGCAGTCAGACACCCCTGTATCTTGAGATGGCTGGCAATAAAATAGACCAGATGCTTAAAGTCACTATATTGTCTACAGCTATAAAGTTGTAAATGTGACAGTCTCCTTCCCAACTGTTAGACACTGATTTGGAAGTGGTCAATCACAAAGAGACATGAAGCTATTTCAGCTTGAGTCAATGATCAAACTAAAAACCAATCCACTCATCTATGATACAGCAGTACAACACACTGCGCTTAGAAATAGCTTCAATTTGGACCAACAAAAAACTATGAGAACTTTGTTAAATTCAGAGCTTGAGTCAACAATTGTTGAAATCTCAGTTTTTTTGTGAGCCTACACAAACAAGGTAGGCTTACAACTTCTGTACTAATGACCAAAATAATGTTTTGGTATTTCTGCATGGCA
This sequence comes from Chromobotia macracanthus, assembly GCA_036877525.1. Classification (NCBI taxonomy): domain Eukaryota; kingdom Metazoa; phylum Chordata; class Actinopteri; order Cypriniformes; family Botiidae; genus Chromobotia; species Chromobotia macracanthus. The sequence continues at coordinate 8,372,448 of JAZGTH010000020.1, read as the reverse complement.
CATTTTCTATTTGTGTTTTTCCTAACGTTTAATTGTTCAATAACCAAGCAGAAAATGAGATGAGACATGAGATCAATATTAGGTCAATATTACAATTTTAATACAGATGTACTGCAGATGATGGTGTTTTGTTTGCTCATGTAACTTATGTGCAAACAGTATAAAACTGTGGCAACCCCCTATATTGTGACAACATCCCCTACAATAGTTAAAGAAAAAAACAATGTATGTCAAATGAGCTGTATCTATTTTTCAGAGCAATGAAAATCAGCTAAAACACACTACAAATATAGAAGACATCCAGTGTGCTTATTCTATTTCACACTTACTTTAAAAAAAATGACTTAGCTGAATCACATATAATAACATTTTAAATTGTATTAATTTGCACCTCAGTTTGTCATGCATAATGTTATGCAGTCTGACTACATTCTATTGATATAACAGTGCATGAGAAAACAGGCCTAAAATATACAAAATTCATAATCAGTTTGTTTAGCAGACAACAGCAGAAATTTTAACACTCAGAAAGTTTACATGATTCCAGGCATCTAAAAGAACAACAAACCTCTGTTTGAAAATTTGAATGCTGACTCTTTGAAACTTCACCAAAAGCAAGAGTGAAGTGGATGATTGTTAACTAGTATAGCTGATAATCACAGACACTCAAAATACAGCACAAACAATCCACTAACACAGCATTACACGGCAGGCGGTAACACCTCTGTGTTTTCAGTGACAGAATTGCATGTCACCCCAACACAGAGGCACTCCATTATAGAGCCATCTTGCCAGACTAGGCTTTGTTCTTGGTATTGATTCTGATGTGTAACCGGTTGAAATAATGATTCCGAAATTCCCATCACTTTCCTGTTAAAAGGTTGAGTAAGATGTTAAGTTAAAGATGCCCTTTCATGTAGGATGGAGGGAGCTTAAACAGAGATGTGCTCGGCAGGAGGGTTTTTAATGCATGAAGCACGTTTTCAGTGGCCCTTGACTTGCACTGTAGATTTCAGTATTAACAGCTAATAGGGTTTTGCCTTAATTTTTTTGCACAAAGATTGGAAGAATAGCAGATCAGGTGACCTTGAACTCTTCTTGCGATCCACTGTCAAGCTTATTCATGACCATTTATGTTGTTTAAAGACATCACACAAGCAAAGATTGTAGCTGTGCAGAATAGCAGCATGGCTGTGCTAATATCTGATACAACAGCATAACTGCATATATATGCTTGTATGCACTCCACATTCACTCTGCAGTGCTCATATACTCTGGTGTGAATGCTGTTAATACAGACAAGTGGAGTGACACAAACATTGAAGCATCCCAGTGCTGTTGGATTTAATATCTCACTCTCGGAGGCCCACTTGACCAATCAGATTAAAAGACCAGAACTAACTGGTAAATAATTAACTTTTACAAGTAGTTTAAAGGATCAGCTAAAAGTTTTAATAGGGCAGACGTTAAGGTCTGGTTGCCCTTTTCACTACAACTGTAGCTATATCCTTGCACAGAAAATAATTTTGGTTGAGTCTTTTGAGCCCATTGAGTCCCAAACTTCTTGTTTATGTTTATCTGTACATGTCATGTTTATGACATGTACAGATACACACACATATATAATACACACTTTTCTCCCCAACAATGTTCCTTACCCATCATGCATTATCTTGGTGCCATCATCAGCAGCCTGGGTTCAAATTCATTTTCTGCTGATGGGGATGATAAGCTCATATTGGCTTTCTCACTGGCATTCTCCTATTCAGAGGGAGAGAGGGAAACGGAAAGAAGGGCAGAGTGCCGATTCAGCTCAGGGAAACATTCAGAATCCAGAGAATAATCTGTGGCCTGAAGCTGATATGAACATTGCCTGAGGGAACATGGAATGAACCAACATCTCTTAATGGACATTAGATAGAGGTCTGCTCTTTTTGAAAATGGGGACAGTATGTGTGTGTTTTGTACAGGTTTGGCTATACCTCTGAGGACCAACTTTTTAACTTTTTTTCCTCACAAACAGTCAAATTGGTGAAATTATGTTACTTTAAATTTAATAACGTCAACAGAACAGATTTAGGGGTAGCTAAATATCATTAAAAATATCATTAGCCTGGTATAAAAACAATGGAAGTCTATGAGATGTCTTTATTAATATAGTGAAACAAACCTACATGTTTGTCATAGTTTCATTTCAATGGGGCATGTCGAGGAGGCACTTGTGGCCTAATGGTTAGAGAGTCGAACTTGTAACCTGAAAGTTCCCAATTCAATGTAAGGTTGATTCACCTTGAGCAAGGCACCTTACCCACATTGGCTCCCTGGGCGCTGCAGTAAATGGCTGCCCACTGCTCTGGGTGGGTGTGTTCACAAATCACTACTTTAATGTGTGTGCACTAACTTGGATGGGTTAAATGCAGAGGACAAATTCTGAGGATGGGTCTCCATACCTGTTCTGCACGTCAACTTAACTGTTTTTGTGGTACATCAGTGATACAAAAAGCATCCCTGCACTGACTGTAGGACTCTCCTTGTCCAATAAGATTCAAGAACTAGAATTAACTGAAATATTTAGATTCATCCCCATAACACCCAGCATGACACCCACGTGTCCATGATTTGAGCCACGCTCGATGTGATCCATGCACGTTTATACACACTTTTGTCTTTATATGCGTAGATCATTTAGCTTTCAACAATTAAAGTGGCTGCGTGTTCAGCTCTCATCTTCTCTGACGGCTACAGACTTTTCTGCCATCTATCAGCTGCGCATATGTGTAGCGTTAATGCACATGGCTGCATGTTTGCTACGCTCTACTCTAGAAACATGACATTTGACTGCACTGTGCTACAATAGAACAAACAGCGCTGTCGAGTCAACACCACGCTTCCACCCCCCGGAGCGTAGAGTGCTTGATTAAATTTGTTCCAGCCTTCACTTGCTTCTATAGAGATAGAGAGTGAGAGAGAATTTATTTATTTAGATTTATTCTGTCTTTTACACCTCAAAGCGCAGCTAATACTGTGTGTGCCGATGGAGGAAAACTTATAGACAGAATGTGATAAATGTGCATATGTAATGTGGGCTCGTCTCATGATTGCCGTCTTCTCCTCTAAGCATGAGGAAAACGTTGCTTAGGTGCATCTGGCATAAATGAAAGGTCAGGCTTGATGGAGCAAGCTGTTAAACACTAATCAAACCTGTTAGTGTGTGTGTGTGGCCACATTACACCTGGTACTATATATTCTATTTTAATGAAAATGGCTTAACATGCTGAGAGAGTGATATTGGAAGCACAGATTTAGCATGTGGCTTTTTAATAATCAATATTATCCACAAACAAGCTGATGAGCCTGGAATATAAACATGCATTAGTCATGACAACACGTCTCTGGTGTCTAAATCATTCTTGAAAATTATGTTTGTGCTTGATTAGAAATTAAAGTATATTTGGAAGAACAGGTAAATTTATCGATGGGCAAGCATTTGGGGGTAGGGTTTGATCAAACAGATGCTGGGAAAAAATACAATAAAATTCATCAATGGGCGAGCATTTGGGTTTGATCAAACACGTGGTTTACCACTGAGACTAAAATACAATAATACTTATTTTTGCTACGAAATGATTATATGAAATGGAACGATTATATGAAGTAGCTTTAATCAGGGAGTTACAAGTGCTCTGCATGGAGTCTCAGTGCCATGGTAAGAATTAATTGGTAGAACAGAGTTGTACTGCACACTTTTACCTCCCTCTCTCTCTCCTTTCTCTTTCTCTCTCACACACACGCGCACACACACAAAAAAATGACATTTTTAAACTACAAACCTTTATTGATTCCAGAGATCACAGCAAACAACTCGGTGTGTGTTTGTGATCGTATTTTAAAAGCAAAACACAGTTAATGCATAAAGTTTGCTGGCCGCATGTGCTCATGTGTTCCCAGCACAGTTTGCTGTCATTTGTGTGTGAGCTTTCCTGAGCATTTGGTAACGAACCATCTGAACAGAAAACAGTTGGATCCTCTAAATGAGTTTATGTGGCACGCATTGTTTGGATATGCCAGATGTCAGTGTTTCTCACATAAGCCATACTCTAAGTTATGCTTGTGTGGTAATGAGTCTAGCAATGGCTCTCTCACTGCTTGAGCTGGAATAGAGAATAGTCAATCTGAGGTGGCACAGCAGGGGCACATAACACACATCTAACCACTGATATATTTAGCATCTAATACTCCACAGTTACATTAATTAAACCTTAAATGGTATAAAACTGAACATGTTTGGCATTCAACATTACACAACATACAGATGCAAGAGCACATTTTGGAGTCCCATTACTTACATAATACAGTACTTACATAATACACCAATGTCATCATTTTAACATTTTTTATTTAATTTAGATGTGTATTCCTATAAAATAAAACAAACAAAGTGCAAACTCACTTTTCTACACACTTACTATTCAGTGACCATTTGATAACAAGTCTTTTAAGCGCCACAGTTTGTACAGTTTGTATATTCATAAAGAGTGCCACACACTCTGAAGAAGCCTCTCCTTGACTTCCTGTGATACAAAATCTTATTTCATTTTAGCATCATTGAAAGTTTTTTCTTCATGCTGACAACAATCACAACAAGCCTCAAGCACTGCATGTTATTTAGCACCTTTGCTGTTTCAATTATCCAAGCTTCTTCCAAAAAACACTCTTTTCTCTCCCCCTCATTTCACACACTCAGCAAAAAAATGATACATTTTAACCCATGACTTCCAAAAAATTTTTAAATCCTAAAATACACGTTCCTCAATTTGGGCAGTTAAATAGAGACATTTCAAAGGCTTGAGGTGACCTGTAATGTTTGCTCATAAGCTTAAAGACATCCTGCTGCTTAGAAAGGTGAGGACCTTAATTTCTTCACTGAAGTAGGCCGGCAGTCTGCCATTAGTGTAATGGTGTCCATCTTGTGCCAGTAATTATTCTGAATTTAGATCTTGATGAGAAGCCTTTTTGTCCAGATTATGGCCCATGATGCTTAAGAACAAGCATGAAATATGAAACTAAAACCACAGCTTCAAGAAACTGTAGCACTTTGTAAAACCACAGCTTCATCTTAGCAGTTGACTGAACTGTTTGATAAGCTATGACAGAACCTCTCTTCTGGAACTGTAGAATTAACGTACCATCTGTAATGTACCATCCATCATCTTAAAAAATTAAACTAATGAAGTCAAATCTGACTAGCAAGTAATGTTTTAGAAGATTAACAGAAAATGAGTGACATGCTGTTGAGGTGAATACCTGACCTGAACAAACTATTAAACTATAAGTATTCAGTAGATTTATCTACTGATACCTACTGATTTTATAAATTCAGGTTATTTATCACATAAAAAATTGTGGATTTTTCAAGTAATCAGTTTCCTCTGTGTTAATTTACATCCAGACCCATAATTCTTCAAATATACAGCCAGCCCTTGAACTGTCAAATAATAAAATACTTTGGCTTTACTGTGTGTTTTAAACTTATGACTTTCCAATCACTTTTCCCAACTGGAATTCTTAATTTTCAAACAGATGGCTACTTTAAAAAGTGTTCCTATGCAGATGAGCTTTTTCCTAATTACCATGCATTAAATTTGCCAGAGACTGTGTCAGTAAGCAAGATGTGGAAATTGGACTTTTACGATACTTCAATGCCAAGCTTTATTATTATTTTAATTATTTTTTTTGGATGACTGGTGTGATGTGCCCCACCCCCACTCAATGTTGTCTTGCATGAGGGTCAGTGCTGTCAATGTAATCAGATCATCTTCATTTATCCAGCTCTAATTGTGAGACTCACACCCTGTGGTGAAATTAAATCATTTTTCCCTTTCTAAACCTGCAGTAATTATGCACCTATGAATTATTTATAGGACAAGTATAGATATAATAATTTTTAATCAACTTTCGGCTGGTGAGGGATGGACAGCAGAGTCTATTGTGTTTGTGTGTGCATTACCATGTGTTCATCTGTGCACAGAAACCTGATGCTCCTGCTTTCTCTCTCCTCACTTCCTGTGTGCCGTTGTCATGGTAATATATGTGTGTCAACACAGAGTTTGACTTCCCATGACTAATTTTGCTAATTAACGGTGTGGCTGTTGCCCTGTGGGATGTGCGGCCTTGTGCATGCATCTCTCTAAGGACACTTAATCCCAGGGCTAGCTGCTGTTGTATTACTGGTGGATGCTGTGCTTCTATATCTCAGATGTTTCTAATATAGGAATATAAAGACTTTAGCTATGTCTAACAGCTGTAAAATGCTGCCTTTGGAGGACGCATTCTAAGATAGGAAGGCATAAAGGTGCATCCAAATCCACTTCCTGTCTTCTGAGATACCTTCATCTGATTCATTTTTGAAGGCTACATATATGTATCTTTCACAGCCTTTGATATCCCACAATGCTGGGCATGTGTGTCTGTGGGGAAGAGGATTGCTTGAGCAGGAACAAACTCAAGAAATTAAAATGGCATCTGAGAAAGCATTTGGAGGACAATTTTTGTATAAATGTACGTTTATTTTCACTTTCAACAACTTTTGATTGCATTTCTACTAAGAAATTAGTATTAGTAGTTTCTAAATATTCGACTGGATATGAACAAATCACTCTCTGTTTCTATTTCAAATATAATTTCATTTTGAATTGAACTGGCTATGCTCCATTGCATATGCAATGGTAGTTTAACTGAAGCCATTCAATACTGTCAACACAAACAGCAATCACAATTAAATTAAAAGTGTTTTATTTGTGTCATGAAGCAGTACAGAAATGCCACCACACTAAAGTAAATTCTATATCAAGTATATCAAGTAAACTCTCTTTTGCACTCCTGATATTCAACAGAAACCTAAAGCAGCTTAGATTTACCAACAGTTATTCATCATATAATTTAAAATATAAGTAGAGGGCCAACATATCTTTAACCACAGTAATCAAATTTCTATGATTTTGCTTATATTCTTGTAATGTTTTACTTAACCCTCACAAGCATGACGTCTATATTAAACGTCTGTAAACAATGCTACTGTACATAAACAATCAAATATTAACATATAAACACACTGAAACATACCTGAAACAGTTATAAATATAACAAGACAAGTATATTGTTTTATGCTGTATGTAATCACAACAATTATGTATATGCTTAGTTATCAAGTTATAAAATACAGTGTCTAAGCTACCTTTTCTTTTTGAAGACTTTCACCTCTTTGACCCCCAAACCCCTCTTCGTAATGAGTGCTGTACTAGGCAAAATTTCTTCCCACATTTCTCTTAGGACAACAATTTTTGTGGTACCACATGAGATGGTTTGTCTGTGTGATATGACACACTTAAATCTCTGATGTCACCACAGTAATCTCTGTTTCTCCAGAACTATTCTGTTCCTGCGTTAACTATATTGGATCTTATTTTATCTGTGTTCTATAGTACAGATGAGCCCTTGATCATTTTCACAATCTCGATGCCTCCCCATTGCTTTAGCTAAAGTATGAACCAACACATATCCTGAAAATTCTGAAACCTCTGCTGATTAAAATTGTGGGCCACTATAACTTAATAGTGCAATTAGTGTATATTTCAAAAAATGTCTCAAATATATTTTTGGCTATGGTTTTGAGGATCTTGATTGTACCTTGTAGTATAGTCAATGGCTGAAAGGCAGAGTAATGTGGAAGGTCTCATTTGTTTGACCTGATGTCTCAGACCTGCATTGTGCAACCATTGTAGCATTTTGGCTATTTAAGCCCAGTCACCACACTGACAGTTGTGCTTCTAGCTCTGCACTTGGTTACTGCAGTATCCTTTGTGTAAGCATTTCTGTGTTCATGGTCTCTGGAAGGACCCCTCTCTGGCATTTCATCAAAAGACCCTTTGCAAACACAATAGGACTATTTCTTTCGTGGCTGTTCCACCTGTCTAGGCCACCTCCTATTACATCAGTCTATTAGCTGCCTTCTGATAATGTCTGCAACTTGCTCTAGCTGTGACTGTGGTGCTGAAAGTCAAATGGATGATGTACTTTGTCCACAAAGACCTGTTTCACTTTTCAACTTACTGCTGGAGCTCCTGACAATGCATCTGTTGTGACTGAGGCCTTCACTAAGGCCAGGGCTGTAGCTAATGAAGAGAAAGGAAGAGCCCTTAACAATTTCTAAATGCTATTTTAAAAAATGTCAGGGCCCCAGAGCACTATGCACTTAGGGGGGCATGAATTACTAACTATTCTAAAGAGGATGAATCAGCACACACCTTTGTTTCTGCATTGATCTTATGTTGTGCTATTACTTGGTTTGATATTCAAACGCTGCTGTCTGCATGCTGCCCCATTATCAGTCACTCCGTTAAGCTAATAAATCATGAAGTGGCTTCATAGTGTCCATAAAATGGGGCAAAAACTTACTCATCAATGTGGCAATGGCTAAGAACATCTTACATCTGCAACAATTTGAGGTGTCAGCATCTTTGTGAATGCTGTGGTGCTATTTTACAGATTGTACTTTGTGGCCTACAAACATAACTTCAGACTGTGCAAATGAAAACTTGTTTAGGGTTCCTTTTCACAAGTCTCGACAGGACCATTGTAAGTCGCTCATCATGTTGGGCTTTATCTTTCCACACACACTGACAAATCATCCGCATGGCAGATCACCCCTGTTAGTCCATCTAAGAGCTGAGACATGCATCTCTGGAAGTGCTCTGGACCAAAGCTGATCCCAAAGGGTAAGACGTTAAAGCAGAACCAGCCAAATGGTGTGATAAATGTTCCCTACATTCTTATGCCAGCGGTTTATGCCACAAGCTGGACCATGTATCTAAATTGGTAAAAATTGCTGCTCCATTCATCAGGGTCAGTGACTGCTCTATTGATGGTAATATATGCCACTTTCTGCACACTGCCTCATTGATATTAGTTAAATCAATTATTGTTCTTATTTTTCCTTCAGGCTTTATGACAGGCACCATTCCCACACAAAATTCCGTTGGTAGCTCTGCCCTTTAGATTACTCCGATTTGTTCCATATGCTCCAATTCCTCCATAACTTTGTTTTCCAATTTGGCACTCTCCATGGGGTTGTGAATACACAGCCTTGGTGAATACAGTAGTCTCCCTTTAACTTTCCTAGTCAAGAAAATACTTAAAGAAATGTCGGACTAAACTCTTCATCAGTGAGTACGCTACAAGCCAAATGGACTCAATAGCTAGCAAGCTCAATAGTGGTTTAACAAGTTAATCTATTACAAAGAGGGTTGACTGATTGTGCAATTTTGCTTTACCTGTACTGCCAATGGTAGCAGTTTATTACTGGGACTGTATAGTTGTCCTTTGGGCTATCAAAAGGCCATTTCTCCTACAGTTATATAGCCTTGTGTGGATAGCTGTGTCTGCAGCACCTGTATCTATAATGTTCCCATTAGTGTTATATTAGTGTGGCTCCCTGGGCTTATGTGCCATGTTTTTTTTTACTGGGCTTGAAACTGGATCATCACTCTTTTTCACAACCCATGAAAACATGTCCTGCAACAGCTTCCTGATGTTTCACTTGACCGATGACTCTGCTTACATTCATTCTAGTTGGAGTTTTTCCGAAAGTGACATATTTCTCATCCCAACAATGCAATCAGGTACATGGTGCAAGTGAGTGCCTGATGGTTTCACAACAAGGTACAAAGTCGCTTCCACTCTTTTTCTCTGTGAAGTAATAAGCATTCAACTTCCACCCAAATCTAAGACCATATCCTTCAAGAAAAGGATGTAGACACATGTTTTGAGAGTACCTATCCTACACCACAAACAAACTCAAAGGTACTTGCATCAAGCTTCTGTACCTCTCTAGATTACTACTGAAACTTGTCATTGCAGTTTTGTATTGTTGGCTCTTTCTGCAACGTCACTGAAAACATCTAAATTAATATAAACGTAAATATAAACTCAACAAAACTCCAAAATTACAGTGGACTACAAACAGCAGTTCAAAAGCTATCTGTTGACTTCTCTGGCTCGTATAGGCACAGCAATATTAAACCTCTCAAAAATGATGTTATGCCTCCCCACAAAATGTTTTATGAAACACTGAATTTGTTTGCTTTGCACTCTGTGATAAAGCATTCAAAATGTTCCCTGCTTCAACACCATTAGGGTGATGACCACTTTGTGTTTTCCAGACAAAACCTTGCCAACACTAGTGGCAAGCATGGCGTCATTTAATTACATGAAAATGGATGAATATGGATGTCAGAACAGACACGGACTGGTGACTTAAAACACCCAGTTGATGCTTTCAAGTCATGTTCAAAGTCTTGGCTAAGATGTACATCATACCATAGAACATAAAAGAACATCTAACTTGGCTTTCACCCAAGATGTCACATGTTAAAACTCACAATTATATAGTAGAGGGACAAATAAAGAACATTCTTACAGTGTGCATCAGACTTCAGATGCTCTTTACTCTTTCATGTATGCTTACTCTCTCATCTGCCTAAACCTATTGGGACAAATACTATACCAGTACCAGTTATCAAATGCATACTGCAGGTCTGCCAAATGCACAAATGTAAAAAATTTCTTAGAAACCATGTGGAATATCTATGTGGTGATTGTCAAAATCCTTACAGCAAACATGCACTCTTTATAAACACACAGCATTAAGTGGCATTCGGCTAACCTATGTTGCCTCTTTTGTAATGATTTAGTTAGATTTTTGCTTTTCACAAGGTGTGTTCATTTCTATCCACCCCTGCTCATTATATACTTAATTTCTTCATTACATTAATACGTTTTTCTTAAATAAGACTCTTCTATTCAGTTTGTGTTTCTACATTGTGTGATGCTAATGCAGAAGAACATTGTCAAAGCGTGTCATGTGGAATCTGTCTATGTAGGCGTTTCATGTACTGTGAACTATAACTGGTAGGACCTATATAACACAAAACAAGAATACTTTCATAAAAACATAAAATAACAGGACCATCCGAGACTGAGGCAGAAATCCTAAAACTGTGCATGTTTAACAAGCTGATGTAACAGAAAGAGTTTGAGAGAATTCAAGGTAGATAATAAAGACTGCCTTAATTGGAATGAATACACTGGGGAGAAAAATGAAGTAAAACTAGAAAATTTAAATGAGAATGGGGAAAGAGACAGAGAGAGAGAGAGAGAAAGAAAGAAAGAAAGAAAGAAAGAAAGAAAGAAAGAAAGAAAGAAAGAGAGAGAGAGAAATAGAGAGAGAGAGAGAGAGAGACGTTGAGATTTAGATTTTAAATGAGGCCAACGGCCCTGACCCAGCACAACCACAAGCTACTTAATGAGGACATACTAAAATGTCTAAAAAATGTTCACTTCTGGCACAGATCACAAGGACAGTAATAAACTTGATGTATTCCAATAAAACAATTTATGGAAAACATCAGCAAAACTATTTTTAATAGTTTGACAGCAAAACATTCTGACTGGTCAATAGCAGCATTGCACAGTTAAATATTTTTGTATAATGATCTCTAATCTGCATATTTGACCATTGTCCCTGGCGACCAATTTCTTATATTTTATGTGCCTTTATTTACTTATAAGGCAAGCAGCCATGTAATTGGCATGTCAGGGACCTGATGTCATGTTAGGGTATATGTTGCTATAATGACTGTCTGACTGTACATGTTCCTTTACATCAACATTGAATGTGTCTAAAACCATGTATGGATTTACTTCATACATCATAAATGAAATGTGCAAACAGCTGTATTTATGAGGTCATTAGCATATGGGCACTGTAAAAATGCTTGAAATCACACTTTAAATAAATAAATATTAATATTCACAATAAAAACCTCACTCTCACTGTATTATAATTGTGGGGAAATATCTTATCAGACCTGTGCATACAGAAGAGGTGCGGGTGGGGGGGGGGGGTAAATTCTTTATTAATGATAGTGATTCCGCTGCCCCTTTACTAAATAAAAGCATTAAAGACCTTCTGACTTTTGGCAGTGCCATTTTAATCAAGACGCCTCATATTTCCTATGCAAGCTGAGCACTCTCTCCACTAAAGAAAATATTTAGCAGCGAGACCATGCACTAGGCATTCACGTGAGACTTCAGAGCAACACAACCAGACGTAAGACTATTTTAAACATGGACCTCATGCTATCTGTGGGTGGATTCTTGCTACATCTATTGTTAACCCTGAGTCTTGTGTCAATAAAACACAAACAACTGCTTTGATAAAATTAAAAGCTGAGTCCATCTGTTAAATATTAGTTCAGTTTTAACATGACTTCTGATTCCGTGCTTGCATTTGGCTGGATACCTAATGTCCCACTGGACGGTAATTCAAAAATACATTTAGAGCAAGGACGTAATAAATCTTTGCAGGCTTTTATTTGATTATATAAAATTATCCTGTGATTTCTTCTAAAATTGCTATGGAAACAGATTTTTAGGTGTGCATGTGATGTGTTGGAGGAGAGCTGGTGCTAAAGAAAGGTTTGTTTAACACCCTCAGTGGCCTTTTCCATTAAAGGGGCATTTCACAACATTTTAATACAAGGTTCATTATGTTTAACATTAAAGTAATATTCGTGGATGCAATAGGGCATTTTCTGTAGTCTTTGTAGAAAATGGGTTTGTTGGATAATGGAGTTGGCACCACACAAAAGTATTTATATTTACTCAGAGCACAGAGGGGAGAGATAAAATCATATCAGTTTTTGTTGAATCTGTTTTTGTTTTCTCTCTCTTTTGCATTCACTTCTACATGTGGTTTATTATTATGATTTCATGGAACTCTAATCATTGATTTTAGTAACTGTCATTGCTCAATGAAGAATGACAGTAGTGATATTGGAGTTCCCGGCAATCAGATATTTTTGTTTGTGCTGTTTCTTATTTGTTAATGCCTCTCAGACCAATTACAGAAATTCCATGCAGTACTTTTGAAACCACTTTTAAAATCAATAGTTATTCTGTGGATATTGCAAAGACCTATGAGCAGAGCTTGCAAACTTTCTTTGTGGGTCCATCTACCGTCAAGACTCTTTAAAGTGGATTTGAGTGGAACTGGAGCCAGTCTCAGTGATACATGTTACAGGTCAAAGTTCTTCTCAAAGACAGCTGACTCTTTCTGGGGGTGAATAACCCACATGGGCATTTTCAGCTGTTCCCATGGCAATAGGATGGTTAGGGGTAGTAAGCCAGTCTTAGCAGGAAAAATCACTTTCAACAAAATAAAAAAGTGAGTGCAGTAGACTGTCTGTGCTTTGAAGAATGTAGCTAGAAGTTTTTTTCCCCCTGGGTTGACTTATATCATACATAAGGTAAGAAATCGATTACATTCTAGATCCTGTATGTTCTTTAGACCTACACTTGAAATATAGAACAGAGAGAGATTTAGAACACTGTCTCCTCTCAGATCTGAAAGGTCTTTGAAGAACGATGCTAAACTGCTTTACACATCTTTTCAAATCCCTCAGACTATTCTCTTCTATAAACCTATCTGTCTGTTTCTGGTAACGTAAAGTGTATGTATTCCAGAAATTTGTCCATTAACAGTGCTGGAAACTAATTTGCCTCCACCTTTCTTTATTCATTATAGAAAAGTTAACTTTCTGTCCATCTTTCTCTTACTGTACTGTTTGCCTTCATGGTCCCTTTCACTGTATTATTATGACATAGTCTTATGCGGACAGACCTTTGACTAGGGCTTAAGCTTGTCAATGGCAAAACAGCAGAAACTATGTTGACTCTAAAAAAGTACATTTTAAACAAAACCTTGCCTGCCCTTACTTTTTAATAATACTACTTTCATGTGTTACTACTACACTTTCAAATCCTCTCACAAAGGTGATCTTTTTGTTTTGTAAACTTTCTGTTTCCTCCTGAGAGTGAAGAAAGAGACAAAAAAAGAGACTATCGGCCATTAAAGGCAAAGACTCAAAGAACACAGAGTTGCACCTGTGAGGCAAGAAACAGTTGAGGCAACAACTGTGCATGTTTCAGTACCACACACACAAAGGAAGACACCATTACACATTTTATGTTAACCAATTATAGTTGTTCTCACCAGACGTGCTGTTGCCCTCTGAGAAGATTAGCATGCTGCTAAAGAGGAGAAGGCCAGAGGCTAACAGCAAAGAAGGTGAAATCTGAATGGCACAAACAGATGTAGAGGAATAACAAGATGCACTTTGCTTGCAAAATTACACTATACACCATTCTTGAAGGTATTTAAAAAGGAGAAATAAATACGCTTAGTGCAAAGCTGTCTAGCATTCTTGGCCATCAAACACACTGTGAACTACTGTAACACTGAAATGTTTCATATTTAAGAGCTGGAGGGAAAAGTCAGTTAGTAAAAGTGATGGATCACTAACAGTAAAAACTAGATTTGAGATCTATAGGTTTCAGGTGTTGGTTCTGTGTATTTGCCATTGTTGGTTGCCTTGTCCTTTCCAATCATATATGGTTATATAAACAAATTTATTTTGTGAATAGATAAAAGGGGACCAATTAAAATTCATTTGAAAATATTACAATGACGTCATTGTTACCAGTGACATTTTGAATTCTTAACATTCTATTAATGTTGGTCAATGAGGGATTTTACGTTAAGCAGATCAAGCTTAATTAATTGCAGAATTGAATTAATTGCTGAATTAATTAAGTGAATTAATTTGTAGAGAAGAAAAATACCAAAAAAAGGAGATGATTATCAACCCAGTGCTCGTCTTGCAAGAACTAAATGAAAGCAGGGTATATGTGAAAACGTTTCTAGTCTAAATCCCATCATGCATTGTGCCATTAAGTAAGGTACATAACCGTCGGTTGATTGGATAGATTGTCGCAGTAGCAATCACAGAAAATAATCACAGAATCAAATTCAGACAATCCCAGCTGTCTTACAAAAAGAGGTTCACACTATAGGCAACTTAAGAATCTATTCTCTCTATCTCCCACTTTCTGTATCTCTTACCTTCCCATATTGAGTCCCTGTTTCTTTCTCCTTTTCCTCCCATTAATCATATTTGTTCACATTACCAAAGAGAAAGCTGAGTAACACCGTTGATAGGAGTCTTAATTAGCAGGAACGATCTAACACACACACCAGAACCTGTGTGAAGCAAACAGCCTATCTGCTTACCGCTCAAATATCCCTGTCATTTAGCACAGAGAGCAAATCTGATTTTTCCAGCATTTTGTACCTTTCCCTGTAATTGAATTGCACACATCATAACTAACTGTTATCTTCACAAACAGAGCGATGCTAACAACCCACAGAATATTATCTTGTTGTGCACTGTGACCAAGATCATTTCTTTAAGGTGTGGACAGCATAAAGCCATTAATGAACTTTGTAATCAGAGGAGACCCATTACAGTAATGCTTGACTGTGTATGTGTGTTTGTAGGCCTGTCTCAGCCAGAGGAAGGCTGAATTACAGTTACTAACAGATACACAAATAATTCGGCAATCATGCAGCCGTTTCAGCTGTCTTAGATTAGGTCAGCTAATTGGCACACTAACGTGATTTAAATAGCTCAAATTAATGTTGGATGAAATTAGTGAGGTCTATTTAAATGAATCCCATTTCAAGCTTTTCTCTTCTTACAGATCTCTCTCTCTTCAAAATATCATTCTCGAACTCTGTCTCTCTCTTTCCTTCTCACACACTTTCGTTTTGTTCCCTCTAACACCATTTAAAATGATAAAGCCTCTGGTATTCAGTTAATTTACATATTTCAGTGTTTAAGTAAATGTCAAAGCTGATTTATTGAGCCAGAGAACAGAGAAAGGCGTAGTTATTTATAGGTGTAGAAGGAATGTGTGTGCCTCTATGTGGTTTATGTATTGTATATATAGTGCACTGTACACATGAATGCAAAAATCTGTGAAAACTGTCAGACACATTCACTGCAAAATAAATATTCTTTTTGTGTATGTCTTGTTTTTCAATAAAAGCATCTTTAACACAAGGTACATTTACATAAGAAGCATAACGACCTATGACATACCAAAATATTGTTTTCAAAAATAAATAAACAACAAAACATTGCCGATGGAAAAAGACAATTAAAAATAAACTTTGCATATGCATTCAAATCCTGAATGTTTAGGTATTTTTACCAAAATGTTTTTTTCAAGTGCAGTGTTCATGAGACCCAATATTTGAAACTGTTAAAAAATTACGTGCACATGCAGCATAAAAATCCAAAAACACACACAAGTCTAATCAAAGCCATAATTCATCAGGTCATACTCTAAATTTACCCCTTCCCATCCCATGCAGAGAGCAGGTGACCTGGACTTTATACACATCCTGTGAGACTAATTTGCCTAACTTAAATCAATCACTCAGCCAATGAAATCAGCCCATTGCATTGTTTGTTGCTCATAGATGCTCACACATTGGAAACAACGAGTTTCATTTCGCTCTGTTTATGAGGCATAATAAAATGTAAAATGAATTGCCAGAGGGAGTAAAGACAAAAAGAAGATTCAAAGCGAGGTTTATTCTGTGACACAAATTACATTTACCACTGAGCAATATCACAGGGACAGGAAGACACCCTCTAGCCACATATCTAGTGAGTGTTTGCGGTAAATGCAGATATATGCGAGTTGCTGAACTATTTCGGTAAGTTTAACAAACCTTCACAGTGTTCTAAATAAAGTGAATGAAGGAATTCAAAGTACAAATCTAAGAGGTGTCAAATGAAGTTGGGACATTCAGATTAACCATCCTTATTAAAACTGAAATAAGTGATTTCCTGTCTTGTGGCTGGCAGGATACATGCAATATTTCTGTGCTTTGAACAGATTTTTTACTCCAAAATGATGCTGCTTTCTGGTGCAGTAAAAATACCAAACACATGAAAAAGTAGTCACGAATCTGTGAATTTTACTTAAATCCTTAATTCAGTTTGTTTGTGGGCATAATATATGCCTCTGCAAAGTGCACCACTATCAACTATTTTTAAGTGCTCGAAAAGTACTTTTTAGATCACTTTGAATTTACATATATTGTAATGCACAAGACAACGGCTTGTAATTAGAATCTTAAAATCCAAGTATATGTATATATGTATATATATGTGTGTGTGTGTGTATCTTTATGCAACAACAGTTCAGCAAAATATTTTTTAATATTTTTACACTCATTTGAAACCCACATGATGTTTTTTTTAACAGTAAGTATATTTTGCCAAATGTGCTTTTCTGGTGTTTTTCGTCCTGTTTGCTTGACAGCCCCTGGTCACTGTCTACTTTCGATGCATGAAAAAAAATCTGTGTTCTTCAGGAGAAAAACTAATTCAAACAGGTTTGGAAAAACATGTGGGTGAGTAAATGTTGTCAGAACAGAAGTTTTGTATTTCTGGTGAACTGTTCGCTTAAATCGATCTTTCATCTAATATACAGTCTATACTAGCGCATGGCCCTAACAATTATTAGTTCCAACAAGTATTAGTTCCATTTCTCTACATTTATGTCAATAAACCCAGAGCATAGGCCCACACTTAACCACGTAAAAAAGACTTCTAGCTATCTCATTTCATCTGCATTTACATACAAATCTACAACATTCAGCCTGTTCGTACACTATACATCTACTATGCAAGAACATTTGCCATCTTCCTTTTGTGATACCCTGAGCTGTGAATACTGCTGTGAAACACGAGTAAGCATGTGTTTGTATTGTGTTCTCATGTGATCTCATCCCATTGACGGTCTCCTATAGCAGATGTACGTCTGATAATTAAAGTGCTACTCGCTTAACCTTGCCATTCATCAAGCACTGAGAGCTTTTTACCTGTGTTGTCTGCATGAAACTAGACGGCCCATAAACCATTTCTAATTAAATGCTGCTTAGCGGTTTTAGCTGACCACATTGTTTCCTTTAAAAAATCTTTGTCGAATTCACATAAGCAAAACAGTAACATAACCCCACTATGAAAAGAGGAGCGCAGTGGCCGAGAGAAGTGTTTATAGTGTAAATTAGCTCATGCCGCTCCTCAGCATCCCGTAAACAGTCGGAGATCTCCTCCCAGGCACTGCTCTTTATGATTATCTCTATTATCATTTCACTTCATTTCACTTTCCATCCCCTGAGGCTTTGGCGGTTTAACGGGAAAGCAGCAATTAAACCTACTCAGGGGTTAGAGGCCGAAGAGACCAGCGCAATCACAAAGGAACAAAAAGAGGGCAGGCAAGAAATAGGCGGAGATAGAAAGAGAATGTGAATGAGCTTGCTCTCTTACAAGAGGCTTTGTGAGACTTGCAATCTCAGGGACCCATCTCGTCAGCAGGGTCACACTCCTTAGAGAATGAAAAGCTCATTTTCCTTTAATGAAGAGTTGGGAAACACTCGCTCCAGGTCGCTTTACCAAATAGAAAGACGACTGCTCATTCTGAGCAGCGGAGCAGGGACAGGGCAGGAGAGGTGCTACTTTTTGCCCACTACAGCAGGGCCAAACCCACAGAACATGTAAGGTTGGTCACCTCTATTCTATGACAGATGTTGCATACTATAAGCAGCCCCACTCACTTAGCACAAAAGCGGTAAAAGAAGGTAAAAGAAGTCAAAGAGAAATGAAGGACAGTGGCGAGGGGAGCAACGTTAGTTCACTTTTCCAACGAACAGCTACAAACACTAGCAATTGACAGTTGTTGGGTTTTGTTGGGTCAGTGTGTTAACCCTGTTGGTGTTTGATTCTCCTGACTGAACATGTTTAATATGCATATGTCGGGTCTTGAATTGTTTAATCAGTCTGGTATGATTTTTCAACAAACTCCAACAAGTGTTGACAATCTAATTTCATCATAAATCCTTTCCATGACAATGAGTTTGGCAGGTCGCTTTCTTGATTAAAAAAACTATGTCTCTTAAACTGTCAAATACGCTGAATTTAATGCAAATCTGCGAAAATTAAAATTAACTTATGTACATAATCATACACGTTAAAACATTTTTGCACCTGCCTACTGTCCTTCAACTGAATTCTCGCAACTTCAAACTAATTAAATGCATTACCTAAAAAAGAGAAGTGGTTATTTCAATAATCACAAGTTTCTTGGTTATTTCAGTGCATTAAGCAGGGCTTTATCCACAAATTCTTCCTTTTCAGTTGCTGAACATGCACAGATGCAGATTTGTTGGGACAGTGTGAATATTAGCTATGTTTTCCAATGTTTTAAATATAAAAACAACAGTTCAATGTTTGAAATATTGGTACTTATTGGGACAATGTGAACAAGCCTTAAGAGAGCCATAGGTTGATTTTTTTCACCCTATTGCTTAAGGCTTGTTCACATTGTCCCAATAAGCACCAATATTTCGAACATTGAAGAGATTTGAAAGGATAAAAATCAGACAGGTGGCGTAAGTGCAATTTGAAGCAAACTGGCTCTGTAGTTTAATAGTGCATTCAAAGTGGTTTGCGGCTAGATGTGTTTGGCTGTATATCAAATGTTGTGGAATATATTCAGAAGTAATTATTTTGTCTGTAATCATCTGTAACTGTTGTATGGGTTGCCTTTCATCTATTGTCATGCATTGTGTTGAAATGTCACACATTGTGAAATTGTGAATTGCAAATACTTTGAGACGATCAGATTGAGCTGTATAAAAAGATGCCAAACTGTGCACCAGAACAATGAGAGATTCAAAGCAAACTAGACTATTTTCTCCCTCTCTCACACGCACAAACTCACACATATGGCCAAATATGCTCATTTGTGTGCTGTGCATCTGTCTCGCAGTACTAACACTATTCCAACTGTTTAGTCTTTCAAAGTAAAACACAATGACCAAACTTAAGATAGAGTTCCTATGAATGACCAAACCTACGATAGAGCCACACTTTCAGATGCACATTCGTTTACCTCACTATCTGAAAATGCTATGTCACATGTCTTCTCAAGGGTTTCAAAGGAGAACTCAACAATATCATAAACTATGCTTAGAAATTTCAATAGTAACAAACATTTCTCATAAAATTTTCCCAAATTTAAGTTATCTAGGTTATGCTTAACACATGACCTTTATAGCTCTATGATCTCACTGTTTGCCAATAGTTGTCTTACTTATTTCTAGTTATTCCTTCTAAAAAATACTTCAGTTAAACAAAACAGACTCTTGAAAGCACAACCTGTGAACAATAACTATGCTCTGAGCAGGTTTAGCTAACTATTGGTGACATTTTCCAGCAATTTCCTCCCAGAAGTATAGCTAGGCTAGACACACACACACACACACACCACTACATGGAGTCCATCACACTGGCTGAGAGGCAGGCAGTGGGCACCATAAATGGGTAAATGAAGGTTGGACGCTCTCCTATCTATGTCCAGCCTGCCATCCGTCTGCTCTCCAAACACTGGATTGGATCATGCTTCGGAATCCCACCCAAAAGAGAACACTGACATTTGAGAATGCCCATAATCCTGAAAGGAAATAATAGCCAAACAGCTCAGTTTAGAAATGAAAGATGCATTGTGGCCAGACTGCCTTCACCCACAGGCACAGTTACACCAATACAAACTTAACCAAAACTCTCTCAGATCCACGATTCAGCCACAATCATGTTCTTTCCCTCTCTCTATGTCTATTCTGTCATGGCAGCTGACACTCTCTGAGATATCATTTGGTTTCATCAGCACATTGCAATTTATCAACCGATTCTTGAAGAATATGCTATAGACCTACAATGCCCCCTTCTGGCTATGTCTAGAACTTTTTTGTTTGTTTTTGATAAAAAAGGGTAGAGACCCATCCACACTTCCTCACCCGGCAACACAACATTGCAGTCAGACATTATCATTCAGAGACGTACGTGGTATTTGTTACATTCAGTATTGACCCTGATGATATCATGTAATGTTTGGGCACAGGGAATCACAGTTTACTGCTATCTGACACAACATCTAAACATCCCAACATTCTGGGAGCTTGAATTTGCCACCAGCAATGAAATGTTAAATCACCAACCTTCAGATGAAAAATCTAAACACACCAGAGCTTTTTTAGTCTGCCAGGCAATTACAAGCCATTCCACAAAACAAACTGCTTCACCCTCTATGTTTTGAGCTCCCTGAGAGCCATTTAATTTCCAGTAGTAACTGTGACAGGACCGAATATTGCTGCTAAAGGTAACCCTCTAGGCAATACACAGCACTGTTCAAATCATAAATAGATTTAACCACATAGGCACCAGAAGTGTGCCAGCCTTCCAGTCTAATTCCTATAATAAGAGATGTGTGACGTTTTCAATCTATGCCCACTTACTCCACATACTGTTATTTCTGCCCTTCAAAATCCCACTACTAAAAACCACTCTGCTGAGCGAGATGTTTCAGTGTTTTAGCATGTCCTCAATCTCCAACACTGCTGTTCTTTCTTTTTTCTTTTTGTACTTTTTGACAACACCAGGTAGGAGAAATGTCACAGCTATGCAAGAATATTCGCCAATGTCTGTGTATGGGAAAGAAAGAGAGGGAGGAAGAGAGAGAACTAGAGAGAGAATGAAGGGAAGTGTGTATGTGTGACTGAACAGAAGCTTTGATGTTTCACACCTTCTGAAGTGGGCCTTCTTCAGGTGTCTAAAGTGGAGAGGTCCTGGAACTGTAGTGAGAGGCGAACATGTTCAAAGACTCTCTCACTTCTTCTTTCCCTCTGTCTTCTTCCTTCTTGCTCTATCACTAGCTCTCCTCAGGAAAGAGAAAAAAATTCATTTTGACTATTCACTGAAGCCTGTGGCACACATGCACCGTGCTGGTTTCATTCTGTTAAATAAAACAAAAATATTTTGCTTTCACAGTAACCACAACTGCTGTGTGTAATGTTGTGCTAAAATACTTTTTCTATCCTCAGTTGTCTAATGTGCAGATTCTATATACAAGTAAATTGATTTTCCAAGTATAATCACTGTGGAGCTTTCAACATTGTTGTTTGGCCCATCCAATGGCGTGAGCTTGATGCAAGACTATCAGTAGTCGTGAAAATATCAGAAATAACAAGAAATGTCATGTTTACGAATTGAATGTACATGTTATCAAAGCCGTACCAGTCAGGATTTTCATTAATCCTAGAGTTGCCAAACTGGAGGTGTAATAAAACATGTAGTTAGTAGTTGTTGTTTTTTTTTTAATTCTGAATGTTTACTCAGAGGCTGATTTCAGTCATTTTTTGTATATGTACGCAACAAGCTGAAAGAGCAAAGTAAGCGTTAACAAAGATTCAAGTTGGTAGACATTTCAACATCTAGCTTATTTAAAAGAAATTGTTTTATTTGCAAATTGTAACTTCCCAGATGGACTTCAACCAACATATTTGTTTGACCGAATCCGAGTCAAGCGCTGTCTGTTTAACATTGGACGTATTGCTCATGCTGCTTGATTCGTTATTATTACAACAAGTAATGCGTTTTACACTCGTAAATACGACTTCATTTGGTCGCTCATGTGCTTGGAACTAGTAAATATTACATTTCTTACTACATTTGAAAGCAGTATAGACGCCATTACTCTATTTATGTGCAAGGCAACAATATTCACAAGCATCTTGTATAGCGACGCCGAATGACGTAACAAGACCACAGCCAATCACAACTGGCTCTCCGTTTGCGCGTTTGTTTCGCACTGTCACAACTGAAAAGCATAGACACATACCTTGTATTTCCGTTTTGACTTTTCCAGACAACGTTGTTTTTAATATTCAAGTGACTTGATAGATTTGTCATGTAATATCAGATGTTTCTCCTATTCAGCAATCAATCCTGCATTTCATTTCGCCATCGCTTGGTTTTGAATAGGAAGTGTGGGATTATCATCAAACGAGTTTTCCGTGTGGGCGGGGCTACACGGCCCAGCGCAGCAGAAGAAGACGCACACCTGTTAAAACACGAATATCTAAATATGTGTGTATTGTAATTATTATTTTTTTAATTTGTGTATTGTTTTATGTCATTGCACGTTATGTTTTGTTGTTGTTGTTAATGTTGTTGACCTGTTGTAAAGGCGCTATATAAACAAAACTACTTCTAAGCAGCATATTAATCATAAATTCTTTGCCAGTGAGCATGTGTCAAAATTCTAACAGATAGCTCACTATTATTATTATTGTTGTTCTTATTATTGTTGTTAATATAGTATTAGTATTGTTGTTGTTATTTTATTACTATTTTTATTATTATCATTATTAGTCTGAACTATGGAAGAGGAGGAGTAAGAGTGTGTGGGAAACCACTTTAATTTTTGTAAATCAATTGGCTTCCTTTAATTATGAAAGTAATAAATGCATTTGGTCGTAAATATAAATAGACACAATTACAGGGATAATTCAATATTTTTTAGCTGCTTTGTAGTTTATAATAGTGATATCATAATGCTATTTTGAAGATTCTTGGAACATTGTGGTCTCATTCAAAACTAATGGCTGAGATCTCAGACTGTATTGAAACCTTGTCTCTGACCACAAAGTGAAGCCCATAGCCCTGGCACACACGTATACACAAACACAATTCTGAAAGCTTCACAAAAAGTTCATTGCATCTAAATCACTTTCTCATACTTTGAGTCTCCAGTGGTCTTTGCTGTCTGTCAGCCTTTGTAGAAGGCGCCTTCTTAATGAAAACACACTCTTGATTTCTCTGTGTCCTCTCATCATACAGGCACACATACTGTAGTCACTCAGTTGGAAGTTCAGTGGTTCTTATGGGACACTGTGAATCAGACAGCTTCTCCTTTAAACTTCAAGATTTTCTGCACAATCTTTGGACATGGACAGCGTCCCATCAACCTGTTCCCAATCATTTACATCTCTCATGGAACATACATATATGAAGTGTCAGGCATGTTATTATATAAGACAGGCATAGATTTGCTTTGTAGAGACCTGTCTGATAGAAATTGGAATGGAGATGATAGCTTATAAACAGGCTGGCAGGTTTTATGCTCTTTAATAATTCATTTCATTTCATGTGTTGCCTGTGTATTAACTATAACAAGCCCAAACCTGTCACAGAATATTTCAAACACATCACAATGGGCTGTTGAGATACAGCAAAGCCAGCTAAATGACTCATCTGTGTGGGAGAGAACAAAGGGAGAGAGAGAGGGAGAGATAAGATGCAGGTCTCTGTATGTGACCTGCAGCACAGCAGGTCTCTGGTTCTTTTCCTGACTGACTTTTGGTGACAGGTGACATTTACCACCTGTATGCACACACTGCTATACATGCTTCCGTATACATTCTCACTTTCATCATAAGTCAATATATTCAAAAGTCAATGAAGCTACATTTGCAGACGCAATAGCTCTGACAATGATGCACCGAGCAGAAATTCAGTAATGTATGTATGTATACGAGAGATCTGAGAACGGAGATAGCAGCCAATTCAATATGCCAAGATGCATGGAAAAACTGCCAGGCTTGATTATGCTCTCATATAAATTGCACAACAAGCAAAGCAGTCATGTTGTAGACCAATTAACCTCAAAACACATGAAGAACTACTACAAACACAGAAAAGCTAATATGGGCTGCTTGAAGGATGAGAAGTGAGACTCTGATACAAATTGACAAGCATAAATATGGGAGACTGGGACACACTTTGTACTACAGTGAATACTTCATAGGGAAGGTTTATTTTTGAAAATCAGTTTCTGTATAGTCATGCACTTTAAACCCATAGCTACAAAAAGTACACATTTTTGTCATTGGATATTTCACTCAAAACGTTATAGTTATTGAGATGTAGCGCTTGTGACAGCTTCCCAGTGTGACAACTTGCCCCATTCTCCTACTCGCAATCCTCTACACAAATATGCACACAAGTTTTTTTTATCATACACTCAGCTTTCTCTGTAGTGTTGCTGCTGTCGAACACCACAGTACACCATTCATCTCAAGGAGAGCGAGCGAAAGAAAGCGAGAGAAGAACAACAGATAAAAGAGTGAAAACCAAATACAGCCATCATATTCTGAGGAAAAGGCAGAAGAGATGAGAAATGGGAGGATAGATTACATAGACAGAGAGATGGAGAACTTTTATCTCTACCTTAAGGGGACTGACATGGCAGGGGCCCCAATGAGACAGCTTCTCCACTGTAGTCCATTTGTCTCCCTGTTCTAGTCTGTCTCTTAGGAACAAAATCAATATATCTAACCTTTTCAGCAGCCGGAGGTTTAGCACACACATACACACACTGGCACACACTCTTCACCTCACCTTGCCACTGCTGAGTAAGATTTGGTAAATCACATATCACCTGCTGTTGTTCATCCAGAGACCTAGAGCTAGATGGCACATAAGTATATGGCCAAACACACACACCATCAGACTCTACATGAGAGAGATATGAATATGGGAAAAGACGTATTGAAAACGCAGAGGCACAGTGCCATCTGTAGGCCAGTAAGAGAAAGGACTTTTTGGGTGTGTAACAATAGCATTGGACTATCAGTGTTGGCCAATTTTGCAATGCAGTCATTGAAATTACTGATCCATTCAACAGTGATGAAGCTGTAATGTAATCTGACAACATTCAGATTTAAACTAAAAATTCACAGTGTGTGTATCTGACCCCATACAAATGGGAAGCTCTCTTGTTAGATGCATAAATGACTAATAGCAAGTTGGTTTATGATCTTTTTGGTGTCATTCTGCTCTTCATAAACATGAGAAATCTGATACACATTGTAGACTGTGTGTCTTTTAAGCACTGTTTCATGATACATCTGTGTGATTGCCACAGCAACCCTAATAACTCATTTAAACCAGCACCATCCTTCATTATTGGAGAAGAAGATACTAAAGAACTCTCAGACTGACTGCCTCTACAGTATCTGCCAAGTTACAAGTGCTCTTTAGGCCAAAGAGTTCAACATTGGGAGTCAATTATGAGTCTAGACTCTTAAATGAGGCTGAAAGTGAGAACAAATTGGTCAAGTAAATTGCAGCTATGCCCTAGCGGTTAGCACATATCTTCAAAATCATTGAGCCATGGTGCTCATACAGCAACATGGGTAACACCTTTCTTAACTGTAGCAGGTATCCAGCGAAGGGAATATCTGTAGGTTAGGGTGTGTCTGTTAGGATGACAAAATGTTTTTAGCTAGAACATAAAGTGGGTGTGGCTTAAACAAAGAATATTTTTATGTAAATCAGTTATCTGCCAGTATGAACAGTACAACAGTACAAAAATGTATCAATTTTTTATATATATTGCATGGTAAAATGAATCAAAAGTATGCTGCTCTGTAGTTTTTTTGTCTTCTATATACTCATTGTGGATTTACAAACAACCTTTGTTGTGTCTGTATAGCAACTATTGAATAATCCAAAGATATAAATGTTTTTCATACCAATTGAGTAGCACTGCTGTGAATTATTGTCCCCTATATTCACAAACATTTATAACAATCCTATGGCTCTGTGTGAATAGCCTTAATTAGAAATGGAAAGACAAGCGTGTGACATCACTGTGTGTGTTTGTGTCTGTGTGTGTGTGTCAGCTTACATTGTGGGAACCAAATACAAGGATTGTAAAGCCTGAAATTCAATGGTCCCCACAAAAAATGCTTAATAAACACTCAGGAGTATTCATTATTCCTTTGAAAGCCATTATCTGTGCTTTTAATTTTAGTTATTCAGGCATGATGAGCGCATGCCTCATAAGTGCACTGACTATCTATTAGTACACTAAGAACTTAGCAAAATACTGCCATGCATGACAGTTCTTCCTTGTTTCATCTTGAATATTATGTGCCGCTTTGCCTCCGCTGTCACTGAGGTACTAGATTTTTCAATATTAGTTCAGTGAAACCTCCCTGTAGCTATCCATTTATATTCTATTCAGAGAAAAACACCTCTAGAGACATTAGCTATGGCTGAGTAAAATAATTCATCACAGCGAGCTCTTCAGATGCACCAGCATTTTAGAAAGCAACATTAATGCATTGTTCTCTAAACATGATACTCTCATTTCTCAAACAGCAGAACACTGCTGCTCTGGGACCTAATCTGCTGCACCCTAAAACCTAATCTTTTGCGCTATTAAAAAAAAATGGTTCAGCTGATTCAGGATCAGCAGGAGGGTACAATGAGAGAACAGCAGCCATTCTGCCTTGGTGAAGAGACACACATCTGAAGTATTGAAAGCAGAGCTTCTTCTCGTGATTTTAAAGTATCATGTAAGAGGTCATGCAGGTTATGAGAGAATTAAAACCATTTTAGAATATGACTCCATCAATATTCTGTAACAAAACAAAGATACACACACACAAGAAAAAAACAGAAACAAACACACTCAATGCACAAACATTATCATGCACAAATATTTCCCACCCTGTGGCGTACCTCTACAGCGAGGAAGAATTGATGATCAAAATCATGGTTCCGTCACAATAACATATGGCCCCAAATGCCTTTTCAAATCTGTGTTTTTGAACCAAACCTCTTCACCTATGCCTCAAGGTGTCATCTTAAGAGACAGGGTGTTAGTATATCCTGCACGTTTGGCTTGCAGCACTTCACTAAAGAGCCGTCGGAGCGGAACATTCTGAATAAAGAAAGTCATTTAGTTGCATTTTGCTGCTGGACGGAAGAATAAGTGATTGCCCTGGGCTCCTCTCTGCTTGCTCTCAAAAACAAAGTCATAATTGAGGTCTTTGTAGGGGAGAACATTAGACTTTGAAACATTTATGCGTGCATTCGCCTGCCGAATAATAATTCCAGCAGTGTTGTCTCTTTAATAATAAAAAACACAAACATTTACACGAGTTTAACTTCCTTTTTTATCAAATGCAATAATGAGATGTTTGCGCTCTGTAAGAAGCTTCTAAAGTAGTATTTCATCTATTGCTAACAGCGTCAACCATACAGGAGTGTTCTAGAATGTAAGATGCTGACTGTAAGCGTCGCTATTGGTGGGGATAAATTAATGGGCCAGAACCATCTACACACAAGAATAAATGCATAGTAGGGTGTTTGTGATACAAGTTGCAAATACTATTGCCATAAAGAGAATACAAAGATATCACACACACACACACATTTACTTATCTATCTAAATGGGAACATTCCATAGACTTCTATTGTTACCTTAACAGTACTCTAACACTAACAGAAAACTTTCTGCATTTTTACAATTAAAAGAACTTTATTTACTATATTTGAATAGTGTTTTTGCAAATGAGAATGTTATGCTCAGATTTGCCAGGTTTTTTTCACTTTCAGGTACAAATTTGTACCCAACATATGGTTAAGTAACCCCCCAAACACACACTCATGCATACATAATCTACCAGTAGCCAGTTCTGCTGTATGTCAGTGGTAAATGTGGTAAATGAAAGGCTGGTATTTCGTCCCCTCCCAGAATCAATAGCTAAAATCAAGAAGTCAGTGATAAAATATAGAGTGCTGTTCTGGGGGATGTTTAGAGAAACAAAACACCACAAGGTTATACTGAGTGTCTGAAAACATGTTTAAGGATTATAAATGGACAGCCATAACAATAGAAGAACAATTTCTGTTCTCTAGTAAAACAAACTTTTCTAAAGGGAGATGCTTTATGCCTTCCAATAAAGTACTGTGTGGTCCCATGGTATAGTAATACTAAAGATGGTTTTAAATGGTACTAAATTATTACTGTGTTTATACATTTTACATGGTAGCCCCCATGGTTCAGTCAAGCCTATGTGGGGACTAAATTTAATTTAAACAACTAATCTTTGAAGCTTTAGTGGCGAGATCTGCGCTGATAGTTTGTGTGAGTAGAGATAAATCTTAATCTAAATGTTAAACTGTTTTGAATACAAAAAACTCTTGAAAGCTTTATTATTCAAATGGGAAAAGTACAGGGACATAGTTAGAATTTCTAGGTAAACAGCCTCTATCCACATTTGCATAGTGCTAATATAACAAAGCAGATTCAAAAACACAAGAAAACACAGTATGGGATCCATGTGCAGTGCTGTTTACTGGGGTAAAAATAGAGTTTTAACATTAACATAAACCAGACCTACCATAAGTTTATAGAACGTTAGTGATAATATATGTGGAAGTATCAGTGTAAATTTAACTTTGGTTCTCCCATAACAAAACATCTGCAACAAGTTTAAGACCTTTTCAGGAAGCTGCTGCTTCCAACTCCAACCATGTGAGGGCGCACTCAACCATAATAATTCAAACATGCATCATGTTTCCCTCTCATTACTTCCTGTATAAGTACCTTTGCAGTTCATGGATTTATTGTGAAATCTTTCTTGTGCATTGGTTGAAGTCTTGTCTATTGGTGGGACTAATTTTTGTGCTATTTGCATGATGTTTTGTATAGTAGGGTTAGCACTTTTGCATTAGATTGTCTCCTGCCCGTTTTTATAATCATGTCTCTGTTGTGCTCATTAAAACTGATCTTACTTCTGTCTCAGCCTCCGATTCATTACAGTAAGTTTCTCTGTCATGTACAACCTTTGCTGCACTTGCAAACAGTTATCAGTATGAAACTTGTCGTATTTTTACTTTCCTCCCATAACATACAAGAAATGGAGTAATACTGGCACAGCATTTATACCATAATCTTTTCTACAGAGAATAAATGTGCACTTTTTACTTTACAAGCTTTAGAGACACACAGACATTAAATTAATGAACAGCTTCATATTTTTTTCATACAGTATCATCTGCATATTGGCCAAATGAATAAAGTAGGCGTGATATTCTTTACAGTGGTGTGAAAGCCAAGAGAGACAGAGAGAGATTTCTTTGCTATGTAATCTCCTGTATTGGTTTGTGAGTAATGGAGGCAGAGGCAGTATTTCATTAACTTGGCTAAAGTGATGTATCATCCCTCTCTTCTCAGTTACGTTGCATTAACTTATTAGCGTTACTCTCTCTGTCTTGTCCTCTCTCTGTCTCTCTCTCACACACACACACACACACACACACACACACATATATATATATATATATATATAGGTATTTAATATATATATAAGGTATTTTCTGCTTTTATTCCTTGAAGCACATAGACTATAGGTTGTATATGTAGGTGTTAAATATTTTGTGTGTGTATTTAATGCATGTATTAATGTGTGTGTGTGTGTGTGTGTGTGTGTCACGCACATGTGGGTATTTGCATGTGTATTAATGGCTCTCTGCATGAGTGGAGACAGTTCATTAGTGAAGCTGTCCTCCAACCAATGATAAAGCCTTTTTAATTATGCTTCATGAAACAATATTAAAGATTATTGGGGTGTGCCTAATTTTTCTAGACAGTGCCACTCCTCTCTGGGACAGCTGCCACAGTGGGACGAATGCAAATGACTGGCAGTGGAGTGAACGTCTGAGACATGGCAGGAAGTCGACTAAGAGAATTAATGCTGACTCAGCTATTCTGCCCTGACTAAATGAAGAGCAAGGCATCCAGGCATTTTAATAACAGCAAACAGTCTGATGTAAAAATTGCTCCTTGTAAAAGCATCTTTGTCATGTACCTGGTGGTATCTTGTGGTCAGGAATGGAATCTGCATGGAATCTGTGCTCACTAAAAGCTCTGCATCTTTGTGCAGAATTCAAATGCCTGTCATTCACAACATTCTATACACGGTTTGCCTCTTTTAAGTTCTTTTATGACATATGTTGTCTAATTTAATTATGCTTTAAGGCCGTAGAACCATGCACATTCATTTGCCCACTCAAATTTTCAGCCGAGTACATTTTGAAGTGGATGTTGAATTCAAAATGCAAAAAATGTCTGAAAATGCTTTTGTGGAAATGACTCATTTTCATGTATAAATTTAGTGGATCATTTGCTTTAAAGGTACAGCACATCATTTCTGCTGCACTAGCATCATACAAAAGAACCACAAAGATGAATGATTGTGGTCAAAAGGGTTTTCCTAACACCTTACCTGTTTGCCATGAATTACACATTTGAGCTTAAAGTTCAATGGTCTCTCAAAATAAGTAAAAAAAAAGTTGCAAAATGTCTGCAGATTTCATATGGGCATGTTAATGGCAAATATAATCCTATAATACTAAACTAATTCGGTTTTTATATAATCACTTACTGTGATAAATTTATTCATATTTTATGTCCATGTGTGCATGCGTTTTCATTGTTTCATTATAACTGTTCAAATGCCTTGAGTATTCTTAATTGACTAATTAACTCCAAATAAACAGTTGATTGAAGAGGATCTACTCAACTAATGCAGCCCAATGGGAGTTCGTCAGCAAAATATCGAACAATTTAATTTATCAGGTTGATCATTAAATAATGAATCAGTTTAAAACAAATTCCATTATTTAATTAAAGGTGCTGGTATGTAATTTGCCTTTTTAAAGAGATAAGGTCCCCAAGCAGTCTGAGAGGCTAAACACGGGTGTGTGGGATGCTGTGTGAAAATCTTGGCAGCAACAATTGAAGATAAGAATTGTTTAGACTTTTAATGCCTCCTTTAATCATCCTTTTGTCCTCTGTAAATTTTGAAAGTGTGATTGTCCTGGACATTTCAAAACTAGTCTATGTGAGCTCACACACACAACCAATAGCAAGCCAGACAAAGCCACACTCCCCTCTGATGCACTGATGCATTTAATCAGAGGGGCATTTTGCAGAGGGGGAAAATAATCATTATTTTCACAATAAGGCTCGTCTGAAACGTCCACTCACATTTGTGTGGTGGCAGCTTGCGGTCCTGTGGATGCATTATGTATTCCTGTGATAGATTAGACTCATGGTATTTGTGCTGCCCTCTTCATGCTGAATGTCAACTTGTTTAATCATTCTTTCCCAAATAAACAACCTGAGTCTGCTCTTTTTCGAATTTCATGGCCGAACTGAGGAGAAACCACTCCACAAGGAGTGTTGTGTCATTTACAGAATGAATTGCAATCACAGAGGAACCAGAGATAGATTCAAGTCAAAGAGGTTCCTGGGAATTGTAGAAATAAAGGTCTTTCATGTTATCATAAGAAACAAGTCTTTTAGCATCATTATACTGGTAATGAGGTGAAGTATATTCAATTATACTCCATTTTAATGCGGAGGAGAGCAGGGAAAATTGAAACACTCAATAAATGTGACATCAGTAATGACCTAATGCACAATACAGTCACACACAATATACAATACACTCTCTGTATGTATGTCCACACATAATTCAAACCTCAGTCTGCTTGTTTTTGCTTAAAAAGAACAGTTGCTTTTAAGATATTTTTTTCTTTATCCTGTTCATCCCATTATCTCTATATGTATCCCTTCCTTAAAAATTATTTTTACATAATGATGTATGATACTTTTTCAGTGATGTTTCTGTCTGCATGAATGATGGACTACTAAGCCTCACAAATTCCCAATGCAGCAATGTGGGGAAAAAAAGATTAAAGATTGAATAAATGAAATGACTGCTTCTCCCAGAGAGCATCATTGTGTGCCCTGAATTTACTGGTCTGCTCCCAGATGTCATGGGCTTCTGCTGTCTGATTGGCTGTGAAATGCTGCCAAAAGGACACCTTTTACTATTAAAAAACAGTTATTTAACTTTTATCTTTCTATATTTAATAAAACATATTTAATAAACTCTGGTGTGTTCGGAGTCTTTAATTAACTGTATGGAATTGTGTGGTTTATTACTCTATTATGTAAATAAACAAACGCTGTGCATTGTGGCTACTAGAGGTCAGCATCATGTGCATTACAGATTTTGAACGCGAATGTGTTACATTTTTATCAGGACTAACAGCCTAGTATAATCTATGGTAATCTATGTATTTTATAACGTGATGTATTTTAAAATAAACAGTATATTTCACGCAGCCCATAAAGCAAGCATGCAGACAGAAGAGACATTAAATAATAAAATGATGAAAAGAAGCTAATAAGATCTTTATGCTCATTATGTCCAGACTAAGGGACCTCGGGACACTTGAAATTTCTCAGGATGAAAATATCTTTATCCCCCTTTGGATTTAGAACTTGGCACAGAGAGATATCAAGAGAGCCATCCCCACATCTCTCATTCTGTGGATGTTTATAAATTTCCTTAAATGTCCATTCAACCACTGTCACTTGTTTGCTCCCAGAATATATAAAGATCAATTGCAGCGGATGTTACTGGGCTCCCATAAGCATGTTGTACACAGATCAAGTATGTTATGTAAACCAGGGCTTTACCAGAGCGGTCCATCTCACATGATCCTATTTCTCTCAGAGTGATGCAGAAGCTGTGAAACAGCTGCACTTACAGTTTATTTGAAAATAATAATAATGTTTCCTTTATAACACATGCTTGTCAAACAAATCATCTTAACACGTTAAGTAGGGCAAGCCATCTTTAAAAATGCAGGCAACCCCCGGCAGTGCAGAATACTTACAAATTGCTTATGGCAACTTATAAGAACAATATCCTGTATTTTGAAGGCTCAAACACACAGGAAGTCCTAAACAACCTTGTTTGCACTGCTGCTCCCCGAGGAGTTGGAGTATGTTGTTAAATTAAGATGTTCGGCAAGCGCTGAGCATGCTCTGTGCTTTCTGCAGTGCAAACAGCCTGCTTCTTGTGCTGTACAGAGGACAAAAACTAAACACGTTTTACTGGCATCTGCAAAACAGTCTTTTATCTCTTATCAAAATTTAAATTGATAAAAAGCCTCTAAACTTCAACATATATGAAATGCAAACCACTTGGCAGAAGTGCTTTTAAAAAACAAATCTCAACATAAAAGACGCTTTGATTTTCCAGAGTTAACCAGAAAAGATTATTGGTTTATTGTTTAAAGTCTGGCATTAGTGCCACCCCACCAGGATAACTGCTATTTCAAAGCCTGGATTCCTACATCAGCCACAACAGTTAAAGACACCACATGTTTCATATTAAGTGTTCATAATGGAAGCATATGTTTTGTACCACTCCCAGTAAAAGGGCTCTTACTGTGTTTTCTTTGACCTCAGTGGTGCCCCTCAAGGTCTTGCTCTCCTCAGGCAAGTGCTCTACTCCAACAAATATGATGGTTCTTTTGATCCACTTTAAAAAACAGGTATGATGGTTAATGCACAAAGACTAGTTTATATAATGTGTAAAAAATATTAAGCATGATATAATAAAGACATTGTTTCCAAAATTCATTAATTAATTAATTGTATTGAATATTGGCTTTTAATACCGTCACTGTACTAAAGCTAAAGAAAATTACCACAATATTTAAGTTCAATTTACTCATAACAACTAGAGCTAATAATTATTTTATTTAATCTTATAACATCTTTAGAAAGCAGCATGAAAGTACATTCTTAAACACAAAGGTGATTAAAAGGGATCTACCAGGTTCTACTAACAGCCAATCACAAGCCACTCATCAGCCAAGCCCTCTTACAGCCACTCATATCACATACTGATCACCTACATCCCATTATCTCACCAGTTATAAGCACACACCGAACCAGCACTCATCATCTGATCTCCTTAATTGTAAAGTATTAACCTGAGATCATTCTCTGGCAAGCTTCCCTGTTTTGGTCCCTTGTCGAGTCCTCCTGGTTCCAAGTCTCTTGTGTGTCTGTTGTCCTGCACCTGTTCTCCTGTGTTCCATCAATAAACATCACCTCAGTGTCATTCTCCTGTTGTCTGAGTCTACTTACCATAACAGTTCTATGCAGCAATGCCATAGAAGATCTTTTGTTGATTTCCAAAAGAACCTTTGAGTCAAGGGTTAATCTTTATTATAATCTTAGTATAATCTTTTTGTTTAATAGTCTGTGTCAAATTTTTATGCAACAAAAAAAGGTTCTATGAACGTTAAAGCTTCATTATTGAACCATACAGCCTAATAAAGAACATTTTAGGAGCCTTTTTTAAGAGTGTAAATTTCAACTTTGATAAATGTTCAAAATATATATATATATATTTTGAATGAATGTCTTAATTCAGTGCTTTAACATCCCTAAACATGTATTTTGTAAAATCTTGTCTTTCTCTTGAATTTTCCACAGAGCTCCCTGCACCCTCTGGTAGCCCCCTGTGGGCCCATAAACCTATGTCTGAATACCCTCCTCTGTGTCACACAATTTTCCCACACCACACAGTGAGAGCACTGCACAAATCTTACCAGCATCCAAAAGACCCAACACTTATATGTACCAACAACTCAAACAGGTTATTTCTCTCAGAAAGCCCTCTGTTTCCTGCTACTGCTGTCACCTCAGACTGACTGTAATTCAGACAAGCGCAGCTGACCAGGAGGCCATGAGGGCATGTTCAACCCAAACTGCCTGAGACTTCCTCCTTGAAGTGTAAATGACATTTGTGTCTCCACATCATGTCTGTAACAAAACTATTTCTGTGGCTGTTTGACCTGAGATGGAAAATCTGTAATAAAGCCAAATTAAAAGTTCTGCAAAGGTGCTGGGGTTCTGGAAGTGTGCAACAGGACCATTACAAACATTTTGGCCTGAGACAAATGTGTCAAAACAGGCAGTTAAAGAGCACTTGAAACACAACAATGCTGTGGAACAAGACCATTTTAAAAAATGCACTTAAGCAAGACACAACATTTTTAATGGTGCTTTAGATACACTTTGCAAAGCGAAATGCCACAGAGAAGCTTTTATTGCATACCCCCAGCCATTTTACTTTTACAGAGAGGGAATTTTTCAACAGACATGCTTTATATTGGATAGTTATGCAAAGTCTTTGGGTGAAATTTGCATAATGTTAGTGGCACAGGGACTTTATATGTGTAAATGTGGGTTCATTTATATTTGCTGCAATTTAGCTTCCGATAGTTTCACCAAGATAAATCAAATACATTTTAATAAATGTCAAAGTGTAAAAACATTACTATAATTTAGAGAGTCATAACTGCAGTGACAGTGTGCCTGGTCCTGAAGCTCTTAAGTACATCTTGATCAAATATGAACAAATGTTATGTTGAAGAAAAATTTATAATGTAACTCTAGACATATATTTGAATAAGTGCACTTAACCAAAACAGAAAAGGTTGTACCAAGGTCATCTAGTGCTAAACCATACAATTATATTTCAATTAAGACCAAGTAGATGAGAAAAATCAGTTTGAATGTCATATATACAGTAAACTAAACATCATTTGAAACTTCAAGTCCTCATGGTGATAAAGCATTTATATCTCAGCGGGAGGTATGATCCAGAGGTATGGGCACAATTTCAGCTCCGGTATTTTCCCTATGCTGCAGAGAAGGTGACAGAGGTCTAAGCTCCCACAGTTGGTGTTTTGGGTATCGAAAAGTCCCCAGTGCCAGTGATAAACTTAGGCCTACTTCTCATTTTAACTTAAGCCCTACATGCTCACATAATAATAAATATAAATTTAAACAGCGCTCACAGACTAGTGAAGTCAAAAATAGCTGATTTGCTGTAAACAAGTAATCACTGAGTTTACTCTCAGTGCTTCCCAAACTTGCGCAAGATAATGTGATGGGTAAGCAAACATCAGTCTTTACAATTAATAGATCTGTAATGATGAAGTGTAAGTGTTCATCATACGTTTATCATTTACAAACAACTGAACACATCCGTCACATCTGCACTTGTGATTTCTTGAGTGAGAGTCTTACCGCATGATCCACTGCTGTGGAAGACATCCGCCCGATTCCACTCACAACGCGGGAGTGCTTCTATCAATCCCACAATCCACCCTGACAGTGTGATGCACAACGGAAACATGCAGTTTTTGAAATTTTCTTGCTTCTGGAATGTGGCTTTTTGAAAATGATTTGCAAATATCCTGACTTTGCAAATTGTTCTGAAAAAAAAACAATATAATTGTATATCATATTGTACTATATATGCTATATTACTAAGTTATGCCTTAACACTACTGTAAACCAGCTGAACTGGAAATGCCGTAACTGCCAAGTACCAATTTTTAGTAGCATTTTTGAATATTATAGGAACATAAACATTATCACATTATAATGAGTACATCTGAGTGGCATCAGCATTTATATACAAACGACACATTCATATTCATTATTCAAGCATATGCAAAAGTACATAAACTTGTTTTCTAGCAGTTTCTGTACTGTAATGGCTTTATAGACTGTCTCCAGCAGTGAAGTTTATACTTTCTGT
This sequence comes from Chromobotia macracanthus, assembly GCA_036877525.1. Taxonomy (NCBI): domain Eukaryota; kingdom Metazoa; phylum Chordata; class Actinopteri; order Cypriniformes; family Botiidae; genus Chromobotia; species Chromobotia macracanthus. The sequence goes on along the minus strand of JAZGTH010000020.1, from coordinate 8,335,292 downwards.
GCTGAATTTCTCCCCGGGCTTTTAAGTAAGTCTATTTCCATTTAAAGCCACTCAATACCACCTAAATGCTATATAAGACTATGTTATGTAAGCAATGTTCAGTAAAAAAGGTTATTTTTAGAGTTATCTCAAGACATCATAAACTGATTTTAAGTGGAAGGATTTGTGTTCTTATTTCAGGGTACAACTACATGCCACGGGTTTGATTAATAACTGGGAGGGTCAAGGGGTTACAATGTTCCCGTGCCAAACAAAACCCCTTCCAGGTGCACGAACAGCCAGAATTATCTACTATCTGAATATCTTCCCTGCAAAAGAACGCAGAAGTACTGTGATAAAATTGAAAATCACTTGCCGTGAACAATCCTCCATACCAAGCATTAAAGTTACCTGATAGTATTTGATTGTATGGTAATTGAATTAAACTTGCATAGCTTCTGGAGAGGCTGTTTCATTCCCCGCGGCTTCTCCTGAAGCACAGCTCTAATCAGAACTCAGAAAATTCATGCACAATGAAGCCTCTAATCATAATAAAAGCACTGTGATATGAGTAACAACAGGAGCTTAATTAATATCTATGGGCAAGATTCCTGGAAACATTAACCCTCAGCATGGACTAAATTACACTATCAAAGGAGATTCTAGAATGAATCTGTGTTAAAGAAACAGCCAAATGTTTAATTCATCTCTGCTGTATCTTATTCCCACACTCTATAATATTAACAAATAGACAAAAAACTAGGTAGATTACAATCTGCTGAAAGTGAAGCCTGTTTATTTTCATGTCTGTGTTGGGCATTTTCTGGAAAAATGCAGATTACTGCTTAATGAAATGTTCTTGAAAAAAATGTGCTTTACTTTCACAGCCTTTTTTTGATGACATGAGATGAAACCAGGTCAAATAAAACAGCTTAAAAATCTTTTGTATCAAAATATAATTTTTATGATATGAATTTTATAATATCATAATATTTATCTCAGAGCGAATCATCTTTAATGATGTTGGAAGGATCTACCTGCAAATTTCTAGCTGTTCTAACAGACAGGCAAATGTGACAGCTAGTTTATAGTGTATTTTTATAGTCAAACGAGGAGATTTATGCATGTGAATTTATGCAGATAACAGATTACAGCTTCTGTATCCACCGTTTAAGTGTTCATTGGGCACTTAAAAAACAACAATGTAGACTCAGCGTTTGGATAAGGAAAGATGGGCGGTATTATCGTCTTACCCCTGGGACAGAGATTCTTAATTTCACATTACAAGAGTGTCAGAGCACTGAAAACTGCTGCCTCCCTGTCTATCCATTAATTACAAACCTGAATAACAAATATTACATTGCTCAATAAGCCTGCCAACGTGTTAGCAATGGAGAATATTTTTCGCAAAAATGAAACGAAGAAATGAAGATGAAGTCCCGCAATCCTGGGAAACCGGTTCCTTGGATGCCCGTGTAGGGACAACGTTGTTTTCCAACTATTTCAATACGTCTGAGTTAAATGGCACAGGACTCGATCCTCTTGACCTGTCTCATGCTGTCCCACTCGGCTTGGCTTTGGGAACTTTTATCATCTTCGCTGTGGCTGGAAACATCTTGGTCATACTGTCAGTGGTGTGCAACAGGCACCTGAGATCTCCAACCAATTATTTCATCGTTAATCTTGCGATCGCCGACCTGCTCCTGGGCACCACCGTGTTACCCGTATCAGCCACCTTGGAAATACTGGGTTACTGGGTCTTTGGAAGGATTTTCTGTGATGTCTGGGCAGCCGTTGATGTGTTATGCTGCACTGCATCCATCATGAGCTTGTGCGTAATCTCCATTGACCGCTATATCGGAGTGAGCCACCCGTTGCAATACCCCAATATCGTAACGGGGCGCAGAGCTCTCCTGGCCATGCTCGGAGTTTGGATCCTGTCTCTGGTCATCTCCATCGGACCCTTGCTAGGATGGAAGCAGCCTCCGTCACCGGACCATACGGTGTGCGTAATAACCGAAGAACCCTTTTACGCGCTGTTCTCATCACTTGGTTCCTTCTATATTCCTTTAATTGTTATTCTGGTCATGTACTGTCGTGTTTATTTAGTGGTCAAACGGACGACCAGAAGTCTGGAAGCCGGTGTAAAGACAGAGACGATGAACTCAGGTGAAATAACGTTAAGGATTCACCGGGGATCGCAGGCGCACGAAGACGCAGGTTGCTCAGCCAGAGGTCGAGCTCATCAGGCGAGGAATTCTCTGACAGTCAAACTCCTGAAGTTTTCACGGGAGAAGAAAGCAGCTAAAACCTTGGGAATTGTGGTTGGCATGTTTACGCTATGCTGGTTACCGTTCTTCCTTACTTTGCCAATTGGTAGGTCTTTTTACACACAACTGAATAACGGTGTAGGAAAGATGGGCTGTCTTTTGGCTCCGCAAATATGTTTATTTTTCGATATCAATTTGCATCAATTTGCTACAAAATGCATATCTCTATATTTATGGAAATCTGCCCTTAAATAGCATAGTATTATCAGAATATTAACAGTGAAACGAGAAGAAAGAAATTCGTCAAACGGTTAAAACGCAGAAAGTTCAATATACAACAAATGTCAAACCATTGGTTTGGCCAACAGAAACTTAATAAAATTGTATGTCCTCACTTGCCCCTATTAGAAATGGGAAGAAAAACGTCTGAGAACACAGATTAATATTTTGAAACCAGTCTTCATATACGTAAATGTACAGTATAGTTTATATACTGATATTGTTAATGTAGTAGTAGAAGCTTATAATTATTCATTTTAGTAGCAGTAGTTACATTAATGAAATTCTTAAAAATCTAAATTCCCAAAGACATCCTGCTCTTTATCCTGTTTGGCCAGATGCCAACACATACATGCATTGTACAGTATACATTATACAGTGTGTATTATGCTGTTTAATATTTGTTTTCATTTAATTAAAGTAATTAAGATAAACAAACAGAATCAAACAGAGTATAATCAACATTGTGTTGTTTAATTTTTAACAGAATCATTATAACTATTCTAGTGAATTAATTGGACTCAGTGTTTTTTTGGCAAGAGCAAAACACAGAGTCTTCAACCATTTTGTGGCAGGAACACACAAACTCAGTTATTCATCTGAATGGCCTTTACACTATATGAGAAACCGCTGAAGTGATGTGTCCCATAAGCCCTCCGCTGCTGGAAGTCTGTGGTCAGTGGGAACACTACAGACTTGGGGTTAAGAGAAGAGTAAATCTTTTTGCACTTTATTTCCTCCTCCCTCTCATGGGGCCCCCAGTGTGGGGTCCGCCGCATCCGCCGCTTGGCTGCCACAGCCGGGAGTATGAGAACGAGCCCCTGGACCACAGCCATACAGACTCAAAGCAGGTTATTATTAATGAATTAGCATAGTAGTCATTCCTATCCCAGACAGGGTTATCTAAGAAGGGCAGAAGCCTTGGAAGTTGGTCCATAATTAGGCAACTGTGGATTTCTTTACATATTAGAATGCGAAAACTTAAAACAGTAGCATATTTGCTTAGGTCTTTAAGCGATGAACAGTGGTGGTACAGTGGTTCATTTAGACAATGTGTGTGTTTACATGAAAACTCAAAGCTGGGGTCATACTTTGGTTTAAATGCAAGTGTGTGTGGAAAGAATTATAATGTGTGTTGTCATGGTAACAATTAGAGTACAACAAATACTGTGAATAAATACATCTGATGAATTTAAAACATTTATGTTAGTAGAAGCTATTTTGCTCAAATTGTATATTTCTCATATTTTGTCTTTGTGATTAATATTATAGATATGGATACAAATTTCAGTATGTTTTCTAACAAGCTGAGTAATATGAATCTGCAAAAAACTTGGACTAGACACAATTTGATACACCTTATCAAAACATATTCTTTGAAGTCATACCTGTACATGTTAAAAAGTCCTGATTCATAGTTTTGACTCATGTATCACTGAGGAAATGGACACATGAGATAAATTTGCTAACAATGCATGTGTCTTGTTACATAAATCAATGATAGGTTTCCAAATCTGTCAAGCTAGACAATGGAGTAAATGCCACTACGCCAGCTGGACCATAGACCAGTTGGAAAAACAGGATGCAAGGATATGGATAGTATATCTAAAATTTGTTTGCTTCCTTTTGGAAATGTTTAAGAAGAGTTCTTTAATTTTTAAATAGTTCTTTGATACGAGAAGAAATCAAAATAAAGATGCTAGAGGACCAGAATTAAACATGTTTGCATTAGATCTGCTTTGGAAATCAATTAAAGCCCATTTAAGGTCCATTCACGTCTGCTTTTAGAATGTCAGCCCTTTAGAATGTAAGATGGATCTTTGTCACTTATTTAGTCACTTGGCCCTTTACTCATGAATTCTGTTTTTTGGCCAAGTCTCATGGTTCCCATGGTACTTTTGAATGTGGTGAGTCAATGCAAAAGGGCTGCAGCACTGAGGTGCCTCCCGGATGAGGAATCCTAGTCTTCAAAAAATCTGCAGGCACATCCAGTGGTCGACCATGGAAATTTAATGAATGGGGGTGAAGCCAAACAAAGACACCTTTTCTACAAATCTTACCCATTATCTGTGAGAAACAGAAGCATTTTGTGTAACTGCTGTAAGAGATACATATTGACTTTAGTTTTTTACACTGTTTCATATTTCAGCTTGGCTGAAGGCCTGTATTAGGCCTGTGACATAAGTGATGATGATGTTAAGGTGGCTGTCTCATGCTTATTTAGTTAAATAATCATCTGGATACTAAACTCAACAGGTTAGTGCTAGACCAACACATAGCTTAGAAAAAGTCAACAGGAAGTAAATGTCTAACAAAACCAAGATTGATTTGTTTTATGGATTCATTGTGGATTCACATCTTTTAGTGACTTGTTTTACATGTGTTATTCCCTTTAAAATGGGTATGGGTTGTACAGTTTAATTTATTTAATTTAATGTTTTAATAATTTAGCATGTTATCTCAATTTATTTTGGTCCAGGCTTGCTAAAAGCTTAAGCCTAATCATGCTCTAAACAGCCCGTGATTAATTTGTATAGTCAGCGTGTAATTCCACTGCCAATTCTTTAAATTATCGTCCAAGTGTAAAGAAACCATAACTGCACTGTTTAAAAAGGTCAGTATGGTAATTAAGAATGAAAGAACATGAATGCTTTAATATCAGTGACATTGGGTTATACATTAGGAATGCATTTTCCAATCCTGCTCACTTAAAAATTAAGATTCCCTTCCTCAATACAATATACTATATATTGAAACTTTTATGTATAACTTCTGCAACTATTTACATTCAAACGCGAATTGCTGCCACCTTCTGGATTATAAAGCAAATAACATGAATTCGTCAATCTTGTGAAAAGGTGCATGTAACAATTATGCCGGCAGAGGGCACAATCACAATCAGTTATGGGGGTCACCTAAAATCAGATTAGCTTCACATGCGCAGTATACGATAATAAACAATAATAAACGCCCTAATATTTTAAACATTAGTTTTTTTACATGGTAAAATTGTTACTTAATATACGAATTGAGGTCTTTTTCTCTTTAGGTTTACTTGGAAATTACTAGCAAGTGTGTTATTAAATATAATATTTATATGAAATATAAATGGCCTTTCAGAACAGATTATAATATATATATATATATATATATATTATAATCTATATATATTAAAAAAAAAAAATATATATATATATATATATATATATATATATATATATATATATATATATATATATATACAATGAATAACAAATAAAACAACAGGGTAAGTTTAATTTTCATTTCTTTACTCCCACATTTTAAATAATTAGACCTTGCTGTGCTGTTTCTTTACAGTCTCATTCGACGTCAGCCTGCGACCCCCTGACACCATCTTCAAAATCATTTTCTGGCTTGGTTACTTCAACAGCTGTCTGAACCCCATCATCTATCCCTGCTACAGTCGGGAGTTCAAGACAGCTTTCGGCCTCATCCTGAAATGCAGATGTCACCGCAGGAGACGACCGGGCTGGAGAGCATATCACTACCAGGGTGTGCATATCAGTTCATACTCACGGCAAGACTCAAGGGACTCTGTGAACTACGGCAGTTACCTGAATGGGAGCCAGAGAACCCTGTCTTCTGCCAGCCCTAGCCCAAGTTATCACTCCAAAGGTCTGTCACATTTTCAGGAGGATGGACCTAGACATGGCCGAAGCAGGACACCTTCCATTTTCTCAGAGAGTATTTTGGATCATCATCTCGAGCCTGTGGAAGAAAACCCCAGCCAGTTTTCAGGCCACCCTGATCAACCTGGGGTCAGAGATTGAAATGCAAGAAAAGAGTAAGGTTATGGACTTTGAGGGTGTTGTGTCAATTTAAAGATTCTGTGAGTTTAGTAACTTCCGCTTTAATGACACGCTCGCTCTCCAAAAGCCCACCCTACAAAACATGTCAGCAAATCTTCGCACAAAATGATTGACAGGCAGGAAGCATTTCTGATTGACTTAAAAGCATGGGCCCGCTCCCTTGGCTTTTATTTATTTTCCCTGTTGACTTACAAAAACAGGTGGGAATTCTCAGGGCAGCTATTTCAGTGATGTCATGTTGTTGGGATATTGTATGTGTGGTGTTAATTTTAAAAAGTAAGTCATTTTCAATGGTATGATAATGTATTGCCTTTACATTGTCGAACACCCTTTAATATATTATAATATATGCCTTGAAGTATTGCATTTAATCTCATATATAGCTTGCCGCTAATGTACAGCACAGCGCGATTACTCTATTAAAGCAATTTTGCCAAACTTTGCCAATTTTTCTCTTTAATTTCCCCCACTAATTATTTTGTATTGATGTTCAATTCAAGCTCTTAACAATTTGTAAGGTGGAGTGTAACATTGTTTTTTTCAAAATGTATGTTTTAGCTTTACAAAAGACAAAGATGTGTTGAACATCAGAAACTTGACGAAGTGAGGCTGAAAGTTTAAATCAGAATAAAAAACTTTTGCTACATTTGAAGAATCTTAGAGAGTATTTATTATATCAACATATGCATTTTCAGAGGTTATTTACTGACTATAGACAATGAACTGTACATTTTATTTACAATAATATTTCACTCATCATTTTCATAAGCACCCATGTTCAAGAGAGGAGTTTCTATGTTTTGACTACTCAAAGAAACCCCCTTAGTAAATAATAATTGTTAATACTGCCTTAAACACTTCACGTGAAGAATGTAGAGCAAGGCTGCAAAAATACACAATTATATAACAGTTTCTTAACAGAAAAAAATGAAAACTTTAACATTCTTAAGCAGCAATACAAATTTTTCAGCTGTGTGATTGCAAATTTTATGTTCAATTTACTGCCACGTCCAAGTCAAACAAACACTAAATCCAAAGCGGAAAATAAAACTACATAAAAAATAAATAATTAAGCATACCATTTAGTAACTGTTACTAAAAAAATAAAAAGGTAAACAAACTATGAAACAAAAACATTCAGGTTTTGAAGAGAATGCACACCTCTATCCCCAAGCCACTAGCAAAAGATCTATTAATAGTACACTGACGTTTAAAAAAGAACATGGCTCAGAATTTATACACTGTACAGGTTGTAAATACAAAATTCCTCTGATTTAAATATGCCCTGCATTAAGAAATCTGAAGGCATATGTCATTTTTTAACTTGTTCAATAAGCCAAGATATAGATTTGACAGAGCTTCAGGCTGTTGTTTCAGCACCTGCAATAAAATAGAAATAAATGTTATTTAGTTATTAAATGTTAAATAGTTATTATAAGAATTATTTAAAACAAAAAGAACATTCTAAAGGAGCATTTAAAAGAGACCCACTGTGCTTTAAAAGGCCCTTTAAACAACAAACTTGTTCTTGGTCGTGGAGCCACTTTTGGTGGCTGTGTCTGCATGTGATTGGTATCCAATAATGACCTTGGGTGGCACTCCTAACCTCTCCTTATACACACGCCTGTAAACCAAAACATAAGCCATTAAAGAATTTTCCACCTGTCTACCTTATAATCACAAAAGGTTAAGACTTAGATGTTTTTTGGATCATGTTTTTATCATTTTTCAACAACATCTTTACCCTATATGTGTAACAGCATCTTTGTTCTCGTAGTCTGTCGTCCATATCGCGATTTTGTCTCCCTTTGTTCGCACGTTGACAACAGCACCACAGACATCGTCACTATGGTCGTCAAATGCTTCTCCCACAAGGCACAAAAGCTGAAACACAAAAGCCAATTGAGAGAGAACATTAAAGCCTTTAGGATCTCAGTACACACTGTATACATTCTCCAGCCAATGCAGAAACAAAGAAGATTTTGGACCCCACCATCTCCAACCAGAAGCGGTCCAGATCGGCTCTGCGCTGCTGTTTGGAAAGGGTGATCAGCCAGCGGCCGCCCCGCTTATTTCTCTCATCCTCCCACATGGGCTCAATACCATCCTGCTCCAGAAACAGTAAACAGATCAGCATGGCATGACAAACAACCTCTCTGTAAGCAAACTGGAAACTCCCTGCTTACTCAAACCATCAAAGTATAAATATACAATCAATCACAGCTGAATCCAGATTAAGTAACTGTGTGACAAGATGCTCAAGCTGACAGCAGCTGAATTCACACTTACAATTAAACTATAACTGCCTTACCTTGAAAAGGGAATAGTCACATCCTGACATTAAGTTACTTGATAACTGAATGTGATTGTATAGCCTGGGAAAAGATTAAAACTTGTATTAGGGCCACAATGTTGTAAACAGTGCCGTAAACAACTGACAATCGCCACATTTAATCAGAAGGATTTGTGATTCAGGGAAATACAATGTGTGTGTGTGGTGAGATGCTGCACTGCGCTTTTTATTATATTTTGTTTGTCTAAACACTTACGCCCAAAAGTCTTCCACTGTGTCGAACTTTGAGATGAGACGGAGGTTAGCTTGCCATGTTTTGCTTTTGTCATTCTTAAAGAACCAAAGTGCCCATCTGTTAACAACAACAAAACTCAAGATAATGCTTCCAAAATTTGTGCTATTGCTCTACTTTATAATGCAAACAGCCATCAAACACGTGACCTGGGTGGCTTTACCTGTTCTGCAGAGGATGTTTAATGTAATCTTCAAGACTCACAATCTCTTGCTTATTTTCTTCGTTTTTCTCTTCTTCTGAATTCAGTGGATTTGTTGAATTTTCCTACAGAGAAAAGGAACACAACAGTAAATTACATTTATAAACCAACAAGTTTTGACATCTGATAATGCCTGCTGCATGACAGTAAATGAGCGCAACATGCAGTCATAAATTAGTGTGCACACCTGCAGACAGTCATACATGTGCACACCTGCAGACAGACCATTACTGTCCCTAATAACAATTATCGTTGAATTCTTTGCTCATTCCATTACCTATTACATCATCCTGACTGTATGTTTGCTTATAATTTTTTAACTAAATATTCTTTTAAATCTTACACTTCATCTCACAGTTTCAGTCAAATTTGGCCACACTTTTTTAACTATTCCATTATGTTTCCAGTTTTGTCACATATGGGACACTTTACTAATTTTGGGCCACACTGCGTTGTGTCCACAAAGGCACTATAAACAAACATCACAGCCTCCATATTTTAAGTGACACATCAGCAAACCACGAGTCCAAATATTAGACAATAGATCGCCTAACACAGCGTGAAATAAGTTCACACTTTTCCTTTTCGGTCAAAATCATCAGCCATTTCACAGTTTAATACCATCTTTTAAATACATAGGTGCGAGAATGTGAAATATACAAACACATGAGCTCTGATCTGATTGTCTGCTGTCAGACGCATCATTCCACATGTTTACTCACTTCAGTCTCTGTGCCAGCTTTGACCAACATTAAACATTAAACGACTACTATCAACGTCCCTGAAAATAAGTTTAATACTGTTAGTAAGCTTTCTTATATTAACTCACCGGTTCAGCAGTCGCCATCTTCTATGAATGTGAATATGGGTCCATCCCGTGTGTGAAAACACATTTGATTGGCCCAACACATGCGAGTGAAGGAGCAGCGCGTCTGGACAGCGCCCCCTAACGGCTGCGTAAAGAAGTGGACTCCTATCATAAAAACAAGTTTTTATGCGTGAGAAAGTCCCCGTGCGAAATGCTATTTATATATTTTACATTTACAAGTAAATATGTGCATACGTGTATAACTATAAATGTCTTTAATGAATTTACTGTGCCCTACGCTATTTTCGTACTTTATGTAGTCTTCTGTAGTGTGTTCAGTTATTCTTATATTCTTAGTTCATATTATTTAACTTGATCTTATCGAGTGTACTTGATATCATTTCGGGTACGTAATGTTGTCGTATTTGTCAGGTATGGTAACCCATACCATTGATGACAGAAAACACACACCTCCGAAACGGTGGGCAGCACTGGGGTAGAGGTGCGTTGTTCAGTCGTTTGCTGTCAGCAGTGCAAACCTTTGGGTCGCAGGTTCGACTGTCTAACTAATCATAAGTTGCGACTGACCCCCAAAAAGCAACTCCTTCGAGCCGGATTCGAACCAGCGACCTAAGGATGCCAGTGTTGAACCGCTACAGTCCTCCGCTCTACCAACTGAGCTATCGAAGGGCTTACTGTTGCACTTTCCGTACTGGTAGCAGTCAAGTAATAGGAGAAAATGCATCTTTAAATTATAATTCTATCATAACTACTGTTACAACAAGAAATATTTTAACTCAATTTAGCTCTTGTCAAAATGCTTTTATGCTGATTTATGTTAATCTCAAAGTTTATGTGGACTTAAAGCAAGCAGAGTATGTACAAACAAACAGGACTGATGATAGATTAGCAGATGTATAAATATTATAGCCCCATTATTACAGTTTGACTCAATGCCATTCCCATGCAACACTTGCAATACATTTAAAAAACAAACAAACAAAAGGGAAGCACAGAATGGTTATGATTTTGTAGTCAGATTTATTCAGTGTGTAACTGGAACTCAACACACAAGTACTTTCACTACCAGAACACAAAACTGTCAACACAAATGATTTATGATGTTAAATGATTAGCATGTCAGTTGAATGGCAGGACGACACTGAAGGCTCATGTTTCAAAACTCCTTGAAACTGAATGCTCAGAACTGCAGGACAGCTCGGATACTGTGGGAGACACACAGAAGAAAGGTTTGCATTCAGATTTGATGTTTAATGCTTATATTGCACAAAATTGGCGCATAAACATACCTCTTTCCAGCATGCATCAGATCAAAGGCCTCATTGATCTGGGTAAAGGGCAAAGTGTGAGTGACAAACTCATCCACCATCAGCTTCTTGCTCATGTAGTCATTCACCAGCTTAGGAACACTTTCCACACTCTTCCAGCCTAACAGAGAAAGAAAAATAGTTGACTGTCTAATTTATTTTCTAATTGAAGTTCTCTGATGTGCTCCAGGACCCAGATTTTAGATAGTCAAATCTGGAATGTACAATGTTCCAACCAGAACAGATCTATTAATAATTTCTGGCCTTGACCAACCAGAACATCTGTATACATTGTTTTATATTTAAATAGCAAATAAATAAAATGCACCTACCACCAAAGGCTGTGCCTTTCCATGTACGCCCTGTTACCAGCTGGAAAGGTCGTGTAGAGATTTCTTGACCTGCTCCTGCCACACCAATGATGACGCTGGTTCCCCAGCCTTTGTGACATGCCTCAAGAGCAGCTCTCTGAAATTCAAGAGAAAAGTGCCTATAATGGTGGTCATCCTAAAGCTGCAATAAACAGGCCAATTATGCAGCTACACAAATGACATACACATTGTTATCAGTCACCATGGCAGCATAGAGCTGTGGTAGACATTTGTGTGCCTGTATTACATGGCTTTGTGTTCATCTCTAACTAAACAGACATTGTTTCTGCAGCCTACCATGATTCCAACATTGCCGATGCATTCAAAGGAATAGTCAACTCCTCCATCTGTCATCTCCACCAGCACATCCTGAATGGGCTTGCTGTGGTCCTTGGGGTTCACAAACTCAGTGGCTCCAAACTTCTTGGCAATTTCAAACTTGTCTGGGTTGATGTCAATGCCAATAATCCTGGTGGCACCGCGTGACTTGCAGCCCATAATAACAGCAAGCCCCACTGCTCCCAAACCGAACACAGCACATATAGAGCCAGCTTCAACCTACCAGAGTGTGAATGATTTAATTGGCCAATGGGAAGCAGCAGACAATATGCAAATATTGCAATAGAGTGTAAATGGACAGCTGAACCCGAGCAGCGCTGAAGGAACCAGACCTTAGCAGTATTAAGGGCAGCACCATAGCCAGTGGAGATACCACAGCCCAGGAGACACACTTTGTCCATGGGAGCATGCTCATCTACTTTGGCCAGAGAGATGTCAGCCACTACGGTGTACTCAGAAAAGGTGCTGGTACCCATGAAATGGAAGACCTGCTTGCCTTTACAAGTGAACCTGGAGGTCTTATCAGGCATCAGACCCTGACCCTGGGTTACCCTAAATGAATTACAGATAACCGAGTCTCCACAAATCAAAGGTGACTGTAGCTGCACAAGGCAGTTAGCGTGACCGTGAAAATGAGTTGAGAAGCACAAAGAAAATGCTTTTATAATTACCTGATCTTCTGACACAAGTTGGTTTTGGGGTTTTTACAAAACTTGCACTCTCCACACTGGGGTACATACAGTGGAATTACCACATCACCTTAATAAGAAATTAGATACTTTCAGGATTTTTGGAAAACATTACATGTCTTGTAGAGAGGCTACACAAATCAAAGTTTGTTTTGACTTGCCTGGTTTGAATTTGGTGACCCCTTCTCCAACACTCTCCACGGTTCCCGCCCCCTCGTGACCCAGGATGACAGGAAACAAGCCCTCAGGGTCATTTCCACTCAGGGTGTATGCATCAGTGTGGCACACGCCTGTGGCATGAATCTGAACCATACAACCACATTTAAAACTAATGTTTAGAGATTATGAATGGTAAATGCATCTTTCTATTCAAATTATTTGACAGCAGGATCAAAACTCAGTGCACCTGCCCAGTATAAATGTCACAAAACATTCTTCTTTGACAGGGTGCAGCTGCAACGTGGTTTGTTACAGCTTTAGCAGAGCCTGTGCAATTAAGAAAGTAGAACCTTGAACACATCATGCACAATGAAAGAGGGTCCAGCTGATACAGCAAAAAACAATTATTTGAAGTCAGCAGAAATGCTTAAAAATAAAGATATAATTAAACACTAAATATACGTGGTACTCTCAATGACAGAAAGTAATAGATCAAACAGGGTTGCTGATTTGACTCTTCTAATGATCTACAAGTGCCTATGCATACCACATAATCTATTCTTTCTATCAGGAGGTACAAAGTTCACATTAATGGTTTACCTTCACTCTAACTTCATGGGCTTTGGGTGGCGCTACCTCCACCTCCTCGATGGAAAGAGGCTTACCAGCCTCCCAAGCCACAGCTGCCTTGCATTTGATCACCTGAGGATGCATTGAAACGCAATTAGTTCATTCATACTTCTATACATTTACATATACATTTAGGCATTTAGCAGACGCTTCGATAAAAGCGAGTTATCTGAACCAGTTTGTATGCAGATGCATTAAACAAAATCAACACACAATGCAAAAATGAGTAACATTTTGTAGGTGACATTCTATGCACATTAAATCTGTCCGAAATGTGGTGAATCTTCAAGTCTGTTGCATGATTTAGGTGGGCAAACAGACACAATGTGTTCAGGAATGAGATCATTTTCTGATCTCTTTTGCCTGTACTGTCACATAGCGGAATACAGCAAACGAGGGCAACGAAAACAGGTCAAAGCAGCACAATAGATCTCTGTGTATCTAAATCTGCAGTCCTGTTATGCACAAGTGCAGCCACCATTTTTGATTAAATTGTATCGACTGTTGCCACTCGACGGTTTGTAGGAACTGTGCACACTAACTGTGCACATTAAATCTGCTTAATTTTCGCTGAGAACAAAATTTGTCTGCTAACTTACTTTCTCAGTTGTGTCCATGCTTCTCTTCCACCTCGAGAGAAAGGAAGAAGGGGCGTGGCAAACCGAGAATACTTTTATCTGCGAATCAGAGACGCGGAACAGACCACGCTTGAACAAAGTCCGTGTTTTTTCTCAGCGCTGTTGCCTGTCATTGGTTCAAGGCGAAACGATGCCTTGCCGAATTGATGAATACAGAATAATTCACGTTTTCAATCGAACTAGAAGCGTTTCTCTTTATTTAGTCAATAAATTATACACATCGTACACTTTTAGATATTACTGCATTATTTTAAGATGCAGTCAAAGTTGTGTAGTTTTGTTTTAAAAGAAAGATGAATATTGAATTTACAATGTCGTCCGGTTTAACGGGTGAGGTCTGGAAATCTCTAGCTTAAAGCAACTCAAGTTATCTGATGAGAGAGCCAATAATCGATATTTAGAGATTCTTTGGGAAAAGAGCTCTGTACAATGATATACTTTCCACCCTTTGTACCGCATATACAATAGACAGCAACCTGGGATAGTTTTTTTTAAGCAAAACTTGAGCTTAAATGAGTTTATGGTACAGTTGATTTTAGGTTTAATTGTGGATCAGAAACATGTAGGTTTATTGTGACTTTAACAAGCCGTTTTACAGATTTTGGTCTTTCCCTATTCAAGTTGGTAGGACTTTGTATTGTATTTCCAAACAGCTGTCCAGAGGCTTTGCAAATATGGCCATCGGGTGACTGGGATATGGGTATTAATCATCCAATCAGAAACAACAGACACAATACTTAATCTACCCTTTCATAAAAGCAGATTCACTTTGTATTAAGAACACATCCAAATTGTCTGAATAGTCTGATAACACACATCCAAATAGTGTAACACATCCCTCACTCAACCAACAAGTTAAATATAATACAGATGCAAAGTTGTAAACATACCATAGATTTTATTTTGCAAGTCTATGGTAACAGTCTGATTCCATGAATGAATTCCAATGCACAAATGCAGATATCTATTACATTTCGGCCATGAAATTTGTATGTTATTGATCTCAGAGGGGGTGGCGTTTTCTTTCAAACTACATAAAAAGGTAATCTTGATGTTGGACAGGTTGGTACTCATCCAGCTGCCAGCAATGTGAAAACCAACCAGTTATGGTTGCCATGCCATCATGCACACAGACATCTGCAACTTAATGCATTACCCGTCAGTACAACAAATAAAAACTGCACTGGTGAAAAAGACATAGTACAAAAAGTAAAATGTTCAGCTGTACAAGAGAGGCAATAATTAACAGTCTAAAGACTGTGTTAGTCCACAAAATCTGCCTCTGCATAGGAAACTCTTCCTGGGAAAATGCAGATGAATGAACAGGTCCCATTCTGTCAGGCCTTTATCATCTTCCACCTGCAGAACAAGCAGAAAAACATGCTTTGTTATATTTCTATTAAAACAAATTATAGATAGCCTCTTTACAAAAGGTTGCATATTACTTTCAGAATGAAGTAATACTCAAATGTCACAAGAATTTTTAAACTTTCTTATTAAAGAACTCTGAAGTGTGGGTTTGAACAACATGAGTACATTTCTTTTAATTCCTGATTATGCGATTTCAATCTGATTTTAATGATCAACAATGCTAACGTTTCTCTTGATAATTGATCAACAATGCTAACTCACCTCTGAATCCACGCCCACCACCTCCTCCTCTGCCTCCTCTGAACCCTCCACCTCCACCACCACCACCTCCAAAGCCTCCTCCGCGACCTCCAAAGCCTCCTCCACGACCACCAAAGCCTCCTCCACGACCACCAAATCCCCCTCCACGACCACCACGGAATCCACCTGCAAACACACATTTAATTTTAGAATGTTCCCTCAAAAGTTAATTCTAAAAAAAAAAATACATCCACCAAAAGGATTACTGGAGATAATTATGCAACTGCATAATCAGCATTGTATAGGCTACAACGAACTGAACATGGTCTCACCTCCTCTCCCACCTCTTCCTCCTCTGCCTCCACGAGGAGGCCCCTTCTCACCAGGAGGCCTGGGAAGGAATCTCTGGAGGGGTAGCAGCTTCATGGGGTCAACGTAGAACTGGAAAACACACATTCAACATTGATAAAATGTAAAAATGCAAGAGGGAGGAGCTAAAATAGCATGAAGCCTTAAAACAGCAGCAAATTTTTGGCTGTAATTATTACATGCGCATAACTAGTACCAAATTTACTAGTAAAATGAAAAACAATTAAAAAAGGTTAAGACACCTGAGAAAGGTTAGAGACATATTACACAATAACTAAATAGAAAAGTGACAAATGGTTTAAAGTAGTATTTAACATCCAGGACATTGTTTAAAACAGATCTTACCTTCTGTAACTTCTTAAAGGAGGATGCCTTCATATTTTCAGAAAGTTTAACAGAAAAATACTGAGGTCTCATTTAAGGACTTTTACACATTTATAGGAACAATTTTAGCAATATACAGGTTCACATGACACCACCACTATGAGGCTTAAAAGTAAAGATCATCTTCAGTAACATTTAAGGATACAAAATCACGAAGCTGCCCAAAGATCTCGTCCACCTTTCCAATCTGTTCTTTGTTTTCCAGGTATACAGGAGCATTGAAGTAGGGGACTTTGTTTTCCTCCGTCACACATCTACAGACAATATCGTCCTCACAGGGGTGCACAAACTCTCCTAAGGCTATGACAAAAGGATTAATACAATGTATACTGAATATCATTTGCAAACTGATCAGAAACAAACCGGAAAACAAAGTAACCTTACGGACAACATGTTCTGGTGGACCATAGTCTTGCTGTCTGTTAAATCCACCTCTGCCGCCACCTCTACCACCTCCAAATCCTCTACCACCTCCAAAACCTCTACCACCACCAAATCCGCCACCCCGACCTCCACCTCTGTTAAAACCTCCGCCACGACCCCCTCCTCGACCACCACCTCCGCGAAATGACATGGCGAAGACCCTTTGGAAAATATGAAAGAAACACGTTTACATTAATCTTTTGGATAAGACCAAAGCGATTCTGAGACACGATGAGTACAAATCTGGAGGACACGGTTGCATTTCCAGGTTAAGTGTTACTGGTTGAAAGAATTCAGATGAAATACTTCTTATCACGATCACAAAAATGATCAAAAAGGAGAGACTGACTGTATCAGTTATAGTGTATGAATGCTACTGTATTAGTTTACTAAACAGATTAGCTCACAGGGTATATCTAACAATTCCAAGTGCAGAAATGAGCAGAATATCAACGGATAACATTACATATAAATGTAATTGCAATATAATATATTATATTACGCACAAACATATAAAAACGTCAATTTACCTTATAAGATGATCGGTTGGATTTCTACGTACGCGCACGCCGTGAATCTGGAAACATGTGCCTACACCATCTGCCGTAAATGAATACCGGTTTACAGACTGTCGTAAACTGGTAAGTCGTTACCATATTTGGACGCTAGGGGCGTACCCGTCAAGGCACATTTTTTCATCATTTTCTATTCATAACATACAAAACGCATACATACATTAGAGTTTCAGTACAGTTATTCATAAATAATACAATGTAAACACATGAATAATTGAAACTGCTTATCATCTCAAAGGGATTTACAATTATTTCCTCATTTATAAACTTACACTTGTCATATTTAAAGTAATTAAAAGTTAGAGATGGTTTTTTAGGTTCAGATAAATAGTAAGCCATTAGAAAATTCTATGTAAATACAAGTCATTCTGAATAAAAGTGTAGAATCATTGTATTATGAATGAAATATATCAGTATTAAATCTGATAAACCTCTTATTGCTTTAGCTGTGTTCTGCTGCTGTTTAATATATTGATGCAAAGTACAGTATACAACAAATACTATAAAAGTACATAAACATGAAAGCAGACAGTGGGTAACAGCAGAGGTCACTCTTGACACGCGATGAGATGAGATTTATATTACAGTACCTCTGGAAGGGCTGAGATGGTTGTGAAGGACTAGAGCATTTGGATTCTGATCAGGGACCGCTTCCTCTCCTGGGACCACACAGGAGAACCCGATATCTGTAAATAGAAGTCAGTTTCCCCCGAATCTCTATCTCATTTTTTCTTGAATGCCACAGGCAACTGTCAGCATCCAGCATGGGAGCTTGAGTAGTGTGCCGAAAAAGAGGGAGAAAGCACCATATCACCATCAAGCAAAGTGCTGCACTTTATAGGGAGCTTATTATAAGCTGTGTTGCGTATCTTGTATCACAAATACCTTTACACTTACCCTTAAACCTTTTAGAAAATAAATCCTGTGTTTATACCTGCAAGAGCCCCACAGTGACTGGAATTTTGACTTTGTCTCCACCTGGCTGACTGAGAGACACTACTGTGTCTGAATGTCAATAGCTGATGTTTAGGCTAGTACACACTTAGTTCAGAAGCAGTGCTGCTGTTCATAACACCAGAGATGGAAACCATTCCCAGAGTATGCAAATCATTCTCAGAGGAAGAGTGTATTTGTATTCTAAATGTGTGGTGCATTTTTAGAACATAGCAAAAATATATAATTACTTCTATATTTTTTTCATCATACATCTTGTTTCCAGTTTACGTCTATGCAGTGGTGTTTACATACAGCTGCAGGGAAATTGCTCTTGATGAAACCTTGTGTACTGTGTATGAAATTTCTAAATATTGAATAATATTTCATTTTAAAGAGAGCAAAAATATTTTGTTCTATCAAGGACAGCAGCATTCAAAGCTAAAGTTTCTTTAAAGTGCTTGGCAATTCAAGTTCCTCATTCCTACAAAAAGGTTCATGACCTCTTTATCTTTGTAAACTCACTGTAAATTAACACTGTACTGTATGGGGCCAGTGTAACAAATTTTATGGCATGTTTTAGGACATGAGCTGTGTTATTTCATTACACTTACAGGGAGTGGTCCATATCCTGTTGTATTGATTTTGTGGTTCGGTAATCTGTGATAGTCACAATGGTCAGTCAGATTACTGGTTGGAGAAGGCAAGGTGGCCTTTTGGCAGTAATGGGGGGAAAGACTGTTAATTGCCCCTGACTGTTCACAGTAAATTAATTATTGATTGTTTACGCCACCCTTTTTCTGTTCTTACAGAGCCTTACAAATCCCTTTATCTCCCTTTGGTGTAAGTACATTTCCGTTCTGGCATAATTACATACTAAGGGAAGCCCATGGGCCAGTAAGCACCTCATTAGATTCAAAAAGTTGTTTATTCTGGATTTGCCAGTGTGTGACGTGTGCCTGTATTCTTGACACTTATAAGATGCTTCTCTCACAGTCTCTTTCCTTCCCCTGCATAAGCCTGTTGTGTACAATTAGCATATAGTGTTGCTACCTGTGGACATAAATTGAGAGAAAGACAGTCACTAACTGAAACCACTTGTGTGGGCTGTGGCCTTGCACGTGGTCTAGCATCCAATCTCTGTTTAGGATGACACTAAATGCTATGCACAGATGCAAGCCAGCCTAAGCCTGCATCATTATTCTGCCCATTGATTTTCCACTGGGCCTCCAAAGACAGCCTGCTCTTTGAAATGAAGTATAAACAAAGTACCAGCATGATATAACAGCATTTTTATTCTGCTTCAGGAGACAGCTAGCCCTATGGATTAGAGGTTTCAGTCAACGCAAGCGGTGCGTAAGTGTGTGTCCATTTCAAATGGCACACTGTTCTCTCATCCTGTCTGAATGACGTACGCTCTCTGATCAGGTAGAGTCAGTTCATTCTGAGTGGGTGAGGAAAATAAGGTAGACTGAGCCTACAGGGACATCTGAAGACAGGTCATCTGATGCTTGGAGTCAGGCTATGATGCATTCTGAGATGGTATTTCACCTCACAAGATAAGAGTTGGCATTATGTTTGTTTTTTATGCTTTGACAGGCTGGATCTGATTTAACCAAACTGAGTGAAGTGTTTAGATCAGAACAGCAGGAGTAAAGGTCAAATCTGTTGCGATCCTGGATTTATTTTTCAGCCTTTTGTCAGCAGCCAAGAATACTGTAGTTTATACTTTAAACACAAAAAAACTCAAGTGAATTTACTGTCTCATTTTTGAGTGTCCATATCCACCCCAGTGGTTTGAATTACATTTGAATGAGAGTCACGTTATACTGGACAGATGGACTCTTTGATTACATTAACAGAATATCACCATAATGCTATAGTTACAAATGGGAAACAAGTAAAAAACAACTATGCCACCAGGTCAGATAATTGTTACTTGTAAGCAGAAATATCTTTTTATTCATACTTTGATGTTAGTAAATCAAATACTTTAATGTATTGTAATTGGTTCCCTTTGATATCGTCCAGTTTTTACACATTCCATCTTCCATTCAGTGCAGCAATGATAGCCAAGATTATACCCTGAAAGCACCTATACATACAAACAGCAGTGTCATTAGAAGAGAGAGGCTTTTCCATGCTCCCCTTACTGTTCATCCACACAATCCTTTCAACAAAACCAGAGAAGATAATGTGTATTATTAGGTTTCTCATTCTCTTTACTAAGTGATGGATGAGTGGGTGCTCCCTCATGCATTTGTTTCCAGGTATTGGACTGGTCTTCAGGGCATTATCAGGTGGCATCACTGGATAAACTGGACCAAAGGAGAAACATGCTGGGTGATGCTAGAGTCTAGAGTTAAAGAAATATTTCACCCAAATACTCACCCTCATGTTGTTCCAAACCCATATTTAATATATTAAATAATATATTACATAAATCAAAGTCTGTTCTTTACACTAAATATATATCACATCAAACTTGTAATGTAGCACACACAAATATTTAAGAAACACTTTCATGGTGCTTTTTTGACATTTTGAAGGTTGACAGCACCAGTCCTCATTCACTTTATATTGAAATATTACATATTCTGCTGATACTCTGCCAAGAACATATTTGTCACATATGGGTTTGGCACAAAATAAATGAGTTAATAATGACATCATTTTACATTTTTGGGTAACTGTTCCTTTAAGGATCAAAAGGGTTACAGGAATAATCATAGGTGAACCATGAATTGGAGAGCTGCTGAGATCCTATTCTATCACTCCAAGTCCTTGAGATGGCATTTACCTGTAATGGATAAAACATCTTCTAAATGTCAAGAAACTATGTACCATGACTGTATATATGTTTGCACTAAGAAAATCACTAACATTTAGAGAGCCAGTTTGCTTACTTTAATCTTGTCTGATTTAAACCTTCAGCAGGGGGTCTGAGTCCTACTCTGTCAGGTCCACTTCCCTGCAGAGTTTAGTTCCAACCTGGCTCCAAAGACCTGCATACACTGTAAATTTCAAGTAAACCAAAGGCCTTGATTAGCTGAATCAGGTGTTTGATTAAACTTGGATAACTGGGTCAGTTCCAAATACTGTTTTTGTGCCCTTGAAGAGCACTGCAGGAAGGGGATATGATTTGCAGGGTTAGTCCAAAAAGAAATGACAAAATAAGTCCATTCATGGATTTGCCATAACAGTCCTAATAGTATAAACTTGGTAAAGGTCACATTCTGGTTGCAAACGTATGTATGAGATGGCCATGTCCTCACTTTTCAGGGAACTTATTTTAGTCAGGCTTCCCATCTTTTCTTTTGAAAACATTTTTTAAATCTTTGTTCCTGATATGTGTATTGTGACTGCTCCTTATGTGCCGTTTGGGGAAAAAAAATCTTGTTTTTTCCCTCAAATCCTCCTCACTTTTCCATTACATGTCACATCAATGTTTCAATAGTCACTGTGTTTGTGCCAAGTATGGTCCTATTTATTTTTAATATCTACTTTATCTAAAATATTCTGCTGACCAAAGCAGTGCTGAATCATGCACATTGTAAAGAGCAGGGTCCAGCAAGTCTAGATAAGTCCTTCTGTCTGCTGATGGCCTTTTGTTTCTCTACTATTGAGAGTTTTCAGGTTTTCTGTAAAGAAGAATACTTTCAATATGTGCATTTCAAAGTCATGCCATATTAAAGCATATTATATTGCTAATAGTCTTGTCCTAATCTGACCAGAATCAGGATTATGGCAGTAATTTGTTACTACAGGTTCCTTCGGCTTGTAAACGTGGCAGTGTAAACGTATGCTATTTATCTTTTATTATTATTTATTAAATTAATTAATTACATAAAAATATGAAACTTATGAAGTGAAAGTGATATATTTGTCAGGTATGGTAACCCATACCCAAAATGTTACGTCTGTATTTAACCCATCACTAGTGAGCAGTACACACACACAGCTGCACTGCTGCACCCAGGGAGCGATCAGGAGTTAGGTGCCTTGCTCAAAGGCACTTCAGTTACTGCCTGCTGGCACTGGAATCAAACCAGCAACCTTTTAATTACAAGCCAAACTCAATAACCACTAGGCCACAACTGCCCAAATATATGGCTGCTCTTTAAATGTTAATCACCTTGTATCATCTACAGATGATTCACAGATGGTTGTAAAATTCCTCAGTTGTAGGTCATCTAGGATAAGAGTCTGCTAAATGTGTAAATTACATGTAATGATAGGAATGTTTACATTTAATGTCACAGAGCGTCACCTCCTCCCCTCCTGTCAACATCACTCCCTTTTAAACAGTGCCCTGCAGCCAGGCTGCTGTCTGTAGTGGGCATGAGAGAGAAGGTACGCAATAATGAACAGAGCTGGCAGTGTTTCATGAGGTGCATCTGAAGTTAATGGCATGTGACCATTAAAGGGACAGGACACGCAAACAATGTTTTCGTGCTTTTTATGCTTCTGTCATTATTTCTCTGGAACAAACAGGAAAAATTTTCCAATTTCTTTTTCAAATTTCTTTATTCTGCTCTTGTCCAAACAGTAACATTACATATTGACCATGGCTGTGCAAAAAGTAAACAAGAAGCACCATAAAATTAGTTCACGTGATTTACATTCTATTACATACTTATATTCTATGTTTTCTGAAGCCAAAAGATAGATTTATGAAAATAGAAAATAAACAACATTTCATCCACAAACCTCATCCATGTTTGCACAGACCCTGTGAAGCCTTGGTAGAACTTTTTTAGGTAAATTCTTTCTTTTAAAATAAAATGTCTCTGTGAGGCCTGAAGCCACACCCACCATCACACTGTGTCTGTTTCTAACTGCCACAAATTTGTGAATGTATTGCTGGGTTGGGTAAACTTGTGTAAGAGCGAGGGAAAGAGAGGTGGGATGAATGGTGAATGAGAAGATGGGAGCATCATTTAAGCCCCTACACTTCCACCCACACTCATACTGCAGCTCTCATTTGCAGTAGTTCCATGTTAAACTCTCTCTCTCTCTCTCTCCCCTTCTTTTATATGCCTGCTCATGTGTCTACTCTTTGCCTCACTCTCATGTTTGTGTCTGTTCCCTTATTAAGCTTGCACACCTATCTGAAAATGCACGAGCAAGACAAAAAATGTATATTACTGATATCTCCTTTTTGTATGTCTTCTTTGTTATACAAAATAATACTGTAATATTTATTGCAGTAATTTTACAACACAAAATATTATTACATAAAATATAAAACTATAATAGTCTGCTGTTTATTAATTTTATCTGCTTAATTATGGTGTTTTCAAGTTTAATTGTTGATATTTAGTGTAAATTGATGTTGTTTATGCTTTCCTCTTTACTGAGGTCAGTGTTTTTTTGCCAGATAAATATTCTTGTAGAATAACACCATATGATATTCAAAGACATTGCCATCTTAAATAGCATTAATGCAGTTAACTACTTTTCAAAAGAGCAGCTTTACTGCAGTTTAACTAATATGCATTATGAGTATCTTCTAGCTTCATAAGCGAACAGTTCCAAAGACTGTTTTATCTACAACATACATGTTTAAAAATCTAAACACACATGCTCTCAAACACATACATTCTGCTATCTCTCTAATGTGTGCTTGGATATCTTCACCTCCTTCCCCTCTGCCTCTCATTTTTCGTCTCTTTAAATTATCTGTGAAATCCCTTTGCATTATTCATCTGTTTTATCACCATGGAAGGGGCTCTCCTTAACACCAGCTAATTTTAGCGAGGGACAAGAGCAGACTTTGTGATAAAGTAAAAAGCTGCAAAGTATCTTTTATTATTATTATGTTACATATATTTTTTTCTTACACTTAAAGTACATGTGGTTATGTGTGTGTATGTTTGAAGCTAAGAAGTGTTTTCTTTTCGACATCCTCTTACTGAACCGCTCTTATGCGCCAAGCTTTTATCTCTGCCTCCCTTTTCCTGTTAATTTTTTGCCCTCTTTCACGTGATTTTCTCTTTATCTTTCACTTTCTCCATTGGTTTCCAAGAATATTTCAGTTCACAGGCGCTCATTCGAGCCAGCATGTATTGCTGTAGTGGGTCGATTTACGGTGACAGGCATTGACAGGCATGTCAGTGCAAAACAGTAGGGGTTTTGTTTCTTTGTCTTGCCAATAACGTTGTGCCTGCCTGTCTGCTTCCCTGCTGCAGATAGCGATGTCGAATGGTATGTTTTATTAATTGGAACGTCTGCAAAATATTGACCCCGGTATTTGTCCAACCTAATCGTGTTTACTGTGCTTCCCAGCGGCATGTAAATAATCCCAAATCAGCTTTAATGAGTTAGGAAAGAGTTTGAACTGGCTGCTAGCATGAAGCGTGGATGATTTCAGCTTTCGGAAAGGGGAGCTGCGGTTTCTATCGCGTTAGCTCCAGTGATATATGTTGTGCGTTTGTGAAGAAGGGGCAGCGGTGGAGGCAGATGAAAGGGATGAAATGAACACGACGCAGCCCGTTCGTGTGGGAGTGCGTTTTGCGAGCGAGAGAAAGAAAGCGCAGCTCTCGGGACAATGCGGATAGAAAGTGTTTGATGACTAACTCATTTGCTCTATGATGTGATCATTAGCATTGATATTCTAATTGATCTGGTCAGCCAATAGAGGAAGAAAATACTAAACACAGAAAGAGGGAACTGGTGTCCGTGTGGGAGCTGCGTTGATGTATTTGTGTGCCATTGTTAATATATGATAATTATACAAGAGGACAACGTCCTTGTGCGAACATTTTAAAGGATATTTAAAGTTAACTCTGCTGGTTCTGATGGAGTCACATTCCGTGTATGGAGACATTTTCAGCCTGATCATGGATGCATGACAATTCAATGCATCCTCTTTTTTTCACGTATTCCTGATAAATGTTCTCCCTACACATGCCAGTGACATATAGCATTATATTATGCCTAATGATCTGGGTGATGGTAGATATAGATTTATCGTTTATATCGCCCGGTGACAGCTTTTTAATTTTATGTTTGCATTCCAAACACAGACTCAGCAAATCTATGAATATAAGATTCATGAGCACATTAGGGTGATCACTAATGTGCCGGACGATAAAAGAAAGTGAGAGGAAATGTACTGGCATTTAAAATGTAATTTAAAATATAATGCATCCTTTAAAAGTGCACTAATAGTATTGTTTTGTTTACAGTGGGCTATTGGCATCAGGCTATGGCAGTCATCTTGGACTTTGCAGCATGGATCGCACAAAAATAAATGCTATTAAAGAAGTTACTGTTATGGTAATTTTAGGAGTTATTCATTTTTACTGTTAGTGAACATGTCTGATAACAGGGGTTACAGAGACAAAGTGGTATTCAGCTGGTCGTGTGACCTCAACACGGCAGCCCCCATGACATGAGGCAAGTTTTCATTAGACCACTGATATGACTGTAGTCTTCATAACGTGAGTGTTTCTTTATGGGAACAAAAATACACTTAAAGTCAATGTAAACTTTACCACCTATTTCTCTTATGTAATGTCACTGTAAAGTGACATTTCTGAATGTAGAAGTATATTCAATAAAATAATGTAAGGACTTGAATTCCACTGGAAAATTATCGGTTCATGAAAAGTGGGCATTTCACACAAAAATGGAGCCAAATTGATTAACAGTTTGCCCAAACTATACTAAAATATCTGTTATGTTATAGATGCATTTCAGTAATTCAAAAACCCGATAACTACTTCACAATCCAGTGTGGTGAAACTGCCCTTTTTTCAATGTGCCGTGTGACCTACAATATGAACTGTGACCCGTCATTTCCCTCTTTTCATCTCAAAATAAGGACCTGACCTCATCTGTGGCCAAGGCTGACACTTATTATAGTTCTTCACGAGGGGAACGGTCCTCTGCAAGCTCTCTGAAGATCACAGACCCAAGGTGGCGAGGCCTCACTTCAGTATGTCATTGTGGTGACCCATATGTGAGTGTGTTTATAAGTGGTGAGTGTATTAGTGGGTAGGTGGATTTGAAAGATGACTGTATTTTAAACAACTCTGTGGATGTGGTATGCATGTAAGCTGAGGGTTACAAGATATACAATTCAGAGATGGGGCTACATTATATGTGTGTTGTGTGTTTAAGCAGTTCCCAAAGAGCACCTGCAGTGTAATGGAAAGTGGTGTGCTGTGTAGTGATGTACTACAGTGGAGCAGCCAGTGGTGTTCACCTTCAGACAGGGGTCACACTCAGCCTTCGTAAACAGTCTGTAATAACTGGTTCTCTGTGCCTGAGCTTACTGGTAATAAAAAACACAGGCAGACAACAAACTTTGCGGGTGCTAAAACAGTAAAACTCGCACCGTACCACAGAAATCTCTGTGTACATGTGAAGAATGTGGCCATTGATCGGATTTTAATTGGTTTTTGGTTTTTCCCCTATAGCTTTGGTGAAGAGAAATTCAGGCACATGCCATTTAGTCTGTGGTAAGCTGGCACAAAGTGGGCAAGTGTGACTGTTCTGGAGATGATACCCTCTTCACCTCTCTAGGAACAGCTGGCCGTTGTCAAAAACCTCATTAGGCAAGTGGCGTGATGCAGAGCGGTTCCAGCTAGGTCAATGTGACACAAACACACACATACACACACAGATCTCAAACCTCTCCCTCTTTCAGCACACAACTGTTCCCTTTTGATCATCGGTAAACATGCCTAAATTAACCTTATGCATTCCATACCTTAAGCCACTGTTTTTGCCCAAAATTAAAATTCTGTAAATGAGTGAGTAAATGATGACTGGATTTCAATTTTGGATAAAGTAGCCCTTTGACTACTATAATCCTTTTAATGTCTGTTTATATGCAAGAACTGAAAGCAATGCAGTCAGAAAGGATGGAAGGCTGAAAGTTAATCTCACTGCAAAACTTGCCTCCGGCCTCTTCCCTATCTGTCCAATACAAAGCACCCTCAATTCCATTGTGCATACTAACCCAAACAACTTTCATTTCATCATCTGCACCACACCTCTCTCTCTCTCTCTCTCTCTCTCTCTCTCTCTCTGTCTGTCTTCATGAAGAATAGGAATTTGGCTCATGCAGATAGGGCAGTGGTTTCCATTCCCCAAATATAATGAATTTACCCTTACAGAAGTACTTTGGTAATATTATAGTCCAGAAATTCATATACCATGGTGTATATGTGGTACTCCAAGATACTTTCAAAAATACCATAGTACACCATGGTACATGCCAAAAAAAATATACTAGTATGGTACTTTCCAGTACTTTGTAAGTCTACACCCATTAGCCACATCAGCTTTGAAGTAGCCAGAAATATGTTATTTAAATTTCTGTTAAACTGCATATCATTTAACATTGTTACTAATATTACTAAAGTGACAATTATTACAGTTAGTCACTTTTAAACTAAAAATAATCTTTTCTGTGGGAGAAAAACTCACTCACCAAATATCTTTCTCTTCCTTTTAATGAGACACTTGTATTTCACAGGTTTTGACAGTTCTAGGGGCAATTTCATCTGTCATCAGAAAAGAGAAAGGTCAGAAATTCATGTGGTGCATTATTTTAATCAATTTTCAGCCTTAAAGTTTTATTTTTAATTATATTTGCTTTTTCATGGAGTTAATTAAGTAACAAGTCTTTTAAACTAGCCCTGTTTGGGAATCACTGCACAAGACCAAGAATGGCCCCATTTTGGCCTTCTCTTCATCAAAACACTTACCGCGTCCAGCTTCCTGCCTTTGTAGTGAAAGCTGTCCGTCAAGAACAAAGCCACTGTAATGGCATATTCAGCATTGTGGATAGGGAAAACATCCAGAACGACATTTCAATGTCACTCCAATGGAAAAACTTTCAAAAAGGCCTCATGCTCCCTTGAGTGAGGCCCTCTTGTCTCTGAGGTTTGGCTTATGTCCAGACAAATCGCTGCTCACTCTTTTATGTCCATCCATATAAATACATTTAGCTTTTTGGTATGCATCAACTGTCTGTCCGGTAGCAATGTTTAATCTTTTCATTCTGCGCATACCAAACGTCAGTGAAATAACTTAATGTGATAGGTTCAGTCAGAGTAGTCCTGCAGTCCAGGGAGGCCCAGTGTAACACAGACTCAGTATTACTTTCACATCTTCGCTTGAGAACCATGAAATGGCTTCCCTTTTGCCTTCCAGCTTTACAATCAAACATTTAACCTGGTCCCAGAACACTGTCTTGTGGGGCGCCACACCTCATGGTTCATACATCACAGGGAAAAACAGATGAAATCAACAAGACTTCGGACCCCTCAGGGCCAAATGCAGGCCTGATTGCATTGTAGAGAGACTCCACTGTCACCTCACTGCTCTTCTCAGTCGCAGGAGTGTATGAAGTGTGTCATGATGATCCACTGGTTGACTTCTATTAAATCCTACTGCCTTAGATTTAGCCCAGTTATCATTATACATGACACTACCCCCTACAGGTGAACAGTACAGAAGCTCAACAATACGCCTCAACAAAGCTGCCATAAGTGTCACAAAAAGGTCTCACGGGACAATCATTTAGAAACCAGACTATAATTATTTTGATAACATAATACTTATCTTCCCAAAAATATTTCTCTACCTGATATCATAAAAAATACTCTTGATAAATAACAATGCATTGTCCAATCACCAACCGTTCACTGTTTAATATAGGAAATATATATGAAACAAATGAAGCCATATATGCTTTCCTCTATTTCTGAAATATGGCCTTTCATTTAATCCTTAACTTGTTTAGAGTTGCTTTAATAATTTATTTTTTTTACATTTTGCCTAAAATTGAAAGTCTCTTTTCACTCTGCATTCACAAGAGGCAGTATTGATGATGCACTAAAGTGATACTGGAAACTTATTGGTTTAAAATGTCACCTCTGATAATGATTAGTTATTGATACAGAATTATTGGTATTTCTTTTCCCTGGTTGGGTGCAGAAATATGTACAGTGATTAAACTTAATGGTTTGTTTAAACACATGGCTGTACAGTGATTAAATACATTTTTAAAGAGACTTGGCCTGCATTGCCTCTGAAAACAAACATACTCTCTGGTAAAAGTCTACCAAAGGCTTACAAATTACAGATCTGCCATTTGAAGGCTTATTTCATAAACCAGCTGGAGCACTTTTATGTTTCTCTTTATAAATAAGAACAACTGAGGAGTGGCAGTAATTTCACAGTGTAGGTAAGAGCATGGTGCGTTTAACAGTATTTGTGGCAGTTCTTCTTTGTACAAAAGTACAAAAGCATTTGTTTGGTCAACCTTCCTTTTTATTCATCCAATTGTGCATGCAAAAATTGTAGATTCCACATACACAGTGTAATAAAGTGCTCTTCAACATCTCAATTAGAGGCCGCAGACATTTTAGGGCCAAAGGGGACAAATAAGATTTGACAGAAAATGATCAAGATTCATTGTCAGAGTCTTGACTCCTCCTCCGATCTCAGTCGAGATGCACCAACAGAGTGCAATAGGATTCCGTCAGAAAGAGGGTTCTCCAGCGCTCTACGCAGCATCTTCAGTGTTTGATGCAGCATGCAGAAAACAGCAGGTGTGAAATCAGGACATCTGAATGGGGAGGGAGAACATAAAAGGGCTGTAAATGGGGTGGAAATCGCCTGGCAGTGCAGAAGACTACTTCTTAGGTAGAGTCTCCTGAAATATAATGGCTACCTGAGAGGAATAAAAGATTGAAATGGTTTTGCGTTTTAACACCATCAAAAGCTTTTCAAAAATAGTGACTCGCCTGCCATGACATCAGCTGTGGTGAAGCTAAGGCTGAGTGTTAAGAGGAAAGCTTTACAGGCTTGAAGGAGCCATCTTATTGTTGACAATATTTACATAGACCCCTCGCAGTTCTCCAAACTAAGTGATGTTACAATACTGATCATTTTTCAGGGTAATTAATTTCACCACCTGGCAGAGAAATAAAAACATGGGGTTTTATTGACCTGTTTTATTGTCTTGAGTCGGGAGAGAAAAGGAACTGGGATTTGTAAATGAACAGAGATTTAGATCTGTAGTTTTCATTCACTAAAATCTGTTCAAGAAAGAAATGGCACCTTTGAAATCCTATGACCTTTCACGTTACGGTGAAGTCTGATCATCTGTTTTTTTGCAGCTGACCTAAAAAGATTCAAACACAATTGTTGCACGTTGTGATTTTCACAAGCAGAACATCAACATTCGTTGTTTCTTCTAGAACAACATTCTTATAAACCAATCATAAATCAAAAATCAGGGTCAGGTTAGAGATTCGTTAAACAGGGTGTTGTTACAGGACTGTTCTACTTGATAGACAGTTTTACATGGGATAGAATATGCACATTGGATCTTCTGTAAGTCAAAACAAATTATGATCAGGAAGTTTTTTTAACACAACACTGTGGACTCTCCAAGGAAGCTGTTAGACAAGTAATGAAGTTAATACTTAAACAGCTTTTATCAACTAGTCAATGATCTATGATACAAGAAGAATAAGATATTGGTTGTAATGTAGTTTGAATGTGAGGCAATTATCTTCAACAGAACTTAACAGAAAAGTTATTCCTTTATTTTAAATAAAAAAGGTATTTTATGTGACTACTCACCAATGTAGAATTGCTTTAGATAGAATGATTGAAATGATGGAAATAGTAACGTAATTTGTTGTAGACTGAAGATATTACCATTTTCTAACTGAAGTTGAAGCTCTTTGGAGTTAGGTTACTGCAGAGAATACGCTAGATTTTCTAGACTTTCTGAAGAAACTGTAAAGTGGTCCTTACCTGTGTAAAACTTGATTAGGTGTTGAGTGTTTTTAACACATTGCTATGCATTAGCCAAAGTCTTTAGGGTTGTTTCTGGGGCTTTGATGAGTAGTTTCTTCTAGACTGTCAAAAAAAGTCTCTATGCTATTCTACCTGCTAAATATTTCAGCTCCCTCAGTGCTGTGTCTATGATACTTTACATATTTGATAGACACTTATCCAATGTTACTATGTGTCACAATGTAAATACAATGTGCATTAAAGCTATACATTGTATTAGTACATACATTCCCTGTGAATCATGACCTTGGCTTAATCATTTAAGCTATGGGAACACAGCATTCAAACGGTGCAGGACAAGCTATACAGTTACACACAGAAGGTTAATACATAGGATATGTGTTCAGATACCTAATCTTATGAACAACAATAATAGTGATGCTTGCTTAGCAAGCAGAATGTGGCTGAGATAATACTAAATCCTTCCCCCATGTTGCTAAAAGGACTCTTCATATCTTAAAGTCTCTTTTTACCCCAGTCCACCTATCACATAAACATCCACTGTGTGTCCAACTATTGCACTCTCATCATTTTTGCTCTTGACATTAACATAATCCTCCTCTAGGCTGTGAAAACAATTACAAACGTACTTCAATTTTGTCAGACCAACGTATCTCTACCCCCTCCCTCCCATTTCCCCACTCACTCCCAGAAGTCCAAGCCTCATCCTCCCACATGGGCCTTCTAGTTGTGGATAATGAGCTGGAATTTAGACAGAACTGTGCTGGAGTTTGAATTTTCATGCCTGCAAGCTCCTGTGTCTCTATCTGCCTCTTCCTTTACTCCATGTTGCCTTGACTACTGCTTTAGAATCATTGTCACTGTGAGAGAATTAAATGAAAAAAAAAGTTCTCTGTTCAAAATCAGGCATTTTCAATGATGGCGACTTAGAGTAAGATCAAAAAGCAGGCAGATCCACAGCTGAGGCAACTGAATGGGGAAATATTTCCATTACTGCAGGCTAATCTACTGGCACAAAGTGTAGAAAGAAGTGGACACAGGAGACAATGAAGAAAATACAATACATCATTACCAGGGCTAATCAACAGGCATTTTTGTGCATGCTAAAAATTCCACATGATTAAGAATGATTAATCTGCTTTAAACATAACAAGCTGATTTTAATTGTAATTTAAATCTCACAATATCTTCACTAAAGACTTCCTAGTCTTCTCTTGTTTATTGAGCTTCATTTTATGAGCCTATAATAGTATTACTAACAGCAACGTTACGAGGCCATTATCACTGCAACGTTAATCTGCCATGCTAGCGTTGAGAAAATCACAGTTACATAAAGTCTTTGGATCAATTCTAAATGTTATTAGCTCTGGTTTACCCCACTACAGAGTAACCTTTATGGCATACACACGTTTCACCACAGGCAAAATACCAGTACCCCCACTAATAATGTCTCTCAGTTCCCGTCTATTATTTATTGCGCTCCTCAAAACTGAACTGAACATGTTTTGTTCTTCATGTGGGGGAATAAGGGGTACAAGAGGGAACATGACATGTACAGCACAATTCTAAGTGGAAACATGGGAATTGTCCAACTCCCTAATGGAAAAAGCACCTTGGTTTCTGGGGAGCTGTTTTAAGCCATTAGAACAGTTAGATCTTTCTTTCTCTGGATATAATATCTGTAATATTTACTGGAACATATCAGGGCTGGTAAAAAAAAACTGCCAAAAGTTAGATGGTTTCGAACAGTGGCTTTCAACCTTATGCATTACCTACTTAAAAGAAATACCAAACAACAATGTTAAACTTTAAATGAGATTACAGGTAGAGCCACAGGAACAATTATAATTTCACTATATAAGGTTATAAAGTTTGTCCCCTCTTTTGAGATTCTTTCTATGCTTCTTATTACAGACCATCAAACAGTAGACTAAACATATCAGAACATCACCAACAAATCATTCCTACACAAGTGCAAAACAACAAGGCATCGGAAAGATGCTAGCAACAGGAAGGAGTCAAAATGACACGGAACAGATGGTCTTCCACCCCTCAGGTCCCCGCTCTGAAGTCACAGGCTCCAGACACAATGTCATAAACTGAATCCTTTAGGGAGAAAGATGAAAAAGTAAAGGAAATGATCACTCCTCGTTCTGTCATTCAGATCTGCAAAGATGGGTAGAGCAAGCTCTACACCAGCAGGGCACAGCATCAGATGTATTAAAGAGTCATTCTATATGTGCACTAGCCAATGTTTAGATCTAGTATTAGGATCTGTCTCAGGTAATCTGATCACAAGTGGCCAGGTGAGATAGTTTGTTGAGTTATTCAATCACATCATGTTCTGGACTCTGCATTTTGTGCTGTCAACTTATAATCAGATTACTCCAAATGGATAGTGTAAATAGGGTCTATAATGTTACTGCTGGATGGCTTGCACCTCACCTTGTTTGTTCACTGATCTGTTTTGAAATTTTTACTGGGAAAGATTTCACAGCTCAAAGCAATGACCTAAATAGAGAAACAATTAGCTTCTTACTCAGAACATGATAAGGAACAAATTAATATATGATTGAATAAATAAATGAAAAGATGTTTTGATTTCTTCCACATGAACACTAAAGTTCTTTTTATTTTATTCTGACCTGTAGAAATCACACTCCAGAAGATAACAAAAGCAATTTACCACATCTATCACTGGCATTCATATCTCATCTGTCTGCATTTCTTTTATCTTCTGCTCAGATACTGAGTAAAAGATTTTCTTTAGTTTAGTGACCTTTATGCTGTCAGTGTTACTGCCTCAATAAGACATAAGCTCTTCAGAATGTATTTCAGCAGGTATTATATTCACTGTTTTGTCGGTGAACGGCAAACAAATTTTAAGATGCGACTGAATCAAATGCAAGTATCCTAACACTGAAGCCCTTATAAAATATTTGAAAAATAGTAAAGTATTGCATGTGCTTTACAATGTATTGCAAAACAGAGATAAAGTAAATGTAATAGAAACGTCCCACGTAATACATCATTTTAGTTTCATAACCAGTCACACAATTATCCGTGAGGCAGTCATGCATTTCCAAATAGTGTCTGACTAAGTTAAACAACCTAATGCCATTTATTACTCCTTTACCCTTTATCTCCTGCTATATGTGGAAAAGAAGACATGAAAGACATTTTCATTCTTTGTTATAGAACTGTTTGGACGTGGGCTACCTGTTAAATGCCTCCAATTAGTTTAAATTTGAAAACTTTGAACTAACCATAAAGTTAGCATGAACTGCCTAAAGAGCAGTGGGTTATGCAACTGGGTTATGTGAACCTTTATTTTAATTAAAGACTAAAATTACATTCAAACTGAGTTCATGTGTTTCTCACAGGCAAAAATTAATGTCTACTGTAGAAACTGTACATTGCTAGTGTCAAAATTACTGGTGCAATCAATATGTTTTGCGTGAGTGTGCATCATATGTTTGTTATTTACTAACAACTGTACACATTCCCTGTCATCTGCACTTGTGATTTCTGGAGTGAGTCTTACCACATGATCCACTGCAGGGGCAGTAATCCACACGATGCCACTCCCAACACGTGAGCATCACCTTCAATCCCACAATCCACCTTGACAGAGTGATGTGCAACTTCGAGTGTAAAATGCTCATGCACCTTCACTCAAAATGTGTCAGTAGAAATGTGCTATTACTGAAATGTCTACAAGCAACTCTTTGAAACTGCATGTATCCAGAGTATCCTGACCTAGCAAATTGTGCTGTAAAGACATTACTGCCTTTTGTGATGACACATCTTTTTAAAAGTAAGTTTTGTGCACTGGCAAGAATAAATGCGAACATTGACTGCATGTAGAAAGACTTAAACTCTCTTAAATACAAAAGCATTTTAAAGTTATGCAAGTAATTTAATACACACCCTGCATATTAATAAGTCAGTATTTTATTCAAAATTGCATTATTTTGTCAAATAAATTAGGGTATTATTTTGTACAAAGTTTGTAAACATTTTGTTGTTTGGGTACATGTTTGTAAAACGTTTGGCAAGAAGAAGAATATAAGCACTGTTGGCTAAAACAGTTTTCTGTGGCACTGACAAAAAGTCCTGTAAAGATATCTGTTTATTTTGTTATATTTTTAATCTGCATGTGATTTTATAATGATTCCTCTTTGCTTTCTGCGTTTAAACATTATGTCATGTAACATCTGAATGCTCTGAATTCAGTTATATTAATAAACAGTAAGTCATATTAGAAGTGTCACAACTGCCACTTATTCCACAGCTTGTTGAAACATTTGGATATATGAAGAGCCATTATTAAAATTCTCAGTGCCTTCTTTTTGTTAGGTACAATAAATAGACTATACCACAGTGGTCCTTTGTGGGCCCAGCTCACCAGCCTTTATCTAAACTGACTTACAGTGCATTCAAGGTATACATTGTATCAATTTGTGTGTTCCCTGGGAAACAAACTCATGACCTTGGCACTGTAGTGTCATGCTTTGCCAGTTGAACTACAGGAACTTGTTAGGTTAGCGTTATACTGCCATCAGTGTCTATTGTGGTCTCTAAGCACCATTGGACATCACTATTTGTTTGCCTTGCAGAATCCAGCCAAATAGAGTAAGTGTTGTTGAATGTGGTCTACTGACACAGCCAATGTGCTGCAGCTAGAATAATCAATTACAACATAAACAAATGTTGACAGGGCATACATATTTACACAAGAGCCAGTGTGTTTCCATTCTGCTCCACCTCCAACTGTCTCACTGTGAAAGCATACATAGACAAACCCAGTATACAAACTAAGAGATAAAAGTTTGCCTCTCATTACAACAGAATGACTTAACTGATCTCTGCTACAGTTTAATTGCAAATGCTTGCGTGTCTTTTAATGTACATTGATTATGTGGTTTATTTCATTACATCCATGTTCCCTTTTCTTCTGAACAAGTATATAAAGGAATAGTTAGTAAAGGAATAGTTAACTCAGGGATTTTATGTTTTAGTACAACTTTACTAGCTTATCTCTATATTGTTTGTCTCATGAACCTCTTGCTTAAGGTTAACAATACCTTAAAATTAAACTGTTGCTGTAAGACTAACAACATCATAACCTAAACTACGGAGGAAAAAGTAATTCTCAGTGCCTCCACTCATCCCTTCTGTCTTGATCTCCAGAGCCAGGGAGTGTCTGTCCTCCACCTTTATCTCAGACTCAGTCTTTCAGCAGCTTCCTCTTAGCCACACTGGGGCTGCACTAAACACATCTTGACGACACTGGTGCTCATCAGCCACAGAATTAAGGCAGGATGATGGGCGGCAGAGAAATGTGTCTCCAGAGGAACTGCCAGGAATAATAGTCATTTTGCTCTTCTGCGTCTCCAGTCCAAGGGCAGCTCACCATGGAGTGATAGATTAATTTCTTCAAGTAATAATTGGAAATGTTTCCTTTCTCTTGTACTGGCTTTATCACTGTAATAGTCAGAACTTTGATGTGCACTCACACACAGAATGAAACGAAGCAGTATACTTCTTAGCTCAGTGTGCATTGTTTTATAACACCACCAATGAACAACGTTTA
This sequence comes from Chromobotia macracanthus, assembly GCA_036877525.1. Lineage (NCBI taxonomy): Eukaryota > Metazoa > Chordata > Actinopteri > Cypriniformes > Botiidae > Chromobotia > Chromobotia macracanthus. The sequence goes on along the minus strand of JAZGTH010000020.1, from coordinate 8,298,481 downwards.
CGCCCAGAGGGAAAATGTATTGCTCAGTTGCTCTTTTATTGCTCAGGAGACCCAGTGGAGTTCTCTTGGAATTCTTAGGAGGAATACAATAGAGACATTTGTAGAGAATAATCTGGATGGTATAGGCCAGAGAATGTATATGTGAGACATTGTTTTTCTTCTAAAACTCTAAAGGAGAAACATGAGACTTTTTATGAGAAAAATCTGAGAAACAGGGAATTTAAGCAATAGCCTGTACTTGTTCTTATTTAATCTAATAGCTGTCTATAAGAGACAACTGAGGTATAATAAAAACACATATTTACTGTGGGTGAGTGTTTCCGCAGTAATTGTTATGCCATAAAATGACAGTATAAATTTTATGCTATAAAATATATCACTACTAGCAGAAGACAACTGCAACAGAATCATGCTAACCAGCTAAACCCTGATCGCTTAACTCACATGTAATCCAGATGTCAAGTCTGCAAACTAGAATAACACATCTTTAATTTCCAGGTGTAAACTTTCACAGCTGTATCTCATCAACACCTTTCTCTTTAAATTGAGACATTCAGTGAGTGATTGCAGGAGATTTTGATATATTATGTGAATAAACATCAACCTTCTGATGTAACTGCATTATTTTCAAGCTGCATTTTTTCTGACAGTTTATTAGGTTTGTTATTGAGTTCATGTGTCATTGTCAGCGGGTGTTCCTCAAGCTGAGTGTTACATCTGTCACTTCTGATTGCTGATGTAAGCTGTGCTGAAAATGAATGCCTGAGTGAGCTAGCATTTGTCTTTCATTTCTGCCGATGGAACACAAGAGCCTGTAATATCTGGTTCTTCACAACTTAGATCTTAAATTCTAATAGTTAACTAATAATTGTTTAATTTCCTGCTTTTTGTCCCCACTTTCAGTAAAGAATAAGCTATACCACATCAGTTATAGTATTGGAACCCGGTATTGTCAACAAAACTATATATAAACAAAACTCTTTTTTAATTTTCAGTTTTATAACTGTCATGAGACATAGGGTGAAGAACCATCTGAAGAACCAAATATGGTGTTTTAGGATGTTATGCAGCTTTAAATATTTTTGTAAATCTTTTAATAAAATCCTGTCACATCTAAACGTGTCCTAGTTTGACATTTGGTCAGCAGTAAATCCTATATTTAGCCGTCTGTTTTCTGAGATGGTCAGAGTATCAATAATAGGTTTATAAAGCCAAGGACCCAGGATGTACAATGTGTGAACCTAATCCTCCAAATCTTCCATTAAGTATGTTTCAGAGCCCCAGTCTTCCATTTGTGATTTCCAGCAAATCTAGTCTAATACCACCACAATATCCACTCAACTTTAGACTTCCTGGTACTGTAGCAGGATTTATACTGTAGTTTGGCACCCCTAAATTGAAGCTTTTTCCAGTATATTGCTAAAAACACTCTATCAGTCTTACATATGTCAGTCTTTGGTAAAAGCTATTCTGGCAACATTTCGAAAGGCACTGTACTGCTCCTCTACTGTCCTAAAACCTCTGTTATACACACAATTAATACCCTGACCACATACTTATTTACATTAATTAAACAGCATTATCATTATTTTAATGTATTCATGTATTTGTGCATTTTATCTATTATTGCTGATAATTGAAATTAAATTATTTCCAGTCCCTTGAGTAGTGTGCTTCGTGATTCTGTGTGATTACTTTGCACCTATAAATATTGTTATCAGATATTTACAATAATCATTTGCCTACATTTTTCTGACAGTGACAACAGAAATTTAAATGATTTTAATGATTTAATAGAAGGGTATTGGACTGATTTTTGTTGTCATATTATGTGTTTGATGTTACAAAATACTTTAAACCAAGAAAACACCAACACAAAGCTTTCAGTGGAAAGATGACAAATTATTTAAATGAAGATATTTTGGTCTCACTTCATTTATATTAATTTGCTATGAACATCTGATGAGTTTACAATTAAAGTAATTTTCTTAATTTCTTTAATTAAGATTACAGTCTACACAACACAGATGTTTTTTTTTGATGATGTGTAAGGGAGTTGACATTATGTATATGTGAACCCTGTGTTTTTTTTATTCTGTTCCACTTTCCTCTTTCTCAGCAGTCACTAAAAAAGTTTTTCAGGTTTGTATCACAGAAGAAATGTCCACTCTGGGTGGTTCTTGTTGGCCCTTTTTAATAATTCACTATTGATTTTTTAGCTTTATAAGCTTTCCACGACATTTTCAACAGAGAATGATTCTTAAAGAGGAAGCCTGTGGTGCACATTCATCAATAATCTCTTCTAAAGAGCCAGCAAAAGACAGAGCGGCATCTCTCCCTCTTCTTTCTCTTCAGCCCCTCTCATTCACAATGAAGAAGAAGAAATGTGTATATGTGTGAAATGTATCTCTGTGCATACATTATACTTTTATGTTAAAATGTTATATAAATGTGACCCGATAACAGTGTATATATATATATATGTGTGTGTGTGTGTGTGTGTGTCTTTGTGTTATGTATCTTTTGTGCTTGGGGGGGGGAAACAAGCGGACAGGCTATGAGCACAGATTTTTAATATACTATATAGTCTACATTTCATATATTTACATATCATATCTCCTATATTTTAAATACATTTACAGACAAAAGACTATACAAAAAGTAAAAACATATCTTAGCTAACCCAGAAGAAGCTGTTTCATTTTCTGAGTTGTGCCCTGTTATTTAGCATCTGTAAACTAAGGAAATGGACAGAAAGACAACACAGTCTGGGGGCACTGTCATACTTTGAGATTGATGAGCTTAGAAAACAGTTATGCTACTGTAAAATCTGCCAAATGTTAAACCTTACCTCTGCATTTAAAAATAAAGAAATAAACTATTAATTGTTTTTATTGATATAAAAAGAGCCTGAAGCTGTAGCTCCCATGATTTCATTGCTGCTTTCAAGGATTACGGACTGATTCTATTACTCAGGCAGGGTGGTCAGCATCCTGGGTTCATCTTATTATGTGAGCCATGGGCTTACCACCTCACGCTCTCTCACAGTTTTCTCTCTCTCTCTGAATTAGAAGACACTTATTGCGCATCAGAAGCTGAGCTTGATTAGAGTAGTGCCATGGGGTGGCCCTTGGGAAAATTATGAGCTTGTTTTTTCTGACAAAAGCGCTCACCATAACATTTACCAAGGAGAAAGAGCTGTGGGGCAAAGCCAATCATGATATATATGTAATTTATATATATATATATATATATATATATACAGCCAAAAACTAATAATTATATATGTCTAGTTTAAAATGGTGCAAAGCAACCAAGGGTCTCAGTTTAAGCTAGATGTATAATAATCTGCCTGCTGTTTCCCATCATTGCTATGAGGAGGACCTTGCAGACCCCTGTTGCTTAACTATAGGTCTTGTTTGAAACAGTGCTGTGTCTGCCAAGACCCCCAGAGTTGTTGTCAAGCTTGTAATGTCTCCGCTATTTGCTCTCTGTGTGTGTTTGTGTGTACTGCAGGCAATTCTCTAGGTCTGGTTGAGAATGGCTATTCCCAAAGATCTTACACTGTAAAAAGACAGAGAAACGTAAAATGATCTGAGAAAGAGAAAGAACTGGCCGGCAGAGAATTCTTGACATCATCTCTTGAGTGATGAACTGCATGTAACAGAGATTCTAGTTTACACCTCCTCACTATTGCTTCCACTTCTCTTACAATTTGTCTTTATCTTTCATATATATATATATATATATATATATATATATATATATATATATATATATATATATATATATATTGTGAAAGAGAGAGAGAGAGAAAGAGAGAGAGAGAGAGAGATAGAGAGAGAGAAAGACAGAAAGATAGAGTGCGGTCCTGATGGGGGTGGGGGTGTTGGTATCCCAGTAAACTGTGGTGGTCTGCTGCATCCTCCATAGAACCTCAGCAAACAGACAAAACGTCCTTTAGTAAATGAGGCAACACGGAATACATATACAAAAATTTTTTTAATAAAAAAAATAGGAAGGTCAATTTATTTTTAGTAAATTTTCCCAAGTAAGTCCACAGCTTACCTAATGATTCTCTGTCATTCAGAAAATAGATTTAATTTTCTTTATTAGTCTTGTCATGGCTCACCAATTAAACTTAATTTTGAGGAAAGCTATCCTGTTCAGACAGTTGACTTATGCTTGAGAGAAAGGTCAAAAACATTCATACACTCAGCTACAGATGTTTTTCTGATGTTTTCATTTTTATTGTTAAGGCAGAAAGAGAGAATGACTTACTCTCTTTCAAGGGCAGGGATGCCCTACTCTTAGAAACCTTGAGCAAAACGCCTCCAAACCATTACATCCCTGCATCTCATATTTCTTTTAAATAAATAATAATAATAAAATTTTATATCAGGCCGATGACCCCTGGGGTTTTTGAAAGTACTGGGGGGTCATGGACTCATTTATAAAACATATCTAAATTGTCTGATATAAATATAATATTCTCTGATATAAAACAAATCTGAAAAAATTCTGTGATTTTTTTGTGTAATATATGAAGAAACAATATAAATTCTATTTTAAATATCATAAAATCATCTAGCACACGTAACAGTATTGCCAATTCATGAGACCGATTCACTGAATCTCTGAAGATTCAGTAATCCTTTATTTAAATTGCTTATAAAATGATAAATTAACAAATCAGATTATAACTGTTGAGGATCACAGACCATAACTTCTTATATTCTTTAATAATCCTAAAACATCAAATTATCCTGTAAACAAATATTAGTAAACATATGAATATTTAGCTTTTTATATAGATTATTTCACTATTTTAAACACTTCACTTCACATTTTCAACGTTGAAACATTGTTTTACATTCTGCTTATTGCCAACGGCCACACATGCACTCTTCAAAGGCAGCAAAGACAGGGTCTCCACGACAACACAGTTTAGTGCCACTGCAACCTACCCTGTGGGTTCATCACACTGCTGGACTTTCAAAAAAGCTCAGCAGCATTTTGCTGGTGGTTTTGTGACAGGCACGGGCATCTTTGATTGTTCTCTCACAGCTAGTTTTGTCTGTGGCTAACTTTTGTAAACTGCTTCTAAAAATGAAGTTCTGGTAGGTTTGTAAATGTCATTCTTATCTTGACTGTGTGTAGACACAACAATATATGACTTGACTTAGTGGGAAACCCTGAGAACACTTGGTTTTTCCAAACTTAGAAATTCTGAGACAGATACACTGACAAGCAAGTGGCCGTGACAATAAATTACCTTAACCTTCAACCAAAGCAGAGCTCGTTACAAAGGGGCATTCAACAGTATCATACAGAGCACAAAGTCGATTCTATTTTGGTGAACGCATGGAAAGCTCTTTTCAAGTCATGCTCAGCTCAGAAGGATTAACGGTGCAATTTTTGGCTTTTAAACTCTGTCACAGCCCAGGAGCCAAAAGTACCATGTTTTAGCAGTTTGACAAATGTCTCATACACTTGAAATATATAACTGATTTTCATTAGTGTTGAGTTTAGTAATGTCACTCATCCCAATAGTTTTCAGGCAGCCAGCAATTGCTCTCAAATCTGTTTCATTGCATGAGCAAACATTCAATGCCCAAGCAAGCAGTAGCATAACATTATCCCATTGTTTGTTTCATCAATCATGGAGACATCTTTTATGAAACTAAAAATGAAAGGAAACCCTGTTTAAAAGGCACCCTATCGCCATTCAAAGCCGTAAAGCATTTGCAATTGAGACAGCCAACCTGTGTCGGAAGCAGTGAATGAAACAGACCTAAATACAACTAGTACATGGAGGTGAATTTTAATGTTGACTGAGACTCAAATCAGTATTCATGTCTGTGTGTTTTATTGGGGGTGGGGCGGGGCCTCCACATTGATGTAAGTAATTGGCTGCAGCTGAATTTTTTTCAAGAGAAAAAGGCAAATAGTCGCATAAATTCTTTTCCCTTCGGGGACAAATTTAGGCATCGTCTTATCTCAAGGTAAGACTCAGGCTTTCTCACAGCATCTCAAGGATCAAAAATTAGAGCAAAATATCCATGAAGCCGCTAATGGTGTTAGATCTAAAGCATAAGGAGCAGCTCCATGAAATGTCAGTAAATTTTGAAACACGGTGCCTGATGAGGGAAAGCAAGCCTGACTTCAGTTTGGATTACAACACCGTAAGACTGAATAATTGTTTCTGGCCAAGGGCTTTTTCAGACTTCTCAGCATGCATGTTTTCTATTTCTGACACTGTAGTATCGACACATTTTCCATTTCTTTGCCTAGAAAAGCCACGTGTCATTTCAAATAACAAATTCACAATGCAGCGATAAACAGGCAGAGAGATAGACCATTCAGCATGGTAGTTTAAACCATTTATGATTTTTTTATATATATTGATGCAGCACACAACAGAATTGTGACAGAAAGTGAAGCACTTTTTACTTGTTGCTCTTTCCTTGCTTTTCCATCATTGTTTAGTCTTTTGTTCAATGAGTCTGTAATAAACATTATACTCACTATCTGCTTCAAAGTGCCTCTGAAGAGCTTGAACAAGCACTTAGAAGAGATAATGCAAAAGTGAGTGTGAGTAGCTGTTAATGGCTCTGCTCTCCATGCAGCAGTCTTATCGTAGCTTTTATCATAGCAATAAACAGCCAAATAAACAATTGCATTCGGAAAGAGCTGTTAATTCCTCTCCCTAGAACATTTCAGATATGGTCATGTGGCTTCCCCCTCATCGCTACATTGCAGAAATTATGCATTAGAGGCACTTATGTGTTCTGGAGGCAGTTAACATTTAAATTGTGTGGTTTGAGCAAATTATATTAATAATAATAACAATAATAAAGCGTGAAATACAGTAAAATGATCATCAAGTGAGGTAATGGTTTGAACATTTTGCAGTATTGAATCATTAAATTGTTTTTTTTTAAAGTTTGCCAAACCACATATAGGAGAATATTGGAATATATTATGAATATGTGGGGTTAATAATGCTTTGTGTGTTTTTTGAAACTTTATTAGTATACTTAAAAAGAACATTATATGTTACCCATAATTTACTGAGGAAACACTTTGGTCAAGTATTTTGCTAACTGAATGTGTTATATAAAAAAGTATAATGTATAATATTTATAATAATTAATAATTACAATATATATATAATGTCTACTTTTTTAAATTAAAACCCAGTTCAAAATAAATTAAATTTAATACAGTTTATTAATTTTTTTAATTACTTGGAAAAATTGATGCAGATATGTTTGTTGTTAGGTTATAAATACAATACCATCGTAGTACATTTGTTCATTTAAAAAATACAGAAATGAGAAAATCCATATCATTTCAATGTATCTTTTCCATATCTGCAAAGAGCTGGAAGGATATTGAAGTCACTTCAGATTAAGTGTGATTGTACAGTGTAGTTTTTGCGTCACACTGTTACAGTTGATGTCTTTGTTTAGCTACCAGCTGTCTGGTTCTAGAAGAGTAGAATAATTGCCTTTATTGTCATGGATTTTGAGCATTTCAAAATCATTTCTATGGTATCTGGTGTCACTTAGTTTATGAAATCCTACTGAATTTATAGATGATTGATAAACTAACTGGCCTGCCATTCTGAGTACTGTAGCCACAGAAACCTTGACATATTTCGCAACAGGTCCACTTGCATGGGCCAATTATTTGGTTATGTAAAGTGGTGGTTTCATTAAACAGGGTTTCTCAGAAGTACTTATTTGTCTGAGAGGGTAATTTCTGCCTCAGTATACTCCACTTATCAGCTGCTCCGTTGATGAATAATCAGTATTGCTTAAAGCACTTTGCAATTGTATTAACAGTGCAATTTCATTTCGTACTTTCAACAACAAGTGCCAATTCCTCATTCATTCTATTGTTATATTTTATACAACAACACTGCATGACTAAAAATATGTGGATGTCCCCTTCTAGCGAATTATCTTGGCAAAGACCCTTAATTCCGATGAAGACAATCTTCACAACAACATGTTTAAACACTCTGTGTTAACATTTACAACAGTTGTGACTTCAACATTGTGGCAATGTGCTTGTACAAATATGTGTACATGTGTGTGTGTTAGGTGAAAAGGAAGACTGGAGGAATCTGAGGAAGACTGGTGCTTAGGAGCAACCATGACATAAGTGCAGCACACCTGAACTATTAGTGTGTGACAGCACTCCTCCTTCCTGCTTTAGTCACTATCCATTTCCCCTGTCTGTCCGAAAGCCTTCAGCCAGTAACAGACTGAAAGCAAATGGTGGGTATGATAGCGGCTGGTGACAGGGAGAGCTTCCCAAGCATCTGGGCTGCACTTAAACAGGCAAAATAGAAAATAGGGAGGAAAGAAAAGTGACCCTCAATATCATAATTTCTCCATGTTAACATTCCTCTCACAACAGCATAGCAACACTCTCTGCAGGAGTATGAATGCAGCCTGTGCAATCGGTCTGTGGGGAGTTACTTTCTGTTCCTCTTTATCATTATACAACTGATTCTGTGCCTCTTTTTCGCTCTTATCTCATCCCCCTTTCTTCTCCATCCATAGCCCCCGAGGAGGACAGTAATTGGAGGTTCAGATCTCTTCAGTTCCATCTTCCTCTAGATGCCAGAAGCTTCAAGCAAAACGCAATACACTTCTCCTGCCACATGTGTTTGGTTTGTCTGATTCTTGATATCTGGGTCATACCTTAACACAACCTGTGGATGGAATGGTGCTGTACCTGAATGGACAAATGTCTGTTTCACACCTCATGCATAATTTGGTAGCTCGTATTCACAGATTATGGATTCACACTGTCTGTGTAAGCAGTGCAGTAGAGCCCTAAATCTATTTTGGTTGTGTGTATAGTACACCGAACTCAGCAGAAAACCTGTGCGAACATGTTGGAACTAGATAAAAATATTATATATAAACACACACATTACAGTGGAAATACATTCATTACATTTTATTCGCTTACGCAGCTCCAGTATCTCATAATTCTGAAAAAGACAGAAATGTGCCAGCTCTTTTAAGAGAGAAAGTGAGTGATTATACAGTGGCACTCAGTGTTCCAGAATTTTAAATAATTGGTCAATAATATTTCAATTTGGTAATTTTAATAATTGTGCTGTTTCTTTGATGTGTCTACAGATGTACTGTATGAACTATTATGTAAGCTCTTATTAGATAAAATTATATAACTATTTTGAAACGATTTCCTTGGAGACTTGTAAATGTAATTGTAGATTAAAAATGTGAATTGCTCACAAATGTGTCTCTTTGATTTTGTGTCTTTTTTCATTTTTGTATTTGCCCAACCATGACATACCCAAGGGATCAAGGTTTGGTTGCTTAGCATGGCTTTGTTAGCCCCTAATGCTTCTTTTGGCATCATCAGTCAATTGCCATGATGTCATTTCCCTATGGCTCTAGAGTGCTTAGTCACATGACACATACAAGTCAGATTGTATCAATAATGTCAAAAGGCTCAAAAATATGCCTATATTTCAGCAAGGATTTCTGGCCAAATGTTAATACCTTATGAATACTTGTGAGTCAAGATAATTAGGTTTGCAATTTGCCCCTGCCCAGATCTTCTTGGCCACACTTCACTAGAAAGACCAGACTAGAAGGGGCCTAGAAAGAGTCAGAAAGAAAAGAGTTAAAAAGTATCATATACACTCTTAAAAAACGGATGTTAGAGGTTCTTTATGGAGCCATACAGCCAAAAAGGTTCTTCTGTAGCATTGTGTAGCAAAAAAGTGTACTGTACTTTGTTTATGGAAAAATTCATCCATAACCCTTTAGGGCCTCTGCTTACTGTTAGCCTTTCCTAGCTAAACACACATAGAGAGAGAAAAAAGATTGGCATGATAAAATGATTTGATCAAAAGGAACCACAACATTCTGCAGCCAAGAAAGCTGGATACATATATGTAGGAGTTACTCACAATGCCGCTCCTCTACATCTCCACGGTGATTAACCAGCACAAGCCTCATAAATCATAAACCTCACTCAGACAGGACACATTCAGTGGTCGTTTGCCGGCGGGGCTTCTGTGGGCGGTTCGGGACAGTACAGATAACATGCAAGTCTGCTGGGAATAGCCAAAGTTCAGGGTCAGATTATTTGCCCTGGCTGAGAGTGGAGCAAGATGACTATAATTTATATCCTGCTAGTTAAACCTATGACAAGTCCATGCCACACCCCCAACCACCCGCTCCACAACGTCTTGTTATCAGTTAACTGTCTCTGAATACTGCAGAAAAAATCCACAGGAAAGGCCTGTGCTTCTTATTTCCCCAAATAAGAAACCAAAAAGGCAGAAAAGAGATTTCTACCTTTTGTCACAGCTGCAGTATTGCACTGTCCCAGCTTATTAGTAGGCTAATGCAACTGTCTGTTTTAATATCACCCAGCAGTTTTTTTTATTTTCCCCCCTCTCATTCTTTGTCCTGTTCACTGCTAATCTCAGCTGCTCCGGCAAATGATAAGACAGCTCATCCGTTTCCCGCCCCAACTCTCTCATGCTTCTCGGCTGCAGCTTTTGCTATTCAATAGCCTTTTCAAGAATTTTAAAAAAGAGCAGTGGGGTAAAGTTTGAAACACTATGGGGAATGTTTTTTTGCCTTTGTTGTTTAATGTGTTATTCCTGAATTTTTTCTTAGAGGTGATATTGAGTATTTCTGTGCCCCTCAAAAGCTTAAAGACAGAGGTAGTAAAGCTCCTTTGTTTTACGTGCAGACAGAAAGCCAGGTCTTAACGTCTTTGAAGTGCACAAAGTATCTGGGCTTAGCTCCATCCTGGGATAGAGAAGGTCTGATGTCTGGGATGAATTCAAACCTGCAGAATTAGATTCCTGCATTAGGCTCTATCAGCTCTTCTGTTTGGCTTAGTGAGTTTGGACCTTGCATACAAATACTGCATACTGCAAACCTTCATTGTGAAGCCTCTTAAAGGGCCAAGAAAAAGAGTAAAGGGATTACGTATGAGTTTCAGTTATTGAGCAATTCATTGTTCATGTTTTACACAATTTCAGATGCCATTCATTTTATTAAAAGTACATCCTCGTAAAACAAATAGAAGAGTTGTTGTATATTTTCTCCTCTTATAATGTTTTCAGCAATATGCAGCATTGAAAATACTGAAAAGAAAGAAGCCTTTAAAATAATCTTTTAACCATTTACACTTAAATGTTGAATGTTAGATGAACCTGCAATGGAGTAGACAGAAACTGGAAATGAAGAAATGAGCAGGCATGAGTGAATTATGGATTGCCGCTACAGTCATACCTTTGGGAGTCCTGTCACTATTGTTGCACTTGGCTCTAAGTCATTCATTGAAATTTACTCAGTAGCAATAAAGCAGAAAACCAGGGTATAGAATAACCAACATCTGTTGAATTATAGGGAGGACTGATGCCATTAATTCATTGTTACAGGGGCTGCTGCTCATATTTTAATTATACAACCTGAATTTAATTTATTTTTAGCATGTCATTTAAAAGCTTTGACTGAATGTGTTCTCATAGTGCTGTCCAATTGCATAAACTGCTTAGATTAGTCTTATAAGTTAGTTTTGTCTAATTTTTTAATTCAAGACTGGTCATAACGACTGGACATAATGTTCATACAGTTGTGTTTGTTCATGTTGACTGTTATTTTCTACTTTAAAAATATATTTTATTAAATGTATTAAGTGTACTAAATATTAAAGGTAGCAAATAAACATGACAAGCAGTTGTTTTTGTTCTCAGCGAATACTAAACCTGCAATACTAAACATACAATTATACAATTACAATTATCAACAAATACAATAAACATCACAAATGTGACAAACAGTGAGAAAATTAACTTTACCATTTTATGATACAATCCACCACAAGATAGACATAATATTTATGACATAAATATCTGTCTGATGCCTAGTTTTTGGTCAATTTATGTCAATGTCCGAAATCGTACACTCATTTTCATTCACCTCTTTCACATATAGTGAGTTTCAGACACAGCACTGGTCTTAACTTAGCGACTATGTTTATGTATGTGTATTTAATTTGTTACAGACAATTTTTTCATGACCCTAAAAACAACATTGTAAGGATTTACTGCTCAATGTATAAATCTTGTTTCATCTAAAATAACCCACAGTGGCATTGTGGGATATTGTTAAGCATCTTTTTGGGTTGAGCACAGACATGGCAAGATGTGCCAATGTTAGTTTTTAAAAGACTCACTAACCTCTAGGCTCCTTAGTGCATTCAGATTGTTGGCCAGCAGTGTTTTATCATCTACCAAGTCAAGAGAGAAGAGTAAATGTGCGGCAAACCAGCAATAAATGCTCATCAAAGCCATATGGAACAAATTAGGTTTGTGTTGATTCAATTCACCTCATGTAGTTGTAATGAGAGGGAATCAGCCCGTAAGCTCCATTCCGCCAACACCCTGCGTAGCTAACAGAACTTTGGAGGCTGTGAGCATGTTGATGCAAGCGTAGAGCAATCCTCTGATGTGGTGTTGAAAATTTTATTTGGACAGCCCAGGCAAGGAGAGCCAAATGTATCATCAGAGCCTTTCTAACTCGCAATTAAACCCTTCAGGCATTAAAAGGTGCAGGTATCTGCGCCACCAAACTTTTGCAATAACAGTGTCTTGTCAAGATCTCTGTATGTCATCTGATTGGCTGACATATGCAGATGAGTCTGACCCTCATTGGTCCACAGGGGAAAGACCTCCCACTGTAGTAATGAATCTAATGGTGGGTTTGGGCTATTATTCAAAATCATATTTCTTAATTTACACTCTTAAGTAGTGCATTCTCAATTTATTTAATATATTATCTCTGAGTTCTGGTCTTGATCTTATTTTAAAGATAAGATAAACTTGAAAAATGCCAAAACATGAAAGCTGATAATATACCATTAAAACAGCATAAACATGAATAAACATGTTTATTTTTAGTATAGCAAGGTAACATTACAGTAGATTCTCTTCCATAAGATCTCAGCTTGTGCCCTGACCCATAATTCAGGTGAAACGGCAGGGGGTGGTGAAATTCTCTCAGTTATTCTGTAATGATTTCACAACACAAAAAACAAACAAAAAAAGATCCATGTGTAGACGATCGAAAAGAAAAAAAAATCTACCTTTTTTCCAGAATCTGCTTAAATTCCAAATCCAATAAATCTGAATTATAAATTGTTGACATTTCTGTGATGGATCTACATGCTGAGCTGAAATGTGAATGATTACATTTAAAGGTGACATAAAAAATTTCCCAAGGTTCACAATGTGTGAAGATAAAAGCAACTAAATTGATTCTAGAAAGATTGTTGCCGTCTACTGCATTGGCTGCTGATTGCCCCGGGGAGGAAGCAAAATTCTCAAATCCATGTCTTAAGTTGAGGCAGCAACCATCACTTTAGAAACTGCTCAGCAACATTATACAGCCATGAATGGTTAAAAGAAAGAGCATTCTTAAACATTCAGAAGATCTGAAGAGGATCATTTCACCTTCCTGTTGACAAAAATGTTAATTACTTATGTGTGCATAATAGATAAAATAAGGCAAAATAAGGTAAGACAGACACAGTGGGTGTGGTGCCAGGCCTCGGAGGGGTGTTTATTTAAACATAAACAAATGATCATACAGGGAATTAAAATGTGTTTTGGGGAAGGTTGTGTCTAAATGAAAGAAGCTGTGGTATTCTCACTGTGCTGATGGAAATGACATCTAGAGACTTTTGGTTGCTCTTGATAGAGCTCTTGAAGTTCTTGATTACGTGCAATAGTCTAGTTTCCCTAATAAGTTGCTGTCTCTCTGGTACATAAAGAATGTACCCAAGCATAAAAGTACAATCTTAAAAAATACAATCCCAAAAATAAAAGGGCAGATTTTCCATCTAAATGTGAATTACCACAAAAGAACAGTTGATGTGCAGTGTTCCCTCCAGACTCCTTAATAAACCTAACCAGTCTAAATTGGTCTTTTCAGCGAGGTTAATGCATGAAGGCCAAAACCCTCTTATGCTTTTTGTTTCAGGTTGTATTCTTCATCTGTACTTTAGATCTTATCTGTCTACACAGTTCTTTGTATTTTTCCATATTTTCATCCATAGCAGCTCTTCAGCTCCTGCTGCCGTCTGAGTCACAAACACATGTTTTTTCCTGCTTACTCTCTCCAAAACACCAGTTCAAAGCACACAGGTAAAAGCACAATCAGTAGTCAGACAACCAAAGGGCACTCCTTCATCCACCTCAGCATACGCTGTCTGTGTGATGTCCAGCTTTTAGCTCTATTGGGTTAATAGTTGGAGACCTCGATAGGCAGAAAGGGGATTCTCATAGAATAACAGCCCCTCTACCCCTTCCATTGCTAAAATGGACACATATCAGCAGACACCTAGGTCTCTCGGCCCTCCTTGGGATGGGAAAAGCATTCATGCAGAATGCTCAAGTCCAACAGCAAATCTTCCCGATTTTTTCAAAGGTAAAAAAGAGGACAAGGCTGTCCTTTTGCATTTGATGGTGATGGACAAAGAGAACATGATGTCTTGTTGGGATGGAGGATGGAGTGAAAGAGACAAAATGCAATGAATGATAAACATGCTCTGAAGCAAGCACAACCTAATTCAGGGTTGCACATTTCATTACATTACATTGTCTGTTATGGAATGTACATACATAATGTACATACATTTGCATTATCACATTTTGGTGGAGTGCAAAAATATGTATCCTGCTTTAGTACCAAAAATAGTTCTAAATAAATAAAATATGGTCCAACAAGTTACTTACAGGAGTAAATCTTTTGCAAAATTGTATTGCAGACAAAGAAAGGGCCTATTTGAAAGAACTATTTCACATTTGAATTGTTGATTATAAGGAAGATTTAGCATATTAAATTTCCAGCACTAAAATGGAGCTGACATCTCAGTCTGCTGATCACCTTGTAGTGAATAATTATAAAGCACAGTTCGGAGGAGTCAGTTCTTTCATAACAGAACTCTGAATCTCATAAGCAGAATTGAAAGTATATTCACGTTTACTGCAGCATAAATCAATTTCCACTGTGTGTTCCAAACTGTGACATCTCTCATCACCTGTAGCTTGAAAATGAAAGTAGGAGACACATGGAGTAGACAAAGATGTTAAAATCAATTTGCATTAGAAAGAGTTGCTGTTGTTCCAAGGCAAGAGAGATGAAGGTCTGTGAAGAACATAACCACATTACTTATCCAACAAATCAAATTTTAATGGCATGAGAACAATTACATTGCCCTCTGCTGCTATAAGGGGTGGCCGTACATATATACAATATGTCCACAGAAGAACCCCTGAAGCTAAAAGTTGGCTAGAAACACATTAGATGGCCATTAGGGAGCTCCGGTCCGATAGCACTCATCACTCACTTTCTTCGTCAGTGGCCCTTTCCTTAGTGAGTGTTTGTATGGATCATTATGCATAACAGACAAAGTGTATTTTAGATTTTATCTTAGCAGCAAGTGGGGTGTGTTGGGGTGCAGCATCATAAAAACATCTTTAAATGTGATCTCTATATAGGGATTAACAAACATTATTTATGTAAACTGGCAAAAGGTTTACTGCTTATTGTGTCAAAAGGGGACTAATTATAACGTTTTAAGACATAATCTGTTGTTTGAGAGATCCATATAGATTCTTTGTTTGTGTAACTATGGTCAATAATTCATGACATGCCTGTGGCATACAGTGCATGTATGGAACTTTCCTCTGAAAACCATCTCTATTTTGCTGGTCACATGACAAAAAATAATGGGGTTACCTAAACGACTATTGGACAGAAGTCTTGGTTGAAAGTTGTTTAAAACTTGAGTCTGTTAAATCTATAGAAAAATGTTTATTTTATACACTTTCTACTTCCCGTGGTGTGCTAAACCTACAACAGTCACAGTAGGTTGCACGATCTTTGCATTAACAAACTATTTAAGTGTTTGTTAATACAATAACAATAATAGGCTATTAAGATTACACTATGAGATATTCCTGCTGCTGTGCAAACAGATTTAGCTGAACTGAAGGCGTCAGAATAAACACGCAAATCAAATCATCGGTGAATCTGGCCAATCGCGAAATAGCTGTGTTGTCATCAGAGCTGTTTCTTCCACTATAGGGGTGGGCTTCACAGATAGCCACCAATCAGGTAGGAGACTCGTGTGCGTTTGAATCAATCAGAAGCCGGGAAGTCAAATTTTAGCGCACAGGTCGAACAGATATTGACACACCCGTCTGGAATGGTATTTTACATACTAATTAAAAAATGTAATATTAAAATAAAACCACAAATCATAAGTATTACAAATTATCAAAATTGTAAATGTATACACATTTTACTGACTTTACTGCCTGTAACCTTCTACACAGGAAGTACTAATCTGTACCCAACAATTAGCATAGAAAAACTGAGACGTAAATTCAGCGACCAACTGAAGAAGTGAATTTAGGAAGCAATAACTCCCAACAGTGATGCTTTCTTCTGCTTTACTAAGAAAAAGGATAAGTTCATTGTTTTTAATAACTCTGTGATGCTGCTGTGATATTTATATACGATGTTATACTATCTTTATTTCAGTTATGTAAGAATGTAAAGAGTTTGCTCGTCTGGTAGCCCTTGCTGCGTACAGACTTTTCATTGCGCTTTTACTGGTGGTAAGGTGGCTACTGATGTACAGTAAGTACTCATGATCGATCGTCGCTTGTCTCTGTGTTAATGCATTATTAAAGCCAAAATTTGAATTTATGTAAGTGACCTCATACGAAAAGTGTATGACCATTGCAGTCCTATTGCTTGCCTGAACATTGAGATGGACAGTCAGATTTTAAACTTTGAGCTTTTGGAGCACGCTGGACATACATCTCAATGTCAAGTATTAGAAAATAAATAATTAACAACTAATAGAAAAGAAACCAATAAAAATAATAACCAGAAATTTAAATGGACTGCCTATTAATCAATAAATACAAATATAATACTTTATGCATATAATGAATAAATTTGCTATTATTTTTAGTACAGTAATGTAAGAAATACAAATACAAATGTATTTACAAATACAGACTTAAATCACACATCTAAGTTCTTTATTCATGTGTTAATTTATTTAATAAAGAATTTAATAAAGAATTGTGTACAGAAATACCCTAAAATAACCTCTGATTCTGCAGCCAGTCAGTTACATTAACACTACACATTTCAAGCTTATTGCTCTCTCCAGCACTACAGCATGTGGAAAGCTAAAGTACAGACATGGCTGCTGAGCCGATAAGGTAGGAGCAGCGAAATCGCAGCAAAGCTAATTAGCCAACAAAAATTGGGCGGTAGTCCATATCGCTTGGCTCCAGAGAAGCCAATCTCTCCGGGCCCCAAGGGTGCGAACTTGCTGCCTGAGCTGCCTGACATGGGTTGCCATTGATAGCTAAAAGGGTTCAAGTGATTTCCAAGCAAAATAAAAAGGCAGAGAAAGAAAAAATGTCTGGAAGTCTTTACCCAGTCACCCAGCTAGGTTGATGAGTAAAGTAAAACAGACCTGTAGCAAAGCTTTTCATTTTCTGCATGAGGATTGACTGTGTACTCAGATTCACATTAAGTGTGTAGAAATATAGAGTGGCAAATAGGAGTGCTGCTTCAAACTATATGGAAAAGACTGGGATGACCTTGAAAATATAGCAGGCTACACATAGGCGGTGGGATCTTATATCCCTGCATGTGCTTCACACAATACTGTAGATCAAAGCACTAATGATCTGTACCCATCACCTTCATCCTTCACCCAACAACACAGGCAGTGAAAGAGCAGAAACGAATTGGCTCTGTGATGATGTTAAAATGAAAAATGACCAACAGACAAATTAGAGGACCTTATTATTTTTCATTTTCGTCAGTTGTTACCTTGGTATTGACAGAAGTTTTGTTTTTCTGAAGTTTTGCGTTTTCTGCAGATCTTCCAAATGCAATTTCAATAACTGCTCTGGTAGCCCCAAGTACACAGCATGCATTTACAATATAGAGCTGAATTCCTATACTTACACCGTACCCTTACCTGTAATTATATACTACCTCTCGCATGTTGGTATTGCAGTTTGACCAATAATGTATCAACAACATTCCCGAAACATTTTAATGATGAGGAACAGTGGCACATTAAAAGAGCTCACAAAGGTGTCTAAAGGTCGTATTTGGAGCTGTGTCTTAGGGTTCCTGTCCACAAATGTCACCTGCTTAGATATTTAGGAAAGCAGATTTATTTATCCTGTAATGTTTTGTGGGCATCATCAAAACAGAGAGAAATAATAAAGGCTGCTGATGACAGTGCCATTGGTGATAACCTTCTGTCACTCTGTGTGTTCTTGTTGTAGATATAAAAAGTGTAATTTCATGGATATTTATTCAGTAATTCCCGCAAAGCACTTAATTTTACCTCCCAGTATAACTCAGCGGCATGGTAACAAGGTCTACAGTCTGATTTATAATAGTGGATTTCAATTAAATGAAAGTCACATTGAAAATATATAGACAAAACATAATCTTAGATTAGTCAATGTTGATGAACTGCAGCAAAGAAAGTTGGGATTTGAAGAACATAGAGCTAGAACCAGAATAATTGCTTATGTAATGCCAATAATATTTAAAAAAAATAAATTTTTATTTGTTCATCTTTTTGTCCAGATTTAGACTGCAGATGTATTTTTCATGTGCGAATAGAAACTATGAGACAATTTTTCATGGTTGATCCAAAATCAATAGCCACCTTTCTGAAGATAGTATAAAAATATAGCTGACCAATTAAATGTCACTGTCAGTAGAACAGGAAAGTGTGAAGTATGTCTGTATTGTTTAGGATATGTGCAGGGGTATGACAGAGCTGATGCCTAATTATTTATGTTCTGTAAAACAAAGAAGGTCAAACTGAGGTAAACAAAAAAATACACCAACTCAAACAAAGCTGTTGTTGACAGGTTTGGCAGTGTTTTTTTCTCTGTGTGTATGTGTTGCACATAAGATATGGCAGTGTGTGTGTGTGTGTGTGTGTGTATATATATATATTATATATATATATATATATATATATATATATATATATATATATATGCTTTAGGCCTAATGCTTACACATGACTAATGCTACGTAAGCTATTAGATGGTAAAGTACAACAAAATTCCTTAGGAACAATTTCCAGATTCCAGGGCACATTGCAGCAGTAACATGCATAGACAGCCATGCACATATCAACTGGTGGGCCATGTATATTTCAATACGAAAGAGAATTTAAAGTGGCAGAAGCGGATGTGGTTAGTTCCAATCCACCTGGGTGCAGTTACACCAGAACATGCATACCTGCACTGCAGTGTTAACTCTTGTGTCTGGGGAGCAGCCTGTGTGTACACACATTAAAGACGTGGATAGCAAACACAAAAGACTCAGAAGGGAGACTTCATTTCTGCTTCATTTCCCGCGTTTCCACAGAAATATACTTTTAACTTATGGAGGGTGGGAACTGTCCTCTCTAAGCCCCACTCTCTTTGTTTCTTGTCTTATGAAATTTTTAAACCAGCTCGACAATGCAGGAGAAACCCAGCCTACCATAAAAGCATAGGAAAATACACTTGAGAACTTTGAGAGACACTGTGTGATGCAACAGAAAGGGGGGAACCATCACCATTGTTCTCTGATAGCCTGCTACTCATTTAATGTCTCCTCTTTATTTTGTGAATGTTTTTTGTGGTCTTTCATGAGAAAGCCACTGTAACACATTATATTCTGTTTAACCAAAGTATGTTGTGTTTTTAGTGCTGGTATTTTTCGGTGTGCCTACCTAACTAGCTTAACTATAAAGACCTTGATCAATCAGAAAGACCATGCTGGTGAACAGCTATACTGGTCTGTTAGCTGTATAGCATTAAACCAGCACCAGCCAGCATGCAATTCAGGTTGTGTCATCTATTGTGAGGCAGTAAAGTTTACATGCCCTGTAATATTATGATTTAGACTCCTGGGATGAAAGTAAACTTGTGGTGTTACGCTTCTTTGGCTTTATGTTGAAAGAACATGTTTGATACTAGTGGTGCAGATGGTATCTGTTCTTCTGCCCGAAACCTCAAACTATCACTTTTCTGTGGCTTATGTTGTTAAACATGGGGGAAACATGCCAGTAGTGTTTACACCACATATCCAGTAAACGTGAAGTCATAGAAGAGGAAACATGTTAAGAAAATCATACCATTGGCCTCCTGAATCTCACAGCTGTGTTGAATCAGGTGGGAGAGCATCATGATGATGAAATGTACCAATACTGAGTGTAAAATGAACTTTCATATATGGCTTGGGTGTAATTTTAACCGTTGTGTAGCATTAAGACGACTGTCATAAAGGAGAGAATTTTGAATAATTCATTTACATGTTCTGACATTTAATTATTGGATTACATAATATATCATTCAGAATAATATAAATAGGGTGGGACAGTCAAATTAATTTAAAAATGAAAAGATTATGAAAAAAGTAGTATGAGAAAGTATATGTTACATGAAAAAAAATGAAAAAAGTAGTATGAGAAAGTATGTTACATAATTGATGACAGTATATGTTACATAATTTTCATGGTTTAAAAACAGAAAATGTCACTGTATTGTGGTATAGGACCTAGTTTTATAATTATTCTCTTTTAATTAAATGAAGTAGTAATAGTAAATGTAAAAGCAGTTCCCATACAGTGTATGAGAAAATGTCAACTGTATGACAACTGTCTGTGTTCTGTACTGTCATACTGTTACATGCCCACACTCTTTATGTTTCTAATGAGTGGTGTTCTTCTCTAGTGCTTCCATTCTCATGCCCCTTAACTTACAGACTTCCCCTGTTCCTGCTCTAATTACTCCCGCGATTCACACTTTGATCGAAAAGTGCATTGACTGAATAATCAATCAGCCCCAAATCCTCCTGCTTCTTCTGGCTTCAACTACCTCAGCCTGCCAGTCCACATGATTAAGGAAGTGAAGTGTCCTCACATTGTATCGATAAGCTGGTTTAGCTCTCCCGTACCTCTGCCCACTTGTTCAGTCACGGGGTGGTCAAGGAAAGCCGTATCATAGGTTATCTAAAGCCTGAAAAAAGCTTGATAGATAGTTACCAATTAATCATTTGTGGCACAGGCTCAGCTAGGGCTTGTTCCAGTCCAAAGGAAATTAAGCATTGCCTGGCCCCCCTATTTCTCATTTAGGCTCTAATTACAATCTAATGGGTCCCCATTATGTTAATAGAACACACATCCCTGGATGGCACCTTCCTCTCCTTTTAAATGATAATAAATCAGGAACCATTCTTTACAGTTTTGCGCAATGGCATAAATTATAGGGCCTGTTCTATTGTATATTTTTAGCAGTTGCTTTAGCTTATTAGTGCTGCTTGTTTGTTAATGGGAGTATACTATTGTTCACACTTAGGCTTTTCAAAACTGTTAAAGGTGCTGTAAGTGAGTGAGATATTGGTTTGAGGACTTCCTCTAGACTCTACAAACCTGCCATCCAGAGACATGCACACAGATGCTTGGAGACTGTCAGAGATGCAGCTGAAGAGGAGCAGCGTGTCATTTCAATGTCACAGATAAAAAAATAAACAACATACCACAACAGTGCTCTCCTGAGTGAACTTGCTATGGGCTGCTGTAAACTAGCCTAATGATTGATAGGCAGATGGCACCTGAAAGCATTCTGATTGGTTAAATAATGAATCTGATGGCAGACACATTTTTGTTTGCAGTTTACAGAGTCTGGGGCTGTCAAGGAGACGAGAGTGATGGAATATTGCAGGACACCTATTTCAGTGATTTGTCAGGTAATAGGGATGTTTTCTGGAAAGCATTCCATAAAAAATACCTTACAACAACTTTAAGCTTAAGTATTAAACTTCAGCTTCTCATGCTGTTTGTGCCACAGACGTGAATGATGACTCTTTTCATGTGGATTGTTGACGAGAGGTGAGCTGTTTATGCATGTTGTTAAGCAGTCTGAGTTACCATTTCTGCCTGGTAAAACAGGTGAACAAATACTATAGTCTTACAGTAAAGGAGGTGCTTGAGCCGTGTCTTGGCATCAGAATATCATAGATATTCTGGTTTATGGTGGGTTCCTTTGACTTGTGCCATGAAGTCAACACCTAGCAATGTCCTAGCAACCACTCAGAAGACCCTAGCAACTGCAAAACACTGTTCTGTCCAACCATTCACAACATTTTAGCATTGTGGCTGCAAGTTTTGTGTTGGCAGGCACAGTCACATTGGTTTGTTCACATTGTGTGTGGGGAAAAATCTTGCACACTATTATAGACCTTTAACCTTTATCCACTTGCATTTAAATTTAATACAAATTACAGCACATTTTGAGTATTTTTGCCAAGCTAGATAGTGTGCATCATTACCCTCATTTTCTCCCTCTTTCCCAGATAGCTGATGCACATACCAATAGTTTCTCAGGTGTGTAAGGTTTATTTATTGTTTGTGCTAGTAATGTAAACATAAAAGGAGGGTTAACTTTTAAAGACATTATGAAAACATGTGTAGATGTGACCCTACATGTTATTTATGTTTACAGTTATATTGTGGTAGTCTTTTGCATTGGAAGCGGTTTCTATGTTCAGGCTCAGCATTTGTTGGGGATGTGTGAACAGAATAGTAGGGCTAAGGAAGTGTAATGATTGACACTTGCTGTTGATGTGTTGTCTGTCCTGCCAGGCTGCATCTGTCTCTCCTTTTCGCACATGTAATACCAAGACCATCTGTGGCTCACTCATGCTTTGGAATCAAAAATGACAACCCTGCATCCTAACATACACCCAGCAGCACTGTAGGATTGTGTCCTGGCACTGTAGGAAGCCTGTAGGCCTGGGAGACTTGACAGACTTGCATGCTATTTATTGGATAAGTGTAATTTCAGCACAGCATAGATTAGCATGGCATGACTTCATCAGTTAGTGAGTCCTCTAGGGCTTTTAGTTTTGATTGAGTATGATTGATGATTATATTTGATTGAGCATGCTTTATTATAAAACCATTATGGTATATGGTGTTATGCTATTACATTAGGAACAAATATAATGGTTGATAATTTATTGATGTTTACCTAAGTTACATGAACTGGGTCACATTTAAATTTAAAGCACATTATTTTAAAGCAGCTTAAGGCTTTCATAGTCATATATTACTTTGGTATGGTATATTTGATAAAAAATGTATAACATTTAAGGGTAATGTGCTTTCTATGTGCTTCCTAAGAAGGTGGCATAGAAACACAACAGTTGTTGGAAGCCCAGGTTTGGTGGCATCTGCCCTGCTTTCCAGCAGAGCTTGTGACCTCATTTGGAAGTTAGGAAGCGTGTGAGATCCATTTTCCTTATATAACCTCATAAACCTGCAGCCAGTTCTATGTATTTATGACCAGAAGTGACAGACCAATTCTGCTTGCTCACATTAAAAAAGCATAGTCTGTCTTGTGAAAAAGAAATCAATAATTTCACCTGCTTTTCATTTCATATCGGCCGGGGATTGAGGTCATATCCCTGCAAATAGCAATATGTCAGAGATTTATTCGTTTTTCTTTTACTGACAGAACAGTGAGTAAAAACATTAAAAAGAAGGCACATTAACTGGATTTTTGTGACGTCAGCACAAAAAAATCAAATCCTCTAGGACATGTCAGACATTGTGTTTACTTGATTTAGAAAGAAAAGAAAGAGGGGGAGGGCAGAAGCTTTAAATGAGAAGAGTCTCTTTACCTCGATTCAATGTTACCTTGAGAATATGCATGTTGGCTTGGCACTGTCAAGAATGCTAACTACAGCCCTGAGTGCTAATTTATGCTGACACACACGGGCTGTCTTTGTACAGCGCCAACAAAATTCTCTTTCGCTCTCAAGCACGGCTAAGCAGGACCAGAAAGAATTTATTCTATATCATTGCGTTGTGGAATGAAGAATATGGTAAATAACAAGCTTTTACGCTTCACCCTAAAGAGATCTTCACCTTCATGTCATCATGTGCGTCATTTGTCGTCTCCCTCTTGTTGTTCTGAACCCATATGACGTTCTTACTGACATAGAACACATTTAAAGAATGTTGATGCTGCTATTTAATCTCTACAATGAAAAGGAATCGGAACCGAGGCTTTCAGTCACTAACATTCTGTCTAACATCTCATTTTGTCTTCCACAGATAAAGAAGGTCACACTGGTTTAGAAGTGATGACAGTGACAAAATGATGACAGAGTTTCTGGGTGAACTTTCCCTTTAATGTACAGTTAAACACACATCAGCAGCAAAATCTTAGAAGCAGCAAGAAAAGCAATAGTGCGGTATACATTGTATATATCAGGGATGAGAGAACCTACTAAACTTTAATTATATTCACTCTTTCACGTTCTGCTAAAAATTGGCTAATTAAATGGACTAATTGTCTTTTTAGTTGATCATTTTAAGGTGACTTACAGTATGCTTGTGTTAATTACTGCGCTTTTAAAAGGGACAAAGCCTTTGGAGCTACCCTGGGGTTACATATGTTGTTATAGTTGCAGTTATGTTGATTCATGGTTGTGGATCGATACATGTTGGGTCTGAACCTGCAACCAGGGTATTTAACCGTTAAGGCTTGTTAACTTCAAGACTGATTTTAATTCATTGATAAATCCTTCAAAATTTAGAATAACTATAATGTTAACGATACAGAGTAACAATATTGTTGGGATCTGAGACACTGAGACTGTCAAACGTTAAATGTATGTTGTTGTGGATGCAAATATAGTTCTTTTCTTAGTTAGTGTTCTTGTTGTAAAGTAGCCTTTAGACTACAGCTCCACTTCTCTCTACATGTACCTTTATTTCTCCTTAAGATAAGCGTAGAACATAGGTACCACAAAAGAATCAGAATTGTTCAATGTGAAGATGGTGATATCATCAGTTCATTTGACCTCCTATGCTGATCATCTTTTGTCCTGCTCAGCATTCCAGAATTTCTCCCGGTTTTTTACTCTGCCAAGTATGTGAACAATCTCTCATAATTAGCTCTTTGTTTAACAAGGCGCATTGCTTTTCGGGTTGTTCATTAAGGACTCTTTGGTGTTATTTAATGCCAAAGCCTGCAGTTCTCTTTGTTGTTGTGTACAATTTAAGTTTCTTTTCTGACCTACCTAAAAAATCTGCTTCTGTATCGGTGTAATGATCCAGCTGGGAAGTGACTCAATTTGAAACTCATCGTTTTGAAACATGCTTGCATTATAATCCCTTTATTTAGCACTTTTATATCTCATGCGAGTTACAGCTCCAGATGTGCAAAATTGCCAGATAAATCACAGCAGAAAGGGGAGGAGTAGAGTTGCACCTGCCACCCAATCTATGCTATTTTCATCAAAGACGAGACGCTAATGAAAATCACCCCAAGGATAAGAAAGACGCCCTGGTTGTCCTCTTCATCAAATAAGCATTTAGTTTCTTAACTGTTTTTTTGTATATGATTTTTGCTTCTCTGCAAATCCCTGCAGAATCTCGGATCTGACAGAAACATAATAATGACAAGTCATAAGATGGCTGTGTGCCATGACAAATGCAGAGGTAAGAAATGTGCCTTGTTGACAATGTCATTCTGCCCCTCATTCTAATAGAGGCTCGAGATGCTAAAAATTGTTGAACATTTCATTGTAAGGCTGGTTTCCTTGATGTCTTACTAAGAACACTTAGTTCTGCCTGAAATTCGAAATCAACCAAATACTTTGACCCCTTAAAGATATAGAGGCTCATTATTTTATAATGTAATAAGGTGGCTAATATCCAGATAATGTTTTTCTAGAGTCAAGATGAAGGATTCATTAATCTTCTTTGGAAAAAGAGATTGTAGAATGACAGAGGATTGTGTCAGATCTTATAATTAAGCTTTTATACATATTCTGTGTGGAACCTTCCTGGCAGATGAAGGAAAAGCATAAATGACTTTGATTTAAAATTCAACATTGTAAATATGTAGGTAACCTGACATAAAACATCTATTGAATATATGGTTGTAGTAAAAAGTTTCAATTTTTATTAAAGAGAAAACTATTCCTGTTTCATTGTTATAAGGCAAAACATTTGTGACAACTGTATAAATATATTTCACCTTGGCCAGATGGCTGTCAGAGTTTTCCAGAGGTAAAGAGTTTCTAGAATCCTCTGTCACTGTTGTGACATTTATTAAGCCAGTTAACCCCCGGCTTCTCCAGGAGCACTTTAGTTTCCACAAGGACAGAACTAAATCTTGCAAGTTTGTGGTTAGAGTAGAGGTGGCCACATCCAGGTGACAAAGGAACATAACTTTAATGTTGTAAGATTTTTTGAAGATTAATTGTAATTTAAAAGGGAAATGCATCCTAACTCAACCTCTTTAAAATCTCTTTAGTACTTGTTCTAGCAGCTGTTTTGTCAGATGGCTAAAATGAAGGCCAAGTAAGGATTCACTTGCCTTGATTTAATCCAAAAGTCTCTTGTAAGATACCTGAATTTGACACATGTCACTTCAATCACTTCAAAAGCAAATCCTGGGCTAGCACAAATCATCTGTCATCACTGTATTTTCTTCTTCAGCATATCTTAATTCCAAATTCCAAAAAATTGCATTTTTATTCCTTTATTAAACTAATACCACAATTTGGCATCAGTCATGTTGACGGCTTTTGGTAAATGGTGTATTAATGCTGCAGAGAGAACAGGTTAAAATGTCAGTCTTGGATCTTCTTTTAAGCAAAAGTGATATAAAATGATTAGAGAAAATGTCACTTTGACCTAGTGTTTTCATGACAGGATGTTTTAAAATACATTCTGTGTATATTCAGGGGGAAAAACAGGATCAGTTTGAAGAAAGCATTATCATGTGGGGCAAGATAATGCATGTTCAATACAGCAATAACAAGATTCTGCCTTTGATAAAATACTTTGAATTCATATGTTGCCCCTCTAAAAGACATTTCCAATGCATAGTAATGAGAAGGTCTGTACAAGTTGCTTTGGAATTCTTGTGGTACACGTCACTTTAAAATTAGAAAAGAAAAAACGGTTGGAATAAAGAAATGCAAATCCAAATCCCAAAGAACAGTGTCAGTCAGTCTGTGCATGGAGTGTGATGTCTTTGGCATCAGAACTTAATTGTCATCTTTACAACTTTTTTGAAGTGAATGAATGTCCATCTGGGCCAGGCTCGAAACAATTTGTTTATTTTACAATGATCTGTTTTGAATCTTTAAATGGCAGGCTACACAAGCAGTAGTCTAGCCAAAAACTAAGATTTGGTGATTAGTTATTCACATTCATGTGGTTCCAAACCCATATGGCTTTTATATGGAACACAAAAAGAATGATTTGTTCATAAATTGGACATCACTGGTTCTCTTATAAACGTGCCAAAGAGAGCTAGTGTGCATGCCAAGATTTCAGTTAATAACTACTTACATTTGTCTCTTTTCTACACAAAACTGTCATTTAACTTGGAATATGAAATACGGACCACTTTTATGACACTTTTATGACACTTTTATGGTGCTTTGGTGTCATTTTTGTAGATTGAAGTCCCCATTTATTGTAATTGCATAAAAAGAGTGGCCAGAACTATCATTGTGTGTTCTACAGATCAAAGTCCCTTTAAGGAAGTCTCCACACTCAGTGGCCATCTTTGCAGTGCCTCCGGGCAGCTATGAGGGAAGACAGATATCTCTAAAATGCTGACTAAGGTCACAATAAAACACTATATTTCAGATCAGCTATTAAACCTGGCATGAACTGTATCATCAATCATTCTTCTTAACCTCAGTTTGTGCTATAAAACAAGTTTTTCCAGATTGCTTCAGGTACTGTGCATGTGCAAAGGCTGTCAAGTCCCTTGCAACCCTCTGTAGGAAAATGTGGCAGTTTCACCCATTCATGGTAACAGAACTGCAGTTTCTTGTTAATTCTGTTATCCTTGTACTGATGAAAGAATGAACACCAGTAGTTTTTCTTTTTTGTTGAACTGTTCCTTTTAAGTGAGATGGACTTGACATGACACATGGTTATTTTTATTGGTCCACTTGTGATTTCATGTTTCTGTCCTATGGTCTTGTGGACAGTGGTGATGATTTGCATTGGATTAACATCTGTGGGTTAATCTTTAAGGGCAGTGAAGTCTAAGTGACAGTCATTTAAGAAGCAAACTTGGATGTGATTTGGATGAGAGGTGATGCCTGTGTCTCCAGACTCCTGGACTGCAGTAAGGGAGGAGGGAGGCATGGGAGTGAAGGATTAGTGCTTTGGTTCTTTGCAGCCCATAAGCAAGAGCTCTTAATCCACCCCAGCGTCATTACTCAGAGTTCTGTGTAACCAGCAGAGTTGTCCATTCTAGAGCCGTCAGTGAGACCAATGAAACGTAATAAGGAACAATTAATCTGACAGTTATGTCTGGGGCAAGTTAAACTGCAGTTGTTTCTTTAGTTTCTCTTAGACAAAGACTGTATAGTCACATCAGTGACAAGGAACCATATGTTGCTAATGTAATGAAACTATTGTTTGCTGAAGTATAGATGAAGTTTGGATGAAGTATATATCTATCATTCTATCATTTGTTGTTCCCTATATGATAAGCACTAATATTAAAGGTAGAAAAGGTGTTTGCTTTACAAATTTGCCATTGTAACAATTTTAAATAAAGCATACATATAGTTGTAGAGATGGACAGATGCAGACAGGCAGATAAAATACTATAACTGTGAAATGTAAGTTTTAGCTTTAAAAGCGAACCAAACCAATGTTGTGAGTGAGTTGAAGTGAAAGCAATTTAAGGGTTTAAGATATTGAGTGACGACTCAATCAGCAGTGTAAAATGTAAGAGAACATGGACACATGACTGCTTTCACATCAGCTTCACTGGCTGTAGACACAGATGAAGACAGTTCTGCATAGTTTCTTCTGCGTTGATTGCGTCTGATTAAAGTCAAAGCGGATGTCATTCAGCCTTTCCAGTCAAGTGCTTGAGATTGACCCTGAAGATCATATACTTAGCTGTTGCCCTTTAACAGACTGGTTTTGACATTTACAGAGTGGAAATAGGCTTTTAAAAGCACATTTGTTCACCCTATGATCTTGGCTAAGTTATTTACTGGCAAGTATTTGACTTAGTGTGCATGTTTGTCTAATTTTAGCGATTCCCTCTGTTTATTTTTGTGTCGGCAGAAATTGGTTTTGTTTTGCATTATTCTAATTAAATAAAGTTTTTCCCTAACAAATTATATTTTTAGCCAAACAATTTGAGTGTGAAGTTTAATTGAAAAATTAACATTTCTTAAGTAGTTGTAGTATTTAATATATGTTCCCATTTGCTTTAATGGCAGCAGGCACTAAAGCTGCATGGAATCCACCTGATGATCAATGATGTCTCAGCATGATCTAAGAATGTTCTAAAGAGCTTCTTGTATGCTTTAATGGAAGCAGGAAACTCTGACCTTTAGCAGTTAAGCAGTTAACTCCGTACTAAGCAGTTAACATTGTCACAAATTTGCTTATTTGTTTAGTGACCTAAAAAAGATTGAAGAATAAAAAAAACTAAGATTTAAAAAAAGAAGATTTGTTTTTATTATTTTGTTTTTTTTCTCAAAATATTAAAACATTTAGTGTATTACCAATTGTGGACTCAACACTTTCAAAAACCCACTTACAAATGTCACATCTAATGAACGTGTGATAAGACATCCCTAACATCAAAGAGGTTCTTGATGAGATGGTTTGTTTTTCTGTTGCTTTAGTTATTTGTTTTAAAGCAGGGACTTGTTTATACAGACTCCTTATAAAGCATTCTTACAATCCTTATATTAGCTGTGCTGCAATAGAGAGTATGATCATAAAACCTCCTTCTTTTCATCACTACCCCCAGAACACCCCGCACGCATTACAGAAGTGTATTGTGATGTCTGTGGTGTGGGGACTGAGGGAGCAGACTGCCTCTGAGTCACACAAAACGGCCATTAACATCCAGTAGTGCCTGGAAGCTGTTTTTCAACCTCTCACCTGGTGGTTCGGTTTACCAGTAGCATGTCAGTGATTGGCATGATGTCTCTCTTTCTCCCCTCTCAGCCTCTTCCTGGCAGTCCTCATTAGTCACAACCAGCTCCTGATGAAATAAGCAGAATATGAAACAATATCTGTTTGACTGTGATTGTGCTGATGATTGTTTATTCAAATTCCCCAAAACATCATTCCGGAGTGTTTGAAATATCATTGAAGGTTCTTAAGCCACGTTGCTGACCAGAAGAGGGTTTTGTTTTATTCTTCTGTATGATGGTTGCCAGATCTCCTATTTGGATTCTGATGATCTTGAGCAAAGCGTGACCCGGCACACGATGTACCCATCCACAATAGATAGAAGAGGGAGGAGAAGAGAGCCCTATTGTGTTGGATTTTGAATATATTACAATAACTGGAGAGGTACAGTATTTAAATCTAAAGCCTTTTGCCTAGAAGTGGAGTTACTCCTAAGTAGAAACTGGCAGAATGATAACACAAGTATTTAATTATAGCTGTTAAAGGTGAAATGTATTTTGTTGTATTTTTTCTTGTTCATTTTTTCTTAAAAAATGATCTCCATGTTACCATGTAGAGAAATAACAGATTACATCATGTTAAATGGTAACTGAATCAATCTGACATAAAATTCATTCTTTTTATAAAATCCTACAGTATTGCTTATTACACACACAAACCATTTGTACATGTATTTGAGTAGGTTTGAATTCATCATTTCGCAAATGAAAACGAAATAACTTATCGGTTATATTAAACTGAAATTGGAAAATGTCAGTTAGAAATTAATAGCTGGATCATCTCTGGCTTAGTACTGACAAATAAGCGCGTTGAGCAATCAGTCAGTCCCTGTCCCAATAACGTTACGTCCTCCCTTACTGCAGCTCACTGCAGCCAACAGAAATGGTAAATGTCAACTCCAGAGGTGGGTCGTTCCCATTATACAAGACCTTTTGATCTCTGTAACTTTTAAAAAAGGAATATGCCTGTGTTGTTGTTTAATGAAGAATTTCTATAAAAGGCTATACCAGAAATATACGCTGCTTAAGCTTAGCTATCTGTTGCTATAAATCCCTTATATTATGAAACCGTTAGTGACAATACACTTACACAATACACTACTAAAGGTTCTTAACACAGTTTGTTGCAACTGGGCTCAGGCACTAAAACGTCATTCAGTAGAACCTGATTATTTTCAAAATGGCAAATAAAACAAAGCCTAAGAGCATTGAAGAGAAGCTTGCATTGTGTGTCCCTAGAAAAAATGCTAAAAAATTATTTTAATATAATTTAAGTAAGATTTATTCTGTGATTTGGACAGTGATAAATGATTTGAAAACATTGGACCTTAGCATTTGTAGACCCTGTTCTATAATTAAAAAAATATATGTTTAGGATCTCACCTATATGCAGTGCATTTTTATGTCCTCATCATACAGTATGATATGATAGGACAAACTCACAAACAAATCTTTTTATAATTTATAAATATAATATATATAATGATTGTGTCTGTTTGATTTTGTTTGTAATTTTGTCCTAATGTGTCATATACTGTATGATGAGGGCATAAAAATGTGCTGCATATAGGACTGACCCACACAGAAAACCCTGAGCGACATCTATTCAGTTCTAATTGAGTTCATTAGTGTGTTTCTCTAACTCAATAGAATCAGCTGGAAGGAATGTTATCACCTGACAAATATCATTTGAGTTTGTGGACTCAATAGGTCCTCTAAAAATAGAGTCAAATTAGATGGAATTAAGCCAGAAATCTGCATTGCTCTCAGGCAGCAATGACCAAAGAAGGTGGCCTGACGACTTATCCAGCTGTCTGGTTTCTAAAGTAGCAAACATCTTCATTCTGTCCACATGTGTTTGAAAAAGGAGGAAGAGAAGGAGCAAAAGAAAAGGTCACATACCGTTGAAAACAGGAGAGTTTAGCATGCAGTATGCTCGCTCTAAACTCTGATCTAATATGCTGTTTCTGTCTGTTGAACCTTCCACCCTCACTGGTCATTCTCTCCATGCGTTCCAGCAAATCTCTCCTCACCACCGGAACTTGATCCTCATTTCTGCCTCCCATCACATTCCCACTTCATGAGCAGACGGTCTAACACCCAGAGCCACGATTGACAGGCCAATCAGGGATACCTCTCCATTCTGCCTCCCACAAGCACCTGTCTTGAGGTTTCTCCTCTGTTATCGGTCCAGTTGTAGGCCATTCAGTGGCATACAATGAGCTTTTTTCCTGAAAACACGTGAGGGTCTGGATATAATAGCTGTTGACTTAATATTAGTCCCTTTAAAGAAAGTTTCTCTACCCGGCAGCCATATTTGCAACACCTCAGCTATTTCATTCATACAAGACAAAGTCCTATCTGCTGGAATGGTGGAAGACAGATATCTCTAAAATCGATGGCTAAGGCAATAAAACAATATATTTTTCTCACCAGCTGTTACACATTATATTAAGCATACCATAAATTCTGTTTCTTGAGCTCAAACTGTGCGTAAAAAAACATTTCCAGGTCTGTCAAGCTACTGCTTAGGCCCAAATATTGGCAAGTCCCTCCCCCACGAGTCATTAGTGTTTATTGATTGACGATTGGCTGTTTTCTGAAAGGCGGGTCTTCTGTTGCTAAAGTGGTCATATTGAGCGATGCACTTTTACAAATTGATAGTAATATAAGTGCACCATCTTGTTAATATTCTAGAATCTTTGATATTACCCAGGCAATGGCTAAAAATAAATTTGTAGGAAAATATCTTGGCTTGAGTTTTATATATACATACAACACTGTTCAACATATGTTGACTTTCAGTGCAGGGAAAAAAAAAAAATTACTAACATGTATAGAAAACAGACCAGCGAAATTAGGAGGAGAAAATCAAGAAAGCTTTTATGGAAATGGCCTAAACTACGTAGTGCTTACCAACCAGGAATTTTATTTGGCAGTATATAGAAAAAGACCTAGATTCTTAGACTAAATATGTCACCAACAGATTTCATTTATTAATTTATTTATAAGAGTGTCAAATAGAACTTTCAAATACTAATATTTCATTTTTGGGGGCCTGTGTTTGCGTTTGCTCCTGCTCTGGTTTAAAGAGCACTTTTTGTCCTGAGAATCACACATCTTCATTTACACATTTACTGTTTGAGAGGTTAGCACATGAAAATTTGAATTTCCATGTTTTCCACTCTCACTTGAAAAATAACAATGTCATTTTATTGTAACTTCCATTACATTTCAGAAAACCAAACGGTGGACTTCAGTTGGGTCATATGGAGCCTATAATCATAATATGTTTGGAAAATAAAACAAAGATACATTTACACCAGTTAAAGTAAATATAAAATGTTGTTTGTAACCCGTTTTACTTTCATGATGTATTTCAATGGCAGAAAGTGTAGAATACATCTGATTTTATCCATCAGAATTTGATTGGATTGTTTATATGACTAATGATTAGAGGGGAGGGGTCTAAAAATATGTGGCCCCAAGATTACAAAGACATTAAATGGGGATGATTTAGATTTTATAATTTTCTACCAAAAATGAAAAGTCTGTAATCATTAACTCATCATCATTCTGTTCTAGTCCCTTAAGACTTTCTTCTACCGATCTCAAAATGAGATATGACATTTGAATAAGTAAATGATAACAGAATATACATTTTTAAACTGTTCCTTTAACTTTTAAAGGTATATTCAGTATATTGTTTGTCATTGTTCATACATTTGTAGACATTGAAAGTAAAGAACATATAAGGTAGCATGAAAAAAATATGAAAATAAATTAAAACTGTTAAAACTAAATTAAAAATTAAAAAATAATCCCTCAGCAATCCAGACAGGAACAGGTGTGACATTATTTCCAGATGTGACATGAGGCAAATAAACGCTCCTGTCAGAGTACTTTAAATACTAACAGCATTTGATTCATACAGAGTACTGCAGATTAAAATCCACCACCAAAGGAGCCAGAAAATGATTTTTCACTGCATGGTACTGGAGACACAGTTTTCATAAATGGACTTTATCAAATGAACAGCCATTAGGAACCCAGCCCATGAAGCAATGGCACTGTGAAATAAGAGGATGTTTACAGGGGTGGATCTAAGAGTGATGAAGAAAACATAAAATAAACTTTCCTAACAACCCAGTTGGGCTTAAGGGATGTTAATTTGTTAACTATCTTTCAAGGTATTTAGGTGGTAGCATGCTGTTTCAACCTGTGTTTGCATAACTGAGCACTGTAGACAAGATGTGCTTTAATTGATGAGAGGGAAGCCACAAATCATGTCGGTAAGTTGGGTGTTCCATTATTCAGTGTTGTTTTCAATCACTGACAACACATTAGTTAAATATCACACTTGCGGCTGGAGAGAGTGGATATAGATGAATAGCGAAGCATTCCTAAAAACTTGCTAACCTTACTTGTGAGTCTTCAAATTTGTTGTCTACAAAATGTGCAGGGAAAAGGGGGGAGAAGAGGACTCTAAGACAGCTGGTCTGTGCATTGACATGATTTGAAAACTGTTGCAGGCCTGTCGTGTGAATGAGTGACAGACATATGTTGTCAACCTTCATTTATTTATAGAACCAAGGCAAAATGCAGCATGAGAGACTAACTCCTGACTGTCGAGTGTGAGAGAAAGATGCAGAGGGATGGAAGACTCTTTCAAATAATTTAAAAATGGGCTTTGATTCTTGAAATAAAGCACTGTAGGTTCTGTAATCATTCCCATTCAAGATGGATCTTTCCTGTAGATGGAAACCATGACCTATTTGAGAAACTGACAGGGCGCAGTGAATACTGCATAATACCTTGTTAGAAAGAGACATTTAAAGACTGTATCGTATTTTCATGTTAGTCTTTGGATACTAGATGAAAGAAATTATGTTGAAAGCAAATAACAGATTAAAATTACTTATTATATATATATATATGTTATTATATAATTATATATTATTATAGAGAAATGATATCCAGTAATACGTTAATATGAACACATTTCTTGTTTGGTATCGACGAAGGGCAACTTGAGTCTTACTGAAGTGCCTGTGGGGGTACATTAGACTAAACAGGGTTGGGAAAGACAACTGTAGACTAGGGATAATATATTATGCCCTTTCATAATATTAACATACTACAATATGTGCTGAGTGAAGCAAAGTTCTATGGCTGCAGGTCCCACAGAATCAAGAAGCAGACTGTTAATTATTCTTATTGGGTTCTGAAATACACACATTGGTTTAATCAGAAAGAGATGGTATACTTCGTACCAATGAGGTATTGGATATGTAGAGAGCAATTCTGTTAGGCCTGATTTTACTGGTTTGGTTTAGAAGGACATTTCAGGTATTTCGTGGCAGGTAAATATCTGTTTTTAGATACTTGCGAGGACTGAGATGTTAAAGTGAGGTGACTCCTGTGTCTGTGACACTCAGTAAAGACTAGTATCCATATGTTTATAATGTTACTTGTGCAATAGCACACACAGTATCAAATTTACCTTTGCTAACCTTGAAATGTTTATAAACCTGATGTCCAAACGTCTCCAAACAATAATATGTGGACACCACAGAATATATCAAGTGTAACTTGAAGCCTTTGTTTTTAGTTTATGAGAATATATATAAACATTATTATTACCTGCTGCTGTTGCAATAAAGCAGTAACACATTTAGACTTTATGCTTTCTATTTTGTGAGATAACCTGTACCATTTTATTCGTGCTGCGTATAAAATTTAATAGTGTGGTCAACTGCTGTCTGCTATGCCTTTGAGGAAGGAAATGTGGGTTAGCCTGGTGAGTCCAGCTTGATTATCCTTTCAGAAAAGAGATGGAAAGTGATATATGTTTACTCTGAAGATTAACTTCAGACCATGACAACACCAAAAACAAAAATGGGGCCTACCAAATTCTTTTAAACTTCTTCCACATTTCTTCTTTGTTTAGATTTGCTCTGGGTTGACTCTCTGGTTCTTTGTCTGAGATTATTCAAGGCCTGTGTAACAATGTACTGAGCAGGAACAAGACTTTAATTCATTGCCTGTTTCTTAGTTCAGCCACACCTCAGCTTTAATCTTCTTCACAAAATCCGTAACTAACGTCATTGCGGGGGAGACAGAGAAGCAAAATTGTCTCTGGATCTTGGGAACAACAAACATATTTCCCTCGATGTCTAAACATGTTATAGAGATGGTGTTTGTGCGACTTTGTATAGCTGGAACAACAGAGGCCTGTGGCTTAGTGTGGAAGCTATTATCAGACAATACAAAATATAAAAAAGCTTTGTGCCTTGTTGTCGGAAGTTCAAAAAATGCTCCACACAATTCCACTGAATTATTTTTAAATAATTGTTAATTAGTTAACCCCAAAATAAACATTTTTGTCATTGTTTACTCAGCCTTATGTTGTTCTAGACTTTATTTCTTCTGCGGAACACAAATAGGAATTTGAAGAAATATAATTTTGCTCATTTGTAATTAATTTTACGGTGCATGTCCACTGATGCTTCCAAGACTCAAAAAAGACAAAAAAAAGAACCATAGAAAAAAAAGCACCAGTGTCATTCAAGTGGTGTATGCAACTGTGTAGATGCTCTATAAGTTTTCTGAAATCATGCAATAGCTTTGCATTAGGAACAAAACTATTTTTCCACTAATAAGTTTCCCCTCTAGTGAGCTGTTAATCCTGAAGACCGGATTCAGTTGGGTTCATGAACGAATCAGTGAGACAGATTTTGATTTCTGAACTTCAGTGAAATGGTTAATCTAGTTTACAACTGAAAAGTTGTAATTTATTAATAAATTAAACATTAAACATGAATTCCCATTAACATGGTGAAAACATGGTGGATTTGATTAGTTTTAATTAATAATGACTTAAAAGGTCAGGCGGTTCTGAACACAAAGCCATTGTGTAGCCTCAGAAGACTGACAGTATATAGTGCACAAGTTGTACAGACCATTTTTATACTATTTTAGGGTGTTTTTTTGTTTCTTTTTAAAGCTTGAAAGCTCTGGTCTCCATTCACTGTAATTGCATGGATAATAGTGACCAGTCCTGATTATCCTGTTTTTGTGTTGTACAGAGAAAAAATAGTTTTACAAATGAAATAACATCAGTGTGCGTAAATGATAATGATTTAAATAAGATGATTTTCATTTTGAGGTGAGCCCTTCTTTTAGTTTATTAGACATGTGGATATGACAACAGACTTAGAGGATGCTCCATACACATGCTGGGCAATTTTTCTTGCATCTTTTACCACCACTTCTTTTTAATCCCAGGAAAAGCCTCATCCTTTTCCATATATATCTGTCTCCCTAGTTTTTCTGTATCGTGTCACTTTTGGTTAAGGTCCCAACAGAGGCACAAGGGCTCGTCTGTTTGTAAGTGATTCATAAAAGATACCGCTCTGAAAACCACACAGGAAGGGAGCAGTGAGTGAGTGAGGGAATACTTCAACAGCTGGTCAGTGGCAGAAGATGACAAATCTCCCTTGTAGGTCTAACCCTTCGGAAATGGAGCTAATGTTAGTGGAGCCTTCAAAGAGCCATTGCCCTCCTGAACCAAATTTTCTGCTAGCCATTAAGATTATATTAATTGCTTATTGTTATCATAGAATAATATTTTTAATGCTTAGGCATACTAAAAAAACATGGGCCATTCTCCACTTAATTGACATACTGTATAAAGTATATTTGGAAACTGAACCACTTGGAAAGTAATTGAATATCCCTGACATATTTCAACTTTTTCTAGGAATTGCATATTAACAGACCTCAGTCAAATTTTGTATGTACCTGTCAACTAATTTGTACTTACTTACTTGGTTCCATACCCAATGATTCAGCTATGCTATATATAGTGTGCCACCCTAGGACTGTCTCCATCTGGTTCCTGCTATTAAACACTTCCTCTAGGCCCCGCAGACTGAAAGAACATGGCTGATTCTAGGACTGTAGACATACACACCAAACTGCAGGGCTTTGAGCATCTCCAGGGCTTTTTAACTTCCACTTCCCCCTGGCTACACGGTAACATGAACAGCCGTTACATGCCCTGAGGCCCTATTGGTCGTAATAGGACAGGGACTGGCTAGCCCTGGTTTTTAATGAAATGTCTGCTTGGCAGAACCAGGCAGAAAATTTTGGGATTTAAAGGGACGCTGTTGTCTAATCTCACAGGACAGAGACACTAAGAAGCATCCATGTGTATTTTAACCACACAAAAGGTGAATAATAGGTATGTTGCTGGAATAGCATTTTTTTTTGCTTGGCTAATGAATGGAATGAAGTGTACACATTGGAAGGCTGAATTCAGGGGACTTTGATTAAGACACACAAAAAGGTTTAATTAAACCACATCTCTTTGCTTCTTTAAATTTTAATTACCCAATAAGTGAGTACTTCCA
This sequence comes from Chromobotia macracanthus, assembly GCA_036877525.1. Lineage (NCBI taxonomy): Eukaryota > Metazoa > Chordata > Actinopteri > Cypriniformes > Botiidae > Chromobotia > Chromobotia macracanthus. The sequence goes on along the minus strand of JAZGTH010000020.1, from coordinate 8,259,939 downwards.
GCATTCATTTGAAACTGCCAGCAGGGCTAAATTCTTCTTAAAAAAATAGTCCCATTGCAGTGTTTGAAATGCAAAATCTCAATTAACATTGCAGCAATTAAACAAAGAAATAAATACCGTCCTACTTTTTGGGTGTAATACAGTAACTCTAGTAGTAGGTCTTAAGATGGTGTTGATCTGCTTATGGATTATTGTAAACCTCTTTGATTTATTACTTTATGTTGGAATTCTGCATTACAGTGTAAAGTTAATGTAAGAGAGGCCAGCTCGATTATTATAATTTTGAATCATTGCCTCCTCTTGTAGTTTCATCTTGTATTTCTCCTCATTTTTCTTTGTCTTTAATACTGTAATTATTTCATTTTAAACAAATCACAATTACTACTTACATATATAACAACTTATTAAATATAAAGGATTACTATACAAATGTCAAATTCTCTTCTGCAGCGGCAAATGAAAAAATACACAATGGAGTGATTACGCACATAAATTCACAGTAATGTTTCATCCTTATCATTTCAGTGTTTAGCAAGTAATCTCTCAAACAAATCTGTGAGAATATTTATTACTGCAATCTGACAAGTGGGTAAAATACAGATTGTACAGAAGACAAACTTGTTCAGAAACCATTTTAATACTCACAGCGCCCATTTGTACCTATTCCTGCCACTGCCATAAGAATGCTATAACAATAACAAATGATTGTAATCTAAGCAAATTTCTAGACCATCTTATTTGGTGTGGGTGGAAACTATGGAACAGTATGTGTTTGTTAATTTATTTTTTGTTCACTAGATAAACAAAAATAAATGCGTTTCATAAAGATGACAAGCAATTTTTAAAAGCATTTTTCTGTCTCATCTTTCAGTGTCATATAGAAAAACAGAGTAAATACAAGTAAGCTGGTGTGACTTTTAGGTAAAATAAATAAATATAACTACTGACCATTTCTAGAAGGAAACATAGTCTACAGGTTCTATAGATTTGAATCTTTTTTAAATATATTTTAATGCCTATATAATAACTTGTAACGTTCTAGTTTTCAGTTTTAAATGACCACTAATACCTCATTTTTAACTTGTAATTAAAAAAAGGAAATTTGACACAGGGTTGAAATATTGCAGTTATGCTTGGTTTTATAGCCACATGTGAAATATTTATAAGTCTCTTGTTGATGTTCTAAATCCCTTAATGTTAATTTACTCCTACCCAACCTTATATGTATAAGAAGAGATTAATGCTTAAAAAACAAACCATTTATAAACATTATTCATAGAGCTGTTGCTTATAAAATTCTGAAGGACACAGGAAACTAGAGCTGTTTGAGAATACAGTATAAAGAATATGACTGGGGGGAGCTTGAATATACTGTTTCATCTATTTTTCAGTAAATCTGTTTAATCGACTCTGGAAGAACTCTGTTAGTGTAAAACTGATCGTAGTTCTGCTTACTGATGCTTATTGGTCAGTATTATTGGTCAATTTTATCACAGCACCCATAGATGATTGAGTTGCATAGCAACGTTCTGCTGCTGTTTACATGAGTGGGATTATGTCTTCTAACGAAAGGAAGGGTTGTACTCAAATATAACAGCATTAATAAATTCGTCCTTTAATATTTGTATTATGTGGTATCTATTTTATAAAAGCATTAAGACACTTAAACCTGTGTTGTGTTGAGAATATAGTAACAGCTAACTCCTAGCTTCATTAGTTATAAATTAAATACAGCCAAAAGTGCATGTAAAGGTCACAGTGAAGTTTCAGCAATTGGTAAGATAAAAATTGCAGTCGAAATAAAGTTTGACAAGCTTCCATTCCACAAGAAAACTCGTCTAACATGAATAACATACATATTGTATAACAACACTGCATATGGCCTTTTTATAACAAACATCTGTGCGCGATTACATTGTCAGCTTGATACAGTTCCATTGATTCTTGCCACATCCATCTGCCAAAACCAGAAGAATCCAGTGGAGTGTGAAGCCCTGTCCTTTTCAGTTTCTCCAAATACCTGGCAAACTTTCCTATAATTTATTCTCAGATGCATTAACATATTAAAGAAACAATTGGAGCACCACAGGCATATAGTGCTCTGAGTGAATTTCTGAATAATACATTTTTGCAGAACAACAATTTAGTTATGCACAGAGCAAAGTGAAGGGCAAATCTGCAGTTTTCTAAAACAGTCGCAATACAGTCGCCATAATACAATTGTAAGAATGTGGCCTGGAGCATTGTATATCATACAAAACTAAAGATGGCTCTGCTAGATATTTCTGAAATTACACCTTGTATGTGTACTTCATTTCTCCATTGTTTGATCTGTTCTCAGACCATTTCTGTGTAACCTAATGCAATCTTTTTCTTTATCTTTTTTATTTTTTTATTCTTTTCTTTATTATCTTTTTTCTTTATTATTATTAAATCTCCGTTTGATGATAATCAATTAGCTGGGGAAAGCATTTTACAGTGCTTGTACTTTGCAATAGTGTTAGCTGATGTAGAATGCAAAACATCTTTAATACCATAGAAGTATGTTATAGTTCTGTTATTTCTCAATTTCTCACAATGGTTTGTGTAGTACAAGTTCCTATTGTTATAGGCTATCCTGTTAGCACAGCATCTCAGCTCTAAAACTGCATTATGAAGTGTCTGCATGTAGACAAATAATGATAAAATCCACTATTGTTTCGTTCATGGTTACATAGTTCCAATACAATCTCTCAATGATGTCTGTGTAATTGAAAATGAAGCAAACCATTTATATGGTTTTGCCTTAGTCTCCAACAGAGAGGGAAAGTTAAAAGGAGAAACTAATTGAAATTCAAGGATGACAACTCTAATATATTCTGTAGCACTAAATCGACATACATCTGTTATGCTTTACTTAAATGGCAGTTCATAATAATGAAAAAGGCAGCATATTACTTTAATAAACAATACAAATTAAAATTAATTACATGTACAGCATATGTATAATGGACAAGATATGTAAAAATAGTTTTACTTCAGTTTTTATCCATTGTCGGGTTATACTGCTTTTTACATTGTATCAAACAAAACTGTACAAATATTGGATTTGATCCCCAGATTTAAAAGTTGTCAAGTGTGTCCACACATCTATTTCACCTATTTCAGTTCATACACATCAGTTTTGTGTTCTTTCAGCTTTATTAAACATGTAGAACCTCATATAAGAGAATGTCAAAGAGTGTCAGAGAGAAATAAGACTACCAATACAGCTAAATAACCTGAACAACAGAAACCTATCCATTGCAGAAATGTCACCGTTATTTCTTTCCAAATGACAGCCCAAGGCAATTCTAGTTTACTTTTTTGCGAATCGGAGAAGTTATTTTGAAGGAGCTTTCTGTTAATTAAACAAGCTTTGAAAATAAAGATAACATGCTTAAAAGGGCAAATGCATATTTTTGTAAATACCGGTTCAGTTTGTGACTTGCACGGAACGGCAGGTGGAAAATTCAGTTTCAGAGAAAAGTACATCAAACACACAATTAATTTTATCTTTTTATGTCCTAAAGAAAATGGAGCTTTTTCTACCCACATCACACACATTTTCAACTTACCTCATCACAGTCACTCACTTAACACAGGAATATGAGCATCCAAAGCAAAACAAACTAAATAAACAAATCTGACACTTACTTAATTATGCATGCAAACAAACCCTCCACTAGCTTGAATCTGCTCATGCCGTCTGTCTCAAACCATTAAATTGACTAGTATGCTTTTAATTATAACTTGTTGTCAGTTTTAATAGCTGTAAATCAAATATTGGGCATCTTATAAACCAAACATGGGAATGTGGAAAAAAGGAAACCTTATGGATAAAAAAGAATACACTATAGACAAATCATGACATACACATAACGTCAGAAGTCATGCATGTGCTTGCTCAGGCTTAAATGAGCTTTATATTCTTGTTACTGTGTGTCCAGACAAACAGACTCTTGAAATCATCCCTGAATTGCATGGAAACGCAACAGAACTTGGTTTCAATCAGACAGAAAGCCCTAGAAATGTGTAGTGCACCTGTTGATGCAAAATGCAATCTTAGAATAAAATTTTCCTCAGTCACAGTCAACATGAAGGGATGGGGCTGAAATTGAAGCAAGGATTGCATTTATGCCAGCTCATATGACAAAAATAAACATCTAATATATGTCTTACTACCTCACATAACATCTACAAAGTAATGTGTACCAGTTCTCATGAGCAAGAGCTAAGGGAGTTTGAGGGCACATGCAATGCTTCACACATCATTTTGAATTTGGCCTGTCAGTTTTGTTAGATTGTGCCCACACTGTGATCTTGCCCTCATGAGAGAATCCACTCACAGGCTGATATGCATTTTTATTACATGTTGTCCTCTGAACTCTACAGAGAATCCTTTGGCAAACACTGCCAGCGAGTGACAATACACTTACAATTTATGAAGTTAATCAATATTTACATTCTAGGGAGCCATGCAGATTACATACTTAAAAATATAAGCTAAAGTTGGCATGATTTAAAAAAAATAAGAATTGACTAGTTAACGATATATGTGTAAAGTTTGCATTGCATTGTAGGATATAGTATTCCACATAGTAATCTTGGTTGTACTCAGCAATATTTAATAGTAGCATGCTAGTATGCTGTACAGAACATGGGCATGTCTTATTGTTTACTAGGACTTGAGTATCGTCATTCTCTGGCAGTATTTACCAGTGGATTCTCTATGAAGTTATCTAAGTCTATAAAGTTAAAAATCATTGCAGTGAGCAAGTAAATTGTTGTACAATGAGAGGCTTCTAGTAAGTCATGCAGACTTCGATTTGCACACTAACAAGCACTCTGAAGAATTAAGGATGAGCAGCACAGATTTTATAATGTTTAACTCATTTATCATTACTGCGGCTTTAATGGGGATAAACCACAGGAGGGCCTTTGAGAAGATTGGATTTAGGCAGGTGTAGGGAATATGTTCAGGGTCTCTTCTGTCTGGCTCCTGAAAGTAGGGTATATGTTACTCTCTGTCTCTCGGTCACAATTAAATTGCAGCTGTCAGCAGTCGTGATATAAAACAAGTGAGCACAGCCCTTTTTATTGTGACCTTGGAAAAGTAGAGGATAAGATGGAAAGGTGGAAAGGGAAGAAGAACAGTCATTTATTTTAATACACTAGATTTTTATCCCAGACAACACAAACAGCACATGCACTGTACACTGATGGTTCTCTTTGCTGTTAGTCCTAGCCAGCATTTTCTATTAGATGAGGCTGCACTTTATTTTTACCCAGCTTGATCTTTCTGGTTGTACTGATTGAGTTTTTGCTGGTTAACCTAGTGGAAAAAAACGCAGCCAAAACGCAACATATGTTGGTATTTTCAGCAGAGTCACAGTCCAGCAGTAGGAAAAGAAACAGAGAAAATGATGTTGGTCGCACTCGGGTCGCGTTTCACAAGCACATAAATGAACACAGACACAAGTCACAATACACAAATGTCAACAGCTATGAAAGAACACACACACACACACACACACACACACAGCAGAGCAGTAAACACAAGGACAGGGCGCATGTGTCAACACACACTGGCACATTAGTACAGTATCACAATCGTTTTTCACCTTAGCTGCAGACCACTTATAAATCTTTCCACCAATAAAAGGGTGTGTTATACACATTACAGTCCATAAGACATCAAGAGACACAACAGATCTATCAGTCAGAAAATATGAGCTATAGGCTTTATTCCTTTAAACAGGAAAACAGGTCTTTAAACAAAGAAAGTGTTAACAGCTGTTTGAACTGACACCAATATCTTTGGACTGTTAAGGTAATCATCTTATCAACATTTATCAAGAGATAAAAAGAAACTTTTAAAGAAACTTTTTGAGCACTATATCGCAACATGCTCATGTTACGAGCAAAGTATGTACATGAGGCACTTACACTCAAGATTTTCTTTCATTCATATACTGAGGGGGGGGAGGTGGGGTTATACAGTTCAAATGAAACCTAGGTCACCGCATCAGAGATTGACTTCATCAGTAGTTTTATTCATTCTGTTCTGCCATTGGCTCTAGGGTAAGTGGTGACTTTCTTGACCCTGCGTTTGTGTAAAAGGCCTCAGTCTATTGCAAATATTCAAATTTATATAGACGGGCCTGCTTACCTCTCAGTCTTAAATTTTGCATATTTTAATGCCAAGTGCCTTGGGAATCTATTCTGCTTCAGTAGCCGCAATTAAATTTCACAATGATAATTCATTCCCAACTTCATAATCACTTACGGAACAGTTTCCTCTGTTTACAGGAAACGAGCCCTCATTCATTCAAGGCACTGACATAACAGATTAACATATTAATCTGACTGGAAGTGCCACCTGGATCCTGAAATATCTGCAGTGAGTGTGCGGTAAAGCACTGCTACAGACGTGTCTTTTTTGCAGGGAAGGCTTCCGAGAGAGGCATCTCACATAGTTTGATTCAAAAGGCCCAGTGGCTTTGAAAAACTCAATTTTCCTAATCACTGGTGCAGTTTCAGCCTGACTGGCTGCAATTCCCTTCGAATCACAAAGCGCCGTTCAGCTCGCTCTACAAAGACAGCTGACACACGGGCAGATTCTCAGCCCTTCTCAGCACTGGAGAAACAAGCAGTCGCATGTGATTTATATTTATCAGAAATGTACGTTTTTGTTAGTGGGGTTTTCGATCAAAAAGTAAACTTTGTGAGCTTTATGACAGCTGAGGCTTTAATTAGACGTTTGCTATAACAGCAGAACCTTGGCTTACTTGCTCATGCTGGTAGTTCTCTGACACATGTCCATTCTTTTTATCCTCCACACAAGTTTTACTAAAAACAGCATAAAATATGTGTGTCTATAAAGCACTGCACAGCTCTATTAATCTCGTTTACTGATGCTCATAAAAAGCATTGAAGAATGACCATATTTACTGTGTACTGGAGTGCTTTTATAAACTGGAATAAAGTCATTTTTGAATAAAACTAGAAAAGAGTTTTTTTTTATGGTAATTTTTGACAGAAACACTGAAAATAGCAGTTTTCTATTATCTTTTCAGCTGCAGTGAATGTTATTTTTCACTATATTTCTGTTCTCCTCACTGAGGCACAGGAATAAAACTGCCCTTGTTGTTGTGAGGCCAAAGGTGTGTTTACGGAGAATGTAAACTGTTCTATATTGTATAGTTTACAATAGTGTGCAGTTTATACCATAGTTTTCAAAAATCACTGTTTGTCCCCTGATGTTATTCGGAAAGAAAAAATAACCTACTCTTAGAAAGAAAAATGTGCAGTAACATTTCTTTAGTATCTTAACTGTTGCTCCTAGAGAACAAAAAGAGAAATCTGAGGTCTCCTACTTATCAGATATTCCTCAAGAGAAAGCGACTGTAGCAATCTCATCAGAAACTTTATAGGAGACATGAGATCTCAGCTGTCTCTCAGAACTGCTCAGACATCAAAACAGTTGATACCTCAGTGAGACTTAACTGACAACTCGAAGTTTGCATTTTATCAGCATTCACAACCCCACACATCAAACCAAGGAATATGATATATTATACAAACAGTACAGAAATTGGGTTAGAGATTTTGTGCCTATGTAGACAAATTCATGATATTTACCGTTGACTGACAGCAGCAGCAGTGAGATTGTGACACACCCCCGTCTGCCTGAATTATTGAGAAATGTCAGCTATGCCCTCAGGTTTGCATTCAGTGTGGGAATGAGGCTCACGTAAAACATGGCCAGTAGAGCAGGTTGAACCGACAAGATGGGGAACAACCACACACAAAATGTGGCCATTTCCTGTGAGACAGTATCATAGTTTTTCCCTATAGCATATTGTCCACTGATGTAATGCTGGACAAGTTCATGCATCATGTACTGGTATTATTGTAAGTTTAATTTTAGTGTGGAATTTAACTCTTTAGGTGTTTTCCTTGTTGTTCCTGTTGTTTTAGTTTGTGAGCTAAAGTAAAAAGCTACTATAAGCATTTTTCAGATTTCATCTCAGCACTTTTTGGTGACCGGCCAATTCTAGACAATAAAAAAAAAACTTGGCTTGGATTTTTCCAAACTTTTAAGGAAAGTTCTTGGAGGATTATCTAACCATTTAGGATGTCATGCATATACAGTATGTGCTGAATAAAGACAGGACTTAATAATGTCTGCCAAGATATGCAAGTGGATATAAATATGGCTAATATTAATATGTATTATGAAAAATGTTGGAACGGATTTACATACAGCAACACATGAGAAATGCAAGCAAATTGCATTTGCAGAGGACTTGACATGACTAAATCATTTGTAATCTGCATTACTTCAAAAACATTCACTGCTTGATTCGAGTGTCAGATTTTGATTTTGCCTGAAATAAGAGAAGTGGCATATTAATACCCATAATAGTAAGATAATTTTCACTCTTCATTATCAATATCCCTTTGGTGATTAGCTCTGCCCTGCCTTTATGAAATTTTAATGATCTGAGGTCCATTGCACTTCATAACAGTGAAAAGCAAAACATTAAATTGTGATTAAAGGATCAATTGCACAAAAGAGAGCGATTTCAGAGCGCCCAGAAGCAGTTTACATGAGCAGTGTTCAAAGATCACTATGAGACCAGAGTGTTGGGTGGTTTATGGTCCTCGTTCATTAAAAGAGGGGTTACTAGACCTCTGCATTGCCCAGGACAAATTGTTCTCCTCTCTGTTTGTCTCTAATAAAAATATTTCAGTTCCTACCCTCTAATTTTACATTATTTCTATCTCTAGTTCTGTAAACTAGTGTGTAAATGGATTGTGGTGTTGGTTTTTCTCAGTGCAAGTGAAAGCTGCTGTCTGTGTGTTTTAAATGTGGTCGCAGTAATAGTGAGCTTGGGGTGGGATGTTAAAGGCAAACACCATCAAGATTTCCAAGCCACCACAGTCCAATGACATGGATATGTTGAGTCGGGACATCAGGTCACTGACTTTTAGCGGCACATTGCTTGGTCAACACGCTCAATACTGAGGCAGGTTTAATAACAATGACACTGAGAGTTTATTGATTTTACCCAGTTAGGAAATTGATCTGGATTCTGGCATACCTTGTTGTTTACACTCAATTCCATCAGGAGACTTTAAAATTCTTCTCTGTTTTGAACCTAATACATTGTAATACAAGGAGACCACAAACTGGTATTGGGTGTGTTTTTAAGTAGCCTTAGCATTTCAAGTACCTTAGGTATTTTGTAGACCAGCAGCACAGTTATAGATTGCTAAACAGTGTGAATGAAAAATTCAACTGAGGGTAATATTGTTTTTGCAAGATGAAAAACTACATTTGTTTTTGGCATAATGGTTGCTATAGAATTATTATATTACTATTCTTCAGATTTCAGATCATGTTTTCAGAACATGAAAAATGAGGACACATGTAATTGGTGTTGCATCAATAAAAGGGAAGTTGATAATGATTGTTATGGGCTATGAAAAATGGAGATTGAACAATCAGTTCAAAACAATAGCTCAGAAAATATTCATTTTACAGATTACATTTCTCCCCACTTAGTAGTCATCATCTTATTTCTTGATTGGTAGATACAGACATACAGAAGTGTAGCCATATAGCACAATGCATCAAACCATCAGAGCACAGCACATCTCTGTGCTGACACACTGTTCTGAAATTAATCATTTGTTCCGGCAAATCCTGAAATCAAAGATGTTTGTTGTGATATGTTAGATCTTCTGATTATTGTTTCATGACATGTTTCTCCCAGTCTCAGTTTTGTTGTCTGAGTTTTTCTTTCAGAATAAGAGATTAAAGGTCAGAGTGAATGATCAGTGGATTGCTTATCCAGATTTTGGCGGAAGATTCATGTAAAATTAAACTTCTCACTGCCTCAGCTGTTAAAGTGGGGCACTCTGTGAATGAGGGTCATGCATTTATTCAGCTGTGTAAAGAATTGTAAAAAGACCATCAACTATCTCCATGTGTATTTACTGTTTATTTCACTAAATTACAAGATTTTCATTATTGTTTGAGGGCATTCTAGATCCTGAACACAGTAATTAGAAATTGATGGCAAATGACAAGCTATTATGCAGTTCCCTGGGAGGAGGTTTTTGTTTGTGAAACATTGCTATCACTGCGGCCTAATTTGCTAGGCTATGCATGTGTGATTTGCTTATCTGAGCATGTAGTATGCTGAGCATATTCGGTTGTGGTGTGCTGGGCTGAGTGTAATATGCTAGAGTGGTGTGCAACTCTGGACTGAGTGTGCTGGACAAAGTGTAATGTGCTGTGCTGAGAGCATGCTGTGCTGTAGTGTGCTTTGTTGTGGTATGCTGAGTTTGCTGTGCTAAACATGCTGTGTTGTGCTGTGCTGTGTTGTGCTTTCTTTTGGTTTGCTTTGATGTTGTATACAGAGTTTTCTGTGCTGAGCATGCTGTGCTGTGCTTTGTTATGGTACAGTATGCTGAGCGTGCTGTGCTGTGTTGTGCTGTGCTGGATTAAACGTGCTGTGTTGTGCTGTGTTGTGGTATGCTGGGCTGGTTGACAATTCAGATGGCTCACTGCTGTAAGTGCATGATTAGTGTGTGATGAGCCGCGAGGTCTCTCTCACACGGAAATGGCTTCAGGCTCCCAGATAAAAGGTGCTGTATAAAAAGTAATCCATCATCAGCAGACTTTATTACCTGTGAAATGGTTCACTGTATTCTTATGAAAGCAACTTGGTTTTATGCTCATTTAAAATCAATAGACAGTAAAGGAAAAATGATCAGTTTGAGAATTTGTGTATTTAGCTGGAAGAGGCTTTTAAAAAGTGTCCATACAATTCTGTGGATGATTTTGAGTACATGATAATGGCAAATAGTTTAAGATGTTTTATTTAAAGGGGACATATCTTGAGCTTGATGAACTATCAAAACGGTGTACTGTATAATGAATTCTGTAACTTTATGAACTAGAACGTTCAAAAAGAAATTTTATTTTAATACGTTTTATTGAAATTATTCCCAAAAACATTCTTTCACGAACGAAGAAATGGTAGCATTTTTAAGTGGATCTCAGAAAAAAAATATTTAAAGTATCATATGACCCCCTTTAAAAATACATAATCAAAGGCTGTAACACAAGTTACCAGACAGCTGCCGGTCACCATTTATAGGCATACTTACTGTCTCCTGTGATCCACAGTCCCTGCTTTTCAAATACAAAAGGCTCTGCCAGGAGAACTAGAAAATGAAATCATTACACAAGCCAGTGAAACTGTCACATTAACATGGTGCTTCCATTAGTTTAACATTATTACACCAAATCCCTTGTCATTTGAAACCGTTAACTTAAGAAATAGTGCATTTGGGAAGTTTAAACAGCTTTTTTCTTGCTTTTTTTAAGAGAAGTACACAAGCAGAGTTTTCTTTTTACGAATTCTCCATTTACTTCTCACATATGATTGAAGTGTTTAAAGATGTCACCAAACATCTGACATCACTCTGCTTTCCTGTGGCTTTGCCACTTCAAGAGTGTGTTTTTCATACATCAAAAATAAAGATATTCATAGAGCTGCACCCAAATACTCTACGAGAAGCAGAATCAGGGATTTCTTTTACTCTTTGCCTTTAGGGGGAAGCCTTATTCTGAAAAGAATGAATAAATAAGTCAGCTCAAGTCTAAATGATAACTTTTCCAAACCTCATCACAAGTATCAAAGTAAAGCTCTGGCAAGTGCAGCGAGGTCTGTCTTCTGGCACACTGTCTGTAATGGAGGCAGGGACTGATTCTGCAGCTATGTCTGTAAATATTGTTGTATAAAAAATTGGTGAATATCCGCTCCCTGTGGAAGCCACCATCACAAAATTGGTTATGACAACGACTCTTTGGAAGCAGGGCTCCATGTGATCTTGGCCGTGGAAATAGCCACAGCCGCCAGTATTTCAAACCATAATCTTGTCTCAATGGCCATTTTGTCATGTTGTATTTCCACAGCAAGGCGATTGAAATGTGGCGAGGGCAAGATGCTGTTGTGGCCGGATGAGAGTCCTGTTGACATTTATTGTCTCGGCTCAGGGATAACAATTCTATTCACTTACCTATAAAGCAAGATTCACAACGCTGTGAAAACCTCTCCCGGTTTTCTTAGCAGGATTTGTTTAAGCAGAACATGTTGCTGTTGGACATGTATTTACTCATTATTAAAACTGTAATTAATAATTAACATGAGATGTGTACCAGAGCATTATGCAGTTTTTAGTGATAAAGGTAATGTGATGCTCAAAATGATTTTGCTTGGTAACTACTGCTGATATACTGATATCACAGAACATGTTAATATCCTGCTGCCATACCAACATGCTATATTTTTTGGCCCTGGTACTGTTTATTAGACTAGGCCCTTTGCCATTATGTTTATTATATTTAAATTAAAATGTTTTTTATGCATTTTTCAAAACATTTATAATTTTAGGTTGTTGCAGTGTGACACATTCAGGTCACTATCATCAGCTGGAATTATAATTTTTTCAGTCACATAAAATTGTCATTTTTGTCAGACTCAAACTCAAAAATGTTACAGAATATTTACAAAATATTGACTTAAAATGTTTTCATCAAAAGAAACAGTCTTTTAATGTTGGTTTCCTAACACAAGCATCATTACCAAACCTGTTGAGGCAGAAGATAGATCTGGCTGAAATCCCAGCACACCTGCTACTGACCTCAATCTGGACATGAAACCCTATGTTAAAAGTGTAAGCTTGATTTTAACACTTTAGTCAGATCCAATTTACTCTCCCGCACACAAGGAGAAAAACACAGGGGATACGGCTAGAGAAGCTCAAAGTGGCTTTGAAAAGCACATCAAAAAGACCCTATCACGAATTCCTAAAATACAATAAGAGGCTTGATTTGCTGTGGGCTTTGAAGTTTATTTCTTGCATATTTCATGGAATTTTATCTCTTGTAATACAAACTATATACAGACAGCGATCAATTCCAGAATGTGACAGTAATTTTTGTGTGGACTCAACAAAGTATCTTTGTTCTATTCGCAACCTAGGAAATATTTAGTAAGAACAGGTGGCAGCTGCAAATAAGAGACAGGAATTAAAAGGCCAGTGTGTATTTCCATGCAACCGTTATATTGATGTTATGCTACACCATTAAATCAACACTGTGCAGTCTATATAAACTGTGCAGTATCTATAAACGCATGCATAAATGCTGATGAAGAGAATTTAAATTGAAATACCTAATCTGCAATTGTAAGAGGTCAACCAGGATTCATCTGCACACATTGTTTAGTTGGATTTGTTTAATGCAATGGGTTAATACCCTGAAATTGAGGGCTGGGTATTTGCTATCTCATAGCATACAAATTTAATGTATTTACTGGCCATCAACGCACCCTGAGATCTGAATGACAACTCCAACCAATCATTTTTGGAGAAGCCACATTCAGTGGTTTAGAGAGGCAGAGCAAATCGTATCATTCATTCATTATGAAGTCATGAATTCTTAATGAGCTGTAGAACAGAGGTGAGGATCTTTGCATTGGCAATAAAGTCCTGCCAGTGACCTTGGAAACAAAAGATTGATGACTGCTTCTGTGCACAGATGCATGCTGTTCTTGTCACAAGGAAATGTGCATGGTCTAAAATAACAATGAGCTGTTCTCCCAAATTAGCATATATTGTTGTACATTCTGTTTTCTCAATGTTTTACTGCCTGAATTGCATCGGTGGTTACAAATGTATTTCATGTCATGTGCTGAGCTTGTCTAGCTGATGGCATCTTATGGTAACCTTGCGTACCAGACATTTTTTTATGGCAGTGCTCAAACTCCAGGTTCAAAAGATCGGTAGATGTTGTTTAGAGTAATACTATGTAATGTAACTCATGTTCTCCTTACCTTCATTTTGCATTCAGAATTTCACAAAATGATTCTTAAAGCTTTGACTCTCCAGGTTCCCCATTGTTTCACACTGTGAAGCAGCAGTACCATCAACAACACTGCTAACAATTTTAGGTTATAAGAACGTTTCCCTAATGTTTCTATTGAGTTACAAAAATGTTACAAACGTTATTTTGAACGTTTAATGAACACGTCCAAATTTTTAAACTTTGTATTAACGTTATTTAAAGAATGTTATTTAAACGTTTTAAATCTGTAACATTTTTAAAACATTCCACTAACAACTTGGTAGCAAAAGTAGCGTTTTTAATAATAAGTAATATATAACATTACTGTTACTAACATCACTACTACTAGCATTTCTTCTACTAACATTACCACAAGAATGTTTTTTGATAACTTTGAGAGAACTTAACATAAGCGTTCTGAGAATGTTCCCTGTTAGCTGGAAAGCTCCTTCAAAAGTGTTCTTACCCAGCTCATAATGGTTGAAAAGCAGAAGAGTGCAGTGGGAGCCTGGCGAAAAACGCAATCAACCATCAGAGCCAATTACTATCTAACTGTTGTGTATTAAATGCCAATTTTGTGGCACTGGAATTATTACAACATGTTCTGTAAGTCATTGGCTGCTTAATTGACGTCCCTCAGAAGAAGAGAGCACACAGCCCCGAGCAGTAAAGGTGTTGATCGTTTCCCCTGTTTTTCATTGTGGATTCTGGCAGGTTAATTTTCAGATTACCTTCCAGAATGGCCTTGGGATATAGGGGTATAGCGTTTGGATAAAGCAGGAGGGAGAAAAGTGATTGAGCCATGGGGACTTTGGTTTCTGTAAAATGAAGAGGGAGAATATGGCCTTCAAGGGCCACCTCTGTGCTTCAGGCACAGACTGGAGTTCAGTGGAGGCCTGGAAACTGCTGTGATGGCATGGTGAGTACAAGTATGTGCTAATGGAAAGGGTTTGTATAGCCAGAGGCTGGGGAATAGAGACTCTGGATAAATCACTCCGGCTGCCTTTTAGATCCGTATATAGACACAAGTGAGGCGGTGTTAGATTTTTATTTGAAGTCACGTTTCCCTCAACCTTTTGCCATCTGGTTTGTTCAGGCAGATGACAACATTGTTTGCCAACCCCATAGTTCTGTTTTGGGGGTTTGTGTTGAACTCTAAATTTTGTACTTTGCCAGCTGTCGTACATGAGAGTTTAGCAGAGATAAGCACATTTATTACTCGCTTTGTGGGGTGCATACCCACCTGTTCAGGACCCCCAGGACAGCCAGCAGATGTTTGATGTAAGAAAACAATGATGGAAGGGCAGAGAGACAGACGAGCAGAGCATTTTGAAGACTTTGGATCAGAAAAGCTAACAATGCAGTTGCTGTGACAATATTGACATTGTGTCATGCAAACAATAGCAAAATTCTGTATTCGTTTTACAGGAGAAAGCAAACTTTTGTGAGCCAAGGGCTGCAGACCACCTTTCAAGGTGTAGTGTGTAATTTTAATGTATTTGTCGAATGTTGAACCAATGACGTGAGTTTGGGGCTGGGTCGGTTTGTCTGATCAATGGCCAATTTAAAGTTGATTCATAAAAAATTTGGATAATAACAGCTTGGATATGTAACTTTTAAAGGGTTAAATTATGAATACATGATTTAAATTAAATGCTTGAATTGTGAAAGAGATCATGTTATTTTTTGGCATTGTTTGGGTAAAAGATGATTGAAGGTTTGACAGCTGATGTGATTAATATAATGTTTGGTTAATAAGAGTCTGTAGTGTGTATTTCTAGTGCAGGGGCTCCTATGTGTGTAGCTCAATAACATGATAAAGTGCCGCCCATGTCTTATGTGGTTGACATTAAAGGTTGTGATGCAAACTCATCTGTCACTTGGCAGAAGTTAATTAGTTGCTTGACATAAAAAGTCATAAACAAAACCACTCAAAGAAAAGAAAATATGAACCAGACTACATTAAAACAGGGTCACTTGCAACATAAACATGTTTTTGACTTGTGCTGACAGTGCTTTGAGTAGTTAATTATTTGCTGCCAAATACATGAAACCCTTACAATTCAAGCAACACTTAGGAAACTAGACATTTACAGTACAATATGTCAAATCTAAAATGTTACCTGTTTACTTGTAACCTGTTCATGTCATGGCAATATTTTTGCATATTAATTAGTGTGTTTAGGGGGATGATTTGGTTTTTACCCTCCTTTTGGAGATCACCCTCATTTGTTAAAACACAATAACATAAGTAAATAAGGTTCTTTTTAAATTGTAAAAATGTAGAAAGTTTTCTAATAGGGTTAGTGTTAGAGTGTAGTTAGGATTAGGTTATATTATTTATAACTAGCTGTGCATAAAAACACTATAAGTCTATGGAATGTCCCAGTATAGATAGATATGTTTGTGTGTGTGTCAATGTGTATGTGTATAGGTAGATTACTCCTGTAAACCTCTCAAGCTGGCTTCCAGAGTCTGGAAATTTTTATTTACACTCTATCTTTATTATTTCTAATAAATTAACCACTAAGGTTCAGTCATTACATATTTGTGTAAATGTTTGAGCCCTAGGTCTAGAAATATCTCTCTGTACACAGCTGAGAGTACAGTCTTGTTTCTTCGTGTATCCATGGGCACGATGACCTGCTCACATGCGCACACACACACACACACTTGAAAGCTTGCTAATACAGAGGGTACAAAACACTGGCTGTGAGGTAACCTACGCGGAGTGGAGGTCTATTATAGTTCAAAGAGAATGATAAAGAATAGTTTATGAGTCTTGGCTCAGAGCCTTTTCCATTAGAGCAGATAGCATTGAGCTTATTAAAAAGTAGACATGTCATCTCAAGGTTTCTGCTTGTGTGTGTGTCTCAGTCAGCGATACAGTATGTTGCTGAGTGGAGTTCAATGTTTGTAATTAGCTTAGAAAAGAGCCATCCACACTGGTTGAAAAGACAAGCCAGTCTTAATTTTTGAAGGTGAAACATTATGTGACACCAGTGTTAGCTACTGTAATCCTAAATATTTTTTTTAGGATTTTGTGTTGTGAAGATGTGCATTGTAAATTTAATGCGGCTTCCCTGATAATGAGTGTGTTACACAGAGGGCAGAAAATGTAGATAAAATTGAAGACAAGCAGAGAAAATGAAGTGGAAATGAGAGGAAAAAAGCAGTAACAGATCTAGGACAAACATCTAGGACAGCGGTGTATTGCTGTGTCTGTGATAGCCTGACTGTTCAGTCTGCCTCCAGCCAGATTTTACACATTTGTAATGATGTCTGGTCCACTTTGAAGCTTTTTTGGAATCTTTGAATCACCCACTTAGACTATTTGGTGTAAAGCAATGTAAAACAACCAATCACAGTTTTTATGTCATTTACCTGAAATGGTTTATTTGAAATGGTTCATAAAACAAAAAAGTTGCAAAAACATGCTGTCACAACACAAATGGCTGTAACATCACGCCAGCAGAGGGAGCCCTCACCGGAATACTGACTGCTCATGCTCCCTCTGCTGAACTCTGAACTTACTTCCTGTTTGGCATCTATATAAACCTTGCTGCCACATGGCCATGTTGCGAAGTATTGCCAGCTTTACACCTGACTACTAAGCATTCTCTTTTACTGCCTGCTTTCCTGTGTTTTACCTATTGTTTGGTTCTCGTTTTCTGATTTTTGCCTAGCCCCTTTGTTTGACACCTGGATCGGACTGTTTGTTTAGATATTGATTCTCTGCCTGGATTTACGACCTCTGATTTACGTCTCTCCCTTTTGTTGTGTTGCATGGTTGGACTGTCTATGTTTATTACGACCCTTTGCCTGTACTTTCGACTTTGATTATGGATAACCCCAATAAACATCCGCAACTGGATCCTGTTTCAGCTTCTGCCTCAGCCCCCTTACAGAATACTTCGCCTACCCTCAATCCAGCGGATGTTTCACAGCTGCAAGCTGCATTTGTCTACCAGGGAGAACTATTACGCAGCTACCACGAACAGCTAGCTAACTTACAGGCATCGAATGAACTACTGCTCCAGCGACTTTGCTCTCCTCCTTCCACCACGTCGAGCACGGTAAGACTTGCTCTTCCCGATAAGTTTGATAGTTCTGCAGAACGGTGTAAAGGGTTCATTCGACAAGTACGCACTTATTTGGAATCGTTGGGGGATCAGTCTCATGCTAGTTCTGATCAATGCTCTTTTATCATGTCACTATTATCTGGCAAGGCTATTGATTGGGCTGCTGTGGTTTGGGAGACGGACGAACAGTTTAGATCTTCACCTGAGTATTTTTTGCAACAACTCCGAGAAGTATTTGAATATCCTGCTGGGGGTCGGGATGTTTTGTCTCGTCTTTTACACCTTTCTCAAGGCTCACATAGTGCAGCAGAGCACGCAGTCGAATTCAGGACTCTTGCAGCTCAGAGTGGATGGAATGATGCTGCACTTAAAGGGGTGTTTCGGGAAAGCCTATGTCCCCAATTGCAGTTGGAGATGGCATGTCGAGGTGAGGAATCCTCTTTCAATGACTTTGTTAACATGACTGTTAAGATTGATAATTTGCTCAGGAACTCACCTAAACCCAAGCAAGCGCATGCATCCCACCTTATGTCACGACCTGCACTTCGGAATCCTGAGGCACCATGTGTTACCGAGCCCATGCAAGTAGGATCTACCAGGCTGTCTGAGGACGAGCGTAGACGAAGGTTCATCAACAACCTCTGCTTTTATTGTGGTGAACCAGGTCATCATAAGTCACAGTGTCCTCAAAAGACCCGGAGGTCCCTCACAGCACAAGACCAGGTGAATGTGGACACCTTTTCACAAAATCCATTTAAAGTCTTCACATTACCCGTACAGATTTCTACTGAAAGTGGTTCTTTTATGTTGACAGCATTAGTAGATTCCGGCGCCACTCTCAACCTCATCAACTCGGACATCGCCCGGAAACATCAACTACCCACCATTCCATGCTTTCCACCTATCAGTATTACGGCTGTCAATAACCAACCCATCAAAGGAGGAGTTCTGGAACAGACCCGATCACTGAAAATGCAAACTGGGGTTTTTCATGAAGAGAACATCTCTCTATATCTGATCGACTCACCCAAATATGAAATAATTTTAGGAATGCCATGACTAAGTTGCCACGATCCCCACATCTCCTGGTGCACGGGTGAGCTGACCCACTGGTCTCCATTCTGTTTTAGTCACTGTCTAACCCTTAAGCAGTCCAGTCCATGTCTGTCCACAAGCATGGGGAGCCCTTCGAGCCTGACCCAACCAAAGATCCCCAAGGTTTATAATGAGCTTTTGGAGGTCTTCAGCAAGGTTAAAGCCACACAGTTACCACCACATCGGCACTGGGACTGTGCTATAGACCTTCTTCCCAACATGTGTCCTCCCAAAAGCAAAGTCTACCCGCTGTCACGCCAAGAAGCACAGGCTATGGAGGACTACATCAAGGAGGCTCTGGAAGCTGGCTTTATCCGTCCTTCTACTTCTCCACGAAGAAGAAGCCGGCTGCAGCGGGAGAAGGATGGGGGTCTGCGTCCGTGCATCGACTACAGAGGCCTCAATAATGTCACTGTTAAATTCAGGTATCCACTGCCTCTAGTCCCTTCTGCCCTAGAACAACTCAGGAAGGCCAAAATTTTTACCAAACTCGACTTGAGAAACGCTTATAACCTGATACGCATCAGGGACGGAGATGAGTGGAAGACAGCTTTTCTCACCACCAGGGGGCACTACGAATACCTGGTTATGCCCTTTGGCCTTGCCAATGCCCCAGCCGTCTTCCAATCCTTCATAAATGAAGTCTTCAAAGATGTCCTCCACAAGTATGTCATCGCATATCTTGACAACATCCTGAATGAAGAGGATCATGTCACTCACGTCAAGAGTGTTCTTTCCAAGCTTCTCAATCACCAACTCTGTCAAGACTGAAAAATGTGAGTTTCATGTGAAGCAGACAACATTCCTGGGGTACAACATCAGCCACCAGGGTGTTGAAATGGATGCTTCTAAGGTAACCGCCGTCACTGAGTGGCCGCAGCCCTCCACGTTGAAAGAATTGCAGAGGTTCCTGGGCTTTGCTAACTTCTATCGACGCTTCATTAGGAACTACAGCTCTATTGCTGCACCTCTCACCTCATTACTCAAGGGAAAACCCAAGAAGTTGTCATGGAACGCTTCCGCCAATGCAGCCTTCCAAAAGCTCAAGACCAGCTTCACGACGGCCCCCATCCTAAAACATCCAGATCCAGAACTCCCCTTCATTGTGGAGGTCGATGCTTCTGACTGCGGGATTGGAGCCGTGCTCTCTCAACGTCAAGGACAACCTCCCAAGCTTTTCCTGTGTGCCTTCTTCTCTCGGAAGCTAACCCCCGCTGAGTTTAATTATGATGTGGGAAACAAAGAGCTTCTGTCAATGAAGACTGCCATGGAAGAGTGGAGACATTGGCTCGAGGGGGCAGCTCATCCTTTTCAAGTTATCACGGACCATAAGAACCTTGAGTATGTCAAGTCTGCTCGACGTCTGAATTCACGCCAGGCAAGATGGTCTCTGTTCTTTTCACGATTCCATTTTACAGTCACTTATCGTCCAGGCTCCAAGAATAGCAAGGCAGATGCACTATCCAGGCGCCATGATCCCCCACGACAGAACTACAATCCTGAACCTATCCTAAGTCCAGCCTTGTTTGTTGCTCCGGTCAACTGGGACATAATGGAGGAAATTCACCAGGCCGTCCTCACAGAACCATCACCACCAAACTGCCCCCCTTCCAAACAATATGTTCCCCAGACACTACGTCACCGGGTCATCCAGTGGGTCCACACATCACTCAGCATGGGACATCCCGGCATTTCACGAACCCTTAAACTTGTGCAGAATTCCTTCTGGTGGCCTTCAATGACCAAAGATGGGGTCAATTATGTCAAGTCTTGCTCCATCTGTGCCCAGTCCAAGACTCCCAGGGACCTGCCGACGGGACTTCTACAGCCTCTCCCGATTCCCCAACGACCTTGGTTTCACCTCTCCATCAACTTCATCACTGACTTACCCCTGTCTGATGGTTACACCACAATCCTGGTCATCGTCGACCGCTTCTCCAAAGCCTGTCGTCTGGTTCCATTAAAAGGATTACCTACTGCCATGGAGACTGCTCAAGCCATGTTCCACCATGTCTTTCGAAACTATGGTCTACCTGAAGACATTGTATCAGATCGAGAAACTCAGTTCACCTCTCAGGTTTGGAAATCCTTTTGTAACCTTTTAGATATCAATGTGAGTTTAACCTCTGGCTATCATCCGCAGTCAAACAGTCAGGTGGAGAGGCTGAACCAAGAGATCGGCAGGTACCTGCGGACTTACTGCAGCCGCGAACAACATCGCTGGGCTGAATTTCTCCCTTGGACCGAGTATGCCCAGAACTCACTCACGCACTCCTCTACAGGACTCACACCATTTCAATGTGTGCTGGGTTACCAGCCTCCCCTGTTCCCGTGGTCAGGAGAACCATTGTCTGTGCCTGCTGTTAATGACTGGATTTGTAACAGTGAGAGGGTGTGGGACAGTACCCATGTACGGCTTCAACGCGCTGTGAGGAGGCAGGAGATTAACGCTAACCGTCACCGTCGCCCACACCCTCCATACCAACCTGGACAAAGGGTCTGGCTCTCCACGAGGGATCTCAAGCTACGTCTGCCGAGCAGAAAGCTCTCTCCCAGGTATGTTGGCCCATTTAAAATCATAAGACAGATTAATGAGGTCACTTACCAATTAGAGCTTCCTGCTGACTACCGCATCTCTCCTTCTTTCCATGTGTCACTCCTCAAACCTTTCCACCGGGACGCTGACCCCGAGGCCATATTGCAGGAGCCACCGCTGGACATTGGCGGAACGCCGGCCTACAAGGTGAACGTCCTGCTTGACTCACGGCGAAGAGGGGGTCAGTTACAATACCTGGTGGATTGGGAGGGATACGGCCCAGAGGAGAGATCGTGGGTAGCGGCAGTGGACATTCTGGATCCCTCGCTCACGGAGGAGTTTAATCGAGCCAGACCTGACCGTCCAGCACCACGTCCACGGGGACGCCCACGTAGAGCACCTGGAGGTGCTCCTAGAGGGGGGGGTTCTGTAACATCACGCCAGCAGAGGGAGCATGAGCAGTAAGTATTCCGGTGAGGGCTCCCTCTGCTGAACTCTGAACTTACTTTCTGTTTGGCATCTATATAAACCTTGCTGCCACATGGCCACGTTGCGAAGTATTGCCAGCTTTACACCTGACTACTAAGCATTCTCTTTTACTGCCTGCTTTCCTGTGTTTTACCTGTTGTTTGGTTCTCGTTTTCTGATTTTTGCCTAGCCCCTTTGTTTGACACCTGGATCGGACTGTTTGTTTAGATATTGATTCTCTGCCTGGATTTACGACCTCTGATTTACGTCTCTCCCTTTTGTTGTGTTGCATGGTTGGACTGTCTGTTTATTACGACCCTTTGCCTGTACTTTCGACTTTGATTATGGATAACCCCAATAAACATCCGCAACTGGATCCTGCTTCAGCTTCTGCCTCAGCCCCCTTACAATGGCAGAAAACATTGCAGTAGCAACAGAAAATGTATTTAACTTTTCTATCTCTTGAAAAATAATAAATACCAGTTATTTTACAGACATAACTCAGAGCAGAATATACAAAAACATCTTGTTTACTTGCTAATAAGGGCCTCAAACATTTCACTGTATATGTCAAACAAAAAACTTTGTACTGTGTTGACAGCCTCCACAAGCGCAGTCACACTCTGGCTGTATCATCATGCACAGCTCACATAACTTCCTTCACTCACACTTCCTCCCTCTGAGACAAAACCCAGAGTCTTTGTTGAATGATTAACAAATGCTTGTTATTTAATCACCTAAATAAAAGTTGAAGTACAAAAGCTCAGAGAAAATCATGAAACTCTTCGAGACCACAAGCAGGATTATCTATTACTTTAAAACTCATGGTAGGTCACTCTTCATCATCCTTATCTGATTGAAGCGCATTGACTGGCTTGTCTACCTTCAAGAGAGCCAACAGATAGATCAATCCCAGTGCAATTAGTCTGCCTGGTGTGGCATGGGTGTATTAAAAACAATGAATGAGGCAATTCTTTATGTTAGGAGAGAATTCAGTAAGCTTAAATATGGCAAAGGATCACTATAATTTAGCTATCCTAAAACAAAATTTGTTTGAAATATTTATTAGAAACATGCTTCTTTTGACTAAACTGTGTTTGCTGAAAATCAAGTGTTAACTAAATACCTTGTGCCGTTCAATTGTGTATTTATTGGCTGGACCTTTCGTCTGCCATCACACCCTCTTAAAAGTTACTCATCAGGGTAAAGAATAAAACCAAAAAACTTTTTGAGGTAAAAAAAAAAAACACACTGTCTACCTCCAAAGTTACCTGTTTGAAAGTCTGTGTGACTTGTTAACTTGCTGCCTGTTTTGAGTTTTTTGAAGTGTTGTGAAATTATTACCTTCTTTGCCAGTTTTCTTTAAACCCACCATATTTTATGTTTTCTGCTCAACAAGTGTTTATTTCGAACACCTGCTGTTCTCTGACATCTAATCATCACCCTGTGTACTTGGGGGTTTTGTTAGCAGATTGCAGTATAACAGGAGGCATATAGCACACCTTGGCTCTGCACTTGTATTTCTGATGTTTTTTAGCTTGCATTGTGGTTTTTGCCTAACCTCTTGAGCTTGGGTGTAACAACAGGATATGAACAGTACGTACGTATATAGACTGGTTTTGGGGTTGTGTACTGTATAGCTTTATGCCATAGATTTCCTTCCCTCCTAAAGAAGCAAGGATGCTCCTGCGGAGCTTGCAGATCCTTATCAAGTTCTGACCAAGCACAGATGGAGCATTTTAAATGCCTGGAGTTCATTAGTGTGGTGAAATGTATTTAAATTTA
Source organism: Chromobotia macracanthus (assembly GCA_036877525.1). NCBI lineage: Eukaryota > Metazoa > Chordata > Actinopteri > Cypriniformes > Botiidae > Chromobotia > Chromobotia macracanthus. Next base: position 8,236,025 of record JAZGTH010000020.1, on the reverse strand, counting down.
TGAAAAATCTAATATTCAGAGAAGATAAACAAAACTATGGCAGGCAACCAATTAGCCAAAGCCTTAATGATCTTGAAACAACTTTTTATAACATGAGCAGATGAATATATTTAAAAACTTGTAGCTAAACATAGGGAAGATAATTCCATTATCGTAGCACAAAAATGCCACGGTTAGTTTTAGTAAGGGCAGTTCCTCTAGTAAATTGCACCTGTGTTGGCAAAATGTTACATTCATTGTTAAGAAAGTGCACAAAGTTTGTTAATTGAAATATAGACTCCTAAGCCTTAAAAAGCTTCATACCAAGAGAATACAGAAGCCTCCGTGTATAAACATCTATCATCTTTATGTTAGAGAGTACATGTTAGAGACCCAGCAATATAGCCAATAAGGATTGCACTTCTTCTCCCTCATATTAAATCAGCCCAGCAGTCCCTTTCCATTAACCCAGGTGCATAGATATTAGCCTGCTGTATGAATACACACCTCCCCCTTCAAAATATATTACACCACCACAAAGCCAAAGTTAAAATGGATCTCAGCAAGGCCTTTGTTTTGTGAAATTTATGAGTGTCATTATAAAAAATGCCAGCCAGCTAAGATAAGTCCCGATTGAACAGAAGAAAATACAGCTTCGAGTCATGGAATGAGCTAGCGGGAAACATGCATTTTATCTTGTGCCATGCAAATCAATGGAGCCCAGCAGGGAAGCACAACAGATAGAAAGAACAGGGATCGGAGCTGTACACGAGAGCCTTTTATTCACTCTGCTCGAACCCGTAGCGCAGTCACAAATGGGCAAACTGCTTAATTCGGCATGTTAGCCGCGCTGGTGCATCTTGGGTAAAGCCACTGTCATTCTCTGCTCTGAAAACATGGAGAAAGCGAGGAAAAGAAAGTGTAATTTCCAGTATGCCTCATTGCATGCTTAGTCAATTTCATCATTATGAGAGAGTCAGAAGGGAGAAAAGCAAAATAACACCCTGTTTGTGTAAGGTTCATTCATCTGCAACGTGTCACAGCGGTCTACAAAACAGCTCTGCTTACGCTGATTGAAAAAGCCAAAGAGAAAAGCATTAATGTAGTAGTGGTTATTTTCAAAGGCATGGATTGTGCATTGACGTAAAGAAGCTTTAAGTTAATGGATGTGATCAATGTCTCCAATCAAAAAGGATAACATATATGAAATAATATGAAAACGTTTTGAAACAGTGTAAATATCTGTTGTTCCATAATGCAATGTACTTCACATGCTGTTTAAATACGATATTATATTGTATATACTGCATAGGTACCCAGTAAAGTAATGTTTTATTCCAAAGGGTTGAGGTTAATCAAGTCAAAGTTTGCTCTATTGACTGAATTAGCCTATGCAGAGATTTAGAGAATGAGTGCCATTGCAGTGGTATTATTTCATTATACCTGCCAAGTGAAATAATTGATCTTTATTATTATTGAATTATTTCCTTGAGAGAGCAGGTTACCACAGCAAAACAAAGTGATCATTATAATCAATGCAACTGATCTGGACAGTTTTATGGTTTGCTTCCTTTTCTTTTATTCTTTTTTTTTTAGGCTATGCCATATGCGTTCATTTCAGATGGACCAGCAGAGCCTTGTAACAGTGCAGGCATGTTATGAATGTTATGCTAGCTAAGCTTTTATTCAGACCTGTATCAGAAACCATTGACTGCCTCAGACCTCATTTCAATTGACTGAAGGTGCTTAAAATGCTTTCAAATGTATAATTTAGCTGCAGTTTGAAATAAAACCCTTCTGTTCTTTGTTCTGTTTTATCCATTTGCATTAACCTTCAACATTCTAACCATCCTGGCCTTAGGGTAAAAAACAAAGACTGGCAAACCATTAAAATTTTTAGAGGGCCATTGTATTAGTACTTCCAATGGCTCCTAAAAAGTAAAGCAATAATCGATTTGTTTTCATCACACTTTGCTGTATACCACCATATGGCGTTTTTAAGGAGAATAAAAGACAAACCCTTTTCCCAGGAGTCTATGTTCACACCCCATGTACCTTCTGCTACTTAATAGCTGTTTGTCAGAATGGTTGTAAAATGTAGGGCGCGTATTCAGGTGCAGCTTAAAGAAACTGTTATATGTTTCTACAGAGGTCTACTCCTTAGAGAAAGAAAAGAGTGAGAAACAGCAAATCGAGGTTGTGCACCTTGTAGTGGCATCCACTCTATGCAGTTTCAAAGGAAACGCTACTGGAGCTATGCTAACAGTGCCGTAATAAGGAAGAGTTGACAAAGCATTTCTGAACATTTAAAGCAATCCACTTCACCACTGTCAGCAAAAACTGAAAGCCTCAATCAACACGGGTAAGAGATGTTTGAATACCTCCATTGAATGTCTTTCTTCTGAAAAAACTCAGATTTTAACCTCCGGTCCGAAAACTTCTGTCTATGCTCATCTTGTACAAAAAAATTTTGAAGTCACATGACCTTGTTGGTTGTAATTGTGTTTCATACATAACAGTTTAGGGGAAGGTAAGCAAACATATGTTTCAAAAATCAAGTTGTATTACAATGATGTAAAATGATTTCTTCATAATCACAGAGAGCAGAACAATAAATATCATGAAAGTAGTAGAAGAGGGTATGGCCATTTGGGATTGTCATGGGAGATTTTTCACAGGGAGCTGCTTGGTTTCAGCTTTAGTATTATTATTACAGGCAAAAGGGGTTTTTGCACTAGTGGCACCAGTGGCAGTCTCTTAACCTGAGATGCCTGACTGACCTGGACATAAAGAGTTAGAAATTTAGAATCCATAATATTTTTTGTTTTGCTAATGGCAAAATTTCAGTGGCAGTGTAAACACTTTCAGTAACGTACTGTATCTCTAAATTCACTCTCTTTAATTGCAAATGCAGCTCATATTGCCAGACTGGATGCCAAGATGAATCCTTGTCAGGCATCCAAGTGAGTTGCAAGACTTGTGCCTGTCATGTCCTTTTTGGAAGTGGAAAAAAGTGGATATCTTTGGCATCAGTATCAGAAGACTTTCTTTGACTGAATATATAATTGAGATCCCCTGTGGAGTTTTACAGCCCTTTAGCGCACAGCAGACAATCTCTTATGAGCAGTCTGACCACACAAATGATAAAGACAAACAGCGGGAACATTGTACTTATGGCTCAGAAATGAGTGCCCACAAATGGAAGCTCAAAAATAAATAGCTTTCTCTGACTTTTTAGTCATATAAGTTTTGTTGTACTTCCAGAATATGACATGGGTAAATGTGACTTGGGAAAACAGTAATGTTCTAATTTTTTTAAGGAAAGGTTTATTGCAGATATGATGTGTGTAGACCATCATGCATTATCTCAGTGCCCTATTGATGGTGCTTTATCATTGCAGATGATTGCTTCATTTGGCAACAGCTGACTGATCACTACATCACTACATGACATGGATGATATTTTCCATCTACTCTGCCACATTTCACAAACAGTTTCACTAATAACTCGAAGTGCAAGTTTGAGATCTTTAAGTTCTGAGGTCTTGAGATACACTTTAACATCTTGACTGTATCTCAAACAGCTGTTTTTAAAGAGCTGAGAATCACTTTGGCTGAGAACATTCCACTGGATAGAGATTTTCATTTGTCAATATGATATTTTTGGCTATGAGCTAAAAAGCAAATGTATTGGCAGAATTGCAAAGAGAAACCCAATGCTGTTTAAAGCATATCCAGTTCTAATGAAAATTCACAGTCATCGCCTTGAGAACACATGTAATAATGTATATCATTGCGACTTGTCTGTATCAAAAATATATGGAGTCACCTGCAGCCAGTATAAACCTTTTCTGAAAATAGGTCACATACAGTAATAGATGGTACCACACACTTATCATCCTCCTTTAGCCTGTGACGTATCTTGTCTACAAAGACGGATGCATGCAAACTATGCATTATATATTTTTGTTCGCAATTAATTTGCATTATACATTCTCTTCATCTTTTCAGTTTAGATTATGCCCTTAATTGATTTATACCTGATCTTGATATATAAATGGAATATAGATGGTTGAACATGCAGTGTAAACTCAGATACCAGCAGTATGTGGGCAGGTTTCTGCTTTTGTGGGTAGATCAAATATTGAAAAGTGAATGTAAATGCACATACATTGTGGGCATGTTAGAAACTTGGAGGTGTTTCAGAAAGTTTGAAGGATGGAAAACACTGTTTCGTTCTGTATCTATATTTATAAACACTCAAATTCTTGGTACGCCATTGTGTGTAGGCATGCATCTGTACGTTGAGAATGAATTTTGTACATTGTGTACATTAAAGCGTGTATTTCATCTTCAAATTAATACAGTTACTCTACCTTTTGTCTTTTTGTACTGATTTAAGCCTGTATTTTGAGAAAAGATTAGAATGCTAGTTGCATAACATTTATTATCTTTTTTTGTTGGCTTACTACATTAACAGATCACTTGCAATAAATTTAAACTTTTAATTTTAACACAGACAAGGAGAAAGATTGCATTAAGGCATTATCCTTTATCACTGTTTAGCTTTCAGGTTTCCTACCAGAGAAACATGATTACATATGTATGTCTTGTGAAGGATGTCTTGTCCCTGTCTGCACGTGCTGGGAGGTGTTTTTTAGCATTGGAAAATTTATTTTGTTTGTTTTGTCACTCATGGTTTGATCTATGACTGCAGATTGCATGTGACAGTAAAAATCAAATATTTCTTATTTGCCTTTCACCTGTGACAGTCAATTTCCAATGACCCATGATTGACAGACTGGAATATAATAATATAGCTCCACTTTCAAAACCTTCAAACAGCTTAACTGCAAATTTTGATCTGAACCTTCTCAAGCTTTATACTTCAGTTTAAATGGACTCGGTAAGACTGTGACCTTGACAGGGGGGCTTAAAACATTTTAGAGTTTAACAAACAGCTATAATAATCTAGTCTGAACAATAAATGCCAAGGGCAGAGTGAAGCATGAGCCAGGCAAGTACTGTACTTAGACATTTTACTGGGAATTGAAAGAGATCTCATGGACAGTAAATTTCATTCTGGTCACTCTTTATCATGTTTGGGTGCGCTATCCCTTTAAGACCTTTTAAATTCACTAGCACAGGTAGTGAGAGCCCAGTTCTATACTGTTGACACTGTCACTGTTGATAATCTCTCTCACTAGCAAAAAAAAAAAAAAACAAGATAAAAAAGTTTTGAAGTTTTGTGTTTGTACCAGCTTGTGTTTATGTTATGACATTATCTCCAGATTGGACTTGTCTCTTAGCTTTAGTCCCACACTGACTCAGACAAATCAAAGTGGCATCTCAGAATCCAAGTATCTGATTTCAGGGAAGTATCTTACCCTGCATGACTTTTAATAAGGAAAATGTCAAGATAGCAGATACAGTGAATGGATTACTGGGGTAACATAGTACAGATCTTTCTTTTACAGTACACAGAGATCCTCAGTATCATGTGGTAGAGGGGGTAATTTTAATTGCCCTCTGCCTCAATAAAAGGTTTAAAGACTTGAGCGATATTAGTATTATAATAATTTCTTAATGACGAAACCACAGTTAGTGAGCCCAGAGGGAAACTAGACCTCTCTATTTGTTTAAATGACCAGCGGCTTGAAGAAAATTAATGAAAGGCTCTTAAAATGTGGAGGTGTCCACCTGTCAGCCACTGAAAAGCACAAAATCAATTTAAACTGACCGTGCCAGAAACCACACGAGTTACAGAGTCTCGGACTGATTTGAAATATTGCTTATGCTACAAATACTAGCATTTGATGATCCTAATTAATCGATTGTTCTGATTTACATTTACATTAATGCAGATGCTTTTATCCAAAGCAACTTACAGGTCATGCAAGGTCCTATACATTTGATCCATTCATGCATTCCCTGGGAATTAAACCTGTGACCTTGGTAGTGATCTTACCTAGTGCCTATACCTAAAATGCAATGTAAGCCATTTTCTGATTGATGCCAAATGAATCAATGTAAAATTACCAGCAGTTTGGGGACTGTCATATAATACAGTGACTCTTCAAATGATAGTCTGAACAGGACATTTCTCATTGATAAATAATAATGTATTACATAAAATTAATAGCTAACTGAGTTTTTGGCAGCATTAATAAACCTTAATTCACCATGTGCATTTGTGTGACACACAAGGGACACATTGATTGTTGATCAGGTTGGTCATTAACCGGACCTTCATTTTCTGGCAGTATTCGCTGAAGCGGGGTGTTCCCTGAGGGGTGAAAAAGCTCCACTGATGATTCCAGCCATGGATCCAACCTTGAAATGAATTTCTGGGATGGTTAAAGAAACATTTAACATGTAGGGAGCCACATTACAAAGGAACAAATCCTGTGTAACTTAAAATCTGTGTAACTATAAAGCAGTTATATATAGTTACTATATATAGTTTACCAGTTGTGTATTCCCTTAGATTTAAACCTTGCTTTGCCATGCCATGCATGGGTGCATGACAGGAACTTAACTGGTACTCATTTTGAAATTTGGTGAAAATTGAGAAATATGCATATTTTTATAAGACAGCACTAAATTCTTTTAAATAACTGGAAGGGTAAATGAAGGGGCATGCTTTTCTTTGGTTTGGCACAATCTTATTACAAGCAGTAATGTTTTTGCTGATGTTTGTTGTTATTGTTCTTTTTAGTCAGGCTCTCTAATATGACTCAGAATTTGCCCTTTACAAAATAATCCACTTTGAAATTCTGCAATTAGCTACTATTTTGGAAATCTTTGACATGTTTCAAAATGCAGTTGGAGAGATCTGTCTAGATGACGCTATGCAGTTTTCTGCTGCAAACAGAAATAGCACTATGTTCCTGTAGCTTTGAAGAATACAACAACACAAGGTTATTGATCTGATTCGGAGGAAAAGCATTTACTGATAAAATGTGTACCATGAATGCACCAAATTGCTTTAGATAAAAGCATTTGCCAAATGCACAAATATAAATATGAAGGCATGACCTTCATCACAAAAGCAAATTTACATAGCCTCAACGTATACCAACGTCAAATCAACATTCTGTCATCGTTTACCCTCATATTGTTCTAAACTCATGACTTTCTTTCATCTATAGAACACAAAGGCAGGGAGTGTCAGCCTCAGTCCCTATTCACTCGTATTATTTTTCCATACAATGAAAGTGAATGGTGACCGAGGCCTAATCACAAATTCCTAAAGTGTCATTTAATGTGATCACAGCAAATGTACTGATAAGGGTTATAAATTACGAAGACTCTTAAGCCCGCCTGTGCTGCCATGCCTTAAACCCCTCTGCTCTGACCTTTATTGTTGGTATTGAAAGACAGCTAACAAATAAAGATGCTCCCACACAAAGGTCATGTTTTTCTGCCTCTAAAGGACATCACAGAGACAGATCTGACAGTGGTCATAGACTGAGCAACTGGGGGCCTCTGCGGCAATGAGAAAAGTCTTCTGTGCTTCTGCTGCACCACTGGGTAAAGATAACCACATTTTGCAGCACCGCTTGGCTCTCACAATGGACAGATGCATGAATGGATGAGAGCTGGCGTGATCAGAATCAAGCAAATCGAATATGGATTTTCAGTCTGCTGGTGTTATGGTTGACACTACAGTGCATTTGCTGATAAGGGGCAGTTGTCAGAGCTGTTAAATGAGTAACATACATATATAAGCGTTGTACATACATACGTTTGACTTACTAAACTAACAAAACAAAAATGTATTGTAAAAAAAAGAGACAAAACTGGGCAGATGGTTCTGTGATTATGCTTCCCTTGGAAGATAATGTGATTGAAATTAATTGGGCTTTGTCTTTGCTTATTGGAGTCCACTTGGCAGCCACTATTGGGCAGTTTTCCTGGGTGATGGACAAGGGCTTGACTCCAGGGGTTATTTGAGCCAATGGGGTTCTGACATGCTTACTGATTGGACTTATCTTACGTCCAAGGTTGCAAAGAGTCAAGAACCTGTCTTGTCGGCTGTTCTCATGTGCTCCTCCCAAGTGCCCTCCTCCGTACATCTGACTTTACCAGCAGTATGAGGTGGAGAATGTTGTTTTTATGAGAAATTACTGTATCACTGCCAGGTAAAATTTATGAACAATTTGTTGAAGGGATTTTGTCACATAGTACCTGTATTCAATTTTATTTCTATAGTGTTGAAAAGCAGACTTACAGAAAGCATTACAGTACAGCAGTACAGAAAAATATTAAAAGGTAATTCAAACTTTAATAAATAATTATAATGTTAATACGAAAGGCATATATTATATTTATAGTTATAAATATAAGTTTTGTGCACTTGTTTTTTAATATCTTCATAGTGAAATAAGTACAGGTCGGCTCTTGAAAACAACATAAGCACCTGAATAAGCTGAAGTCTTCTCACATAAAATGAGAAGGTCAAAACACATGAAAAGGTAGATTTAAGATAACACCTTACTCTGCAAATCTCTCTGAGATCACGTTCAGTCTCACCTTTCACACAACCTATAGAGGGCTCTTATTGACATGAATTACCATTTACAAAATGTGATTAAAAAGCTGCTGCAAAGGCCATTTTAATATGTAGGTCTTCTGTAAGAACAGAAGTGCAATTCTTTTAAAAATTTAATTAGTTCATCTCTAATAGAACTGAAGGACCGACAGAGTCCCTGAAAATCTAGGATGCTGTAGCATCATCAGAGAGCATCTTCAAGAAATGCTGCCTTTAGTCTTGTGTGTTCTTACAGAGAAAGAGAGAAAGAGTAGTTGAGAGAGAGAGAGAGTCTATAGTGATAAATGATGAATTGCACTCCTTTCTCTGATTACTTGCTGTTACCCATAACCCTGTCAGACTGTGTTGTGCTTTCTCATCTTTTATTATCTTACTCCTTGTCTAAACCTGATATTTGAGTGTGTGTGTGTTTGGGGGAGAGAGAGAAAGAGCATAAGAATGAGAGAAAGATCTGGATGTATTCACAAATGGGATGAGCAGAATTAAAGACATTTGTAAACAGACAGACTTTTGTTTCTTTTTAATTTCTCCCACCAAAATTTATGCTTATGCATCTGTCTAGATGGGGGGACTGACTTATTATATAAATATATTATATAAACACAGAAAGTCCTCAGGGTTCATCAACCAATTAATCATCTCACAACCTGTGACAACGACACAACTTCCCACAAAGCACTGGGGAGAGGCAAACACTTCTGATTGGCTGTCACAAATGATTCATAGTTGGTGTGCTGGTTTACGAGACCAGAGAGACACTTGTTTTCTGGGGCCTTTGATGTGAGTGTTATTATTTCGATTGGGTCCAGAGCTCTAAATCTATGTTCCAAAAGTACAACCCCCTTAACTTAGTTGGCACAATATCATTGGCCAAATTCCCCTTGTTCAGTGACCCCTTATTCACTATGGCATCTTATCAAGTCCTGTGCTACTGCTCCGTAATTGTACTTTGTTTAGGGACATACTCAGAGGAGTTACAAGCGCATAGCTGTTCATAAAGACAGGCCCTGAGCCCCCAGCCACCATAATAAAAGAGACAACATGGCCGCCTTAAGGTGTTTGGCTGCCCAGCCACAATTAATCTTCAAAGGTTGATAAGAAGCTTTGCTTTGATAGTTTGTCAGGAGCAAGTGTTTCAAAAGTTCTGATGGCTGCCATGCCAGGGACTGGGGACCGGTTTAGAGTGGGGCTGTTCTCTGAGCCGCTAGAGTGCCCTCTAATGGCCATGCGAATAAAGCACGCCTGCTGTGTGGGACAGAGAGCGAAATAGTGAGTGGTAAAATGAAATGAGGAAGTTTGTGGGCAGGCACGCAGAGAAGAGAGGCAGCGAGCTTTCAGACACAAACCTGGCAGGGGATGTGAGGACGGCAGGCAGGCCTGCTCTCCACACCCGCACACCAGTCAGCGTGTGAACAGCAGCCAGGCTTTTCTGCTTTGACACTGAGCGTCTGCAGCGCAGCTATGGTTTTGTTTACAGATTCAGATCATTAGTCACAAGCACATTTTCACGTGTTAAAACACGTCTTAGTGGTTTTCCTATCTAGGTTTGCATGGACCGCATAACATAAATAAATAAAAATAATACAAATTAAAAATGAAATAAATATATCTATAATTTCAGTTTGTTCTATGCCACTAAGCATGTCTCTAAAATTTTAATATTTGTGTGCTGATAAACTTTTAATTTGCATTTGCGTTGCAGCCATGGTGTAGTGATTAGTTGCCAGGGTCTGACATAATGAGCCCCATTCTCATTAAGAGATGCAGGGTTGAATCTAGTCACGTTCCAGTTATAGTCCATCCCGTTTCTTCCTTCTCTCCCTCGACTTGCTGTCATATCTTCACTGTCTGTATAAAATATAAAGTGGCAAAAATGTGATGTAAAAATGTAAGAAATCATGATAGCGTTCACTCCAGTCATTTTAAAGTTGCCATGATTTTCAGTATAAAATTCATCGACTTATTTTCTCTGCTTCATTTATAAAAATGATTTAATTTCCAATCAATTCCCTTTGCAGTCTAGAATCACAAGTTGCTGGGCGGATTACTCAGGCTGCTTTTAAAGGACACAATGGAATGTTAATTTTGACAACCATACTTAGAACTCTAAAAATGTTGCATTTTTTTGTTTCAATAAGATGAGATTCTCTCATGGAGGATTCATGAATGCCTCATTCCAACCAATACTGCTGAGTGGAAGCTACCTCCCATTTACATTCATTGTGTTTTTGAGGTCTGTCAGAATTCAAAATATGCATATTTAGCATTTCATTTTCACACTATCACAGCCCACTAAATATCATGATGCTACCCCCACCTGCTGAGTCCATCAGTAGCACCAATGAGAAATTAATGAGACGTTCCCAGTCACTGCTTTTTGCAGCCCACGGCGAGTTTTGTCCTCCAACGGCAATAAATCCCCCGAACATGGGAGTTACCTTCAACTTCAATGAAACGTTCCTTATCAATGGCCTTAGTTCAAAGACAAACCTGTTCCTTTCTACTCCACATGGCCAACTTAGAGGGGGAACATGAGTGCAGCCGTGGGAAATTGAAAGTCATTACGGGCCCCAGACACTACACAGAGGGCTATTCTAAAAAATGATTTTTCAATGATTTTTGATGCGCTCTCGGTTCTGAGGCTGCGGCATTACCTTCTGTTGGTGCTGAATAACATCAAACAGGACGTGGGGTACACAGACACAGGAAAATGTGATAACTTCGGGAGGTAATGTCTGAAGCTCTTGAAATGAAGAGGGGTGGGGGGAGGAACATGTACCTTGAGCACTGAGGTTTGCAGTGCTTGTTGTGCTGATTGGTGGTCAAGCTAATTACAAGAGGAGGAGGAGATGTGGAAGACCAACTCTAATTAATTGTGTGTGTGTGTGTGTGTGTGTGTGTGTGTGTGTGTGTGTGTGTGTTGTGTGTGTGTGTGTGTGTGTGTGTGTGTGTGGTGGGATATTACACACTGTCTGGGAATGTATGTGTGTGTCCTCCACCTCAGTGATTCCCAGGCAGAGGTGCAAGTATCTTGCGGGAGTACTTGCGCAGGGTCCAGTGGGGTACTAGGAAAAAATGGAACACAATTATAGACTAAAATGACTTTAGTCTATAATTGTCAGTGACATTAAAGATAACTCTAATAATATCAAGTGTATTATTTAAAGTTTAACAGTGGTGTAGTGTTGATAAAGGCCTGCTTGAGTCCTGATAGGGCTATGATGCTGCATACAAATTATTGGGAAACACTGCTGTACATAAATGTAAAATATCTGTATATGTCGTGGGTGTTTAGATTTGTTAAACTGCTGAGGTACAGCACAGTACAAACACAGCAGGGAAACCAGAGTGATGCATTTCTAAATATGGAATGTCACATGATTTACGTCATTTTAACAAGACTAATGAGTGACTATTGTGCCTCGGTTAACCTCAAATAGAAATTAGAGTTCTAGTTACCACTTATGTAAGAATAATCTGTGAAGTCACGTCTGCTCCAGGATTAGCTTGAATATCCTCAAAGGAACAGTATGTGCGTACATGTGCGATTGTATGAGCGAGAATGCATTGTGATGCATTTGTAGTTAAAAAGCATGCTGGGCTGAAAAACACCCACTCGGCATCTCAGTGGAGGCTTATAATAACCTGCGATTCTGCATCATTCTCAGCTAGCTCATCAGAATTCTGCTTCTCTACAGGGACAGAACACTTTAGATATTCCATATTCACAATCCAGACAGCTACCACTTCACTCCACATCTTTGTCATTACGTTATGTTCCTAACATATGGTTTCTTTTAAACACAAACCTGACAGTACTTAGTAGGTCATCAGATCCATTAAACTGTAAAAAGCAACATTTTTATTTTAGTATTATAAAAAAACAAAACAAAAAAAAAAACAAAAAAAAAAAATATATATATATATATATATATAACACATTTTTTGCTGAAATATTACTTGACCCACAATGCTTTTCTCTCTCCAAAGCAAATATGCTTTGTTTTCTCTTAACATAACTGCATTACAATGTCACCTGTTCACAGAGCCCCTGTAGTCGCATTTAAATCTCCAACTAATCTCACAATGCCTAAGGCAGCAGGCATCCTCACCTACACTTCAGCCAATTAGAACTCTCCTGACGTTCAAGTCAGAGCGCATGAAAATGAAGTTAATGCCGAATCCCTTTCAGACCGCACACCTTCACCTCACTCCATATTCAACATGTCCCTGTGCTAGTCTAACTCAAATCTGACACTCGCTCTAAATGATCCAGCTATGCTCGGTGCTTCCACTCCACACTGTTCTGTACGTCAGTAAAATAACATTGTTACCTTCCTGGGAGATTGTCGCTGGTTGGATGCAAAAATGCACAAGATCTTTACCATAAAAAACACTAATGCATGTAACTGGTTAAAAAACTGTCCTGCTTGATTCCCCAGTGCACGATTAGTAACACGACAGGTCAATTAACAGGCATCTCACGCGATACTACATTCATCTTGAATAATAACTGTTTATTATCTTCAATCATTTAGTCACTAGACTATCGTGCCTCTGTTTCAATAATAAATGGCATGACACTCATTATTGGATTTGACTATTCAGCTTGATACACAGACAATGGGATGCATCATGCTTTGCTATTATCAAATCTAACAAAAGCAGATCGGCCTGAACAGTCCATCCATTTTCAGATTGTTATGGCAGCTATCCACCCCATTAGTGGCAGTACCACTAAATTCAACAGCCTTTATTTGTACCCTCTTCTCATTGTTTCATCCACAGATCAAACAGCAGCTGCAGTTTTAAAGTAAAGAGCTTAATACCTTAATGCTTTTTTTTGGAATGTTATTCAGCAGATTCTTTATGTATTTCCAGGAGCATGGATGTTCCCATTTCAAGTTTCTTTGGCTTTGAAACACTAACACCAGCAGTGGTAATAAGAGAAAAGAATGTGAGTATGGATACTTCAGACAGAAAGTAAACACTGTACATGTCAGAACAGTGAAGTTGTTCAGATGTCGCACACCAGTTCATGCAGTATAATAATATCACAGGCTGCCACAGGTTCGTTGTTGGAGGGGAGGGCTGGTTAACAAGTTATTCTTTCTGATTATTTTTTTTAGAATTATATTGCTTTTGAAGTTGTTGACATAATGCCTTGTTATTTTGAATTTTGAGTCTTATTATCACTAGCTTGGTTAGTCATTGGTCAGGAGAGAATATAATAGCACAGGATTAATCCCAGCAAATGTTCTTGTTAAATTAGTATGTACTGGACTAAACTGCAAATTGGTCTATTTCTGTGATCACAAGCTATACCACTGGCCCTCCTTAATCCCTGGATTAGAAGAAGCTCTTTATTAATACTAAACCTATTAGCTTTACACATATCATATATTGTACAGAGGCTGCTTAAGCTTTCATATCTTTAATTACCACACAATAAGAGCCACAACTTTAGAAACTCTAACTTTGTCACCTTTTCATAAAGCTCTGTCTATTTATGCTCCTTTTCCCACTGTTTTATTTCTGAAGCGGTTTGAATATCGGATGTTATCCTGCAGTCTTCTTTCTGTGTTATCAGGAAATCACTGGGAAGTTGTAGATTAGGGGCTGCTCATGATGTTTGATGTATGTGATTTTAAGATCAGATGCTTTGCAGCCATGCATGGAATGGAGAATGTCCTTCTTTGTTGCTGGGCGACAAGAGGAAACAAGCATTTTTCTCCCGAAATCTTGTGTGATCTTTTCCTAATCTCAGACTAGTGCTTTTTCAAACCACGGTTATTGAATCATTGTTGCGGAGTTTGCATGCATAAACAGGCCTGTGAAGAATAGCTTTACAGATCTTTACTCATGGCAGTGAATGGGCTGCAGTTCATACCATTAAGAGCCATTATGACAATATTTACTGAGAGGTTTTCTTGATGACCTGTATAAGCAGAGAGCTGAAAGGTTGAGCTGTTCTTGAACTTGTGTTGAGAAATGTAACTTTAGAGACTTGAAAGGCCATTATTTTAGAAGCTGAATTGCATATGAGTTGAAGTCGACTATGCATTGCATTGAAAGTAGCTCAGTCCATTTTACATTATGTCAGAAATTTCATTTTGATATGTGTGTGTGCGTGTGTTACTTACTACTCTGTAGCCACACAGAACCATATAAAACTGTTATGTCAAGTTATAACGTTAAATGTAAATTGGGTAAATGTGTTAAATAAATGTCATTGTTAAACATATTTGGTGTAATATATTATAAATACAATAACATCAAGATTTCTAGGGTTTTTAGAAGCTTTCACTTTGTTGATATTGCACTTTTTAAAGTCTAGCCAATCATATGTAAATATGGTAGAGCCATACTTCATGTAGAAATACTAATGAGATCACATTGAATTAATCTACAGAAGCTCATGAATAAACATGTCATTCAAGGTTACTGAACATTCTGCTTTCAACAATAAGTGTGTTGCTGTAGGATGTTGGAAACTAAGGCTGGAATGGATATTAATTGCCAGTTAATGGCTTTTGATAGTCAGGAGGAGGAGTCTGTTTTTGTTCTTGCCAGACTGCTGTAGACATCACTGTTATCTGTGGTAATTTATAGGTTTCTCTGCATCGTGTTGCTGGACACCAGATCCTCTCAATCACAGTCATTTAAGGACGACTATCTGATGGTTTGGCACACTCTTTCTCTGAGAGTTTTTTCTCAGAATAAACATTGATCAGAATTACTAAGCACTCCCTGTTTGTCACTGTTGATATATTTATTCTAAATTATTTGACACTGAGGGCCAAAACAAATTTTAAGAAGTGAATCTGGCAAATCTATTTTCGTATCCATAATCAGCACCACAGGAGGGAACAGAAATCAGGCCTTTGAGATTCTCCGACTACGGATGAAATTCTATTGAGTTGATTTTGAAGGTTATCAATATAGCACAATTTACCAGTTCATTGATCCCAGAAGACAACTGTGATTTTATCGCTCAGCTAGTAGTTTTGAGAAAGGATGTTACAGTAACTGTATTGAAATAGTTTGTAACTCTGTTTTTTGTTTATAACTTTATATGCATTGCTATATTTATTTGCACAAAATCAAGAAGCTTATAAATCTCCTTATTTCTAAGGAGATTACAAAGAGTACAAAGAGTGTTGCTGTAACAACCTGCACAACTACCAGTGCTGGTTGTACCACTATTTAAAAGCATAGACATTTTAAAAGTTGTGTATTTCTGGGAAGTTTGAAGGGATAAAAGTAATTTTTATGCCATCCTCATCATCTCTTTTTTTGAAAAGATGGGTAGCTATTTAGGATTATTTCAGTCTATAAAATGCTACAGTGGAAGATATACACTAACCTCTTATAACTAACTAAAATAGGCATTACAAGTTTCCCCCAATCAAAAATATTATAAAAGCTACAATTGTTCTTATATTGTCTAATTGTTCTTAAACTGTCTTCTTTAACAGTGTCCAAGACTCTCTGTACAATTCCTGCTCTATGGCACTATCTGTTTAATTAATCTCTTCTGCTGTGCTCTAGGCATTGTTGTAAAAAGTTGCCAGTAATATTAATCTATTGTATGTTTTGCATGGGACAAATTGAAATGTTGATCCTCTGGCATTGTTATACTGATACAACTCTCTAGAAAATGGAAGGTCCCCCCTCTAGCAGTTCTTGCATCTCTGATATTGGCCCATGTCTGATGGCATGCAAGACCTTCTTAAAGTTTCATAATCCAATTAATAACCAAAGCCAGTCAAGTTTAAAGAGTCCCCAGTTTATTTCAAGTAATGATCATTCTCAAGTCAGCGAACATTAAATACAAAGCTCACTGCCATATGCATCATTTTGCTAAATGTGAATGCCTCTGCTGAGTCAACATGGGGATGGTTAATTGTAAAGCAGAATTTCAGAGAAGGCAGTATGTAATATGGAGATGTGACGAGTCAGCTTTCTACAGCTGGCAGTCTCGACAGAAGAGCAGGTGAATCTGCTGACGTGAGATAGATATGTAGAAATGGAAGGTTTCTGTCAGGCGGAGAATTCAGTGCTTCCATTTCCCGCATATGAGCAAACCGATTAAAGCAGAAATGGACCACTTGTACATATATGATTGGGATGTTTTGTAACGTACGTTAAATATGGATCTACAGTAGTCCTGCCCTACATTCAAAAAGTTAGTTTGACTAGCCAGATATTTAAAAAAAAATATTTTAGATTTTCATATTTTATTCCATATTTTGTTTTTCCCAATGCAAGCAGACAGACTGTCCATGCAGGAATATAGATGGCTGTGTCCATGTTACAAATATGGCTGCCATATGGATGAACTTTACCTAAAAGGAATTTGTTGTTTTCATGAGGCTTATATGCACTAATAACATATAATATAAACAAATAAACTAGTAATGTACCATTATTATTTATGTAATTTATGTATAGTATTACTTTTTGAGACTTGTATTTAAAGTCTACTATGTAGTTTGTGGCTTCTCTGATTATTTGTTTTAATACTTAAAGTGACACTGGTTCTTCATGCAGTGGCACCTACCCTTCATTCCTCTGAACTAACTAAACTGTTGTTCCCACAGACAATCATTGTAGTTTCAACCTACCACTAATTGTCTTGCATATTTGCAATCATAAGCCACATGTAATCAGCCTTCTCAATCAAACTCATTAAACATGCAGAGTATCTGTCAGTCTACTGTCACAGCAACAATGCAGGTGTGTATTTTGATTGCAGGAGGATGGGTGAGAGTAAATAGAGGAGGAGACCACAACACAGCATCTCACAAATGAGGCTCTTTCTCTGTTTTGTTCTCTCTTACATCCAAAACAATTTGCTATGCCTAATTACCCCCACTCGCATAAAGAGGGGGGAAATTTGCATAGCTGTCGGGTACTGTCCTATCACATGAGGATTTAGCCCAGCTCCTCAATGCCGACACTGCTGAGATCATTTCTTGGGGTATTGTGAAGAGGTCTCTGGGGATGTTGTACAAGGCAGTCAGTTAACACCTGGATGCAGATTGTGATGTTTCAATTTGTGTTTTGTTCCGGTGCATTACTGTTACTAGATAAATGCACTTTATATTCTTCCAAATAATTGATTTATCTGCTGTTTTGATTTATGTAACAGTGGATACATTGTGACCTCTGTTAATTACTGTATAAAAGTTTGTATTTTTAAAGATGTCTTTAAGACCAGAAATCCTTTTGCTCAGATACAGCAAATCTTCAACACTTACATGGTCATATACATAAGTAATATTTTATTTGGATAAAACATATTTCAAGTCTCTTCAATTTTTATTTTATTAATCTATATTTAAAGGTAGGAATGTGTCTTCTGTGAGTAGTTTTTTTTTTGTAGTTTCATTCTGTGCTTCCTGCTTGGTAAGTATAGAAGCAGTACATACTATTGACAGACGTAACTAAGAAACCAAAGCAGAAAACAGTTCTGCTGGTTGTTCTCTCGTTTACTCGCTGCTAAGTGCCTCAAACAGCTCAACTCTGAATGTCTCGACGGCCCTAGTTTTAATAAGAAAACATTCTCCATTAATGTCATGAGAAACATGTAGCATTAAAATTGACTGAAAGATACAATCAGAGATTAAATTGCACTTAAATTGGACATTTCCAAACACGTTGATTCAGCGTTGATTGATGTTTTGCATTAGCTTTGATTGTGATGCCCCAGTCATACACATTAAAGTCCCTCCATTACCACAGTCGACATCAATCAGACGCTCGGCTCGCTGCACACAGATGCAGAAGTCCTCATGTACATTTGCCTTTTAAAGAGATACATTGCCTGTTCAATTAACCTCCCTGCCACAACATGTGTATCATCCTCTGTACTGTTATTTTAGACTCATCTAAGACTGGCTCTCGAGTACTCTCAGAATTTAACCATGTCTTAAGAGGGATTTAGTGGAAGAGAGAACTCTACAAGTTCTTCACAATTAAGACTGTATCATGAAGCTGTTCTTGCAGAAGGTCATTAATTTTGTTGATCTTGGAGGGAAGTTTTGAAATATTTGCAACAGCAAAATTCAGGCATTGTCAGGCAGCTGGACATGGATGAAATACTGTATTCCAGAAATGTATTCACTGCTACAAAAAGTGAGGAGATAAAAGAGAAAAGCAAATAAGAATACTTAATTTAGTGAGCACATTTTTAATTTAGGCTGAGAGTGTCTCACACCCATTCTCCTCTGGGATATTATTTGTCGTTAGTTGTTTTTTGCTTTGAAAAATGTTTTGGAACCACCTTGTGACCAAATTACAATATGAAGATAATGATACTTAAAACCCTCCCTTCTTACTTTTAGAAATTCATTACAGTATGCAAATGCAGGCACGGCGTGCTGTGGATTGAAGAACACTGGTTCTGTTAGTCATCTCGCTGGTTAATTATGATAAAATAAGGTCCACGGCTCCAGTTGAGCAGTGGACACTTGGCTCCTCCCACTCCTTCACAGCGTGACTGATTTCTCACTCTCTTCAACCGTCACATCATAATTATCAGTTACACAGTGTTCATTGGCATCTGTAACACACACTGTGTTTGTCCGCAGTGTTGAACTACATGTCACAGGTGTAAAACAGACGCCGTGGGCCTAAATCAGAAGCGTAATTTATTACATTTACATTTATGCATTTTGAAGATGCTTTTTATACAAAGTAATTGTTGCAGTTAAATTTGATTGTGTTGTCTGAGAATCAAACCCTTGTTGGTTGCGTTGCTAGCAGCTCTGTCGTGCCATTATCTTGATGCATAGTCTATGCACCATCTCGAATTACTCCCGGCCCCGAAAGGGACTTGGGCACTCAATATGATAAATCTTACCTGGCTGGTCATCGCAAGGCCTCCGAGGTGATAGGAGAACGAAGAAAGGAGATGGAGAGAGTGGGTGGCTCAAATTCACATCTTATTGATTTAAAGATTAAGGCTTTATGTATCTGCAGTGAAGAAGTACCTTGGTCTAGTCATTTCATTGGTGAGTGTCAGTGTTTTTTCCTACAAGTAACCTTTAAGATACTTTCTCAGGTTAATGGTTGTCATTTTAGGTTCAATGAAAGGTCAACAGGATACAGATGATAGCTTAATTTTGTTGACTGTTGTAGCGTTTTAAAACCAGTCAGATTTGGTGAGATGTGTACGTATGCTGCAGAGAGAGAGCATTCAATGAATGCTAAGAACTGAATGTGAAAGGAGATTTATTGAAGTAATATCACTGGTCCATTAGCACCGGCACACCATGAAAGGAGTGGTTAGAGCATTATTCTAAAACAACAATAAATTGATGAATTATTACCTCGCTGGGGCAAAAGAACGAAAACCAAAATTATAAAGTAAAGAAACATTTTATAATCAAAAATCTACTGACAATAGCATAAACATTTAGAGCAAATACAGAAATTGATACCATCTTATAGCTGCTTTACATACAAATACCAACAAATACAAAATTACTTTCGACAGTGTGAACACACTGAAAACACACTGATGAAAAGCACAGTGAACATGAACTGCACAATAAATTTGACTTATCGTAACACTTTGTGTTTTCAATAGAAAATTATTTGACTGTCAAGCATTGTCAGATCCAACGAGATCCGCCTCTGACACTTCAGAGCACAAAGCGGCACTTTCACACTCTATGATCAAGTTGTCTGACATTTGCCTGCATAAATCAAGTCCCTTTCTTGACTTCCTGCCACATATACTCATGTATTTGTCCTTTGTGTGTCAGCCTGACCTTTTGTTTCCTGCAAGTGGGCGGCAAGAGTCATGACTGTTACGTAGCAAGTTGTCACTCAGTTTGTGAAGATGGGGAAATAAATGTCATAGGGGTCTTACTCGTAAACATCCAGGATCTTATTATGGCCGACAAGCTTTTGGGGATAATCAGTTGTGTTATTATAGCATTAGGAATGATGCACAAATGTTATCTTACATAAGCCCATTCTACTACGGTACTCTGAGATCCCGGATGCCCTCTGTGTGCGACAAAAACGCGTCTATATCTCTGACAGTCATTCATGCAACAAAAGCGAGCAATTCCAGAAAGACTATAATATATCATTACTTCAATTTCCAGCCTGTTCACAACAGTGTTACATATAAATTTTTCCAGTTATCCAGTTCTATTTATATAGAAATGTTGTTTTTTATATTGTGTGAAGCGGATATATGTTTTCGTGACACATTAGGGTTCATATAGATGATGCGAATTGGTTAATGGGAACATGTGAAAAGATTTTACAGACCCTTCATTGAAAAATAAAAGTACTGTGTTCATTTACTCACCCTGATTTTTTTATACCACAGTGACTTTCTTCCATAGAACACAAAGGTGTTATTTATAGCAGAACATCCAAGCTAATGAAGGTAAAAGGTGAGCAGGAGGTTGGTTTCAGAAGACTTGATATATAATGTGTGAGTAATGTGGATTACTTCTTTAATATTTTAACAGTACTTTTGGAGCTTGACAGACCCTGCTTACCATTCACTTTCATTGAATGGAAAAGAGCAATAACCACATTCATTAAAACCTCTACTTTTGTTTTCCACAAAATAATGGAAAAGATTTGTAACACCATGAGAGTAAATGATGACAGAATTTTGATTTTGGGAAAACTTTCTCTTTAAAATGTTTCAGCATATTAGTGCTAAATGTCTGATATCTGTTGTTTGAGCACAATTGTAAAAAATTGTAGGAAACCGGTGGTTAAAATATATTAATTTCTGTAGTCAACCATATTGTAAAAAAGTGGAAATCCTGTTTGCAGGTGTAGCACTATGAGTGCTGGATTGCACCTTCTACTGCTCAGATGTCCTTCAAAGTGGTCTTTGCACTCGGATATGGTGCAATGACACCCACAGAGACTGAAACTATGTTCTGCTATCAAGCCTTACAGTCAACTGCTCAGACAGGCCCATTTTGACCAAAACAATCTGTTCACCTGAAATAAATAGGAAAAGCTGAACTCCCTGAGGGAAACCGTTCACACTTAAACAGACCTTTGCTGGCTCCAGAGAGAGCTTCTGTTTTCTTTTGTTGTTTTATCCTTGCTATTATTCTGCATTGTAAAGTGGAAATGCTTGCAAGGTCGCCTCAATGTTTTCTTTTCTTTTCACTGCAACGTTTTTATTTTATTACAATATTCTTTCTTGCATGCCAAGATGACACACAGCTTCAATGCTTCAACTTTAAAATGTGATTTTACCTTATGTTACTCAGTCATTGGCCAGGAAAATAACTAAAGCAAGACACACTTCTGTAAAGACAGATTAGCAATGCATATAATGTGTTTATTTTTGTTATCAGTAAGTTCTGTTGTAGAAAGTATCATTAACTTCTCCAAGTTCTACAAACTAAAAACTCTTGAGACATTTTTTGTGTGGGCATTGCAAATGTAATAAAACTAGTGCAATACAAGCTGTCTATCATTTGTGGCCCCAGACTAAGATAAGACCCAGATTGCGGGAAGATGAGTGACTATAAGCAGATTGGAGAGATGTTTGGGAGAGTCTAATGGCTTATTGTTGTCGATTTACTGTAGCGCAAAGAAACTGAAGTTTTAAAGTTGTTACCAGTCATCAGTTCCCTGCTGGCAGGTCTGCTGACTGAGGCTAGGGGCAGGACCCTCTGTGGCTGCTCCATGGGTGGGCTCAGCAGTAGCATATGGTCAGCAGGCTGTTGTTTCCACACACCGGTTTCACTCAGGTTCTTTGTGCCTGTTCATTCTCAAGACTTTTGAGCATGTGCAATCAGGGTACATAAATTGCTTTTTAGGACCATTTTTAGTTCCTGAAGTTATCCCAGCACTGCAAGTTTTGTCCCTCAACACATCCAATTCAGATATTAAACTAGTTATTCTACTCGTCAGTTGATGAGTTCATTCATGTGTGTTAAGTATGATAGGCATTCAAAATGTGCAGTGCTGTGGTGGTCCTGCATTATGGGATTCCTTACTCTGCTAATGATATATTCGATAATGCTAAATACAGTATCTACTGTCATCTGTGGAGTCTGTTTCTTCTTGAGAGCTAACACTAAATAAAAAAAAATGTAAAATATGCTTTTTCAAAGGTATGCATGTATTTTTTTATTTTTCATAAAATTCCCTTTTGAATTTGCTCATTGAAATGTTTTTGGCAGAAACAGCAAAATCACAGAAATCACGGTTTGTAGACACTGTATTTAGACAGGCTTGTAACAGGGTTGCAAAAAATACATATGCATCTTATCTTTTGCACATGTAGAAAATTCAAAAGTTCATGATACATTTAAACATGCATCCTTTTAAAAGGGATCTAAATGGCACAGAGTTTGTTTAAACTTAATTTACCTGAAATATGAAAAATCTAGTTAACATACCTAGTAATTAATACTAAACTTCCAGAACAGATTTAAACTTAGGCGTTAAGACAGTCTGTCACCACTCTGGTTTTAATTAGGAGTAATGAGCCATATTATCCTAATTAGCTATGCTCAGACATGTAAGTTCCTTTGCTGATCAATGATCTGGTGAAGTCATTATAAGAACCTTGAAGAGCAAGTATCAGGCATGTTTTTAAGGAAATCTTAAGGGTCTATCAGAAGTTCTGAGCCCATGTTGAAGCAGAGAATGTGTCATAGTCCAACCGACCAATCATGACATTACAATGCTAACTAACAGTCTGCCTTTTTGTGTAGCTTTAACAAGCACACAGTGTAAATATTATAAATAACTTTGCATGTTATTTTCAGCACTAGTTAGAACAGCCATAGGTAACTATTATTATAACATTCCAAGTCTTTCTTCCTGTAAACAAGAAAAGTCTGTACCTCCCCCCCCCCACCCACATCACCTCAAGCTGGATAACCTCAATTACATCACATTTCTCGTTACTCCTTCAGGTCATGGAAACGATATCTCATTTTTATCGAAAGCTAACAGCAGTAGGGGGATTGAAGAAATATATTTCAGAGAATGTGCAGCCTAATATTTAACCTTTCAGTTAAGATGAAAATTGTAACTGAAAGTGCTTAAAGGGATCCATGTGAAGTTAAAAATCATTCATTAAACTCTCACTATTATGAAGAAAAAAGAAAAAATGTTTTGTCTCAAACTACTGTATAGGAAACTGGAGTATTTGACTGGTCAGGACCAATATGATCCTTTAGCAAGTCTTGTTTTTAGTTCACAGATTTAGTTTAAAGGTGTTTTTAAACCCCAAGGTTTATAACACATAACATTTCAGTACATAATTTTGCATTGCGAAATAATTGTTTGAAGGGTTGGAGTAAGTTTGGTCTGCATGTCTGGAGCTGCAGGTCTCAACATTCTGTGTGATTTCAGCTTCCGGTTTCTCCTCAGAACAACACAATGTGTATGAAGCCTAATCTAACATTCAGGGGCCACTATACTCCACACAGAATCAGAAGCTGTCTCTTGAGACTCCAGACATATAACATATAACAGTGCTTGAAAAAACACTTTCATTTAGACTAAGCTGGCGGGAAATACCTATTTCAGTACTGTTTTAATTTATTTTTCTAGTGTAGAGGAACAGCAACTTTTGATTGAAAATCAGCAACATCATATTCCATTTTCAGCAAATTCTTTAAAAGAAATTATTTGATGAATTCTGTGAATTTTGTTAATTAAATACATTTTTTATAAAATTAAATTTATTATTTTTAACCATGAGTATTACAGTACAGAACAGAGTACATACTATCTGAAAAGTGAAACTGGAAAGTGTAGGGGGGATGGAATAAGTTACGAGCCAGACTCAACCCTGTGTCCCTTTGAACACAACATCTCTTTTGTGTCGTGTGTTTGTTTGCACGCATAAGCATGTGCACTACCCTGTGTGTGGTGTCTCTGACAAATCTGTTGTTTTGCAGTGTCTCACTGAGCAGCTGAATTTGACTTCTTGTCCACATGTTTATTTGTTCAATGACCCCCACATCATTGTAAAACAGGCTTCATTGTAATCATACTGTAACTGTGACGAGAATGATGGGTCAGGTACTCACAGGTAACTCTGCATACAATACTAAGTGGCGTGACTAGATCCATAGTGAATAGTGGCATCTGGAAAATAGGATTTTGTACTGACCGTGCCACAGTATCTGCTTGAAGGCTTAGCCCTGCTTATCTGCGGGCTGCACTGCATAAGGAGAAAACACAGCATGAGTTCCAGATTCTCCTCACCTTACTCCTCTGTATTACAACTACCACAATGAGTGGAACAAGGTTGGGACCTGGTGCCTGTGGTGTCATGTGACGGGCTGAGAAGATGTGAGTGCTATGAGTGAGAAATGTATATGAGAACTTTGTTCTGAATATCAAAATAATATAAGAGTCTTTATACTGCATGAGAGAGCATACAATGAAAATGTTAAAACTACGTTACAGCTCACCTGGTAGAGCATTGCATTAGCAGCCCAGAGGTTGTGGGTTTGTTGGAACACACATACTGATAAAAATGTATAACTTGAATGCACTGTAAGTCGCTTTGAATAAAAGCATCTGCCAAAAGTGAAACGTAAATAATTTAATGCGAAAGCAATGTAAAAGCTTTGGAAAGTGTTATACACACATATATGTTACCTTTGAAGGAGTATGGTGTTTATTTCAATATGTTCAGAAAAATGTTTATTTTAAAGGTATAGTAATGAAATGAAAATTGAACATTGTCATTTCATATACAATAACATTTACTGAACATGTACAAGTCTCATTTGTGTATGCACATATTTACACTTAAGATAAAGATGTGTCATGTCAGGTTGAAATCAGTGATGTCAAAAGCCACTGGTTCTCGTGAACTCTGGAAAAAAAATACAGCAAATTATTTATTGACTTTAATTTTCTGATCTCATAAGAAAATTTTAGGTGAACCTTTTCAGTAATTGTCAGTTATTGGCTTTTAAACAGGAGGAGGAGTCCCTTTTTGCCAGACTTCTTTGACATCACTGTTATCTGTGTTAATTTATAGGCTTCTCTGCATCTTGTTGCTGGACACCAGATCCTCTCAATCACAGTCATTTACGGGCAGCTGCCTGATGGTTTGACACACTCCATCACACTCCACACATTAAGCAGTTCTTTCTCAGTTTTATTTTTTCTCAGAATAAGCATTGATCAGAATTTCTAAATGCTTCCTGTTTGTCATTGTGGATGTTGTTTCCTCTGAATCATTTGATAAAGTGGCCGACACTGCATGGATCAGATCAAAACGTCTCTTTTTTCATTAGTAGCACCACAGGAGGGAAAATTAGGCTTCTTGAGAGTCTGTTGGAGTTAAAATAGCGTTGAGTTGATTGTGAAGGTAATCAATATTTTGCGGTTTACCAGTTCATTGATCTCAAGGAATCTCAGTTCATTGGTCAGAGATGCTGAAAAAGGCTGTTTTAGTAGTCAAAGCAAAGGTTGTAACAGTAATAATCAATGTTGCGCAACAAAAAGATTATGATGCTAGAGCATAATGCGCTTTATTCTCAGACATTCTCTTGACTGTATAATGTCAATATTGCTTTGATTTATTTAGAATAATTAGGACAGTCAATGTATCTGTTGTTTTGGCTTCAATATAAAACATCAGGACAACAGGATGGCTTTATATGACTAAAGCATCTAAACCATAATTATTCATCTGGCAGTGGGGATGGCTGATTCTTGAATCTTTGTGCTGTGACTTAGTGGAGATGGATGGATTTCTGGTGGGCTGTTGATGTCTGGTGCCAGATGGCCAATAATTAAACCAAGTGAACTTGAAGGCTTTGTGGTGATTACGGGTATATTCTCATAGGACATGAACAGTTTTAATACAAATCAGCATGCTACTTTGGAAGCTATAAATATTTGGCAGTATATTTAGGCTTTGTAATATTCTTGCTCATTTTAAAGACTGACATGTAATGGAAGAGTCATATTATGATTGTTAATAAGTGCTGTTTATCTGTCCCTTCCTAAATAATAATTTTAATTTCAATTTTAATAAGAATTTTAAGTCAGTTTGACAGTGCAGCAAATGGCACAAGAACATTGTAATACTTCTTTATTTTTAAGTTATAAAGAAAAAGTTTTAGGAAGTTAATAACATATTGTTATTCACCTATACATATCTGAGATTCTGCAGCAGAACAACCAAGTTTTTAAGTACACAAACATGTCTTATTTAATACAGTGGTGCCCAAAAAGCATTGTAATCCAGCACTTAGTAACTTTTTCTAAATTTAAGTGAAAACCAACAATTTTCATATATTATATTGCATAACTTTTGTTTTTAAAGGTGAAGTGTGTGATTTCGGTGCCACTATGTCACCAAAGAGAATGCCAAAAATAAAGACTGTTTTACCATCCCTGTTAGTTTTGGATACAAACGTCTGCCAAATGCAATGTTAATGCAGGTTTCCCTGAACATTTCCCTGTCTGCCATTAGTTAGACAAATAGATAAAAAGCTCCAACAACCATAGCAATATTTCTGAAGTGCCACAGTGTTTGTACTCTTCTGGGGAATCATCCTACGTGTGGTTTACCAATAATTGTCTCTGCATAGCAAGCTAGTATACAAGCTTGCTGTCTGAGTATATGCTGTACAAAGCACTAGTATAACCACACAGCTAATCAGCTATTTGCCTTGTTTAAATTGCAGGGTTTGCAGAATCATTATTATAATTAGTTGAAGTGAAGAACAGCATTTATTTTCCCTACTAGTTACTTACTAGGCCAGATGTGTCATCCCTGCTTCACAAAGTCTTGTTTGTTTGCGTCTGCTGGTTAAGCTGAGATACAGCGTAGATGTTCATACCATTGTTTGGGCCAGTCATTTTGTGTTTTATTAGCTGTAGCCTCTGCCTCTCATTCAGTACCCCCTGGAGGCTTTTCTGCATGCATATATGTGTCGAGGCGATAAGGGAATTGACAGCTTTGTTTACACCACTAATTATAGGATTCCACGGTTGCTGTTGGATGGGTATTGTCCTTGCTTTCCGGTAGCACTCAGATCCGGTTACTATTTCTATTTTCATCTACCTCCTCAATCACACTTGACAGCTGGCCAACACTGAATGGTGACCCTTCACTTGTGCTGCTGGATTTTCTCCTTGATTTGGAGTGGGAGAACATGTGAAGAACAAAACCCCCAACAAAGAACGGGCTTACCTTGTATTTAATATTTGCATTTGCACCATTCCGTTGCATTAGGAGCTGCATGCTCTTTGTATATTTAAGGGAAGTGTGAACCGATCCTTTACCTTTGCTATACCTCTGAGCACAAACACATTAATTGTTAGACTCTGATGCAGAAGAGTGTGAGAAAGAGGGAGGGAGGAAGAGAATGGATAGAGGGGGTGGAAAGAGCCGTGAGAGGGAGGGAGATGTGTGTGCATATGTGCGAGCGAGTGTGTGCACTTGTTCGTGTGACTGTGCCTGAGAGAGAGAGAGAGAGAGGGGAGAGCGAGAGATGTTCAATACACCGATCCTCAGCATCTAGCGTCTCCACCCGGCATGGGTTGGAGAAATTCAAGAGTCATTTAAATTCCACAATCGAGAAAAACAGAAGACATTTGCCGGTTTGTGTTTCCACTTCAGATTTTCTGTGGACGTGGCTTCTTGAGTGTGGATTGCCAGTCTGAAAGTTCTTGGGGATGCGACTGCTGCTGGAGGATGAGCTAAGCGGAGCGGAGCGTGGCTGCTGCTTCTAGCCACTAATGAGAGGACCCTGCACACAAGGCGAACTACCTTCGTGCTCTCTCTCTTTCTTTTTCTGTCTTACAGAGATAAGCAGCATCCCTCAGTCTCAGGGTTAAAAACAGGAGACATCCGAGGGAAAACAAAACGGAGTGGAAAAGGACGGAATTATTAAGGAAGTAATCAAGGGAATCTAAAGCGAGGACATCTGAAAGTGTTGATAATAAATTGCATCTCTCAGTGTTTGTTGTTGTGGCAGGCTAAACTGAAAAGATCTGGGTTGTGCATTGCTTTACTTCAGCCAGTCTGTGGAGTATAGGATCACAAATAGCATTTCAAGGTAAGACGTTAGTCAAGTTGAATGTCTTGCATGTGTGAACAGTTCAATGATTCAGAGCTAAGATAAGGGTACCGCAGTGACAGAAGATGAGCAGATGAGGAGAAAATGTAAGTCAAAGTTGTTTTTTTAGTATAAATTGCTCTGTTTAATCAAAATTCAGGTGTCAGAAATCAGATGGATTTGAAATGCTGTTCACAGCCATCGGTGCTGTGCGTACAGAGATTGTGAGGGTCTGAGTTGATTTAATGATTTTAATCAATGCAAAGGTCTGACTTAAAAAAACACGAACAAAGCAATTTATTTCTCTGCACCTTGGTGGATATTAGTGGAGTGTTGGAAGGGGGAAGTGGGGTGGTTATACAAAGTGTATTATTACAGTGTGAAATCGTCTTTTTGACAGTATGTTTCATTCATTTTGATGGTGGGGGGGTTGAATTCTTAGTCAGCTATATGCCATGATAAGAGGCAATGTTTAATAATATATTCAAAATCTCTCACAACTTTATGAGTTGGATGTCAGTTGATTGTTGCCATTTTATATAAGTCTATACATTTTTTCTTTGCCCTCAATGTTTTCGTGTCCGTGGTAATTACTTCTGCTGTCATTTCTTCTACGAGTTGCACTGTCTCCTTGATGTGAAGCAATTTTTGACCGTCTCCCACTGTGTCTGACCATGTTTGAGAAAAGGGGGAGCAAAGATGTGAACGGAGATTGAAAGCATGATAAGGCAGGTCTGACAGCCTCATATCTGCGCTGCTTTTCACGCATGCAAAGCCAGATGGAAAAGGGACAGAATATTAATTTTTTTTCCCTCCAAAGTGAAGGACAGGCAATTGGTTTGGGCGTGAAGGTCCCAGAGCTCCGTTGAGGAGTGTGCACGCACCCCTTCTTTTACTGTCAGTAGTGGACAGGTGCCCCCACCACCCCTCCCTCGGAGGAGGGACTAAAATATTCATGATTGCATGCACATCCTGTTTGCCCTGAAATATTTAAAATAATTGAATAATAAATAAACCTTGCTGTTGAAGCCAGCCCCTCTGTTATTCTCTGTCTGTGGTGATGATGTCTGCTCATGTTACCGGTACGCATG
Source organism: Chromobotia macracanthus (assembly GCA_036877525.1). Lineage (NCBI taxonomy): Eukaryota > Metazoa > Chordata > Actinopteri > Cypriniformes > Botiidae > Chromobotia > Chromobotia macracanthus. The sequence continues at coordinate 8,206,347 of JAZGTH010000020.1, read as the reverse complement.
TGACTACCAGATGACTTTGTCTGCATGTAAAAAGCATGAGGCTTTAGTCTGTATATACGGGGAGTTTACGGAGCAAGAAATTAAAGTGTCTTAATGTGACAATACATGAACAAAGTCTTAGCAGTGCCGATCAAATCTGGTCTCAGCATATGTTGGTGTGACCATGCGAATGTGTAAGATTAGAGCGATCTAGAGAGAGAGAAAAGGCAGAGATTTTCACATTACATCCCTATTATCCCAATACTTTGACAGTGCCGTGAAAAATTTGTGTTGTCGGTAACCAGCACATGTCTGAATTCAACCAATTTGAGAGAGAAATGAGAAAGGCAGAGCGATGGAGAGAAAAAAGAAAGGGCGTAATGATGATGTCTGTGTGTTCTGTGACTTTGATGTTTTGTGAGTGCCAACTGGGCAGACTGACTGCGCAGTCTCTGGGTCTGCTGTGTTTGAGTTTGTGTTTGAAGAAGCTCTGGATTTAAGAACGCTGCTTGATTTACAGTTGCTTCTCTTTGAGCTTCTAATCACATGATCCCTGCAGATCTTTTTATACCCTGACAATCAATAGCACAAGGTGTGTGTCTGTACTCATGTGGCAATGATATTCTTACACTAGCTAAAATGTAGAAATACTTGACTTGCTCTTGGTGTTGAAATAATGCGTTGTTTTTTGTAATTCACCAACTTTGTTTGTTTTTCAAAGTTTTGTCATTCAAACAATCATTAAATATGATTTTGCAAAGCATACACGATGAATGTATAAACCGAGAGTAATTGCTATGCGACAGCAGTAGCGCAGCCTGCCTGCTGTGCATGTTATGAAACAGGCCTTCAAGGGTCTTGGATGGAAATGAGAATCCACCGGCAGATGTAGCCACAGAAAAAAAGCCTTTCACTGCCCTGCCAGAACTGGTTGTTCTGATTCTGTGTGACCACAGCCAGATGCGTCAATACACGTGGTGATGTGAGAAGGTTTGCCACTGCATTGCTTTCATGGCCATCTCTGTGGCTTCATATGTTAAACGTGTTGTTTGATGGAAGTAAAGATGGGGTCATGGGTTTACAGATATTCCATGATCCAGAATATAAGAGTAAAGGTCACTGCAAAGCACAATACGTGCTTTGATCATGTATTTGATTGATTTTCTTTCAAATCTAATTTCAAACCAAAGGCATGCTGCTTCGCTCTGGACGCACAGCCAGCTGTACGCGAATTACACAAAGTAATGAAAGCCTAAAGGTCTTCCATTCAGTACTGTCATAAACAAGCTTTTGTGTTGACCTCCCTTACAAATGCTTAAAGACGCTTCTGTAGTCTCAAGGCCAGAAAGATACTTCATGGATGTACAGAAGCACAGACGTGGCGGCTTGGACTCACATTACAATTGCACAGTTGTGCTGAACATACATAGCATGTTTTTGTGTTTATATATTTTGTGGTTATATTAAACTGCAGTACCCAAGGAGGTGATAAAGTTGTGTTCAAATGTCTGTGATTTGTTATGTAGGTGAAGAGTTGTAAATTTGTTTATAAGATCCTTATACATGACGATAGTTGACCTGAAAAACAGAATTTGCCATAGAAGGAGGCAGTTGAAAGCTAACACCAGCTATAGCGCCCCCTACAGCAATTCTAGGAACACGTATCTGCATTGCTTTATCTTCAACATAATGGAATGCAATGCAAATATATATATATTATTCTTTGTGATTGGAAATACTGGGGGGAAACAATAAAGGGGGAAACAAATGAAATGTAATTTATTTTAAAGAGAGACCAAAGAGGTTAAACATAGAGCACTTCAGAAGTACAAGAGCTCTTTCTACCTGAAACATAATGTATGAATCAGCATTTGTGACTATATTTATAGCGAGTCCATTAAAAGAATGAAAAAAAATCTATGCTTGTTCCATCAACATTTGTTTGTGTATTTTGAAGACAGTAACCTTTAGCTGAGTTATTCCTTCGTCTCACAAGAGTGCTCGGATGAGTCTGTCACAGGGTTTGGCGATCAGATCATTAGTGCACATCAGGGTGATGTTATGTTGGCATGACCACCACAAAACAGTCACACACTCCTTGCCGCAAGCCTAAATAACAGAAAAAGGGCTCTAAATTGGACACTGGCCCCATCTGCCATCTTCCGGTGTTTGTTGATGTGATCCCTAAGGCAAGTGTAGGCTATTGACTGACCGATGAGATGTACTTCACATGAGCGTAATTTTAGCAGTGATTTTGCAGTAATGTTCCTCCTTTGATTGTAACACTTGCAGCCCTCTGCTTCCTGTCACAAAAACATATTCATCAAAATATTCATATAACACATCTGGATGCTATATACAGACAGATGGTAGATCTGAATCTCAAGGGTTGTGGAAGTCTGGTGGGAAACAAGCTGGCATAAAGCATGATGCATTACAGTTCAGAGAAATGGCTAAAATACATTTTCATGACCTCCTTGATGAGCATGTACACAATGGTGGAGATCATGTCAATTTATTTATTTTGGGACCTTTTCGGAGCACGCTCTTGCATGTGAAGTATTTGTGTTTCAATAGTGAGAAAGCTCTCATGGATGAATCATGCAGTTCTCTTTCATTTCCAGATTTCTCCTTGTGAGAACTGTGCAGACCTGTGATTCTTTTTATTTTTTTTCAAAAATCAAAGCGTTTCAATTAAAAGACAAGGTCTGCCATGTCTTCTGGGGTCTGTTCCAAACTGAAACATAGCCCATAGCAATGCTAACTTAAGAGCACATCTTCCACCCTCTTTCCGCCCCAGTCCTAAGATGTGTAGGGTGCTTGGGGGAATGGCACGGGTGGCGTGGCATGACAAGGCTGATGGTTATTACACATGAGGGGAGGTTATTGGAGGGTGGAGGACAATGTCAGCAGGTGCTCTGGGGAACACGTGGACAGCCTGGCTCTAGAGGAATGGATTAGGACCAACAGTAGCTGACAATGACTACGACACCTGTGTTGTCTTTGCGGTTGACCTGAGCGATCTGATCTAGTGTACACTGGCCACCTCAAGCTGAAGTGGTACTGAGTTTTGAGTGTGAGTTGACATCGGGCATTAGCAAGGTTCATGTGGGTGTTAGGATGGAGAAGAAGGGAAAAGTGAGAGGGGTTTTTTTAGCTGTGGGTAAGGAGAATGGAGAATCCAGTGAGAGAAGGTCAGTGCGCCTCAGGTTAGAGATGGTGCTGCTCTGACATTCGTCCAAGGTCTGTTGGCTTTCATATGTAAGAATTTCTTTGCAGTTTTGTACTTAGGAGATATTATGTACAAAGTTGTTCAGAAGCACAGACGCAGCCCACTTTCTCCTCCACCATTTTAGAGTTTGCATTCCTGGCATGGCAGATAATGTGGCTGTACATGAAGCACATGCTTTCCCATAATATTTAGTACACATACCACAATGATGATTGTCTATGTACAAATATGTAAAGCATAAATATTAAATACAATTTCCGGTATATAAATATTAAATACAATAAAGCATAAATATTAAATACAATTTTATTTTTTGTCATTGAACTATAGCAGTAGTTGTTCAATGAATTTGATCTGCTTTCATCTACATGTGCCTAGAATTCATTGGACACATGGCTTATACAGCTAGTATTTCTCAAATAGGCAGAAGTTTTGCTATATATGCTTTTATCCATTGTCATTTATTAGTAAATGACAATGAAAATCATAGTTGTAAGCTTGATCAATTCTTTAAGTAACCTGAATGTTTAATACTACTTTAAAAATCAGTTGTTATGAGTAATGCAGTTATGAGTAATGCAAATGTAACCATTGATATGTGGCATCTTTTGCTTGTGCTACCCCACTCTTTAAATGCACCAGCTTCCACTAAAGCTAATTTATGTAAAAAGGTACAACATCTAAAGGAAGTGCAAATGATCAGAACATGCTTTGTGAGTGCTGTGCTTCATGCTTAGCTGAGATGCAAATGGAACAGCTGTCTACACCTTCACCCTGTTCATATAAGAACTTTACCATACATTGAACCAGAGAGAGTCTCACGGCAGAAGCACATTCATGATGCTTTTAACAAGGGCCCACAATGCAATTAATTAGACCATAAAGCAGCAGCCCTCTATGCTATGATGTATATTGGCAAATATGGCTAAACTCATCTATTTAACCAATCCATAATAATGTTGTCTGTGATAGTAAATGCATTTCATTAATAGGGAAGCAATTAATGACAGTAATCATTTGAAACAAATGATGGCAATTGGGGTTTTGACCTGGTCATTCTCCCAGTGGGCTGAAACCATATACACACCAATGGATATTGAAATTGTCACTCTAAAATCATACCATCACCATACCATGTGTGGTTACCACTTACCCAATGATCCAGGACTGCAGTTATAGTAGAATATACTGTAGAGTATAAAAGAATATAGATGTTATGATTAATAGTTGACATTTTGTTATTAGATATTATGGGGGTTTTACATGCCCAGTTGTTTTTTGGAGCATTCTTGAAAGCATGAAAGTTATATTTTTTGGGATATTTCTCAGGAAGCAGGAAGTGTTATCATAAAGTCATTTACCATTTATAATTGGCTTAAAATGTAGCAGATTATAACAGATACTACCATGGATTACCGCACCATCCAGGCAACTTTCATTAATATTAATGAGAATATTAAGTGTATTTAATATTAGTTTAAATATTTCATATATTACATAATATTAGCCTTGTCCATGCATTGTAGACCTTCAGGCTTAGTTATAATGCTGTTGTGCAGATTTACATTAAATTAGAGATTATGGGGTTTATTGGTGTCAGATGTTCTGCAGTTTTTTTGATGACCATCTCCTCTCCTTCACCTCCCTGTGCTTCACTGCTTCACCTGGTATTTAGGTTATTGACTAGTTTGTTCTTTAGAGGCCAGAGAACTGCTGTATGTGTTCAATCAGGGAGCAGGGCTCATCCATACAGTTAAAATTTAAAATCAGAGGTGACACAGGCTAATTGACTGCTCTAAAGAAATTACTCAGCAGAGAGAACTAAAGACAGTGTAGACATTTTTTTTCCAGAAGCATTTGTTGTTATGCTGATTGAAAGTCTCTTGACATCCTGATACCAATCACTAAGTAAAGGTCTGTATATATTTATACAAATGTATATCTGTGTTAAACTGTGTATACGATCATGTGTTTTGGAAGAGGTACCCAAATACCCATAAATTAAACTGTATGTAAATGAAACTTAAAACTGAACATATGCTTTGTGCAGTTGAAATTTGCAATAGGGCGTTTATGTTTAGAAACATGATGCTAGGCAAAAAAACCCAATACATTTTGACACTTGTATTTAATTTTCTTAAAATTATGGCAGTGTTATTACAAAATTCCAACAAATCATTAAACAGAACCATAATGTTATTTTTGTATTTGCATTAAAAAGCTGACGTTTTCCTTTTTATTTTAGCGCATAAACTAAAAATGTGTTTCTGGGTCGAAGTGACTCAAAATGATACCGCAGATCACATATCTCCCTTTACATGTTTGTTACCCTGTGTCTAGCTTTAAAATCTAATTAAACTTGATGTAATCTGTCCAATCAACAAGTCCCTCCTTTACCTGTTCAGTTATGCACAGCGTGCACAGTTCACACAGGCACTTCAGATGGCATGCTCTGCTGAGAGATATTTAACTAGGGAAGAGTGGTGTGTAAAATCTGAAAAACGGCCTGTTGTTGAGAAAAAAAGCTTTCCTGCGGGAGGTCATGAGTATGCCTCTATTCCAACTCAGGCACTTTGTTCTGAAGCACTTAGGTTTAGTATTTGTCAACCCTGGATTTGACTGCATATTTGTTGTCATTCATGCCAATAGGTGTGTCAATACAAGAAATATGTTCAATGGATGGCAATTCACATCATTCCATGCAGAATATAGATTGGTGGTATGCAGGAGTGTAGTGCATTATCAAAATGCACTGGCTTTTCATGATGAAAGATTCTTGCTGTGTTTTACTGGATTGAATGCACACTGGATGTTAATACACCCTTGGAGATGCTTGGGAACAAAGCCCCAGCATCTAAATGATGACCTTTATCATGGTTCGAACAAGCAGTGCTCCTATTGTCAACATGTGTAATTTCTACTCTTGGTTGCCAGCGCAGCATGGAATTATAAATCAATGAGGCTGCATTATGGAGGATCCCCGGCCCCTGGGTTTAGCTGGGTGTTGAATAATGGGCAGCAGGGGTTGTGGGTGGAAGGGGATGTGGGAGAACAGGGTAGTGAGAGACTTCCTGGGGATGCTGCTGTTGTGTTTGGTCCACGAAGCTGTGGTCCACCAGAAAGGGAGCAGAGAAAGACAGAGGTTCTTATCAAACAGAGAATAGACTAGAAATGTATTTTTGTGTGTGTGTGTATGTCTCTGTGTGTGTTGCTCTTTGTATATGGTACATTAATAAAAAAACCCCTAAAAAATAAAAATTTTTAAAAAAAAAAATTTTTTTTTTAATAATTTTTTTTACTTTAATTTTTTTTTTTTTAAAATTTTTGTTTTTTTTTTTTTTTTTTTTTTTTTTTTTTGTTTTGTAAGGTAGTTTTTTAATTAAAAAAAAATTATATATTTATGTGTGTGTGTATATATATATATATATATATATATATATATATATATATATATATATACATATATAATATTATATATTACATACATAATATTAAATATTACATATCTGTAATATTTTATAGATGTATAGCTATTTTATTTATTACACATCCACTTCCCTCCATTATTATTTTATCTAGTGTAATTCTGTCTCCCCACTCCTTTTAAAACTTTAATCACCTCTCTTTCTCATTGCTACAGTGTCATCCCACTGTTTCCATTTAACCTCATGCACTTTTAAAGGCATATTTGTAACTGTGTAAAACAATTAGTTTAAATATTGCAAGCACACCGTGAATCTTGCCCTTGAATCACCCTGACTCATATCGTCACTGCACATACTTACTGGCTGTGCTCCACTACTGCAGGCATTGTGCAAAACACTTATTCTTTACTGTACCTGTTACAACACAACTCAAATATCCCAGTCTCCCACCTGGGATTGTAAACCGCATCAAGCTGTGTTTGGTTGATGTTGGAATGCTCCCACACAGGTCCCAAAGGCACCTGTCACTGATTTATGGAACAATATGGATCAGTATGCATAGAAATATGACTGAATAAAATAAGGGCCCATCCATTACTTACAGTATAAGGCTGGACCTACACACTGCATATTTGATATAAACAGCTTTCAATAACATGCATTCCTTAGCAGGAATTAGAGTTGCTACGTAAAGCCGTTATCTGGCATTTTAGCACAGTTCCCATAATATTGGGAATATTATGCATACCACAACCCTCACATTCCCAAAGTGAGTCCACTTTCTTGATTATGAAAACCTCTACCCACCTAAAGGAGAGTATCAATTATTTATTCTCTCAATGTGCCCTCCCTCAGTTTAATGGGAACTCAAAAAAACATCTACAAAGGCATTTGGCTTTAGGCCATATTTGATCACTTCCTAGCTGATCTTTCTTTTCGTCCCAGTCCAAGGAGACTTCATTATCTCCAACTGTCTGTAAGCTATTGTGGAAGTACAAGAGTGGGGCATTCTTAAAGATGAAAATGGGTGAAAAAAGAACCTTTGATGAACCATGAATTTAGGCAAATGTTGGTACAAGCTTGTTAGAGGAGGGAAAGAGAGAGAGTGAAAGAGAGAGAAAGAGAGATGGGTCTGGATTAAGCATTCGTCTGCTTTGCAGGATTTTGCCAGAAAGTGAGGCATGACAATACAAGCAGTCTGCTCCCTGATCATATTAGATGGGGCTTAAAAGATTCAGTGAAGTGATCAAGTATTTGCGTTCTCCACTGCTGCATTTGGCATGTCAACTTGTAGCATCAGATAAATTTAAAAGGGGGGGGTTGGGAATGGGGGAAGGTTTTAAAAAAAACAAGCTCGGGGGGTTTAAAAAAAAAAAAAAAAAAAGATCATTTTTATTTAGGTGAAAGAAAATTATGCCAGCTTTAGGGACCATTAAGATTTTGAGCATTTTGGCATTATTTTCATGACAATTAAACACAATTTGCCTCAAAGTCTTATTAAAGTCTTATTACTGTAGTGTGTCCAGCCTTTTTCGTGGTTATATATATATATATATATATTGTAGTATTTGTAGTATTGCTGTATTGGCTTTAATTTATGCTTTATAGATTAAATGTTTATATTTAAGCAAAATATAGCTGCTTATTTCTTCCTTTTAAGTTTGGGACACGCTCTTGACAGGTTTTGAGAGATTCACCCAGGTCTGAACTCTGATGATCATTCCCCAGGCATAATTTATGCTTTTAACTTCTTAAAAGCCTGTTAGTCAGCATTTTCTGAAAGCTCAGAAGATTATGTTCTGTATTCAGCCTGAGCGTTCAAGATTGACTCTGAAATAAGAACCATGCCAACCCACACTGTTGTTGTACTAATGTGAAATAGAGAAATATATGTTTCAAATGTCGTTTGAGAAAACACCGCACATTTCAGCCCCGGCAAAGCTCAAGCTACAGTAACAGCAGGCCTGTTCTTCTCAGGAAAAGGACAGATTGCTGTTCTTCTGCTCAGTCTTAGGCTGTTTCCTCTTCATTCTTTTAGCCCCAGATGGCCAGGGCAGAAGCCCAAGACTCTCACGGGAAAAGAACCCTCTATGTGGACTCTGTGGCTTTCTAAGAAGGTGCCAAACCTCATTCATTTAGCTAGGTAAGGTGGCACTGCTGATTGGCACGGCTCTGAAATCCAACTGCGATTGAAATTGATGGGTGTGGTTGAAGGGCAAGATGGCCGAGCTAAATTTAGATCAAAAGGCCTTCGCCGCATGCGTCAAAGAGACATGACTCAGCTCTGTTATCTTACTGCAGAATTAGCATAATTAAACAATATGATCTGGCAGAATTTGGGAGGTGAAAATGCATCATTATTTACATGTATAGCATTCAGATTTGCATACACATGGCTATGCTTGTTAGATATAAACATTTTTATTTGCAAATAGCAATTAAAATCAGAACAGTGTGTGCTGCTGTTGTTGACAAAACATTCAGATGAGATGTTTAAAAAATGATGCTGAGATTGAATGCTGTAATGATGTCTGCATAGACTAATTGGTCATTGGAGCTGTAGTCATTGTAGAGGTTGGCGCACATGCCCTGACACAGAGCCATGCTGCTTATTCAAGTGCTTTATGCAAAGGGCTTATTTATTTCTCTGTCATAAAAGAGGCCAAAGTAAAATAACAAAGCATTCACAAGACTTACACGGTACTGTACACATAAAAAAGACACTGAGTGTTTTAATTGACTAAATAATGTAGTTGATGCAACATACTGTTGCATACAGTTTGATTCTACTGAAACATAAAAAGTTTACATTTATGATTAGAGTTTACATTTATTTGGTTGACCAATGCTTTTAAGATGATTTATACATTAAAGCTATCAATGGACAGCTTTGAAGTTGTAGCTTTCAGGCTGGTCATGTATTGAGGTGGCCAAATGAGCAGTCACTCAGGGAGGTGAATTAAGAGCCAAAGAGAGGCCATCTTTGCTGCCTCATTAGAAGGGTGTATTCGCCATGCTTAATTGAAGCATCAAGTTCTTGGCATATGTCTCTTCTCGGCTGTCATTCAACAGGAAGAGGATAAAGACCCTAGTGTGATAGGATGAGCTCTCATTGAAACATACTGGCAGACTTTTAGCCTGATTTGATTCAGGCCAAGAGGAATAGCCATCTCTGTCATGACAGAAAACGCTCATGACAGAAGCTTAATTTATGCCTCCAGTTCTATGAACAAATGCCTATTTTATAGGCCAACCTTGTTTTCTATGGGCCTGGCTTTGTTTTATCCTTTTTTTGTTTGAAGTGTGTTTTCCTCAGTTGGCAGTGGCCCAAGCTACTACTAGCTTATGTTAAGGTCAGGAGACCTTGAACGTAGCCATATGATGGAAAAAGAAAATGCTTTCATTAGCCATGAACTAGGTCACAATGAGAGACAAGCAGAGATGGCAAGGTAGATATGGCTGGAGGAACGTAACATTTTGTGTGTGCAATCAGCATTGTAATGACCTGACCTTCATATTTATGCCAGAAGGTTATGGTTTTAAAATTGCCCCTTCCATTGATCATCTGTGAAGACTTTGGCTACACATTGTATGATTTTGTCTCTGTAAGTGGCCTTCTTATTGGAGAATGTCAGAATGGAATTAGGTCCTCCTTAAAATGATTGTTGTTATTGATTTGTAAGAGTCTGCTTAGACATAAAGAAACAGTAGAGTAAGAACTTTAAAATAAGAAGAAAATTGGCTAAAAACAAACAGATACACAGATTTCACTGAGGAATGCAAAATCCGTTCATTAGTGTGAAAGTGTTTAGGGGGGGGAATTAACGAATCATTAATTTTCTCTGTGCATCGATTAAAAATACTACCTCTGCAAGATTCATAAAACATGACTTTTAAATAATCATTTGTGGTCAGGAATTTGTTTTAAATGCTATGATTTGTTGCTTCCTGAAAGTATCTGCAAATAGATTTATTTTGAAATATTTCAAATTATGTAATTTGCAACTCACTGACAATGTAAGTTCTCTACAGCGGTGCTGCCTGCCCCCACATTTACGTGGCTCACAGACACGCACTTTTTTATTTCCCACACTTACCGGGATTGCATCTGCTCACTGATTATCGTATGTGCACATAGCACATCTCTCACGACACCTCCGTGGTTTCAATCAAATGTGATCAAGCCACTGGTACCTGTACAGTTGCCAATCCAACTCATTGTTAAGGACACTGCTGAAAATAAAATGCTTTAATCACATGGAAATGGAACTGATCTCACATACCCGCTGTTTATAGTCTTTCTAACTCTTCATTGTCTACAGTCAGGAAATGTAGGCTATGTTTCTTCCTTTCATGTGGCTTTTAGTTCAGATAAACAGTTTGAGGTAGTTTGTCATTTGCCTGAGAAACATGGGGGGAAGCTTAAAAAAATCATTTTTGCATTTTAAAAATGCATTTTAAAAAGTTCCTGAATTGCTGTTCTGTGTGTCAATTAATCATAAATTATTTTAAATTTAATTTACAGGCTTTTCACTTCATAAATCATAAATGGACTCTATGACTCTGTTAGGAGCTGCTGGGATGTACCTGATCGGCACTAGCTGCAGTTTAAATTTCAGAGTAACCTTGGTAGAGTACAAGCCATGAAGAGTGGATGTGTTCTGTGCTTGGCTTTATCAGTGGTTAAGGTGAACACCTAAGACGACAGACCCTGCTGTCCACAGAATCCTTCTTCGTATCTCTCCCTGTGCTGATTAGACCTGTGGGTTACCTTGGCTTCCTTTCAAGTATTTATTCCTCAGATGAAGCTTTTACTGAACAGACATTTGTTACAAAAGAGAAACCTACATTTTCAGTTCGTTTTTGTCCTGCTGGTGCTCTTTTGTTTTGCATCACTTTTGCGCACAATGGCAACATAACAAGCCAGCAGCCAGGCTACTTACTGGAGTGTGGGGCTGTGAACAGAGGCTTGGGTTGGATGAGTGGCCCTCTTATTGTGTGCAGTTACACAAAAGCAGGCAATTGTTGTTGCCATGATTTCAAAGCATAGTTGTGTCTTTAACAATGCCACATGCAGCAATAGCTTTTCCAAAACATTAATGCAACCTTTGTACAAAGTTGTTATAAGTGAAACTGCACACAGTGTTAATGGGTACCGTACTAGCATGTTGTGGTAAGTCATTTCGGCATTACTGGGATAATTTTAGGGCTAAATGTCTTGCTCGAGGGCAGTACAGCACTAATCTATGGCAGACCCAACCAAAATTAGATCCACAAGGATCTAGTTGCTGGATGTTGTCCTAAACATGCAATTTATCCAGCAGCTTTGCAGATTCCATTACAAAGTGATTTTTGCTAAATGGGTGAATATTTCCACAATGTCATTTCCACCTCTCTCAAATTATGTATTGTGTTTGATAGCATATTGCGGTGGAATTGACCAAGATGATATTTTAAATTGTAATGAAATGGCAGACTCATTTTTCCTGTTAAGGCTGATTTCATAGGTAGCTCTTTATATATTCTAAATGCACACAATTAAATCATATTTTTACACTTAATTTGACTTAATGCATCATTTGATAAAATTACAGCTTGTACGTAAAAAGTGATATTTATATTATTACATACATCTTGTTACATCTATCTCCTGTTTCATCACAAGCACTTTTGTCTTCTTAGCAACTAACTTTTACACAAACTTTTAATTAAACTTTTATGGCAAAAATATTTTTTTCTGATGGGAATTATTGCCTCAACTTTAATTGGTGTGAACACAATGAATATAAAATGATTTAGATTTAGAGTTTTTTTTATAGTTTTAATGTAATACTTCAACAGTATAGTTTCTTTAGAATTAAAGATTAAAAGTCAGGGTCAATAATATCTATATATAAAATGCATTTGGAAAGTAGCAATAAAGAACTAATATAACAAAAATTAATTTCACAAACATTTGTTACATAAAAGTGCAGAGTGCATAGAGTGCCTTTTTAACCAACACTGCAGCAGTTAAAATTATAGTGCTATCCAGTATGAACAACTTCACATTCTCTTAGATGGACCATTTGAGAAAAGTGGCAAGTCCACATTAGATGCTAATGGCCTCATTCTCTGCAGAAAAAATAACCATGCTTACACCTTCATGTTTGTGAAGAACTCTGGCACCTCGCCTGTAACAGGAAGACAAATAGACTCTCAGTACAGGAACAACATATGAGGCGTCACACAGTCATCTGACAGTCCTAGGTCACTAAGTGAACAGAAAGAGCTGCGTTAAAGTGGGCAGATGCCTTATGCAACATCTCAGCCAACTGTTTCGAACAGGTTTTTGCCCAGACCGGTGGACATTCAGCAAATCTGTTAACCACATGGGCTCATAATAGCAAGAATTACAGTCTTAGGCTGCCTGGATGCATTTCTCATACACCAGCGCAGTAAAGGTTAAATGTCTTGAGTTTTGCACACATGCAAATGCATGCATACAATATGCAAACACACAAATATCTGATATTTTTAAACCAGTACAAATAGGTTGCAGTCACAACATAGTAGCAGAATTGTGTAGGCGTCTACTTTGCATGTACTTGTAAGTTTTATGACTCACTGTGTAATTGATGCTGCAATCTTCCATCTCTGGTTTTGGATTTTTTTCTTCCAAATCAAGTAATCTATTTATAACATCTTCTCAGTGTATAATTAAAAAATTTGCATGATGTGAATATTTTGTGTACATTATGTTTATATGGATTATTATGTGTGTTTACATGTTAGATATATCATTAGGACTTTTATTATTAAACCAATGGCTACAATATGAAGACACAATGTGATAACATGCTAAATGCAAACTCGAGTGCATTACTGATATGCAGCAATGCATGTTTTCAGCAGTGTTGCTGTGCATACATTTACAGCCCCCGCACAATAAGTGTCAGGCATTGTTAATTTATAGACATTTTTTTCTCATATTTATGAGGAAAAAAAAGTTTGGTAAAAAAAAAGCCTTATTCATGATACACGATAAAAACAATTTTCTGTGCAAATCATTCGCAAATGATTCATTTGGAAATTGCAGCACTGATTTAAAAGACACTAAGTAGGACTGCTTTATGCATTGTTTGTTTAACGAGTAATTTATGCTAAAGTTTGTTATGCCTGTGTTTTATGAATAATCATAATATGTGCCAATAGTTAGCGGCTTGATTGTTCTGGACATAATTGACAGAATTCTGGAAAGAATTGGTTCATCTAGTTTAGGGATGTAACTTTACAATGTAAGGTGGGAGAGATGTTTATAACAGTAATTATTGCTTCAACAAATAGTGATTATTTTTGCAATTCTGCTTTGTTTTGTTAGTATTAATAAAATCAGCAATATTTTTGCCAACATTATTATGAGAAACGTGTTTATTCATGTGACTCATAGTTTCACCTGAAGTGTTTGATATTGCTAGTGTGCATCAAGGCTGCATAATGTCAAAACAGCAGGGCTAAAAATTTGAACATGCTGCGATTAAATCATAATTTTCCTATTTTTACTTTTTTTTGCTTGTTTTATTTTTCCAAAGTCAGTTGATGCATTGATATGCATTTGCATTTGCTTGTGAAACATTACCACTGTACGCAGATTTGTCTTGTCTTAAAGGAACATTTAGGAAGATTAGGAAGTTCCTAAGTTCCTTCCTAATCTTGCTGATATACAGCTAATTACCCTCATTGCATGGAAATAAGCCTGGGTGAAAAACACACAACCAATTTAGATCTAAGGACGCAGTAGTTTTAATGCAGGCATTGCGATGGCTGCATTGTGACATATGAAAACACTGCCCTTAAAGCACACCTGTCCAAAAAGGTCTAAAATTCCTCTCGAGTGATGCAATTCTGCTCGGTATCCTATCATCCTCTTCACCTGAACAAGTTACTACCCTCCTGAGCTAATTAGGCATACTAGTTGCTGTGCTGGTTGTTTGATAAAAATAACATTCAGAACTTAGAAAGTGCTTCTGTACTATACATAGGCATCTCCACAACAGTCGGTGCTTGACATTTTCTGTCTGACATACTTAACGGAGGGTTGCATCACATTCTAAATCCTGCAACATTTTTCATCCACTGCAGTATCTGTCTGTTTACTTTTATTGCATTGAAAGGCAGGTACTGTTATTAAATGGGTTGATGGCAAGCAAAGGTCATAAGACTCAGCATAGGTCAGGCAGAATTCTTGGGTATAATGTGCAAAGAGGCATTCAAGAACTCGAAACAAGATTGAAAATTAGGTTCCTGCTGTTTATATTGCCTGCCTTTACATGTTTAACCAAGCCTCCAAGTTTGTGTGCTTGACTAATCAAACATCTGGTTTTGCAAATTAAGTGGGTCACAAAAGGCAGGAACCTTAAAATTGAGGCACATAAATTATTAAACTAACTCTAGAGGGGAGAAGGTGGAGGGTGACTGTGCTGGCCTTTGTTTCATAGTATTGCTTTGTCCTTTGGGGGAAAGAAAAACAGGTTATTTAAATGTTGTGAGAATTAGGATATTGTTGTGCTCATCACAGCTCCACACCTCTTTACTTTTGACCCTGCCTTGGACTGTGACCTTAAAGAATTTAACATGGGGCTATTTTTCGTTTTTTGGAGGCTGACCATGTCCACGCACAGACATAGAGAGACAGACAGAGAAAAAAAAAGCAGTTCTGTCCCAGGTAGGAAAAAATGGGCCAGCCATGTATCTTGATGAGAGGACCAATCCAAGCATGCATGGACCCTGTTATGAAAAGTGCTAAATAATTAGCCTATCATAATGGGGGGCTTTAAGTACCAGGGGCTGAAAAAGATAAATGAGACCTCTTTGTATTCCAAATCATTTAAATCCTAAGAGTGTAGACAGCATTTATTGTGCCCTATAGTAAATATCTAGGAGACTGTGGTATCTTTATCTGTTCTACCTTTAGTTATTCTGTATTTGTGGACCTGACTTGTTTTTTTCCTGTTCTTGAAGCCTGAATTTATATTAAATTTTAACTTTAAATAAGCTAAGCTTATTTAAGCAAAGATCTGTGTCAGAATGGCCCCTCTCATAAAACATGGGTGCAATGAAACAGTGATTGCCATTCTGCCTCTAAAATGATGCATTACAACAAAGTCATGTGTAACCATTCCTTATTATTTTACAGATAGAAATATTATATCCGTCTTGTCAGATGAATGCAGATATCACTTCTGTGTTTAAGTATAAAGGGAAATCTACATTTTTATGAATTTAAAGTGGTTCAGCAATATTTATTACAACACCCTTTTTAAAATCCTATCTAATTAAGAAGGTTTTCATAAACTTCACAGAACAAGCGCATCGCAAATTTATCTATAGACTTTTTGCTGTTACAGCTGCTCTGATTAGAAGTATGATAGCAGTGATTTTCCCATGATAAACTCTTCTCATTTTGATATTGAGAACGAACTTAATGGTGCATGTAGCAGATGGTCTGATTTTTAAGTTCTCTCTTTTTCTCTCTAGCTCCCTTTCTGCTTCTGTCTCTCTTACTTAGACTACTCTGGTTTACACACATTTTATCAGTGAAATTGACTTTACAAAGTGAGGGAGTGCTTACCATATGGCTGTTCAGCCACACCTAGTTAGAAATTTGTGAAAAACTATGAAGAAGTTGACAGAGCTACCAAATTTGTTCCTAGCAAAGCCCTAATTATGAATAACAGTGGGTTATATCTTCTATAGACATGTGCTTTTTGATGATTTATACCCTTGACTTTGCAATCATGGTGTGGGAGCTTCTGGAAATGTTATTAAATATCACCACCTTGGTCAAAATGGCAGTAGGCATGGAACAATGCTTCCTACAATGCTGTTTTTAGTTACTGTGTGTCTCAACAGCAGAACATGGCCTTTCTAATGAGTGTCTGGTTTAGAGATGAGTGGAGCCCTCAGACCTGATTAGTTTCACTCAGCCACTCAAATAATGGAATCGCTTGTGCTAGATTATCCCCTTGCTGCCGTGCTTCCAATCTCAGTGTCATATCACATGCCCATATAGGGCTTCATGATGCACCCTACTAGACGTGTCGCCAACTGCCTGGCGACAGTAATTCATTAAACCTTGTCCTAATGCTGTATTTGTGAGACCAATGACATATGGAAATTTGGTGCATGTGTATATGTAGACCGGTCTCACTTTTAACACGCGATTTAGAGGATATTTGCTGCCCTGCACAGTACTGCTTTCTCCTGGGCTTTCTTCCTTTGGCTGCCGTTTCCCTGGTGATCTCCGACAAGGACATCTTTTGTGCTGTTGCACATCAGACGTGCGTCCCCGAGGTTTGGTGGTGACAGAGGTCTTTTCAACACAACCTTTGTGCTGAAGCATGTAGAGCGTTGCTACCATATGTGCTATGTGCTCTGATAACTGAAGCCAGTAGGAGCAGCAACAGCCTGATATGCTGGAACTATCTATATCATAGGGACTGAATTAGTACATTCTAGTTCCTGTGGTTAGAAACTTGTACCTGACAATAAGTTTGTTGTGTGTGTTCAATACACTAGAATGTATACTACTTGTCATGGTAAAGTTATAACAAAAAATGAAATATTTGATTTCGCTTAAGTGTACTACTGGCATTTTATCAACCTGGTTTCTGAGCCTAAACTTTTGATGGGTACTGTGCAATAGCTTACAGTTTTTCCATGTAATCCCTATTGCATTTCATAGGCATCCTTGACAGTTGGTAGGGCCATCAGCCTTGTGAATAGAGAATACCTACTTTAAACCAATGAAGAGGAATAACAGTGACCATCCAATTAGCCAAAAATCAGGGCAGAAGCTCAATAAGGGGCTTTGTGTTGGATTGCAGGGCAGTACCACAGAGTTACCTTAATGGGTCATTGAAAATGACTGATGACTTGATACCTCGTCTTTGGCAGGTGGAGCCCTACAGAGCCCTTATTGTGGATTAGAGAGACACCATCAATTCCTGCATTCTCTCATCCCCTCCTTGGATGAGTATTAAACCTCCTTCCTTTTGGTTACTAAATTTCACAGCTCCTAATGTTTGAGCTATACAGCTACATTGGACAGAGAGTTTATTTATACCACCAGGCATGAAGGTATGGCTAGCTAATCTCTCAGGACAATGTAACAAGAGAGGGAAAAGACAAAACAGAACACAGTGCTGGATTTGCAGGTGTAATGCATTGTAAAGCTGACTCACCAATAGTCTGGGTTTCTCTGAGGGAAAATTAGAAGAGAGCAAATGCAAAGAGAGAGAGAGAGAGAGAGAGGAGAGAGAAGGGGCAGTCACAGAGGCTAGAATGGAAATGGACTGAGAGAGTGGTTTGGGTAATGCCCTAGGAAATCAGCATCTGTGGTCTTTTAGAGGGAGTTCGGGAAATGGGCCCAGTGTTGAAGGAGGGAGCCAATGTTGGCAGCCTGGACAGCTAGCTAATACTGGTTTCCTTTTTCTTCCATCTGCTCATATGTATGCCAGTCAGGGAAACTCACACTGTGGCTCATTTGTGCACTAAAAAGTGTATCTAAAGGAACAATTCTGCAAATACTTACAATTTTGAACTGATTTCTCCCAAATAAGGTCAAAGCTCTCAGAACACAGCCATCTGACCACGCATTTTGAATAGAAATAAGTTTGTGCTATAATTTGTACTAACTTTGTACTATAATTTACCACTTACTTTGTGCTATAATATAGTATAATATAATTTTGTATAGCACAAATATTTCATTTTCATTGATTTGATAAAAATAAACATACATATTTTCATGGAACACAACATAAACGTCTCCAGTCCAAGGTTTATGCTTTCAAAACAACACTTACAGGCAATATTCTCAAATGCACATGATGTCCGTATCAAATGTCATTATATTGACATCTGCTGTGTTAGTAATACACATAGCAGAGGACGTAAAGTTATTAATTATTCATATAGTTATCATGACTTTGATATGTGTAAACATGATCTCCTGATAACACCATTAAAGAGGAACAAAGAAGAAGAGGAGGTGTAGGACTGAGAAGAGGTGGAGTGGGTAGAGGAGGTGGAGAAGGGAGGAAGAGGAGGAAAGGAAAGAGTGGAGGAGATAGAAGAGTTGATGAGAGAGATGCAGCAGAAGAGCTGGTGTAGGAGAGAAGAGGTGGAGGATGGAGTAAGAGTATAGAGGGCATGGAGTGTTATGAGTCAGGCTCCACTTGAGAGAGGCTGGACAGAAGCTTCAGTGTGGAATATTCACAACAAATGATTAAATTAAAGGAAACATGCAATGTTTACAGTAAGGTTTCATTTCTGAATGTGTTAAATTAACATTTGTTCATCTAGCTTTGGTCATTTATAAAAAATAATATTGTTTACTTTCATTTTAAATACATTAAATAATGTTGATTCATACAATGTAAAAAAGTCTAATGTAGAAATTACCTTCTATAAATTATGTATAAAGATTAATAAATGTAAATGTATTGTCCATTGTTATTTCATGATAGCTGTTGTTTTAACTGTCAATAAATTGAATCTTATTGTGAAGTGTTACTGTGAAAACATTCAGAATTCTCTGACAGGGCAAAAATATGCATGTAAATGTCAATTTTAGTGACCAGAGATTCATGACATTTCTCATTCCCTCTCCTTGTAGATATTTATAACAACTTATGTCTGTAGTTACAAGCAATCTTCTTTTTGTGTTAAATAATATAAGCTAGAGATCCCTGTGGAAGGGACAGCGGAGATGTTCTTTCATAGGCCTCTAATATCTTCAGAGCCCCTGACCTTGAGAGAGTGGAGAGGTAGCCAAGTACTCTTTACTTCCATGGCCTGGTCATTCTACACCTGGAGGGAATCAATAGAACGCAGGCAGTAAACACTGAACATCAGTTCTCTCCAGCCATACTGCAGGGTTACATACTGAGGGCCTGACAGTATGACAGCATATACTCAACAGAATCTGGACTGCGCTTTTTCCTCAGGTTAGGATAATCTAAAAATATGCTTGAATAAAAGTTGCTGAAAACAGCCTGAAACAAAGGAAACTTGCCTTAGCGTAGCAGCCAATGTGAATTATAAATGTAGATGCCGAGGTGGGTCTAGCAAAAGCTTGATTTCTGTGTTCTGTGGGGCAATTTAATGAGAACCAGCTCTCTGTTGTAATGTCTAATCCATTTACTTAATTCCTTAATTGGTTATTAAATCACTAAAGTAAGGTAGATCCAGAATTACACGTTTCTATAACAAGCTGTGTTCTGTCACATGGGTGTGCATTATGACGTCTATAGGTGCTTTGGATGAAAGCCTAGATTACAATTTAGGTTCATTACATTTTCTTTAACTTCACCTCAGCTGTCTGGCAGACACACTCTGGCTCATCCTTAGTGTTTTTAGAAGGTGAACAGCACAAAGTGGCTCAGAACTTTTATTGCTAATGGTGGGTCGGGAACATAATCTCAGTGACAGGAATGGCCAGTGTGTTTAAGCAGAGGGTTATTGGACTTTGCCCCTGCTGTTCTGCAGAACCGTAAATAATGGTCACCAGACTACCATCCAACAATAGGAGACAGGAGACAATAGTGCGGGGAAGAGGCTGAGAGCTTCAATGAGAAAAAGACAGTTTTGCTCTAGCTAAAACAAAAAAGCGGCGAGCGGCCATTTGTTGTTAGAGAACAGAGGGGGGAGGGGATTGTGGAAGAATTGTGCATGACATTGGAGAACAAAATGGCAAATACTGCAGAAAGGAGATAAGCCATGACTGTGAAAAAGGTGTAAAGAATTTTTTTTTTAAATTAGATGTTTTTTCCTCCAGGGGAAAGTAGCTTAGGGAAATGTGTTCTCTATTACCCCAGTGCTATTTCTGTGCAACTTCAGCTGAGCTCTTCCTAAATGAGTATTCACTGATGAGTTTTGTATAAAGCATTGAATCACAACATAATGAGGAAACCCAGCACAAAAACCAAAGTTCAGAGTGTTGTGATAATAGGACAGCTCTATCCTTCTTTATCTTCTCATTGAGCATCATCCTCCATTTTTGTTGCCATTCCTTGTATTAACCCAATAACATAAGGGGATTTTTCTTGAAAAAAGAACAAGAGAAACCCAAATTCTCTTCTCACATGCCCAGACATCCACATCCTCAGTTATTTCACTTGGAGAGCAGGGAAAGAGCATGGGGTGACTTGTCCTCCCTCTGGGGAGAAATTGAATAAGTATGTTTTTGTCCTGCCCTAAACAAAGACCTCTGATTCAGCTCAAAAGGGCTCTTTAGATAATTCAAAGGATCCAGCCAGGTGTGTTAGACAGATGCTGAGACAAGCTGAGCTGGTATGCTTCAGAATGAATCTGTTTGCCTGAGTCCTGAGAGCTTTCTAACTGACTCAGCCACATAAACTGCACCTGACTGATTCACAGGAATACTCAAGCAAGCAGTAAATGAGCTAGACCTTTGCCTGCGATTGAATAAACATTGATTATAAATGAAACAAAGCACAATTATTTCCAGAAATTTAAAAAGCGTGCTGTTCAGAATGTATCAACATTTTTTTTGTGACATTTATGTGGATCTTTATAAGATATTAAGGCCATTCCATTAAAATATATTGTTTTCATAGTTGTTTTGCATGAAGGGTATGCTATATTATAACAGCCCTAGTTTGTCATGAGCCCTGAGTCACTGACAAGAGAATAAATACCAGGAGCATGTATACTGAAGCTCTGTGGTCTCTCTCTCTCTCTTCTCTCCTCTCTCTCTGCTAGTCTGAAAACACATTTCAGTCTAATGGTTTGCTTTAGATAAGAAAGATTTGTGACTACAAGTTGGGTAATTAAATTAAAAGGAACTCCTTATATACATTTGCATAAATTACTCCATGCACTAATCTGCACTAATTTGTCTTGTAAATTTCGTGCCAAATCAGCTATACTTCAGTAATAAAGTACGGCAGGCTGTACTATATGGACTGACACTAATAGTCATGTTTCTCATCATGTTTTGTCATGAATAAACCCATTGACCAATCAACATGAAGAGCTGTACCCATCTTTTTTTAATAAAGTACAATGAAACATAATTATTGCATACTGTAGTTAATACTGTAGCACAGAAACACCTGTGCTAGTGTGCCTGAATCTGCCAAAACATTCTTTGTTCTGTGTCCTTTGGAAAGCTTTTATAGCACTTCATGTCCCTGTAGAGGAAGTGGCTTTTATCTGGCAGGAGTTGCAAGGGCACGTTTCAGGAGCACAGGAGCCGGAATGTACACATGGAGCTGTGTACTGGTGCTTATGGGGAACAGCAGGTAAGCAGCTGTGGATCTGCTGCGCTAGAACATTGAGATTTAGCTCATGTTTAATTCAGAAACCCATATAAAGGTACACTGGAGGGCTGAAGTGCACACATGTATATCATTGCTTCCATTTTCCCGGCTTGCTCTTTGTTTTTTGGGTCATCGACTAAATCAGGTCCAAACATGATAGCGAAGGCAGAAGTGTTCCATTCAAGTAAACAGTGATTTTAGGTGCCTACCAAAAGAAAGTTCTTATTTGCCCTATGGGACTGTTTGCAATGTTTTTTGTATAATGCAGAAATGCAGGTTGGAATCATGGGTAGCTTTTCAGGTTAGGTGCTCTATATAGTAATGATGATTCCCAGTTGGCCTCTTTCAAAGGCATTTGAATGAAGAGAGGGGGAGGTGTAAGGACCACCCATTGGCCCAACGACGGAATCCAGTGGTGTGGGTGAAGGTATCTCACGTGTTCTGCCATTCCATAGCATTTCTACAAATTTCTTTAATTTGTTACAATTTAGTTTTATTGACCCTGTGGTTAGTTCCAATCTGACTCCAATTTTATATTCATTTTAGATGAATGATTCCAAATTATCTGTTGATCATAATTTAGATTTGATTACTTGGAGATTCCCATACTCTTAGTTATTCTTTCATTAGGGACCCAGGGTCGCACTGAGTCTTGTGCCGGCCGATAATCAGTACCCAGATGTCTTGAGAGAAGCACACCCATAACAGAAGTGTAGGTTTTCTATTAAGTTTTCTCCCTCTAATATACTTTATCTCATAATTAAAGAAATTACACCTTTTTACCCATCACACCATGACCTTTAAAATGATATCAAACATGAGAATGAAAACTCAATAACATCACCGCATGTTGCACATATATGTTCAATGAGCTCTATTGATCTGAGTATACAATGAGAGGGAAAGCAGAGGTGAAATTCGGGTCATCAGTGTCCCACGGGGGGAAGCAAGGAACCATAGCCTGGGAACAAGTATCAACTGGTGTTTTGTTGTTTTATGGTATGTTTCTTTAAACGAACCAAATGTTCACCTCTAAAGCAGCTGCCTTACAGAGGAAACAAGGATGATAAGGAGAGAGATATGGGAAGCAATTGCTTATCAGTTCACCTGTGTCTTATCAGATCCTATTTTACAGCTTTCTGCTTTTCATGCAGATCTTATTGTGAGGCGAGTCACATCTTTTCACTTGGCGGATGTGATTGGCATTTGTGTCTCCTGTCTTGCTCTTCCTGGATTAGGTCTGGGAATGTGTAATCCTGGAATGTGAATGCTTCTGGGTAGGACAGATTAACCTATAACTTAGAGCCAGAACTATCATGCTGTGCTTCATTCCTAATTTCTCAAAGAATGAACACCCCAATCTCTTATCCAGAAAGAGGAAAAATAAGCGTAGATGTGTCACAGCAGGACATTACCGTTATCGTAACATTTGATAGTGTTTTTCCTCACCAGTTTTACACACTGCAGTAAACTAAGGTCATCAGTTTTACAAAGCTACCCAGACTATTATTTACCTGCATTTCATTATATAATTAAGTTCTATATTCAGGTAAGAACCTTGTGTTTTCCATATGATTTTAATGTACATGTTAAACCTACACTTCGGGTGCCTTTGTCTCAGTTTCTCTGCAGATTACCTAAAGGTTTTCAGTTTTGCTGTTTTTCACAGGTCAAACATTTTCCAACTCCAGGAGAAAAAACTCTTTAAATGGATTCAGTAATTGGGCATGTTATGGAAAGTACACCATTACAAAATGTGGGTGGTTGTACAGTAAACCACTTATGTAGAAGCTTGCATAGTGGAATTAGACATTGTTTCAAACCACAGGAAGTCCTTTGCTTAGGTTGTTCCTGCTTCATCTTTACTCAGTCCTCCATTATGTGTGTAGTCTTTATGGCATCAGCAAATGCACAGTACATTTAGTGAAATTGTGAAGAGTTTTGAGAACATGTAATGTAGTTTGGAAACATGTAAAATCTTTAAAACTATAAATGTATATCTGTCACACTGAATGTGATGGATCATTGTTCCTAGCACAAATGCATCAGTCAACACTAATGCAATTATCATCAGGTTCTGTGGTTTCTAAAAGACAAACTAAAGTGCAGGAGCACTATAATTTCACTAAATATACATTTTCAGCTGCCATAAAGATTACATGCAAGTATAATACTTTCAGAAAACTGGCTAATCCCAATTAACATTATCTAAGATATGTATACTGTTTGCACAACATGGAAGGATGTATGCATGTGTGTGTCTGTTTTATAGCACAAATCAAAAGACAAAAGCAATGCAAATCCAATGGCTTGGACAGTGACTGTATGTTAGCGTGCTTATGCAGACAGATTCCATTCCAGGAAACGACTCATAAGATTCCTCACTGGCTCCACTTCCTTCACAGAAAAAAACTCAGCTTCTTTAATAATTCATTAATGCTTATCCGGTAAGAAATGCCTCATCAAACTCACACAAACACAAGCAAAATGACGACATGCTGGATTAGATAACTTTAGCCACATAAATTAATCAGTAGTTTGCCTTCATCAAACATGAATTGTATGGCAAAGGAAATTACATTAGGAAACATGCATGAGATGTTTGAGGACAGAAGTAAATCTGTGGATGTCTATAAATGACATTTGCATATGTACTATATGCGTGTAAATATGGACTAGCGATATGCTAACATGTGGTGACTGTGGTTGAAAAAGGATCAGCTCTGGGTCTTCAGAATGATTCATGAGTTCGTTTCTCATATTTTGTTTCTGTTGCAGTGATTTATTGCCTGTTTAAATCCCCATATCTTGTGATGGCATATCGAGACACAGCTTTGTCCTCCGCTTGACAGATTATGTCTGTGACGAAGGCGTCTCAAACATGCGTGATGGTGTGTTGGTCTTTTTAAAGCAGAAAATGAAGCTCGTATTGTGGGGAATCATCAAAATGTAGCAAAACACTAAGCCTTAATGGATGGTTGAAATTTTGTTTGTTGTTGTAAGTGGGCAAACCTTTGTCTTTACGAATTAATAATAATTTACTGATTTACAGTACAGTGATTCATAGTTGTGGATTGATAAACACCCCTGAAAAGACAAACTCAACAGTTCAACACTCATTAACCAACTAAAATCCATTTTGATTGAGTGCAATATATACTTATTTAGTGCTGCAACATAAGTATTTAAAATCATTAAAGTCATTGTCACTCTTTTAAGTGTAAACATGCCTCTTGTAAATTAGGCTCATAGATTACACCTTATTTACAAAACTGGTTCCTATTTGCCTGGCGCAATTAACAGCGCGCTATTGCAGCCCGCAGAAATCATGGGTTAAACTGACTTTCATTTAAAAGAGATTTTCTGAAACATTATCTGTTCATGACAGAGGTAATTCATCAAATGAGGATTAAATCATGGAGGAGAGCGTTATAACAGGGCATGTATCTGTTCAGTCAAGTGTACTGCGATTCAGCTGCCTGGGTTGCAGTAGTAGAGGGATGTTGTACAGTTGCAGCAAAGTATGCCAGATCGCAGTAGTCTGCTGTGGCCTCCTCAACCTAGCATTGAACCAACCCACGCATTCTGGAATCGCACAGTGCGAATTGCGTTTAGCACAGATTTTGTGGGCGTGTTCGTGCCGTTGCTCAATTTGCATAATTTCTGTAGTGAACCTGGCACTTAAACAGCACTGATAGCATGCACAAATGTACTATATTTTATTCTAAGTTCCCCCAAAATATTTCTTCTTCTCACAGGCCTTAGTTCTAAATTGTCAGGCTTTCTTCATTTAGTACAGTACATTCCGTTCACATATTGTTTCAAAGCTTTTCTCCTCCCCAGTTTTAAGGAATGCAGAACTGTTTTGCTAGTCAATTATTCTAAACGGTCTAAAAGACATTGTTGAACAGATATCTCATTTACCATAATTTAAATATTTTTATATTATTTTGTTGTATATTAACTTTAAGATCAGAGATTGTGAATGAAGCTAAAAAGTTTAAGCTATCACGTTTAACCGAGTCTTGAAATCGCTACTGTAGCTGTGTTCACTGTGTTCATGTATTTATTGTCCTTAGCTCCATAACATTTAAATTGCACAGTGTGTTATGACAAGAGTGTCCCCAGCACTTCTCATCATATATTGTTTGCCCATTTGCAGATTATTAATGTCTGCCATCAGAATAATCTGGTGCTTAGGTGGCTAAGTGCAGAAGTAAACTTTATAGAGACATTGACACAGATTTTGATCCATATAGAATTAGGTTGTCTCCATTTTTTATGTCTCTCAAAGATGGTGAGATCAGATGTCTGCATGGGCCGTATACTCATAAAATAAAGATGCTACTAAAGTTTCTTCATAGTGATGCCACAAGAAGAACCATTTTTGGTTCTCCAAAGAATCATTCAGTCAAAGGTTCTAAAAATAACCATTTCGTTCTTACATTTTTATAGTCTAAAGAACCTTTCTCTATGAAAAAGGTGAACTGTGAAAAAAAGGTTCTGCAGATGTTAAAGAAACCAGGTTTCTTTATGGAACCATACAACCCAAAATCTTTTTAATGGGATCGTTTAGTGCCTATATATTTTTTCAAGAGTGAACCATCTGTTGTAGAGTGTACTGACTGTGTTGATAGGCAGGGTAGAATAAAAGACCCAGTAAGCGGAAAAGAGAATTGGAACAAATGATATTTAAATGCAAAAAGAAAAACAAATGGTTTCAGTTGCTGATCTAATGCTCACTGCATTTATATGTAAAGTGAAAATCCGATGATTACCATCTGAACCAAGATCTTCTCCCCCATCCTGACTCAGTCATACCCACTTTAATTGCATCTGTTCTGTTATTATTAATGCCATTATTTTCCTGACAGTGATGGCAGTTTCCTTTTTCTGCTTCTCAAGAGGAAGGTGGAATGGGTTGTAATGCAGGTCTTGAATTACTTTATGGGTTTATCGTGATCTTATCACAATAAATTAATGTTTGACACCTAAGTCATGCTCGTTATGGCTCTGAATCTGAGACTGAACTGATTAAGATGGATATGAATGACAACGTTTTATTCTGAAATAAAACATGCTTTTAATAATGACACGCTTAAGTAGACAGTAACACATTAGAGTTACTTATCTTTATGGAATTGACACCCATTTGCAAAAGTGTGCGGTTATATATATCTGTGAGCTATTAGAAAAGCAACCTTAGAACTAAGATTATTCATAGTCTAATACTGTCTATAGAAGGTCAATTGATATATATTAATATTGATACTGTATATAAAAGTATACTTAGTAAAAAAAACTTCTCATTACCTATTTGATACTTGTGTGTTTTAAAATTGATGTGTTGAAAATGAATTTGGTTCTAAATGTTTGTTAATTCTGTGCTCAGCTAAAGTGTAAGTAGAAAACTCAAAAATCTGACTGAACAAAAATCTCATTCTCATTCTAGAGAGCATTTGATTGAACAAAATTCTCATTCTTATTCTAAAGAGAATATGATCGAACAAAAATCCAATTTTTATTATGGAGATTTATTTGAACAAAAATCTAATTCTCATTCTAGAGAGCATTTGAATGAACAAAAATCTCATTCAAGAGAGAATTCCATTGAACAAAAATCTGTAAAGGGCAGAATGAGTCATCAACATTTTATATCTGCTTTTCTGGAAGAGAGAAAGGTACGTTATAAATGTGTATATCTGCTAAGTATGAATTTTGTCAGTGCTGAAGAGTACACTAGCATATACATGGCTATACAGATACACACAATGATGTGCAAACCACAGATCTCTCATTTTGACTATATGGGGTCTTCAAAGCATTCAGAGGTTGGAAAGTGCGAAATGCTGTTGCCCTGACATTACCATGAAATATGTGCAAATATGACCAATGTGATCAGTTTATTTCTCTTGCTAAGAGCTACATCCACAACACAGCCTCATCATAAATTACTAATGATGTTTGCTGGAATGAATTATGGAACATCACTGATTCCACTAAAGCTGCTTACTCTTCTTCATTACAGTTCGAGCGATCTTTAGGCCTTATCCATGAAATAAATTAACTGTGATAAAAAGACAAAGCCAGTAATGCTGGGTTTCAGATTCTCTGTTCAATCAATTTGCAACTTTCCAAATTTTGAATGGAACAGTATCTATAAATCGTATATTACCAGGAGTGGTGTAGGTTTTATATGAACATTGGAGGAGACACGTCAACATTGATTATATATAATATAATTATATTATTATAATTATAAAGATATTAATTACATATAATTATAGTATTTAATAATTATGAATTTTTATTTGGTTATATTTGTCATACAGTCATACAGTCAGGCTTGAACGAGCAGCTTAATATGTTTTTTAAGCTGAAACATGTAAATAGTCTAAAAAGCATCATTATAGTGGCCAAAATCTATCCACTTCCTCCACTATAGATGCTTTGTTGTACATTATAAAAGTAAACCTGTAGGTGTATTGTGTTTTCCTTTAAGAAAAGTGTGATACTTGTGCTTAATTTCTTTGTTGTGTTCTCTACACAAAAAGAAAAAAGAAGCAAAAAGTGGATTAGGCATTTTTAAGTGGTGGGAAAGTCATGTTTTGCATGCGGTGGCCTACATTTCAGATGAGCTTAAATGTGTCAGCAACATCCATTGGGAAAATATGACACTGTTTACAAAATCACACAGGATAGTTTATTAGGACCTAGCAGATGACTCAAAGTTTTTCCTTAACATGTAAATGAGATTGAGGCTTCTGTTTTAGGTCTTTTCTGAAATGAGTCTAGCAAACACTGCATATTCAAATTAAATGTACAAGTTGAAACATTTGTGTTTTCGATGGTTAGCAATTGTGGATACATTTGCTGGTTTGAGAAATGGTTCCACAGTGCTAATGCATCTGTAAACAACAGTATTATCCATTATCATTTAAAAGTCTTTTAACTGCAAATGGTACAGTAATCCACATCACTTCTTATACTGCCACAAATGTCATTGGATATGAGTGTGATGTATTAAAAATCCTGTTCTGCCAAACCTCACGTTTTGATTGGCAGTGTTCTCTATTAGAGACCACAGCAGGTTCAGTGAACCTGGAATGCAAAAGAATACAAGTAGAGGTGGATCGGCGTTAATGCATTGTTGATGGCTCCTGTTGTTTTTCATCCTAAGCCAATGATGTTCAATCACACGTTATCTTCATCAGCAGCCTGGTGCGCACGGTGAATTTGAACGCCGCTTTGATTTCGACTGCTCCCGAGGTTTAACTGGAAATTTGCATCCTGATTCGCATCTGCAAAACTGATCGATGGCAGACAGTGGTGCTTATTGGCTAATGCTAGCTGTTGCGTCACGGAGCTTTGTGTTTACTTACTGCCACCCAATCGTCATTTGCGTTCTCAGGCGAGCCTATCCGAGGCCTCTAGACATTGTGTGAGGCTTATGAGAATAAATATCATAAATCATTTTGCTTTACGGCCTCAGAGAGCAGAGGTGAGGCAGATGAGAGAGTTTGCACTGCGCCTGTCTCAGGATACTGAGGGAAGTCTGATAGAGTATTGACTTTTTCTGATTAGCGACAAAAGGGATGTGAGCAGAGTGACAAAATCCAAACAAAGCATCAGGCTTATTTTTGGACCCCAGAGATACATAATTTTGTTTGGAGATGTGAAATCTGGCTTCAGAGGGGCACTTTAAAACATGACTATCACTGGCAAACAAAAATTCTAGCCTCGGGTTTCCCCTAGGCTTTCCAAGGCTTTAGACAGATAGTAAACAGCTTAACATGACTAAAAAAATGACACACCAAGGCTTTTATCATGCTGTAATAGTGGGAAATATATCAACATTGTATCTGTATAAATTTACTGTCGGTACTGTCAACAAATTTATTGTTATTAAATAAACAGATTTTTTTTAAATGGTAAACAATAAGGTCATATAATATCAGAAGAAAATCAAACTCAGGAATTTCATTTAGAAATGTAGTTGCAAAAATAATGTTTTCTGAACAAGTTTCCCAAAATATTCTCCCACCTCCTTTGCTCCACCCCCTTCCTCCATTGTTTAGTCATACAGGTACTCCCACCACAAACTCACACCAACAGTTGAGCCAAGCAGTGACATTTAAAACCACTTACTCAAACAGAAATGTTTTGAAAGTGTCACAATTTAACAGAGGTTGACCTCATGACGTCAGCTGAATCGCTTGCTGTTGTCTCTGTGAATTAAGCTCGGACAATCTGGGGCATGTGCACAGGGCAGGATTATTTGTGAAGGTTAAAGTATAAGCACAGAGAGGCTGAGAGAGTGTAATGAGAGAACATGGATAATTTGCCAAGTAAAAGAGTTCAGCTCAGTCCAGAAGTTGCGCTGGCCTGCAGGGTTGTTGTCCTGATGGAGGTTAAAAGGAGGGACTGTGGGAGAGCAGCAACTAATTTATATGCTTTTACAAACCCTGGTTTAAGGGCATAACACATTATCATCTGTACTGTACATAGCTAACAGATATATTTAAATACAGCCTGGAATACATAAAGCCCCAAATTAATGTAAACACACTTTTCGGGGTGCGTGATCAGGAAGAGTATGATCATATTTCACAATGTCAAATTAATTTTTGGACAAAGACAGAATTTTTTTCGGAGAACTACTAACCTGTTTTAGTGCTGGTTTGAAGATACAACAGTTTCTTGTGGACAGTCCTGTATCATTGCTTTGGTGTGTAAGAGGGATAGAAAATGAAGAGATAAAGAGAAACCAAGACAGAATTATAATTTATGAAAGTAAAGGCTGCAGCTCTTTACAGTTAGTGTTTCGTGGAAATAGCAAGACATGGCAAAAGTTCAACTGATGGTATATGCCAAAAAAAGCAGCTTTTGCACATTAAGCACCATGCACATTAAAGTATACTACTGACAATTTTGGCTCACTTATGTTTCAGGTTGAGATAGTGTACCTAGTTCAAAATGTAATTGCTGTCTTTTTGTCTTCCTCCTTCTCTCAGTCCTTGAACCTTCTTTCTCTCTTTTTATTCACTTTTTTATTGAAAACAAGGAACAAAAGGTCATCATGGGTATTACAATGTCAAGCAACAGGACAATTTCAAAATCTCGTATACGACATCACACTTTCCTATCTGTCTCTTCTTTCTATGAGAATGCACAGCAACCTGTTTAATAATTCCATCTGCTATAAACCCAAATACTATTTCCTGTTCAGGAAAACACAGACAAACAGCCACTCACTGCCAGTCGTATAATTTGAGAGCACATCTTAACTTCCTGTGTCAAACACACTCCTTGCTGAACTAAAAAACGGGTTCAGCCTGTCGTAGCACTGCTTTCATAACACATATGTGCTTTTAAGTGTGTACAGACAGTCTCTTTTCCTTACCTACACTACATTTTATTTGTTTATTTCAAATATAACAAACTACAGAGACAGACTTGCTGTATTTCTGGAAAGTGAAATAAACCAGCCTGCCATCTGCTATCATTGAAAACTAGCTTAAAAGGTTGAGCTGAATGTTGCTTTTGATGTGCCTGAAGAACAAGTACCTGACATGTTCTGTAATACATACAACAATAGGGAGAAAATGTCCCAGGTTACTTAGATGTGAAATGGTGGTGGTGGCCAACAAGATGCTGTTAGGCAGCAGTCGGCAGACAGACAGAGTTTATGACCTGCTGTTGCTATTACCATTATGAATATTTTAATGAATAAATTGGTTCCAGTATTGTCATCATCTGAATGGAAGTATGGGAGGCTTTTTTGGACTGTTAATTAGAGGTAGGGCCACATCATTATATCAGTTCGTCTATAAGATTTTTCTACCAATATGCCTTTGTGTACAGCATAAACTGAGAACAAAGACGAGGCCCTCTGGGACAAATCTAATCAGCGCTGTTCCGGTATCATTATTTTGTTTTTATCTGTCTCAAGTAACAGGGAACCTTTCACGGTGTCCCAAGATAAGCTTTTTGTCATTTTGTATCATATTTTGAACATTTCATCTTTAGATCAGACATACAAGAGTAGGCTAACACAAAATATGACACATCCAGACACTCAGAAGTTTCTCTTTGCCTTTTGTTCTCTCTTTTGGCACTGTAAACGTCTTAATGTTACTCTCACACCTCTTTCCAGAAAACAAATGCACTTAGTGATACTTTTAATAAACAGCTGACCATTTCACATTGTCTTAGTGTTAACCACTGTTAAAAGAGGAAACAGGTTGAATGCTAACAATGTTAACATTGTATCTGGGTATCCACTGGTAATGAAGTAAATTTCGAATGTTTTGTCTTCATTATTCTCTTTCTCTCCCTCTTAGGCAATGGATGTTGCACCATCTCCTGTCTCCGGGCTTACCATGATGAACTGTTCTGTTTTCATTTGGTAAGTTACCTTATGGCTGTGAGATATGTGGCTGATGTACCCTAATGTGGGAAGTGAAAGAAAATGAACATTCTACACTGACCCACTTTGATTTTCATTATTACGAAAAGAACTGCAAAAAAAGAATTTGGTAATTCTATAGGAATTATTCAAAATAAACTTGGTACCTTTTCCAAAAGCACATTTGTCATGCTTTGAGACAACGATTAACAAGGGAAGAGTAATGTTTTGTAAAAGCTTGTCTCAGAGTGGTTTTTAAATTCACTCGGCTTGTGTCCTCCGCATCTTTTTAGACTCAAACTGTTATAATTTCACATACTTGCTAATTAATTTACTTGTGTTTTGCATCAATCCATGGATTTATTCCTCAGGGTTCCATAAAAACAGGGGTTGGTGAGTTGTGTGATTTGATTGTGTTTCTTCATTGCTTGCAGTGTAACATGATATTACAGAGCTGACGACAAAGTGTGCAAGTCTGTTTGGATCTGTTTGGATATGTCCATTTTTACAATATTAACTCACAAACTGTATTAAACTTTGTGATGGACTAAGAATTTAGAATTTAGAAGTCAGATTTTTAGAAAACGTTTTGCTAGTGTTTAAAAAAACGTTATTTTCTAGTGCAACATGCAGTTTTGGGGTCTTTGTGGAAAAGACAGGCTGATTTGACTTGTTCTTTGTAGACCCGCTTTACACATACACGCACACACAATTAGACTTCAATAAAAGATCAGATAAAAATGCACAGACATTCGCTCAAAGGCAAAACACGAATGAATTTCACTCTCCCCATCATATCGTTCCTTATTTATGTCAGAAAATGAAGATGAAATATGCCATTGGGCTAAAGGTTATTTATTTAAGTGCAATAAAGCAAATGCATTTTCACAGCAACTCCAAATCCCATCTCCGCCCTCATCAGCCTTGGGCTCTAATGTTCACAAACACACAAGGTCATAAAATGATGCAACAAGACAACAAATGCATGTTTCTAATGCATTAGACCTGTGCAATGATTGGCTGCAGAATCTATGATATCATTTCACAGTGACACTTAATATAACCATGCCCCACCTCTCAAGGAAACATCTCCTGCCTGCCACCTGAGCTGTGTTTGGCTTTACCGAGCATGTTACATCATGTTCTGACATGTCTCATCCAACTGATAGGAAAAACCGGTGGCTGATGGCTGATAGACATTGGACAAAGTCGAACCTGAGACTAATCCAAGCCATTGTGCATTGGCTGATAAGAGAAAATCGAGGAAGCGCCGCCAGCGCTCTCTCGGGGTGCATGCTGGGATATCAGCGTGCCATTCATGAGCACGACCCCAAATGTAGCCAAGAACCCCCTTCATTTTATTTAGTTTTGTATTATAAAAATAAAAGGCCTGGTTCTTGTGCAGTGTGGATTGTGATTGCAAAGGGAAGTGGGATATTTAAAAACAGTAGAAGATGATTAAAATGAAGTTAAGCTTGCTGGCACACAGAAGCGTTGTTTTAATTTACAGTTATGTACTGTATCTGTAAATTGTACATGGGAACCATAAAGACTAATTTAGATGAGTACTTGTAAATGTGTTCTTCCTGCTTAAATAAGCAAAGCTGCCATACCAACAGTAAACACATACTTGGTGTAAAAAAGGAAACTGTTGTGACAGAAATGTAATGCTCTGTGTTTTTCAAGGTGTGTTGTTTCTAGGCAGTGTTTTGCCAACTTTGCTCTATACAGAGTCACCAGTGTTGAGAATTAAAGCTGTGTGTTGTAGAGCATTATAATGAGATCCAGTTTCTCTGAAGACAGACTTTGAATTATAGAACACTTTGTAATTATTTTCTATAATGAGCCATAAATACTATAAATGCCAAAGAGAGCAGAAAAAAGAATTCTAATGTTAAAACTTTAAATGCCAATCTGTGAAATTAGCTGAAGATAATGCATCTGTTTAATTGTTACTTGTAAGATTCTGTTAGAAGCTCCTGTTATGGCTGCCACTGGCTTTTAATCCTGGTATCTGGTAATCACTCATATGAACAGTAATTGGTCTAAAGAGGTTGAAAACTTTCACCTTATTAATTTACATGTGTAAGAATTTAGAACATGGAGGTTCAATGGCAACAACAACATTGCAATGCTTATTAATGATTGGGTGATATGAAGCTTGGCCCGCCCACTGAAAATGTTAATGAGAAACTAAAACTTTGTGCTTTTGGCACAAAAAACACTTTGGTAATATTCTAAGTTGACCTCAAGGGAAAAATAATGAAAAATGGGCCCTATTAACAAGAAGGGTCTCTTATCCTCTTAACCAAAGGATGTGGACAATTACAAGCACTCATGTGGTACAATGTTTGTGTTAAAAGTTTTTAATCCCATCATGCTGGTGCATTCTCAAGTTGCCTGTTATTATTGTAAATTTTATCATAGATAATAAATTCATGCAGAGATAATCCCTCTTACAATGAGACACTAATCAGGTAGTTCAGCCTTCCTAATCAAATAGGGTTTATTTTTCACTCTTTGTACCAGCATACATTGCACAGGGGAATACATGGATTAACCTACAACATTATGTTCTCTGCAAGCCCTACTGCACTGCTGCCACAGCAAACTGCGGTTCTACAAGTTACCCACAATTCTTTGGGACATCTTAAAGGGGCAGGATCACTCTCTGATCAGATGAGGTCAATGGCACGACACAGGAAAAAAAAATATCCGCCGGCGTTTTCTGTAAGTCTTTCCAAGTCTCTGTTCCTTTGTGCTAACAGAGAGGAGGAGCTGTAGGAAAGCCTCTTAGCTCCTACAGATCCATACAAACCCAGACAGATAATGTGTCTTTTCAGTGAGAAGCAACAAAAGGTCTTGGCACTTATTTATTTTTTCATTCTACTGTCTGCCTCAACTCCACTGCCTATGCTATATTTTATAGTGAGAAGACACCACTATTGTGCTGAGTGTGTAGACAGCTCTTGATAAAAAAAGGACAATGTTTACACGTGCACTTTTGTGGTGGATGTCAGGCAAGATGTCAAATGTATTACTGCTAGGTTTTCAGACAAACTATTAACACAATTATACTTAAACTACCTGCATTTTGTGGATTTTATTGTTGTGAATGTCTCTGGAAGGCACTACATCTCTTAGCTTCTCATTCATTTTTATCAACTTTGTTGTTTTGACATTTGGCTGCCGTATTGGTACAAACAGAGCGCAACTACTGTATATTGCATTTATTCTACAACGCTCATTAACTGCCAAGACAGCTATTTTAAACAGAACTTTGCAGTAGGAATGCAAGTGATGATTGAACGCCATAAACAATTTCACTCTTGCTTTGCGTTGCTACGGCACATGGTTTGCCTCTTTATTTTAGTTCTAGCTCATCCATACTGCAACAACATTAACATTATTACGAATTAAATTTGTTTCAATGGCACTTCACATTTGTCATTATGTATTACCAATATATACATAAATAGGATGTGCAAACATCCTTTTAAACAAGCCTTCTGGAACTTTCCCCAGCAAAGCCATCTGTACCACCTGTGTTTTTTTATCTTATCACTCATCAGTACCACAGGAAATCAGTTTTAAGTTGAAATGATGTTGTAAGTATGTTGGAGTATTCACTTGTTTTATGAGTGTGATTCAAAATTTAAGCATGATTGCGAAGTCACAACTAATATTAAGCGGTTATTGTGAAAGAAAACAAATAACTCTTCTCAGTCTGCCCTGATGGAATGATATGCTCTGATGGAAGACATTCATAATCAAAGTTTCTCTTGTATTTCATGTTAGCCAAGCATGTTCTTCTAATTCTGTAGACAGAGCATAGCACATTATCTCTTAAAAGCACGTAAATCATATTTAGCTAGTAGAAGACCATACAACACTTTGAATTTAATCTGGAACCATTAGCTTGTTTAAATAGCAATCTTATGTTACATCAGTTGTAAATAGAGGGAGGTATAGAGAAAGCGTATAGAATAATGTGCATAACAGTGCTTTCCAACTGGTTTTGATTTAGGACCCACATTTTAATTTTGACATTAAATGAACCAAGAAAAACCTAAGTGCCAAACTTAACTGTTCTACAAAAGCAGACAAAACTCCAAAACACGAATCTCTAGAATGATCTGACAGTGCTTCTGTATTATTGTATTTTGAATTGTATTAATAAAATTCTAATTTGTTAATATGATTACTAAGTAGTTAAAAATAAACAATTATATTTGCCACAGACAGCAGTAATTATGCCAAATGTTTGAATGCCATAACTGACCAATCAGATTCAAGTATTCCAGAAATCAATGCAGTAAGCCTATATATTTTGCTATCCTATTATACACAATAAGTTGCATTTTATTTTTTGCATTTAGCATTGAGTTCTTCCTCTGTTTCTTTTAGCCATATAAGAACAGACCCGTTTGTCTGTTTGTTTGTTTTAGGGCTATTGGAAACAGTGACACTGAAGATGTAGTAAAGCTCATGTCTCACGGCTTGCTTACAGCTATATGATATGCCCTGTTGAATTACATTGTTTTCTGGGAGAAGGTGAGTGATGTGAAAAAAAAAATAATCAGCCAGATGCACAGATATGTGTAAACGTGATCGGTCCCTGGGCAAGCCGGCAGTCTGTGAAAGAATGCATCAAGATTTCCACACACTTGACTGGAGGGGTTGGAGACGTAAAGTGCATGAGGAACATGCAGGTGCTCTCAGGATGCTTTTCATCGCATGTAAAGAGCCATTGCCTGTCAGCATCCTTTTGCAGATTTCTTTCAGGGGATGTTTGGAAGCACAGTGAAAATGCTTTTAAGCAATTTGGAATGTTGAACTGAAAAGCATAGAAAATCTGAAGCCAGGAAAAAAATAGTATGTATGTTTGTTCATGTTTGTGTGATGTATATGAAGCTGTAGAATGTGGTAATGGAGCATATCTCAGTGCTTCCTGTCTGAAACTATTAAGACCAGAATGTCTGATTCCTAACGTTTGCCTTGCGGAATTCAAATGTAGGAAATCTGAATAATGTTAGAATTTTCGGTGGAGGGAATCAAAGTTATACAGGAAATGTTCATTTCAAATAGCTCTCTCTCTCTCACTGTCTTTCTCCTGACCCAGCTCTGGTTATTAGAGCACCCATGCACTAATTAAGGTGACACTGAGATGCTACAGTATATGCAAATTCATATATCTGAAAAGTGATGTTATGCTTGTGTTCTGTGTGAAGGGAAAAGTGGGCACTGAATATAAACAAGCTCAGGTAGATTTCACAAGTCTATGATGAAATCTATTCTTTCATCTTAGCAAAGCAAGTATAGATAATATGTGTAATTCTGTAGTTGCAATGCGACTACCATGTCTGTCTATCTATGTGTCTACATGTCCCCCTTTCTTCACTGCAGTCCTTTCCTTCCATTTATTAATCAAAACCCTCATCACACCTGCTCTCTCTCTCTCTCCCCCTCTCTCTCTGGTCTTTCTCATGTTTTCCCTTACCCTTTTGATGCATGTCAGCCGTTTTACTTCACAAAGTTAGAGAGCATTATCTGCAGTGCTTTCTCCATGCATGTTTGAGGAGGCAGGAGCAGCCTGCGAGGAGTTTTGCATGCATCATACTGCTGAACATGCAAGTCTTGGAAGACAGCAGTGAGGGAAATCCAAGCCTTTTCTCCAGTGCTATTTAAGAGCTAATGACTTTTAGAAAACGTCAGAAGCAGATGACACCCTACACACATGTGTCCAAAGTGCATTAGGTCTGATATGTAATGTTCCCCAACACTGATGGACCACTGGACTCTAGGTTATTTAGTACATTAGATGAACTAATGTACAGACGTGATCAACAGTGAGCAATAGATACAGTGACAGGGAAAGGAAAAAAAGGCCTATTTCAGCACCACGGACAGCGCTTCATCAACTCCATTCTGGGACCTATAAGAGGAAAAATAAAGAACAGCATATTTTAAAGGTTTGAGGTACAACACAGACGAATGCAATGTTTTTAATGTAATTATCTGTGTCTCCTTGTAAACTTTGGAAGCAAGCATTTCTTCTGTGTGCAATATATCTTGTAAATATGTCTGTATCTTTATCACATCAGTTCTTTAATCTAATACTCAGGGTTTGTTACATGCCAAACAGTGAGATTAATCAAAACATTCTGTTACGTCATGGCAACACCCTCACATTTCAATTTTAACCGCTATCAATCACACACACAAACACATGGAAAAATAAGATTTGTCATATGACTCATTGCAATCAGAAACCTACTCTATATGCTCATAAACAAACTCCAATCTTAAGACACCAATCTTAAGCAATCTTTGCATCACTGCAGCATAATGCAGCTTGTTTCAAGCAGACTAAATATGTATCATATTGACTGGGGTCACACTGTTTTCAGAATGTGATTCCTCTTTGCAGCAAGCAAGCTGTAACCAATAATGTTACTTTCTTAGAATGTTGTGTTCTAACAGCACTCTCTTGTAGGTTTAAAAGAGGAAAACTTCTTACAGTTTCCTCTGCCCACATCCTCAGCTATATAGAGATAAAAAGCTGCAAGTGGCTCTCTCAGTA
This sequence comes from Chromobotia macracanthus, assembly GCA_036877525.1. Taxonomy (NCBI): domain Eukaryota; kingdom Metazoa; phylum Chordata; class Actinopteri; order Cypriniformes; family Botiidae; genus Chromobotia; species Chromobotia macracanthus. The sequence goes on along the minus strand of JAZGTH010000020.1, from coordinate 8,167,394 downwards.
TTTTCCAGAGACATGTTTTTCCCCCTTCTCCATTTGTGAAAGACTTGGATTTTTAATAACCTTCCACCCCTTCCTTTTTTATAGTCAAAGGCTGTGAGGATATCTCTTCCCCGAAGTATTATTTTGGTTACTGTTGTGAGGTACAGGGCAAGACAGACTGAAATTCGACTCTACGATTGTAATTGAACAGTAAATCTTACTGGCTTTTCTTTCTTACTTGTTTTTAGCAATATGAAGAAAAAAGTATTACTGCTCACAATACAGCAACCCAGCAGCCCCAAGTTATTACTCAATTTAAAAAAAGGAGTTTATCTGTACAAGAATGTGGATGTTAACTCTTAGGTTGATCCCTCAGCGTTATACCTTTACGTAATCAGATTCCCATGGTTGATCTCTGTAGGGAAAACATTGCTATGGCTTTAGTTTAATCACAAGGCCATTGTAAATTGATAATTTGATTAGATCTCATTATCACATGTGCTGGACATGCAGGATAATTATTGACTCCTGGCCCTTTACAGATGTGAGTTGGTGTTGATTAGTCATTGTGACGTTCCAGCTGTGTGGCTAGGAAAAGTGTGCTGGCCATATGGTCCTCTTCCTATCCTGCCTGGAATCAGGCTAGACAAACTGGGCAGATAGAATTATACACTGTCTGCCGACCGTCACGTTATATGTCTGCCAACATTAATTGGATTGTTTCCTCCAGTTGAAATACAGGGGGAATGAGTTTGTGGTGGGTTTACACATCTGGTTGTTGTTACTTTAATGCACATTATTATGGAATACAGATGTGGAAAAAATAAAGAAAAGATAAAAGAGAGAGCTAGAGAGAGAGTTTGAAAGGGAGAGAGGAAGAAAAGGACGAGCAACATTGTGTAATAACTTGTCCAGTACTTTGTGAAATCAGAGAAGTGACATTCCTTCCTGGAGTAAGCAGCTGTGTCTCTTGCAGGAGCAAAGATCTCACTCTCACAGTGGGCTAATCAATGTTGACAAGGCATTTGAAAACCGGAGCTGTGAGTAGGCTGCATGTTCTAAAGTGATCAAATTGGCACACTCCAGCTGAGCTGTGCCGTTTTGAAGATGCCCTTTGATGCGGCCACTGCATGGAGTGCAGGACTCTTCTAAGGACCCATTCAGCCACTCTGCCCCAGATAGATTTATTTTTCTGCCACTCTTTTTCATTCTGCACCCCTATGATCTGTCAGCATAAACACTATGTGCTGTTGGGGCCTCAACCTGTTCCAAGATGAAAGTTTCAATTCTTTTCTCACAGAACAGTGCAGTTTCTTGTGCAGTTAGCTTTTTGCAGGATAAAAAGTGAGGCTGTCCATTTTAAGCACAGGACAGTTTTAATACCGCTGCAGGGCTGAGTAAAGTGCTGGCAATAAGATTTAGACAGGCTGGACTCCACTTGTAATCTCAGGCAAGAAAAACAGCTTTTCATCAAAATGGATTTACAGTGCTTCCTGAAGTCAGTGTGAACACCTGATACAATGCAATAAGAAAGTAGTCTCTCGAATTACCAGTGTAAAAGCAGATGGCTGATATATTTACATTCATAACAAAATATTATTAAGACGCCTCACAGTTGCAAATGGACCTTCTAGACAGAAGTAGCAGAGCAGTTTATTTTAATGACAGATTTAAAGCATGTCTAATCATTTAAATGGGTATGTATTGACTAATGAACTCAAAATAAAGGCAATGGCTTAAATAGCGAGATCAAAATCTCAGGACTTTACTAATTTGTTTGCAATATGCATTGTAAAAAATCCCAGTTTAATTGTTGCCGTGAAGCTTAAATATGTCAAGTTTAAGTATGTTCAGCACTGTATGAATAGATAAACACAGTCTCCTGTAGCTGTCAGCGAGTGTTGGAGGAATGAGGAGTAATAAAATAAGTTCTAGTTGAGGAGCACCTGTTTGTGCAGTATTTGACGGGTTTGTTCTTGCAGCTAATAAGGATGAAAACATACAAATTTTGAGCGACTTACAATTGTATCTGGAGCCTGACAATAATAGCTGTGTTTTATAATGATTGAGCTTTCCCTGTCAAGAAGACACTTAGCAACTTTGACTTCTCCCTAGAAGCAACAATTCCCAAAACACGATCCTCTGCCTTTGTATTTATTCTAGTTTTCTGCCGTCTCTGTCTGTTTTTTGCAAGCCTTTGAATGTTTTGCACTTTTTTTGTTTTGCAGAAGTTAATTGTACTTTTAAAACCAGTTCAATTGCTGAAAAAGAGAATTGGATTTAAACTCAAAAAAGTCATAGTCCAAGTGCAAATTACACAAATTATTAATGATGAAAACAAAGATGTTGTTATACTGTTGTGTTTCTTACAGTGTGCATTGAAACAGTTGCCTTATTCTTCTTCTTGTTATATTTCTTGCCCTACATTCGTGTTTATTTTCTCTTATTGCACAGCGAGGCTCAGGAAAATGAATTACATTGACAGGCTTATTGTGATCTAACAGTATGTTGACTGGAAGAATGAGGTTGCTTTGTTTAGTGGACCACCAGCAACTGAAAGCACATTATGGTTTCTTTCCGTTTTTAGGAACTTGTGAATTGCATTCTTCTATACATTTCAATTTGACACACACACACATAAACATAAAGGAAATTTAGATAAAGAGAATGACAAGCATCTTTAAGACTGCTTTGTTGTTTCATTTCATGCATGCTTGTAATAAATTGCTTTGCATGCATGCGCTAGGTTAAACTGGTTAAAATTTGCGATGTACTTTTTGTTGCTGTTGTTAATGCAGTTCTCCATGGAAGCAGTTTAGCAGAAATAGAAACCAATTTAAGATCACCTGGTATTGAGGAAGTTGGAAGAATTAATGAGGTGAACTCAAGTTCTGGGCTTGTTTTCACAAGCAATTAAAAACAGATAGAGAAAGAGAATACAAATAAATCATAAGAGAACATTCAAATGCCCTGACAAAGTCTGAGAAGCAGATAAAAATGACTGTAGGTTCTTCCAAAGTGACTTCACAACCCAATTTGGCACAAGCTAACATTGTAATTTGACAAATTATTGAAGCATATCAGTTAGCTCAACCAGTCAACCAGTACAGTGTATTGACGCATGTGGAATATCTACATGTTTTTCTTCTGACTTCAGTGAATTAAATTCAGTAACTTTCAGTATTTGTGAAATCCAACTTCTAAAAGCAAATCAATTGTATAAAGTCACTTGCTACAAAACAAAGTGCCAATCAAATGGTTTATGTGGCGAGTGCTTATCTGGAGATCTGGTAAATGTAATAATCCATATATTTTATTTTATTTTATATCTTTCTTAAAAACATCCATCCACTCTAAATATTAGTAATGGTGTGAAAACAAGCATTCCAGAAACCTTGAGAAGTTATTGACACAAGCCCCAAAGTGAGTGGCTGCACTAGGTTGTGTTTGTTTTTCTGTGTGTACATCACCCGTCAGACCTCTCAGCATTTACCCTGGAGACCAGAGCGTTCACACACTCTGACAGCAGAGGAGTGACAGAGCAGAAAGACATGCATTAAGTTTCTCACAGCCATGAATATTGAATTCTGCCACTTAGCTGTTAGAGAGGCAGGGTAACCAGACAACAGTGATCTAAGTAAGATTTATGGATAGTGAAGGGATGCAGGAAAAGTGACTTCTGTGCTGGAGAATTCAAAATGTACCATGTTGGTCCATGATAAACTTTTGTGTTTCAGTAAACATCTCCTGTTTGGTCAGAAAGGGTTACAAGTTTGCTTACAATTGATTAGTCTACAAAGCAGTTCACTTGTAGTTTTAGACTTTTGGACCCAATGTATGAGGACATGGAAACCCATTTTTGAGCTGGCCGATCAGACAGGAACTTTGAATTTTATAGCAGTTTTTTTTTCTGTTTTCATTCTGCAAAACCATATTGGGGCCTGTATGGCTTTACAGGTGCATGCTCTATACAAATTTGTAATATTACAAATAATATTATAGAACCAAAATACAGAGAGATAAACATACTAGAGCATGTTTTATTACAGTGTCTGCTTTGGTTTCAGTCTGTTGTTCAGAGCCCATAAAATCTCTATGGATATCTTGTCAAACTGGGTGGAAGAGAGTTTGATAGGTCCTATATAAGTATATATAAAAGGCGTAAGAAGCCAGACTTTTGTTTGTGATCCTCTTGGGCTTTAGAGATAAGAGTGGAGGTAATGTTTGAAATCAATAAATAAGTATAAGTGAAGTAAGGGGCCCATGGTGTGACCTCATGCATCAAGACAGAGAAATGAAGACAGGTTAGCAGGTCATTTTTAAATCTCTCTCAATTCTCCCAGTCTCACATGCTCCCAAACTGCATTTTTTATGAACTCCACATCCAAATCAGACTTAAACCTTTAAACCCTTCTCTCTCCACAGGGCTCAAACTATGACACAGATCCGGTACTGTGTACAAGTCATTTAAGAGAGGCTTTCAGATCATACAGAAGCATCCCAAATTATTTCTCTGTTAATCACTCTGATACATGACGTTTGTGTGTTGTGTCAGGGCTAAAGAAAAGATCACATGGACTGTGCAAGACATTTTAAAAACAAATAATAAAAAAAAATAGGCCTGTGATGAGCTTTGCTGACAGAAGAATCCATCAAAATTGTTTTCATATATCTTTTATTACATCATATTTCTATAATCTATTATATACAATCTTCTCACAGACTGTCTTTTAAATCAGGCCGTCAGTAGACTGTGGGTGGCACATGGGTGTGTCACCTAAAGACAAGAATGAAATCTCTCACTAGAATCTGCCTGCACGCTGTATAGACGTCAAACAGTGTCAAATTTTGACATTGCAAATAAAGTGATTCTGATGTTCAGTAGGAAGATTGTGATCAGTCAGATTGTATGCTGCCGCGTACAAGAAGACAAGTGACTTTTATCACTGAGTGATCGTAGCCTCGCTCTGTTTATTTATTAAACTCTCCTGTGTATCTCTCTCCCCCTTCACCTCACACACACTCAGACTAATCCACCTCTCCTCAAATTTATTTATTTCATTTTTTGGCAAAACATGAATCAAAATTCATTCTTCCCCTAGAAGCATGACAATTCAAGTCTTTTTGACATCTCTACCCCCGCACCTGTCTCTTTACAGCCCTTCTCTGTCCTCCTTTCTTAAATTCTCCTGCACTCTCGTATATCAGTTTGTTGGGAGGGTAATAAAGAGTTGTAATTGTGGAGGTTGTGCACTCAGTGTTTGATTGACAGGTCAGTGTTCCTGGGGAAGTGCGAGGAAATGATCTGAATATTCAACAAGATAAGCACTAATTCATCTCTTCATAGCTACATGGCGACAGTCTTGGGTTACTGATAAAAAGTAGAAAAAACAGAAAACCTAATTGTGTTTGAGTAAGAGTTAATTGCAGGCAAAGTGAAGCAACACATTGAGGTGAGTGGGGTGGTTTTTCTCTTGGGTCTTTGACTAATTCTGCAGAGGTTAATACATATTTACTCAGAATTAAAATTGACTGCAGTCAGCCAACTTAAAACGTTCTCTTTGGCCAAAACTTTAATTGACAAGTACTTCACTTGCTTTGCATAAACATGAGGTAAAGGAAAACACAAATCTGCTGTGAAAGTTTCTGTCAGGTTGATAAGGGTGCTCAGACAAACAAAAGATTCTTTTGATAGGGTAAGTGTTTACATTTCTGGGGGAAGTACTTTAACACATGCATTTTTACATGCATAGCAGGGGGATTTATTATGTAAGTGTCATTGCACCTTCTGTTTGTGAGTGACAAGAATTCATTAAACAAACTCTTTATGTTGTAACTAATGATCCAAAGACATTAACATGTAACCCTGATTCCTGAACACCTGGTTTCCGTGACATTTGCGATTCTATAATAGACAACATGCTTTACATAGATAGAACTGAGAATGTTTAGACTGATGTATCTGTAACTACCAGCAGGACCACACACTCACATTCTTGTTGACAGGAGAGAAAGTGAGAGGTAGCACCTTCGATTAACTCAGAGGGCACTGAGCACGGTGTTTTAAACAAGACATATGGTCATCACAGGCAGCTGTCTGCTTGCTCAAACAGACAGCCATTCTTCCATGTCTCATTGGCTTCTGTATTGATGTGTCTAGTAGGGACACCAGGAGGAGGGTGACATGGTGTGCTGCAGGAAATATTCCTCCCTGGCACGTCTAGCCCCTCCCACTGACCCCCCCATCTAAAAAAATATTTTACACTTAGTAACTGCATTTCCTGCAAACAAAACAACCACCACCCCAAACCAACACTGCCGGCGTAGCTGTGCCAAAGACTAGCTGGTTCAGGTGTGCTTATTTAGGGTTGGAGCTAAACTCTGAAGGTCTGTTGATCACATTGGAGACCCTTTGTCATATTGGTTGTAGCAAGAGAAAATATTTATCATGATTCCTCATATCCTACGCTGATTTACCTGTCAGGCTGTTTTGAGGTTGATATTTAAGGCTGATGTTAACAGTGTCAAAATATGACAAACATGTTCAAACATGTTCCAACAGCAGTTATGCATAACCACAGAGCAACTCCCATAATATGAAGAATTGCATTGTGTGTGTGATGTTCCATGCATGTGATGAAAAACATTTGTTAAAATAAACACACATATGTGGTGGCAGAGGTCTATTTATCTTTTTGACCCAAGTCACCACTTAGGGATGAGAGAACTGAAGTAATAAAGTTGTTCAACTTGACAATTCCCAGGCTCAGGGCACCATCATGTTGACAACTGAGCTGGACTGATAAACATTACATTTAACATGTGACTGTTTGACATGTTGAACTAAATAGCTGTTCATTCATTGTGTGTGAAAGGTTAAATAAAGGTATTTTTTAAAAAAAATTTATGTATGATATATATCAAATTGTCTTTCTATAAGAAGACTAAGTTAACCCTGAGGAACTCACTGGCTTAGTGTTACAGGTAATTTTGTTACTAGATTCCTTGTACACAATCAGTTATTTATGCTCATGTAAAAATGACTAACCGAAGTCTCATAATTGAAGATTGCATTGTGTGTGTGTGTGTGTTCATGTCATTTTCATGTTTATTTTCTAACCCCAAAAAAACCAAAAGGAAAAAATTTTTTTTTTTTTTTTTTTTTTTGGGTCGGTGGGTTTTTTTTTTTTGAACCCAAATGGGCGGGGTTGAAAGGTTAAAGGTCTTTCCCTGTCTTTCTGCATCCCTGATCACTGCCAGGAATTACCTGCCAGGTTCTGCATGGCTTGCTGCCTCTATCCTTGTCTATAATTTCTTTTCAATAAAAGTAAAAATATCAGGTCACAGAAGGGTCAACCTGGGTGATAATTTCCTTTTTTTCTACCAGAGTGCCATTTATGTCATCCATGTTGAGTCTGTCCATAAATTAAAAATAATTAACTCTCTTCCGTGCACTCTGTGTGCAGTTCTCTTCCCCCTGAAACATGCTCTTCCCAGATCAATCTAGCTAATTGCTTTTGGAGGGACTAATCCTATAAACTGAGCAGCTCCCGTTTTAAACTGTATATGGGCCCCTGAAGAATGTGTCGGCCCGAGCTGATTTGTATTCAGCCAGAGTCATCGGCAGCCATCATCTTTGCAAAGGGCAGGTCAAAAGGTTGTGACAGCAGAGAATACCTACAACCTAAAACAGGTAGCATCAGAGCCCGATTTGTGCCCAACAAGACAAGGCGCTTGCTGCACTTACAAGGGCAAAGATACATTGTTTCATTCAAGATGCAGCTCTTATGGCTGAAAAAGGGCTAGAGGAAGCAGGTCAGCCACTACGGCCATTGGTATTTACCTGATACTAAATTATAGTGGTTTCATACACAGTTGAAATGACTGGCACTTCACCATGAGATGGGGCCCCGTCCACGAACAGTGACATCATATGTGAAAGTATGAAGTGGGGGTGATAAAATGGTGCTGACAGAAACTATTATTTTGGCCAATCTAGAACTCTGTTATTTAGTTTTCTTTTATTTAACCTTGTGTCCTGGGACATGCTTTTATCTAGCACTGTGTAAACTGTGCCATTGTCAGACAGCCCACTATTTATTTTATACTAATTAACAATATTCAGCTTTTACTGTAGATACTGTAAATATATTTGTGCTGTATTACAAAGTCTGTGTAAATTTCCTTTTCACAGTGAATATACTGCTTTAGATGTAAAGACAGTGCAGATAGGTACCAGAATATAATTAGCTCATAATGCCTTAAGGGTTCTCCTCACTGCTGGGGCTGCAGGCGTGTCCTGTTTGCCAGTGGTTGAACACTTAAATTTAAAATTCTAAATTTAACCTTAACAAACCTGCTAAAAAGATAAGCCTAAACCAGCTGAAATTTCCACATTGGTCCAAGCTTGGTCTAAACTTTTTAAACTTGGTCTCAACTTGGTCTGGACATTTTATCTCAGACACAAAGCTGTGCTCCAGTATGCATTGTTGAGGAGTTTAAACCATTTTAAACTCACCCCCAGACCCAGTGGGAACCATCACATTAACCATAAACATCAAGAGCTGAGAGGGGGTTATGTTTGACAAGCCACGATTCTGAATGTCAAAGCAAAGCAGAGAACAGTTTAAAACAGCTGCAAGCACACATGCTCTCCTTAGAAGCATCAGACCCTGTGATCCATGTTTGATGATGCTTTAAACAGTGAGACAGATATACAATTGCTATCCAGCTTAGCATGGTGACCTATTGTTAGCCTAGGTAATACAATCATATAATCACGGCAATTTCAGAAATTAACAATAATAATCAGGACTAAATTGAGTAAACACAATAATTGGGAATACATTCTTACTTTTATTGTTGACTCCATGCTGGCAACTTGCTCTTCCAGAAAAAAAATCATCTTTAGGTGTAATGAGAGCTAAAAAAAACCCTCTTTCTTTTCCCCCAAGCTAAAAAACAGCAGCTAGGCATGTTAATAAGAAAGTCTCTTTTAAGATAATTAGACCATCAAATCAAATGTTTGTTTCATCTTTTGATTTACATACATATTTTCCATTTATCAAAGATGCAAATAAAATAAACATTCCGCTGATTTCTCATGTGTGCTTTACACAGCTTCCTGCCAATGATCCCCAGCATACTGAGTGGAATAATGCATTTGTTAATGTTTACTGGCAAAAATAAAGAAAATTTAAAGGTCAGAAAGTGTCAAATATTTGCATAAATGACTTGATCAATGATACACAAATTAATTGCAAATATGTGGGTCTTGTTTTCCCAAGCATACTGCAGTGTTTTACAATATGTTGCCCTGAATGTAAAGAGAGGCGTCTGTGTTTGTGTATGCATGTGGCTTTTAAAAGCTTCCTGCTGCCTCTTGAACTTCAGAGATTTGAAGTCGCTCTCCCATCTCAGAGCCTTTTGTGGTTTAGTAGGCCAGAGAGAAATGACTGCCGTCTTTCTCTGCAGTAAGGTCACAGCAGGAAAGCCTTTTAATGCCCGTGCTATCTACAAGGCCCAAACAGGATGACCCTCACTCCTACCTCTGGGGAGCCTGTGGATTTTACGATTACTGTTCCTACTCACTCTGCATCCCTAACCTCCCTCCCTGTGGTTAATAAAGAGAGAGAGTGTTTAATTATGTCTTCTGATGAAGAATTTCAGCTTCAGGTTCTTTGCATTTGGAGCATTCGTCTGCTGTTGTGGTCTATTATGCCAGTACGTCTGCTGAGACATCCAAACAGTCCGATCGTGTGTTATTATCTGTACTTGCCCAGAGCCTGGCACAGTAGGAGGGTATTGTTTATGGCTGTTGGCATTGCCAAGCGAACCGTTCTGGCTAAATCCTTGAAATTATATTGCAGATGGAGAAACAACGTTTAAAAGGAGTTTTACAATAAGGGTGATGGTGGAGGTGTTGAGAAGAAAAAGAGATGGAAAATATCTGGGGATGCTCACATAAATTGTCCAGAAACCATTAGTAAGACAATGGGCAGAGGAAGCAGTAATGTGCGCTGAAAGTACGGCATGAGCCATTGCATTTGCAAATAAGGAAAATTACATTTAACGTTTCCTAACAGCACTGGCTGCAGTGCAAATTTATCTCCCTCTCTCTGTTTCTCTTGCACTCCCTGGCCTGTCATCCAGAAATATGAATCCTGCTCTAATGCATTTTTAAATAGATTCCAAACACTTCACAATGTGTCACTCAGTAGCACTGATTTTTAGTGTACGTCTATACGGCTCTCAGAGACTTTTGTCTGAGATTATGGATGGAATTTGAGAGACGAGCACAGTCTAATCTTGTTTAGTAGCTTGTCCATTTATTTAGCTTAATTTTGCTGTGATTCTCATAATCAGATGGACTGCGGTTGTCACATGAGTTCTCTTCCATCTGTTTTTCCTCAGGCTGTGTAGTTTAATGGACAGTGACATGACACATGCACAAAATAAACATGTACAAATGAAGAAATCACATGGCCTCTTGTCAAATACACAAAGATGTCTAGCATCATAGACTTTAACACCATAGATAAGAAATATCACAAATATCACATGAGATCTCTTTGTTTCTCAGTTATCTCAATTGTTTCTAATAAATTAACAGTTAACTTTCTATTTCCATTCATTCATTTAGCAAAGACTTCCTGTTCATGAGTACCTCTGACTATACACATCACCAAAATAATGGTAAAATCATACTCAGGTAACAATATTTATAGCCCGTATGTGCACCTGTTATCAGGAGTGATTATATTTTATGACTCACTCTTGTTAAAAGAATCATGCAGTCATGTGTCATGACTGACAAACACAGATTGGCTGTTATCTGCATATCAGTCATGAGGAAACAATAATCTGGATATGATTAATTTCCTTTCTTTCATTTATGCGTGATATTTATTTTTATCATAAATATGCTAAATGTGTTCTTATCATCATACACAGCATAACCAGACTTGTGGCTTTAGTTCATTGTGTCTAGGTATATGTGTCACAGCCTCATGCATGTTTGTATGCTTTGCAATATCTGTGTGCTTTTGGTCTTTTTTAACAACAGTTGTGTTAAACAGTACATGCTAAAGTGTAAGCTGTCTAAAGACGTATTGGTTATGTGTGTATTCAGTAATCATGAGCAGAAGAGCTTTTGTTTTAGGTATTCAAATATTTTTAGGTATGTCAAATATGATTTTATCTACCAGCTTAGGTACAACTTAGGGTAAATGGATCACACATTGAAAAGTCTCTTAGTTTTTAGATGTTTCTTCAGAGAAGTCATCTTAGTCATCCATCCACTTTCATTTTAATAGATGAAAATAGTAATTCATCTAAGACATTTCAGGAGAAACATCCAAGTTAATGCTTAAAACCTAGAGAACTCTATTAAGTGTCTTTAGACATGAAATAGTCTTCTGGGACTACTGTACACTCATCATGCTTTGTGTGGCAATGAATAGAAATCAGAACTTTCACTAACAATGTAATCCTGCAATGCTAAAACTCTCTTCAGCAGCCCAATATCGGCGTATACACAACATGCTTTGCCCTTTCAAGTTACAGCAAATGGCCTGTTAATTGAAATCAATAAGAGGAGGAAAAACCACCTGTGAGGGGGCAAGTCGATGCATTTCTTCACTTTTATTATAAAAAGTGAGGCAGAGGCTATTAGGTTTCATTCACTAACCCTATTGATTGCCAGTCCCGTAATTTGTTTCGGTCCCAAAGTAAGCTTTTCACCCCATTAAGTTCCACCACAGGGTCTTTGGACTGAATGAGGCACAGCCTTAATCATCATTATTACCTGCCTGGTCATTCCTTCACACAGTCAGATAAAATCACTCTGATTATAGATTCCTCAGTTTTACTGTGCCTGGTTTTGCCTGAATTTTGCATAATTGGTCAAATGGACACATAGCATGAAGCTGAAAATGGAATTATGGGAACCAAAACAGAAAAAGACTGAGGCCAAAGGGTTAGTACATGACTACTGGCTAAGGAGGTCTGTTTTCCTGTCCACTGTCTGCCTGTCTTGTGTGGTTTAGGTAGTGAATATAAATATGCTTGTTGTTTTATGGACCTCAATTTTGAGGTGACTCTCTTACTCAGCTGGCAGGCCATTTCAGAGCAGAACAAAGATCTGAGGACCACCTAACACACCTGATCTGGGGGAAACCACAAGTTTCCTCAAAACAATTATCTACGGTTTTAACAAGTGAGTGTATTATCCATAGTTTATATCTTGAATATCCATCATTTTTTATACTGCTGTTTTGTTTGTATACTAAAGCATAACTGGCAGTTATGCTATTGAACTGAGACAACAGAAACACTAAATTGCAAATTAGTGTTAACAGTTAATTAATGGTTATGAGTTGATTAATTAGTCAATCATTTCAGTGTTAGTGCTTTTGTCATTTATACTTATTTACACATTATCTATTTAGGTACTTTTCTTCATCAGCCAATTAACTCTGAGACCTCTTTGAAATTCTCTTCATAAAGCATAATTTGAGAACTACTGCTTTAAAGCGTTATATTCTTTTTTTTATACCAAGATGGATCATCTGCCTTTGAAGGAAATCAGTGCTTCAGTCTGCACTTATCTGTCAGCAGTCATTGATCCAACAACACATTGTATGTGATGAGCACTGAAGATTCAATCGGCTGTTGAGTGATTGTCTGTCATAGTGTCAAAACCACAGTCAAATGCAAATGTTTCTGCAGGGGAGCATTGTTCTTATCCTGCTTGGGATAAAGATAGACTGGGCCATCGAGAAGATCTAAGCAGTTAGAGTCTGGAGAACATTTTTTGGCCCTTACTGAAAAGACACTGCATGTGACACTGGATACCTATTGATTATAGTAAAATGAAACATTAACTCTTTATAAGAGTGCGCTTATACTGCAAATATACACAAATGAGGATGCATGCTTAGACTTGGTAAATTGTAAAGAAACTTATCAAAAAATTCATCTTGTATGCTTCTTGATTGTAACTGGTGTTTAAACCTGTTCTTTTCACATTAATGTCTCATGCTGTAGCCTGTATTTAATTGCATGTGAAATATGTGAAGGATACATTTAAAAAAAAATAGCCCTTCTAATGAATAAATGCCTGCAAGCCAAACATAGTGCTTCCACTTTGGAGAAAAGACAGTCTTACTCAGCTTATGGTGAAGAACGTAACTTATGATAAATAAAGCAATAATCTAACAATGTATGACTTTTTTAAATATACAGCAAAATAGTGTGACATATTACTTTTCAAAGCAATGCTCAGTAATACTGATTGTAACTTGTAGTAATTGTGTAGACAGAAAGCATTAGAGACAGAGAAAACTCAAATAAGTGCAGAGCTGAAAACAGTCTGTGAGTGATGGCTGTCCTTCGAATAAATGTTTTAGGCTCTGTGATTGTGACTGTGTTTACAAACACCCAGCACAGGCTGTTAGCATTCCTAAATGACTCTTCAGAGCTGAGCTTTCAGCAGAAATGAGCTCCCTTCCCTGACCTCAAGAATGTGGGGAACTACAACACCATGGTGATATGAAAATGAATAGATTAAGACATTATTGAGGTTAAGACTATATTATATTAATATGCTCAGAAAGTCAAGGAAATGCATTAGTGAAAGATTAGAATGTTATTGTGCTCATTTTGAATGATACATTAATTCAGACCTTTTGTATGTGTGGGATTTCTGTTAACATTCAACACATTGTGTAATGGAACAGCACAAAAGAAAGTATAGGTCAAATTGTGGGTACAATGACAAATTAACAGATTTTAAAACTGCAATCTGAACTGTTTCACTAAAAGTAATTGAATTATGTAAACCACCTCTGGATTTTACAGATTGTTAAATATACAGAACATTCTAGACATGCATCGTGGCTAGTCATAATCATTATATTTGCAGGTCTATTTGGTGAAAGTAGTGGGCCACAAATTACATTTTACTCACGTTTAAAAACACAGAATCTAGTAAAGATGTCATTTAGATACTGAATTAAAATGAGACTATTCACATTTCACATTGTTGTGTTCAAACAGGATTGAATAAACACCACGAGCCTTCACTTAACCTCATTGACTACACTAGACAGGCAAAGAGTATCTAGGGAAACAGGGTTGCTGGGGGTCACTTCAGAGCTCAAAATATAATCACAAAATCTGTTATGGATTTCAGGCAGTTCTCTTGGGTCAAGCATTTGTCCACAAAAGACACAGACTATGGGATAATATTACTGCTTTGGGAGAGACAGATCACGTCGGAGATTGAAAAACATGACATGACAAATATAACCTTTTTGTTTGGCTGTAGTAAAAAAATAATTTCACAGGGGAATTTTTGAAGATTGAATTGTGCCTGTTGATAAATATGCATGCAAATAACTGAACAGTTAAACTGAATTGCAGGTGGTTAGTGAATGAGATTCAGGTTTTTGCACTGAAGTGCTTCACACACAAAAGTCCCACAACTATTTAGTGAATTCACCCCCTCATTTACATGCAGAGTTTGGAAGTTATTTGTAAAATAAACAGTAATTCTGCTCTCTGCATTCCATAATATGAACAAAGCATGATGATTTAATGAAAAGGTAAAACACTGAAGAAATTAAATTAATATGTTATTTATTAAATATAAAAATAAATTATTCTAAGCTCTTGCTCTTTGTGAGGACAATATTTAGTACAAATAATTGTAGATCTACCAAACTGTAAGAAGTTACGTCGTCAGAATCACTAATGTTGACTCGGCAGGGAATTCTTTTGCATGCAAAACTCATTGTGCACCCACTTAGAAAGCATTAGAACACAATAAAGAATCGACTCTGTATCCACGTATGGGTAGTCGTTGGCATGGTGAGATGTTGGTCTATGCACTTTGTTATACTCTGTTATGCTTTGAACAAGACATTTTACACCATGTGCCTCCAGAGGGACTGTGTATGTAGTAAGTAGTGGATAATCTAATCTAATACATCTATGAAAAATATAGCAAAGGTGGGGATCAAATTGTAAGTATTGTATGTTATTTGTTATAATTACTTTAGGGTTGCATTTCTAACCTGGCAGGCAGGGTATTGTATTATTCCTGAAGCGTTCAGTATATGTCACATATAATGAGGTGCAAATCTGATACTCAAACTAATTAGGCCAGCTGCAAAAAGGCTACATACCAAACAGACAGCAGGAGGATTAGAAGATTGAAGAAACCTTTATTTATGGCTTTATTTACATCTCCTGTGTGTTGATTTTGTTTGCAGAGTCACACCTATGCTCTCATATTTAAATTATGATTGTTGTCTGCCTGGCTTTGTTAGAGAATGGCTGTCAATTAACTATAAAATAAACAGACATACTATATTTAAAAGTTTTATTTCACCTTCATTTGCTCTCAGTGAATATATGTATCTGCCTTTGCCTGTGTATTCAGCTCTCTCTGTTAACTCAAGCTGAAGTAGGCTGGAGTTTAGAAGGCACTCAACTAACCCCGTGCATAGCCATGATTCGGAAATCTGTACTCCCTGCAGAGGCTTGTGACATTTTGAATTCAAACGTCGGAGCGTCTAGCAGAATGACTGTCTGATCTAGCTTTGTCTGACAGAGACAGTACTGGCTCTTCTGGGAATGTATGAACTGTGTCATTACCTGAGCTTCATAATTCCTAATTAGAAGCCTTGATTTAGAGTTTCAGATACTTAAAGTACTAATATACACACACATTATGTTCTGATTTACAATTATCTGTGTGGAAAAATAAGTCCAAAGCAGAAGCCTCTGCTGGAGTCACAGTTGCACAGATGCAGTCAGTTAGAGAGAGCATGGTGCAATGCAGCTGCCTATATGCATGAACCACCAACGACGTGGGGATTCAGGAAGGGACTGAAGCCCAGAATGTCCAATTCATTGATGTGTGTAGTATGGGTTAACATATGAGAAAACATATGCAAAAACAGTTCTGATGTGAAACAGCAGCAGTTAATATAGAAACTTTATGCGTCCATGCTGATATGAGTTAGTATAAGTACAGGGCCACTGGAATGAAAAACAGCCAGTGTAACATAAATACTGAACATCTTTATTGTAGCATCTTTTGACTTAACCTAAAAATATTACTCTAGCATTAAAAATAACAACCTAGTTCTCTTGCCAACTGAAGTTGGCAACAATTTGTCCTGGCCAGCATTAAGACAGAACTATATGTTATATGTTAGTACAGAAAATACTGTACATTTTTTATGCGTACAACAAATACACTTATTTAGCTTACATGGATACCAGATAGTTTATATATTATAATATCATGTACTGTTATGTATGACTATATACTATATAAACCACTTTGTAGGCATATATATATGAATAATGTATATTCATTGTATGCATGTATTTTCTGGACAACTTTATTGTTCCTCTACTATTTCCTCACTGTCAGAGGTTTATCATGTACTAGGTATTCTTTTATTTTCTATTAAATTTTTCATGTCGTGCTGTCTATGAAGTTTGCACTGCCATTTTCTATTGCATGCTCTAATGGACATGCCCTCAGAAAAACAAGCAAAAGTCTTTTTTTTTTGCTTAGCTTTTTGTTTACTTATGATATGAACAAAAATATTCACTGAAAAAAGTATATATATTTACCACCAGGAAATTAGTTAACTTTATGCCGTCACTTATTACCTAAATTATTTTACGTCAACATGCTTTCTTACAGAAAACGTTTTACCAATATTTGTTTAAAAACTCTAGTTTTTCCATTATAAAGTCCAGCTAAAACACAATCATCATTATTTACATCAAACAAGAACTATTACCCTGTAAATAAATACACAATAGAGGTGTATTATTCGGCTTACTTCAGCTAAACATGTTCCTTACATTCCCTGGTAAATGGAGTTAGACTCTGCTTATAGCCAACCTCAATGTTGCTCTCATGTTACTAATGCAGTTTAAACATAGAAAGGGGCTCTGCAGACAATTCCATTAAATGTATTCAAACCCTCTTCATCTCTGCATTTCACTGCAAGTGTAGGCTTTCACCAACAACACTATCACAGCCAAAACGGCTTTCACACTACACTATACTGTATATGATGATGACTATGGGTGCTAATGCTGAATTTAAAATGGAGGAGTGACTTGATCATAGCTGTGCCTACAAGATTTGTTTAAGCATTTATTTTTAAAATTTTGCCAGACAGAAGAGGGGGTTTGGAAACAGAAACACTAAAGTTGACTAAGCTTTGATGGGATAACGAAGGGAAATTTTATTAGTGCTACAAACAAGAGTAGCTTGGAGCTGGAAAAGATGAAGTGACAGACCAGCAGAATATGAAACAGAGGCTTAACAACACACACTCGTTTCTAATTGATGAATGATAGTTTGACAAATGTCAAATGACATCTGAAAGCAGTTCTCTGAGGCTGGGTTCATCCTGATGTAAAACAGACTCTGAACAATAGCACCAAGAGATTAAAAATCTATACAGGACAGAGAGATGGTTTAAATTACCCAGAGAAAGCTATCTGTTAGCATTTCCATGAATCTGAGATCCTGTGGGCTGTGTGGCACATGATCATGCATGTGCAGTTTGAATTCTGCCATTTTTGCTTATAAGCACTTAGTTCTCCATCTGTTTTTTTGCTATGAGTTGTTAACCCTAAAATCCATTATTCAAAAAATGGTAACTGGCAAAATGTCCACTATAATATTATGTGCTTTATATAATAAACCTATAAATTGCAAATATTTCATTTTTTTTATTTCATCAGAAAATGTGGCCTCCTTTGAATGGCTTTCGGTAGAAACTGATGTGAACTTTAACCCCTTATATGTTTGTCTGCTAACGTCAACATTAACATTAGTTAATGTAGAATGAGCTAACATGAGCAATGAACAATTGTAGTTGCATTAACTAACATTAACATTAACAATAAGAACATTATCTGCAGTATAAGTCATGCCACTGCCCCCATAAGTGTTAACTATTCAAACATGTCACATTAAGAGGAGTCATCTTTCAAAACTAAAATAGGCTGTTTGCTTCTTTTCCTCTTTCTTCTTCTACCCATTCTTTTATTTTATCCTCTCCTTTATTCCACTTCTTCCTTCTGTCTCTCTTTTTGTAAGGTAGCTAAACACATTTGCTCCTTCAGTATTGTGTGCTCCTGTGAGATCCTCATTAGGTCTCTGCTCTAATTAATCCTTGATTTCCATGTGGCTTTTCTTACTCTCTCTCCCTTAGCCCTGCAAATCTTCACATGGTGGATTACTTGTGCTCGTGGGTGGGAAGCAGGAAAATATGAGAAAAGGAATAAAAAAAAGTTCACAAGTCATTTACAAGAGGCAAATTTGGTTTCTAACGCCCACCTTCCCTGTCAAAAAATGTGATGGTTTAACTGAAAGACCTTTTCATTACCTGTTCACACAGCATGCTAAAAAGGCAGCTGAAGAACACCAGCCATGACCTACAGCATGTGATGGCCAGAGGATTAATCCAGTGAAGATAGGAGTATATAGGTTGGCTGGGGGGTGGGGGTGAGTATACTCTGCTTAGTGTAGTAGGCTTATGTTGCTCTTCTACGACTCCACTTCATCCTCCACTGGTGGGCAGTGTTTTTTCAATAGAGAATCAATCTCAGGCATTCCCTCTCCCAAAGCCCTCTAAAGGCCTTAAAGCCACTGAAGCCACTGAGATCCCTGTGCCGATGACCTGCTCACAGCTTCCAAAGATGGCCATCAACTCCACAGTAGCAGAGAGAGACTCTCGCTTGCACTTGGGGGATTGACAGCAGTGCTCTCACATTGTGAGCTGAACTGGGCGAATATATCTGCCATTCCAGAAACTGGCAAGAGTGGCCGCAAATACAAAGTAAATGTAGTTATTATGAATGACAAACGTATAACATACATTCAGGTTTGACGGCTAAAGATATATTGATTATATAATTTGATAGAGGGTACTCACATTATTTTATCAGAAATGCTTGGTTGGGAAAAGTCTGGCATATAATCTTGGTCAAGTTTAATGACAGTATTTAAGTTCATATTGAAAACCCTGACTTTTGATTGTAAAGAGATGAGAGTTGATTGAAAATCTAGATAGAAGAAATATAAGTTGCTTTATCTTTATCTCCTTTATCTTAGGAGAAATGTCTCAAAAGTAAAGGAATTCTCCAGTTGCTCTTGATTTATTGTAATTAATTGTCTGTGAGAAGTAATTGAGATATTAAAGAATTTGAGATCTCTAATTTGAGATCTTTTTCTATAAGTTGACTTTATTGTTTTGCTTAGGTTGGAGGTGAATGGAAGCTGATATTGTGCCTGCATTTCTATTCTTCATTAAAGTTTAATGTGAGCAGTTCCAGTTCATGGGATGAGAAGTCCATCACTTTTAACAGTAGGATATGTAAAACCCAACAATAGGAGGAAACCATCAATCTTCCATATTGAGTTGGATTGCTGGCACGCAGGATTGCAGGAACGCATGTTGCGCTCATTGCAATGTGCTTTAATCTTCATAATCCTGAGGTTTGAGGAATATTTCTAAATTATAACCAAGCATTGCCACATAAATTCATTTTCAGCCTATGCGGGAAAATGGCACTCAATTGGAAGTGAGCAGTGTGCATGATGGTGGCTTTTGATTGATAACCCCCACATCCAGCCACTGATTGAAATAGATATTTGCTATGAAGTTGTTTCTCTCTATAATGACCTCATTGCATATTCTTGCCTCAAACCGATCCTCGTTCCCTGATTCATAAGACAAGCTGTGCACTTAGACCACCCAACATTATCACACAAGATTGACGATACAGATGGGAATGCTAGTTAGTTAGCACATGACTTTGATAAACCCACAGCAAGGCTTTGAGGCAAAATGGTGTTTACCCCTCCCTCCATTTGCATACAGGCATATATTAGAGTTGTTGAAGTTAACACATGTATGCATGTGATAAATTAATTATGATTAACACATTATTTTTAAACGGAGTGTTTTTCCACTTCAAGCACTGTATTATGATAAGACATTTTATCTGAATTCTCCTTGAACATACTTTGCGTTGTCCATTTTGCTGTAAAAGGGGATTGTAATCTGTGACTCTGCCTAAAGGGCTACCACATGAATATACCGGAAACAACTCTTTATCTATATGAGCGACCATAAAACGCAAAGTTTCCAGACAATCAGCTCTGTCTTCTTTTATACTTTTAAAACAGCTCATTACATGGCCAATAAAATTAGACCCAGTCAAATATGCTGTTGGACCAGGAGCCAGTTTCATTTATATAGACAAGATAAACACTGAATAAAACCGTCTGCTGTGGTTTAGGATTGCTTGCCTAAGGACCAAGCAGCATCTCACAGTCACATGGCATAAGAGAATGGCTCATTTGCAGGCTCAGAAGACAGCTTTTATGAAACAGCAGGATAGGCATCAGTTTGTCCAGGAATGCTATTAGGCAGTGTAGTCAGTGGGTTTAAGGCAGTATATATGGTCAAATGTCTCCGCATTGTCCAGGACCTCCTCCAGTCAGCTTACACCATAATATGTTAATGCATGTCAATGTACACTCGACGTCAGATGGTGCAGGTATATCTGCTTGTTATATTCAGGCATACTAAGCTAAACTGCATCTGTCATTTATCTTATTTGCAGATTCCTCTGTGAAAATTCTGCTGGTGCAGCAGTCTCCACATAACAATTGAGAACTGAAAAGAAAAAAATCACCTCACAACTTGGCATCTGCTGACAGGTAAGATGAGTTTATATCATACTGAAGTTTTGTGGATATGTATTTGTGTTGAATATATATTTTGTACTGAGTCTAAGCTATTAAAATAATCTTAAAATAACACTTTTGGGGTTTTTGGTGGTTTTGCCGTACATCATGTGATTCTTTTCCCAGCTAATAAGACCAGGATTTCTGATGTAAATGTGACAAGGGGGCTGCAGCTAAATGCTTGTGCCTAACCTTCTCCATCTTCATATGAAGTGTTGTTTCTCCTCTGTTCTCCTTCCTCCCAATCCTCTGTGTCAGGATGACATTTTCTTCCCAAAGGGCACATGTGAGATGAAATTACTCTGAGGTGTCAAACATGTCATTTGTGCATGTTTAAATGCCCAGTTTCAAATGCCAGCACGCACTACTGGAACAGTGCAGTGAATGTCCTGGGCACTTGCATTTCCTGTCACGTTTCTAGTATGTGGTTTAGCCAGAAACATCCAGGAAGTAGAAATATTTAAAAAAAGGACTGTAAATGTGTTTGCAAGAGAAATTGTTAGATTGTGCTCATAAGTTTGCATGTCTCCTTTTTCTTATATGTTGTCTCCCTGAGGATCAATGACTGTTTGCAGCCTTTTGTGACAGTTGAGTCCCACAAGTGGCAAAACATTATATAGCTACTGTGGGAAAGAACTGAAATGTGCAGAGCATGCCAGAAAACCACAGAGCTTACAGTACCTGGAGGATGTTTGTCTGGAACAGCGAGCAGCTTCACAGTTCAGGATAAACTCATGCACAGCTATCAGAAATGGCAGCAAACATTCACTAATGCTCAAGGTAGCAACAAAAAATAGTTTGTGTATCAGTTACTGTTTGATCCTGTGGAATATATGAACATTTTAATGTCAGATAGGGTAATAAGGGCATAACAAAATTTGAAAGAATGACATTTTTACAGTCGCTCTTATTAAAAAAACACGAAAAAAACTTTATGATTCTGCAGGGGGGTCTGAGCACAATTTCACACAAAGTATGGGCACAATTGTATGTTAAAGAAAGAAAAATATGTTTGTTTTCATGCATTTTATGTTTTCATGGCTGCTTTTGTTTTTTCCAATGAAAACAAAATTAAAGGTGGAAAACTCATTATCTTGAGGCATATTAAAAAAGAGAAAATTGGATAGCTCTTTTCTCACATTTTTACCATCTGATCCCTTCCTGAGCCGAGCCCTTCCTGCTCTCTCATCTGTTTCATGCTTCCATTTGTTTCCTAATGTAGTAGACGATGAGAGCTCTCACCCTCCTCTCTCACAGGCTCATCAGTGGAGTGCCTGCACTCCAAATTCTTCCTCCTAATTCAGCCATGCTGCAATTACACACATGCCTAAATGGGGAAAGACATTTGAGTCTTAAAGAGCATCACTTTCTGGAAAGTCACTTTGTATGTTTGTGTGTATGTGTGTTTTTTCACTTTCCAAAGAAAGTGTCAATGTTAAATCAACATGCATTCTAAATTATAAAGCAAACAAAAACGTTAGCTTGTGTTACAGAGTAGGATCAGCTTTAGGTATAAACACGGACAGCAGCCCTCAAACCTCATTGTGAGAAGGTTTACGGTAGAGTGTGGAACATGTGGGATCTTGTGATTGCGCTAGTGTCAACATCTCAGCGGCAGTACTGAACGGATGTTTGAAGACAGGTTTGGAAACTGTCACTGCTCACTTCACCACATTTGGCAACATCATCAACCCCATACTGTACTGAGAGTAAGGTGTTTGTAAAACATGAAGAAATGTGAAGTTTTTTTGTTGATTTCATGTTCTTATTGATTTTACAGTGTACTTTCTGAAATTGCAATGTCAAGATACCATGAATTAACTATAACTAATATAACTAATAACTATATTTAACTAATATAAGTCCTAACTATATATACAGTACTGTGCAAAAGTCTTAGGCACATTATTATTTTCATACCCCAAATGTTTTTTTTAAGCAAGTTATTTATATCTTTTGTTGTAGTGTGAGTAGGAATTATAAGATTACCTTTCCAAACATTCTTTTTGCCATTAATTGTAATAATCCAGTGAGATTTTTGTACGCACAAGGAGACTGACAACAGTCAGTTCTCTGATCTCACAATCATCAAGTCTGTCTGTGAATACATTATGAATCAACAGAAAAACTGAGACAGAGTAAATCCAGAAGAACTGTAGCAGCGTCTCTTAGACACTTGAAGAAACCTGCTTTTAAACCTACAGTGCTATGAAAAGTTTTAGCCACTTGTTTAAAAATGCTGTTAAGTGGGGATGCTTTTAAAAATAATGTCATACATAGATTTTATTTGTGAATTAACTTCTAATAACCAAATCAAGAATATTTTGTGTGACACCCTTTGGTTAAAACCTCTTTTGTCCTTGGTAAACATGCACATAGCTTTTCAGGTAGCTTTACAGGCAGGTGTCTTCAAGTGTCTTGGAGACGCTGCCACAGTTCTTCTGGATTTAGTCTGTCTCGGTTTTTTCTGTTGGTTCAGAATATTTGGAAATGTAATCTAATAATTCCTACTGACACTACAACAAAAGATATAAATAACTTGCTTTAAACCATTTTTGGCTATGAAAATACTAATGCGCCTAAGACGTTTGCACAGTACTGTATATATTTTTTATTTTATATATAAGTAACTATATATATATATATATATAAGTAACTCTTATATATAAGACGTTTCTAAGAAGATGCAAAGAATTCTATTTAAATTGTTACCTTTATTTATAAACTGTTTAATATTATCTGTTGCATTTGTTCAACAATCATGATTTAACATTTTAACAACGTTCCCAAGTACCTCTTTTTAGATAATTGTCTCTCTTTTTGTTTACTTTTAAAACTGATGTTGAGGCTCTGAGGCGTTTTCTCAACGAAATAACTGGCCTCATATTTGCATGACAAATCTGTTCATGATGTTTCCTAACTTATTTCATCCCTTTTGTGACCTGCACATACACAGCAGTGGCAAAAGAATTATTTTGAAATATTACCTCCTGTATGTTTTAATTGATCCAATATATGGGAATGATTAAGCCATTAAAGACACATCTGCCATCCTAATTTCTTTTTAATTTGGAGAGGCTGCATTCTGTAGTAGCTGATCTGACGTTTTAATTAAGTCCATTCTGGGAGACTGATTACAGGCTGAAAGAAGGAAGTTCTGGCTGATGTGCCGTGGAGAACAAGGAGTTGGTCTTTGAGCTCTATTAAACTGACCAACTCACTTTGCTCTGCACCTGAAAGCTACTCTCACGCTCCAGACAGTAAACTGCCTCACTGCAACTCCATTCAGCTCCCCTCCTGCAATCAGAATGCTTATGTCAGGCATAGCAGAGGGCGTTTTGGCTGTGATTATTACTGTGTGGGGGTATTTATGTTGATTTGTGTTCTTCATGGGGTGCATGCTCAATTTTTGTGGGGATTTAGAAGAAATCATCTTTGCAACACAAAACAACATCATAAAAGACAAGAACAGTTATCCTAGCATTTGTGTGCAAAATGATGATTACTAATGTCACATGTGTGTCAGATGATGATAGTGGACACTGACAGTGGTAAAGTCAGTGATTCACATGATTCCTTGCAGCTCACAGAAAGTGTGCTGTGAGATTTTGCATTTAAAAATCAGGGTGCCATGTTGCAGGCTGACAAACAGCCATACGGAACAAACAGCTGATGGCTTGATTAAAAACTTTGTCCTTCAGATCTGAAGAGATGTTTCTGGAGGGCAAGGGAAAGAAATCTGAAATCTCATTCAGCGTTAAGAGCTATTTGAAACCATCTCAACTTCAGAGCAAAAAAAAAAGACAAATCTCCACCACAGTGGAGAACTTGGCTGTGTTGGCTTGTGCACACATGCTATTAGCTACCTGATTTGAAGGTTATATAAAAACTCATTAGTCCTGGCTGTTGTCTGAATAGTGTATAAATGTGTGTCCTGATAAATGACACCACTGATGTTTCTTGATATTTTTGAAATTGAATCTCAACATTGGTAGTTTCGTGTTGGATTTATGTTCTGTAATCTTCTTATTTGGCCTTATTTTCCACATAATTTCAATCATTTTTGTTCCTTTGCGGGAAAAGATTGCAAGAGTATGATAACACTGACAATCAAA
The DNA here is from genome assembly GCA_036877525.1 of Chromobotia macracanthus. Lineage (NCBI taxonomy): Eukaryota > Metazoa > Chordata > Actinopteri > Cypriniformes > Botiidae > Chromobotia > Chromobotia macracanthus. Next base: position 8,142,500 of record JAZGTH010000020.1, on the reverse strand, counting down.
AATGAAAACTAAAACAAATTAAATGCATTTTCAAAGAGTTGATGCAAAATAGAAATCAAGGACAAATGGAAAGTTTAAAGTGCTGTTGAACCTCCACAGTTAGAAAAACATTAAAAGTGTTTTCAGCACTCTGGACAGCTCCTGATGTTTGCTGTAGTGGCGCTCTTGGACTGCTTTGTATGTTGGCTTGCTAACCTGTATGTGCCCTACCAGGGGAGCATGAAAACAGCCTTAACTCTAAACCTAATAAACAGTGTGACCACTTAACTTGATTGTCCGTGTTGCTGGTAGTTGTTAGGTGTGGGATCTAGTGTGGGGGCGGGATCTGTTTTCCAATCAATCAACCAAAAACAGATGAGGAGGAGGGGTTTAGGAAACCTGTTTTTAAAAAGTTTTAAAGAGTTACTAATATTGCAGTCTTTCATATTCTGTTTGTAGTTAAAGTTTATTTATATTTGTATATAACACTGCTGTATGTTTTCTGCTGCCACAGTTATGTAACAGACCTGCAGGATGAGATAATCTAGGCATAAGAGCACTTACTCGACTATAAACGCACCAGCCCACGTTAGAGCCAACAGGGTGATTTTGTTTTGTGACAGAAGCTAAGGTTTGCTATATCCATGGTTACACAAATCAATGGTATTATCCCTTACTGTTTATGATAATGCATTTATTAGAATGGGTCATTTGTGAGGCAGTAACGCTGTACTCAATGAACTGGTTAATGTGCACGAGTCCCCACTCAGTACTACAGACCATTCATCCAGAGTAAATTATTTCACTTTTCATTCACTTTCACTTTTCACCAGTGATTTCATTCCGCTGATGAAAACAGCATAATGGCTGGTAATATGGAATTAAAGAAGCAAAACAAACTGAATAAAAAAAAACACAAGCCGATTGCTGATTGGCTAACAAAAGGGCCTGTGCAGTTCATTCGCTTGTGTGATGCGGCAGGGACATCGTGTCATAGAGTGTGTGTGTCACAAAGCTTTGAGTCATCGAGCACTGAAGTTCATAATGCCGTCAGCCTCACTGATAGATGAGGTCATGTCACATCATTTACCGGGGGCGAATTTTACATCCTGACATTAAACCACAATTGGCTCAGTTAATCGGCGGTATGCATATTTAATACTTCCATTTGCTTAAGGGGAATTTCTGTTTGCTAATAAAAAGAGTATGCCTCAAATAATGTATCCTTTAGTATTCATGCTAGTAATTGGAAAGGCTAGTGAAGGAAAAAGATCAAGTTGTTTTCCAGGGCTGGTCACATCCAAAACATCCAAAAACATTAACAAAATGTTGAGTTTTCATTGTCTAACTTTGTTCAGTTCACTAGGCTGGATTAGCCTGGGGTGAGGATTAGTACATTTAACAAATGATTATATTCATCAATGCTGTTCTCTCGAGCACAAATGTCCAGTCTGTGCCTCTAATATTCTTCTTATTCATCATTTGCTTAAAGGGTTTGTACACCATTTTGTGCATACAGTCTGTGTGCAAACATTTTCAATCATAAATCATGATTCATGTTTATGCTATTTTGTATTTTTAGTATTACATTTACCAGTTTTTGACAAACTCAAACCTTACACAATGCAGTCATCAAGGGCACACTTAGCTTTACCTGAAGATCTTGCTATTTGCCCACAGACATGGGCTGTACCACTGGCTGTACAGAAAGGGGTGTGTTTAACACCATTATATGGAAATTTTTAGATTTGTCAGCATCTGAACAAGGCTATATGAGACTTAGGGATCTTTGTGGATATCACACAATGACACTATTTATTCACTCTTTATTTCTATTGCAACCACACTTCTTTTCCTTACATTCATCATGGAATTACATTATCACACCTTTTTGGATGAGTGTGAATTGAACAGGTAATTGTATATGTCTTTATTGCCCTCTGCTTTTAACATTTTCAGCTCTGCCAAGCTCTTTTTGTTTCCATTTGTAAGAACACAGTGCATTACATGCACCATTATCACATACTGAGTAAGACAGGACCTGTGAGGACTGTACACACATACACACAAATCTATATTTATCAGGTAAGCCAAAGTTAAGACAAAGTTGATTGCGTTTAATAAAACACACTTATGTTTATGAATTAGTGCATAAACCTTCATTGCTTGTACAGGTTTTAACTTGGAGTAAAAGAATATGTCTGGTTAAATATAATTTGCAGAGCTAATCATGTTTATATTAGACAGGGTAGGCAATTTGTTCAAAGGTAGCTTGCTATTGCTAGATCTCCAAATATGCCTCTCCTACATTTACCCTACCTTTTACCCGGATTGTCAGACATGTTGAAATCAAAGGCTCACATTTACCTGAAAGGCAATAACAGACACCTAACAACATGACATGACTCTTGACAACAGACATTTCTCAAAAATGTATATATATGCTTATCCTTCTTAGTATTATACTAATTTTATGAAAAAAGTAAAAAAACAAAGAGTAAAGAGTACAAATTCAAGAGCAAATGGTCACATAAAAAGAATATGTTCACAGAGTGTGGTGTCTTGAGAAAGAAAATAATTTTAGTTGATAAAATACTATTAATTAATTGTTAGTAAAAACAAATAAATGAATACACTTATAAATTATCCTAATTATTTCTCTTACTCAGATCTATTAGATATGAACCTGCAGTAATTGGTAAAAGCTGACCTAGTACATTACTTGCCTTAGTTGGAGCTGATGTGACCAGCACATGAAGGTTTAATGGCTTTGTGTCTGCTCATGAAAAACTGTGGGAGCAAAAGGACTCATTAATGATGCTTCAGTAATGAAACACTATTCAGCCACAGTTTATTTCTTCACAGTGTTTTTATGTTTGGTATGGGCTTACATCTAAAAACCCTCCTGCTTGTTAACTCAATGCTCTATCAGTGTGGGCTGAGATTTAGCACAAGGGTGTGGCAATGTTTCATTCAACAGAGTCTGGCTATAGATGGAGCTCTCAGTCAAAGGTAGGGTAATATGGTGGAGTTAGTGGTAGGAAGGCAAATGGTAGGAAGGCAACCTTTTTAAATGTTTTATTTGTTTGTTTGTTCGTTTGTTTATTTGCTTGTTTTAATTTGCTTTATTCATTTGTTATCCATTTATTTGACATATTTTTAGCAGTCATTAGAAGTTATAATGCCATGGTCGACCAGTCCAGAATTAAAGAGCTGTGTAATAAAGTGAGAGTGCAGTTTTCATACAGTAAAGGATCAAGCCTTTTCATAGATATACCTCCATGTTCTAAAAAGGTTTGATTTAGAAGTATCCACACTATTAATCTTTACACTCTCTCAAGAAATGTGATTTTGCTGACATTATTTTCATAGTTTGGCCTTCGTAGGACTAGGGCTGGATGTGGAAGTATTCATTTAGTACTCCTCTCTGCTCTGATAAGAGCTTGAGTTCCGTAGCTTAGCGTGAGCTATGGCCTGTTAAGTAAGATTGAGGGCAAGTGCTTTGAGCATAGATTGCTTTCGGGAACAGGGCGTTTTGTCTACTAAACAGCTGTCTGGATTTATTCCTTACATATTCATGCATTTTTTATTAATGGCTAACCAGGGAACACTTGGGTCCTCCCGTAAAGTATTCTACCTTGATAAATGTACATATGGAATTGAAAAAAATAGGGATACATCTCCAAATAACAACCAGGCTGGGTTAATGTTAGCTTGTATGACATAGTTAAGCGAATGCATACCACTTCGGCTGACAATAAATTTCAATATTATTCCTAATATTAGTCTTTTACATCTTGATAGATAGATATATAGACAGACAGGCACACAGATGTTAATTATTAATGATATATACATTAATTTTCTTCTATATATTTATGTGTGTGTGTGTGTGTGTGTGTGTGTGTGTGTGTGTGTGTGTGTGTGGAAAAGGAATATTTATATGTAATTCTATATTCGTACAATATGGATATGAAAAATGACTTTGTGGTTGTAAAAACCACTCTGCTCAACAGCCAAATCAAATAATGGAGTTTTTTTTTTTTCAAATAACAGCTCGGCTGGGTTGTCCTATATGTCACTCAGATTCAAATAATCTTTTTCTGTTTTACTGTAGGAAGGGAATCCCTTCTGAAAGTATAGTAAGTCTAGTCACACTGTTATTTTGTATAGATCTAATTGCTGCCAAAACAAATCATAGCTGAGCAAGTCATATTTCATTTTTCAAGAGATTTACAACTGTACTTTAAAACAGTTCACTACCATAACACAAACTTGGGTTTAGGATTTTATTGTTGGATACGAGTGGCTTGTGGATCTTATGAAAAAGGTACAGTACAGTTTTTAACAAATACTCTGGTTAATAGGGGTATTATGTTGTTAATCTTAACTTTGAGCTTGCACACTGTAGAATGAAAAAAGTAACTGACAGTAGTGTTGAATGAGGAAAAGTGTTTTGAGGGCTGGTGAAATAGTGTCCATTACAGAAAACAAATGGTGATTTACTCCACAGAGGTCACAGGCTGAACTTCTGACATTACACAGGGAGAGGAGAGTGTGTTTGAAAGTCAGGTGCTTGGAAACAATCACCTGCTTCTGCAGCAATCTTACACAAAATGGCCAAACAGCCCAGAATGTGAAGTAATCAGAGGCAGACGATTCGTCATGGCAACAAGACATTGAACACTCCTAGAAGAAAAACCCTCTGCCAGGACCGACCCTCAAGACCTCCCTCTATGTTTTTACTTTCTTTGTTTAGCAAGACTTTCTTTTAGCGTAACATTTACTCAAGTAAAATCACTAGAGGGAATTTTTGAGAAATGAATTGTTCCCACTGATAATGTTGTTTATTTGCATGTGCTATCTGTGTTGTTTTAGCCCCAAATTCACTAAGGGAATTATGCAAATGAAGTAACACAAACACCAATTGTAATACTGTTGTGACAGTACCCCATAGCTGCATCAGCAATTTAAAACCCCAAAACGATACTGCACAGGATATATGCCCGGTTACAATGCTCATTTTTGTCATTTGATGAATTGTTGCCATCAATAGATAATGTACACAAACATCTCAACTTAATATGTCTGTATGTTTTATGTGGGCAGTAATGACAGTATGTTAATTGCAACAGCCAGATAGTGCTGACTGTTGTGAATCAGACACAGTCTATAAAAGGCAAAGAATTACTATGACAATTTAAATACAGCGTAGGGCCATTTCACCACATTTAGCACTTGGTTAAGATTGAGTGTGGGTGGTTAGTAAAAAAGACACTTTATTTTATTGAAATACTGTGTTCTGAGTGGCACAGTTTAGTAAATGCATACCACTTCATTTGACAATAAATTTCAATTATTTTTAATATTCGTTTTTCACATCACATGAGATATAGATCTGTATGTACGTATGTATGTAACTGTATATGTAAATCTACAGTTTAGACTTTGTGGTTGTAAAAAGCACTATGCTCAACAGCCAAATCAAATAATGGAGTTTCTTCTACTGTCTGCTTGGTCTGTTCGTGTTTGAAGTTCACTGGCCTTTTTGTTGAAGCACCAGGCTTTTCCTTGCAGATTTGTCCATTTATTTGTTGTCATACACAATTTACAACTATCCAGCTTTTGTTTGTTTGCGTGTCAGCCCAAAGTCTTGCTGGACTATGGTGTATGTGCTCTGCTGCCTGTTTTAATTTTTGGTTAGATTAGCTGCCTGTGTCCTGCCTGCAGTAAAATAGAGGGGGTAGGGGGGTGGGTGTCCTGCCCTAGTCCAGTGGCAGACCCTACAACGTGGCTGTTAAGTGACATCTGTTGTGATTTTCCTGCAGTATAGTCCCGCGGTGCCCCATTCGATCTCTGATATTTGCCTCTTTGTGGTTGGTTAGACTTCTTACTGTGCAGTATTGTGGTTGGACTGCCTGCGCTGTGCTGGCAAAAAATTCTCTCTCTTTCTATCTCTCTTTTGCTTTCTCTATTTACCTCCCTCCATCCTCTTTTTGACTCCCCACTGGTTTGTGAAAGGTCAGCTTTCCACCACGTGACAAGACCTCCATTTAAACTTCACAGTTTAAATAAGATAATTTATTTATTTAAATATTAAATTATTTTTACTTCCTGTATTAAAGAATCCAACACTCCCTTCTCATTCTGAATTAAACAAAACGGACAGTACAAGCTAGATATTCACTCCGAAAAGGGTAAATGACTTCTGTGGACTTCATTGTCTTCTGTTTTTCGTAACTCACAGTAGTTTTTACTTCAGCCCCAGCCAGATACACAGAGGTATAAATGTCAATGATTTCCATGTAAACACCACTGCAGGGCTTTAGGAGCCTTCCTGTCTTTTTCTCCTGTCACATTTTCTTTTCTCATATCTCGTTGTTTTATAGCGTGTTTGTGCAGGGGCTGTAGAACCTTTCCACACTGGGCTATGTTTATTCAAACTGGCTTAAACTAGGTATTATTCTAACTGTAATCAGTATTACAATCTCAGAACTCATTGTACCATCCTGCCCTGTGGGGGAACTGTGGAGGGGTGGAGAGAGGGTAAGCGCTGTCCATCCATCACACTGAAAAAGCGGTAGAGGTCATAAGATGCCATTTACCATTTTTCAAATTTTAGCGCTGCCATGGCTTACGCCTTTGAAAGAGAATTTTTATCTATAAAATGTCAATCAGAAGGATGTCTGTATTTCCTGTCTGACAGCTTCTTATCACGGCAGCTCGGGCAGGGACAGACAAAAAAAATGCATCTTTTTTTTTGTGAAACCAGCCATTACATGACATCTTAAACTTTCTGTCAAATTTACTAAACAGTTCTGGCCCCTCTGTGTAAGGCATTTCAGTGCTCCAGTGCTAAAATCCATGCCACTAATCACCTGCAATCCAATCTGGTGTGGCATTGCGCCTTGCATATATAAACAAACACATTGTCATACTTTCCTGCCCAAACATGCCTCCTTTCTGTAAAATTACTAAATTTTGCTTATTATAGATTGTGCCTTACTTACATAAGTCATTTCTTTACATTTGCCTGTTGTAATTAACGTAGCGCCATTAACAACCGTAGAATGCAGACAGCGTGCAAAAGTTTGTTTGAAAGAGGTGTTTGTGCATACGATCTATAGTGATCATGGCAGCAGTAATTCATCAATTGGTAATCAAATGATGGAGAGGAGCCCTACAGATGAGTAGTGCAGGCAAGCACACTTCTGGCATTTTAAAGAGCTGATTCAGATGCCTAAATCACAGTGGTGGAGCGAGACAGCAGTACCGTCCCTGTAAACTATAATAGATCACAGCAGTCTGTTGCATACTTCACAACCTCACACTCAGAAACCATGTGCAAGAGTGAATTACTGAATTATGCTGCATGAATTGCATTCAGCATTAATTGTTTGGGTGAGTTTGTGCCTTTACCTGCATGATTCCATAAGTGAATCAGGTACACATAAACAAGGCTATCAGTGACTGTAATTTATTAGTATATGGCCCCTCTGCTTTTATTCCTTTATTAAATTTCTTTGTCTTTCATATAACTATAAATACGACTTGTATGTTATTTTGACACAATTAAACACTCTGCATACAGTATACAATGCCATTATTGTTTGTCACAGATTGACAGCTTTTTCATCAAGCACAACAGATGGTGTGAGTGGCAGCCTTCTGTATGCATTTATATTAAGACTAAGAACATTTATTACATGACAGCTAAATGCTTTGATGACAAATATTGCAATGAAATGAATATAGAAAAAACTGAAATACTGTATGTAAATATTGTTGAATAATGTTATTATTGGCAATGCAGGCAGGACAGTCTCACTAAGCCCCTTCCACAATATCTTGGAATATGCGAGAAACACTATTAAATGTTTTGCATACCTGGTAAAATGTTACATTTTAATGTTCTAAAAACTGAGCTACTTTGTGTTTATAGCTGTCTCATACACTAGTGCCATTTTTCATTGTGGCAATTTTGTTACTTAAAATCCTAATTAATTTGTACTCTAGGTTTACTTATTTGTACCCATATGCACAAATTCTTTATAGTTCATGTGCAGAAATGAAGATGCCCTGTGTGATCACTCTGTCTTTGGGCCTTCAAACAGATGGTGTGTTGTAGTTGCATTTGACACACAGTTAATACAGCAGATTTGCTCAAGCAGATACACTCATACTGAAGCCCGGAGCAACAGAGCTCAAAATGGACCCTCCAAAACATCTCATCACAGTTTGTACCATAGGCTGTGAGTTTGAAGAGGGTGTGAAAGAATGAAGGGGATGGAGACAGGGAGAGAGAGTATCGATCACCTGTCTGAATCAAGGACAAATGGCAAGTTAACAAAACATGACTCTACTCATATACGGTCAGATTAGCTTCTCAAGGATCATCAACCAGACAGTTGTCCTTTATAGGAAAAAAACTACTGTAATCATTTCAGTTTCAACAAAGCTGATATGTGTAAAATAAAACTCCCCCTATTCTAGCAGAATGAACTGTAAGTGTACCATTCTTAGGCTAATTTAATGGAAGTTCACTGTGGCTCTGTGGTGCTATCAATACATTGTTCTGTTTCTTTGGGTGTTACAACCAGCCCAAGCAACCTTGGGCCAACCAATGGTGTGGGTTTGGGGTAGGGCTATTAGTTTGACCTGTTTGAATACTAATTATATTTGATGAAGTTAGTGGAGCAGAAACGTTACATTTCACCTTTAAGACAGTTAATTAAAAGCATGTGTTTGAAATTCATAGCATGAAAATCAGACAACAGCAGTCAGCAAAGAAACTCCATAGCTATTTTTATTCTATCTATATGTGAGTGTATTCTGCGGTTATTATTATAATCATTTTATTTAATTCAAACAAGTCAAGAGAAAGCATGCAGTAAATGGATAAAGTACAAGGAAGCCAACCAAAAATTCTTTATATTAATCATCTTTAATATACGTCAAAATGTAATGTGCATCTATTTACATATCCAGGTCATGGCCACTATGTTTTTCAGCTTTCTAACAAGTGATCATGTAGATTTCATTATTTAAAACATTCTCCAAACTGCCGTGTTTCAACCAAAATGTAGCTCCACAGTAGCTCCAAAAAGCCATTTTTCATATGTATATAAATGTCATTTCTCAGCGGTAAAGGAATTTGTGTATCAGCTAGAATCTACAACACAACAGGGAAACATAATGTGATATTTCTATTAATCACTAGCTGCTTTTGATGAATGGTCTGTTGTAAATTCAGGTATGGATATTTAAATGTACACATCCGTCATTGTGTCAGTCAACTACTAAGATGAATCTTTACAAGCGAACAATTTGCAGTCCGCTGTCCTCATCAGAAACAACAAAGGCTTCCACCGATTGCTGCATATAGATTACACTCCAAGAAAATACACGAGGCACTTCAAAAGACTTCTGCCAAGTCGTTGCTTTGTGTGAATTTGTTTAAATTAAGGTTTGAATTGTTCGAAAAATCCCTAAACACAATTGTGTATTGCATTTGAACATATTGTTTTGCAAAAGCACACATTTTTAATCATTATTTGAGAATTAATAGTGTTCCCTATAATTCATTTAATCTTTCTAACTCTATCTATTTATCTGTCAACTTTTGACTGACAATACAAAAGGCTTAAATCTCTTAAATCTCAGTGACAGCAATGTATTTGCATAAGATTTTGTTATTTTTGTGTGCCTAAGATTTTTACTATACCCATCTTGTCACCCCATTAAAATGTAGTCTTAAAAACAAGAAGTCTTGTTATTTGCAACAGACATGCAGGAATCTTTTGAGTCGAATAAGTTATTGATCCAAAAAAGCAGTAAAGCTTTCAGAAGAGGATGTTTTCAATTTCACTTGAGGATAAATACGCCTGTGGCACTATCAAAGTCAGCCAATGTGACTAGCTCTCCTTGTCATCCAGACTGATAAAGTTTCCTTTCCAGACTTTTTACGGACACTTCTGAGAGACATACTTTCCTTTTGTCATTGATTAAATGCGCCTGTATCGAGAAGAGGATAGGTCGTGTCTCCTTTAATATCCAACAACATTATTATGCCTTTAATATCAACAACATTATTATGTGCAACAATTTATATAGTGCATCCGTTGCACAACATTTATAAAGTCATAAAAACAATTCATTAGTGCCTACGGGATTTCTTTGGAATTCCCCTCCAGGGCATGAAGTAATAGCTGTAATCCTGCGGTAATGAGCCCATACCCCCCACCCTCAAACCCCAGCACTCCCAGTTAAGCTGTGCTTTTGTTTGCGCTGGTTACACAGACATTATCATGTTGGAGCCGATGTAACATCCAATGTGCTGCGCTGCAAGCCTCGCTCACAATTCTTTCTGATTGCAGTGATTCACTCGCTAAATTAGTGACATTTCTCTTAATGTGTTTCTTGCTTCCAGCAACAAAAGCTCGTTTTGCATTCCAGTTTGCATGGCACTTCATGTAAAATGGCTGCGCCTACGCAGGCGTAGCAACTGAGGATTCTGATCGTCATAGTCAGCCAAAATGACAAAAAGCACAAATAAATGGCAGAAGGGCAGTAAATGAGATATAGAAGGCAAGCAAAAAGTAGGCAACAAACCCAGATGCAACATGCACCAAATCTTGCGTGTGAAATGGAACCAAGTGAAAGTGTTGCGTGCTGGCTAAATCCATTGCTGTGTCTTTATGGGCTGTGAGCAGAGATGTTGCAGGGTGCTGATACAGACAAGCTGCATGGAGAAACTGAAGCGCTTCAGTAAGCTGCTTGCCACCTCTCATTATCCACATGGCACACATGCAGGGGAGGGCACCGGGGCACCTTGCATCTTGTGTGAGAGCCATTGCACCTGTTATGAATCCCTTTCTAGCTAACAACACAGTCAAAGACAGGAGCCAGGGGAAAATAATCAATTGCTTTCAAAAACATTTGTTTAAACTCATCATTTGCATGTACACCCTTGAAATCAATACTCAAGCACCATTAGTACACCTTTGAGATTAGTACTGATTTAGACCATTTGGGAAATTCGTCTCAGGCAGTTTTTGAGTTTTCGTTACACACATGAATCAGGACTTGCATCTGGCAGACGGCAGCAAAAAGGATTTACATGTAACTCCATTTGTGTTGTCTCTCCATGACTCTCGCCTGTCTGGCATTCCTATTTTCCTTCTCTGCGTGGTCCTGCTGTGCTAATGCTTTACAGAAATAGCCTGTTTTATAAGCCCCAACAGAATAGAACCTGGCATGCATTCGATACTCCCAGCAAGACCAGGGCTGCCTTTGTCTCAAAGATGGAATTCTCTGTGGGTTCTTTATGGCATTAGCTTCAACAGTAGGTTATTTTCCAGTAAAGTCTGAATATATGTGTGTATCTTCAGGCATGAAGTGCCGGAAGGCCTAAATTTCAGGTCTTTCAGCCAATGATATGTGACAGTCAAGGTCGCAGACTAATTAAATGCTGTGCTAACATTGTGTTTTTGTGGTCATGAATGAATTGTCTTTTCTATTAATCTTTTATGTTTCACTGATTGACTGTGCAGTATGACAAGCATAAAGTATTAAGGAGTGTTTCATTGGCTGGACTACTAGATGGATGTGGACATGGAAATTTAAATCAAGGATAACAAGGTCATAAACGACTGTATTTTTGAACAAACTGGTTGAGTGAATGATTCAATTAGTTATTTAATACCACAAAGACAGTCACTGGTTGACACTGGTTGAGTGATTTAGCGTAGGATTCAAGTCACTGTGATGAATATAAATTGTATGGGGCTGAAAAACTGCAGTCCTGCAGTTATTTCCACAAGTGTTGCCTACCAACATTTTATATGACTTCTGGGTGACCTTCACGTATGAAGGGAGCTATATTACAAAATTAAATTGCATACACAAACTGGCACTGTCTGCCATTGGGTTTATTAAAAAATGGACATACTCAAATAAAATGACCATGACACAAAGGCATTTGGACTGGTAACATATACATGCTGTCAGCCATAAGTTTAGCACCGTGTTTCTGGAACATGTTTGTTCCCATGCCGAGTCCCTTGGAAAGTGTAATCAGAAGGTTCCCTAAGGTTGTGCTGGAGGTGAAATGTCTCCAAGTGCCTCAATTACTTTTCCCACAGCCTCTGGTATTGCAGTCTCATGTCACAGGATATGAGGTCTAAAATGCTTTGACAATTATGAAACAGTTCAGGCTAATTTAGATTCTACTGTGGATTAGAGAAATTAAGATAAATGTTTTTAATTGTAAGAGACACGTCAAAGACACATTTGGGATCAAATAATCACATAATATAAGATTATAGGAAATTATACAGTATGTTCTCTATGCTCCTGCTATAACAGTAAAATATTATATTTATTATTATATTAAATATAATAAAAAGTGTTAACACTTAAGTGTTTGTCATGTTTTCTGAACATGTATATGATGAAGTTAAAGTCAATTGGGACACCGAATGATACAACAATCGCATCATCAGTGACTGTAAGATTAATGGCAGCAAAAGCAATTAAGCATCTCTAACGCTGCTGTTTGTGTAATTACATACAGCATCAGAGACAAAAGCTACAGTGCAGGAACAATCCATCAGTGCACCAGAGTGCTGGAGAAAGAGAGAGAGAGAGTGATGAGTTTTGACATTGAACAGTATTAATGCACTGCATTTAACTTTGAGCACTCAGTGCCAAATTTACTACACAATTTGCCTGTATTTTGAATGCACTAATGTTACAATCCGCTCACCAAATGAGTGGAGTGTTTACAGAACTAGGAGAAAAAAAATCAAGTGCAGATTTTTGTGCCTAATGCAGAGGGAAAATGCCAGAAAACATCTCTGCCCATCAAGCTAATGCTGCTGTAGTGCAGCGGCTGGGTGGCTTGTCCCAACTTCCATAAGACGCTCCACAATTTTGGAACATTGCAGTGAAATGGCATACACTGATCCCAATGTTTCAGATGTAAATACTACTGAGAAAGAAAATAAACAAACATTATTGTGAGAGTATTCTTTACCCCACATAGGTTTCCAAGACGTGTGGTGTTTCCTGTTGGAACGTTTAGCAGATGTTTTAGTTTACCACTTATGATTTTGAGTATTTGTTAATATTTGTTTTTTAAATGCTTATCATATGTTTAACAACCCCTGAGCAGCAGTTTTCTAGTCATCTAGTCAATACAGCTCCTGCTGACTTGAATTGAGAAAGACTGATATGTCTAAAACTTAAGATTACATTTTAAAAACCCAAGAATTCTCACAACAATGGTGTATTTTATTTTTAGTATTTTTCAGACAGCCTAGCTAATGCACATATGCAAAAGCAAAAGTTATTTTGCTCTTTTGATTAAAAAATTGTTGAATTTGTCCTATAACCTTTGTTGCGGTTTCTCTGTGGTCAAGGACAGTACCTGAAGAAGTATGATTTTAGGATAAGATTTTATCTTATCTTATCTTACCTTACTTTTTTGTTTTACACTGCTTCAGTTTTACTACAGTGTGTCCAAATATCGGACATATATTGGACAATTGTGCTGTTTTTAGTTTGCAGAGGCTGCCCAAATCAATAGGCACTCCTTAATATGCTCTGCACTCGCTGGAGAATAACTAGCCTAGTATTCTGTCTCCTTAGCTGCACTCTGGTTTTATCTTACACACCCTTTTGTCATTCTTAATTTGTGAGGACAGCACAGAGTCAGTGCAGGCATCAGTAAATATTGTGTTTTCAAGATAGCATTGTAAGAGTGAATTTTATTTACTGAGGGCTGAATCTCGGGCGAGTGATCGGCAAGTGTCCAGGTGAAGCTCTGGGATCAATTAGCTTTACAGATCTGTCCACAGACTTTATAACTGATCCATTCCATTTCAAATACCTTCATTATTATTTATGATTATTTATGACTGCGGAGAGTGTTTACATCAGTTCTGACATGGTAGCAGTAAAAAAGATAAAAGTATGGATGGATGGATATAATTACATAAATACATTACATATATCTGAAACGTGATGAGAAGTGTACTTTCATGCATGTGTGTACTATACAGTATATACGTTCCCAGACGGTATAAATAACCTTGCTGGAATCTGAATCTGAGGGCTCATCAGCTCCTGTGGATGGCAGAATCTCCACTTATTGCACATTTCAGAATCTCTGTGGATATATACTGCGGTAATAACATTTTTACAAAGCCTCTGCTGGTTGTGACATCTCTACAGTTGCACAGTATATACTGTAGCATTATATGCCCAGCTTTAATAGAGAGATATTCAATAGACCCTTCAGAAAAATAAGCACATTTCTTACAAATATTGTTGCCATATTTCAATAGGAATTCAAAATGCACTCATTCTGGAATGTTCCTGATGTCCTTGCTTCAGGCTGGTATCCAGAGAAGGAGGGAAGTGAGCAGAACGCAAGCAGTTTTAGACTTTATTTAACTGACAGAAGAACAGGGTCATCAACCAGGGTTCTGTAGGATTCATCTGATCTGTGTACTTAATTACTGTCCTTCCATTCATTATTTATTTGCTGGACTGGACCTGTTTAACCTCTGTGCTCTTCAGCAGAAGCTGAATTAAGACTGCAGTGAGATAAGCAGGGACATACACTGAGAGAAGGTGATTTACACACACACTTTCTTATATAACTTCTCAACTGAAATGTTTTAAGTTGGGGCAAAGACCCAGCTTATTATCAGCATGGGCTCTTAATTAGTCCTTGACTTTGCCCTACCAGTTTTTCTTTGTCTTTATTTTTTTCCTTGCAAATGATTAAATCTTTAAACACATTTTTTTTATTTAAATGCACCTGCTCTTGATGTAGATATCTGTTCAGCCTTTAAGTGATAAAGTTTCTCATGCAACGCCATCAGCTACCCTTCATTGAGCAAATGCAGTTGTTTTCTGGAAGTTCTTCAGTGATGTCTCTTTGTTATGCTTTCTGATGGAGAACTTTCATGGTCAAACTTTCAGACTGTTGCCATGGTGATAACGACAGTGGCTTGAATGATCATCTCAGCAGGCCAGAAGTATTCTTAATTTGACAGTTTTTCTGGCCAGAAGATTATTCTTAATTTTTTTCTTCAAATTATGTACTGTATTTAATAACACAATGTTTAAATGTCATTTGTTTTAAACAAAACCCTTTCATTTCTCTTGCATAGCTGAGGTGAAATACTGACATGTTTATCACGTTAATGTGTGAAATATAACGTGTTTCTGGATGATGACAAATGAACATATGATGTGTGAGAAAATCCTTTTCATAACTTCATTTCATCCTTTATTTAGCAAGAAGAGCAGATATTCAACAGACATATGTTACACTCTTAATTTTGTTTACGCTTACTCAGGATTGCTGCTTAAACTGGAAGTAAGCTTTTAAAATCACAGTAGACTTTTGTAGACATGGCGCCACTCCTCTTGTTTGCATCAAAGAATGACTCACAGGCTTAGATTGGTGCATGCCTGAGAGGGAATGGCCACTCGTCAGACTGAATAATGAAGTAGCCCTGGAAAAAATTGGGGTCATATGCAATAAGCTTTAATTTCGAAAATAAGACAAAATATAAACAGCTGTGTGATGATGGAACATTATGAAAGTATGAAAGGGGATGAATGTGTGTGTGGGTGTGTGCATGGGTGAGGGAAGTCTATGTCATTCATTTCTATGTGATTATTTAGGTAAAGTAAAAGTAATTGCCACAGCTGCTCATAGGGAAATCTAGAAATGTCAGATGACGTTTAGTGCTTTGAGGAAATGCTTTTAGTGACTCACTGTATACATAGCACAGGAAATACCACTGAAAAATGGCAAATGAGATAAAATCCACTATTTGTTCCCAATTGATGGCACTTATGAGATTGTGGCCTGCCAATCTATTTTATCAGTCTATTACTCAGTAAACTCAGACAGTTGTAAGTAGATGATCTATAAGGATTCCAAAGCATATGGGTATTTTTTATCATATGTTTCAGTACACACACAGCTAAATGTATGCATCCACAAATATTATAGAGTTGTTTTTGAGATGCTTTTCTCAGTACAGATTCTTTGAAACCATTTGTTTTGTCAAAGCGCTATACAAATAAATGTGGTTTGAATTGAATGTGAATTCTCTGCAATTAAAATATTCCTAAAGTATACTGGAGTTAGGCAACAATGTGACTTATCACCTTACTTTCGAAATTCAGTTTAGTAATTCTGATCATTTCACTTCTAATCTATTTCCTGTTTACACCTACACACCAATTTGCACAAGAGGCTCTGATCCCACATTAACAACCCATGCTTAAACATACAATAACACCTTAAAATACACAGTAAAATATGTAGCCTGTATTACATTAGAGTTTCAATGGCGATGGTAGCACCCTAGTGGTTAAATATATCTCTGGTTTGTCAGACACTGACCAAGGCTGTTGCTAAGCTTATTGATTTATTAAGTAGCTTGAGGCGAGCCTGAGTAACAGCGTCTTAAAGAAAATGCAGAGGATCAGTGCTTAGCAGTGCTTTGTTAACCCGTGTTAAACAAGCTTTGCACTAAGGCCCATCACTCTATGCGGATCTACGAAGGGAACGGCTTGAACCTTTTCACTGTTTTTCTGTGTTAAGAAAAAGAGATGGAAAAAGATGGTCCTCAGCTGTTAACACACACACACTTACACACTTCCTCAGCTCTCTTCAAAGCTGGCTTCAATTAGCATGGAAGGCTATAGGTCAGCATCCATTTGTGGTAATTGCATGTATTTACATGGCTGATGTGGGGAAAATTCAAAAGGTGGTGATTTCTTTTAATACCGTAAATGATGAAGTTGCAAATAGGCCTCTTAACTGTAACAAATTATTGGGAGGAAATTGAGGTAACTTCCCTTCAACAGTAAGAATCACATGCATGGTTATGAAACCATCCATGCTAAAGTTGGGTGTAAAGGGTGAGTCTCAAAAGTGCAGTGAGTCTTCATTTCCACATGTAATTATATGGAACATACAGTAAAACATAATTACACCTGACATGTATTTTCACACTAACTGATCTCTTTCTGGTCTTTTTCTATGTTGCAACTAGGTGATCATGTCCATTATCAGAAGTATTTGCACAAATCCTGTATATTCTGACTAAAATAAAAACATGTTGTTATAATTACAGTATTTAATTGACAGTTATCCAGATGTTAAAACACATGTGCACAGGCACATGGGGTTCTGCCTTACAGACCTTAACAAGTTGAACGGCAACCAGTTTGTCACACTTACATCTGCTACAAGCTAATAAGATAAGCTATGTAATTGACAGGATATTTATATGGCCTCCATATGTGTATGCCAATATCATACATCTGCTCCTTATGTGACTGTTAATGATATATTCATGGTAGATCCTAATGAAGAGATGTGAATTGTAAGGAATTTGACAGTCCTGGTCTAATTTTAATTCCACTTAATTCTTTAATTTTAATTTATTATTTTATATTTTTAATTTATTATATTTTTAATTTATTATATTTATTATTTAAATTAATTATTTTAAATTATTTAACTTAATTATTTTTGTTTTGAGATAGATTCCAAACTCTGTTGTTTACTTAGTAGATTTGAGAGTACAGTTGAGGTTATTGACATTGTTTTGGCAGGTTCATATCTTTGAACAGATTTGTTTGATGATTCAGATTTTTGGCTTTATAAGTAAAACATAGACTGTCTTGTTTTCTTCCACGGTGAGCAAAATCAGAGATCCCTCCTCCCTTCTCCCTCCTGCCAAGCTTAGATAAAGCAAACTGTCTTCAGGTGCAAACCCTCCATCGACAACTTCCATCTCAGAAGGCGAGTGCACTGCAGGTTTTTTAACACCATTGCAGGTAGAAAAGTGTGATGATTCTAGGAAGCATAGCTGTAGATAACATCCTCTTGCAAGTAAACGAGCAATCTTAGCTACTCTCACTAATGCTAGACCTCTCAAGGACACTCTCATTAGAGAGAAATTAAGTCATGCACAACCCATTAACATCGAAGCAATCAGTCTGGATTGATGAGCAGCCAAACATGTATGTTAAAGAATCTGTCACCCACCTGCCATCTGGTGGGGGAAGGGACAACAGCCAAAGCATGCAACTGACTGAAACACAATAGAACAAATACTGTCTTCCCTGTATCTACCGTATCTTCCTTACATTTTACTGAATAGCCACAGCAACAATTATGGACTTTTTATTATTATTATCAATAATATGAACAAGTTATTACAATTATTATTTTTTTTAGGTAAAATTACTACATTTAGTTTTGTTATATTCTCATTTCCCAAGCTTTAGTGACTGTGTGTCCATTAAACTGAACAAAATGAACAATAAAGCTCATATTTACACAGTGTCTACACCTGTTAATTATAACAGGAAGGTTCCAGATTTGCTATTTGCATTTACTTGCAGTGTCAGTGTTATACCAGCTACATTGCAAGAGAGCATAAAGAAGATCTTGTGAATCCAAAATCATAAAACATTACATTATTTTTGCTTTAGTTCTGAGCTTATTTTTAAGTGCCATGTGATGTTTCTTGAGTCACAGCAAACAGAAGTGAAACAAAAAACACATCAGTGAATCAGACCTTTAAACCTTACACATTAAGACCAGTTTGGCATTACTGATATGCCCATAACCTGCTTAATTTCCCCAAAAGATACAAAAAAATAAGCACGCTATATATACAATAGAAATATGATCCAGTTCCAAATATGAGCTGTGAATATTTTTGTCATCATTTTATTGTTTAAACCATATGTACATTTTGGAAGCTTTGATTCGCTGGACTAGCCATCAAACCGGTGGACCAATGCCACACTGGCCCTTTTGTGGCCTGCCCCTGGTTAAAAGGCAGATTTGACTTTCATCCATCTGTTTTTGTGTATCTCCCTGTGGAGAGAGAGCATGAGCACAGGATGAATGGATAAATGGAGGCAACCTGAGTAAAGTATCATGCCATAGGCAGAACAGATGACTCAGTAGCTTTACAGTTTTGGAGGGGTGATACACTAGTCAGGAACCCGAGAGAGCGTTCAAAAGGAGAATAAGAAACCTGAGAGGGGTGGATAATTTTCAAACCGGAGCACAGATTTAACACTTTCATCTCAGCCCATCAATCAGGACTGCCTTTCACAGAGGTGTATTATCTCACTGTAATATAATAGGCTCAGAACGCAGTGAGGGGTCTCCCTGTACAACAGTTGCCTTCAGTAGAGAGTAAGGCAGGGATCTTTAGGTTTGTGAGATGTTTCCCTCCAGCTGTAGATTTTTATAATGCTTTTGTTTAGATTTGGAATTCCAATTTTGGTCAGACTATAATTTGGCAGTAAAAAGCGGAATCTCTTATAAATGTTGATCTCTAAATATTTGCAAACGTAATTCCAAGTTAATATCTGAATAATTTAACTGTGATATTAAAATTATATGAAGCATTGTGAATAATCAGGCATATCGTTGGTGGGCTCTGTTTATACACAAGTGTAAACAGTTTACTTGGAAGATTTTCTAGGCAAATATTATTAATATTCAGGGGACTGTATACTGTAAACATGTTTTTCTGTGCCTAGACTTAAATGTGTTTATGAAGTAATGACAAACAACATGCAAATATGTAAAAGGAGACAGTAAATGTACCTTTAATTATGTAATGCACTGTCCATGAAATGTGTAACTTGTTATGGTTACCAGGTTATTTTTTTACCTTTCATAAATAACAATCTGATATGCAGCATCAGTGGTTGACTATTTTTTAGATAAGGGAATGTTACACTTGACTCTTACCTGCTCTAAAAGCCTAATGAAATCTAATTTTCTGCATCAGGAGGAAATTTACATAAGTGTGTGTCAATGCAGTCTGAAGTTTTATAAAAACCCTTGTAATTAATCTAAGATAATAACAACATCTGCACTTTTGTGTAGGCATGCACAAAAACCAAACATAAATGTTGTTACCTACAGTAATCGCTGCAGAATCAGGCACCAAAATTACAAGAAATAAAAATGTATAATTTTTAAAAGCCAAATTACAATTAGACAGGGTTTTATTTACAGCTTTATTTGCATTACACTTTAATTAAAGCCTTTACATACATTGAGTTTCTGTGACATACCAATTTAGTTTGTGAAGTATGGTAAGACTAGGAGACTGTTAAGGTGTCATTGAGGTTTGGTGATTTTAGCAATTTGCACACATTATGGTTCCTCATGTGGATTGTGCTGATGTTGCAGTACAGCAGTGAGCTACTGTCTCAAGTGAGTGATGGCTAATCACCAAGCGCTAATAAATGCATGAGAAATGAAGCTTGTTCAGCTCAGGAAAACTGCACTGCGCCATTATAAGATGCATCCCTGGCCAAACTGACACACAAACTTAATTGGCTCAGTTCATCAAAAGCAGGGGCTTAATTGGGTGGCAGGTCATAAGATGGATGAACCAGAGAAAGCAGTTCTGGGAATGTTGTGATGGTGGGCGGGACTTACCAAACACAAGAGACACTGCATACAAGTCGATAGTAATATAATATTGGGTTTTGCTGTTTATGTACACCTGTCCACTTGTGATCGAATTTCAAGGGTGGAGTATAATTTAGTGACTACATACATCACTTAGTTATAAGGAAAAAGAGATCTCCCAAACAAGATGCCCCACGCAGCAAAACAAAAACTAATATTCCATTTGTCTGAGACTTCTCTTCAAATTTTTGACTTAATTATGTGAAGAGTGTGCGGCGCATTGTAAACAGTGTCTGTGTTCTTGATAAAAAGAGAAAAATGGAAGGCTTTTGCATCTCCTAAACACTCATGAAGTGCAGATGCTGTGAGGATGTGTAAAATCTAACACCCACTCACCGGCTGCTGGTTCAACACACGTGAGCAAATCTTCTCTCAATTATGTGTTTTCTCACATTGAATTGGCTGGTGATTTTCTCAGGCATTGCATCAGGAATTGTGATCCCACATAGTGCAGTTTATGCATTGTTCAGTTGAGGTAAACGACTGAGAAGAGCATTATCTCATTACTACACTTCAGATGCATCTTCAAAGATCTCCTTCCTCCTTATCTCTTTTATTTTTTTTGCTCTGTCTGTTTTTCTTTCTCGCTCTCTGTTGACGTCTGTGACCTTGTTCAGTTATTCACAGAGTAACTAAAGAGCTTTAGAAGAGGCCTGCTGAACCTACAGGTGCTCTGTGCTGTTTTGTTTTTTATAATACGGCACAGAAAATGTGAAATTTTTAAATTTTTAATAAAAGTTTCTTGCCAGAAACTTACCATACAGCAATATCATGTTTAGTCATAATGGTATAGCATTTTTTTTCCCACAAAAACATTTGGTAACAGAAAAACTGTCAGTGTTAACCCACGCTGCAAATTTGGCAGAAAACACATGCTTTGTTTTAAGCAGTCCCATCGGTGCTCCATGCACTCGCACACACATGCATGCACGCACGCTCACCGGACGGCCCCAGGCAGGTGACCTATTTTTCTGCAATGAAGGGAGTGCTCTAGTGGATGAAGAGTGAAGGAGAGAGGAGAGGGAGATGGTCATCCAATGGTTGGTCCATTCATGTCCGGCTCTGGATTGTAGATTAATTACCCCATGTGGGAACCAGAGCTGATTCTGTAAGCGAGACACTTCAGCCTCCGACGGCATCAATAATGCATTTTAATGTCTATCCATTTAATTTGCACACGAGTCACCGGCTCACGTCACTGGTTCTTTCAAGACTGCAGAAAGCAGGGACATCTGATATGAAGAGAGAGGCATGATATACACTATACACCAACATACACACACACTCTCTCTCTCTCCTGACCCCCGCCCCTCCCCTTTCCTCTACAGGCTGACAAATTGATTCTTTCTTAATGCACTCCTGCTGTGAATGCATTAAGAAAAGAAAAGACAAACTTGAAGGAAGCGAGAGGTGATCAGATGCAGAGCGGGAGGAGACGTACTCTGATGGTTGTCCGGAACTTGCTAATGGAAATGAGCAAGTGCGAGTAGTCGATCAGAACTGAGTTTAATTGCCTGCTTTAATTTCTTCCCTACTTCTGATTCAGTGCAAAGCAACTTGCAAAGTGATGAGAGACTCTTGCCCAATCTAGTGGATTACATTGGTTTTTATTGGCAGGGACTGACCAGCCATGATTGACCTATTGAGAGGTGCCGAACAGGATAAACTGCATGGATACTTCAGAGGTGGGTCATCTGATACAGCCTGGACTGTCTGGGTCACTGCGTTTAGAAAGGAGGACACAATGGAGAGTATAGTGCAGTCAATGTATAGCTGATTAGTTTGTGGTTTTGTCTGTCTGCCAGTTGCGTAATCACATTGTTCTTGTAGAAAATGCATGTTTAGAGAGATTAGTAACAGGTCAATAATGTCTGGAGAGGCAGGTCCCTAACAGTGACCCTCTTAAATCTATTATTCAAAATGAATAGAAGAGATGAATTAATAATTTCCGTGATGAATGGCTTCACTGAGCAGGTTCAGTCCATGGCTTTGACGCATGGCTGAT
The DNA here is from genome assembly GCA_036877525.1 of Chromobotia macracanthus. Taxonomy (NCBI): domain Eukaryota; kingdom Metazoa; phylum Chordata; class Actinopteri; order Cypriniformes; family Botiidae; genus Chromobotia; species Chromobotia macracanthus. The sequence continues at coordinate 8,119,965 of JAZGTH010000020.1, read as the reverse complement.
GGTGATATATGAGGAATAGAGCTTGTATATGATTAGAGAATAATAATGTCATCACATAGTATAAAGTATTTTCACTGGATTAAGTGTGTGCAGTTTCTTCATCTGTGCTGGCAGGTTTACTAATGACAGTATGAATTTTAGCAACCTTTTAAAAAGGAAGGAGGTAAATTATGAGGTTTTTCCACACTGTATAATTAACCAAGATAACCAAGGTAAAGTATAACATGAAAAGTGAGAAACCTGAAAGATGTGTCTTCTAGAAAACGTGTCTTCTAAGATATGTTAAAAGCAATGAGGTGCATGTGTTGAGTCGTGTTTGTTATTGTTGTTTCACAGTTTTTCCACTCACTTTATTTTACTTAAAAGTTTATCTGAAAATAGGAATACAGGCTGTGATGATCTGAGCTCACCCAATGCCTCTCAATGGCTCTACCTTGCTAATCCACCAGCCATTTGGCCTTTATTTAATAAAAGGGGGATGCTTTTGGTTTCCTGGCCAAGAGAGATAGAGGCTATCGATCTACACTCGCACTCATCGAACAAACAATCAGACCTCATCAAGGGCTTCACATATATGTGCTATGATGACACCATCAACCTGTGCCCAGGAGAACTGCACCAATTAACCACCAGCCTGATTTCTTGCCAAAGTGTGAACAAACAAGCCCAGCTTTGTACGTTGAAAGGCAATTTACCCAGAGCTCAATGCTCTGCTTTTCAGACACCACAGCAGATTTTAATCTTTTATCATCCTCACTCTTGCCAATTTCCAAGGTACCAGACTAAAAATAATTGCTTATTAAATCAACATTAACCTTTTGACACCATTTGCTGCCAAATGTAAATGGCCATGTTGAAGCTAAAGAAATTATTTTTTCTTTTTTCTTCTTGTTTCTCTCTCTCTCTTTCTCTCTTACACTCTCTCTGTCTTTCTCTCACCCCTGCCCTTCTTTTTCAATGCTGCACGTTTCTCATCAACTATGGACCTCAAATATTGTGCCATAAAATATTTATTTTATACTTTGTTTTAACAAATATACATTTATTCATTTATAAATCAAAAAACCCTTCTAGCTATTCTATTGGCTAACTTCAAAGGTTAAATGGACTGGTATAGAAGTATTTGTGTCCATGTGTGTTGTTTTGTGTCCCCATTTGTAAAAACTATAAAATATAAAAACTACTAAAATATATAAAAAAATTTGTAATGTTTCTTTCTGTTAGGGTTGAGGTTAGAGTGTGGGTTAGGGTTATATTTAGGTTATATTGTTTTGAACTATCTCTGTATTAAAACAAGAGAAATCTATGGAATTTATATAAGTAAAGTGTGTGTGTGCTCGTGCTCATGTGTGCGTGTGTGTGTCTGTGACACTGATGTTAATTGGCCAACAGGTCTCGGCAGTAATGAGAGTCTAATCAGTAGAACAGCCATCTTAAATCCATTAATCTAAGCTAAGCCTCTTCACCAACAACATGCTTTAAATCTGTTTATCAGCACCCCAACATGTGTCAACTTTCCAAGCTAATGAATGCTAAAGTGTACAAAGCAACAAAACAGAAACAAAACAACAAGCTTGTACAAGATTCATCTTTCTTTAGATTCTCTCTCTTTATCCTTACAACACAAGTACAATCTCTTTGAACTGATGCAAACCCGATGCAACTCTTCTGATTATGTTGTAGCATCTATGTACAGAATGCTGGGTGTCATGTTACACCTGATCTACTCAGAGTTATGAATAAACTTTAAAATGCTGGACAGGATCTGATGCTCATCAAACATTAAACATAGAGGGAACAAATGGAAGCAGAGACAATTATCCTGCAATGACAGACTGCATGCTTCAGCAAACATCAAAAACAAAGAGATCTTTTCTACTGAGAAATGTTCATGCATTTCATTTGGTGCCTTTCAGTTACACAAAATGAACATAATCTGAAAGCAATTACATGCACCTCTTTTAAGTCACTTATAAGGGACCAAACAGATCAGAATTCATCTAGTAATATAAAGACAGTTAACTTTTGGATGACATGGTTTTCAGGAGAAAAAAATCTCCATTTGGCCGTTCATGCATTCAAGCTGCAGTTATTTTTAGCCCAGGTAAAGAAAGGGCTTAACCAGCCTAAGTTGATTTGCTGGTTTTAGCTGGTTAGCTTGTTTCCCAGCCTGGCCAAGCTGGTGTTTAGCTGGTCCACCAAGTGGTCTACCATCCTGACCAGCTGAAAGGCCCCAAACCCCTCTAAAGCCATCAAAACAGACTTACCCAGCTTGTCAGACTAGAAGACCATCTAACTACTTCAGGGTTTTATTTTTCTCAGCGTACTGACTGTCATGGTGGATCAACATACTGTTTCACTTAATGTAGAGGTTCTGCATTAAAAAAACACAGGATTGTTGTTAATTTTAATCTCAGTTTGTACAAGATCATTGAGATATGTGTTGCCACTGGTGTATTCATCATTGATCATGCTGAATCATGGCCTCTTGTTTATGTGCACCAGAGCATGTGGCGCATTATCACTAGCATTGACCTCTGAGAGAGATCTGATATGCTCAAGATTGGGAAGTTAATATGTCCGTGTAACCCCACACCTCTGGGCTGCTGAATGGGATCCACACGGCGAGCAGCTGAATGGGATCCGCACGGCGAGCAGCTGAATGGGAGACGTGGGGCATTGAGTTTGTCTCTGGTGTGCTTTTCCACTCTTTGAGGAGTGACCTTTCTGATTTAGAATCATTTGGGGTCATCTCATCTATGTTGTTGTGCGCTTGTTATGCAATCACCCTGTGTCATCATCCACAGCTCAGTGCTAAATGTCAACAATGTATTCAAGCTGATATCATACTCATCTAAGGATGTGTTTATAAATGGCCATTTCACTTAGGTCTTGTTTGGCATAGTGGCACAATGAGAGACGTGTTATGTAAGGAATAATTGAAGACAGGCCAATGGATTGTTGAAAATTAATGCATAGCCCTGGGTGGCAATGCATTACACACTGGGTGTGCATTGTTTTTCAATTATTAAATGGTGTGGAGCCCAGTTTTCGTTCCTATAATGCTCTTGCTTGTACTGCTTTCTATTTTCTAACTGCTTTCTTACACCACTGATTCAATAACCTGTTTAGAAAAAGAATAATAGTAGCCCAAGCTGCTATTACTGTTTTAAACACCTTTTCCAATCTGCCTTTACTAGTTTGAAAGTGTCACTTTTTTTCTTAAGAACAGTCATTGGAGTAACAAGATCCTGTGTGTGAGAGAGAGAGAGAAACAGAGAGTGTTATTGTTTACCTGCGTCTGTGGCCGGCTCTCAGCCTTATAGATTACAGATTTACATATTTTTTTTCTGGACAGTTGTCCCATTCTTTTGAAATTGCTTTGGTTCTCATAGATATTTCAAGTTAAAAAATACTGTTTGTCATTCAATAATCTGATTCTTTTGCTGTGGTAGACTGTATGGCTGTTTTTTTTTTACCTTTTTAATTATTCTGAAGGACGTGGCATTATCGAACTGTTATGCAGTTAACCTGGAATTACTTCATAGCTGTGGAAATAAATCCAAACCTTGAAAGTTTTGTCAGCCAGTAAGAATTAACCATTCAGTAGTGATGTGCTGTAAGGTTTTTAGTGAACGTTTGGCATGTTATGATGGTGTGTCGCCAGGTTCTGGTAAAAGCTTGTCTAACTTTTTTTATCAGTTTTTATTACTGAAGTAGCACCTGCTCTTTTTTGCACTGTATTTTATGCACTGTAAATGTGCACAGCTATACATAGATCAAAATAGCGGCACGCCACAGAAAGTACACTGTCGTGCTTCAAACTAATGATGATTCATATGACAGTTCTTAACAGATCTCATCTGCTGGTGAACTGTGATTAAGACAACAAAGAATGAAGCATCTTGCATCTTAAAGCTGTTGCCAAAGAACTTATGGATGTAGCATGTCTCAGTTTTTCAGTACCAGACTGACTCAATGATGGTGAGATCGGACCTCTGTGAGGGTCATACTGGCTGTGTAGGACTCAAAAATCTCACTTTATTATTACAGTTAATGGCAAATAAATCAATATTGATATTTTCTACTCGCACTACTAAAGAAAAAGCATCTAAAAATATGAATATATATAATGTGCATTATATAAAATTATATACATTGTATATAATTTGCTTCCTTGCTTCTTAGCATTATCAAACTGGCAAACCCTACTCACAAATCACAGTGATAATCATTTAATATTTTCATAGTATTTCAAAAATGATCACATACAGTATTTATTAAAAGTCTCTGTTTTTATTAAAAAAGGCTGTTTTTTTTAAGTAAAAGTGATTTCGTACTGCATCCATTGTGTAATTTTCCTTTCTATTTATCCCTCTGCATCAGCCTACACATGGAGTATTAGAGTATGGGTATTGGGTGCTGTAAGCAGAGGTGCAGTGGTGTGAGATTGAGATCTGTAGAGCCTTTAATCTCGGTCTTGATTGTGCCGTACTTCGACAAGGCATATGAAATGGCGGAAATCAGCACTGGATTTCCCACTGATACCCTGTCTATGCCCTGATTATGCAGATGGCTTCAGATTCCTGACTAGTGCACAGCAAACAGGTCACCTTGTTCGGAAGCCATCTTATAGAATGGCTCTCTCTCTCTCTCTCTCTCTCTCTCTCCAATAACAATGGCGATATACTGTTTGGAGGATCTTATAACTCCTCTGCACTGCATGAATCAAACACACTTTTGTTTTTGTTGTTTTTGTGTCTCATGACACATTTTAAGAAAAGTTTGGTTGTATTCTAAACATGTCTTTAAAATGACTTATCATTATCACACTGCTGTTTTAAAGCCATGCATGCATCTATATAAAGCGCCTTATATCTTATAATAGAAATGCCCCTACATGCTCTCCAATTTTATCCAAACACAGCAGGACATCCCATTCTTCTTGAACATCTAACATGACGTCCTGTCAGCCTGACTCAAAGCACTCAACCAAAGCTCAGTGTGAACTCTGAGATGTTTATTTCGATTGAACGGGTCATGTCAGTCCTCCTATCCCCTCACTGCCTGTTCTCCACCCTTGTTTTTATCAGGAAGTCGGTTCCTGAAGCGGTTTAGTGTCCTGCTCGGAATATTTAATCAGGTGTGATGCTAATATAATGAGGAGGACTGACTGAGGGGGCTTAGCCTTTTACGTGCCCATTGTGAGAAGATAAAAAAATAAGAAGTGCAGGTGAACATAAACTAAATGAAGTGTGAGGATTGATTGTCATTTTACTGACCATTGTTACACTAGCATTTCTGAGCCCTGTACTCCCTTATCAGCTGCAAATGGCTTATTGTCATTGTAAGACCCATCAGGAATCCAGTTTCAGGTTAGTACAATTAAGCAAAATAAATTACATATATAGATATTAGAATATGGTGAGCAAATTAAGCGTGTATGTGAGCCTTGTTAAGTGCGAGTGTAAGAAACTTCCAGTGTGTTTCAAGGGCAGAGGAAGTATAAACTTCTCAGTGTGAACTTGGAGTTTATTATGGATGATGGTGTTCAATGTATTTGACATTTTGGCATGAGGTTTTGTGTGGAGACGTACAGAGAGAGGTGAAATATGCATACAAAAAGCAAGGGCGTTCGACAAACAAGGTCACGTCTGAATTAAAAGAAAGCTTTCAAATGCCTTCTGAATATGCCTTCATCATTTGCTCCTCTTTTCTTGAAATTCCTGTCAAAGCTTGGCATAGTGCCTTTGTTTGTTTCTTTTGCATTGCTCTGTACTTTGTGTCGCTCTGTGTCACAACTTTACCTGTCACATCACAGCATGCTGATAATTAGCAAAAGTCTGGCTAAGTAAGATAAAGTATCCATAAAATCTCCACTTGCATTTAAAAAGAAACATTGTGGATATCTAGAGCTAGGCAGGGAATCTGGTTCCACAGAGGGGGATTTTGTTTAATAGCCTGCATTCTGCTGAATAAGCCTCCAAGCTTTAGGATAGCTGAGACTATTCTCTTAGCAATGGCATTGCTGCCACCCATGATTTTAAGCCTGGTATTTTTGTGCTTACCTTGGTATGTGTGCTCATTTAGTTCAGCTTCCCTGAGGTGGAGGTGCATCTCAATCTTTGATGAGTTCTCCAGGGGACGGGCAGTTTCCTGAATAGCAAACTACAGTAAAACAACATCCCAACCCCCATAAAAGAAAAATATATACTGCATGTTTTCAGGTTTATTGCAGGAATACTGTCAAGATTGTTTAAAATGGAAGATATAAATTTTAGCTATACTACTAGCTGTATCACGACTTGACTAAAAAACTTTTTCCTGTTATTTATGAATGAATGGAAACATAGTTGACATAGTTGTCAACTGAGAAAATTTCTTTCTCAGCCAGGAGTTATTGTTTTTTCCCTTTTTTATTCTTCCAAGAAACTGATTTTGAGATTCTTACACTGAAACAGTTATTGAGGTTGTGATATATTTTCATTTGATTATACCTATAAGTTTATTTATTCAAGCACAATTTTACCCCTGCAATACGAGCGTGTCATGAACTGCCCCAGCCATAACAGGTGCTCCAGAATTGAATATAGATTCAGGTGAGCCAGACAGTCTGCCTGATGAATCTCAATTTGCTGGTGACCATATTTCCTGGCTTCCTCAGTCTCATGAGTGAGGAAAAGAGAAAAGGGAAAAAGGAAAGCAATACTTGCCAGGCTGCCGTTCTGTAGAAGTGAGACAATCCGAGTCTATGACACATTCAGATGAGGCTGACTGACCATCACTGACTAACTCTGCATTCTGCACTGCATTTTTATCAAGTGGGGTTAGTCTGCTAATGGTAAATGGCTGGAAAGTCTTGTTGCATACAGAATATCTGAATATCACACAGCATACAGAATATCTAGAAACAAGTTAACAGGACAGTTCACACAAAAATGTTTGATTTCCATCATGTTTAACCCCTTATATCATTCCAAACCCATATAACTTTTTTTTATGCGGAACACAAAAGTAGATATTTTCAGAAATGTTCAGGATGCCACTCAGGTTGCTAGTGTTATTCAAATATATTATTTTGTGTTCCTTGGAAGCAAAAGCGTCATACAGGTTTAAAATAACATGAGGGTGAGTAAATGATGTAAGAATTTTTATTCTTTGGTGAACTATCCCTTTAAAATGTTACAGAATTTTGCAGTTAAAATAATACTGTAACCTGGTTTGAGGAGGTTTAGAATTTCAAAAAGCCAGAGCTATATGTATATGAGATTTGAGACATTATTGTATATGAGATATGAGACATTATTGATTTATATATATATATATATATATATATATATATATATATATATATATATATATATATATATATATATATATATATATATAATATCAATAATGTGTGTTGAATGGAATGCTCTGATTATAACTACACTGACCAATCTTTACAGTTTTCTACATTTTACAAATGAACTGTATATTGATCATAAGATTATGTGGATGTAAGGAAGATTCTTAGCATTAAGATTTGTAAATCAATGTTGTATATAACAAACAACTGTTATAGGAACTCTGGTATTGATGTGGACAAAAGCCTTAAAAGCCAATTTAAGATAACTGAATCAATAACCACCAAATCAATAACAGAGAGGTTTTAAACAGTCAGATGAAGACCAGCGCCTACTGCATTTCTTAAAGCTTCCCACTAATAACATCAATGAACATTCTCAAAATCAATCTCTGTGAAAGGCAAGTGGCAACAATTTTTTTCAACAACTTTTTTTTCAATTGCCTCCCAGTGCTGTTTTATGCAGACAAATCAAACTGTCATTACTGGACCTAAACATGGAAGATTTATGTCCTTTCTATTATATCTTCTTATTGAATCTAGATGCAAACAGCATGAGCAGCATGTGCCATAAAAGTACAGAACACTTTACTGAAGTGTGCATTACATCATGATGTTTTTTGTTCTTCAGGTCTGCGAACAGGAATACACACTTGTGAACACAATTTATGAGTTGTCTTCATGCTCATTTATGAACAGTAAATGAGAGAAATAAGACTAACCCGGTGACAATGCAGATATGTCTCAAGATGGAGATTTTACCCTAATTAGCCCACAGAAAACAGATTATTGCTCTGTTCTTCTACCCATGGGTTAAACTCATTCTTAACAAGTTCATTATGCCTATGTAATGATCTCTAACAGGAAGCAGTCCCACCATCTCAAAGAATGACATGAGCCTTCTGAAAGGTTCATAAAAATTTATTGTGTACATCTGTGTACACCTTCATATTTATAATAAAGGCTGTAAATATAAACAAATAAATAATTGCCTGGACTACATGGCTTGGTCAAAGTCATACTGTGATTGTTTTGTGAAATATTTTCACTTGAACTGTGGTGTGATGAACTGTGTAGCTCTCATGTGCAAAAATATCTTACCTTCAACTCTAAATTAAGTCCTGTTTTGCTCTGCTGCCAGTAGAAACAGTTAGGATTTCAGTTAAGGGATAGTTTAGGAACCCTACTTTCTTTCATTGCTTTATGCTAAATATTAGACTTGTATTACAGTGTATATATTGACATATATTGAATGCTGTCAGCTGCTCTTTCTGCAGAACCCCAGTGCTTTTGAATATGTTAGAGTTCCTACATTAGTATGGCACTTTGTAGCTGCCAAAATGTTATGCAAATGTGAAAGTGAAGTGAGTCTGAAGCAGTTAGTTTATCAAACTGACCTCAGACTACCTCTAGTGATAGAATTTGTGGGTTATGCACTTGTAACACAGAACCTTGCTGGTTCTTTTTGGTAGACAAAGGTTCTACAGACTACTAAAAGGTAAGAATAAATGATTTTATGGCAACGCTGCAAAGACCCTTTTTTGAACCTTTATTTTTAATAGTGTTCACATACTGCATTGTGAACCACGACACCACTGAAATCAGTATAATGAGCCCCATCTTTGCTTGAGGTTTGTGTAGCAGTGTGTAGCAGACTACAGAACAGCGCGCCGCCCCTTCACTTTGAAGCAGACAGCACATGAAGAGTACTTTTAATTAAATCACAGCCTTAATAATCTCACAAAGCCATATCGTGATTTCAATTTCAGTTTGATTAATTGTGCAGTTCTAATATTTGCAAATCTGTGTTATGAAAGGGCTGTGTTGAAAGCTGTGGCTGACATTATTTTTCACTAAATCTATTTCTCATTTTCTCCCTTTCTTTCCCATTCTTTGTCTTTTGGTAATGCATTGTTTTCCTGTGTGTTCTTTGGGTGTTTGTTTGTATGCTGATTTGATGAGTGCTCTTAGTGCATGAAGTTTTTGTTTTCTGGATTGTGCTGCACCGGGGCCAAGGGGTGCGCCAGCGCTCTGTGAGATAATGAGAGTAGACACCGTACATGTGTCTGTGTGTGTTGCCACTTCTCATTTACCCAACATGATCCTGGCAAACCAAAGAGACAAAGAGCAGAGAGAAGGGAAAAGATAGCTACAGAGAAATTGGGATAAAAGAGAGGGCAATGAATGAGAGTGAGTGTGAGAGTGAGAGACAGAATGATGGCAAGAATTTTACACAGTGCTGGACTGGAAAAATAAAATTTCCTCTTTTATCTGAGCAATTTAAACTGAGGTCAACACATTTGTGCAAATTCTGCAACAGCATATCTTTCTGTCTTTAAATACTTTACAGGGTCTTTAATTGGTTTAATGTTTGTTTAATTACCTGTTTTACCTTCTAAATGAAACCTTCTCAGTGACTAATCCAAATATTTTTTAAACCCTTTTACATTGTGCATGTTACAGTACATTGTTACTCTTGCTTGTAATATATTTGTATTTTGTATATTTATTCTTACCTAATAAAGGAATTTGCATAGTTATATGAGGCATACATAAGAAAATGAACACAGATAGAAGAAACTGAGGAAGAAATATTCATGAATGAGGAAATAAAACAGAGTTAGAACATTAGAACCTTTTCTTTGTCTCACTGAAGCTATACTAAATGCCAGGCTAGTTTAACTTTGTATAATCCAGACCCCCTTAGGAGCATTGTGACACTGAGTCCTCATTCCAGCTGTGAGATATTTCCTACACACTACCACAAGCTCCTTCACACTAGTCTACTGACACACTCAATTCCCACCAGGATCAAACCTGACCCATGCTAACGAGCCACACTAATGGAATCTGGTTAAACTCAGGAGGATGGAGGCTCTCCCTCTTAAAATGTCACATTGTATTAGAGTAGTTTGTGTAGTACTCAACATTACATTTTTGCTCTAGTTCTTAACCCTTTGTTTGGATTTGCCTCCTGGCAGCATCAATTAGCTGCACCCTCTCCTTCCTATCACCCCTCCAGCACCCATTGGAATTCCCATTTGTACCAGGGCACTCAATCTACTAATTGCAACAATGATGAGATTAATTGATGTGTTGTTATCCGTTACAAGAGGCCCCTGGTTGATTCACAGCAAAGGGTAAATCAAGCATGAACTAAAGCCTAATCAAGCACATGAGATTGAAAAGGATTTTGCAACATGTCCATCTGGGTAGGATAATTGGATGAGATAGATAACACTGTGGCCTTTGGTCAATGAGAGGCCAGACCAGTGTTTAATAGATAACGTTGGTCTCCTCTTGGGTACTATGGACCTTTTTATATATAATAAGTATGTAATTATATGGTTATTACATAATTAAATTTACCTGCCAATCTTACTGAAAATATTAAACAGGTTTTAACACAGGATGATTTAAAACTTAAAACATGCATTTGTACAAGTTTTGTTAAAGAAGAGCAAAAGGAAATTACTGTTTCACAATAAAGTCTTTATAAAAATAAGTTCAGTCTTTCCGGTAACTTCATTCAGGAAATGTACGCAGGTGCCTTTGAATGCCTCTCAATACCCTTTTATTGGCTGAAATGCTTTCAGAAAAAGAAAAACTCTATCAAGGACAAAGCTCACTGTTATTAGTTATGAAAAGCTAAGCAGTTTAAGCAGTCTGTGATGAACTACATAATAACTAATGATAAGGAATGTAAACACTTAAAGCTGGACATGCTTGACCAGGCATCTTGAGTTAAAGGACATAATTTTCTTGGCATGCCTAAGAGAACAATAATAGGTTAATTGACTCAAAATGTTCTCATTGTTGATTAATTTGAAAAGGGGGTTAAATTTGGAGGTCTTTAGCAAATGGATAGACAGGAAGTTTTAGGGGAACAGGAGAGGGAAAGCATGCATTATCATTTCACCTTGTGCAGGTTAAGTTGTCCTACTTTTTGAGTGTAGATTGTAACACCCACAGGCATGAATCAATATCAAGAATTTTTCAGCATCTGCTTTAGAAATCTTTAATTTGCCATCAGAACTTTCTTCTTTATAAGCACAACAAGATTATTTCTCCAATAATGTATGGAGAGGATAAACAAGACAGCTCTATCAAATAATAAATGATGATTTGCAGAGTTTAAATGGAACCTTGAGGAATCATGTCTCCTAGTTTGCCCTCTTCCTTAGCAAGGCCATTGATATTCCCTGTCTTGATCTCAGGCACCAAGCATAACGACGGGATCTGGGGATAAATGATCAAACGGGAATAGCTATTGTCCTTGAACTGCTTAATGGGCTACTAATAGCACTCAGTGTCAAGACTGATTTTACAAGAGAGTCCAGAAACAAACTTTCTTTGCCTTTCTTTTTTTTACACTATTACAGTCGCCTTCTCTGAGTTCTACAGCTTTCATTAGCAATTCAGGACTGGTGTTTGCATAATCACCTTTCTTCTGTCTACTGTCAGGCCTGTATGGAGAGACTCATTAGTGTCTTTTCATACAGAGAAAGAAAGAGAGGGAAATACTGTCAGAATAAAGTGATTTCCTCATGGCAGAGAGCAGAAATAGAGTGGGATCGGGATATAGACATTCCGAATCCTCGCTGTGAGCTCCTGGGGTTTTGAATAAAAAAGAACTATGTCCTATGTCATAGAAGGGCATTCTGTATAGTCCATAAGGGGATAGAAGAAGTGAAAAGGTAAAGCCTCTTTTTTATGTCGGGCTTTGTACATATTACATGATATTGATTCTGCAAAAGTTTCATTGTGGTTAAGGCGACAGTTTGCTGGAAGAGCATATGAAACCCAAGCCCTAGAGATTACTGGTAAAGCCTGGGAACACAGAGCTTGTAGACAGTGTTGAAACTAATAACATACTGTGTTTGTTTTCACATTTATAAGGGTGTTTATTGTGCTTGCGTACAAAGGTTCTCTGGGTTATTGACTGTGTGTTTGTTTTGTTTACTTCCTAATTACACTTCTGTTTTGTTCTGTTCTTGATTTAATTGTTTTATTTTGTCCTTTTTTGCAGATTTAAAAGCTAAACCTAGAGGAAAAGGCCCTTTAGTGAAGAGGAATGGCCAGTGGGAAGATCTCTTCTCCATGTGGTGAGTACTGCAATGTTTGACTTTTTCTGCGTAGATTCAATAAATTGAAATAAGCATGCACAATTTATTCTGAAAAAATCAGTGTACAGCAACAAACAAACTAATCAATCTATGTTTGAGCAGCATTTCCATTTGAAATCTTTTTCAAATAAAAGTCCCTGTAGACTGTTCAAAGATATATTCACTGCCTAACCCCTTCGCAAACACATGCATAAATATACAGATGTATGCACGCTCATTACAGTATGACAGAGTTGATATAGATTTATTTCCCCAAATACCTCCAAAAGTAGAGGAAAGTGCGGTGCTGACTGAGCAGCAGTGTAATAATTCTGGTACAGTTAAAATAAGGAGTCATGCATCAAAACAGGCATGATCCCCTTAAGATGCATTAGGTCTCTGTAATGGGTTCTTGGAAGGTGCAGCAATAATGTCAGAATCTATGAGAGAAAATTATTGACTATCACACAACCTGCCCTAACACCTCATCATTTCTCTTCTTGTGCAAATAATGGAGAGATGAATTGTTAAATCTATTATGCCAAGAGTGCTTAACACAACTCATAAAACTAATTTTTGTGTATAAATGATAAGAATCACCAGCAATGCTGTAAAAAACAAGTCATCACAGCCATGTGCCACAAAATATAATGGATGCAGCTGTTGGGTCTCATCAACAGCACACAGTGTTGTATCTGTGGAGCTTTCAATTAAATTATTCTCTGATTTGATTGCTGAACGCTGGATGAACTTTCTAAGTCTATTGTAAATCTGTTTGGATTTGAGAAAACAAGGGTTGAAAATGTGGTCATCTTTGGTCAGCATGCTGCTACACAGACTTTCCTATTCTTTTGGTGTCACTATATATCCCTCGTGTTTTGAGCGTGGTCTGGTTAGTTTTCACTTTCACTCATTCCTCCAAACTGTTCAGCATGCAGCCTGCGGGGAAAAGCACAAACATTGCTGTGATTCACATTGTTTGGGTTCACATCCATTTGACCTTCCTGTGTGTTTTGATGAGTGATATTCATAATAAGTTTCTCCCTTCTGTTGTATTGTGTTCTGTGTCGTATTTTGTAATGGGTGGGGTCACAAAAGGACATGTGCAGTGATCAGGCGTGAATTTGTCAGGACCAGCAGGGGTCAGATGCAGTATCACATGCCAGAGACGGTGTCTTGATGTGAAATTGTGGGAATGTTGTTGTCCTATAGTTAAAGTTTATATGTGTGTGTGTGTGTACACATGCGTGTATACGTAATGTAATTATATAATGGTTTACCATGGTGCCTTTTCTCCTCACATTAACATCCTGTAAATGTGTGGCCTCCATTGCTGTACGACAATAGAAAAACTTATTTGCTGATGCAATGTTTAATTTGTCTATTTAGGGAGATACTGCAGTTATGTGTGGAATGTGTGTTGCTGTGTGTCTTTATCTACAGACTCATCCACATGCTGCAATTACAGTATGTTGCATCATAGGCACTTCTGAGAGAACCATTGACCAACATTCATTCTTCCTGTCTGTCTGTCTTTCTTTCTTTCTCTCTCTCTCCCTCTATCTTCTTTCTTTCTTGTATTGTAGTGTATATATATATATATATGACTTTTGGGAGGTATGATCCAAGCATGTGGGAAAAAAATGACTCTGCTTATACCATGCTGAATAACTGAATAATAGTGTCTATGTCAATACAATAAAATGCATTATAGGACATATAGTGTTGTCTGTATGAATTCTCTAATTTAATTTTTTTTATGACTGTCTAGTCCTTTGAAAGGAGTAGAATCCAGTCGGGTGGGTAAAAGTGATTTTTTTTTCCAGTTATTGCTTCCTATATAAATATTCTGTCCATGTCAATATCATAAAAAGCTTTCTGGGTCTATGTTAACTACAGAATATATTTATAAATGTAAAATGTGAAATCCATAGTGTAAGTTTAGATATAATATGTCTGAGTATATATGTGTGTGTGTGTTCACCTGTATATCATTAGCATAAACAGGCAACAGAGATGCAATTGTAAATACCACAGCCATTTGCTGCATTTAACTCAAATCAGCTTTAGTTAATTTCTAATATACAGAGCAGAGGGAGAAAGAGGTGCATGTTTATTGGATTGGTTGCAAATGGCAATTAAATGTGCTGAGGTAAAAACAATGTGTGTCTGGTACAGAACAAAGTCTGGAGCTTTGAACAGATATAATGAGCTTCAAATGTGTATTGTTCCTCACAGCAGTAGTGTGGCTTACATCTCAAATCAATATTTTCCTTTGAGCACATCACGATTAGTTTTACAGCTTCCATTCTTCTTTCTGTTGAAGATCACATATGGACTTATGAACCCAATGCAATACAAAGATGCTCTCTTCACCTCTGCATACAAAATTAGTGAAATATTCAACAACTTGTAAGAGAAGATCAGAGATTCATGCTTAGTTCACAGCAGAGGTGAGATGACTATAAAAACACTATTAAATTATATACATTTCCAGCTAAAGTTTATAAAAAATGGTTCTGCTAAAAAATATTAACTTTGGTAAACTAAATACCAATTTTTAGGCTTATGTGCCTAAATATACATAAACTTTCTATGTGTGTTAGATTCCAAAACAAGGCCTACCAATAACAAAGTCTGAACTTTAACACAAAATGCGATGTTTAGCCTATAAGTTTCCTTGTCTGGAAAATAATTGTCTGGCTAATGACTTATTTTAGCAGCTAAAATAAGTCAAAATGCTAAGATAGGCATTTTGTTTTGTTTAAAATGCGACTTCAGGCAAATTCCCACCAAATTAGATTTATGTAAAACATGATATTTTTCTTTTATTCCTCATCAAATCAAACGTGAAAAAGTCAGAGCGTGTCAAAGAAGTGGTTTGCTTGACAGTCTCCTCAGATTTTAAGCCAGCATCAGTCTCCACGTCTGAGCAATTTTAAAATGCCTGTCAAAACATTGATGTGTTTAGAGTGAGATGATGAAATCCTCAAAATGTGTCTGTAAGATTGTTTAAGGCACCTGTTTGAAGTCAGACTTCCCTGTTGTGATCTCATTACTAACAGGTGCAGAACAAGGGAAGCTTCTTGATGACGTCATCTGCATATTATTAGCCTGAAATTAACAGGCAACGTCTTGAGGCAATTCTTTTGGGGGGGCAACTTCCATTTCCTAATTAATCTGTGGCAATTCACAAGCCATAATTATTGAAAATGAGTAGCAATTGGCAAGTTCCCTCAGTACTAAGCCAGTACAGGGGTAGAACTTGAGTTATTTAGAGTCATTAGACAAAAGACTATTATTAAAGTACATTTAAAAGGATGAAATGAGGGTGAAAATTGAGTGAGAGGTTTTGGAAGCCAGTGCAAGACTTCCGTGGAGGTTAGGAGGAGTATATCACATACTATTGTAAAACCGCAGTGTCAACATCATGTCTTGACAGCAGTCAACAACACAGTCTGAGGCTTCTGTTGCAATTTAATTACACCAGATGAGTTCTGTTCAGCCAAAGACTCACTCATTGGGGACAGCCAGAATGTCAGCCACCATCTTGCACACTTTTAATTAAAAGAAATGTGAGCTGTATTGGTATACAACTGTGACTTTTTTGCTTATGCTGTTTTGCTGCCTTCAGTTAATTGCTATTAAAAGACTACATACGACTAGACAGAACACAGGTTTGTTCTAAGTCTTTGTCCAGCCTAAAACTCTTGATATTCGATTTGTCATTTTGGCTTCATTTGCCTCCGTGATGTGAGACATCAGTTTCTACAGAGCTGTGTAAATTAATTTAGCCCCACCGGCCACAAGCGATCGACTGCATCATGGCATTATGCACATTTTTTTTTACATATCAGATACCCAGACAGCTAATCAGGAGTTACAATAAATCATGTCAGAAAATCATTTGGTTTCTAGTCTGATGTTGGTGAAGTTGGTTAGTTTATTTGGTGGCTTTGCATGCAGCTTCTGACAGGTGTGTTTTGAAAGTCTAAGCGAATCAATAAATACAGTTATTTAGAAAGCCACAAGAAAAGCAGAGAATCACAGGTGCATGTGTGTGTGTGAGAATAGTCGTCTTCACACCGCCAAGGTAAGGCAGCTTTAAATCAGTTGTTTCAATCAAATGTTGTATAAAGATTAAAGCTGTCATCTTGGCATGTTGAATCAGTGTGATTGTATTTACACTATTTTAAATATGTAAGCACAAAATGCATAACAGACTTAGAACAATAGGGTATGTTGTTGCATTAACAAAGTTATTTTATTTTCTCTCTTGAAACTGCATATTTTAGATGCATTACTGCATCACTCGTTGCTAGCACTGGCCATTGCACCGCATCTTGCTGCTTTCAAAGGCTTGTGTACATAGACACACAGTCACAAACACAAACAGAATACAAGACAGACTAACCTGATAGCAGAATGCATTGCTTTGTACTATAGGCCATTGCTTACATATACAGTAACTTTACCGTAAGTTGTACATGATCAACGATAGTTGCATCAAATCCAATCTGGTTGTGTCCAGCAGACCATTTTAACACTTTACAAGTAAGAATACTAATGTTACCATGTTTCTGCCTTTAGGGTTACCATTTTTTAAAGAGTTTTAAGAGGTGTTATCAGGGCTCTTCCTTCTACTTCATTGGCTTGCGATTACGACTATAAACTGTGGTAGTCCCAAAAGGGGGGGTGTAACCCACTTAGTGTCCTGTTCCCATGCTGCTTTTCATATGCTACATTTCCCTTCCTTTGTTTATTCACTGGAAATATGAGGATCCTAATTAAGCCACAGCCAGATAGGAGTAAGAGATGCTCCTGTTGGCCAGCTGTGAGCAGCTCTTCACAAGCTTGGAATTAATGTTTAATTTATTTCTTGTTTATGATTTATTGATGCAGTGGTGTGTGTGAGTGTCTGTGCTGTGTGTGTGTGGAAGAAGAGACAGCATTGTGTTGGATGGAACTAGGTCAGGTTTATACCGTGCTTATGAAATGCATTAACAGTGCAAACATCCTCTTAAGTTTGACTGTGTCCATAACTACTTACAGGACATGAGATGGATTATTTTTGTCACATGTGTTAAACCTTTAATGACAACATCATTACAAACATATGCTTGAAAAAGTTATCCTAATAAAAGAAAATTCTGTCATTATTTACTTAGCTTTGTGTTGTTCCAGACCTATGTTTATACTTTTCAGTACAGATATTTTGTATAAGATTCTTCATGCTCAGAAAGCAGTTATGTTTGTGAAATAGTTGTTAGTTTAACTTTTGGATGGAAAGAAATTCTGATCACAAAGTCTACACAGATATTCTGCTTATTTTCTCAGTGCTGTCTGTGTAACCTTTAGAAGAGATCACGGCAGCAGTGTTTTAATGAGCTACAGATTTGTTGCACTGTGGTATATTATTTCTGTAACATTGATTACAGATTTTCCCTCCCTGTATGTCACAGGGAGGGAACAGATGATTAGTTGTTTTACATGTTAGTCAACAACTGCCCCTCACACCCCTGTGTCTAAGTTGGCTGTTCTCCATCATAAAAAAAGGTAAAATACTGTATGCTCAGTCAAAAGTCTGGTGTCTGGTTTTGAAAACTACATGTTAGAACACAATCCGAGGTGAACACAAACCTCAACACACACAAAATGCATGTCAGTGTTATGCACAGTAATTGTGGGCAGACTGCATGAGGGCCCACTGTACAGGTCATCTCTCTCTCTCTCTCTCTCTCTCTCTCTCTCTCTCTCTCTCTCTCTCTCTCTCTCTCTCTCTCTCTCTCTCCATAGACAATAAAGAGATCAGTGGTAGGACAGGTGGCATATATCTCTGTACATGGGGAGGGACAGGGAAATGCAGATCCAAAGCTCTGTGGCGGCAGCTTGTGTCTCAGCGGGACACAATTTCTAGGTCTTTTTAGTCTCACCCTTTTAGCGCACAGTCAGCCACTTCAAACATCATGGGATGCTCTGAATAGCAGGCACAGCCCACCATCAGCTCTCAGTCCTTGAGAAACGGGCAGGATCACTGTGTGTGAACACTGGACCTGTACAGGAGGGAGCAAAAAGGCTGATAAATACATATTTCATGGAATTTTAAAGTGTGTGATGGCATGTCTGAGATGGGGGAAGGGAGGGGAAGGTTTGAGGTAGTTTTACATTTAGTGATCCAGAGAATCATGTATGGGGTGGCCTTAACCTCTGAATAATGTTTTTTGAGCATTTTTGTCTTTACCTCAAAGTTTTCACATTAAACTGTTTAAAGGTTTAATTATGTTTCTTAATTAAGACAAAATGATAGAATGATATATTACTATGAAATAATATCATTATTTCACCATAGTTTCTATATTTTATTCACATAATTGAACTTAATCTACAGCATATTGAAAGCTTGTATAAATAATGGTGAGGTATCCCAGCATATCATTTTATTTGTAGTAATGTTTCACAAGCGTTTTTATTAAGTAACAAAAACGTTATAAATGTTATTTTGAAACTTCCAGAACGTTCAAAACGTCCAGTTTTTAGACGTCTTATTAATGTTATTGCTTGGTTATAAGAACATTATTTCAACATTGTTAAACATTCCACTAACTACCTAAGAATAATGTTTTTGATATATATGATATATAATGTTGTAAAAGTTCTACCAAAGTTACTACAGAACTGTTTTGATAACTGAGAGAACTTTCAGAGAACATTAACCAATGTTCCCTGTTAGCTAGGATTCTCTAATGAAGACCTTAAACCTGTTTGTTGGCTTGTGATCAAGGCTTCTTTCCATACAGAGCTACAAAAATAGCACCAGATATATGTCACAGACATAAAAACATGAAATATACAGTTGTGCTTGAAACAAGCCAAGACATCTCACAGTTCTCACGAAACTCTTTTATTAAGACACATAATGTCATGAATCTCACAGACCTCACTGGCAAACCCAGCAACTGTGTTTTCCTTAGAAAATGCCTATTGCAGCCTGCTAACTTCTAAATAAACTTACACCCGGTGAGTCAATGACATTAAATGGTCACAGAGTGCACACCAGACTATGGGAAGTCAAAAGAGTCAAAATTCTTGAGTTTCTTTTTGTAAATACATACAATATTTTCTGAACTCTGACCATGCCGAGGGCTGAGACTAAAGTCACTGGGACCTTTCAAGTAACATTGATAGATTTACTTCATAAAAGATTCACTTTAAAACATGACTCACCACATAACATTTATTATGAATCGTATCATATTCCAGTACTATACCAGAAGTTATAATCTGCCCGAGCCTGGCTGCATTCACAGAGGTCTGGGCTAAACCCTGAATATTCACTGACCCTGGAACCGCCTCTGGAGTTCTGGAAAAGTATGCTAATGCTACACACACACAGTAAAGGGCAGAAAAGCCTACCACTATGGGAGACTCAGGTTTGACCTCTTGAAGTCTGTGGAGCAAAGAGTAGTGTAGTTTAGAAGCTTGAGGTGGACTGAGCTGTCTGTGGCTCTGGGGAGGAAGTGGAGATACAGCGAGGTGGTGGAGAAAGAGGACAGAGGTTCTCTTGAGGTCCTGAGTTTCCTATTGTAACATATCTTTAATACTGAGCCATGGACTTTATAATGCATTGCAAATGCCTAGTAACAAATATATGCTTATTAGCGTCTTTAGTAGAGATGTTAAATGGCCAAGTTAGAGATAGATGTTCGTAACACACAATATTTTTAGAAATTCTAAGTGCTGTACAATATGAGAGAAACAAATTAACCTAAAGTCCATCTCCTTAATTTGGCCTAAATAATAGTGTAACTGTTTTCAGAGAAAAACAATAAATTTGTAGCAAGCTTTAAAAAGTTTTTTTTAACTCTGTTGACAAATAGTATCTCTTTAAACATAATCACTATGTTTTGTTAGATGTATAATTATTTGGTTTCTTAGATTTATTATTATTTGAATTATAATTATTTGAAGAAAATAATTTTTGATTGCATTGTTGGCTGTTCCATTAGTCATTTTGTGATTCTGAAGGGTGCTCATGAGCGCCCCCATGTAACGCACTGAGAGTGTGTAGCAGCCGCACGAGTGGTGTTTATGATCCAAATCCAGGCCAGAGAGGGAAAGAAATTCTGAATATGACCATATAACTCTCAGGGTGTGATTTTTCGTCATCTCTTCAGTGGTAAACCAGTGTGATGAACGAGGCAAGCTGGAGAGCGTCAGATCTGACCCACAAAGATAAACATGGATATAGGGCCTATCTGCCTGCCGCAACTCACTCGGGGGGGGAAGCCCATCTGAACAATGTTTCACAGCTGATGACTTCAGTCCTTGGTGTAAACAGAAACAAATGTGGCATTTGGAAAATAGGCAGTAAATAAGAAACTAGCCCACATTGTGTGTATACGTGCGCATGATTGGGGAGGGAGAGAATTGCCCATTTGTCAGTTTGGATAAGGTCAGTGTTTAAATCACCCAGCAACATTAATCGAATGCAACAGGGGCCCAGCCAACTGTACCTTAAAACTGTGGCAGAAATCATCAGTGCCACTAACAAACTTCAGCAGCATTGCAGCAGTTGCTCAGGCTGCGGCTAGCAATTGCAGCGAGAGCATGTCACCGGCGTGCAAAATGCACAAAAACAGAACATCTGTGAGCATAATAAATGAGTTTGAAGGGTGACGTTAGTCAAACTTTTTATTTATGTCTTAGTCTGTCTTTAAGCAGTCTGATGTACCACTGAAGTATTTATTGCTCAAAGGACTGTGCTTCTGTCCTTATGCTAATTCCATCAGATTTCCCAGAAATTATTTCTGCTGTTATTTTGACTGTGTGCAGTAAAGCCATTGCATGCCATGTTTGACAGTGGGTCGGCTAATTAAGTAGCCAGGGGAAGAGAGAAAACCTCATCAGTCAAACTCAGTGTCATGTTCCATGGACAAACATCCAGGGAACTGTTTATACTTATTGCATTATATGTAATGAATAGAAAAGGATTTTCTACTTGTGCCAGCAACTGAACTGTTGATATGATTGTCTTTTTCCACACCCCCCAAAAAAATAAACAATTTCCAGTCTGAGCCTGTAACCATAGAAGAACCCTTTGATGACCATTTGCCTAATATTATGTCGAACATTTCATATTTTAATGTGCATTGATATTTCAGTTTTGTTCAACTGGAGTTGTTTGACGTAATTGTGCAGAACAACACATCTGACCTACAGCTCTCTGTATCTGATCACCAAAGTATAATGATCACCGAAGGTACACTGCAGTTTGCATTTGTCTAGCTCTTATGTGCTGAAAACTTGCTAAATCAATAGTGCACTGGGTGAAAGTTGCTGCAGGGTCAGCATTACAGCAAAAATATTAGATTATCAATCAGCTGTTTATTCCTGTGAATGTTTGTCCTTCATTTTCTGTTTTCTAAATCATACTGCAGTTCTTTCTCCCTCAACCAGGGAGTTAGACCTATTGGACTGGTTTGAAATGGGTTCATACCATCGAAACTAAAAATCTAAGTTGTTCTTAGAGACAACACCCTGATTGTTGGAGACCAAATGTAGACTTGCTTGGGTTATTTGCTTATTAGATTTTTTTTTACTTAAGAAACAGACACCTGAGATCTTAGAAAAGATCAGCTAATCTTTTCACTGCCACTGTTTGTAAACACATTCTACTTATTTTATTTCGACTTTGGACTTGGCCCTTGATTGCCCGATTGATTGATACAATTATCTACAATAAAGCTAATGAAGATAGCTAATGAAGATCAAGGTAGCTTTTGTTTATTGTAATGATATCTTCCCTTCATAATACTAATATACCATAAATAGCTTTCCTTGTGTTTGTCACGCAGAGAACTAAATTTGACATGAACAAAGCACTGCTTTATCTTTAGTTTAAATCTGTATGGAGCAGGACACACCAGCAGTCAACAATTAATCTTCTCTTTACCTTGGAAATCTGGAGCATCAGCAATTTCTTTACCCAACAGGCAAGTGGAGGAGAATTGGTTATGACTCTTCTGTTATAAGGCCCATTCGTTTGAGACGTGACAGGGCATGCACAAAAGCCCACACACAAATAATCACGTACATACAGTGCTCTGTGTGTGTGTGTGTGTGTGTGTGTGCATATTTATAGTTATGTGGAGCCATTTAGTTTAGACATAGTACATCACAATCAACTTCTTCCCTTTTCTGTTCAGACTGACCAGATTAACATAAGATTAACAATGCTCATGACAATGTTCAGCTGAATTAAAATGCTTGTATGTGTGTATAAACTTATTGTTTCACACACACTCTTCCTAATTAGAAAGTTTGTCCTTTCTGATTGGCTGTCAGACCTGTTTGGAGTGCCAAATTCTGTTCCAGCACATTTATGAAAGACATTGACAGGCACATTTTTATAACCAAACTGAGTTCCTTTAATTTCAAGGAAGTCATATCAGAATTTACAGATATGTGCTGTGTAAATGATACGGTGAACATTTACTTCAGGTCTGTTGCGTCATTGATAGTTGTATTGCATGACTTTCAAGCTTTGCAGGTAATCTTTGCTATCAACCTGTAATGTGAGAGCTGTCAGCCTGTCTTAGTTTATAAAAAAAATGGTGGAAAATTATGTGTCAGAAAGTGTTTGAAAGTGTTGGACCAGAAAGAAAAAACGTAACTGCTATTTACTATGTCGCTATGGCTACAGGCATTATTCTGCGTTTCACCTTAAGCTTATTCTGAATCTAATCTTCTGAATCTATTCCTCTCATTCTAAAATGCTTGTTAGCCACAGCTGCGCTAAAATTGTTTGTGTATATCAGTGCTTTGATGTATCCAACATCTTTAGCATGTAAAACGATCATGCTTGTTGAAATCACGCAGTATCATCTCCGTCTTTATTATGAGAGCTTCACTGCATGCTAAAAATCCCGGAAGATTCTCCACAGTGTTTCTTTTAAGCCTGTATATTAAAAATTGAGGAGCAGTATTGGCCTTTTAATACATTATATATTTATACCATACTATATATAGTTGGATATATACGTATAATCTATTAAAACTTCAGAAACATCAGTTTCACTAGGATTCATCTTTGTCAGCAGCTGTATAGCTCTGTAAACAGAAAAAAAGAAAATATAAAAGCTCACTGGGTGCATCCACCACACAGGAAACTTTAATGAGGGCCTGTGGCGGCAGCTTTACTGATGTGCTTCCTGATGTCCTCTCTCGCAACAAAACAGCACAGGGTTATAAAGCTCTTCCTCTCACAGCACACTGTTACCTTTTTTCTCAGTGTTTTCATTGTCACCGAATATTCTGTGATGTCTCTCGCCTCTCGCATTTGTGACTGCGTGTCATTTTCATCCATGAATATGTAGAAATGAAGAGTATGAACTATATCAGAATGTCAACACACACGTTTGTAAAAGAATGACAGGAAACGCTGTGTGCCGCATCAGAATTTAAGAGCTTCTCTTAATGATGGTTTTGACTGCACATGTTTATCTTTTCTAACAATATGTGATTATAGCCATATATCCTGTAAATATATTATTATATAATTTACAGTTATATTATTATATAACTGTTTTCCTTATTTTAATTCTGCATTGGAAGCTCCTGTCATCAAAACAAATTCCTTGTGTGTGTAAGCTCTTTCTATTCTATTTTAAATAAAAGAATAATAAGTATAAATGTACAGTGCATATATATAGTACGTGAAATTGTGCAATTTTATATAAATTCATAGAAAGTAGTCCAGGGTCACTAGATTTTATTTATTCATTTATCTTAAGCCATGACAATGTGTTCTTTAGCTGACATCCTACAATGGGGATATAGAAACTGTACAGCACAATTAATGGATAAGGCTTGCTGGGACCCACAGAAAACAATAAAGTTTTCTTTAGCTCACCATGTTGTTACATTTTTACACACAGGGAAAACAGTTTGTATCTATGGTTTTAAGCACAGGACATGATTACACAGATAATCAGGGAAGAAGTTGGAAATGATGGAATATGTGGTTTCAGTGTTATAAACAGTAGCTAAACATAAGTCCTAAAATAAAATAGGAATAGGATACTAGGAAAAGTACAGGTAATGGCAGCCAGAAATTAAGAGTTCCTGATCAGGGAGATCAGCCTCACTGCCACATTACAATACTCTGCAATGGGGTGCTGTTTTCTTCAACACAAGGTCAGGAGGTCATAGGTCAATTATGAAGTATGTAACCCGGAAGCTGGCAACAGCAACTTTTATTGCATGTTATTTACCATGCTATTTCCAGCCAACATAAATATGTTGTGATTTGGCTGCAGGCCTTGGTCAGCCAACTTCAGAAGGATCATGCTGGTTGATTGGTATTTCTGCTGGTGAACAACATGACTTTGCTGGTCCACCAGCATAAACTGTAGCTAAACCAGTGCTGAACTAGCAGAATTGTGTCGGTCTTCTCAGCAGGGTACAGCAAATCAAACATCTTGTATCTCTAAATTTAGAAGAGATGCACAAAGTTCTTCAATAATAAGTGTCAGATTTTATGAGTTTATGAATGAACCATGGTCACACAGTGCCAAAACATTTTTTCTCTGCAGTGGCTGTCCTTTGCTTTTTATTGTGGACAACAAATGGTTTAGTGCTTAAATATGGAAAGTTGCCTTCTTGTGGTTTCATTCTGTCCAGACTCTCTGATTAATTACCCTGTCAGTTACACCAACCCAGCCACTGACAGTGAGTCCCTCTCCAAAGATGTCAGATGGTTGGTGGCTCAGTCCCTACGCTACACGCACATGCTCAGTGCCTGATAACTAATGTCGTGGATGCTGAGGACAAGGTCCACATTGGCAAAGCACTTCCTTCATTTCCCAGTGGCGATCTTATCTTTCATCTCGTCTCTCAGCCTGTTTTAATTAGATTAAAAGTTCCGGGGCCCTGGAGGGGCCAGCAGTAGAGTTGGCTGTAACTACAGTATGTGATTTAGCACTGAAATAGCATTGTGATGTTTGAAAGCTTGCCAATGCTGCTTCTGTCCTCAGAGGCAAAACTTTACCTGACTGTGGGACAGTCAACTGTAGATCAACTTCCTCCCTGCTGTGACAATAGTATAGCACTTAAAACTCCAGAGAGAGAAGGGAAGCTGGAATTTATAAAGTTTCGATGGGGTCCATTTTAAAACTGACTATGAGACTATGAGAGTAGATTTAAGAAAAAAGGACAAGCGGTAAATTAAAAGCTTCAAAGAAAATTTCTGTTATTTTTAAATAGTTTATTATTTAAAAGCTTGTAATGTCTCCCCACATTAAAGGGATAGTTCACCCAAAAATGAAAAATTCTCCATCATTTACATTGTGGAACACAAAAAGTCAATGAGTGCCAATGTTTTTTGGTTGCCAGCATACTTCAAAATATCTTCTTTTGTGGTCATCAGAAGCAAAAAAGTCATACAGGTTGGGAATGGCAAGGAGGTGCGTAAATGATGGAAGAGTTTCATTTTTGGGTGAACTATCCCTTTAAAGTTGTCCAGCAGTAATGTGTTTGTATGTAACTTGACACTGTTTCAGATGCCAATAAGCATTCTGCCTGCAGCTTTGTTTTATCATTTGTGTAAACACTTACTGTACATTGGCGTATTTATTTCAGTTAAAGCCCTGCAGCTTATACCCTTGAAGAGAGCAATATGGATATTGTGTTCCTCTGTGCATGTCATTCTGTATATACTGTAAGTGCATGTTTTCAGAAAAAGCCTCTTTGCATATGTGTCTGTCACATACTGTATGGATGCAGCGAGGAGCATCTGTCACTGTAGATCGACCACGGAGACTCCTCTTGGACCTTAACCAAATGGAAAGATTAAGATGTAGCCACTCCAAGCTTGTGTGTGTGCGCACATGTGCATACAATGTAAGCAGCATAGAAAACGCCCTCTATAGTCAGTACACAACATTTCAGAGAGGTTGAGTGGGAAAATAACATATTTACACAGAGAGGCTAATTTTGGCAGGCTTAGTGACTGCTTAGATTTTTATTATTCATTTATCTATCTAACAGAACCCTGTACCTTGAGTATCAGCTATTAAAAGCGTGTTGTTGTTAACACTACAGCCATCTGGTGAAAAACACATTCCCAACGCTTCAAATAACTCCCCCACCTGCAACTGAGATGATACATCTGAAATAAAATACTTGCCATAAGAAATGCTGCGAGTTACAATACAGCACATAAATTCAACATTTATAGTAGAGGCAAGACTTGGCATGCTGTATTCATTTATAATATCAATGCAATATTACTTATTTGTAAAGACAAATCTGAATTATCTACTAGTTAGCATGCATATATTAATCAACTTTTAATTGTATGCCAGTTACAAAAACTGTGTCCTCATTTTCTTAGAAGGTGAAATTATTTTTTCTTGTGCCAAAGGTGATTTCAGGGAGTACAAAGGGGGAGTGCAGACACTGGCCTTGAAAAGACTTCAAAGTACAAAGTAATTCAAAAAAAAAACTGTATGTTTCAGTGTACAGTAAAAGCACTCGCAGCACACGGTACATAGAGGAACAGTGATTACATTACATTCAATTTCCAATCCAGTTACCGGAAAGCACCAGCACAATTTACTGTTATTCCTGTCTCTCCACTGCTGCTACATCAGAAAAGCAGGCTGTCCTTTTAAAGAGCGAATTCAAGGCCTCTTGTTGAAATGCACCCATGCATCTGTCTGAGTGTGGCAATTTAACATTTTCATTGATTTTCAATGCGCGGCTCAATTATAATTTAAAATTATAATAATCCACAGCCTTTCACTGCAAGTATGGCTTGGCTTGAACAGATAGCCAATTTGAAGCTTGGCTTTTCATCTCCACTGTTATACTGATACTCAGTGTGTCACAGTTCAAAGACACTGTTACACACAGTTGGACAGTTCAGAAATTAACCTTTCTCTCTTTTATGGTTGTGAGGTCAAAAGTGTTCCTTCATACTAAAACACACTAAACTATCTCTAATCTAAACAGTTTTAAAGATTAGCAGTTCTTTTATATGTTACTAATCACCCTGGCAGTCAGATTCAGGCCCTTTAATTGTGCTTGTGAATCATTAAACCTAAGGCATACGCACTTTATGCTTCAATAGGATAAAACTTTCAAATTTCATGCTCTCTTAGTTTTTTTCCATTGGTCCTTAGGCAACGATCAAGTAATGACCATACTAAATGGCCTCATAAACAAACATTTGCCGTTGTTTTCAGCATCCCGAAAATCCATCATTTAAAGAAAGAAAAATTATACTATTTTTTTCCGTAATATTTTTTATGCATCAATGCTTTGTTGCCTTTAGCACAATTTTTTGTGTATACTTTTTTCTCTGTATTCCATTCCTTCAGTCTTTCTTTCTTGGCATTTTAAAGCTTTTAAGGCTGTGGTAGCTTTAGAATGTGTGGAAAACAGGACACAATCTTTTTGAACATGGAGCCTAAATCACCCAATTCTTCTTCCAATCCGAAATGCTCCATTAAAATCCACCACAATCACTCACAGGCTATAGAAAAAGAAACAAAGCAAAGTGTTAAAGGTATTTCTTTTGGGCTGTGAATGGAATGTAAATGTATATTAATGTGGAAGTTTATGATTCATGTCTGGATAACGTACCTGAGGTTTCTCCCTTGAGGTTATGGTGGATAGAAGTAGCGTACTGCACTATGTGATAGAAAGCTGTGACAAAGCAATTTTGGATTTTATTTATCTTACCTCTCACACTGCCTCCGGTGTTTATTAGTTACAGTCATAGAACCAAACTCACGCTGTGTAAAAATGTGTTTGGGAGAGAGCACTGACAAACTTAAAATGTCTTGCTCCATATCCCACTTTCTGAAAGCAACTGCCTGCTTTTAACCAGCAAACATCCAGAATGAAAAGCCGAGTCATTCTGGATGTAAACACCTGCTTCGCATTTGCATTTTCAACATCTGTGTGACTTATTTAAAAGTACTTTTGGATCTGAGTTAGCCAATGTTATGGGAAATCACATCATAATTGATGCATTTAAAATGACAGGCCATCTGTGGGCTCTGCAAGCAACATGGTCAATGAGCAGCAGTGCTTGAAAAATCATTTTTATTGAATTGTCGTGTGTGTATTCTGTAATGAGCAGATTCCAGCAAAGAGACCTCAGAGTACAGGAATGACTATGTGACTACAGATAATCAGAAATTCAGCAACATGGCACCATGGTTAAGACCGAAAACTGCATTTGTTGGCTCTTCATTACAGGCGTCAGGTGAACGGCGGGCCACGTTTCCTAATGATAGCAGTTATGAAGCACTGATGTCTGCATTATTGCTGTGTCACCTCATACGATTATGATGGATTATGCAGCTGTGTAGTAATATTCCACTAAAGTAATGATGAGCAAACAGTACACACACACACCACAAATAAATTCTGTTTGGCTTTAGTTCAGAAACATAAGACTACCCTGCTGAAACACTTAAAACATCCCAAGCTGGACTACAGTTTTTCTTCACACATCATTTTAAAAGGAGGTTAAGCACCACTTTTAACCCTGAGTTTCTAACTTTTAATGATTTTAAGATGGCTTAAAACAGCAAGTGCAGAATTATGTGGCAAAATTTCCATTAAAACATTTACTAGCATTTATTAAACGCAGGTCACATGACCATCATGAGAATTTTTTTGGGCAATCAGTGTTATTGACCTCATTAACCCATTGTTTAAAAATGTGACATCATCAAAAAGTGTTAAAAGAATTAATTCATTCTGAGCCTAATGACAAGGATGAACCTAGGTTAAAACATTCTTTTGTATGACTGGGTTTTGAAAAGAGGTGCGTGTCCAGTTTAGTCTTGCTTAGTCTGGTAACCACCTACAGCACCTTTAAAGTTAACAAACATGCCACCTTTTCAGAGCATCATGACACATACCAGCATTAAGATGCAGAGAGCATTCTCTGCAGGAATGTTATTTGCCACACTTAACCTCTGCTACCCTAAGCATGACAAAGCATGTTGTTTCCTTGATGTGCCAAACCTTTCATAAGCAGCTCTCATGACTGAGGTCAATCTGTGCCTCAAAGCACACTGTCCTTTTTTTATGTTGTTCTGGAGACAAGATGGAAGAGTGTTTGTCAGGGTACAATTGCTTTGCTTTCTTTTAAAAGCAGTGCTGCAGAGACTTGTTATGAGGGCAGGGTTGGATGAGCGAGACAGGAAGAGTGAGGGAACAGGGGTTTAAAAGAGGGAATGAAACTCTCTGAAGTCCAGTTTGATCTCATCAGCTCAACCCAGGGGTTTACCAAGCGTGTGAGTTTGTCTGTGTGCTTACAGCTAGCCTATCTTAGATTATTTCTACCACTTTTTCCTGTGTGTGTGCATGCGTGTGTGTGTGAGAGAGAGCAAGAGAGAGAGAGAGAGAGACCACACCACCTCAGGATTTTCCATTTTTTATCTTGACATTTTCCACCCTGACTCATCTGAACTCTCTGCAGTGGTTCTGCTTTACCATAAATTTCTTTCTTTTGGTCTAATCACAATTTCAGGAAATGAAAGGAGAAATGGAAAAGAAATGCAGTGTCACTTCATAAATTTGACAAATCATACCTTTCTGCATTTATATTCAAATTAAGGCAGAACCACTCTGCGTATGGCTTTGTAACATACATTTGTCAACTGTATCTATACTACATCTTTATGTCTTCATTTCGCCATTTTCCTTTTTACTCTTTCAGTCTTACGCTCTTTGAAATAAAGGTCCACATTGGGCATGTTATATTTCCTGATTTTTAGATTGCACCATCGACTGTTCAGAAAACTTGGCATTATTTGCTTGGTGCAATAACCATCACCACCTGTAGAAAGCAGACGGCAAATGGGATTTTATTAAACTGAGATGTTTACGTACATTTTCAATTGATCCTGGCAGCAGCTATTCATCAAATAATGTAGAGAAATATATATCCAGAATATATATTCAGACATGCACTGTAGACCAGCGTGCTTTCAGCATTTTAAAGAGATAATTTACGTACCTGGGTGGCAGTAGTAGAGAGAAATGAGGAGCGAGTCAGCTGTACTGTTCAAATTGCACTTATTTTGTGGGTGCGTTCACACCATTAGTTGCCCTGTTCATTGGGCCTAGAGGAGAGCGACCCACCCATAAAAATGTTCTGGGCCCCATGATTGAAGGATTGAATTAGATCTTACAGCGACTGCAACGGTGACTTCAGTCTCACAGGTACAAGCCAAAGAAACATCATTTCAGACTGTCATACCCCATCATTCTCTACTTTCAGAAAGTTCTGACCAAGAGGGGAAGTGAGAGACAATTGTTTCCGGAAGAAGTAAAGAGAGATGGGCAAAGGTAGTCTAATGACAAAGCCTAAAGTGTGTGTGGTCCTGGTATTCACTACATTATAGGGACCAAATGTTCAAACAAGTATAGCAATTTTAACCTTGGGACATTTTTTGGTCCCAAGCCTCTGTACAGGATCACTTTGAAAATCTAAAATATCAGAAAGTTTTATGATAGTTAGGTTTAGGGGTAGGGTTAGTGTAGAGGTATAAAATATACAGTTCATACAGTATAAAAAACATTAGATTTGTGTGTATGTGTGCTTTGTGATATTTTTTTTTTTTACTTTTGGCACTGTGATTGTACCTAGTCCCCTGTTGTGTATATGGTCTATGTTTTATGTGGCACCATGGTCCTGGAGGAATGTTGTTTCATTTCACTATGTACTGCACCTGCTATACAGACTGAATGACAATAATAAACTTCTGAACTACCTGACAGGAAGTATTTCTGTTTCTGAGCTATTTCTGAGCCTTTAGTGATTTTCATAATCATGGAGACCAGCAGTATTATCAGCAGTCATTGCATTCACAGCTGTTGAGTCTTGTATCGTTGTGTGATAAAGATGGATGAGGCCATATTAGTTGTTTTGCAACAATTTTGGATTAGTTAAATGAAAAACTCAATGCAGCATGTCTTGCGTGCTGGGTGTTTTGTTTAACAGGCTGAGCTTGCTTGCTTTAGACAGGGAAAAAGACTATTTTATAGGCCAGAAAGAGGAAATAAGCTCTGTCATCTCTGAAATGTTTAAAGAAACAATTCACCCTACATGGAAAATTCTGTCATCGTTTACTTATCAGCATGTCGTTCCACATTTTTCATGTTTAATTTCCTATCTCCTGTAGACCGCAAAAGCAGATGTTAGGCAGGATGTTCACACAGTGCGTGGTGACTGGGGCCTGTATGGTCCAAAAATAACAAAACAAGCACCATTAATGTACCATAAAATTAGTTCTGTGTCTTCAGGTACACATTTTTGCCTTTTTAATAGTGATTGTTGTCATTTTTGAAGCTTAGCAACCTCTGGTCACCTCTGACAGTGCATAAGCACCACAATTCTGTAAAAGATGACATTAGATTAAGTAAATGATTGTGAACTATGTGGGACACACAGGTCTTGCTGAGATGAACAGTGATCTTGATTCTTTGTTCATGTTCACCTTGTGCCTTCTGGAACTATTGAACATTGTGTTCTCTATACCCCTGATTCCCTGATTTTCTAGTATCACAAACAGAGGGTACCAGCATGCTGCCTAATGCTGTATAATGCTATTCTACTGTAAATGGCATGCAATAATCTTAATTTGGCTTGCACACACACACACCCCCACACACACAGATGTTTCAGAGTGTTCCTACACCCCTGGTACTGTTAACTGTACTGGTGTCTGTTTTCAACATTGACAGCAGTCACATTCAATTGTATTAATTTGCACATGCTAAACATCATTTCCAAAATGACTCTCAGGTGTGATAAATCACTGTGCGGGTGCTGTCTAATTTGCATTGACACCAGCGTGTGTATAGCTATGTATAGAGGTAGACCCCAAATACCACGATCATTTAGAAAAAAAACCCAAAGACCTGACAAGATCGTCCATCTTCAGTGGGATATGTTATTAAATCTGCTTATTTTTAGAAGGTGCTACAAAGTTTGCCTGTTTTTATAGACAGAGCTTAATAATCAGAGCTTAAAACGTGTTACAATATTCTTGCCATATTGATACCTCAATACCGATTTTCAAAGACAAACACAGTCAAATTTGACAGTTGCCATTCACATTACAAGCAAGCTTTTTGATCACTTCCTCCACAGGTTACCCAGAGGCCTTTGCAGTTTTAACAAGGATTGTGAAGCGGTCTTTGTGTCTCAGTGTAATGTATTCAGAAACTCTGTGTGTGCTTATTGTAGGTGGTCTATCTGGGTGGGATATCTGAGTGTCATGCAGTGCCATAAGAGACAGCTGCTTCGAAGCGTTTGACTTGGTTAATATTTAAGAGGCAGAAGTTTTTACTTATTGTCACAGCTTGAACGGCTAGGACTACGGCAGGTCAATGCATATCTGCACCTTAGAGAGCCTTTAATATTTCACCAGCCCTTTATTTTTTTCTCTAGATCTCTGCTTCTCTTTCTTTTTGTTGCTTATATTTTCAGTTTTTAAACCATCCTTTCCTGGAAGAGATGTTGCAGTTAACGTGTATTTTTATAGACATGCAAGTGAACAAGCACCGTTCAACGAGACAACAATAACTTTGGGTCAGTTCATTTCAAAGCTGTTTCCCGAAATTTCTTTTCCACCAAATATTACCCGCCCCTTTGAAAATGAAACAAACAGCATAGTTTTTAAATGTCCAATTCCACCCACCATTTGATATTCAGATGAAACATGCTTCAGTTAGAGCTGCAAATGAGCTGCAAGTGAAGGGGCACAATTGTTCATTAAATTCAAATTACTCAATGCTTGTGAAACGAGCATTTGTGTCTTTGTTTTTGCATTTCCTCCTACATACAGAGAGACATACAAGCATCCGGGTGGTAAAGGAAAAGGTCTTAAATTCATCTCATATCCCCTAGCCCATATGAGGGCTATCAGCATAAGCAATGTGCTTTATTTTATATGCAATATGTGACTGCGGCTTATGAACAAATTATAAGGAACAGGTTCACTGAGTCCGAGCTAGATCACTGAAATAAGCCCTGAAATGAAAGCATGTGCTAATTTATATTTCTCCTGCATCAGAGAACTTGTCCACACTCATGCTCTCCTGTGTGTCTCAGCAAGTCTTTTCACAGATACACCCCTTTCCATAAGCAGTGTCAAGTGCTGAAGAGGGAAACAGAAAGTGATCTATAAGAGACATGTAGTCTTCCTTTAACAGGTAGGGTGTGCTTTAAAAGCTGATAGTGACTGACCTGGGGCCAGTTTCAACAGACTACTTAGTGAAAAATATCCTTACAATTATAATTAATGTGGGTTTAATGTTAAGGGTTTGTTTCAGCTGGACTAGATATGTAACCGAAGGGTTGCAGGTTCAAGCCCTAACAGGGTTTGATCATGAGTTACTCTAGTGTAGCATAATTTTCTTATTGAGTGAGGCACTTGATCCCAGATTTCTCCATGGGGATTGTCCTTACAGTACAAATTGTACTGCAGTATACTTTGAATTAAAGCATTTTTAAAATTAATAATAAAATATTTATTGCGTTTGTACTTGGGAAGCACAAATATGCTTGTTTACTGGTGACGTCATTAATCATTTGATTGCTATTGCACATACTGTACAATTTTCTCTTTGGTGCATAAATGTGTCTATACAAAATAGATAATAATCCAATCTGCTGTACTATTCCTGCACTATATATTCAATTTTTGCAATGCATTCAATAAAAATGCATGAAGTGACAAAGTGTTTTTGTGCACTCTAGATTTGTAATGGAGAAAGGCTAATTTCAGCCATATCCAGCTTCATTGTTCACGGATCCTTTAGGGAACATTTCCAACTACTATACTCTCTTACTGTAGGCCAGTATGTGGTAATCATTCCCGTGTTCAAATGCAAATGCATGCTGTAGGATGCAAACAGCCCCGAGCAGAAACTAAACATCACAGGGAGTCACATGGCTATTTTTAAAGAAAGATGTCCTCAGGGTCTATGGTCTGCACTACTTTGTGATATTCTAATCTTAACACACTGAATTACTATGTACCAGAACAGCTCCTGTTTTAAGGTTCAAGACCAATGAAGACAGGTTCATGGTGCATGGCTCTTTTGTATGTATGTATCTTGGCCATATCATGACAAATTGTAATGCAAACACCACATGCCTGCTGTGAACTTATTAAAAGCACTTTATGTAATGTATTGCTATTAAAAGACTTTAACTGGTCCAGTTAATGCTATAATAATTTCCAATTGAGTTTCATCTGTACATATCTTATACCAGACAAGCCCACCCACAGATCATCATAAAATATATTAGCATTAATACAGTATGTGCTGTGGTCTTCACTCTGGTGATATTGACGGTCTACAGAGGGATTTTATATTGAAAATTAGTATATTACACCACAGAGTTAATGAAGAAAAGCAAACAATAGTGCAACAGTTAAGCTGTTTCACATGATCTGTTGCACAAATCACTATGTAAGGGCAGTTAAATAAACAGTTATCATCAAAACCGCTTTATTGTTTTTCAGTTTAAAGTGTTTTTTACTATTTTTCAGGTTAATTTTATGTTAGGTAATATTAAATTCATCTTATTGTTCTTACATAAAACATGGAAACTGTGGAAAGTGTTTATACTTTAAATGGTGGTCGGTGAATCATTCTGTGGGCAACCCTTTATTTCTTTGCTTTTCAACTTCCATTTCTGAGAGCCACTTTAACCATAACCCACAAACTTTTAGTGGCGTGTGTTTTTAACAGATCAATAATAACCAGGAAAGAAAAATTCTCATAATTCATGTTTCTCAGACCTTCCTCTTACAGGATAAAGTGGTTTGTGGTTAAAGCTTCTCAAGCCTGTCCTTCCGCCCTGGACCTTAATGTCACTTTGTCTGCTTGTGCTACAAAGTAACATCCTATCCAAGCTCATTCTATTGAAGCGTACAGATCTGCTGTTTCATCTTGTGATCTCTCTTGATTTAAAAATGGAATGAAAGAAAAACAGTATTGTCCTACACTGTCATTTGTCTTCCTGAGCTCATCACAGACATCTGCAAATTACATGCTAGTGTTCAGAAAAAAGGAGGTGGAGTTAACATACCTACCTTCTTATATACTAAAAAGATAATATCTGTTCTGGTTTGCCTCAAATGACTGTAATTTCGGTCCAGGCAGTAATCTTGTCCGACCTTAGAGAGTGATGTACAGGACCTTGCTTGAATTGCATGGGTGTGTATGTGTGTGCATGCATTGATATGTTTGCGAGTGTGCACTTGGTCTTTAGATCTGCTCATTTAGATCTGCTTATAACAGCTTTAAAGTTCATCAGATCCCCCTCAAGTAATTAGAGGCAAGCAAAATTCTACAGCATGTAAGTTTGACCCCTCAGAAATGTATTGCTAATTCTTGTAGATCTCCAATGCATCACCAAGGGTTGTTTGACTGAAAAAAATGGAAACTACAATAGCTGATGACCGCTAGTGTGTCTTTAAACAATTTCACTTGTTAGGGGAATGTGATGCACTTTAGCAGACCAGAGTTTTGAGCAAGCATGCTTCCCTGTGGAATCATTATCAACAGGCAATAAGTGTCTTGAATCCTGAAAGTTGAAACATCAAGGTTATGTAGTGTGGAGAGACATGCAGTGGCTCTCTGCTCCTTTAAGCCACCAGAATCAAACAGACTCATTCATCAACAGTGCTGTCCCTCCAGGTCCCATCAGTTTATGGAATGCACCATTAGTCTTGGCTTTGCTCCTCCTGTTGCCCTGCCCTGGTGAGAGACTCAGTAAATTGTCTGCTGCCATCCCTTCACGCTGGAGCTTGATGAAGCGGAAGGGGACAGCTCTGTTGTCTTTAAAATTGCTATCGATTAGGCTGTTTGAATCTATAGCCTGGGAGGTTAAATGACCCACATCTAGGTGAATGTGTCGGAGGAACCTCAATGGATAAAAATCAAAGGAATCGGGGTTTTATTTGCAATTGGAAAGAAATGTGTGAGAGTATGTCTAGAGTGTCTATGTGTCTTCCCAGCTAACAGGGAACATTCCCACAACGTTGGCTAACTTTCTCTAAAAGTTATCTAAAAAAAATTTATCAAAAAAGTTTGTGTAGTAATGTTGGTAGAATGTTTTTACTGTTTTATATCATATATATATACTTCTTAAGTTGTTTGTGGAACATTTTAAAAACCTAAAAAAATTAAGAAAAAAATTTTGAACATTTTTATAACCAAACAATAACATTAATACATCTAAAAAACTGGATGTTTTGAACATTCCTAAAACTTTTAAATCACATTTTTAACATTTTTATTACTTAATGGAATTGTTAGGGAAACGTTCTTACTAAAGCTAAAATTGTTAGCTGAGAAACTTTATTTAAACTCACTAGTGGTAGCTAGTGAGATGGCATGCCCACAGACCGCTCACAGTTCATCAACGTACAGCAACCATCTGATGCATAATGTGCACAAAAATAGCTCATGCTGGATATAAATTAGCTGATTAGCCTTTTTTGTCTGACTTTATGCACCTATAAATATATCACTGAGAGTACTCTTAAAAACATGTGACTTTGCAACAGACTGCCAGTATGTTTAAACAGTGATAGGTTAGACTGACATTGCTTGAAATTCAAATTCATTGCTTTCATTTACTCAGAGTGTGGAACAGCCCCAGCAGTTAGTAGCAGTCTGTCATAACACATTTAGTTTAGCATTTATATTCTTGTCTTTTGCCATTGGCATTTGTAAATATTGCAAATGTACAGTTCTGAGCTGAGTCGTTTATTTTGGTTAGGTAATTTCACTGTTTAGTAGCAGTCTGATAGATGCTAGAGCAATACTGCAGACAGCAAAACACTAAAACAGATCTGAGCAGACACTTTTTACCATTGATAACTGATGTCAGTGCTTTCTTCTTACATCACAAGCACCATTGTCTTTGTCAAGTGCAACATTCTGAACAAAAACAAAGTGAGCGCTATCTTTCAAGATATGTTTAATAACAGCTTTGGATAGGCATGTCTGGTTGAAGAAAGAGGGAAGGGGATTTACAGACAGCAGAGTCTGACTGTTTTTTTTTGATACCTCACAAACAGTTTATTAAAGTTTCTAGCAGAATTTCCATCAACTGGTGATTTGCATTTCAGAACATGGGGATTTGTTTTTAAGCTGAATAGAGTTACATTTCTCTGTCACATTACTGTAGATTTGCACTGTAAATTAGGGGTTAATTTGTCCTGCTCTGCACTGATGTGTTTCTGTTGTGTTTGTGACAGCTTATATCTACAACACAATGCAAAGAGAGAACTAGAGGACTGTCACAACGCGCATTTGCTACAGAATCAAAGCCAGCCAAAAAGGTGCAAAAATGTAAAAAACTGTCACCTGTAGCACCCTTGCGGTTGCCGCTATTGTTTATGATTCTGAAACACTGACTATGAATAGAAGCCAAAAAACCCAGCGTACATGAAAATGAGAACATTCTCCGCATTCTCCTGGCTGTATTCATGCCTGTCATGAAAGGACGTAATGCCACACATTCCTGAAAAACCAGAGCTTACATTGCCTTCACTGAAATGAATAAAGATGTAGTTGTCATGACTGGATGAAATCTGTTGTAAATGCTGCTTGTAAAGTATGTTTGGTTGCATATGTAAAACCCGAAACAAAGACAAACATAAAAAAATTAAGAAACAAACTTGATGAAAGAAGCAACTTTGATGAAGAAAGATTTTGGTTTGCTAGTTTCAGAGGAGCCCTTTTGGGGAACTTGTCACCTGGGCAACCTAGCTGACTAGCTAAACCACAGCTGGTCCAGCTATATGCCAGCTTGACCGGTCTAGGAATTCATATAAACTAGCTTAAATTAGCTTAAAAAAGGCCAGTTAAGGCTGGTCTTTTTTGTATGATTATGCATTCCTTCCTTTTTCATTACTCTATAAGGAGCTTTACTATATTTATTAGCAAGTGACTATGACTGGAGCTTGGACAGAGGCACGCTGGAGCTGTAATTAATCACGTTCCACAGTGACTGAGCCGATGGCTTTGAGATTGACTAAACTGCAGCTTGCCAGCGTCTTGTTCCCTCGGTGTAAATCCTTATCACTAGCGTTTCTTTTGAGCACAGAGTGCAGTTCCCCAGTTCCAACTGCTTCATTCCCCCTTAATCAGAGCAACATGAGCTCATTACAGATAGCCAATTTACCCCTCAGTTCTCCTTAGGCAGAAGAGGACACTCTGCAACACCGGCCCAAGGGAACTTATCACTCCCTCTTTCTCTTGCTGAGCACTCTATGAGAAATAGCATTAACTGCTTCAAAATGCTCCGGGCAATTACCAACCGAGTCTCTTTCTAACTGTCTGTCTGTCTGCTCCTTTGTTCTCCTCACTTATTCACTGTCTCTCTTTCATCTGGTTCACTGCAACGCAGTCCCTTGCTGTCTGTCTTCATATTTCTGTATTTTTCTTTGAAAAGCAAAACACCCATTTTTTTGGTTTGTGCACCGTGGGCTACAAACTGGGCTGATGGTGGGCAGCAGTGATTCCCCAGAGTGTATTTAAACAGATTCCAGGGGTCACAGGATAGGGGTTTTATTAAACCTATAAAATAGCAGTTATGACTCAGGGCCTTTAAAACATTAATTATTTTTTATTTGTAAACATGTTAACACATTGATTTTGTATACTTGTATACCTTCTAGAAAAAATACAACTTATGATGGTAGCTTTTTTGGAACATGATGACTGGTTTGTAGATGATCATTAGCTGGTTTGACCAACTAGCATGTTCTAAAGACCGGTTTGATCACCTCAAGCTGCTTGCTGATTTGTTGCTGGTCAAAGATGGCTTATCAGCTTTAAAACTGATTTTTCTACTGTACCATGTCTTAAAACAAAGTAACTAGCTTAAACTGGATTGTCTAGCAGGAAAGAATAGAAAAGAATATATAAGAGTGATATTACATATATAACACACCAGACAAAGGTCTGCAGCACTTCTCTTTACTCATCTCACTTGCTCTTCTTTCTTCACAACAATACAACACTCACTAGATACAGTTGCCCCCAGAACTGTCAGAACCTGTGAAAAACAAACAAGCTCAGGTGTTGTTTGTTTCATGGCAGAGGAAGATTCATGGTGAGTCTGTTTTTCACCCACAGTAATGACTGTTTTTGCTTTGAAGGTGAATCATTTTAATAATGGCCACTTGCTTGATAACAATAATAATGAAAGTTGATGTAGACCATACAATGCATTCAACCAAAAAATGAAAATTATATATATATTTTACTACCCTCATGTTGTTCCAAACGTGTATGGCTTATGTTCTTGCATAGAACAGAAGAGAAGTAGTTTAGCTGAACTATCCATTTAAGACCAAACACATTTGGAAACACAAATGAACAAGCTGATTTAGTTGAGCAATGACAAAGATATAGATGCATTGTACTGTGATTATTCAGTTGGATAACATTCCTTTAGGTATCACGCTATAGACTGCAATGTCTCGTTTGACCAACCTGGAACCAAAAAGAAATTAAAACTTAGTATAAATAAAGTAAAGTAAAAAGAAACTTTCTCTATATATTTTGATAGATCCACCATGCAACATA
Source organism: Chromobotia macracanthus (assembly GCA_036877525.1). Lineage (NCBI taxonomy): Eukaryota > Metazoa > Chordata > Actinopteri > Cypriniformes > Botiidae > Chromobotia > Chromobotia macracanthus. The sequence continues at coordinate 8,079,864 of JAZGTH010000020.1, read as the reverse complement.
TGTTAGATCACACGCAGAACAGTATGGGGCATTACCCATTATTTGTGACTCGCTATGTTTTTAGGACCTGATGTCTGATTGGCTATGCCAGCTTTGAAGTTTATGAGACCAAATTCACATGAGAGAATATTAGAAGCTGATGTATTGTGTGTCCACGTGCACCAACACATCAAGGACCTGTGAGTCTAAATGAAGACAAAACGTCTAATTTTATAAATGCTGCTTCAGTGAGATTTGACCATGGTATCAGATAAAAAGCAAAGCAGAAGCGATGATAGATGAAAAGTGAGGCATAAAAGGGCTGAGCTGTTTCTTGCTCGGCCTAGTTCACTTGATTCAGGGCCACTGCGTCTCTGTGACGACAATCATGGTTGACTGTGATTGGTGTGCTTCTCAAAGTTGTACAAACAGCCGAGGTTAAGATCTCTGTGTATTTGCCAATAGGCTGTCACAGTCAACCTACTTTTATATTGTATGAAGCATCCATAGTACCAGCTACGGTGAATACAACTACCTGTGAAACAGAAAAGAGAAGCAAGATTTCTGTGAACACACAATAGCACAGGCTGAATGTGACAGGAGTCATTCTCCATACACTGCATATTCACAGAGGTGAATGGATTTCTCCAAAGCATGGCTGAAAGGAACAACAGAATACGCAGGATGCAGAGGTTGTTTTTTGGGGTAGAACTGACATTATTGGATCCATGGGTCATTCTGTGAACCTAGTGCCTTTTACGGTTTAATAAGATGATTTTTGTAGTTAATTTTTATAAGATGTTAAATAACTAGGGTTTGTGTGTTAATTGTGCCATCTCAAGCAAAATTAATATTATACATTTTGGGAATTAACTATGCCTTTAAGAAGGCAACAGGGTTGACATTAACAGGTTGATGGTTTTACAGTTTAATTTGACATTACAATGCTGTGAAACTACAATGTACTTCTTAGAAAGAGAATACTGGAATGTCTGCAAATATATGCTTTAATATTATAAATTAAATGTTTTATAATAAAGTTTACTATATTAAAAGGTTTGACATTTTAAGATTGTCCCCTGCTGACGAACATAACTGCACATAAAATGATGTGATAAAAAGACAAGAAAATACATTTAATAATTAAGTTCCCAAGGGGATGATGTCATTATGACAGATTTTTGTTGATGTGTTTGAATGTCTGCATTAACACATTGTGAAGCTGACATCAACTGTTGATTGTTAGAAAAAATAAGAGCACTTGTTTTGACATAGAACATTCTAGCAGGGCTCTGAGTGGGATTACCCTAAGCACGGGACAACGGGTCCTTATGGCTGTAGAGCCAAAGAAATGAAAAACCCTGGCACGTCACTGACTCCTTCCTAGAAATGAAATATACAGGCTCTTCTCTCTTGAGTTACTGCTTCCTGAGTGGACCAGACAGGTGGACAAGAGAGGAAGAAAGAAAAGGAACAGATTGACATAAAGTCTGAGACCTGGGTGAAGGTTTCACAGGTTCTCTCAGGCCATTACCAAAGATAGAGGAGCCAGAGCTTATATTAAAGGGTAATTGGCTCTATTAGGCAGGTTTTGAGCAAAGAAGAACCACTGAAACAGTGAGACGTGCTGCTACTCAGGGTAGTGATGTTTCTGTAGTTTAATGTCCTAACTTTTGGTGCAGTAGAAGCTCAAGATTGAGTTTAAAGTTAGGGCAAGCGTAGCCATTTTATTTTCTTTATAAAGTCAGTCAAAAAATTCTGTTTCATGTGGCAATGTATTGAAGTTATGTTGACTGAAATGCAAAAATCTTCAATATTCAGAGAATAGGACACAGTTTACCTTTAGATATTCTGCATATCAAGCGTTCAGTGTCATAGTCCAAATGAGGCCACACATCTGCTGATACATTATTCAGATGTGGAAAAAAAGCTTCCAGGATTTGGAGAATTGACTTTATTTTAATTATGCAGAAGAATTAGATTACTCTTTATATAATTTGCACTCCCCAGACAAAAAACATCCATATTTAAAACCAAGCCAAAGACACGTTTTTTTGTTTTTGTTTGAAAGAAACTCATGAAGAATGCATGGTGTGCACATATTGACTCAATTTCCAGTGTTTGCATTTGATTACCCTGTTCACACTCTGTTTCCAGGTTATCTACTGAACCAGTTCTATGAAGTTGTAATTGTTTCAGACTGGGGTACTGGTAAGATCTAAGGTAAAACCAGGGGAGACAAAAATTGGTTTGATACCAAAAACGTGACTTTGATTTGAAAAACAAAATATGTGACAAGAGCTTCCACTTCCTTTCCAAGGCTAGTAAGCAAATAACCCTGAAATAGAACGGAGGTTATTAGCAACTGTAGATGAAATATTGATTTGAGATGAAATATTTTATGAGTTATTATTTTATTATGTGAAACATTTAAGTAGCACCAGTAAAGTAGACTGGATAAGCAGTACAATATCACTCAAAAATGAAAGTATGTACTGATAAACCCGAACAGTTAAATGTAATCCTGTAAATTTTGATCTAAAAAGTTCTCTTTTGATATTGAAAGTGTTACTCTTGGAAAGCACCAAGTGTTATGTAAGTGAGTGCTCTGAAGATGAACCACTGACTTTAGAATTAACAACTAGACATCAGGAGAGACTAATCAAAGCCAGGCTTCTTCACTGGTTATGGACTGAGCTGCCGCAGAGGGTTCACTTCCGGTGTGATTAGCCATCTTATCATGGAGATCTTGCTCCACGGTTGCATCACAGTTGCGCATAAAAAGCTCTGTAATCATCTTGCTGGACAGTCCTTCCTCGTGATGGAAGCTAATGATTCACTGTGTTGTCAGATAGATGCATTCCTCATTTTAGTTCAGAAGACCACACAAACCATGACCGTAGATTAGATATTCCTCTTTCATGTTACTTATGTTCCAAGACCATCTTTAAATATCTTTGTATTATTTGCATCATCTCTCTCTCTCTCTCTCTCTCTCTCTGTCTATTTACATTTATTATCATCAGTACAATATTATAAATGTATTTTTAAGCCATAGTATTCTTTGAAGTAGGCTGAAGTACCATGTAAATACCATGACACATACAGTATGGTATTACCAGTATCTGATACCCACACTGTACCACAGTGCTGCCAGAGTAAACTGTTATAAGTTGTCTAACCTGTTCCTACATTCTCTTTAAAGTAACTGTGTAAGAAAACGGCAGGCGGGCTGTCTTCCGCATCGAGTTTTCCAGCAAGCGAAAGAAACATTTGCATAGCCATGTGTTCAAACCAAAAGGCAAAGAGAGAAAATAGTCTCTCAAAGCAGCGAGAAGTTGAAGTTAAAGAGAGGGTGGTAAAAAAAAATCAACATCCCACTCAGAACGACTCTTCATGCTTCCGCATGAAAGGCACTTGAGCTGGATGTGTATGTGTGTGTGCATGTCACAGCCAAATAATTGAACCAGTAAATGCTTTTTCAAAAATAGCACAGCCCCGGTCAGGTCATCACTGCTCCTGATAGCAGTCAAAAGAAGACCCAGCAAAAAAAGAACAAAAACAAGGGAGATAAAAAGGAAAGGCAGGTGAACGGGAAAACAGGCAGAGAATAAGTAACGTCACAGTAATGCTTGTTAAATTGTGAGTTAATCCCACACTGTAAAACAACTCTAGTCTCTCCAACATGTTTACAAAACATGTTTAGGGAATGATTCGGTTTTCAGTTTCTTTTGTAATGTTCCTTTTCTTGTGCACATGCTCAGTTATTTAGTTTTCCCCATAGTGTCTTCTCTTCTCTTTTAGTCTTCTCCACTAAAAAAATCAAAAATGGTTGCCTTTATTGTCTAAACACCTTCAATGAACACACTGAAGAGAGACTGTAAAACAATGTACTGCTAATTGTTTTAAATTGACTGCTGTAGAAGTCTTGAGCTTGATTAGAAACGTTGATGTCCAATTAGATTTGTATTGTATGAAAGTTTTAATTTACATTTTTCTTAAATGTGTTTTTGTCACGCTAAAACACATAGAAGAGGATAAAGGAAACTACCCAGGGGAAAAATCTGTTTATATTGACAGTTTGAAAGGCAGCAAAATTATACCCTACAGTCAAATGAACTACGTACAACCTGAGGGGAAAACCAGCTTCTAATTAAAGAAACATCTGGCTTCATTTCTCAAATAATCACATGTAATCTGATCAATGTATCATCCTCAGTACAAATTTCCCTTCTTTTCAAATATGAAAATATTTCTGGCAGTGATGCAATGACTTTCCTGGGACACACATGCAGTTTTATTTAGGCAATATCACATGAGCAGAAGCTGTAATATATCAGTGTGGCTGTGAGTCAGCTGGCTACAGGAAATATCAGCCGAGTGATATGCACTACATCACATTTGTGAGTGTGATATTGCTTTTATGCAGAAGTTCTATAACAAGAATATAATACTGAGTAACTTGTAGTACTTTTCATACACATTATGGCCAGTTATTTTATTCATTTTTACTCTTCCAATGAGAAATATTACAAAAAAAGCTAAAGCATTAATTTTGCAGTCAAGAAATGTTTAGATTGTCAGGATAGTGATATAGTGAAGTGATATAAACAGTTAAATGTTTTGATTAGAGGACTGTAACTAACTGTTGTTTAATTGATGTAATTTGTTAAAGTGTTTTAACCAGTTATGGCTCTCAGAACACAAAGTAAAATGCATGTCTGTTAATGCAGTGCAGATAAATGCAGTGTCTTTTAAGCAGTTAAAGAAAAAAGTCATTAACACACAAGCAGCTGTCAGCTGTCAAAAGAAACATGGCGATTAGTTAGTATGCCAGAAGATTTTTATGATACTGGCCAGTGATTTTTATCCAATGTAGTGTAAGCACCAAAGATAAATACTATTAAGTGTGTGTGAGAAAGAAAGCGAGGTTGAAAGAGAGACAAAGACAGAGAGAGGTATGCACACAAAGAGAAAAAGAAAAGAGACACAGGTCCAGCAATACAAACATTGTCAACTCAACTTTGAGAAAATGTCATACTAACAGAAGTAAATCCTGTATAATTCAGATAAGTTAACTTCCTCGCTGTGATTAAACTAGTCCTGCTTCATTACAGAACAATCTTCCTATTTATATTCTGCACTTCACTGAGTACTGAATGTATCCTGCCTATCACTAATAAATCAGTCATTGTTTCATAGAATGGGGATTAGACACGTATCAGAGGCTTATCATTACAGATTTGTTTACTGGAACACTTCATCATCTCAACACTGGCTGATTTGAGTGTTAGGGGACCATCCACAATCTTGGCAAATGATCTTTGAACTTCAAATCGGTGCCTGATTAAAAAAAGCAAACAGCGTCCTGCATGCCTGAGCGTGTACATGTGTAATCTGCAAAGCTAATCCTCTTGATAGGGACAAAATGTGCATCTATTACTTCTCTTCTCTGCGTTTAACATTAATGAACTGCAGTTAAGTTTCCAAAAGAGTGAGGCAATGGGATTTAATGAAGTTTTAATGAGGGTTTCACACAAACCACGTTCAAATATTTGATTTGAACTGCCTACCTTTTCATGTTTAAGCTAGAGAAACAAAATGTTGAGCGTTCTGAGTGAATAAAATTCCGGCAGATTATTAGAAATCAGTTCAAAATCAAAGCAACTTGGCAAGATGTGTCAAAGTCAGGCTAAACTTGGATGCTGTATTATTCTGAAAGTCTGGCCTTCCTGGTGAGCCTCTGGAGGGTGTGTTCACACACCCGGAAAAGCCTTTTACTTCACAGTCTTACTGACACTTAAGGATTTGTGAAAATGTGTTTGGTGAGTGGAGCACTCATCAAAATTAATAAATTGTGTGTGATCGCGCATATGTGTGTGAGAGGTGAAAGAGAAGGTTACATGCAGTGCAAGTGGGAAAAATAAGTGTGTTACCACACACACACATGGGGAGCCTAATATACAGTACAATTACTAATATATAAATAATACAATTTGTCTAACACAGTAACCAAATTAACAATCAAAATCAAATTTGATCAACAAAACAATAAAACTAAATGCACTATATTCACTTTCAGGTGGAAACAATGTTTTTTTCTGGATTCACCAAACTGGACACTGGATTCACCACACTTTGTGTGCATTAAATTGTTTAAAGATATTTTAGAGTTTTTTTGCAGACAAATGTAAAAAAGATATTCCTGCATGTCACTTTTAATACTTGTTGTGATTTGCTACCTGTCCCTAAACATGACATAAATTCAAGCAAAATGATTGGTGGTTTGATTAGATGGCCCCTGTTACACCCAAATGGCCAGATTAAGCTACTATGCACCAGATTTAATGCTGATAGTCATAACTTTGTATGACTAAAAGTCTTAAAAGTCTAGTGTGTGTAACCGCCTGTACTGTCAGAGACAGAAAAAAACAATATTGGTGCATGAGATCTGGTATGCAAGAATAATTCTTGGTACTGTTAAGAGCAATTCTGTTCCAACCCACTTTCAACACTGGTTAGAGATTTTAGACCCGTAGGGTCTAGTAAGTCACAGTGTGACAATAAAACTGGGGATCATGTAAAAGTTCATTTTTGAAAGGAGCAGAGTGGATTGTTCGGTCACTGTCACCTCACACTGAGAGAAAAGAGCAGTCATGATGGTGCTGTCAAACTATTTCAAAGTATGCTTCATGATTATAGTGGAAGACTTTCTGTGTGAGAAAACAGAGAAGTCATTTTTGCTCTAACCTCAAAACCTGAGCTGAGAGAGCATCTAACGAGCTGTACAGATGGAATCACAACCATCACAGTTGCTAAAAGAAAAAAGTTAGAAGCTCAAGATCATGGAAAATTGTTACACACATCCTTCAGAACATCCATCTTCTGTTCACTACTTTTTCCTCTTCTGATCTGGTTTGAGTGCACAGCATGAAGCATTTTATAGTTTATAGTTTAGTGTGAAACACCACAAAAGATGCTTAGGGGTAGATAGCCAAAATATCTTCATCTTTGGAGAAGCTTAAAACACCAAGACTTAGCTTCAGTTTCAGTCTTAAAGTCACCAAATAGGAGAGTAGAGCAATTATATCTGATTAGTGGATAATTACTAGATTCAAACTGGAGTACAACTAGCTATTGACCCACTACCCCAACCCACCACATTAGTTCATCTAAACAGTTTCTGAATAGATGAAATCCCCAAATAAATTACTTGGCAGTCTAAAAAGAGTGTGATATCTGGGCTTCTGTGCCCATAAAGTGCCAGACACAGCTATTCCCACACATATCTTTAATGGCTGCCTGGGCTCCATAAGAGGGTGTAGTATGGTAGTTTCCATTCTGTCAGTGATGCAAGAAACGTGCCTCTTCAAGTAAAACTAAGTAATTAACAGCAACCTGCCTGTGTGCCACAGAAAGACTAGTGTCCTTGAGACATCTGTATCGCGTGTGCAGAGCAAGCAGGGAGGAAGAAGATGGTTATTAGCCATTTCATTAGTGTGCTGCTAGCTTGCTCCCAGATGCTTCAGCTGTGATTAAGACCTGATCCATTCCATAGAGCCTCTTTCAGCTGAATGTTCTCTCCCACCAAATGAAGCTACAAGAATCTATGAATCCATGGCAATATGTCTCTGCTTGGTTGAAAGCCTGCATAACATGTCATCATTTTAATTCCCAAACAGAATTTTTTATAATAGCAAATAATTTAGCAACATGCAAAGGCATACAAAATTAATCACATTTGCTCATCATACATTGACAGACGAGATTCATTTTGAAGTATATGTTATTTAGTACTATGGTGCTATATATGTCACAGTGCCATATAAAACCATCACTGTGCCACAATAATTCCAAAGCATTGATTTGTCATTGAAAGTAGTACAATAAGACAAACATAGCAATTGCCATTGTATTAAATAACATAATAACAGCAGACTATTTTGTAATTCATTCAAAAAAAGTTTAGGAAAAATATAAAATAGCTGAGCTAGCTACAATTGTTTGTTAGCTTGCCCAACATTGCTACCATATATGCTTCAGCTGCACAGATTCTGCTGCATGTTGCTGCTGCATTCAGAAGGTTTTTCATTTTGTCTGTGGTGTAGTAAGAGGATTAAACAGTTTCTGCTGCTTCTTAAATTTTTATTAGCACACTCAAATTCCTCTCAAAATTGTAGAACATCTAATTAAAATTAGATGTTTCTTGAGAAACAAAAAAACTGGGAATTTGTTGTGCTTTTTCTTTGTTTATTCAGTGGCAGAGACAGCATAAAAAGACTACCACACGCGTAATCACGGGGGAAGATAAAAAAGGCAAATGAATCATTTTAATCTAAACCCTATGAAAACAGCCCTGTCTTGGGGCTGTTTGTGCAGTGGAGAGGTTAGTCACAGCTGACGTGAAGTGGGGGCACCCTGGGACATTTATTTGATCACTTCTTTATTTCTGCTATTTGTTTATTGTTTGAGTACCTACTGAGTTACCCCGAGCACTCTAAACATTCATTCAAATCAGGCAAAATTCTGCTGTGTGCTGTCGTAATGTATAATTAATCAGGCAGCAATAGTTTAGGGATGGGTTGTTTTATTTTTTCCTTTATTCTTCCTTCCTTTGGTCAATACCGTAATACTTATTTTTAATAATAGCTTTTTGTGCATTACTTTAGAGGTAATGGGTGTAATATTTTAGATGTAGAAATACTTTGTCCTTTTGAAGTAGTTGGTATCAACATTGGTTTAACAAATGGCGTGAGCTTTGTGCAGGACTATATGCTTTTCTGAGCAATACGTAGAGTGTTTAGGAAATAGCTATTATTTGTTCCATTTGGGAAGAGTTTAAGGACAACATGAAATCTATTTTGATTTTATTTAATGTATTAACAAGCATCTTTGGCTTTTGTGTGCATGATTAATAAATGCCCTTTATTCTAAAGGGTAAATAAGTTTGTATTCATAATTTTTCAATAAACATTTTTTCACTGAATATTCAGTTTCATGTCACATTACAGATTTTAAAAGCGTTAAAAATGCTGTTTCAAAATTTACAGATAACAGATATTACAGCGTAGAATTTGTATTTTTTAGCAATCTAGTAAGTTCAGGGCTTAAAAATGTTAAAATGATGTCATGCAAATCTGTGTCTCTGAATAAACACTGGGCCCCTGACTCCAGGAGTTCCACCCATAGAGTTAGCTTCTTAAACACCCCCAGCTTTTGCTGCACATCTGAGGATGGCTATTGAATGATTTATGGCAAGATAACAGCATGATGCTGTCATTTTTTACTGTCCCCCATCAGCCATTTAGGAAAGGCACGGTAAGCTGGGAGAAGCGTCCTGTTGTAAAATGTGATCTGAACCACCTATATTTGTAATGATTGCGAGTAAATCCACGTGTGATTTATGAGTCCTGCTGACTGCGAGCTGGTAGGCAGGCAGGGGAAAGTCTTGTGCTCCTACCCTGTCATTTAATCTGGGTAGTCTCTCTATCAAGAGAGAGAATATGCTGTATGTATGTACCTAACAGTAAATGTGCTTTAAAGGAGAAAATTGTGAATAAAAGAGGTAGATGTGTTTGTTTTGCCATAGAGTAAATAATTTGAGCTGTAGATCAAAACAGCACAAAACAAGTGCAAAAGCTCTCTTCATTCTACCTAAAAACACTTGTAAAACTCCCAGTTAAAGCCTTCCTTCCACCATATTGGTACTCACAGGCGTTCTGTGACACACACATCACCTGTGTACAACTGTTAACCACAGCCTGCCATAATGCACTGTCAAGCATAGCCACTGTGTGCTAGTAAAGGTGTTTTCCATTTTGATAGGATGTCATGTCGTCAGTGTGGTCCTCAAAGCATGCGATTTCACATACAGTATTTATATAGCACATGTTGCATTATAAATATATATATATATATATGGCAGCTGTAATGCCGCTTTACTGTTTAAAAAGCCCATTGCCATTTTTTTAATTCTTAAGCTGACTTAAGAAGCACAATTTAAATTATTTTACTTATTATTCGTAAATGTTATTTGATATGTTATCTAAGCAATAGCCAAACTGTGTTACAGTGATGGTTATCATGGCTAAGGGTAATCCTGACCAGCAGTATTTTAGATTTTGGTCTTTCCATTTTCTAGTAAATAAGACCTGCACTCTGTAATAGCTGTCCGGGGACATTACTAATACTGCCACCAAGTGGACTGACTTGTGTTAAAGGGATCTAGCATGGGATTGGGAGCTAGCTGTCCATCTATGAAATTTTGGCATTACGTTGTCTACTTGAAGACTAAGAGACTAAAGTTAAGGCTATAAATCTGTGAAGTGTTATAGAGAGAAAAATGGGAGCCAGGGTGGTACCCAAGCAGTAGCCATATAGTTGCCATAGTGACTGGTGTTTCCACTTCTCCATCCATCACCTGGCAGCAGCAGGCAAGCCACAAATAAGGAGCCTCTCACTCCCATAATTCCAGTGCACTGCCTGACAGGCCGGAGATTTCCAATCTGCCTCAGGGGCAGGGGAACAAATCCATTCCCCACTGTCAGGCCATCCAGACAGAAGGAGAGAGACAGAGTACTACATCTGGTCCCACAGCTACTAGCTCAGAGGAGTGTGAACTGTGTCCAGCATCAGTGTAGAGTGGGGAAACTTTTCCAGTGCTATTATTTCAACAATGCAAGTGATAATGCAAAAATATTAGACATTTACATAAGAATTATTGGGGTGGGGCTAGTTTGTTAAAGCAAAACCCAAAAATGTCACCCTCATGTCATTTTAAACCTATGACTTGTATGAAGAAGACATTTTGAAGTACGAATAAGAATATCTTCTTTTGTGTTTCACAGGAGAAATATAGTCATGGAATGACATGAGGGTAAATGATGGCCAAAAATTTTGGGAAAGACTTTTGAGTGAATTATCTCTTTAAATTATGTCTCAGTTCTAGTTATAATAACAGAGGATTGTTTTTTTTTATTTCCTGTACTGATCTGTGATCTTTGTAGGTTAAAAATATAACACAATCACAAATAGGATTTCTCAGAAGACCCCAGAGGTTTTTTTTAAGGTTGTGTGAGAAAACCACAGGCATGTTCCATTCATACAGGATTAAATGCACGATGTATGTCTGTGAAATTCATCTGTGAAACCTTTATCTGACCTCCTCAAGGAAAACTAGTCCCATCTGAGTAGGTCTATAGTGTATGAAACTGCTAACCTCAATACGTTTACCCTTGAAAATAAGGCCAGTGTAACTTTTGCACCTGTTAAATAAAAACACTAGATGTATTCAAACACAGCTGTTCAGAGTTTAGACTTCCAAGAATGCTGTGTTATAACACAGTCCATGTTAAAACGTTCCACTGCTGAGTACTGCTCATTGTGCTATTGAAGGACAAATGCAGAGTCTTTCTGTTGTCACTTCCATAAAAGATCCTAGAAAACGGTTAGTCAAAAAAGATTGCTCACAATGAGTAGAAAGCATTATTATACACCTGTCATTCAAAACACTTTTCTGCCAGTAAATGGTCTGGACTCAGGAAGTCTTCCATATGGCATAATTAAAACACATTTGCATGCAATACAATGTTCTAGTGTCATGCCAGGGAATTATAAGTGCTTTAATATAAAAAAACATAAATACACTTCCTGTTTCGTACCTGGTATTTCTATTCCAACATGGTATATTTAATTAGCAACTTACAATTTTAATTACTCTGCTTTCTCTTCTCTCCCCTCTCTTCTGCTTGCATGACAATGACATTGACAATAAAAGGTAAGTAATGGCTATATTTTGTTATGTCATGCTGAAATGCATTTTCACATTATTTTATAATGTACAAATGATGTAGGTACATACACTCACCGGCCACTTTATTAGGTACACCTGTTCAATTGCTTGGTAACACAAATTGCTAATCAGCCAATCACATGGCAGCAACACAATGTATTAAGGCATCCAGATGTGGTGAAGACAACTTGCTGAAGTTCAAACCGAGCATCAGAATAAGGAAGAAAGGGGGTTTAAGTGACTTTGAACGTGCAATGGTCGTTTTTACCAGACTGGCTGGTCTGAGTATTTCAAAAACTGCTGATCTACTGGGTTTGTCACGGACAACCATCTCTAGGGTTTACAGAGAATGGTCCTAAAAAGAGAAAATATCCAGTGACCAGCAGCTGTGTGGATGAAAATGTCTTGTTGATGTCAGAGGTCAGAGGAGAATGGGCAGACTGGTTAGAGATGATAGAAAGGCAACAGTAACTCAAATAACCACTCGTTACAACTGAGGTATGCAGAATACCATCGCTGAATGCACAACACATCGAACCATAAAGCAGATGGGCTACAGCAGCAGACCACACTGGGTGCTCAGATCAGGAAACAGAGGCTACAATTTGCACAGGCTCACCAAAATTGGACAATAGAAGACTGGAACGTTGCCTGGTCTGAGTCTCGATTTCTGCTGCAACGTTCAGATGGTAGGGTCGGAATTTGGCGTAAAGAACGTGAAAGCATGAATCCATCCTGCCTTGTCTCAATGGTTCAGGCTGGTGGTGGTGGTGTAATGGTGTTGGGAATATTTTCTTGCCACACAGTATTTTATGACTACAGTGTACCCATCTTCTGATGGCTACATCCAGCAGGATAATGCACCATGTCACAAAGTTCAAATCATCTCAGACTGATTTCTTGAACATGACAATGAGTTAACTTTACTCACATGGCCTCCACAGTCACCAGATCTCAATCCAATAGAGCACCTTTGGGATGTGGTGGACCGGAGATTCACATCATGGTTGTGCAGCTGACAAATCTGCAGCAACTGCGTGATGATATGTCAATATGGACCAAAATCTCTGAGGAATGTTTCCAACACCTTGTTGAATCTATGCCACAATTAGAATTAAGGCAGTTTTGAAGGCAAAAGGGGGTCCAACCCGGCACTAGCAAAGTGTACCTAATAAAGTGGCCAGTAAGTGTATATGTGATAAAAAACCTACCATTGCAATTAATCTTAATCTTTTGTCACATTTTCAGAGCAGTATGTGCACATATGTGTTTAAGATGTGCTGTTGCTTAGATTTTAGCTTATGTAAATCATAGCTAAGACTTGACTCTGAAAAAGACTGTGTGCGTGTGTGTGTGTGTGTGTGTGTTTGTTCGTGCTCTGTGTTAAACTGAAAGAATGATAGCGTTTCAATCTCCTCAACCTTCATGAAAAGATATTCGTCCTTCATTTTTTTCTGTCTTGCTGCACACTCTCTCTCTTTTCTCTTTTTATGGTCTGATTGGCAGCTCTACATAGAGTCAGGTCTGGTCTTTCAGTTGCCATGGAAACTGCCCTCTCCTCTGACTGCAACCACGCTTGTGGACCGCATCTCTGGCAACTCTGATACTGCATATAAAGATTAATAAATAAACTGACTGAGAAAGAGGTGTGGGTGTGTGTGGGGGAGTGTAGGTGTGAATGTGTGTTTGTATGAGAGCTGTGAATGGTGTATGTACAGTGCGAGTCTGGTTTTAGAATTCTGCACAGATGTTTGAAGCACACTTAACCTCAGTGTAACCTGACACTCTATTATATAGACCTAAATGAACTTTAACTAGCAGAAACTGTGGTATTCGGGTGTTCTTTAAAATACTGAAGGTGTTGTAAGCATTTTATACATCATATTGTTTACTACAAGATATTTCTATATTTTTTTCCCTTTTTCTCCAGGGACACTTGCAAGAGATCATTACCTGTTTGTCTGTTCTTTGTGACACAGTGTCATATTTATACCTTGTCTGTTTTGTCAGTGTTTTTCTTTGAGGTGTCAGTAGTTCACCCACACATGGGAAAGACTGGGAAGAAGAGAGAACTGTTGATACTTATAACAAATGCATGTTCTGAAAGCAGATATGTTGTCAAAAATGATTTTCGCTTCTAGTTTGATTTGTAAAGTTTAAGCACACGTGTGCCAGTGCCACATCTGGAAATATCAAAAAATCACTTTTGGTAGTAAGACTGGTCATGTTTCCTTTCATTCATCAGCTTTCAAATAACCAGGCAAAATCGATACAAGGTGTATAATGTGTGTATGTGCGCTTACGTGTGTGGGGGATTTAGGTTGAGTTCATGTTTTTCCTGGTGTTTGTTTTACCCCACTCTGAGGCAAGACTGTGTCAAATGAAGTAAGGCAGCATGAGGCAAAGGCATCATCTCTCTGTGTCAGGAGGCTTAGCGTATCACAATGATCAGCAAGCCTTACTTGCTCCACAGCTTGAATTTCTCAAAAACTTATTTTAACAGTGAGTGGAGAACAAGAAGAAAGAAAGAGATGGATTTAAAGAGGGAGCATTTGAGGGTGAGTGTCGGTGAAAGCCTTAGATTCCCCATCGAGGCCCAGGAGCATAACCTTCGACTGTCAAAAAGCACAAATACCATAAACTGTGTTGTGCAAGAGTGCAGAGAGTGAGATAGAAGGAGGAGGGGGAGAAAGTGGAGAGGTAAAAAAAATAGGAAAGGAGATCTCCCTGCACCATACTTTTTTGATAATTGTCCATGGCCCAGTTTCTAAAAAGACAACCCCCCACACACACACTAGTGCACCATGACAATTAGAGGTTTAATGGAATAGCCCAGCTAACAGTTTTAGGTTGTAAGAATGTTTCTCTAATGTGTCCATTAAGTAACAAAAACATTAAAATGGGTTCTTTGGAATGTTCTAGGAACGTTTTAAAGCATCCATTGTTTTAGATGTTGTATTAACGTTATTGCTTCATTATAAGAACATTTTTTTAATTCTGTAATGTTTTAAAAACATTCCACTAACAACTTAAAATAACGTTTTTGATGTATATGGTATACAATGTTAAAAAGTTCTACTAATTTTACTACGGAATGTTTTTGATAACTTTAAGATACATTTTAAAGCCTACATTTTACATTCTGAGAGCATTCCCTGTTAGCTAGGAGTTGGATAAAAAAAATTTTATTCTATAATTTACTCACCTTCATGTCGTTCCACACCTGTATAATTGTTTTCTTTATGTGGAACACAAATGGAGAAGATATATTCCAAGTTTTCTGAAGCCTTTACTTTGCGATTATTTTGTGTGAGGAACATATAAAACTGAAGTCTTAAATGTCATTCACATTTGCTTAAAATCATATATGGCACTTCAAGACCATCTTCCACTTTTATTGTCAATGATGCCAGCCATCATTAGCCAAAATTGTACTAACGATATACGAGAGCTACAGCAGATAGGATATTTTTACAACATATTTTAACGACTATCATGTAGCTTTGGAATATAGTGCAAGGGCCATTTAGACTACTTTTAGACCCCCATACGCTAGCATTGTTTGACAAAGAGTAGTGTAAACATTCCCCTTAACATCTCCCTCAAATTCCATTTAAACTGGAATAACATAATGGTAAGCAAATCATAACAGAAAGTCCATTTATGATTGAACTATCCCTTTAAATCTGAGCACCTCTAGCAGGAAACCAAAGCACCGCAGCCTTACAGCTTTCACCACACACTTCTGTTCCACAGCGACACAGAAGATGGCAGAGGTTTCACTTTACTACAGCATCATAAAGCTTGGCTAGAGAGTCCTTTAATGGATGGCGTGAAAGACATTTGTATTTTGTTTTCTTAGTGTGTTTGATGTTGCTGGTTGATACGGAGAAGTCTCAGACAACTTTAACTTAACATAAAAGGGGATATGTAATCACCTCTTCAGAGAGAAATGTCCTAAAAACACTGAAGTATCCAACGCACTGGCTTTTTTATCTTTACACAATGTTCGGTAATGTGGAGAATCGCACGTTGCTTGTGTGTGCGTATATATGTGCTTGGCTTTGAAGCATAAGGATCAAACTTTGACTGCAGAAGAGGCGCAGTCAGTTCTCCATTAATGTTTCATTAACACTGCTGTGTGTGTGTGTGTGTGTGCTTGTTTTGGAGATGGTAGAGAAGAAGAGAGTAAAACAGAGAATGCGTAAAGCTAGTGGAGACTTCAAGGATGCAAATATAGAATAAAAGGACCTCTAGAGAATATTAGAGTGAGAAAAGGGTGCAGAAAGGGAGAGGCAGAAAAGAGGGAAGAGAGCCCATGTGACACAAGAGAAAAGCAGAATAAGTAAAAGATGTGGGTGGGAGTGATGGAGGACGTGACAATTGGCAGAGAACCAGAAAATATAAGAAAAGAAGGTGAGGGGAGAGGGAGAACATTTGTCGCGCCATACATTTCAGCGTGGAGTATGCATCATTGTTTTCCATTATGCGCTCTGAGATGATGCACAACCAATAGAATTCATTGAAGCGTGATGCCACTGTAAGGCTTCTATTGGTTAGAAATGATGGCTTGATGCTAACAATAAAATCATTCATCAAAATCTGAATGTGACAATCACTGATTCAGTGAGTTGAAAACCATATCACTTGAATTCATAAACAAGATCAGCTTATTTCATTGAAAAAAAAAACATTTCTTTACAAAAAAACAACATTCAGGTTTGGAATAACATGAGGGGTAGAAAATAACAACCAATTTGTATTTCTGTTCCTTTAAGTTTTCTCTCTGTTCTTTGTAGGTTTGAGATCAAAGTTCTCATTCCTCTTTTTTTTATATTTTCCAGAGGTTACCAGGCTCTTAAGACTCAGTGTGGGTAGGTGGAAATAAGTGCAAGTCTGTCCGTCTTTTGTATTTCATTCTCGCTTCACTGAGAGGAAACAGGTGGGAGATGGGGACAATGGGAAGGAACCTGGAAAAAGTCACACAAGAGGAAATTGAAACTGATGGCATATGAGAAGATAACGGGGCATGTCTTTCACAAATGCAAGATGTTGTTTGAGAGATGAGATCATACAACATATAATGTAGGAGAGGGTATTTTGCCACTGGACTTATGCGCCAAGACCTGAGTCACAGCCTTCACCCACTCACAGTGTACTCTACCAACACATGAGAAAGAAAGAGAGGGAGTGAGTGAGTACTAGGCCATAAAACATTATTTTTACAACTTTTATTTTAGTACTGACTGAGATTGTCTTTAGCCATAGCTACTATAATGTTAATGTGAACCGTATCCAAAGAGAGCCACAATTCTCAAAAACAACAAAATTGGTATTTCTATTCCTTTACGTTTTTTAAGCAACTACACTTGAATAACTACACATAAATACACAATTGACAAAATATGTCTAGAATAAAAATAGTCCTGTCCCAGCCTACACAGGTAAGAGCATTTTAACAAAGATTAGAGCTGATGTTCTTTTAACTAAACTACAGCAAGAAAGAGTGTCGCCTAGAAGAAATGCCAAAAGTAATTTGAGCAATGGCTCAGCGCTACAACAGAAAGAAAGAAATACTCGAGGCATGCAATCTTCTGCTTTTACCCTACAGGTAGCCCCAATACATCAGAGTCTTCAAGAAAAGGTCAAAGGGTTTTGTCATATACTGTGCTGTTTTGCAAATAGCTTCAGGCTGCAAGCACCTGGTCACCTAGTCACTGCAGACACATTTCAGGGTGATTTTTAGTCATCTGTTGATAATATTGTGCATTTGAAGTTGAAGTTCAGTCACACTCAAGTCCTAAAAACAAAGGTAGAGAAGTAGCCAGACAGATGCCGAAATTAGCATGTTACATTACATCTAACATCTAATGAATATTCATTGCCACAGTCATGGCATCTCAATCAATCGGCATACACTCCAGTTCTTTGTTGTTGTTTAATCTGCAAAGGTGTATTGGAGCTTCTGAAGCTGATGTTACAGTTTTGTGGTGCAGGTTTGTCAGCATACTGAACCGATTGTACACCAATTACCAGACTTATATTCTGAATCCACACAAACAATCTCTAGTTCAACAAATACGGCTTCCCTATAGACTTACCAATACAGTGGTCATTATAGTTTTCAGGCATGAGGGTGTTTGAGAGTGAGGACAACACACTCTCAAACAAAATCTGTATCTATGGTATGTTCTCACTGAGCTACAGGAGAACCTGTAGCTCAGTGCCACCATACGTAGCTCAGTAAACATACCATAGATACAGATTTTGTTTGAGAGTGTGTTGTTTGAGGTTCTCCTGTAGCTCAGTGGCAGAGCATTGCGTTAGCAGCGCAAGAGGTTGTGGGTTCGCTTCCCAGGGAGCACATGTAGTGACAGAAATGTATAACTTAAATGCACTGTAAGTCGCTTTGGATAAAAGCGTCTCCCAAATGTGTAAATGTAATCAGGCAATGTTTGAATAATTTGTTGGCGAGTTGTACGAGAAAAAGCGGGAAAGAGGTCAACTGCCTCCAGAAAGCCCCAGGAGTGCTTAAGTTTCCCTGTTTCCCCTCATATGGATCTGGAATATAATTTGCCATGGAACTGGGGGACACCAGCCCCAATGTGAGCTGTAGCATTGCGTGTGTGTGTTTGCATGTGTGCATAGCTTGACAGGAAGCAGTGAGAGCATATGTAAAGAGAGAAGACAACAGTGGTGAGATAAGTGAACCATTTTCATGTACTGCTACTTATTCACTCATCCAGATACCTTCACCAACATAGACAGCCGCAGAATATGTGCTGATTCAGAATAAAAGATTCTGCCTTGTTGACGATACTGCCCGTTTTAGTATGACAGAGATCATGTACTTGTAGACTGTGTTTATCATGTTGGCCTAATTGTTTCTTAGCATTCAGTCTGTCAGGATTAGTATTGATAACTAGGATTGTATTGTTAACTGTTATGCAATAGTTCCAAAATTACATTTTTCTTATCATTTACTCATTTCATGCTATCCCAAACCTGCATGACTTATTTTCATTCTGTGGAACACCAAAGAAGTTGTGTAACAACATAGCTGCTTTCTGCTTGGGCTTCTGACAGCTTTCTGAAGCTATAAGATAGTCTTTAGGTTTATTCACTCCATCATGGTATCAAGACTATGGCTTCAAAATCTTGTTCGACAGCCGCTACCACAATTCACTTGCATTGTAAGCAAAAGCACAGCTTGGAAATTCCACTATAAATAACTCTTTTGTGTTCCACAGAAGAAAGTCAAACAAGGGTGAGTAATCAGTGATTGACAGAATTTGTCATTCATGGCTAAACTATTCCTTTAAGTTTAATCAAGACTGAAGGAAACATCTGAACTGTGTTGGAAAATTGCAAATTAGGTTTGCAGTGAGCATTTGCTCATCATTTCAAATGATAAATTGTCAGAACAAATGGGACATTGTTCTTTCTCATTGTTCACACATTGGTTTTGTCAGTGTGTGCATGTGTTGTCTTATGAGGGCATTGCTCTGTTCCTCCTGATTACAGATATGAGTCACTCACATACATCAAATAGTTAAAAGCCAAAACATCAATAGAGTTCTGAAACAGACAGAGCTCTGCAAACATTGTGCTGAGGCACAATATCAGAACCTAAATATATCCAGCACATAAATCTATTCTCATCATCTCCCATTTCATGACAAACAAACTCAAAGCCTTGTAAGAGGTCACAGCCTCAGGGCTTTAGCACAGTTGTAGAACAGTGTGCCAGGGTTTTCATGAGGCTGAGTTTAAAGTAGAGGAGGGTAAGCTGTGTCAGGGATAAAATGCGGAGCGGCGCTAAAACTTTAACAACTTATATTGAGCAGTGTGGGTGTGTGTATATGTGTATGAGAGAAAACTTGAGGGTGAGTGATAGGTCAGCAGTCTTTAGCCTCCAGAAAGCCCCGGGTGTTTTAACAGTCTTCTGCTGTCCTCAGCCATGGAATGTAAGCAGCCATGAGGATGGGCCACACAGGCGTTACCAACCAGACCATTAGGCACAAACATGGGCTGTTGGCTGTTTGTTTTAGTGTGTGTGTGTGTGTGTGTGTGTGTGTGTGTGTTTTGGCTGTTGTTTTCAGGTGTATCTGAATATGATCTCCTATTTTCATTTCAAAATATTATCAGGTCTCTACATCTCCAGTTCCTGCTGTCAAAGGAGAGAGGGAGGGGAGGGATATACCTTAGAGACCTAGGGGAAGCCTTATTATTCTGACTTGTAGATATTAAGTAGCTGATGTAACACCATCCTAGTGTTAGTACCAAACCTAACCCTAAAGGAACATGGAATGCTGCAAAACTCATATTCTCTAGTCTATTTTATAATATGTGATAAGGATGTTCTTTCATTAAAAATCAGTGTTTACGCATTAGTTAAAATGAGATGCGGTATTAATTGTACACTCCATTATACTATAATGTTAAATTGACCTCTTTTATCAGCTGTTCCATCTGAGCATCTGCTGCTCCATAAACTCAGCTTTATGCATTCACGCTTTAATGAGCAATGCATTTCAACCATTCCTTAGAGAAAGTATAAATGCAATATTTGCTGCAAAAGTTTGATGGGTGTTTTTAGCAAACTGTCATTTACGGCTGAATGATGTATGATTGGATGCAAAAAGTAACTGGTTAGAAATCTGTGCCTTATTGTTGCAGTTCAAACGAAATTTGCCTGGACTAATTTGTGTGTTTACACTGAGTGTGCTACAGTAGTTACTGTAGAAGAAAGAGTTACAGAAACATTGATTGAGCAGAAAGAGTCTCTGAATGAGAAATCAATGAGTTATACTGATGAAAGACGCCGAGCTGTGGCATTACCAAAAGATGCTGCTACATTTGTGAGGTGTTTTGTCCAAAGGTCTTGTTAAGTGGACTGAAAAACACAGTTGGTTATAGGAGAGAAAGTCTGGCTAAAGGCAGGAGAGAGAGAACATGAGAGATTACACATTGTCTATATAAATTATATAATGAGTTGTATTATTTCATATTTAATTTTGGCACTTTCAAAAATCATTTATTTATTGTATATATACAAAACAATACAGATCTGTTGTCATTTAAAATGATGCTTCTCTATTGCTTTTGTTGCAGCACCCAGATTATACAACATTGTACAACATTGTTTTATTGTACAAGAACAAACAAAGTCAAACTGTACTGGATTTGTCGCTTGGTAATATAATTAACACATAATATAATATGTAGCAAATTTAGCAGTTTATTTGAGACATTTTATCAGTCCATACATTCCCTATCTGTCAAACCCATGACTCCATACCAGTTTAGCTACAGAACAGACGTTGCTTTACAACACAAACATTCTGCGAAGACAGCGATGGCCAAGCATGTTTATCACATCTGAAACATATTGTTAGATCCTATGGCCTCTCATTCACATTCAAACCATATTGTGCCACCAAGTGATCAAGAGAAAAATCATGTTAAAACTATAGAGGAGACACAGACAGCATGTCTGCCTAACTCCAGATTCATTGCATTAGCGTGCTGCCACAGTGCAGTCCCGCTCTAGTACATTTCCTCTCCTCTCACATCACTTGTGTTCAATTTAATGTCGTGCTGCTGCCAGCAGGCCGAGCAGAGCCTGCCAGTGCTGTATCCCACCTGCTTTTCCCTTTGACAGAACACACACACATACACGCAGGTCCAAGGAGGTCTGCCTGCTTCAGTTAGCTGGGATTTAACAAACCTGCAGGATGATCCTCACATCTCCTATAGGCATGCCAGTCATGGCCATTTGACCAGTTGCACAGAGCGAAATAACTGCGAAGGACAGGAAAAAGCATCCAGAACACTGAAGATCAATCCAAAAGCCTTGGATGTTTCTAGCCAGGCTCAAGAGAGACACAGGGGGAGAATAACTGATGCTTACTTTTACTGTATCTCCAGCTCCATGCTTGTTTACAGTAATCCCCAAGGCTCTGTCCATACCTCACTGGATTAGGCTTGGTTGTTTGGGTGTGAGAGAGATAGAGAGGTATGGAGAAGATTGCTGCTATCGGCCTCTGTGTGCTGTTACTGTACAGAGCAGTCAGTTCCTCTTCTCTGAGGTTTATAAACAGCACCTTTGTGTTCAAAGCCTGGATCTGACAGGTGCTGGTGGCTTGAGGCGTCTATTACTGTCTGAGCTAGTTAAGGGCCTCATTAAATGGCTTGACGGGGGTGGTTTTCTTGCCTGTGTTGATGCTGTTCCTTTCAAAACATGAAGTATATTAACTGTCTTATTTTAAATATCCATTAAGCTTTAGAAACATCACAGCCATGAACCATGATTTGTACCTGCTACTGTGTTGCAGGTGGAGTAAGGGGGAGGAGCATTCTAGAGAGCGTTTGATTGGACAGAAGTCTGTGTAAGATAGTGGTACATAAGCCATCAAAACTTTTGGTCCATTTTACTAAGAGATAGACTGTAAATGTTGTGATTTGTTTTACATTTTAAATTACACTAGTATATGGATGGCAATTTACACACAGATTGTAAGCCACATGAACTATAAGCCACTAAACTCAAATTTTGATTCGAAAAGATCTTAGTTATAAATTGTGTAAGTTAAGTTAAAGTAATTTAAAAATTTTGGCCCCCAGGAAGTAAATGAATTCCTTTCCATATCAAGATTTGTATTTAAAATGTATAAGCCATTATTAACATTAATAATAGTCTTGGCAAGTGTAATATAGACCAAGGTCATATGATTAAGCAAGAGAAAAATATTCTATATACAAATAAAAAGCAATCTGTTATCATTACAACATTTTCTCCTCTATTTCTCAGGAATGCTTCTGATAGTTTGTATTTGCAGTCTGTCAGGCACATTATCCACGCTTTACGTCAGGTTTAGCATATACTGTAAAGTTTGGCACAGTGGCCACAGTAAAAGGCTACATTCATTGCACAGTTTGTGCTTAAGAGCCTCTAATAAACCTAATGTTATCAGCCCACTCTCTAAGCACACACACACACACACAGACAAACTCTGATAAATGTATCACCAAAGCAAACTGCTGCTGCAAGCATAATCAAATCTGGCCCATTTATCTTTCGTTCTATAGTTTATATAGAAACATCTATTTCATTCGCAATTCAAGTTGACACCACACAGAGCTAAAAGAGAACCTGGAGGAGGGAATGAACAGGAGAACTTGTAGTTTTAAGCAAAAAGAAGCATTTTTGTGCATATGGTATGTATTTACTGCCATAGAGCCTTTAAAATTTAAAAGACTTAGAATTAGAGTATTAACCACACACTCTCAATACACAAACACAGGCATTTATTCTCACTGGGCTGTCCTCCTCCCCACTAATATCACATCCAGGCCCGCACATCACTGTTGATCTGCTCTATGTGCATCTTAGCAACAGCACCACGATAAACTCAGCCATGCACCCTCCAATATTAACACACCTTAAGAAATGAACAATGATTAAGGTTTCATTGTCACACTTTGCATGATTTGTGCAATATAAAATGCACTCCTCTGGGTTTGTGTTCACATTAAGAGCCCTGTTAGTCTTAACAATACACAGTTATTGTTAAAGCACATCATTTTGAGCATGATGTAGAAACATGTGCAGTTGTCAAGCTGTCTAAATTAGATGCTTAAATGCGTGCCATTAAGCTAGAGATTATTCATACTATTGGAACACAGATGGCTATGTGTGTGTGTGTGTACATGTTGGCATTAAATATGAGTGTGTGTAAATATACGCCAGAATGAGTTTGAGTGTGTCGGTATGTTCAAAGGCAAGACTATAATTATGCATAAATTTGTCTCTCTGAGTAGGTGTGCCCTAAAAGTCAACAAAACTGTTGTGTGCACGAGTAATTGTGTGTGTGTGTACATGTATACACACATCTCTGTGCTTTCAGTTCTCATCCACATGCGTATAAACAAAGTCGTCTAAGAGGCTGTGTGGGTATGTGTATGAGTGTGTGTATCTGTGTGTGTATTCCAGTGGCACTGTGCTCTTGGCCTTCCTGTGACCCTCACACCTGTAAAATCGATGAGAAGCAGCCTGGCCAATCTGAGCCCTCTCTCGTCCTCTCCTTCACCCTGTTCAGCAAGGTTAAATCTGCATGGATCACATCTTAACACCACATGTCAATTACATGACCAAAACCATCTTCACCCCATACTGCTCTTGCTATTTTTCAGTGGCAATAGTTCATGCTTGCTTCATAGGTGGCCTTGGTGAACATTGTTCTAGGCTGACTATGTTTGAACTTGCGGCAAATGTTTGCATTATTGAAACTGATGCTTTCTATGAATAAACTTAGTCCCAAACTGGTGTCTAAAATATTTTTCATCTTGTGTTGTGTGCACTATTACATTACTTTAACTTATTATTAACATAATGTAGACCAAGTATCAAAAGTGGCCAGTTTTAAAACATTGTATGTTTTTTTCCAGTTTTTCTATAACATTTTCCCCAGAGTTTTTTTCTAATTCTGAAATCTGTTAAATTGATATTCCATTCATTTTAGTAAAATATCGTTTTTCTTTTAGTTAAATATTTTTATTATTAACAAATTTAATGACTAAAAATGTAATATTTATACTATATTATATTTGGTATCAGGGTTTGAAATTGTATTTAGTCCTGTGCTAAATTTTGGTATCAGCCTTAGAAAACTTTCAAAGCTCATTTAAAATTAATAGAAAATGAAACAGCTCATGTAATATTTAGTTTGACCTCCTGAGGTAGACAATCGACAGTTTCTGAAGGTTAGGTACTTAACCTCACTGACCGTCTGTTAAAAAAAGAGTTTTAGACTCTGTTTTATGCTCTATTCAGGAAGGGTCCCAACTGCCGCAGTGTTCAGCTGTAAAAATATGTGTACGGCATAAATAGGAAGCCATATACAGCTTGTCTGTATGCTATGTTGGACCAGAGATGCTAAAATCATAGTGTCGTAACAGCAGCAACTATATTTTAATGTACTGTTAACATTAAAGATTATATGCTTTACAAAACAAAGCAGTTTAGTTAAAACAGCCAAAACAGTTAATTAGTAATCAAGCACTTAAGCAACAGCCACCCATATGGAGATATTGTAGCTCAAGACCATAAAGCTACAATGTACAGTAGTATTAATGAAGTTCCTGGTGGAGGCACTAGATTTTCTCATACTACATTTGGAAAGCATGTACATGAAGATAAATGCATTCGCATGTATTCATTTATGCAAATGTGTGTGTATGCATGCATACAAATATATATGTCTACATTTACCCCTCGCACACCCACACTCTCTTCCATTATGTGTCACCATCATTAGCGTTGTGAGGTTTGAGACGCCTGTCCCTGGGGTGGTCCACAGTAGTGTTTACCTCAACACTTTCCTGCAGTATACAGTGTTCAGTGGGTCTGGCTTGATTGAACCCTGTGGACCTATTAGGGCCTGTAATAACGAGTGGAGCCAGGCCCAACCCCCCAGGCTTCATTACACATTACAGGTACAAACCCTAGCATTAACTAACCAACAAACCCTGCTGCAGCTGCAGTCCGTCAGCCCACAGAACATGTTAGCTACATGCTGTCACTTAGACACCTGCATTTGTAGCAACTGATGTTCCAGTCCTCAATTAAAGGTCAATTCCAATGAACAGATGCAGGGAGCTACTTTGGCTGTGGTGGTCATTGAGATGCAGCTGGTATGTTAGTTGAGGCGTGAGGAATTTAGTCTATGGAGAACGACAGTCGTAAAGGACGGGGTAAAAGAAGCTAACAGTAGGAGGTACTGCTCAAATGAAATGTCGCCTGATGTGGTAAGCTACCATTCAGTTCAATTTAAACAAGTAACAGTTTGTTATTTGACTCGAATCATCTTTTGGTGTATTTTGCTTTTGAAAGATCTGAGCGATTAAAGAAAGTCTTATGTAGTATGTCACACTTTTCCGTTCTCTATAAATTATAATTCAGAACTCGTTCTGGTATACTCCATTGCACTAAATCTTAAAGAACTAATTAAAAGTTTTATCCTTGAAGAGTGACACAGAAGGAAAGGATTTCTAAGTTATTAGCAGACGTTTCTAACCACTTTTCTGTTGACTGATTTTCTCTTCCGCTGTAGATAATGTAATGTGACATAGAAAGATGTAGAAGGTGCTCCTCAGAGCAGATACTCAGTGTGAGATCTGACCCTGGGGACTAAGATAGCAGTTGTCTGTTGGCATTAGCATTGTGGACAGCCTGTCTGAGCATGTCACAATGTCACAGAGATCTCACTTCCTGACAGGCAAGGGGTGTACTCACAGGAAGTGTGAGATACTGACGAGGCGCTGGTATTTTTAGCTGACTTTTATTAGTGTTATCAGAGATATCAGCCATTAATATGATTGCATCATTACAGTCTAGGCATGAGGCCTTAACACAGACATAAACAACATTAACAAATTATTTCTTTGTGAATGATGTTAAAACTGAAATTTTTATTTAGAATTTATGTGGTTTAGAAATTCTTAAGACAAATAGATTCTTGGTTCTCTGTGAGAACCAAGCAGTAAACTATTATATTTCTATAAAGAAGCAATAAAATAAACCACTGCATACAGAAAAACTTATAATAAAATATAAAATTACTGCATTGTTTAATATCTTCCTATATATAATTAAAATTATTGTATGTTTATCATTATAGAACAGTTAGACATCTCTCGTTCTTCTAACCTGATTTGACAAGCAGCAGTCCAGGAGTGTGATTATTTAGTATAACAGTATGGAGGCACACCCATATAAATAATCAGTACAATAGCACTCTTGCTTGTGAGAAGTTGTTATATAAGTGTTTGTTTTTCCAAATTTGTACCATTTTAGTGGCAAATCAATCTTTATTCTTGTTTGTTAATTTCCTAATAAGATGGCAGCAGTTGTTGAATCCAGTTGCTTTGGGTCCTTGTCTGCTTAAAGTAGTTTATAAGCTAGCATTAGCAAAACACTGTGATGTACGAACACACTGCAGGGCTCCATCCCTTTATTTCACACTGACTCCGGGTGGGGTTTAAAAACCCATACGTTATTGGCTCGTCTATTACGGTGTAGGGGCTAATAAGGATACAAAGCTACACTGCGAGACCACCGCAAAGTGCTGAGGCACAAAAAAGTGGAACATGATTCATCTTGTTTAGAAGGCAAGGCCTTATTAGGACTGGTGAGTGTGGAGGGGTTTGGGTGGGGGGAAGTTTTACTAGGCTTTCCTTTCCAGCTTCCCTGTAATTGCTTTCGGGCTACACCTTGAGAATTTGATAAGTTGAGACGAGACTTTGTTTGAGTGGCTGCACATGGTGCCTGGGCCGCTTTAGAAACAAAGCAATCACTGTATAGCCACAAGACTTCCACATTACAACATGTAGCAGTGGAAAATGCAGATTTTAAACACTTAGGTTCATTTTACGCTTTTCAGATTTGCTCACAAGGGGTGTTTATCAATGTTTAAAAGTTCTTGTTTTGTAAATGAAACATAACTGCCTGTCCAAATCAGTTAGTTATTTGTGATGCTAATCTTTCAATGTATTAATGGTCTTGTGATTCTGTTACTCTACAACTGAAAAGCTGCAAGTTATTTTAGAAGATATATCTGTCTGTCTGTCTATCCATACATCAATCCATCCATCTATTTAACTGTCTGTCACCCATTTTCCAACATGTAACATAGCTACAGTATATATATATAATTTATATATTTGAGCACTTAGCATAGGGCAGAAAAATATCACCAAAACATTGTCTCAGGGATGATATTTAAACCCTCTTCATGGATCACTGAAGAGGTGAAGTGTCAAAATAAAAGTCCCACTCGGAGATCAAGGTCCTTCATATAACAGGATGATTTCATTGTCCCGTGACCATCCTTTTGTCACACAAGAAGGATAAGATATTAATGTGTTTAGGTACATATTTTATCTATGCTGCATTAAGTTTTAATAAGCAGGGTTTTTTATGCTTTTTCATACGTTTCAATGCGGTGCGTATGTTTTGAAAAAGTAATGAAAGCTGTATTTTAGGTTGGCACAGAGAGGACACATTATCTTTTCATATTCTCCTTTTTTGGCCAGACATTTAGGAATTTGAGCTGTTTTCTTTCATTGATTAGTATTTCTATCATGTGCAGCCTTGGTGTGGCTCTAGTTTTAATATGATACTCTACTCGACCCATTCAACAAAATAATATTAGAAGAATAAGAAGATTTGGGCCTCAGACACCCCTGCTAATGAATTTGAAGACTTTGAAAGGTCCAAAAGGCTTAACAAGAGAGTGACATTGAGAGGGGAAATGGTGGCTACACAGACAATGTTAAAGGGATCCTGGAGTCATTACATGGCTATTAGAGTGCATTACGGCTTTGGGTGTAATAGAAACTCCTGCTGTTTGTCTCTGGTGAATGGAATAATTTCCAGAACCGTCCCCGTCCCAAAATGTACCTCAATTTCTGACTGTTAACAATAGGGGACAGCACTTCAGCCATGTCTCTCATTCTTGACAAGCTATTACCATACGTTTCTGCATACTCTGTCTTTGTAACATGGAAGGCTTCAAAGTAATGCTCTCCACAGGAGCGTGGAATCCCCTTATGTGTATGCTTTGTTAAGACTGTATAGGCGGTAAGAATGTACTGAATATTCCACACTCTTGCCAATCTAATCATGTGACTCCCATATCTGTTTTTTCTCTCCCTCTCTCTCATTCTCTGTTTCTTCAGAATTGCAGTCCATTTCCATAATCCCATCTGCAATAGGAAATCTTTTCCCTTTAGAATGGTATTCATAGTCAAAACAGAAAATGAGGGCTGCATTTATGAAAGGTCCCAGTTCTGTTACACCAGCAAAATGCTCACAGAGTCTGTCAAGTGAGATGGTGTTTGAAGTCCCTTACTTTTATAATAAGATGTCTTGGATATGTAATAGGGCTCTTGGGAACCTTGTGATATACAGTATGTCTAATTTACTACTGTGAAGAAAAAGGAACCATAGTCTTCATTTATGGGGAAGCTGTATTGTGTAGATAAAGGTCAGTATATGTCTCACACTCTCTCTCAGTCTTGGCAATGGGTTTTGTTGATGAGAATTTTGTAGCTCCATCTTTTCCCAGGTGCTTCTCTGCACTCACTCCAGTGTGGATCCACTGCCTGGCAGGGGTCCATGATGTGGTTCTCTTCTGAACTTCAAGCAACTTATTAAATTCCCTGCCAGTGCCAACTTCATTTCTGCACTTTGAAATGGTTCACTTCCCATCACCTGCTCGGTTGTGCCATGGTGCCGGTGAGCGCTCAGCAGATTGTCGAGAGCCCGTTCTCCCTTGCTGCTATTTCTTACGCTCTTTTCAATTCAGATGAAAGAGAGATGGGTCCACTGATAGCTGTGTGTGGAGAGGAGCTCTATTCCGTCCTGATGAGCAGCAAATGTGAAGTCTTAAAAGACTGCAATCCATTTAAGAAAGGCCCTTTTTCTGTGCTTACCCTGAGCTGCCTTTATGAACCTGTATATTCTGGGTACATGTAGATGCTGGTGGTTTAACTGTTCCTTTCTTTGAAAGCTAAAAAATAGAATTAAAAAGGTTTGCTTGATGACCGTTGATGACACAGAATGTGTTTTTGTTTATATGTGTGTTTCTTGCTCCAGGATTGCTCAGATAGTACTATTTCTAGCACATCACATGTTAGAGGCCCATAATGCACATGCTTGTTTTAGACAGAATAAGACAATGGCCAAACAAAATGAAAGAAATTCTGCATTTTTGAAATATTGCAGAAATACAAAAGTTGTGAATAAAATTGAGTGAATTACAGATGAAAATAGTGGTAATAAATGACAGAGAGGATGAATGTTAATGTGATTTGTTGTGTAGTAGGCCTGTTGAGAGAACATGAATTATTCTATTTACATGTGGAAATCAAATTAAAGGCTGTTCTTATATTTTTAATATTTTTATATCTCTTAATCTTATATTTTTACTAATGCACCACCCACACAATTGTAAATTGTACATTGGGCAACATTGATTTCACTTAATGCATGTTATGCCCAGAAATTAAAGCAATTTTGAACAGCTTGATTTTAGTGATGAAAATTAGCTTTTTAATATTTTATGTGATTTTTACTTCCTTTACCCATATGGCTTTTTTTTTTACAAAGCATCATCAGCACAGCATGACACCCCCATTGCCCTCAAAAGCAGAATACTAATTAAACATAAGTGTGTTGGGCTGTGGGATCTCTAACTCTCTGCATTCAAACCATCTGGACAGTAATTAGGCCACTGGACCCTAAGGTCCTTTAATAAAGCAATTTAGTGTCTCAGATGGGAAGTTACCAGCCCTGATCACCACACTTGAGGAGTGTCCTTTAATTTTTTTCAACCCTTACACCTTTCTAGCACCACTTAAGGCTGCTGTGTTTTAATAAATTGTGATTGTGAGCTTAGCAGATCCTGAACAGCAAAAGCGTACATGTGTTACCCTTCTAACTAGCAAAGAAACAAGGAAAATGTGAGGACACTACCCTCGAGCTAAAACAAGGGTAAAGTTACACAGTTTTCCAAAACAAGGGCCCCCAGGGCATCTCCTGTCCTCTGTGTGTTGGTCTTTATGGTTGCATTTCTTGTGGCAGTGAGGGTCCCAAGCCAGCCAATTATGAGCTTCATACAGACAGGAGTTTCATCTGACAATGGCAGAGATTTATATATTTAAGAAGAAGACCTGCAGACGTTATTCCACTTTTTTATTGTCATTTGAGGTTATTTTGATGGATTGTGACATAAACATTTGTCATTACAGGAACCGTGTTGAGTTTACTATGTTTCTGGGTTTTGAATTTAAAACATTGGGCATTGTGGATGCACTACCAGAAAGCCAGGAGCTTTCTTGACTCTTTATAGCTAAAGCAGTTTCCTGTATGAGGAGGTGGTGGGGAGGGGTTAGTGCCAAATCTACGAGGAGCAAAGTAAAATAGAACTACTGTGGAGGGATTTTGTAATCAAAAGATGATTGACAGTGAAAACGTTTTTATGGGTCATGAAGAGGTTTGTCTGCCAAACAATTAAGTAATGGCTCTGTAACAAGAGGCCGAAGTGGCGACAAAGCTGCAATGAATGAAGATAGATAGAAATAATGGCAAAGAGCCAAATGGCAGCAAAAATCTCATCCCCACTCATCTCATTGTGTTTCTCCTCTTTGGACTAGATACAATCTATCCCTTCTGTCAATGTTATCCATTTCATTTAAAAATCCATGATTTCCCTTGTTGCTAGCTGAAATTTGTCATTAAGTTCCCTTCTAAGAAGACTGTATTGTATCAGATCCATCTAATGAAGGCAGTGCAGAAGTCAATAGGTAAAGTAGGCATGGCCAGGAGAAGGCGGCAGCCACGGAGAGAGAAATCACTAAAGTGTCATGGGTAATGACTGAGATAGTGACTTTTAGAAGGCTTGTTAACGGACTTGTTTGTGGGGAAGTCCATTCTACCATCTTATCTTACAGCCCCAGACCCAGCACCCGCCTCGGCACTTCACATGTGTCCCAATATATGCGACTCTCTGAGAGGCAGATTCTCAGCATGTGACCATATTAACAATGCCGCCCACCAGCTGAGGGTTA
Organism: Chromobotia macracanthus; assembly: GCA_036877525.1. Classification (NCBI taxonomy): domain Eukaryota; kingdom Metazoa; phylum Chordata; class Actinopteri; order Cypriniformes; family Botiidae; genus Chromobotia; species Chromobotia macracanthus. Next base: position 8,048,462 of record JAZGTH010000020.1, on the reverse strand, counting down.
AAGATGATTTCCTTTTGATACAGTTTTATATGGATTACACAGAGCGGCTTCTAAATGTGTAAAGTAACAGTTCCCACAAGTTATTTGCCTTTATGTCTTTACAAATACATTTTTCTTATGTGGTCCATGGAAAAAATTTTATCTCAGTGTTGATACTGCTGTTTCGATACAATTAAAGCAAATGGTGATCAGGCATTGGTAAACTACAAAGTCGCAAAAACACCATAAAATACTGTAAAGTTTGGCAAATTTTATTTGAATAAAATTTGATACTGATGTGACTTGTCTTTGTGAAACTTTGTAAATTTTGGACTTTTTCTTACATGAAACTATTGTGTACCCACATAACCCTTGGAGTAGAGCACTTGAGGCATAATTTTACCTGGTTACCTGGTTACCGCTCATTCTCATTGTATAGAAAATTTTTTTGCTAAGCTTCTTTTGTGTTTTACAGAAGAAAATATTCAGGTTTGGAATGACTAGAGGGCGAGAAAATGACAGAATTTTTATTTTGGGGTAAATCTCTTTAACACTAAATAGCGCTGAATCTTTGTCCATGAATCCATGAGTAAAATGATGCCCTTAAAGCATTGTTGAGGAAACAATTAAAATAGGTTTTTCAAAGCAGAGAATGTTCAAGGACACTGACTGACATTAGACAGATTTCTGGTTCATGATGTAATCAGTATATAGCAGCCCACGTCATATTCGATGATTTTGGTCTTGTTGTTGTGGAGCTCAAAAGATTCACAATCATTTCAGTAGTTTTTGTAATTCCTGTTGTTTTGTCCATCTCATATTGGATTTCTTGTTTTCTCTCTCACTCACCCGCTTACATAAAATAAACAGAGATGTGAAAGTGGTTAAGAACCCAGAGGCAAGTAAATGAATCAGGCAAAAAATAATAATATTTGAGGATCATTTTTGAGTAAGAACAGTGAGGAGGCTCAAGAAAGAGAAATAGGGATCTCAGAGAATTGCCCACAGATTAACACAAAGAGAAAGTGATAACAAAGCTTTAACGTCTTCAGTCAGATAAAATTGCTCTGCTTTATAATAACACAAAAAATCACAAAATTAACCACACACAGAATCACTATCTTAAGAGTTTGTTGTGCTGGCAGGTTCATGCTAAGTTCACTTAAACTGACGATGCTTAAAATTTTAGTTAAAATTAAATTTAAACATTTAGTTAATAGGTTGATCATGGATTGTGCATTTGGAAAGTTATGACTGCAGCTCTTCATTGTAAGCTGAGGATAAATGAAATGTTTAGTTTTATAAATGAAGTTACTGTACGTCACTCTACTATGTATACCTATTACAACAAATGCCAGCTTATTTCTGCAGCCCATGTTCTCTGCTAAGATGACTACTTCCCTACTTACAGCAAGGTAGGTTAAGAATATCTCCTGTCGATAACAGTTTCTCTCTTTATCCAAGTGACCTACACTCTAAAACATGCTGGGTTGTTTCAACCCATGGTTGGGTAACAACCCAGCATAGGGTAATTTATAGCCGAACTCTTTGTTCTGTCCATATTTTTCCCAGCCATAATTAAAACCATCCCAGGTTTCCACCATGTTTTCAGTTGAAAACAACCCAGCATTTTTGGAGAGTTGCTACTATGGGGCTCTAGCATAATTGAACCAGACAAGTTAAAGGTCAAGGTGATCTTTACTGTACACCACTAATTTAAATATGTTTATGTATCATATGTCATTATTTATATATATAAATTCTACACATATGGACTACAATACATTGCTAAAAATGTCCAGGATGAAGACAACTAAATCATACTAGCATTGTACAACACAAACAAAACAATTTCCAGGAGTTTAACGTTACGTGTTTTCATAGCAGTCTATTGAATTTGAATGCTTATTGCTTTAGATACCATTTCCATAATCACAGGCACGCTGGTTGTCATGGTGCATTAACTTGGGAATATTGTCATATTGATCGAACAGTTACAAAGACAAGCATCAGCAATCTCAGATTCAGTCCATAATCTTCCATTCACATATGTTTTCATTTCCTTCCCCGAACTGCGGCATAATCAATAACTAATCAATCTCCTGGACAGCAAATGGGACCTGGTTCCCTGAGGAGGTTCTTGCTGACCACCTAATAAGACAGAAATGTAAAATATGGAGAGGTATTAGAGGATCGCACCCATTCAGCATCTGATGGGTTCATTAACTCATTGCTTATAAAGTAGCAGAGAGAATTAGCCATAAGTAGTTTATCTTAAGGGTCTCTGGCTCCCTGGGGGTCGAGGGGTCAGCAAGGAAGACCTTAATTCAGGCTTATCACTGAGGTACTTCTTAAGATGTGTGGCTGTTGTTAATCTATTCAAGAGACAAAAGGGAATGGGGGCCATATTGTGTAGATTCTTGCCAGACAAACACTGGATTCTTTTTTAACACTGATTTTCTTTACATTCATGCATTTGGCAAATGTTTTTATCCTAACTTGCAGTAGCTTACAATGTATTCAATTCATACATTTTATCATTAACTGCATGTCCTAGAAATCAAACCCACGACCTTACTGTTGCTAACGCTATGCTATACCAGTTGAGCTACAGGAAAGATTCTTACTGTAGCAGCTCTGGCAGAGAAGCCCATTGATACTGTATGTGTATCAGCACCTTAATGCTACAACTTACCCCAATTATTTTGAATGCATCACACCCAGCAGTCATTGGTGAATCTGTATACTACTGTTGATGTTTCTTTGTCAATAAAATGCCAACAGATGGTAGATAAAATCTTGTTTAAATTTTAAACACAACACTAACACTAGTGCAGAGCTGATTTTATTAGCTTTAAAGCCCTGCTGTTTTACTTCACATTTTAAAGGTATAGTTCATCCAAAAATGCAAATTCTGTCATTATTTACTCTAGTCATTTCAACCCTGTATGACTGTAAAAAACATTAAAATATTCATTTTTGGATGAGCGATTACTTTAAAAACAACTCAGTGTAGTGTATCAATGCATTGCAAAGTGTATTTGTGATTATCTCAAGAGATGGCAGATTTAACAAATGAAAACAGACTCCTGTGACAGCCCATTATACTGGATGATACCGCACCAGAGTTCAGCCAAGTTGATTATCCCCGTAACCCTCATTAGCAAAAATACAGCAATCTTTCTGTAGTAGCATATCAACCACAAACACAATTATGCAGAAGAATCACATGAGATGTCATTAGAGAGTCAAAGATTCATTTGTAGTTGTCATCTCAGCACTGAAATCCCTGTTCAGAACGATGTGTCCCATTGAGTTCCCACGTACATATTAGGAGCCTTTATCAGTAGCCATTTTCCAAAGCTGCAGACCTCCATCCTCATAAGAATGCAGAAAATCTAATTATTTACTCTCCACAAGTATCTAAGCTTGCTGATACAATTAATATCTATTATTCATGGATCATTAAAAAGTAGCTGTCTCCTGAATATGATGGACTCTAATTGAATATGTTTAACATAACTTTTTTGACCGTTAAATGCTTTCAAATGAAATGCTGATCTCTGCTCAAGTGATTGATATGCAGAGAGAGTGTTTTATTACCAGCAACATGCAACAAAAATGATAAGGAAAATGCTGTCATACTTTAGGCTAAAATCTGATTGGCTGAAATTCATCAATGAAAACAATTAAAAGGCCCACTGACTCCATAACTTGCTCAAAGGGAGGACAAAAATGGATGAAAAGTATTGCATTGATTAAAGATTAAAGGTTACCTTTTTCATTGGCTGTTCGGTCTGTTTTGGGATGGGGGGTAGAAGAATAAGAGGAGGAGAGGGGGTGGAGAGACATAAGAGAGATGTCTTAGCACATGAAGGACCAGCCCATGTTTAAACTGGATTCCAATTCAGATTATGAAGAGCTTGTCAGAAGAACTGCTTGGGCGGGATGAAGAAACGTAAGAAGCTGGTACGCTGCTCTTTTTATTTGATTACGAGCTTCTCTGAATATTTGCACTTCATATAGCCATGATAGTAATGCTGGATGAGATTGATCATCTCTAGCTGGCTGTTTCTCATTTTAGACATAAGTTATGGACATGGGTAAGGAAGAGAGAGATGGTGGGTTCATTGTTTGGGAGTTCCACTTTTAAGAACATCATTCATGAGACACCATTGCTTTAATGCTTGAAGCCTTGAGTTCCTATCGTGTGACTGCCAATATTATTTTTGTAGTTCCCATCAGAAATGTAATTGCATACCCTATGAGAGCATGAATCATCTACTTTACATGTTGTCGGTTTAATTTAGAGTCGGTTTCAAAGCAGAGAAAACAGACCTCTCACATGTGCATGACTCTATTCATTCAGTGGGAAGGTGGCCATGTATCCGAGTCTAATGTTTCAAAATCTAAGATTTGTTTCACACCGCATGCATAAGCAGCAGGGTCGCGACAGCATGCTTATATTGTTTGCATTTCTGCTGTGGCTGGATGCAGAAAATGATGTGATTACTAGATTTCTATAATGGTTTTGTTTCATTACTGCCACAATTTATTAAATGATTATGGGGTATGAGGCTTTGATAATCATTACAAAATTGATCCTTGTCACAACTGATTTACAAGAGGAAAGCACCTTTTTATTCAATTAGTTATACATGGAATGGAAACCAAACCCCAAAAGTCTAACTACAAAATGCTTCAATTTGCCTTTATTTGTACTGGATAGAAAGTGCTGTTTGTTTATCTGCCACGGCATGTGTTTACAGCTGACTTTAGCATGCTTTGCACAGCAAAAACAGTTCAGCCCCATGCTTCTAAAGTTGGAAGCATATCAGCTTAACCTGTTAACACAGGCCCTGAAATACACGCTTCCATGAATTGAAACAGGACAAATGTCATTCACATTAGATTTTTGCCATTTTGTGGCCATAAGGAGACTGTTAGTTTCCTGTGGTAATCATGTATTCCAGATATAGACTAGGCCACATTTATGACTAAACCTCTTCAGCAATGAGTGTGCACACAGAGACCTGATAACACGTACAGCCTCCTACACAGGCCCAGTTTCTCTGGGACAACACGGGCTGTACTCATGATTGGTGCTGCTTCCTGCTGGTACTCCAAATGTGTTCACACTGAGCACACAAGGCATCTGTTGCCACTCCACTTTTAGATTTTCGGAAGAATCGGATATGAATGATTTCATCACTATCCGTAATTTACAAACAACTTTAGTCATCTCACCTAGTTTATGAGGAGCTTAGTTTTATTTCCTGTATCTTCAGTACTGCTTCCTGTATCTTGTAGATGCTGACTCTCAAGTAGCATTAAAACAGCTCAAATGTTCACTCTGATAAGGCCCACAACTTCAGATTGTACCAGCACAGTGCCTGTGTTGGTGGACGAGAGCTGGCTGTGTCTAGCTTTCAAGTGTTGACTGTTACCTTTAAAAGGTAATTCAAGTCAATCGTATATTGCATGTACTCTGTCTCTCTCTCTCCCCCCTTCTCTCTCTCATATTTATATATATATATTTCTTTCTCTCCCTCCCTTTCCTAGCTCAGCTGCTGTTGTGTTTATCCTTTTAAACAGCATTTTATGTAGCACATTAACTTGATGAAGTATATTAACTTGAACAACCATGAGGAAAATATGCTTGTGACTATATCATTTTGAGTGGTGGTCGAAAGGCAACCAGAAGCCATTAATTCTCATTGTTAAGGACTTCCTAAAGAGGCAAACCTGCAAACGCGCATTAGTTTGCCTTAGAGTCTCACAGCAGGGCTCTTCGTGTAATTCCCTATGGTGAGAAAAAGCACATAAATGATGAACCTCCATGTAAATTAGTTCAATAGTCTCCTCCAAATCAAATTTGATTCATACAATCTACATGGAGGCTGAAACTGTTCCTATTGAGGATGTTCAATGAGACTTTGTAGCCCAAAGTTCTAATGACCCTAAAAAATAGTAATAAAAAGCAAGAATTTGTGGTTTTACAGTGTTTTTTACTCTACTGAGTAATGAAGCTCTGTGCTGCCTCCAGATTCTGTGTACTAATAAAGATTTGGTCCCGGGCCCCATGAATTCACATGACAGCCCTATACCTAGGCAATAAAAGAAAAAACAGGAAATATTAAGAATAGAAATAGTTAACCCCACCCAAAAATAAAACTTCTGTCATTATTTATGTTGTTGTTTGGTTCTAAAAAAAAGACAGGTTAGGGACGATATTTTTTGTTTATGTTTCATTAGGGACGTTAATTTTCATTTTTGGACGGCATGCTTGAAATAATAGTTTCACTAGTTGCACAGGCCATGGGTTAAAACCAAGGTAAAACTCACTTTACTTAGAACGAAAGCACCAATTACTGAAGTTTAACACTTTTTGCAGGGATCACTGAACCACATAGACAGGACTAGAAAGACTTAAGAGAGATACAGTACACTTTGGGTCTCACTCTACCTCTAGGCTGCACTCCTAACAAAGAGGTTATCAGTGAGAGGAACAAGAGAAGCCTCTCTCTGTGTTTATTGCTTTATCACTAATTAACATAGTCTCAGTCCTGCTGATGAGCTCTCTGTCTAGCGTATGGTTGGTCGCTGCATAATTAGTGAGGTTTTCAGATTCTGCCTTTGATTCTCGCAGTGAGAGATGTTGATCCCGCCTCACTCTCTCTGCGGGGGACGAGCGATTGTGCTGCCGCAGCAATCGGGCCCCTTACACAGGGTCGAGAAAAACTGTAAATTGGTCTTCAGGGCTTTTTGTTACTCACTATGAAATTCATCTCTTAAAACAGACAAATAAATCAAGCTCCAGGTCAGAGGCAATTCTTTGAAAGGCAAGTCATCAAAAATGAAACAATTTACCATCCAACAAATAGATTAAATAATAAATAAACTGTTCAGACTGTTAAACGATTACTGCGTGCAGAAGTATGTACATTTTTTATTGACAAGCCTTTTTCTTCTATTCTGAGAAATAGAATTTGAAATATGTCACAGTAATACAGATATTAAAATCAAAATTACATCTTTGTTGAAAAATTCTGAAAGCATTCCATTTCCTCTCAAGGCTGTTTTCCAGCTGCAAATAAAGACCACTGTTCCATATATATATATATATATATATATATATATATTTTTTATTTTTTTAGGATATATTAGCTGAAAAGACCCACCCCAAAACAAGTCATGGTGGAATAGATTGTGGTGTATTTAGGAATCAAACTGGTATTGGCATTTTAAATTTGTGTGCAGAGGTGCTTGTGATTGGATTATGGGTGGAAAGTCACTTTGTAACTCTTAAGTCAATAGTAGGAAAATTGATTCTTTTGGTCAAGGGACCTCTGTGGTTTCCTGTTCATAAAACAGTGAGTGTGGTATTTAACAGACCTGTGCGGGATTGTTTCTCACACGTTAACACCATAGGATCCCCTACAACTCCTCAGAATGTCTTTGATACTAGTTAACAAATGAGACATCATAGTATGCTAATTCTGCAGATCTACTGCATTCCTGTAACTCAAACACAAGAGTATGACACTAGTGATGCCAGGATTGTGGGTTTGATAAAAATATACATTGAATGCAATGTAGGTCGCTTCGAATTAAAGCACCTGCCAACACATAAATGCAAATGTAGTGCATATAACAGTCATCAGCGTAGCTGCATAGCTGCCATTTCAAAATAGATTTACCTTCCTCTCCTTATGCACACGTTGTTTCTTATGAGGGAGAAAGCACCAAGGCATTCTTCCTTGACTTGTCATTACCATTGGCTGTGATTATATCACATGCCCCAATAAAACATCAAGGGCTGAATTGGCACTCTTCCTCTGCTTTAACCCACAAGTTAATTACAGCTTTCCTTCAGGGCAGCATTGTTAGAAAATGTGAGACTCATTAAAATAAAGCACTGATTTAATAACTTTAACAACTATCCTAATGTGAACATTGAGCTTACAGGAAGGAAAAGATCTGGAAAATTAAGACATCCACGCTGTTGCTGACATATATGCTATAGGAGCACATATGCAACCCTAATGTTACTGTAATATTTCAGCCTACAGCACTAACAGATCAACAGAACCTCATCCATGCTTCTTCATCCAGTTGCACATGCTCTCCAGTATGGAAACAAGTGATTATCTCACCGCTTAAAATGTCACACTTATAGTTGTAAAGTAGTGGCTTCTGAGAAACACATCAAATATGTGAAAAGGAAAATAAAACACTTGCTATTTTAAGGTTCTACGTCTAACACAGCTGTTTGTGTGAGCTACTTTTTTCTCCAAAGCTTCATGTCCAACTGGTGTCCAGGTGTGTGTGATCTTGTTTTTCTGCCATTCTCCACACAATGGTAAAGCCACATACTATTCACACACATTGTGGAGGGAAATTGATTATTAAACTATACTAAATGATGCTTTTTAAAAATGTAAAAATGCAAAAAAGGGTTCTGTAGGGGTAGGTTTTGGGGTAGGGTTAGAATATTCAGTTTGTACAGTAAGTCATTATGTCTATGAAAAGTCCCCACAAAGCATTGAAACCCAACGTGTGTGTGTGTGTTTGTGTGTGTGTGTTAATGTGACTGGAAAGAAACAAAAAAATTACTTGCCCTGAAGTAAATATTCAAAGTAATCCTGAAACAATCCTACAGCATAAAGTCATTTTGTAATACTGGTTAGCTTATTGGTTGTTCGAAAACAATCTGCAAAAAAGTCATGGCAAATTAATACAACAGATACGCATTCTAGTTTCTCTGCTCTGTTAAATGTTAAATACAAACTGAAAGACGACTCTATTCGAATGCTAATGTGGGAGTGACCATGCATGCTGTTCGCATGCTGTACCTCATTGTTCCGCATGATTATACTTAATTTTGTGTAATTATTCCACAGCTAACACTCTTTTCCGTACCATAATCCCTCTACCCTTGGTAGAGGGCTCGTTCCTTCACTGGCCCTTCACAGTGACGGTGCAATTGAGCATCAATCTCAAGAGCAGTGTTTGCTTTTAAATGCCTTTTCCTAGTTGTGCTGCAAACAAAATATTTCCTCAGCGTTCACAGAGCTCTCACAGGGTGTCAAACTCATCACATTAGATGGTCCACATCAGAAGAACCAAGATAGTCTCTGAGGTGAGATATAGGAGAGCCTGGCTTAAAAATAGCTTATGTTGCTTGATTGCACAGTGGGCGAGTGTGTTATCTAAAGCTTAAAACTGCCAGGGCAAAAGACTGGAAAATGGTGGAGAGCCCATGTAAGGGTATTAGGCTCGGTTCTAGTCCAGTTGACAGAGCCCAAGAGAACTATTCACATACTTTAAGCCGATCACAGCCAAGTCTGAACACCAGACAAAATAAATGGCCCAGGTTTTTAAAAGGTATCTCTCGCTCGCTTTATCTCTCTCCCTTTCTTTCAGGCATGCATACATGTGTCAACATGTCATATAAGAGCAAAGAAATTTTTTTAATACAGGAGAAATGCTATAGACAATTATAGTATTACAAAAAAGAAAACACAATACACAGTGTGGAATGTTGCAAGTAGCATATGATATTTAAGCTGAAAATGTGCTAGTCATGTGTGTACTCATGCACATATATGTTGTATAGATTTAAATACAGTCCAATTGACTCCATATATAGCTCCCCCAGACAGTTACAATCAATACAGTATTGAACAGCTAGCAATGAAGCCACTAAATTCTCTTAATCACATAGCTTGGGGAAATAACCAATATTCTCAAAGAAAGGTTAACTTAGGTACAAATTGTTCATTAAATATGGAGTTTGGAATGCGTCTTTGGACATTAATATGTGTGTTTGTATACACTGGTCTGTCAATGACTGTGCATGTGTGCTTCTTGGAGTAAATCTGTCACCTAATGAGTGTCTTCCCATCACCTCGTAATTCAAACAAGAACCGTTCCTTTGCTATAAGCATATGCTTTCTTTAGAGTATGTGTGTCAACACAAGCTAAGAGTGCCATTGCTCATTCTGGAAAATCTAAACATATGTCACTATCAGGGGTTGGAGAGATCTGTCCGGACTACATGCAATTTATGCATAATGACAAAGAATAAGTGTTTTCTTCTTTTGACTTGTCTTGTTTATCCATTTAATTTACATTTAGTGCAGTTTCAAGGGAATAATCATTAACATATATTTTGGCCAGGCAAAACCAGATAAAGAGGTGTAATGTTTTTCAGGTTTTCCTTCAGATTTTTCATTCATGTTTTGTTGTTTCACGGACTGTTCTTAGTGAGAGACAATATTGGTGACGTTCACGCCCCTTTGTGCATCTCTTTACCACCCACCCATTTCAAATGCGATTTGTCCTCTGTGGATGTGTGGCATTTCCTGTCGTATAATGAGAGTGTGCATACGTGTTTTAAAACTCGACCAGGCTGTGTACTGTGTCTGCAGGGTTTCTCTGCCTCTTTCTCTGTTTAAATTTAGTGCGGTTCATGACATGCCAGATGAGATGCTGTGTCTTTGCACTTTTCACAACCTGTTTTACAATCTGTCTGCTTCACCAATACACACCCACACACTACTCATTTTAGAGCTTTGCTAATATACATTTTACTTACACCCAAATATTATATTCAGTATTGAAACAATACTAAATACTGTGTTTTATATCATTATGCATTCATGACTCACATTATCATTTTTACTGTTTACTGATGGGCACACTGAGTTTCGTCTTTGATGTAAATGAATCAAGGTAATAAATTGTGATTTTTTTTATTGTATTGTTTTGTATTACCTTTGTACCATTCACAATGATACAGATTAGAAATAGACAGGAAACATGCTAGTTTTTGAATGTAGCTGTCTTAAAATGTTACATTTTTGTTTATTTAATTTAGTCTGAGCTTAGAATTGAACACAGTTTAAGCAATCAGAACTTTGATTGAATTAATTTCATATATTCTTGAATTTCTGACTCACCTTATTATGCAAACCTGCCCTCTAGAGGTCTGACAGTGACACGTTTCATAATTTACAACAAGCACCTTCAGTGATGCTGGGTATGCTTAACAAAAACAAATCAGTAGAATCCATTCTGATTGACTTTGGAGTCATCAGCCCACATGCTTACAGTTTGCAAGAAATGGCTCAGGTCTGTTTCACAAATATGATGTTTGATTAAAGTGATTGAGATTGAAGATTGAAGTGATTATATTTGTGCTGACATCTCCACATGTAATCAGATTCATTCTCAGAATTTCAGAATCTAACTAATCTGATTCAGCCATGATTTGTTTGACTCTTTGTAGAGCACTTAAGGTCAGTGTCTAAAAAAGCAGTAAATGATTTTATTAAGTTCTAAGGCTTTATTTACTTGTCTTTTCAGCTTGTATAATAATCCAGTTAATCACGTCTCTTATGTTTGCTGAAAGTTATAAGGGAGATTATTTTAGGAAAAATAAAAGTAAACTTTCTTTTAAATTCAAGGCCTAATTATTTTTTATCACTAGTGATAGCAAACAAACAATATTCAAACATCAAAAGAATTCAGCCTGCTTTTCACTTTGAAAAAATATCCATATTGAAGTTAATTAAGTTAATAATATAATCTGCGTTCTTTATTCAATGTGTTGTGCATTATGAAAGTTTATAATTAAATTATATTTTAATTAAAATATATTTACGCATTAAGAAATTTTGCTGCAGTGGTTCATGGACAATGAGGGAAAAAATATTTTTTTTGCATCATTTCATGACATTCAAACCAAATTACATGACATCACTCTTTAGAAAAGAAGCTTTAGAAAACCAGCTAAGCTGCAGAAACTTGACAGTGAGTCCAAATTTTCCAAAGTACTAAACAGACTGACAAAGAAGAACAGCAGGACACCCACAGGGCTGTGAATTCATGCACAAACAATAATCAATCCATGCACATACAAGTCCACAAGCAAGAACAGAGGCAGTTCTCATTTGTATGTGCATGGTTACACCAATCAGTTCTTCATGGGTAATACAAACAAACTCAGATGAAATCTTTCAGAATTTGTGGCTGTTCTGTCCTTTGCTATTACTTTTGTTTTATAGGATGCTAATGAAAAATGTGTTGGTTATCCTTAGGATGGTATACCAGCGGGAGGTGTCCCTACAATGCTTATTAACTAGCTTAACCAGGAATACTTACTATTCACGCATTTTATTTCATCAAATGTAGTTTCATTTTTATGTGCTTCTTTTCAGCAGGAAGCTCTTATGCTAAATATGTTTACCATATTTTATTGAGAAACCACAAATAAACTGCACAGCAAAATATGATGTTAATGCATCTTCCTTCTTAATATTATTCTTTTTCTCTCTATTTTAGAGCCATGACAGTATGGTGGACTGTTTGAGTCGAGTCATGCTGCACACAGCTGTGTCTTGCTGGCAGCCTTTGCTGGGGCTGGCCCTGGTGGCTGTGTTCATGGGCTCCACCCTGGCCTGCCCCTCCCGCTGTGAGTGCTCCGCCCAGAGCCGCTCTGTCATCTGTCATCGCAAGCGTTACACCGCCATTCCTGATGGAATACCTATCGAGACACGAATCCTTGATCTAAGCAAGAATCGAATCCAGGCTGTCAACCCTGATGACTTTGCTGCCTATCCCCACATAGAAGAACTGGATCTGAGTGGGAATATCATTGCCTACGTAGAGCCTGGGGCCTTCAACTCTCTCTACAGCCTTCACACACTGAGCTTAAAGAGCAATCGCATCAAACTCCTCTCGCTAGGTGTCTTCTCTAGCCTCACCAACCTGACTACATTGGATATCGGTGACAACAAAATTGTCATTCTTGTGGACTACATGTTCCAGGACCTGCGGAACCTCAGGTCCCTGGAGGTTGGAGACAATGAGCTGGTTTACATTTCCCATCGGGCCTTTAGTGGACTGTTAACACTGGAGACCTTGACATTGGAGCGCTGTAACTTGACGGTGGTGCCCACAGATGCTCTGTCCCACCTGCACAATCTGGTGAGCCTACACATGCGCTACCTCAGTATCAGCATCCTCCACCCCTACTCCTTCAAAAAGCTCTTTCATCTCTGTCACCTTGAGATAGACAACTGGCCATCATTAGATGTGTTCCCCGCTAATTCTCTGCATGGCCTCAACCTTACCACGCTTAGTGTTACCAACACCAACCTCTCCACATTCCCATACCAGGCTCTTCGCCACTTGCCTTACCTCACGCACCTTAACCTCTCCTACAGTCGCATCCGTACGGTGGAGGGTGGCCTGCTTCAGGATCTGGTGCGACTACGTGAGTTGAGGTTGGCCGGATCTCAATTGGTGTTCATCGAACCTTATGCTTTCCAGGGCATCCGCTGGCTCCGCTTGCTAAATGTCTCCCACAACCGCCTTGATACACTGGAGAGGGGAGTGTTCCATGCTCCTGAGGCCCTGGAGGTGCTGTTGATCAATGGCAACCCTCTGGTTTGTGACTGCCGTCTCATGTGGTTGCTCCAAAGGCGTCATTCGATTTCTTTTGGTGATACCCAGCCTGAGTGCAGCACACCGGAAGGCATTCATGGACGCCCCTTCAAGGAGTTTAAAGAGACCCTGCTGTCCTACTATGTGACCTGCACCAAGCCAAAAATCAGAGAAAATCGGACACAGATGGTGTCAGTCGAGGAGGGGCAGTCTGCCCGTTTGCACTGCAGTGCAGAGGGGACCCCACGACCCACCATATCCTGGGTCACACCACGTCGCAGACACCTGACCAACAGGAGCCATGGAAGGGTGATGGTCCACAACAACGGCTCGTTGGATATCAAGGCGGCAGAGGTTCAGGATGATGGCGTGTATATGTGCGTGGCCTCTAATACTGCAGGAAATGACACTCTAATGGTATCACTGGCAGTGAAAAGTCTGGGCTCGCTGTATGCCAACAGAACCCAGCATTACACAGATATGAGCAATGCCACTGCCAATGGTACAAACCTCCCCAACGTGACCTTTGGCCTGGACCTAAAGACTATTTTAGTCTCTACAGCCATGGGCTGTTTCACATTCCTAGGAGTGGTTCTCTTCTGCTTCCTGCTCCTGTTTGTGTGGAGTCGAGGAAAAGGCAAACATAAAAACAACATTGATATTGAATATGTGCCACGGTCTAAGTCCAATGGGACCTCCGGTGAGGAGGCAGAACAAGGTGCTGGGCCACGGCACTTTAACATGAAAATGATTTAAGACATTTAAAGTAATATCAGTGGGAATTTATCTTTATTTCACAAATGGAACCTGGATATAGGACTCCTTTCAATTAATGCCAGGAAACTCAACAGCCCATAAGGTTCCGTCCAGATTTTGGTTCATCTTGGACTTCACTGGATATACAATGGGGATATTATGTGTCAATAACTGACAGTTTGTATGAAACCCTCTTGGTAAGAGGGATGTTCACCAACACTCCTAAATTGTGTACAGAACAGATTTGTAAAAATGAAGTATTACTCTTATTTGCTGAAGCTCACACATGCTTTCTCACTGCGACCAACAAATGATGGGGAATCTGTTCACTCTGTCAGTTTCCTGCATATATGTACGTAATGCTCAGTTATGTATGTGTATGTTAACATGTATAAACACTTTCTTTTTGTTGCATTATTTACAAAGTGCAATGACCGCCAAATTTTACATCCCATTTTTTCAAGAAAATATGACCAAGCCATCGTCTCACTACTCAAGCTGTTTGAGGATGAAGGACAAAGGGCTTTAGTCGGCGTGAAATGTTACTCTGAAGAACATGTGTGCCGTTTGTCTACCCCAAAATATTCTCCTGATCTCAAGAATATTATATTTGTTTATAATCTGGAAAAAAGAAGATATTATTTATTAAAAAATGGCCTTTCAGTTAAGATTTTTTAATTGTTTTAACGTGCATTTTTCTTTTACTATTATTATTGTTGTTTTGTTTTAAATAGACACATTAATTTAAAACAAACAGCTATTTTGGTTGTACTCATCCATTTACTGATTCTAACCTTTTATCTGCTTCAAAAAACAAAATGTCTCTATTTCCAGTCAAGCCACCATTATTTTCTTTTTGTTTCCTTCATAGTAGGAAATTCTGACTTTGTTGTGGTAGTTTCTCATTTTGTTGTTAAATCATTTAGATTGTAAACCGTTCAAAGTAAAAGAAAACAATACATGTATGTGGAATAAAGAATATTGATTTGTATTTTGAGTGTAGCTGCTGAATATGTGCATATGTACATAGGGTTGCAGTTGTGGCTTGTTGGTTAGAGGGTCGGACTAACCAGAAGGTTGCTGGTTTAAATTCTGTGTATGTATGTATATATATACTTTGATATTGTTAGGCTGCTAAGCACAGTGTTTCTTCTTTTTATTGTGTTTTTGTCTTCTTTTGAAGACAATTTGAAAATTTGAAATACAATGTAATTATACGGCCTAATTACATATTATATATAATTTATGTGTTTTACACAAACTGCTATTCAAACAGTATTGTGCAAATTGGGGTTAAACCAAAGGAGTCAGCTGAATCAGAGAAAATATATGTGAGGAAAGATGAGACCAAATGCTGCTGAACTAAGACACTTTGCATGTATTATCTCCCCAGTAGTGCACATCAGGAACCACCTGATATTTAAAGAAAAGACTAGAAAAGCTGTTAACCCTGTGACATCAGGGAACTGAGTAGGCAGGATGCATCCATCATGCCTCATCCATCCTACATCCATCATACCAATTGACAATGCAATGGGAAACACAGTAGGTATGAAAAGCACAGTGGATGATGGCACTAATTATACAAATTGAAGAGTTTTATTACTTGCTAGTTACTACTTACTTTACTAAGAACAATTTTTGCCATTTTTCCCAAAAAAGTCACATAGATAAGATTTTAAGAACAAGTGGTCTTGTTGGCTTGAAACCAGGTTCATAGTGCTCTGCACATACCACAAAGCCACGCTTCCAATTAAAGCAGAATACCCACTGCTCCAAAGCAAAACCTTATGAGGTGTAACACTGTGTTGTAACTATTGATTTCCCAAAAGACATGGTGGGTTAACTGATCAAGATTAGGAATATTCTGATTTTTCTAATCTCAGTCAGGCCCCGGAGACCATATGCAAAATTTGTAAATGTTTCGCTCCTTTTGCTCTGTGTTATTGCAGTCTCTCTGGACCCAGAGAAGGACAGACAGACTGTTGCCGGAGAAAAAGGAAAATTGGGTTGACTACGGTTAATCTGTGAAATGTTGTCATATTCAACTCAAGTTGATTAAAAGAGCAACTTCTCAAAACATACACAAAAACACAGAGAAATGTTGCTAAATGAATCATCTGTGGCTCAATAGGTCCTTATGAGGTCCTTTCTCAAATTAAATTTAACCTGAATTTTAAAACTCAGTTTAAGATGTGTTGTTAAATATTATGGATTTATGTTCTACATTGAAGAAAGAATCCAACCTGCAATATTCTGCTGTCACGTCTGATCTTTATATTAATGTCAGCCACAGGAAACCTGGGGACGCATACATATCTCAGAAGTCATTACAGAGTGAGTAGGCTATAGTACAAACCATTTTAAAACAATATTTCCAATGTCAAGCCAAACAAATACATTAGTTTTAATCTAGTTTAATGCTAGATTTTTGTGTTCAGGAGGGATATTATTACAAACAGAATTAATAATACTAATCTACAATACAGAAAATAAAAATACGACCTACAGTATGACCAGAATATTTCAATTAAAAAAAGGTATGGTACAGAACATGAATGAAAAAAAATATTTACGATGCGAACAATAAGATGCCCCTAATTCCGAAGGAAAAATGTAACAACTGCCATTAAAAACAACGTGGCTGTGTGTCAGAAAACACACAGATCAGCTTGTTCAATAGAGAAGAAATTTAATTAGAGAAACACCCTATAGGGCTTTTGACAGAGGTACTGAGTATGAGAAATATCTTCCAGGGAGTTATAAAGAAAACAAACATTTTGCATGGCTGAGTTTATTTATTAAGTCTGTAACTATGTTCCAAAGACCACGGAGGTGCTACTGCCAATGTAAAGATGACTGAATTATGACTTGTTTGCACAGAATATGCAGTTTACAGTGTAGTGTCATATATAAGGATACCACATGAATCAAGTGAATGAAGATTTCCTGTTATTCCCATGATGCAGTACAACCATGGTATCTTTATATACAGCATATACCAGCCAAAGTGAACTAGAGGATGTATTTCAGGTGTGCATTTCAGAAGACATTAAATACAGCTTCCTTCAGCAGCACAGAGAGCTTTACTCAACAGGCCGTTGTTTTGAGCAGTA
Source organism: Chromobotia macracanthus (assembly GCA_036877525.1). Classification (NCBI taxonomy): domain Eukaryota; kingdom Metazoa; phylum Chordata; class Actinopteri; order Cypriniformes; family Botiidae; genus Chromobotia; species Chromobotia macracanthus. The sequence goes on along the minus strand of JAZGTH010000020.1, from coordinate 8,031,159 downwards.
TGTTCTGAGATGGCTTAGAAGAAAAAGTTTTTTATTGTTTATCATTTGATAGTCTTGCTGGATATATTCTGATATATATTTGAGATCGTGTCTGTCTATCACTGTTACTTAGACTGTAGCATTCACCTCTGCCAAGAGAAAGATCAAAGCCACCTATGAGAGTTTTCTTAAGTCTAATAGTTTTCTTAAGTCTAAGGGCCCTGTAATTGGGTAAATATCCTCAGGTTCCCGATTTTTTTTAAAAAGCCAGAAAATTATCCAGACAAAACGAAAGTTTTGTCAAAATGAACAATGCTTAACTTCATAAAAGTTCCACACCAAAAGTTCCAACCTTGCGTGTTCCATTGTAAGGAAAGTGGGACACTATCATCTCTGAAAGAAAAGTGTCAACACTGCCTCTTATCCAATCTTCAATTTGCGAGTTATCAACAAATGCACAATACCCACATCAGTCATACAACTGGCAGACAGACCTCTCCAATTACTCTCTTCAAGGGCATTGTCTTTTTTTAAGCTCAATTCTCAAAGATCTGATTACATTCTTATCAAATGATCGTACAATTGATTTAGATGCTCTGATATTGTGAGTCTGGGGTCAATGATATTGACTGAGGAGATTCTGAGCTGTGGATGGAAAAACAACAAAAAGCAAGATGTCAACGGATGTGCTGAGGCATGAGAAGAAGGGCGCCGAGGGCTGATGGGTGTGACAAGAAAAGCAGGACGGTCACACATCAAACTCCTTGCCAGTTTGGTCAGAGCCACAATTCTGCATTTCAATCTGTGTGAATATGTAATATATAATATATATATATAATATATGTAATATAAAGTTATGTAAGGCATAAAGTATGGTCAGTTATAACAAAATATTCACTATCAAGTAAATGCACATGTAGTATTGATTTAAGATTAAATTATTTAAGTGTAATGAAATGATAGCCTTCACAGAAGAGTTACTGAAATGAGAGATATGACACTAGCTATGGGAAGTCAGTCAACAGTAAGCAATCATATATACATGTGTATATGTGTTGGAGGACACTTGAGTGCATGAATGTTTTACAAGCAAATGCATGCTCCTGAAAGCTGATTGGATGGCTAACGTCACGTGATGCAGTCTCAATGCATTTATTCAATCTGTCTTTATTTGGACCTGTCAGAGGAAGTAATCGCACCACTGAGAACTTAAACCAGGCAACACAAATTGCTCTACAACTTGTTACACACGCTTGCCTGTCAGCCTTCAAGGTCTCCAAAGACAATTCAATTCACCCAGATGTGAATTTGTTGTTATTTAAATAAAAGAGAAACAGAGAATGTGTTTTTCAGTGGCACGCGTTACCTAGGAAGCAGGTAACTGGAATTTGTTCTATTTTTCCTCTTCACCACCCACAGAGGCGTCTGGTTTCAGTCACATTACAATTCAAACAACAACCTGCATTCAGTTTTATAGTAAAGCCTTTTTTTCCACTTTGTCACAATAGCAAAAATGTAGACTTGAGAGGATGGGAAATCTGATCTCCTAGAAAACACTTAGCATCAATACATGCTAATCTAATATACAGAACACATGGATCAACTTCACCAGTTCACAGCTTTAGTGAACTGATTAGGTGTTATTATTAGAAAAGGGAAGAAGGCCTGTCAATTTATAATTGTATTTAGGCCAGTGCTGAAAGTAGACCTGTACTGTACTGATTTTGAGTGCTGGCAATTCCATGCTGTTTTGTCCATAGGAGTGGAAATTATTCTTGAGTGCTGGTACACTCTCTGTATGTGCCAGACAAAACAACCTGCTAGGGAAAGTTTTTCACAATTTGGTGAAAAATAAAGTAAGCAATGTGATATTTTGCTGTTAGGAATGTATAAAAAAACAAGAAAAAAGTGAGGTAGGTGACTGGTTTTTTACTGTTATAAAAACTGCCTTTTCTCACCAAGGTGATACAAAACATATTGTGTGAAATCAGTTAGAACAACTCCACTTTTTACCATCTTGTGTTGTGCTAAACAACAGAGAATGTAGTATCCTGAAACACATAACTGGTGACAATGAATATTTGCATGCTTTATTTCTTACATCTATTCCACGGCCTACAGCAAGAATAGGTTTACCATTCTTTCTATGAAAAAATCCATTTCAAAGCCTGCATGTGTGACAGGAAGCTTAAGATTTCACTGTGTGAAGTAACATGAGGAGGGTGAGGTGAGGGGTGTCTTAGCCAGGATGAAAGAGAGGTTTAGACAGGTGAGAGACAGAGTTCTATTTTGTTATTAAAATAATTTCAAAACATTTACAAACACTTCTCTAAAAATGTCATGTAACAATAAGTGTATGTAGAGACTTTACATTTAGAATGATCACAATAAAGTTTCATTAAATTTTGTTATATATTAGTATTTTTATTATTATTGTGGGCTCCTTTTAAGGAGAAAAGTTTATAGTTAATATAAAATTCACAAAATCTTAAAAAACATATTTGAAAAGCTTTCTATTTTTTCTATAAATTTTAATTATTTTTTTTATTTTTTATATCTGAAACATCTTTTTTAAAACCATAATTTAAATGTTAAATGAATATGAATATATGAATAGGCTTTACAATAATAATAATAATAATAATAATAATAGGTATAATAATAAGTGTATAAAAGTAAAAGTTATATTAAGTGGTCCCTGTACACAAATTAGTGTACTCAGTTCTGTTTAATAAACAGAAATGGATTCAGTTCATAAAACGTATGGTGTAAAATGTCTATGTGGTGTAAAATAAGTATCTGCACAGTATTCTTGCAGATGTGAATAAACACCAAGTTCTCTGATCAACATTACATTCAGAGACATCTATTTACTTACAAAATAACTTTAGTGTTACAAGCCATTCAGAGTGGTTCCACTACAGAAGTATGTTAAAGCAACATCTGTTGACAAACCAGACCAAATTCTGGGTTTACTACAACCAAACAAAACAAGCTGTGTACAAAAAGTCCAATCAATACTGCTTGTGGTGAATCCTGCATTTTCTTCTCCTTTTCGTCTCTCCCATCAGCTTCATGGTTGGCATATTCATTGCTGGCTATATACTAAAGAAGAAGTCTGCAGGGCACATATTAGTAATTCATAAATACAGGAACTACGTTTGACTCTCAGTATTCTGTTCAAAAAAAGGAGGACGGGAGCTGCTTATAAAACTGGGTTAAAGGAAACCTGCTTATAAAACTGGTTAGATAGTTGAGGAGAAAAATGTGATGGAGTATGAAAACAATCTTGTGTGCGTATAGCCACAGATACAGATATCTACCACTGATACACTTAAAGCTGTGAAATAATGACCTAGAAAATGTTTTGTATATCTCAGCGGAGCCATCTGCTCTTAAGTCACTCTCAATGTGCTTTGATATCTAACGCCAGTCAGCCTATGCAGTGTCACTTCAGACAGAACACGCCTTTTACCTTTGGCACACCTCTTCTCTGGTAACCAGTCTGTTCCCTGTTCACCAAGGTTGCCAGATCTTTGTAACAAAACCAGCCAATCAAAACTAGCCTAAAGCTAGCCCAATATCTCTAGCTCAAATACCAACTCAAAATATGCCACTCCCATAGCTAACATGCATATTTTACAGTTTACAGCACTGCTGTGCATGCATGCTGGCCTGTGGTCATTTGGATTCTGCCCTCTTACCTGGATCAGACCCTTCCAGCACTCCTTTGCTTTCTCTGAGCCCCTTCTCTCTGCAAGAACACTATGCTCTGTTTCATTTTTACACAATCTCCCACAATGCACATGCTTATTCTACTTTTGATTGTTTTAAACATATCCCAGAGGCCTGACGCCTCACCCACTGTGTCTGTCTCTGCTCACCCTGACACACCATGTAGCAAATGTAAAGGGCTTCATTGTTTAGAGAACAAAATATACCACAAAACTTAAATTTGAGTAACGAACTATATGTGTATTTAACCTGAATATTTTCTATATAAGATAGCAATAAATTAAATAAATAAAAGTAATAAATTAAATCAATTCAAAGTTGCGTGTTGTTTTGCCATTTAGCTGTTTCTATGACATTGCATCTGTGTAAGCTGCCATGAAATTGAATGCAATTGTTTTGGAATGCACACATTATGAGTCATTTATCCATTGATAGAATGTTTGCAGTTGTAAACTCAATATAGTGTCTGTATATTTGAATTATGTTTGGCAATAAAACATTGCTCTAAAACAACAGTGAACAAGGCAACAATGATAAGCTAAAACTACAACAGGACAACAGAGGCCCAGGAAATGAGACCCATTATCTTTTGGCCAGACCATCAGCAGTGATAGATTTTATTTAAGCAATCTCGTCTTTGTATATAGATCCTGCAAACGAACAGCCATTCAGAAGATATGTACCAGAAGTCTGTAAGTAGCAGTGATATAACTAAAACACGTTTTGTATAAAAGCATCAATGTAAAATGATACAACTGTCAGCCAAATTCATAAATGTAATTTGAGGCAAGGAGAAAAGCATCTATCAGGGAAGGTCTGTCTTCGATTCACTGGTGTTCCACTTGCAGGACAGCACTGTGAGTGGTCGAACTTCATGGAGTTCAATTTGTGGGGTTTTGCATCACTTATTAAAATCCAGCCCTAAGGGTCAAGTGCCCCAGAAGGTTAGGAACAATGAGGAGCAAAGGATATTCATGAGCAAAAGCTTATGAGCAAGCAAAATTGGTCAGTTAATGTGGAGACTCGGGCAGCCCTGAAGGAATCCTCTGGCTGGCCTAGCTATAGCAGATAAAAATGAGTGAAAGACTGCTAAGTTTGAGAATTAAAATAACCCGCTTCCTATAAGAGCAGATCAACAATTTCATTTATTAAAAAACACCTACTTGGGGTGATAAATATTCTTGTGCATACAATATTGGCAATTACATCACTGTATATGGTTTTAATCTAATTTATTTTTGTGCTTGTATAAATAAGATTTTACAACCTAATTACTGAATTAAATTCCCAAAGTGTATCTGAATCCTGTAAACAGGCAGAAGTACACATATAAACATGCAGACACAAGGATCATGTGATTAGATTAAGACTGCTACAGAAATTATCCAAATCAAATCAGCTTTTGCTACAGCAGAGAATGGAACAGATTAAAAGGGGTCCAGAAATTTCATTTAATATTAAGTAGTCAACAATAGTTTTGTATGCTGAAATGTTCTTGTTCCTGTGGTGCCATCAGCCAATCAGCTTTGTCAGGACATTTTCCTGTTCCTGAGTGAAAGTCAATGAGGGGTCATTGAACAGGAATGCCAATTAATAGCTCTTATCTGTGGGTGTGTCCTGTGCACTTATTCACAAAATGAGAGTGACTTTGAAATTACTGCAATTGGTGGCAGCTGAATAACTTTTAGTTAAGCACTCAGTTTATAGAGTGGGTCTGTGGCATGAAAGCTGGTGGATTGAGCAGCTGGCATTTTTCATTGCTGTGTTTCCTTGCTCTTTTATTTCATCATTATTTTTTTGTGTGTGTTTGTATTGCGCTCTGTTCTGTAGCATGCAAAATATCAAGTCTGATGTATTTACTTTGAGTCAAGCCTTAATATTAAAACAAAAGGGGGCAGATGGCTGAGAGAGTTAATCAGTACGTGCTGCTTTGCATTCAGGTATGAAACCAGAGAAACATTGCTTGTTAATGCAATGTAAAAAGTTAGGTGGTTATTTGAAAAGGTGTTATGTCTGTTTCCTGCATACAAATGTGCACTTTGATGCTACACAGTATGACAAAGCAGAATGTCTAATATATATATATATATATATTCATGATACAGTGGGCATTGAATATTCATATGGCATGAAAGTTTTTAAAAATGGAGTACCAAAAAGTTGTTTCATGTTGTTTAAAATGCACTTAACACCCATGTAAATCAGATCAAAGAACAAATGGGTCGATGAAGAATTCAAAAATGGCAGATGAAATATATCAGGAAATGTCTTTATAATATAATCCTACAGCATGCACAGACTCAAAGCGTGGAAATTTGGATGTGTCCATTGAATCTTAAATTTTATATAAAAGTTGATTGATTCAAGTCAACAACATAATACCAGCAAGTACAATAGAACGCAAGGCTGGTTTCAAATTATCCTTCTTTTTCATGTGATGTGTGTTAAATGGATGGGATGAGATGAGTAATGTTTTATGTGGCAATCTGAGTTACATGAAGTGGTTTTATTACAGAGAGGAGTGAACGTTCTGCTCTATAATTAAAGCTAAGGTCATAGATTGTATTAGTCGAAGTGAACTCCAGGCTGGAGAGATCAATTACATGGATCTTTAAAGACTCTTGTGCTGCCAAGGTCATGGAAATAGCTCTCTTGCTACATCTAACACAATGTTCTCTTTTATGTATAACCCCCATAATCGCCCATTAGATTTAGAGTTCAATTCTCTGCAGTGTGTTTTAGGATATCCTACAAGTTAAACAAAGTGTTAAGGGTATATATGAGGAAATTTTAAGTTCAGACTTTATTAGCAGTCCACATCAGTCTTTATCCAGCAGGATTTAATTCTGTTCTTTATTATAAAATGCTATTAAATGTTTTAATTAGGAAAAAACTTTCTTCAGATTGTATATACTGATGCAGTTTAAAATATGGCATATTAGTGGCTAACAAGTACTATAAAGGCATAATTAGTTTATTAAGAACGACAAATGGCCTTTCTGTTAAGTGCTAAATTTAATTTTACTAATAGTACTATTACTATTATACTTTACTAATCTGCTAATGAATTACTGAAAGACTAACTTGGCACAAAAGGGTTGACATATTGACACATCAGTTACCAGTTAAGGGTCTCCAAAGGTTGCCATGGAAACCAAGTTGCTTTGACGCATAGCAGCGTTCATCACTCTGTCCGTGGGAAATGTGAAGTAGTTAAGACAATCCATATACTACAAGCCCAAACGTCAGCTGACTCTGAAGAAAAGAATCAGATGACTGCGTCTTTCTTCACACACTCACTCTTTGACATCTGAGAGACGGATCTGCCTGGGTTTGTGGTAACGGAGGACGTGTTGCTTTTAAGCAGCAGTCTGCACATTAAATGTTTAATAGTGTTGCAAATATACACATATCTAAGACATTTAAAAGCAAATGTTTTAGTATGGGAAAGGATGGTGCAATGATTATATACAGTACACTGTTCTCTGAAAAAACAAGCTGTCTGTGTACTGTTCATGAGAGTTAACATTCTGCTTGATAACTGTCTTGTTAAAATAATGGCACACAACCAGATGGGCAGAAAGTGGAATACTCCTACTGTATACATTTAAACTTGTCCATCTACTCAGAAGTGAAGAGTGTCTGGTTTTCGCTCTGAGATTAACAGCAGAAAGTAAGTACTGATGTCCGGAATAACCCAAGTACCTGCTTATCAATCCAGTAAATTGTTTCCTTTTTAATGGTTGTTATGTCTCCAAAGCTCTCAGTCAATGAGAGAAGATACTTAAAGCTGCAATCTGTAACTTTTGCCTCTCTACTGCCATCTCTGTTTGAAAAATAAAATTGTTATTTATGTGGATGACAATTTTAAATTCTAAACAACTACTGTAAGAGCAAGCACCATCTACAGCACCTGAACATCTGATATAGGTCCAGACCTTTTCTATTTACAGACAGACATTTCCCACAAAATCTTACCTGACAGCTCAAATTATAAATCATTATTATAAACTTACTGTTGCAATACTGAATAAGGTAGAAGATCATGTTGATCATTGATCTCTCATGTACTTGCTTAAAAACTCATTTTTGTTCATTTTTTACCAAAAACTTACAGATTGCTTTTTTAAATTTGTACTGATGTTAGCACAAGCAATATGATAATAATATATGCTATTAGCAATACCACATTTTCACATCTATTACAAAACCAGAAGTCTTTATTTATCCAACCTTCAACATGAATAACTCAAATAAATGTATGGACAGAATTACAGGGAAATGCAAAGCAAAACGACACACAGTCTATTATATTCAACACAAGGCTGCCCTCATTTGCAATAACAGGAATACTTTATAAGACAGTCTTTGACAGAAATAAGCATGTCGAATATAATAAGCTTGTGAATGCAACGATTTTTAAAATATTTCTCCAAAGCCTAAATTTTGCAGAGCCTCTGGGCAGGTTTAGCCATCTGCAGCAACAAACTGACTCAGTTCCTGTCCTATTCATATTTATGAGAAACCACTGATCATAATACAACGGAATTAAAAGAGTACAGGGAACAAATTTGAAAACTTGTGCCTTCTTAAGATGCAGAGTGGCCTACTTTGCTCCAGTCTTCCAATGACACCATTTCCCATGATCCTCTCATGGATGCACCCCTGTATTGGGCTATAATTGGGTGAAATATTGACATGCAAATCACAGAGGAACACACTGACTAATGACTTCTTGTCTCTACCGCATCTCTGCACAGATGGAGCGTGCAACACAGCATTGGCCCATGGCTGCCTACACTGTGTTATTGCACCACATGCAATCTAATCTGCCGCTTTAGGCCTGCTAACCTGCCTGTTAAATAATAAACAGCACTGGACAGCAGCCTGCAAGGCCACGTATAATCCAGGTATTGCTTTCTGTGTTTATTGCTCTGTGTTCATTATGAGCTTTACCTGCGGCACAAAGCCGTCTGCTAAATTGTTTTCTTCATTTCGTTTATATTTTCCATCTTTTTTTTCATCTCCTCGAGTATGTTTTTTTACTTCAGTCTCTTGCTTTATTATAAAGTTAAAGTGCTAAATATGCTGGAAAACTTTGGTTTAAATAAGCTTAATGTTTATTAATCTTGACATTGAGTACTCTTGACAAAGTATTGGTACCAATTAACCTTCATTAATTTGTACAGCAGTGGTACAGATATTATAATGAATTTGTGTATCTGATAAAATACTCAGTCTTAATACCTAAATATGATGAGATTATGTCTAATGATAGATATGACGTGATCTTTATTTTATAAAGGTTATCTCCATATTCATGAAAACTATATCAACAATTCTGAGCATCAGTGAGCCCTAACCTTAACACCTAACATGTCAAATCCACTAAATAAAGTATTGCACTAAAATAAGTATTGCAGGTTTTTGAAACATTACAATTGAACTTTGGACTCAAAACTTTAGAGTTACTGACAAATAGTCATTGTGACAACTTCCCCATGTAACAACCAGCCCTGGTCCTCTCTACATGTATTATTTATCTCCAACTCCCTGCCCAGCAACCCAGCTGTCCCTTTAATAAAAGTTACTTCTCTGAATACTCATCATATGAATCTGGAGGCTGAAAATGTATGACGCCTACGATAGATATACGTTTTCATCTCCTTTTCTCATTCCTAGTCATCAATTGCTCATGATGTCAGTTCTGGGTTTGAACAGAATTACACAAGTTCTCTCAGACGCAATCGAACGTCAGCTCTGCCTAATAAGTCTGTTGGAGGGCAGTGATCAGCGTTTGATTCCTGACTGCTATCAAAAGCTTTGGCAGGTTTCCTCCAGCAGGCACTCAGCCCTTTCCTCCCCGGCCAAGACACGATCACCCTTCATGTGAGTGAGTGAGTGAGTGACACCCGCATCCAGTGCTCTGATTCACAGAGGGTAGTGCAATATGACGACCCTTGTGAGTTAGAATTCAGAGGAAAAGAAAGAAAAGGGCGAGATGAGAGAGCATGTTCTGTGCTCGTGATAGAAAAAATAATCCCTGAATGGGAATTTAATGAGTGCCATTTTTCTCCTTCTCACTTCTTTGTGTGTATCTATTGAAAAGAGCTGGAACAAGAAGGGGAAGCTATGGCTATGCAATGTCCCAAAACCCCCTAACAAGTCGTATCTGTTGTCCACCACAGCGAAGACCAGAAGGGTTATGCCCTTATTTCAACTTCTGTATCAATTCTATCACAATCCCATGAGACTGGTGTGGGTCTTCTGTCATGCATCAGGGAGACAAATGACCTTTTGGCAGACAGGAAATAAAAGAGATGCAATTCTTTGTGACGCTGTCAGATTCTTGCGTTTCTGGGGCAAGCTGATCCTTAAAACTGCATCTATACAAAGATCGTTTTTTTATTTGGAACATTGTTTCACATACAAGAAGAGTGCATATGAACACAACCACAAAGTCATATTTACAAGTGGGAAAATCTCAGCTGCGAATTGGGAGCATATCAGTTTTATAATCATAAAGGAAACAAATTATTTTCAATCATAAGAAACTGTAATTGTAATGCTGACAGTACAATGTAGTTTGTATGCAGTGTTTACTGCATAAAAAATCTTAAGAATACATTAATCATTTAACCGGTATTATCTGCCTGAGTGCACAAACTTAATGAACTTAATATTTATCATTTGTACTTTGTATTTTGTTGCAGTGGCAGTTAAAATCTTCATGTTCTTGTCAATAATGGTAAAAGAAGTACAAACAAAATTGCTTAGTGTGTCATTTTTTCACTTGAGCGCACTTCATGTTGTCAAAATGACTTCTAAGCTCATAAATACAAACACTTCAGAGAGAGTTAAACCTTTGTGTAATCTAATTTGCATGACAATGATGAGTATGTTTACATCAAAATAGTAATTAATACCCATAATTGATGTAGCTATAAAGTCCATCTGGACTGAGTCAGATTTTCTGAACAGAAAATGCTGTTTTTGCACCTGTCACTATGCGTTTTTCAAGCATACAAGCCAGACAGACATTTTTCAAGCAATGGGTGGGTAGTTTGTCTATTTTGTTGCTTCATAAAAGCATATAACGCAAAAGATATTTGGGCAAAGATATTTGGGCAAAAGATATGTATTGATAAATATACAATATCATATGATCAAGAGAACTTACAGGAATAAGTATTTCATTTAAATACTAAATAAAATTAAAATAGCTAAAGTAGCTGTGTTAGCTACTTATTGACTATTAATGTCACATATACACAGTATACTGTATATTTCCATTCCTGTCCACAAAAGTACACATCATTCATTATAATCATTTTAGTTAAGCTCTTTGCAATTGACTTTTCAGAATCCCATTCAGTTATTTCTGTCAGCACCTCTTTCTTTGTGTGAAATCTTACTCCACATTCAGGCTGAATCTTACTCCACTTCAGGTTTTAATAAAGGAGTAGAGGTACTGTTTTGATATGCACAGAAATGTGAGGTGATAATCACATGCACTCAGCAGGATCTAGTTCTCTAAATTTTCTCTAATACCCCATTTCTATAATACCAGTCATTGTTAAACAAGAACACTAGATAAAATACCTGCACAGAAACGACAGAAATGGGAACAGGATTTCTGAAAGGTCACTTCTTTATTGCTATGTAATTTGTGATCTACAATCCAAGGTGTACAGTCTGTTCAATTTGGTTTTCTCTTTGCTTTTGAAACTTGTGTAGTACTCTATCTTACCATAGAGTAATTCAATTCTTTAGAAAGTACAATTCTATAGTCTGTGTGGTCTACCATCTCCTTTATTGACAGGCAAAATTACATTTGCAAACCCCATACCTCTTTACAGAAGAAACCATTGATTCCCAACAACAGAGACACTTAATGTTGGAAGCAAAGAGGGATAAGAGTGGATTTGACATTAAACAGCACCATGAAAATGGTGAGAGAGAGAGAAAAGTACAGAACTGATTCGGTGAAAATAGATGCCTGAGGGACAGCATGAACCGATCTATCTGGACAAGCAAGTGTTCAAATTTACCCTATCCAAGAATGTCTAACTAATAGGATCTCTACAAACTGCTTTGCTGGAAGACAGACTGGCTCTTCTTCAAGGGCACAGAAATGTCTTTGAGATACAAGTGAATAGGGAGTGGAGAGGTAAAAACACTCTCAGGAATGACTGTTGGGTTCAGTTGAGACAAATTTTGTTGGTGTGTGATTTGTTTTTTGTGTGAAATATTTCAACAAACATTTATTCACTTTAAATTGAATGTGGTTTTTGGATAAAAGTAAAAATTGGTCTAAAACAAAATGATCACAAGGGGGGAATGTAGTGCAGTGTTTCTTCAGTTCATTGGGTTTTGGGAAAGTTTATATTATATGTTGGATTATGACCCATCCAAACCTGTTGACAGTTAATGCTAAGTACAGTTCATGGAAGTTCATGATAAGTCATTTACAGTTTAGAAACTAGATTTTGATTTAAAGAAATACTAGTTAAATAAAATAAATTAAATGAAGACTCACAAAAGCAGACAGCAAACATTTAATTTTTATGGTTGTTGCAGTAGTGCCTGGCTAGTTTGCTAAGGTCTCTCTGCTGTAACTGATTTTAAAAAAAAGTTTTAACAAGTTAAGTCATTCAATGACGTGAAAATAGGCAGGTTAGGATGTGTGACTCAAATATTATGAACCTATGTGAGATCACGGTCTGCATAACACCTCCTGACTAGACTAGCCTCAGTGAAGCTACATGGTGGCTGTCTTTCTGATGTCTTAATGGGCCAGTTATCATGGCTTTGGAGTGGATCAATGGAACTTCGGTCATTCCAGTGTGCAGAAACAATGGAAGGTGCCAAGATGTCACAAGATGCTCCGAAACCCTGTTGAAAGCAAGCATGGCTAGTTTCGCTGTAAAGAGTCAATCTGAAAAGTGGCATGTGTGACTAAGGCCTGTCCAAAGTGGCAGAGGCTTTCCATTGTTCAGTGAAGAGAACGTCTCTGTCGTGTCCATAAAAGTGGAGAAGCCCCATTGAAGGAGTAACAATTACTATGGCTTAGAGGTGCGAAGGTAAATAAAAACATAAGCTTTCTGAATACATTTACATGGTTTGATTTATAAATAAATGATCTATAAAGGTTTTCTCCAGTTTTAGCATTGTATCAACATAAAATTTGTAAAGTAACTTGCAATTGTATGTTTCAAATGTAGATGGCGACAGACAGGTAAAATTTACAGACTGCAGCTTTAATCATGTTACTGCGTTAACTTTCACAGCCATAAAAATACACGGGACATAAAGAAAGCAAAACTGCATAAATTGTCATGTCATCAACATATTTGTGACTATTACTGTCACACCTGCCTCACTTTGTTTCGTTTGTACTTCTGTTCTGAAGTTTGGACTTGCCTTGGGGTCCTGTTTTCTTGTTTTCTGTTTCCTTATCACTCATTCTTCTCACCTGAGCCTTATTATTTTGATTAGTGTTTGTGTATTAAGCCCTCATGATCCCAGTGCTTATTTTTATGTCTTGCTTGTTTCATCTCTGGTAACCATGGTTTCTGTCATTCCCTATAGTTTGTTTGTTTTGTATTTATTAAACACTGCATTTGGGTCCTCCTACCCTGCTTTCCCTATGTGCCCGTCATAACATGATATTTGATATTTTTGATATTTATAAAGAATGACAGAAAAACAACCTATGTTTTAAAGAATCTTGACTGATTTAAAAAATGATGTCTGGCACAGTTGACATTTTCAAATATGTGACCTTGTTTTGAGCACAGTTCTGTAATCCTGCTTTGCTAGTTTAGAGTTCATAGATGTAAGACTTTATGATCATATAAAGATTGAATTTAGTAAACAGTGGAAAGTGTATGAATTAGTAATAAAAATGCAGCTACAGACACTTCTGTATATTATGATTTTGACTATAAGTTGTCTGCTCATACAATACCACAGCCAGCTTCTCTCCCAAGCTGGTGACATTTCTGGACTGTGCTGGATTAGTAGAGTATCAAATAGAAGTATGACTTCTCAATCCACCAAAAGAGAGACATGGTGAGCTAATCCAAATTGACTTGTACTTGTTCAGATTGTATCGCTATTTCTGATTGGACGTCTGATGACATGCCAGCTTTACACTGATGGGAAGTGAGGGTAGCTGACTCAGTAGGACACTTTTTTGGATTTTGGGTTTGACTCTACAAAAAATCATCCATAGAAGACTAACTTTTTCATGGCCTGCTGGTCCAAAAGAAGCCAAAAAGTATTAAAAATCTGATTTAAGTTTAAGTTTTGCATCTTTGCTTAAATGTTGGCATTCCATATTGTTTTACAGGTTCCATAACATGTTACAGATAGAAAGTCTGTTCATTAATATAATAAAGTTAAAACTGGCAAACATGTCTTTTGCAGTTTAAGATATCAAAAAATCAACCCCATATGACTTCATTCACCATAAAGGTGTATATGTTCTTTTCCTATTTTACTCAGTATTTATATCCAACGTGTTAGCTTACATGCTATGTATGCTTCCAGTGTGTCATAGAATTTGCTGTCTACAGGATGAAGAGCACTTCAAAGTGCTTATTAAGATTCCAGTTCACTAGGATGTTGCCTACATAGGCAGGGAGGCAGTTCACTGGTTTTGGAACAGAGGATGGGTTTTCTTGCAGATCTTTTCATTTATTCCTTTTAGATGGTCTATGTTACCCCATAAATGGAGTATAAAGACATGTCAGATCTTTTCTTTAGCTACCAGCAAGCTGATATCATTGTATGCCTTATTCTGTATTGTCAAGTCCTAGGAAAAATGAACATGGATATAATTAGTAGTACAAGGACATTCCACTTTGAACAGCTTGGGGCCACTAGCTTAGTTTTACTCTGTAATTTTACTGTCTACTCATTTATTCCTTAATCTTGTAGTCCTGCCAGAGACTGAGTTAATTGCTGTTGCATATTGCTCGGATCATCTTTAACATTAACAATTAGATCTTTATTGTTATCTTTGTTAAAATTCTCCTCTGTCTCTTTAAATGCTGCAATATGACTCATTACACACATTGTGTTAAAATAATATCCAATTTTCCTAGCAGTTACATGATTATTCTATTTGTTTTTCTTTATGTAGTCTATTTCCTTTTCTTTGTGACAGCTGATTTCAGTACATATCAGATGATATCACAGATGACAGATATAAATTAATGCTATAAATATAGCATTAATTTAATACATTTTAGCTTACCCAACCACAGACTGATGACAAAAGCATAAATACACTTAATCCCAATTAAATATAGATATGTAACAATCATTTCAGCAATATCAGCAGATTTTGAAACATACATGGCAGACATCACTGCATCATTTGCATAAACTTGAGCGGTTCTCAGATTTCTGACACTTTTACTGCTTGCTCCGTTGTCAATCCCACAATCCCCCCATCCACCCATGTGAGCATGCCCCCATTGCCAGCACCCTCAAGGCTTGGCTCGCTTCACACCAGTTCACGTACTATTTTGGCTTGTTTCTCTGTAATACTAATGTACATGTCCATCTTTCAGCGTTCAAAGTCACTGCATTACCCTGCAGATTACAGGTAGTATAAGGAACGTATAGTTTACATCCTCTAACCCTGCCTGTAAAGTGTTAAGTCCTCAGATATCTTAGCTGATTGCCCAAGACCTGTGGGGAGGAAAACCAGTTAGATTCCTGCAAGGAACCTGATCGGATCTCAGCAGCATGTCGATTATAATTGTTTTGAATTCCAGGTATAGCACAGCTCTCTAAAGGGAACTCAGCCTGGATTACTGCCTCATCCTCAAAGTCAAAAACCAAACGATTCGAGAGCAGACAGTGCGCTTGATTAGGAGAGCTGACAAGCCTGAGGGAGACCTTCTTCTCCTGCTGACCCCTTGGATGTGTCATCACTGATTAATCTACAAAACGTTTGACAGGCTGCCCTTCTTTCATCGGACAAATGCTGTGAGCTCTATCCTGTGCCGTGTCTTCCCAACCCCCTCGCCCACATCTCAAGTGAATGTTTCAGGCTTGTGATGTGAACTGTGATGGGAAGAGGAAGAGAAGTGAATAGAAGTTTGTTGTGCTTTACTAATGAAAAGGCCATTGCTGCAGCATGTGTGAGTGATAAAACACCCTTATGTGTTTTTGGCATTTTGAGGGATCATTAAGAATGACCAAAGTGGCCACTGACAGGCTTATTTACATGTGCTGTCTGAGCTGTTTTATCTGCAAGAGTGTGTCATAAATTAGCTAGTAGTGCTCAGATTTATCAATAAAACATATGATTATGGATCAATTATTATAAGCCTAATTTACAGTCATAATTTATCTATTGTCATAAAACATATTGTTCTAATGGAGAAAATACATATCAAGAAATTGCAATTATTTAGTATAAATACAGTAGTTAAAACTTATTGCAGGTGGCTAGTAAATAAGATGCAGTTTTTTTATTTTGCCCATCAGTCTTCATAAGATTCAATAGAATGAGCTTCAATATAGCTGTCCTTCATTTAGTCAAAGTAGATGATACATCATTACATCAGACCATGATAAAAGACAAGCACACTTATCAGCTCACCTTTAACAACTTATTAGAAACGACAGTTGCCCTTGATTAGATTTACAGTTGCCCTGTAAAGTGTTCCAAGATTTGATATGTTAGCAGATCATCTCTGAGCACAATAACTGTGATGTCTGCTGCAGAGAAAAATACAAGACACAAGGAGCGAATCAAGATGACAGTCATGAACCCTCAGGTATTACCTCCCCTTGTCGCTGACAGATTAAACCATATAGCATTATAACCTTATCTACAGCTGCTGTTTCAAATTAAAGAGCAAAGACGGTAGGTTGCCTTATCGCCCAATGGCTTGTAGAGATCAGCGCAACCTTGCGCATTAAAAGAACATGTATATCTGTATTCATTTGAAAGCTTTGAAAGTGTATAGAGTTGTGACAGTTCAAATGCACTGTGGTAAGATAAATGTGCTGGTAAGTTGAGCCTGCGCAATACAGATAAGAGCAAACTTCTCATCATTTAAAAAGTAGGTAATCTCTGCTAAGGTGGAAGAGAAACATTTTTAAGGACTCTTCACCTAGTGTAAGAAGGAATTCTGGTGGGAAAACAGTGATGAAATAACATTCAATGAGACTTTATCACTTCATTATAAAGAATATTAGAATATTAGAATATTATTCATTAGAATATTCTTCACAGTTTCTTTCAGAATCAGTTAATAATTAGGCTCCTAAACAAGGGGTTGTTTTCAAGTGGTCTTGTTCAATAACAAATGGATCCAGATAGATTTCATTAATTAGTCTCGATTTCTGTGTGCATACAGAACGATTGCAATACCAAACAATTGTGAGGGCTATGTTTAGGTGTGGGGTTAGGGTTAGAGGACAGAAAATATCATTAGCTCGGTATGAAAAACCGTACGTCTATGGAAAATCTGTATATTGATATCTGCACCAATGTGTTTTTGAGAGAAAGAGAGAGAGTTTAATCTTCTGTTGTATTTATGACTGCCCTCCTGTCTGATAGCTGTGATATATGTTCAGTTTGTCACACTAAGCTAAAAATTCATCCTCCATAAGTCATTTTATAGAAAAGGCCAAGAGGGGTTGGTCTTGGGAACACCTTTCCATCCCCTATTTTATTCTATAGTAATGAGTATCATGTCAAGCTACAGCATAACTTCATATTTCATATTGAAATATACTTTATATTTGTTGATCATTTCCTCCTCCTTACACATAAAGGGCTGTGAACTATATACTGTTTCTTTATTTAGCAATAATAAGATTATAGGTTCAGTTTCCAGATAATGCACATATTGAAAACTACACAGCATAATTGCATTGCAAGTCATTTTGGATAAAAGCATCTTTTGAAGTCACATGAAAGATGCTTCCTGTTTATTTGCGATTTTGTTTAAACTGAATGCCTTTTCAACGTGTGTCAGTGGTAATCCCATTGCGTCTGTCTTCACTACCCGCCACATGCAGCTTCACTCTAATTTTAAACAGTGTTAATCACTGGAAGACCCTCAGTGATTGGATCTGACAGAGCCAATTAAAATCTGTGTCTAATTGGCTGAAAGTAACTTTCAATGCTGTAATTCCCTTAGTATCAACTTGATGGATGTACAACCACGTAAAAATATTCAAAGTATTCAAAGTCAGGGTAATCACTCTGGGAAAGGGCGAAGAGACTCAAAATACAGAAAGATGGGCATATTTGCAGCATGATCAGATTATGCTGTGACCATATTAACTGCAAATTTTACATGTGGAATCAAAAATCATGTAGAACACAGCATGTTTGTCATGTGTCATGTGCCTCTTTAATTTACACTCTAAATTCATTGATACCTTAATCAGACCCCCAATCCACAGTAATTCAACAAGCAATGGCTGGCACAGTCCTTCATTCTGAGGTTTTGTTGGTACAGTATGTTTATCTGGATGCTAGGACTGTCAAAACATTCAGTTTGTTCTGAACACCTGGTTTCTAACAATGAAAGGCTGCTAACGTGTGTACTCTAAGCCTACATATGTCCTGGTTACAGCTTTAATCTCAAGGTTAACCTTCCAAAGACACAATAAAACAAACAATCTCTTCAACCTTGGTAAGAACATTTATTGAATACGCAGCTTAGTTGGGAAGTCTTGAACCTTTTAAAGTCTTGTAACGAATAAGTCACTTTCTCAAGTACTCAAATTGATATCTTAGGCACAGATGTCCTATGTAGGGTACATTCTATACACCACCCAACAATCCTGTGGACCAAATGAGATTTTTCTTTTTTGGAATAAAAGTTCTTTTGATCAGGACTTTTTTTGTGCTCTATGCAGGTTTTCTGACCAATTTCCTCCCTTGCTCACTGTCTCTTCCTTTCTCTGCAGCTAGAACTTTCCTTTGATATGACTTCATAATTGGATTACGGTTTCCACAAGGAACACTCCACAAATTACATTTCCATATTTTCATAAGCATGCTTTAGACCAGTGAAAATCCCAAGATAAAAGGCTTTGTGAGAGGTCAGAAAACAAGTGGGAAGGCAAGAAAATGATCTAATACTGCAATAAAAACATTCTACAAGTATAATGATGAATTCATAATATTTTCAAAACCATCTAATAAAAATAATATCCAAACACCTTTGCTCAAGGTCAGCCTTGTTTTGTCATTTTCCAAGCTGATTCATGTTTGATTAAAATGAAGTCATGAGGAGGTCTATTTCATGTTCAATCTTTCAGACTGAGCCACTAGTGAGCTGTATTACACAGCTGCTGTATGTGGTTGTTTTAAGACACATACATAACACTGTTGTGGCCTCATTAGTTCTTGTGCATAATCAGCATTCTAAAGCTGAGGTTATATTCTATCACAGTGCTACTTTTTATTTTGAAAAGGTGCTTTTAAAGTAAACCTCATTAGGATTTTAAACATTCTATCAGATTTGCTGTGTTGTTAAAATATTTTGTTATAATAATGTCAGAATGACTGAGTAGTTTAAATAAGTTTTAAGTTTAAATAAACTAGATGATTACTGGAGTGTTCCTATAACAATACAGCAAAAGCTGATGTCAGCTATTAATCAAGTCATTATTTATACATATGATAATAAGAGACGCGACGGGCACCATAATTGTTAATTGACCCATCAACTGTTGTTTACTTTGTGCTGGAGTCTGCAAACCTACTCAGAAAACTGATTTACATTAAAGACAGCTCTCTTTCTCACCTTCTTGTTCTCTCTCACCCCTCCTCCATTAGCCCCACTTTGCAGTTCTAGTTCACCTACTTTAATTTCAGATTTCATGCTTCACTAGTTTGTTGAGTCCACAATAATAACTGACTTCTTCCGATGACACTTATTAAAGCTTCAGCGCAGTACCTGATTTCTTCCACTGTGCCTGCAGTCTATCAGCTCTGAGATGCAGCATGTTACTCAAGTGAAGCTTGGCATAAATGATTATTAATAAATGGGCTTTCCTGTTGTTGCTGCTGTTGCTGTTGTTGTAATCACACTGTCTGTAGAATCAATCTACAGATGTTAATGACGAACAGACAGGGAAAAAGCACCTAAAGAGAAAAATAATGATTTTTTACAAGGGTTGACCGCACACTCATTACACTCTGTGAATTTCTTACTGCACATGTTCAAAACTAATGAATCACATTGCACGATGTGATACTTGTTTCAGCAGAACAATACAAATGGGAAAGGAAGAATTGTTTACACAAGTTCTCTGCTGGCGAGATACGGCAATGATTGTTCATATAGAGATGAGTCAGTTGTTAGTTGGATTAGCGGAGTAAATATTCATTCTTAAATCATGAGTTGCTTCTCACTTTGGCTCTGACTATAAGAAGTGTGTCAAAGTCAGTTAATTAAATTCAACAAATAAAATCCAGTCTAGATCTTAACATGTATCCACTGATATACAGTTGTGATTTTATTTGGTTAATTTGAAGTGCATTCCTCTAAGATTTAATATTTTTATTGCTCTTTAGGACAAAGAATTCAGAAGTTGAAGCATGAGATCATCAGTGTTTACATTTTAGTTCCTGATTGGTTCAAGCACCTGTTGCCTGGTAACCAAAACCCTTTTTGAAAGACATTCTATACTGACTGAAATATCACAAAGACACACTTGCCAAGGTCTGAGAAACATGCAATTTATTGTCTAAGGCAAGAAAAAAAAGGACGGAAATGGCTTGAGAAAAAGCAACAAGACAGTTCATAGGAAAAATTGACATAGCTGCCCAGCTGTCCATAGCCAAGCGCATTAAATATTCAGATGTTCAAGAGTAACACAATAAGTGTGTAACTGATGCTATGGAAAGATATACAGATAGAAAAAAACTTTTGTTATGTAACTGACAGAGACAAATCAACCTGTTGGCACATCTGGTCTACCTGGTCTAGGGAAAGTATCCAATAACACAATAGCAGACAAATGATAACTAGGATGGCAATGGTTGATAGAAAGGTTAAGATACAGCATCAAAGTTTTATAAAATTAGGCAAAACGTTTAAGATCATATCATCCTGAAGCTTTTGATTGGTTATCTGCTAAAGCTAAGCAGAGTTGAGTCTGGTCAGTCCATGGATGGGGAAACCTAGAGGATAACAAGAAGTGCTGCTAGAAGAATTGTTAATGTATATTAGAGAGACCAGCAGGGGGTGCTTACCCTGTTTTCTCAGTAAAACTGGGGTCATTACATTGCAGAAAGATCCATTCCTTTGGATGAGATGTTAAACTTTGTCTCTCCATTGGCCGGCATATCATTTCATATGATTTGAAATGTCCTCTTATATATATATATATATATATATATATATATATATATATATATATATATATATACATACACACTATCATGCATTGTTATTGTTATTATTGTTGTTGTTATTATTTTTATTTATTATTATTATTATTAAAGCCGTTAATTTCCCTAAACAGTGTACTTTTATCAAGTCAAGGTCATAAACATATTTTTGGCCATTTTTGGCCATTACCTTGATTGTGCCATTTGCTGAAGCATGTCATTTGAGATATTAAGTGAAGCTGTATCACATTAAAAGTAACTTTAAAGTCTCAGAAAGCAAACATTAAAAAGGGACATTATAAAAAATGTGTATAATAACCAGATTAAGAAAGCTTTAAAACAACATTTCATTAAATATGAATCATGCATAAAAAATGTTTTTTAGTAGAATCATGTTTGAAGTCACAAAGTGACTCACTTCAAACAGAAACAAGAATATATTCAGACAACTTTATAAATAATGACAACCAAGAGAGCCTGATACACATTCATTTAAAGAAGAACATTGCTGCTCTTCTTAATTAAAAGATACTTAATTTCTTAAATAAACAATGGGACTTTATGTAATGTATTCTTTATTCTTCCTAATCCAGGAGGAGAAACATCGTTCATAGGAAAACAATTTCAAGATGATTTCATTGCAAAACTGGTGAATAATAATGTCCATGTTGAGATGGATGATGTAGTGGAGAGACATTGATCAGAGGCTGCAGAAGTGAAAGTTTGCTCCTGCTCTGACAGATTGTCTCAGAATCAAAATGATTTCTCAACTGCTTTGACAACAGGAGATCCTGAACCCCCTTATTTCTGCTGGAAAGCCACATTATTTAACCTAAAACTATAATAAATCTGCTTCTTTTTGTCAGAAAGTGAGTGTTTTTTGTGTGTTTGGCTGGGGAGAAATGGGAAAGTTGCAATGCTTTAATTTATTTTTGTTTTAGGGCTCTGTTCACATGCTGTGGACATCAATGGCGAGGAGAAAATGAGAGGAGACAGTATTGTTATTTTTAAGCAACTCGTTAAAAAAACCCTACAACCCTTCAAAGTTTTAAGCTGCCTTAGGTTTACTTGTATTGTGTACAACAAAATAATGCACATAACCACATTGTTCCACTATTGTTATTTTCTCTATTTTACAATAACTTGCTTTAAAAAGCTGAAATGTATTTTGAAGGTGTATTAACACAAAGATTGAGGATTCTTTGAATTTCTGACAAGCAAAGTTAGAAAAGAAAACATCAATAGTACACGCAACAATGACAAGTATTGAGCTGTACTTTGCTAAGAAATTCTCAGTAACAAAGTAATTACATACATCCAAGGCATGAGACTCATGGCAAGCATTTAAATCAAGAATCTGTAATATTTTACTATTTACTTACTATTTACTATATATGAAGGAACAGTAATACCTTACAAATATGTAATACTATATATGCATGTACTCTAATGTGAAGCTAAAATTTTTGTGTAATGTCTTGCCAAGCTAATAAAATGGATTTTGACTCTGGTGGGTGTGAAAAACCTTTAAATGTCAAAGTTTAACATTATTTGACATAATCTTGTTCACTGAAGCATGGTGTTGCCAGTTTAACCAACCACTTACATTTTCAATTTGCACTTAATCATCCTGTATTTCACTGTCTGTGCACAACATTAGTGTTACTGCTATTACAGAGATTAGAAGACTGTGATAACACTGTGCTATGAATGGAAAATGTAGCACGACAGAAACACTTCTGTTCTCTGCCACACTGCAGTGTTCATGTTAGCTGCTAAATGGCTGTTAATGCATTCATGTTTAAGATTATTCATATACACAGCAAACAGGGAACACTCTCAGAATGTTGGCCAACGTTCCCTGAAAGTTTTCCAAGTTTTCTCAGTTATCAACGTTTGTGCAGTAATATTAGTAACACTTTTTTTAATGCTATATATATTAAACATCAAAAACGTTATTCTTAAATTGTGTGTAACATTTTAAACAGTTACAGAATTTTAAAAATGTTTAAATAATGTTCTTATAACCAAGCAATAATGTTAATAAAGCATCTAAAAAACTGGACACTTTTTGTGTTACTTAATACAAATGTTTAGGGAAACATTCTTACAACCTAAAATTGTAAGGTGGGTATAAACATACTTAACATAATTAAAGTTCTAGATATTTTTCTGGGTTGGACCCTTCCGCACTTAACAAAGTTTGTCTTTATCTCATTGCTATCTAGGAGAAACATATTGAGATATAAAAGAGATTTCTTTCTATGGGTACAAATCTGACAGAATAAAGCTGTTAAAATAATACAACCCTTTTCATATACATGCTTTACATAAATATTGAGAATTAGACTAGTAAAATGCAGTCTGAAAGAGCACAGCACACAGTTATGCAAGGTAACTCAGAACTATGGCAAATCCCCACTAGGTGCATCTGTGTTAGAAGTGCACACAAACTGACATCCCAAGTGCTGTAATATTATTAAAATACTGAGTCACCTCCAGTAGTGTCCTGAACATAATGTGTTTTGATAGCTGAGCGACAGTTAAGGTGCATGATGATGCAGTATAGTACAGCTGAATGATCAAAGCAGAGGAAGAGGAAGCCAGCCCTCTTTGTATCTAGCTACTGATTAAAGGAAAGGAAAACATGGCATCACAGCACAACAGGGTTATTCCTGTTATGCAGTACATTTTATATCTCTCTATCATACATTACTTGATATCCTGGATAAAATATAGCTCACTTTAGCTAGCTTTACCTTTGTCCATCGTGTTAGGTATCATGTTCGCGTTTCTTGACCATGTCAAAATAATTCATTTAATTAAAAATGTTGAAGTAGCTGAACATGGCCTAAGTATATGTCTGGAAGTCTAGTATATGCTTTTCTACCCTTGTCTGCCTTGCTAATTTAAAATGCAAACTTATTCAAGTTGTAGACCTCAAAAAGTACCATGAAACAAGAATGACCCAGAAGACATTTCATGAACCAATGGTGTATGGAGTGGACACATCATTTTGTGGTTGAGTGAATCATGCAAATCTCTGCATACACCACATTCCATCATTAAAAATGTAGATTCTTATGACTGCCCCCCCTCCCCCATAACAAGAGAAAGTGAGACTGAGGATATGTTAGTCATGCATTTCATGTCATACACAATGCAATTACAAGACATATAAGCTGAGAGGGAAACCTGGGGCATGTCATAAAGATGGTATTTAAAGGTCACATGTTTTAACTTCCAGCTAAGAGCAGAAATATAAGAGTTAAATTGATCTATGACTGTTCATCATCCTAAACACTAAATACTTTTTGTACTTTTGAGTCATTTTCATAAGTATTATTGATTATATTTATATCCTGAACATGTTTCTACAGCATCTGTCTCCGGGTTTAGGAGACTTCATTTTGTTCTCTTTCTGTGCAGGGGAGAGATGACAATAAACCCACATTGACTTTGAAAAAGTGAAATTGCAAAGCTCAAGTCAACAAACCAATTCAATATTTCTCAGGCCACCCTGACCTCATTCAGAATGTATGGGAAATTAAAGTTTGATTATCTGCCTGCCTTTTCCGCACCACACCACATTTTTTAAAACCATAGACATTTTTGTCAAACTCTGTCAAAAGTGCAATCGTTACCTTGAGTTATTTCGACCTGATCTTGATCCTTAAATATTACTGTCAGTGTAACCTAACAGTCAGAATGATTTAGTCTTTTTATTTTTTATTTTTATAAGACCAGTTGATTTAGATATACAGTAAACACATTTGTAAAAGTGCATCAAACATGTTTACAGTGTATCAATGCCAGGACATAAATGAATTCCTGCTGTTTAAACATTTAAACATTTTATATGAATACCTTTACTTGTGATAATTGAATTTTGAGTGCTTTGGGGAATATATTTGAGTACAAATTGAGCCTACAAATGCATGAGACAACAGCAAACAAGTATTCTCATAACGCAGCATTAGGAACTCTAAATGTCTTGTTTGTCTGTAGAAATGAATGTGAGAAAAGCCAGAAAAAGACACAGGGGGACAGATAAAGGACATAATGGAAGCTCATTCACTTCAGCCGAGACGCGGCGTCAGGGAGGAAAGACTGAGGGGTCGGCGCTGTAATTACATGACTGCGCGCAGAATGGGGGAATTTCACCTCTCCAATCATCTGCTATTATCCTGCATTCCTACAGGCCTGAATGGCCATGCCTAGCTCCCATTGAGACCCATCTCTCTTCCTTCACCCCAGCATTACCTGCCATCACTGCATCGCTCAGAGGAACGGCCCACCTGCATTGTTCCCTCAGAGTTCTCATTTCAATTGTAATGAGAGAGCTTGGGGTCAGTGATTGAGCTTCATCATTACAGGACAAAACCATTATGGTGGATTTGATAGGTGTACCACAACTTTGAATAAGTTTCAGCTAGTCTTGACTTGTTTTATTGCTAAAATAAATGATCTAAATTATTAAATTATCTTGATATTTTTTAACATTTTAGTAGTCAGTTTATATTCCAATGTATATACGTTTGCACTGAAATGGCTTAGAAGGGATATTTGTCTCAATCATAATTTGGACTAAATAATTAAAACAGTCAAAAAAACAAACAAAGCAGGTTTTGACCAAATTAATAGGGGGGATGATATAACTTTAATTTGCCTCAAAATCATCACAAATATATGACGAATGTTTAATAAACCACCCAGACCGAACTTGAACTCACTTACAATCCTGTAGTGACAGCTTTTGAAACCGTCCTCGACCAGACAATTGCATTTATAGGCTACTTAAGTTTGCTAATGTAAACTGAAAGGTTTCATAGGCCACAGAATGTATTACTGTCCTCACAACATATAAAGAATTATATGAATGAAGGGATACATTAAGTATCTTATTGCTGCATCATTTCAACTGAGTGCAAGCAGGTAATCATAACTGTCTCATGGGGGCAATCAATATTGCCATTTTGTGTAGAATAAAATCATGCGATTGGTCATGCTGTATGAGGACGGATAGCGGAGTCTCCAGAAGTTAAGGTCTCATGGGACACTCTCTGCTGAGAAAGTCTCAATAACCCACCTTGCAAAACAATAAAATATCCAATGTGACAACAACAGCTCCTGTGTGTATTTCATTTCTTTGCTTTCTCTCTTTATTGGTCCTTCGTAAAGTAAGTTTGTGACTGCTCGAAATGTACAATCAAAAGTATATTGCCTGTTTCCCAGGATAATTTATTGAATGCGTGTGTTGTGGGAGGGTTACATCTGTTCAGAGAAAAGAGAGATAACAGAAATGAATGAAGAGATAGTAGCAGTGATGGAGAGCAAAGGTAAGAAGCAAACATCAAATTATCATATAATCACACTTCATCGAAACGCGCTTTACGTGAGCGCACTATAAAATGCCATGCTTCAGCAGATACTGCCTTTATATTACAGACGTGCCTCTGAAATGGTGGTCATAAAGGTTCATGAAAATGACTCTAAGTGGAGCAGGTTGTGCATAATAAAGATCAGGAACAGTTTCAAGCCCCTCCGGAGAGTCAAGTCACTAAATAATTAGGCATGCAGAGGGAAGGTCTCTGTTAATATAGCGTAATAAATGAGCGTGATGATGCAGGAAGGTGATGAGCCAGATGCATGGCTGAAGGTGAGAGTGGTTTTCATGACAGTGTGCTTCCTGGATCCATCACAACACAGCTACAGAAGCTTGCATATATATGCAACAGCCTTAGCAGCACAGATGGAGCTGTGAAATCTTGCAATGCTTTAATGGAGCGCGCTCTGTTTTATTGTTTTGCTAACAATACGCATCCTTAAATATGTTAATGCATTGTTTCTTGATATAAGTGTTTTTATTATAAAACATGTTTATTAATTGTCATTATGAAAACAGGGCTCTATGAGATTGCTGCTCTGCATAATGATAAAAATAGAGCGAGTGTACAAATTTCATTTTCAGTTTGATGTACTGCTGTCAACAGTTTAATTCATTGTCACCCTGGAGGTGATTATAAACCCGAGACTGTAAACACCAAAGAGAGTCCCAGCTGTTTATTTATGTTTTAAATCCTGGTTTAGCAATTGGAGCATCCCACATCAATTAAAATGGTTTTAATTCTCAGCAGGGTGAAAATTTTGATATGCCAAGTAAATGTCACTATTTTAGGTTTGGCACTCCCACTACCATTGTAAATATATTGGCAAGCTAACAGCTAAAGTAACCGCTGTCTAGGGATGAAGGTATAAATACTACAAACACATGGTCTGCTAAATATTTTACTTGTGGTTACAGGCTATTTAAAGGTACACAAAGCCATTTTTGAGGCGTACATTATAGCCCTAATACTCTGTTTTACAAAACTGTCAAACCTTTTGTCTCTGCAATAGAATGGACATTTATTCTTATTTTTTATGACTATTTATTTTTATTTTTTACAATTATTTATTTATGTGTTGTCGTAAATAAAAAAAAACTATATTTTAAGGACAGTCATATAAAATTATGAGTAAGGGTCAAAGGTTATAATCACCCAATGTATTGGATGTAATATTCAGACCCTGAATAGTTTAAAGATCTGCCCAATGCTTTGAGCACAATGCATTAAATGATTAATTTAGGTACCTAATTATAAAGATGTTAAAAGAGTAAAAGTACTATACAATTGATCATGTGACCTTATCTCTGCTGCTATGACTTGTCTTCTCATTTGAGTGTTCATCATTTTAAATATATTTGTAAAAAGGTATATTTTTCATGTAGATAAAACAATTACTTTATGTACATTTCAAGTATTATGGTTGGATTAGGTGTGTGTTAATAAGGTTAAGATTTAGTAGCTTGACATATGATAGCTCCCTGCACTCCACTAGCATAAGCGCAGCTGGAATCAAACAAAACATCACATTTACTAATTCTCTGTCTCTTTCTGTCTAGTTTTAAATCAGCCTTTACTTATCCCACACCTTCTCTCTTGATTATTAACACAGTGGGTTTCTAAATCTTAAATTATGTGCTCTTAGGACTGTGTTCAGCCAATGTGACGATTCAAACTAACCATAGCACATTACAACTTTCGCTTTAAAGAGAACAAGCCCTAATCTCCATGTTTCTGCGAGCCCTGCATTCAATCTTTGTGTCAGCCTGTCCCTCTCCATTCAGCTCGGGGGGACGACTGGTCGGAATTGTGAGCCTAAATAAAAGCTATGTTTGGGCTTTGCAGGGGCGCTTTTGGAGGCAAAACTCTATTTCAGTCTGGCATTTCTGTCAAGCACAGCAGGGATTAGGTGTTTGGGAGCGTACTGATCCGACCGCCAGGAGAGGAGAGGAAGGCTGTCTGCGTTTGGAGAGCCTGATTTTTGGGCTGCGGAGTCTGATATGGAAGAGCAGTCACAGACTATTAAATGCAAGACGTGGAACCTGATGGGGGCAGGTTTAGTATAATCACTTGCGCAAAAGTTACGCAACTAAAACAGCAGGCAGGGCATGAGGCTGGGAATCATAGCTTGAATTTTAAGCTTTGGGTTGATGTTAGTGGTGGCATATCCAAGTGAGAAGATCATTGGAATTAATAAACCAGGGGCTTATGAATTCATGTGTTGATTTGCATAGAACACAGAGGGATTCAATTCACTGCCTGATGGATATCTGATATCTACAGTATGATTTGTAAAAGGTTTAAACTGGATGTATTGTACATTTGATTAAATGTTTTGCTATAGACCCCAGCAGGCAGTAAATCACAGACAGTTGGCAGTTTCTCAAGCACTTTCTATATTCCATCAAGCACACTTGCCACTATAATCAAAGCTGAACTAAAATTTCACACCATGATGTTGTTTCAATAAGCAAATGACGTCAGCTACAGCACTTGCATAGCAAACACCATTGATGTTTTCTTCAGAAACTCCAAGCACCTAGTGGCTTTTTTTAAGTTAAGTGTAATCATTGCTTTTAATGTGAAGAATTCTTTAGCATGACGTCAAAAGCCAAAGTCCTGGGTTCTGTTGAGAGTAAATGTTGAAAAATTGATCTCCTATCTATTCAAACATTCTACGTCTATTTTATAGGTCAAGGTGTTTTGCTTTACCATTATTACCAGAGTCTCAATGTTTTCCATTATGTTACATCTGATGGTTAATTATGTATGCAGCAATGGAAAGACAAGCATAGTGCATTGACTGCCATAACTACTTGACCTACAGACACTGTTGTGAGACCATAAATAACAACCAAAGCTGTATCAAACTATGGATCTCTATTTAGAAGACTTGTATTCCTTTCATCATCACTGATTGTTCTGTTAATGCTACATGTGTATTAACTTTAGTATATAAAAAATAATAAAGCCTATTCATTATATATATATAATGAATAAGCTTTAAGTTTTGGGTTTATATATATATATAAACACACCTCTATTTATATACCATCATATTTATATGATATTATCACTGCTCTGCCACAGCAGTTGTTTCTAAAGGGTAAAAGTGTCCACAAACTATTGAATTTGTGGGGAAATACTTCAGTGTTTCAGTCAGTGGACCATGGACATTTTTACGTCCCGTGTCATCATGGTTGGCCTCCCATTGCCACAGTTTTTTCTAACCACCTCCCTCTGCACTTAAAACTGCTCGATCTTTGAGCTTCCAAAAGCGTCTGACCGGATCTGAGTCTGAAAAGCTTTTTTAACAAAAGACATGACAAAACAAGCTGAACTCTATCTCACACACCCCACTCCACTCTCCCTTTCTCTGCTACGATTTGAGTATAGAAAGAGATGTGTAATAGGTGGACAAGTAAAAAGCTCTTTGACCTTCCACTGTTTGTGTCTGTGTGTAGCTGTTTGCAGAAAATATGTGTGTGCTGAACTATGGTTGCACTTAAACTCTGTCATACAACAAACTCACATACTCTCTGCCCCACTGCTGCATTTTAAATAAAGGGCATCTGAGCGTTGTGACCTGTCAAAACCTCCATGAAGCCACATGTGGACAAACCTCAGCCAGCTATAAAAGGCAACACTGCCTCCTTCAGGAGTCTCAATGCACTGCAACTCCTAGTAATCTGCAATCTTTCAATAAAAAGATTCTGTTTTGCTGCAGGCAGTAGATTATCAGCACTATGCTATGAAGGCGTACAATCTCTAAGTAGTAGGATAAAAGGATGAGGAGTGTATTAGCTCAGTGTCGGTATATCAGTGTCACAGCAGTGTATGAAGAGTGCGTTCGACTCGTGACAGACTTGAAAATGGGGTGGAAATACAAAATAATGTGAATGTGCATTTCTCACTATTGAGCAACATGGGGGTCGTGAGGCTCTTATTTTTGGTTCACTGAACCACAAATCCGCAGTTTGTGGTATAATAATATCATTTAAAATAATTTTCTTTTCTTTAGGGAAGTTAATGACTAGACAGCATTTCTAGTAAGACCCCCAGACCAGCTGTTTCATTCAAACACACAGAGTGAATTCCTCTGATTCTCATTCAGTTCAAAGAACACTCAGCCTGAATATACAGTATATTATTTTAGCCGTGTTAATGTAGCCTGTGGGTAGAGCACTTACGGAAAACAAAATTAGTTCTGGACATACGCTCCACCAAATGTCTATACCAAATGGCCACTCAGCAATACTGAAAACATATATGAGGTGTTCTGTCAAATAAAAATAAAATAAAAGGTTTATAGTAGTCTAGACTATGTTTGGAAGATCCGTGGTCTATTTGAGTACTGGAATTGAACCAGGACCGTTTATATCACCAACCAACTCTTTTATTTAATATATGAATGGTTGACTTACAGCTGTCTCTGCACATCATTAAGCTGGGATAAGAGAGACTATTTTAACATCTAAAAAATTACACACATCACACCTCAATTTAATCTTATACCAGAAAATCCCTTTTCAACCCCCACCACTCTTCTTTACTTCCACTTCCTGTTTCTTTCCCAGTCTTTTGACAGCTCTGTCTTTGATGCTGCAACACCACATGGTCTCACATGCCTCAGTTTCCCTTGAAGAGTGAGGCAGACTGCTGTGAGAGACTTATGAAGAGTGAGAGAGAGAGAGACAGAGAGAGAGAGAGACTGCAAGCCAACTGTAAGTTGCAAGTTGACCAAGAACTGTAAATAGAGCTATAAATTGAGAATGGTAACAACTTCCCTGGTTGGCTAAACAGTGAGACAGACTTATTATACTGATTATCAAAAAACAAAGGATAGACGAACATTCTGGGTGATAAATTTAGACGGCATTACTGAATGATCACCACCATTAGAAAAAGTGTTAGAAATTATGGCAAAAGATTTCTGAGGCAGTTATCACAAGAAAGAGAAAGTGTTTTAAAATGAAGCAATGTGATGTGAAAACTAGGGAAACATGACATTTGTTTTTTACAGTCGAAATCTTTAGAACATATCTGATTTACCAATGTAAGTACAGGAAGTATTTTTCTTGTATTTATAAAAAACCTAAAAAAACACACATCAGTCAGTTGACAGCGTGTAGTGAAGCTCATTGTGAGATGGCAGGTCGCAGAGGGTGCTGGATAAACAACCGTTACTTCTGTCATAGAACTGAAAAGCCAAAGATGACATACAACATGACATACAAGCTATGATTCAAACAAAGCTTCTAATAGCAGAAAATTAACAAGAAATTCTGATCCGTATGCTTGAAAAAGCTCCTCATCATGTTTTACCAGCAGGCACAGAAAAAGTCCCTCTAAAATCTCATTAACTCAGAGTCTCCAACCAGGACGAAGCTCATCAATGTGTTCAAACCACAAAAATAGAACAGATACAGATAGAACAGGTGCAGACAGTCAGATCATATCTTAAACTCTCTCTAGACAAGCTATTTCTAACTCTACTAATCTCTAAAAGAACAGAAACATCTTGGTTTCACCAAAGATACCCAAAGAAGCTACCCGGTCTGTTAGATCAAGTGATGGTGTGTTGCACAGCTATCCCCCACAAACATATTCTGCATAATATTCATGCAACGAGTACCATCAGCAATCAACGATAACATCAGTGAGGAGCCGGCTGCTTTCCAGGTTTGAAGCTGTGCAGGCCAGATCTTTGCACTCAAGATCAATCACTAAGCAATACCCAGAGTGGCTAACATGATACACGCTGTAAATTTCAATGATTTCCGACAAGCCTTGATAGCATCCACCATGACAGTCTCTGGAAGACTGCGGATCACAGAAAATTAGCATTTATGCAAAGCCAAAAGCATTTGGCATGGCGATTTCCCCACTGCGGGAAATGGCAGCATCAACTGAAGGGGTCACGTCAGGAGATTCTCGAGAAACATACCAGCAGTGCAATGGATTTATGTAAGCATTCACAGACATTACAGGCATGATTCCCCACATCCGATAGTACCGGCTCGTACACTCCGGCGCACACAGTCACTGCTCAATTGTGCCAGTCATCATGCGCATGCAGAACGGCATCTGAAGGGCAGTGGATAAGGAGAACACACCTCTCCATCATTCTGAGAGGAAATTGGATGGCAGGGTGTGAGATGAGCTGCTTTCCAGCCCAATTGCAGCTCAGGGGCTACAAGGGCAGAATGTCACAGGCAGCAGGTAATCCACGCTGACCCCAGCCTGCAGCATCAGGAATTATCCAAGGCACTGGGGGAGCAGTCATTACCACTGTGCTAATGCTTTCCTGGCTGCCAGCACAGAGAATCACAAAGCTTGGGTTGAGGCCCAGATTTTCCTTTTTTCCCTCTCTGTCTTTACTGAGTGTGTGTATTGAAGTCTATAGATAAGCATGGGTTTAAAACCCCACGGGGCCCAGGGCTACATTTTTATGGGTGGGTCCCCCCAAATTTTATAGTGCAAAAAATAAATAAACAAACAAAAATAAACAACAACAAAAATTTAATTTTATGGGCTTCCTCTGAGGCAGGAATAGAATTGAGGATCTTACTGAGCCTCCCCCCACACAGGGCAGCATTCACAACTGACCTACACAGCGACAGATCTGCAGGGTTAAAATATAAAATGTTAGCCATTGTTAGCAGAGTTTAGCTATTTTGATTTAGACACATAAGAATACATACAAGAGAAATGAAAATAATATTCAATACAAAAATGCTTTGTCCACATTTGTGATAATTCATTAATTGTTGCACTGGAATTAAATAATAGCAAACCCAATGTTGTTTGCACACAAAATATCACTCCTTAAAACGTTATTTATTTCCTAATGTGATGATGTTTGCCTTTGATAGATTTCTGTTAATGAAAGATGAAAGATTGTTTTAGAAAGATTGTTACATTAACACTGTCAAAGAATATTTAATACTTGTACTAATCACTGGGCATAATTAATTTTAATCTGAACAATGCTAATCAAACAATGTTTTAATTTAGTAATTTTATTGCAAAGATTGTAATTAAGCCCCAGAATCAGACTTAGAACAGCCAAAAACCAACGTTACCATTTGATTTGACTTTATTCTCTGACTTTATTTCTGAATTCTATTCTAAAATCAAACTATAAATTGTATTTCTCTAGATTTGACAACAGTGCACAGGTTGATGTGGTTTATGTGTTCTATTTTCTCTTATACAATATCTCTGTGGTCATTCTTATAACCCATAGAAACTTGAGAAATGTCACACACACTCGCTTATGCACACAGCGTGAGTCCTACACAAGACCACATGCTACAACAGAAGCACAGTGTACACTACACAGTCAGCTGCACTACAAAACGAGTGTCGTGACATAATCTGACGTGTCACTGGTGTTTTGTCCAGGCATCTGCTGAGAGATGTGTCAGACCTCAGACAGGTACTGTAAGTCTGAGCAGACAGAGGTCAAACCTGACAAAAGCTGACAGCCAACCGAGCACTAACAATGTTTGAGAAAAGCAGTCTGCTTTCTGTTTATACTGTTGTACTTTTATGACTTCTATATGCACAGTTACATAATACGGTATGATATGATTGGCTAGCCTCTTCACTTACAGAAACTACCAGTGTAGTTGACAATGTTGTCCAAGGTAGGCCAAGTTGCTGAATACTGCATGATTAAAAACATGGTTGGTCATATGTTAATATTATTATGGTTGTGATAACATGACCATGATGACTTCCAGATGACCTATTTTATGTCTACATAGTATATCGAAGCCTTTAATTTAAAGACTAGTGCAAATCCTGTTTTCCCCTTTAAGTGCAAATGGAAAAATACTTTTAAAAAATTCAAGCTGAAGTGTGTACTTGTTGTGTCACTAAACAGACTGGCACAAATAACAAGTTTGAGCTAATGTTGTCATTAATTGTTAGAATCACATAACCACACTTTAAGGAAATTAACATACAATTACTAACTGAAGTTGTCTTTTCATATTAAACGGAATGTAAAAGTATGCCATCGAAAAAATGTACTATTTGCAATTAATATGTATGTACCAAATTAACATGTTATGCAACACAGGTGAGCACAATGCAGAAAAATCATTCAAGACGATAAACCCGCCTGGCTTTGCGATTTTCCAACCTGTTCATATTAGTCTAGGCTAAGTGGAAGAAACATATATCCCCAATACTGAAGCCTCCCACAGCCCTGTGACAACACCCAAAACTCCAGTGTGATAAATTATATCTGCATTCTTTAAAGCTATCTCTTGATTTATTTTTTGAAATGCTTGTGGCCTACCAGCACATCCCTCACAGTGAGATGTATTAGCATAAATCCATTATGCAAGCAAGGTGGTGTGGCTCGGAGTACATCATAGGAGAGGAGCCCTATTTATCTATTTATAGCATGTACCTGGCATCTGTTCGACCAGGCTGATCGCTGTCTGCCAATTAACACTGTGGTGAAGTCTGACTGCGGTTGCAGTGGAGTACAGAGGGCATCCTACAAGGTAAAAGTGAGTTTTGCTTGAAGTGCTAATGACAAGAACCCTTACACTGATTACTGATGCACATACTAATAGTGAATCTACTCTTTACATACAGAAAGGTAAAGCCGTAAGAGTCTCTAAACAGTCTGTCAAACTCACCTGTGCTGCACAGTTTACGTGTACAGCATAAACACATACATTACAAATGAGATCTCTTTAATGGCAGTGAGATATAACACAGACTTTTACTTTAAGCCTTCTGCTTCTCTGATGTTTTTCCTAAGCAGAAGATCCTAATCTCACATCAATGTCTCTTCACTAGAGCAGCTAGTGGAGAAACGGATTAATTCCTTTAAAGCTCATAACAGTAGATGTACTGATAAATTCACCAAGTAAAAACTACAAAATTTAGGAGACATGTGAAATCAGCCATTGGAATATGAGTCTGCAGAACTTCAATTTTGCCACTATCATTACAGGTGAATTAAATACAAAGTGGGGGATTGTTTTCACCTCCGCTACTAAGATATGTGTGGCATGTCTGTTGAACTGACTGTTTTAACATGTAAAATATAATTAATTGTGTCAATATTAACTGAGAGGCATCCAAAATAAACAAATCCAGGTGCAGGATCAAAGTTGGCAAACTAATATAATAGAATTAAAATATCAGCACACCAAAAGAACTCCCATATTTTATTTATTATATTTTTATTGTTGGCTTTATCTCATTTATTATTTACTTGTTATAAAACATGCCAGAGGTGGGGAAGTGGAGGCCAACTCCTTTTTTCGTGCTCAGATTTGCTAAGATACTAGAAGTCTGTAATTGTAGCTTTCAAACAGATTTAAATATTTCTTAGTAAATGAAACCAACATTAAAATACTTATTTTAATAACTAATAGCTGTATACCCTGTGTGTTTCATCTATTTCTGTTTTTTTATCCTGCTAAAGAGTTTTAAGAAAAATATCTGCAACAAAGTTGATAAAGTTAAATAAAACATAACTGAGAACTCCAATAATCCTGCAGTGAAACAGCAAACGCAGAGAAATAAAGTTTACCTGAGGGAAATGCTGTGAAAATGTGAAAACAACCACAACAATGAGTTTGATTTCCCACCCTAGACCATGACTGGAGAATCTATAGGTAATGTATGGCCAATAAATGGCTGGTAGACAAACCACAGTAGAGGGAAATAAAATGAACTTCACTAATGATTCGTAGTCTTCGTGTACATTTCAGTGCATTCATCCGTTATTTAATCGATTGTCACAGTAAACAGGAGGTTGCCAGGCACTATTGTTGTGCTTTCCACACTGTTCATTTGAAACACCCGGTCATTAAACACTGCTAATTATGCAGAAATAATGAATGTGCCTTCTTAGAGTCAATAACTGATGCTATATTCACTTGTCATGTTTAGTTAGTGTCGTCTAGAAACTCTCTTATGTGTGACAGCATCATGAGTCATTTCGAAAAGGGGCTCAGTTTTGACAAAAACTGCTGTTTGACCATGTAAATATATTAAATTAAAATTAATATCAAACTCTAAAAGAAATTCATGTTATGGTGTATATTAAAATAAATGAGGTATATATATTGATATACATTTGTATAGACAAATTAAAAAATAATTTTGTTTGTGCATTATAAAATATGTATTGGTTTTCCCATTTAGATTTGAACAATCAAATTTACATATATGTAAATTTATATACACCAATATGTAAATTTGGACAAAAGAATTACCTGAATAACCAGTATAAAAAACTGGTTTTGGTTCATAGAATGCTTTTTAAATCTTACTTGTAAGATTTACTTGTAATGTACTTTAGAAATGGAAAACAATGACTCTTGAGTGTTTTCTGTGGAGCAGAATAAACTAGCACAATGCACCTTCTCCAGTGGCCAGGGTAAACTTGGCTTTCTCAGCTAGAAGACATTGGGTCTGGTGCCCTCATTACATGCAGCAGAGTGGTGTGCTCAACATCGTATTGAATATATCCCACTTTGCAATTTCAGGGGCGTCGGACAAGCTTGCCTGCATAAAGGCGAAGCAGTTTTTGACTGACGTTATCTGGGGCTAACACTGTTCTGCACACTGCGGACTGCTATTGAATTCTGCCGCTACCTAGCACACCTTGCCATTTTGCCTGCTTTGATGATGTATAGCCAGCAATGTGGTGGCATTTGTAATCATGAGCAAACAAACAATATCTCGGGTAATTGTGTTGGGTGAGTTGTTATGGAATTTTGTCCCCGTATACCTAGAGGCAGTGTCCATTTTTTGAGTATTTGCATAAAAGTAAGCGGTGCGATTGATTCAGTTTGGTTTCTCCATGCTTAGAGCGGTGAACAAGGAGGAACCGATATCTATCTGCATGATGGATTACTCTGTGTGGTTGTGGTTGAGATACAGGAACTGTTGAATGAGAGATCAGATAGGTCCAAGTAATAGGAAGTCGGATTGAATGTGTAAAGTTTTAAAGTGCCTGGCAACATAAGACAGTGCCAAAACTTGCATTTGGAAATTCAGAGGGATTAAATAAAGTTTTTGAGTATCCTCCTGCGAGTGGGCCGCCTTCTTTATACAAAGAAGGTCTGGCTAGTTAGCAAGGCCACAGTTACCCCCGCTGGCATATTACAACTACATCAGGTCCTAAAACTCATACATTGACTGCCATTCAAAAGCATCCATGTGTGAGAAAGCAACATATATCTCTCTTATATTTTTAATTATATTATAGCATACATCAATCATTTATGAATTTATTTTCCTTAAGACATTTTTCTGTTGTAATTTGACCACAGCTCACGATAGCAGCTAGCAGCTAGTGAAGGGCTTGTATCCATACATGTTCCTATGCTGCCATCAGCCAATCAGGTGACTGTATCAACAGCGTGATTACTGGAGACTTAAATTCTTTACATCTGCATCAATATTACTGGTTAGCTTTATCATGTTTTAAACCAAAGTCCATACACTAGCACAGCAGAATGAGAATCCAGTATGCACTGTGGCATTCTGTTCCCTGATGCCAACAAACATTCTGTTTGTAATTAAAGTCTAAATGGATGCCACTGCGAAACAACAAAGTCTTCATTTAAATCCTAACTAATGACATTGCAGTTAAGTGGACCCAGAGCCCCAGAGGTATCGCGGCAGAGAAACCTCATTTTAAAAACCCCTGTACTTCTGATGCGCTTTTTCTGTCTCTCGTCGGAGAAACTCTTCTTTTCTTTCTCAATGGTTACGAGTGTGTGCAGAGTCGAGTTTCAGACACAAAGCACAGCAGGTGCTTCTGCAAGACTATGCAAATGATTTCACAACAATGTAAAGAAAGAATCAAGAAAAGCGAATAGTAAGTTTACGCATACAATCAGGTAGAAAAATATACGTGTTTGCAATTGTCTTTGAGATATGTGCACTACACAGGCATCCTTCTGAGAAGACAATTACAGCTTAGAACCGTAATGGCTTTCAGCAGTTAAAAGTGAACATTTGATTGTGTTTGAAACTCATTTTGTTATATAGCATTACGATGGTTCTCTCAGTCCATATACTAACTACAAGCAATAGAAAGGAGGCTGCTGTTGTTTTGATGGAAAGAATCTTAATCTGGAGTCCATTTTGGTTTTGTCTGTTTCATCTAATGTCTATAATTCATGAGCGAAATAAATGATTTATCGTCTGGGTGGTCTGAAGTTGTTTGGTTTAGCAGGAGTCAAACATTGATCCCTGCCATTGATCGTGTACCAAGGTGTCAAATTCAGCAGGGGGAATTCAGGCAGAAGGCAGCTGTGTTTTATTCTCTGAACAGAGGTTGCTCATGCATGCAAAATTATTGTTTTTTAGACATTAAAATTGATATGGGCTGTCAGAGGTCCATTTAGTTCAATCGCAGGGGTTAATGTTGCTGCTAAAACACTGGGCTCTGGACTTTGCAAGATATGTCCTTCAGCTGAACACCTAAAATCAGAGCCTTGTCAAAACACTAAGCCATTTGGGTCTCATAGATTCATGCAACAGCCTTTCTGGTGGATTATCTAAGCAAGTATAGCCAATATCTGCTTGAGTGTAAATATGAATACTGTATAACTGCCTACATAACATTTAATGCTGTGAATATATCAAGGCACAGTATAATATTGAAATACCATTTCTCAGTGTAGTATATGTAAGGCAAGCTTTCCTCTTACTAGTGCTACAGCTGAACATCATCAATGTGCTAAATAATAAAACAAATGCCTGACCAAAGCACTCCAAAAGCGATGCTGGCCAGAACCAATCGAATAGGTTCTCAGTGAATCTTTGGCTGGGAGGTTTAGAAGTGTATTAGTTTATGTCATCTATCACCTGGGAACAAGAGAAAAAGCATTATTTCCTAAGCAGATAATGTTGTGACAGCAGAGATTGATATAAGAAATCACATTTTCTCTCTGCGCCCAATGACTCATGATCTAATTTCTTTATATATTTTTGCACTAGCGTAGAGCTGTAGGATTTGTTGGGAATTATCATAAAGCCTGTCATTTTACCAGGAATACAGATCAATTTGTTTGAATACAATCAGTGTATGTGTGTAAGTGTTGGGGGTAAGTTAACCATCATATAGATAACCATTATATAGATAAGAAAACGTGTGTGTGTGAGTATGTTTGGTCTGTGCTTTAAATACAATATAGAGTAACAACAGGCTCTAGCACCAAGATTTATATAGAGTTTACATACAAGGCTATTCATGTGTCCAGTTTACACTTAGCCGTAATCTTAACCAAAAGACTCAATTAATTGCAACATAAGCCTGCATTAATTATTTCACCTGGATTTTCACCTGGATTAAGATAAATGTCTTGAGTTATTGTATGAGCTACTTCATGTTGTTGGTAAGCAAGCCTTCAATTTGGACAGTTTGAACCATGAGAGCTTTATCAGGCAACAAACCCTCTGATCTTGGATCCAGTGAGGGGCATGATTTCACAGCAATAAGTCTGCAATAAATTATAGAAAACATTATTGATCTTAACCGCCATAAAGTACTTGGATCAAAATTGTATTTCTCTTTGGCTTTCAACAATCCAACTGGTTAAACAGGGGTATATGTAAAGATCAATAAATGTAACATTGGTAATGACTTAATGCATACAGAACTCACCAGGGTCATATCAGGTCTGGGCTTGTTCCTGTCTCATTTCACTAACGGCGGAAATGGATGTTCTAAGTAGGTTTATATAATTCTGAGGTTTAGGCTTTTCATTTACAATAAATCAAATCATCCTTTTAAACCATTCTCTCTCTTTCAGAAATGACAAATAACATATCAGAAATGTGTTCTTTTCAGGCATGGCTTGCAATCAATATGCCAAAAAATATAGGAACTATTTGCCATAATATGAAGGTATAAATGAAGAGTTGATTTTCAAGTACTGTTTTATGTCAGTGATGTTGTTATTCATTTAAAAATGGCACCAAGGAGTTTGAGGTTTATTAAAATATGTATTTTCCATGTTAATTTTGCTTGTTTATATAGAGTATTATGTAATCATAATGTGCAAGAATGCGTCTAGTGTTTGTATTTTGTATTGACTACACTCGTTATTGTACACGCAAACTATATAAATTCACATTATAGACCTTTTTTAATTTGCTGTACTATGATCATAACCTATTTATTAATTATACAGCCTGTGCTATACAGTGTTATTAATGTTACATCAACCTTTATGAACCAGTTTAACTGTATCAGACTCAATTGAGTTATAAATGTCATTGAAGCTGGTAAAGCCTGGTGGAATCGCAAAGATGCTTACGGCTAAATTTCAAATCTTTAGCCATAACATATTCTGAATAAATAAACAAAAAACCAAAAAGTGTTTTATAACTTTTTAAAAAATTATACCTGCTCTCCTCTATATGAAACTAACAGTTCAATAATTCAGTCCAAGAAATTCTCATAGTGTCATTAGCTAAATGTTACTTCTTAAAATGTACTCCCCTTAGAAGCCTTTGTTTGCATGCATCTATCATCAAGCTTTAATTTAGGCCTCACACATCAATGACTATCATTGCATGGAGTAAAAGACTGTGTCGCTTACATTTCTTCTTATAATAATGCCATTCGTTTTTCTAACACATGCTGGAATAGCTTGTATCATCTCCCCACTTCAGGCCCATTCTAATATGTTTTTCCTAGAAAAGTGCTTAGAGTCTTATTACAGCCATTCCTCTGATGTGACCGAACAGATGTCAACACTCACTCATCGCGGGACCCAGACAGACAAAACAGCGTGTTTACCATCCACTCTCACTTCCTAATTTTCCACAACTGAAGGCAGAGAATTGCGAGTCTGTCCATGCAAGTCCTAAGGTATTAATGGCGTTCATTCTGTGACCAGTTGGGTACATGACAGTTCATTTTCTGCATGGGCTCACAAAAGTCGATACGATCTCGTAAAGACAAATACCAGATAGCGGCCTCCCTAACCAATTTTGCTCTCAGAAGAAACATTAATCAAAGTTGTTGGATATGGAGGTGCACAGCCCTCCCAGCCAGTCTTTATGCATTAATATAGGAAGCAGATGATCTATGAATGAATTCATAGCAGGTGCTGCCTTCATTACTACTGCATGCCGCTGAGCGGCACAAGTGCAGGGGATGATGGGAAAACTCTGTTAGGCCCTCTGAAGAGCTTATGGAGTACTCTTACTGGTCATAATAATAGCCCTTCACAAAGTTAATCTACAACCTCGCTCTCTCTGAAATGGATTTACTTTTAATTTTCCTTACCTGTGAATTAATTTGAAATACCAGAAATTTTTCAGTGAATTAATTTCTCAGAAGAATAATGTGACATGCAGAATGGATCATTTTAACAGGGTGAAATACTTTAGAAAGCAGACAGACTTCATCTGTCTTTGTTCAACATCTAGCAGTACAAATATTAAATGACATTTCATATTTTAGGTAATCAACAAAATGAAATAGTTTTGAAACAAAACAAATGACTAATGTCACTGATGGCCCAAGGCAACACCCAGAGAACAATATATATATAGGCTCTGTCCCAAAACTTTGTAAGCTGCCTTGCTGTCTATAGCCTACATAGGCAGCACCTTTTTCTAAAGCATAAAGGTAAAGGAATCATAGAAGTGACAGATTTGAAATGCACAAAATAGGGACCAACTATGCCCATCACACAAATAGTGCTCCTCTCGGGAAGTGTGCAGGGGCCTGGACTCACAAGTGATTTAAAATAAGGTCTTAAAATGCTGCCTACATAGGCAGTTCACTAGATTTTGGAACAGAGCCACTGATTTTTAAGGGTCTATATATACAACTCAGCACAATACAAAATGTTTCAATAATGGAGAAAACTTTTAGCTTATTCTATTGAAGCTGAAATAAGGTGTTAAGGCTATTTCACAATAGAGAAAAATGTTTGGCTTAAAAATAGGCAGGACTTAAGCATATAAGCCCATAAAACTCTTCTTCAACAGTTGCTGTGTTTTAATTTAAGCTCAAGATAAAAACTCTATTAAACTAACCAAGACCCTGTGGAGCACCTTGTGGCCCACATTCTGAAAGCTATATGAGGCTCAAAAAAGGACACTAAAACCAGTTTGGCAAACAGGTAAGAAGTTGTGCAATTCAAGTCATAAGTGTCCCTAAAAATCTGATTAATTCAGCTGTTAGCAACCTCCCATCACATTTGCTAAAAACAGAGCTGTTCCATTTTAAAGCTATCTGAGGTTATTTTACTGTTAATTACCCCCTTAGTAGTCATTTGAAAAATGTTAATTTGTTACATTAAGTAGACAGTAGTGGTTATATGACCAAGTCATAGGGCAGAAATGTTCAACAATGCACTGTTTTGTCACAAACACATACTCCCTTCTACCGCTAATCCCAGTAAACTCACAAAACAAAATGTACCCAAATATGCAATTTGCATCACAGTTATCAGCCAAGCAAGATTTGAACTTACAACCTCTCACACTTAAAGCAAGAAATAGCTCTCTCTGAGCTACATCAACTCATATCAAATCTGAAGGCCAGGAGTCTCTCCTGGTCCAAAGAAGAACTTACAAAAGACCCAGAGAGCTTATCACATGTGAGTTGTGTTATTAGGTTTTTTTGTTTTTGAATAGAATTAATCTGCTGTTAGCCAAACAACATGTCTGCCGTATCAGTACACACAAACAACTTTGTCAAAGGCATAACACTTTTCATGGCATCGGCTTTTGAAATGAAGAATCAGGTGAGAAAAAATAGTCATGGAAAAATAGAGCTGTTTTCCAGTAGAACGAAGAGCTACAATAGAACTTTGATATTCTGGATCAATAACTTGAAAACAAACCGACATCTCGACACCACTCTCGGCTGAAGTATAATGGGCAATTTAAGGATTTGTTATCTTTCAGTCTTTTTTCTGTTTATCTTTTCCTAAGTAAAAAGTTTATTTCTAGCCTTTAAAGTTCAGTGTACAGTCAAAGAATCTGGTAAAATCTATTCAGGGTTATTTAGCCATGTTCCTTGCTGAAGTTTTAAGTATGCAAATTTAAAGACGACTCTTTTTTGATTTCCTGTAAATGGACAAAGACAGCTGCAAACATAGCATAAAAGAAGCGTCTTCAGCAGCATAGCACTTATCTACAATAACAGACAGCCACTCAGTTTTCCACATCATCCATATGCTCAAGCACAGTGACTTTAAGTAATGAAGCATCTGTTATTTACAAGCATGAATTTGTATTGTTAGCCAGCCAGTCAAATCAGCAAAAGCTAGAAGCTGAGTTTCATTTG
This sequence comes from Chromobotia macracanthus, assembly GCA_036877525.1. Taxonomy (NCBI): domain Eukaryota; kingdom Metazoa; phylum Chordata; class Actinopteri; order Cypriniformes; family Botiidae; genus Chromobotia; species Chromobotia macracanthus. The sequence goes on along the minus strand of JAZGTH010000020.1, from coordinate 7,987,364 downwards.
TCTGGGGTTCTAAGACAGACAGAAGTGTTTCTGTAGGTCCTTCATCTTCACGATTAGTGTCTTGGCATTCTGCAAAGTAATAATCTTCCTGAGGTTTTGTAGAACAAGGACGTTTGAAATGTCTATGATCTCAATGTGCATGAGCATAAAAGAATAGTTTTTGAATAAGCATATTACCATGGCGATGTAAGAAAAGAGTTAAATATGACAGTATTTTTATAAAAGTGACTAATCAACAGATTTTAAAGTTGTCTGAGGTGGAAGAACGTAAGTGAAATGCAAGTGACATCCATTAACTTCATTAATAATCTTAATTAATTAAGTGCAGAATTAATATTTGTCATTAGGACTCTCTGGTTTCAATGTTTTTGGTTTGTGTTAACACTACTGAAGAAAGAAACTGAATAAAAACAATACTGAATAAAAAAAAACATTTTTTTTTTCCACACTCCATGTTTACATTAATAGGTTTAAATCTAGGTGTCTAAAAAGTCTAAAAATCCTTCATGTCTTGGTTAACTTTAAATACAAATTTTTATATTTTCTGAAGGAATTGTTAGCGGTACTTTAGTGACAAAAAAGTGGCAAATTGCTATCTGGTTTCTGTGGTATTGCTAGGATTTACTTGTCAGAAGAGATCATTCTTCAGTCTTTGTGATATTTTGGTCTATCGATATTACCTCGTACCCTCTTTTAACACAATTCTATGTAATTTGTTCACCCATTTTATCGTTCACCAGGCATAAATCATTCAACTATACGTTCAATGAAAGGTAATTATACACCTTGCCTCAAAACGTATTGAGGTATCATTTACATCTTTAGCTCAGATGGTGTGGGACAGCACTACTAAAAAGGCCCATTTGAAGCATTGCAGAGAATATTCACTAGCTAAATATACATAATTTATTCCCAACAATAGTTTCTGGAATAATTTTTGGAAAAGAACAGAAGATGCATGTCTGATGTGTCCTGATAACGCCAAGCTTGTGTAAAAGTGCAATGTGCAACACTTCTCTGACTGTAATGGCTGCTGACACGATACCCTCAGTGAACCAGAATCTGTGCCAATGAGTGACCAATCACAGCTCTAACCTTATCACATAGATCACTTTATAGTGTATCAGATCGAACCCCAGGCCACTATCAGTCCACAGCCATGCCCTAATATTGCACAGTCCAATCTGTTATCCTGTAGCCACTGCCCAGAGGTCCTGATATGGAACGTAATAAAAAATTGATGAAAGTTTTTTAATATAATAATATAATATCTCTGATGGCTCTTACCAGTCAGAAGAGAACTGATACAATGAATGACAAAAAGAAGAGAGATGAGAGATTAAAATACATTATCAAAAAGATTTCTACAGTTTTGCTAATGTTCTACTAATTTGTTGACAGAGAGCCACTATTGGCAGATCACAGGGAAATGGGCATAATCAAGAGAGGTACAGCTTAATGTAGCATATCACCATTCTTTAGCGTTCTGCAATTTCCAGCTTGTATTCATGTTTCACTCGATTGATGATGTATCTAAGTTGGATTACAAAAGGGTGCTGATATTGTTATGTGCAATCAGCTTTTTTGAGTTACTGTGATGCTTTTAAAGAGATAGATCACACACAAAAAAATCTGTCATCATTTACTAATCCTCATGTTGTTTCAAAACCCACTTGACTTATTTCCTCTGCCAAAGAAAATGTCTTGAAGAATGTTTAGTCTGTACCACATAATAAAAATAAATAGATTTTAGGGGGTCTCAGAATTCGAAAGGACAAAGGCACCACACAAGATCATAAGTCGTTATTATTAAGTTATTATTACACTGGAGTATTATTCACTGGAAACCTTGCATGGCAGCTGTAATCACTATTCACCTTCATTGTATGGAAAAGACTAGCTTGGACATTTTGATAAGTTTATATTCCTTTTTTCCATCAAAGTCATGTGGGTTTAGAACAACATTGGGGGAGGTTAATAACAAATTTCAATTTTGAGTGAACTATCCTAGGTACCAAACACAATATCCTGTGGCACAATGATAGCAAAACTGTAAGACAGCTGTCAAGAGAAAGCATAGCATGAGCTGGGTATTTTTTGTTTAAATCTTTTGGGAACTGCTTAAATATGAGTTAGCCACAGGGCACAGCAAAACCTTTCCCTAACCTACACAGTAATGCACACTAGTCACACCATGTTATTTCCTCTGATGATATATTTGCATAAACATGTCTGCAGGCTCCTTGCTCTCTCTGAAGGCCGTGTGTTGATTCAACCAATTATCAGCACCCTCTATCTTCCTTCTGTCCTAGCATGAGCATGTATACAGAACCAGGTGAGTGTGTGACCATGGGTTCTTTAAACCCCTTTAGATACGGCTCATACAGTTTTATTAGCACTGAATGAACCCTATTGTTTGAATTATGTCTTATTGAGGGTAAAAGTGCCTTCCTTGGGGCAAATTTGTGTTTCCAAGATACTCACACAATCATACTGAAAATATCTCTTTTTCCACAAACTCTTTTGGAGACACCCTGTGGTTATGTGTTAACTGTTATCATATATGACAACCTGCCTTAAAGCTGCAAAGAATATAAGTGAATATGTACAAACAGGTTTAATAAAAACTTACCCACTGGTTAAGCTGGTCTGTTTTGATTGTTTTAGAGTCTCGAGGAAATACCAATTGTTTAGGCAGGAAAACCAGGTGGCAGACCAGCTAAAGCAGTTAAACACAAGTTTAGACCAGCTTGGAGAACAGCTAAATCAGTTTAAACCAACTAAGCCCAGAAAATCACCTTAGAATGATTTTGACTGCTCTTTATCAGCAGACAATGTTGGGTAGTAAACTACTAAAAGTAGCAACCCTACTCACACTACTTAACTATACTTTTCTACAGCAGCTACACTCGTAAGTATCTTTTAAAAAACACAAACAAACATTACAAAGATTTGTCTGCTGTGACTGCGCACCCAGATTAGCCTCACCCCTATGCCCTTTCACTCCTAAACTTAATCATCATCCACTACCTCTAACCATGTATGAATCCATTCTCTGCCTGATGCACCAACTGGTTAAAAGATTCTGACTGTGACAGGATTTTCAGCAGATGGCAGCTACATTGCATTTGTGCATGGTAGAACTGCAGGGTCTTGGATAATAGCGGATGGCGAGTGCCAAACACTGCTAGTCTGGCATCAATGAGATGCCGGTGTAAACTCAATCACATCACAGGACAGCTGGCTATGACTAGACAAGCATCAATGTCTGTCAGCACTGATCTGAAGTCAGTTCAGGCAAAAGTTCTTACATCTGGCCTGTGCGTCAGTGTGGAGTTAATTTCAGCATTAACCTGGTGGTAGAAAACCTCCATCATCAACAGAATTTAGGTTATTCATCTCTAAATAAGGATAATCGAGCTAAACATGACATGCAATGCAACTGTTAAAACACTGATAATGGCTTGTGCTAAATTAAAACTTCTGCCTTAAAGGTTAATGGTGTCATTTTTTGAAGTTAAAATATCCTCTTCAGTCCCAGCCTAATATGCAGTGACAATTGTAAGTTTTCTTCATAAGCCATTCGTAGGCTGATTTCCACTCGACCATGTAAACACTGTGGCTCTGTGGTGCTATCAAAACATTGCTCTGTTTAAACATTTCAACCAGCACGACACTGCAACAATTGTGCGACCAAAAGTAATGATGTTGCAGTCTGTATGCCCAACAAGTGGAAGACTGGTGTAGTGCTCAGGAAACCTGTTACCCACAGTGCACAGCAAAACCTTTCCATAACCTACAGAGTAACGCACACTAGTCACACCGTGTTTCCTCTGATGATATATTTGCATAAACATGTTCGCATGCTCCTAGCTTCTGAAGGCCATGCATTGATTCAAACAGCTATCTTATTTCTGTCCTAGCATGAGCATGTATACAGAACCAGGTGAGTGTGTGACCATGGGCTCTTTTCACCCCTTCAGATATGGTTCATTTAGTTTTATCATCTCTGAATGAACCCTAATTTGAATGATGTCTTATTGAGGGTAAAAGTGACTTGGGGCAAATATGTCTTTCCAAGATACTCACACAATCATACTGAAAATATTTTAGCAATTGCATTAAGAAACGTTAGTTGTGCAGAAATTTATCTCTGTGGATCAAAAGATTTAGAAACAGCCATAGAACTATAAAAAGTTAGAATACCGTTAGAGTTTTAGTGCATACTCCCTGCTTTTTATCACCGAGATCAAGTAAAGGAGAAAGATAAACAGAATTTGTTAGTAGTCCCTTGAGTGTAACTAAACAAAATGTGTCTGCAGCCTGAGAAACCATAAATGGCAATGTTGGGGAATCTTGCCATAAAAATACAAGCCATTACCGTAATAATAATTGCCATTACTACAACAGCAATATCCTCTTTAATGGCAAATTAGCTGGGTTCTGTTAAATAGGCAGAGTTACACTAACAATGATTTACATCTCCATTTTCCAGAAATGTACATTTGTCTGTCTAAATCTATAGTAAGTTAAAGTGCAAATTCGTAGGTGTTTGGTGACCATGTAGAAGCTTTCGAAATCGAAAGTCTCATTCCCACTAACATGCTGACTCACTCTCCCTCTCTTAGGCAGTGATAAAGGGCTCATTTTCTCATCACCACACCAGTACTCCATATCTGTCAGAGTCAACCAGGCATCTTTTAATCGGATTCTCAGTTAGAAAGGAAGAAACTCTAGGTTAGGTATGTCTAATGCCCCCCCCCACCAGCTAACAGACCTGCAGTGCATGGCTGTCTTTGAAGCAGACAGCACAGAGTGTTGCAACCGTCTATGAAGGAAACTAAATACTCCGTCCTCATAGGAGGTACACAGGTGTCAACAGTCTTTAATAATGCGTGCATACTGCATTCAACTTCACCTGACAGGCATTAGTGCCCCAAAAACACACTTTTAATGCTGTATGTGGGGTAGATACCCCTGCCTCTGGTAATTATGTGCAATAAAAAAACACATAGGCTATGCACACTGACTTTGTGTCTAAAGAGTTTCCTCTCAGTGGCTCTTCATCATTGTGGTACACAGCATCTGTGTTATACTGAAGAACTAATATCCAGATTTTAGAATTTCAGCTGTGCCCTCAAAACATCATGGGAGAAAGCTTGTGTTACGCTGCAGTCTAGTGGTCAAATTTGTTAACTACATATGTTTTTACATTTTTTTAAGGAAAGTTACTGCGGCTTGCCCATGCACCTTGCAAAAAATGCTATACGTGTTGCAGATGGTTGCAGTCTAGTGGTCAAATTTGTTAACTACATGTTTTTACATTTTTTAAGGAAAGTTACGGCGGCTTGCCCATGCACCTTGCAAAAAATGCTATACGTGTTGCAGATGGTTGCGAGGGCTTTGCTATCTGGTTGCTAAGACATTATGAGTGGTTGCTCATACAGAAAATCATTCTTACCTTAGCAACCACTAAAAGTCCAGGATTGATGTCATGTAAAGATAAAATAATGGTAAAGAAATGTTCACAAAGACATTTATAGAACAATCTATATTTATTATGAAACAAATTGTTTTTGAAAATGACCAAATACATTTTTAGACTAAACAGATTTCAGAATGACTAAATAGGCATTACATCATTTTAATCATTAGTCATCAGCTTTATGGATAATTAAAATGTGTTCACTGAAAATTATTTTAAATCTTTGGTATTAAATGTTCCTTTGGACTTCTTATGCACGTCTGGGTACAAGTGTCAGACTTGGTCAGAGCAGGTCTGGTGCCAGACTTCTTAACTCTCACTTGGCTACCAGCTGTGTTTAAAAAAAGTCCTTTGTAAATCATACAGTCTGAAATATCAGCTGCTTTTAACACAAGTGGAGTTACTTTGATAATTGCTGCCATTAAAGGTTGTCTTTGTTAAAAGAACTTTTTAAAACAAAAATATCTGTTGTACGGTACATGCATACCCTGTAACTATCCAAATGATTTTAAATGTGTTTGAAAAAAGGCATATATAGTTTTACGTATGTAAGACATTACATAAGAAAAACATATCACTTGTTCACTTCATGAAATGTCATGAAGAATAAGTAAAAAGTAACCAATTTCTCCATTACATCTCCATCCTCCAGTTTGACAGCAGGTCACTGACTCACACAGGATCTACGTAATGAATGATCTATGTTAAGCTGCCTGCTGAGTCTAATAGAAGAGGGGGAGTGTGAACAGCTTCTAAAACTGGCTTGAGCTGAAGTCCATACCTCAGCAAACTTCACAAAGGGAAAACAACAATTAGGAAAAAAGGGAAAATGTAGATTGTTCTGTGTAGTAGATATCCTTTTCATTCATATTGCATTACTTTTATTATAAAGCAAATATATAAAAAACAAAAGCAAAACAGAAACACAAAGCACTGTTAAAGTACAAATATAAGAAAAAGTACAAATACAAAGAACAAAAATCTCAGCAATTTAAATCACGTTACAAATGTCACGTGACAGGTATCTCAGTATTAGTATTTTTTATGTTGTTATTTCATGTTCCATTTTGGTTCATAGCAACATCTGAGGCTTCAGGAACACTTAACATAACAGTGTTTATTATGCCAACAACACACATAACAACACAGATGGAACATTGTTGACTCACCATGGAAGACAGTCAACTGTTATACAAGAAACAGGTACTGATAGCCAAAACACAGCACAGAAATACTGTATACAGATGTACACGTGTGTCTCTGTTAACAAAGTCCATTAATATCACGATGTGTACTAAAGGATACATAAAAACAGAATTTGCCCCCAAAACAAGCTGTAACAAGGTGTCTTTGACTGTGATAAATATCATGGAATTGTGCTTTGTGGTTTAACTGAAGGATACTGGCCAGCTCTGCTTACCCAGAATTCTCAGAGACAATCAAGAGTGCTGACAACTTCCTGGAAAACCTAAAGGCAGAGGTAATGCCACAATTCAATACAGTCAGATACAGACTGCAATATGTAAATACACAGAAACAAGATTGTACTCCACTTTATATTATTTAGCAATAAACTTACTTGTAAATTAGTGAACAAGTACGAAAGTGCAATAAAAAGCTTTCGCTCATGTTCACTATACCGCCAGCAATGGATCACTTGCCCTAGAAAGCAAACAGAGACAAAGCTGTGTTAATAAGCTGAAAATGGGGTCTGGGGAACAACCTGGTCCTGATACTATTGGTTCTCAAATAAAATCAACACACTGTAATTGCCAATTTACTAGGAAAGATGCCCATTGCACAGTTACGTGCGATGCAGACAAATTGCTTGACGTTAACACCTACCTTGGACCTTCTGTTGAAATCCACCTGCTGCACTGCCGATGCAGAAGCATCCCTGCTCAAAGCTGATCTGATCATATTTCTCAATGTTGGCTAATAAAGTGCCATTTACAGGCAGGTACATAGTGCTGCCATTGGGCTCCCAGTTCTCAGAGTAGTACACGCCTTTCTGACCATCAATCAAGACAAAGCCACCTAGAGTTTGGATTCAAAGAAGATTCTTACATTCCATTAAATTTCACCATCATTGCATTGTTGCAAACTGGCTTCACAGAAAATATATTTTAGAACAAACAATTTAAACATAAAAACAGTATAAAAATTATATGAAATTATAAAATTCATAAAATGCATGGTAACACGTTTCTTTTATCTACATGCTCGATTAAAAATCTAAAACTTAGGTAAACTAAATCTTTTACCTGTATTACATTAAACTGGATACTGACCTGGGTGCTGTTTTTAATCTAACCAACATATTTGAGCTCAAGAAGAGCAATAAGAGCTACTTACGTTTCCTTAAACTCTCTTTTGAGGGAAAAGTCTTGGGACAATCTTCATTGCCATTTACAGTATTCATATCATTTCGTTTACGTTTATTGGGTAAAGAGGTGGACGAAGGCTCAATAAATCCATTACCCCATTTCAGATGTGTCTGACAAGCGTTACTGGACAGTAACCCATTGGGGTCCATGATTTTATGAAATTCACTAATGTGGTCTTACTTTATACAACATGCAGCTTTGTACTCTAGAATGCACCTAGTACCACAAGATGCTGGAGAACGGGAAACCTGTACTGATATTAATGCCTAAATAAATTTAAATAGACTAAAACACTAATAAATGAATTTTTAGTTGTATACAGTTTTCATTACGGACATGCGTTGCACTCGCACCAAAAAATCAAAACAAAAAGCCGCGAGGAGGAGGGTTTATTATCATTTTGCCTATTTTAAACGATAAAATGCCCCATGCTTTATAAAGACAGTTATAGCATATTTTACTTACGACGGGTTTTACCTAATGTATGCATGAAGAAAATATCTAATGAAAGAAAATAATTATTTCTTATTATGTATGGATGGTCAAAATATCCGATTTACAAACAGGCACAAACAAGTAAGCCTATATCGGTGGTCCTGGCAGCCGATCCGATCTGACGTATTTCCCTTTTCACATGCCTCTGGAATTAAATGTGACTCGCAGCGATTATTTGAGTCACATATAAATTTTACTTACAATTACAAGATGTTTAAGATCGAGGGACTCGGTCCGAAGATGGACCCTGAAGAAATGAAGAAAAAAATGCGAGAGGATGTTATCACGTCTGTTCGCAACTTTTTTATTTATGTTGCACTTCTTCGAGTCAGTAAGTATTTTGCACGGGTTAGAATGGTAGTTAGTGTGTTATATCAAATGGCATATTTTTACATGTGTGATTAAACACAAACGCTCTAAGTATCCTTTAATAAGTGTCTTGAAGAAACCCCAATGCTGATCTGTTGAGCATCGCATCTATTTGAGGTGGTCTCTGTAGATCGAGGTCACCTTTAATGCACGTTAATATTCAGAGTAAAAAAAAAAAATCAACATTATTATTAACACCTTTGTGACACGTTCTACTAGTACAGTTAGGTGTCCCATTACTTGACCTTACCTGAGAAATTAAAAATAAAAGATTGATTATTTAGTAAGTTTTAGGCCTTGTATTGGCAAGTCACATGCAAATAATGACTCAAGAAAACCAATGACAGATCATGTCAAACAAATGATATATACTGGTTGGGATGGTGAAAAACGCTTCGTGACCCTTTGTTTTGTTTCAGCACCCTATGTTTTAAAGAAGCTGGACAGCATATGAAACATCACTATGGGCAGAAACATTCCCTGTACAGATGAACGTTCAGTACCTGGACATTGACGCACAAGCCATTTATCATACCAGTGGAGATTGAAGAGATTTGTGACCTGTCAGCTGGAGATCTGAAGAGATCTGTCAGCTGTTTTGCTTTATTTTTTTTCTGGATGCACCTGAATGTATTTAATTTTTCTCAGCCATTTAAATGTGTGGAAAACTAGTTGTTAACCAGGCTTAAGTTGTTCATTGTGGTTTAAGCAATAAATCTTTCATCTGAGATGCACATTTACATCTCTAATACTTTTAAATGTATTAGGAGAGTAAAAACGATTAAGGACATTTCACAGTTTGTTATTTAATGGCATTCACATTGTATTCAAGCTGCATGTTTAGAAAATGTCTTAATTCCTTAACAAAATCTGCTACTGCTTGTGCCAGAATACCACAATTTCAGTAAATCTGTTGTTACATACAAAATACTTTTTGTCTTTTGTTTTTAGTCATTGATATTAAATGAACAAAGGCAACTTGGAGTGTATAGTGCAGTATGTCACAACTTTACAGATGTTTTGCTTTTCCAGTTATGCTATTCCAGTTATTATATTATTAAATATTATTAGTATTATTAAATGAAACGATCCTAATATGTTTCCTCTCAAATCTCATTATGTTAATACAATGCATCTAATGATTAGATTCCACAGTACAGATTTTTATCTTCCATTGATATTGTGACTTTATTTGTGGAAGATTTTTAAAAAGGCATGAATCAGGATGCTACAACTTCAGCTCACTGGGCATTTCAGAGCCTGTCAGGCCCGATAGCAAGTTGTTTGCGGACAGCTCAGCCATGACACCTCGTGTGGAGTAGGTGGCACTACCGATATGAGGGAGAACCACTGCGAGACAAAATACAGAGACAATTTAAGGATGTACTGTTAAACTGATGTATTGAGATGATTTTACAATACTGATGGGATTTCAAAGCTGCATTTGTACTCACCACAGTTTTTAAGGGTTAGCAGTGGGTGGTCAGTGGGCAGGGGTTCAGGGGTTGTGACATCTAGCCCTGCTGCTGCAATCTGTCCACTACTTAGGGCCTTAAACAAGTCCCCTTGATTCACAACAGCCCCCCTAGAAGGAAGAAAATACACACATTACACTTCTGTTTCAGTCCCGTATTGACTGATTCTGAGGAAACAGTGTGGCTTAAGTGTTAAGCAAAAAATAACAGCAATCAAAAACAACAGTGTGTCTATTAGTCTGAAAGACACTTTGCAGAAGCAAGAAAATAAATTTATAACTTTATAAGAAATGGCACAAGTCAATTAAGTTGACTGAAGAACAGTAATTATGGTTACAAATTCCCATTGAAGCACAATGATGCTTAGCTTTACTTGCGTGATATACCTGCTGCTGTTGATAAAGACTGCAGTTTTCTTCATCTTGCTGAAGAAGTTTTGATCACAAAGGCCTTGAGTATCAGGAGTCAAAGAACAGGATACAACCACAAAATCACTCTCCCTCAACAGAGTGTCTAATGGCACTGAGAGAGAGAGAGAGTACGGGCTGGTGGTTAGATGGCCAGCTCTGATGCAGGCTTTACATCTTTGAAACAAATACAATAACCCTTTAATAACCAAAAACCTTCAAACACGTTTGAATTATTGTACAGTAAAATAAGCTGGAAGCCAGTTATCTTCCCTCAGTTTTTTACCATATTCTCCCTCAACCTCTTGGGCCTGAGGTTTGGGTTGTCTGCCAGTGTACAGCAATCTCTTCACTCCAAAGGGTTTCAGTCGTTTTGCAATCGCCAGACCTACAAATCATAAACACATCTATCAAACTGATCTGTCAGGCCCCTTAATCATTAATGGGTGTTACTATTAAGGTAATTTTAAAAGAATAAAAAACACAAGCCCAAAAGTTACTTGAAGACACTGTTTTAACAATAAAATCTGAGTGAGGTTTCTATTATCTTGAGATATTTGGGTGTTTAAATCTTTGTTTGTCACAAAAAAGGCGAGTTTGTGAGCAAGTAAAACAACAGATGGTGTGACAGACATAACAGAACAGATGATGCATAGGTGGATTACTTATAATGTTGAAGAAGCAAAAGCATGAAAAAATAAAAGTTTAAAAACTTTTCTTAAGGCACTGTAACTCATTAACATGAGTGTTACTGTACCTATACGTCCTAATCCAATCACCCCAACAGTCCCGCCAGACAGTCCATAACCACACAACCATAGAGGCTTCCATGTGCTCCAGCCACCACTAAGACAGAATGAGAAATGATAGAACAAAACTGCAGTAAAATAAATTAGGTTTCTCGTCTATGAGAGTATTTTTAAGTACTGACACAATACACAATAAAACATTTAAGTACCATTTGAAACTGTGACCCTGGATTATAGAGCAACGGGCCCTTGGATTCATTTGAAACCAAGCTGTGATAAATGGCAGATGATGCCATAGAAAAGCTGTAGGACTTACTTTTTGACTTCCTCTACACCTTCTGGAAGACGTCGAGCAGTGGCCAGAAGCAGAGCCACGGTCAGCTCAGCAGTAGCATCTGTCAAAACATCAGGAGTGTAACCTATTCGAATCCCTCTAGGACAAAAATGGAGAAGATCATTACTTATAGTATAACAGTACGTATTGTATATAGAGTATAACAGAGATACTGTGTTCAATCATACTGAATCTTAACATTTTTCTACTTTATCGCTTCAAGACGTCATTTGCAAGAAGCAGCTCAGTAAAAGCCTAATCTGATCTTTCATTATTACTGACATTTATCACACATGGCTGAAACAATTCAGAAAACAAATGAAGGCAGGCAGGAACATAAGTCACCTTTTCTTTATCTCATCTATGGCAAGGTGGTCAAATCCCACAGAGAGAGTGCTGATCACTTTCAAGTTGGGCCCTGAGCAACACAATATAGACGGCATTTATGTCAAAAACCGTATCATGTTCATATTCAACCTCCAGATGCTCTACAGTTTCAGACAGGCACACACTAAATTGGAAAATTGCAGAAGGTTTTATACTCCTTAGTGTTACACAACATCGCTTTAGATCTAGGGGCTGTTTATGAACAAATAGCTTTGACAAAACCAGATGTTTGTTTTACCAGCAGCATCCAAGACCTCAGTATCGATTTTGTCCGAGAGTAAACAGAGAAGCCCATGAGCACCTGCCACCCCCTTCAGCATCTCTGCCCGGGGCACAGGTTCATCAGAGTCCCACAATGACAAATTACATCTGCACACAATGGAAAACAACAGATTGATCTAAAAGAACAGCTGTCAACATATAATGTTTGTACAAAACTGTGTGTTATAGTGTTCATAATACTGCAATTACAGTATAAAATACGGCCTATTACATGGTCACTGGCGTCCTTCAGATTCACATGAAATGCTTACGTTCTGTCAATGCAGTCCCCTGGCCACCGTCGCTTTGACACAAGTCAGCATTTCAGTAACATTTCATATATGGTATCTTTATTACTTAACACATGCAAAACTCTTTCATACAAGATCATGTGAAGTTTCTTACATGCCGGCTTTCTGCAGTATTTTTATGCCTTCCTGCGGTATGCGTCTAGTGACGAATACTTTCAGCATCTGCTGCGCGCTCATCCTGCACGATTAAAGGTTAAACAGCTGAATTAATATTAAATAATTGACCTTACAGCCGATCACACCTGACATCCACATAAACTTCCCTACTTTCAGAGGCCATAAACGTGGGAAGTCATATAAATACGTGACAGCTCGCTAAACAGTCTCGTTCGGTGGGCTATAGCACCATCTAGTGGAGCGGATGGACAGCGTAACTGCTGTCCGCTCTATCGCCGACGAGAATTTAAATTAATTAAATTTAAATAAATATTTACTCCAAATTACGAGAGGTGAAATGTTTTTTTAACAAATGATTTCTTTGCAAGGCGTATAAATGTTTTAATTCTAATGTACTGCAGGTTATGGGGTTTTATTGACTTTAATTCATCGTTCAGGTGAAGGTCTGATGGTTGCCATGACAGCTCTGTGCGAACTGTGTGACCTTATCCGGTTAAAAACATCATAACATAACATAATAACATGATAAACTCATATTGACTCACTAATCAATATTTCACTCTCTATGTATGATCAGTTACTTTCGTGCTTTGTTAAATGTCTTATTTATCAAGAGAAGCGCTATCTAAAATGCACCAAGTATTGGGAAACACATTTACTTGTGTTCTCCCCCTGACACAATAGAAGAAGGGCTGTGTAGGGAATTAAACATGGCTACCATGGCAACACTTTCACCCTGTATGGATCAGTACCCCAGCTGGCCAACTCGCCTATCATGCATACAGATATACTTTGTAGTGTTGACCTGCTGGTAGTTATTAAAATAAAAGTCATGTATATGATTTTAGGGGAGGAACTCGATGCATCACAAATAATCCCCATTTGTGATGCATCGATGTATCGATTTTTATCGACAAAAGAGACACATTGTTTTCCTAAAATAATGTATTCCTCAGCAGTCACTATACATGGTAGTGTACAGTCCCTGTGGCATGCCTTTAATGCACCAAACACAGATGAGTTTCCTCCAGAGCTTGGGAAGCTCAAACCATTCAGGGTAAATGGCAGTGGGCAAACAACAAGAAATTGTTGTTTCTGTGAACAAATTGACTCACTGTGTTGCAATTTTATGGATGGCAGCCTTTTTACCAAACAAGTCACTCTAGACTGCCAAGACATTCCACCAATCAGATGTGCTCCAGGCAATCATTAACATGTATAGATAGTTGTTTAATTGTTGCTTTCTCCATATACAGACTCCCTGTGTTCTGATGTTGAATTTTACTTGTTTGTTGATGTTGCTTATTCTATGTGATAATACATAGTACAGAAGAATTCAAACACTACAAATACTGTTCTACTATATTTTAATCCAATCATTTGCTTATCTCTCTTTTTGTAGGTAGAGAAACAGTGGCTTCTAGAGCTTGAAAACCTTTCTGAATGGGACTGAAAATACAGTTAAGATCTTCCAGACTGACTCTCTTTGTCTCTCTTTTCATGCTCATCATATGTCATCATTGAAAAGATATGTTAAAAGATTTTTTTGCACATCTTTTGTTATCCAGGATACAGTTATCTGTTGATAAGAAACTGGTCACTGCACAAACATTGTCAACACTGTACATCTGTTGAGGAGTGTTGTGTTTACACTTTGTTGTAATTAATATAAATAGTTTGTTATTTGTAAATATTCACCTTTTACCTGCAATTTATTTTGTTGTACCTGTTCATGTTATTGCCAGAGTAATCGCACAAAAGTGGAAATGAAGTGAGTTGCCAGCCAGCCAGCCTGCAGACCCAGCGGCTAAACTAACGCGTTTTTGTTCGCTTATCGAAAGTCTCGCGAGAACTCGGTCTTCAGGACTTTCAGCGGTTTCTTGGTACTGTTTGTTATGGAAAGTGTTGAGCTAGCAGAGCGCCGCAAAAACACAATGGAGTGAACTTTATAAAGGTAATGAATAGCAGATTAACTGTCATTTATTCCAGCGTTTGTTTAGTCTTAGATTAGTCTGTAATTACCCCAGCAGATGTAGCATTTGGCTAAACTGCAGCTATCGCGCTAGGCTAATGACCGGCTCCAGTCATACAGTGTGTGTCTCATGTTTAGACATCTGCTGCTTGGCTCAGAGTGATATTTAGCCGGATAGTGATATCATTGGGTTAGTAACGTTATGACCATACTGATCTGAGAAGTCAGTCAGCGTTGCAATGTCATCCAAGCCGGGTTGTGGTAACTTTGCCTTGTATTGGATTGTGTTTTTTGATAATCTAAGTAACATCTAACTAAATGAAAAGTATAAACTTTTGGCACCCACTGTCACTGAGCTGATTAAGTGGCTTTGGGATGTGTAGAGTTAGAAAGTAGAGCAGCTGTCACTTTCATCGTGGACTACATTGTTTTCATCCAGTGTAGTTCAGATTGTTCTTCAGTGACCATATAGGTGTTTATAGTTATAAACATGTCATAAAGTTATTTTACAAAGTAAGGTATGTTTTGAGGTCTATGGATAGAGATGGCACATGACTAGACTCGATTTTTCTCTTTAATTTAATTTGATGTCGGTCTAGACCACTCTATACATGCCATGCTACAGGGTTGTTTCAGTTTCACATTGAGTTATAAAACTGTTATGAATTTGCTTAAGCAGTGTCAATGTCCAGCAGGATTCAGTGTGTGTCTCCTGGACTTACCATCGTGAGGATGTTCCCCTGCCTGGCCCATAGACCATGGCAAGTCCTCTGTCGGGTCTACCTGCAACAACGAGCTCCTCTCTCTCGAAGACCCTCCAAAATACCAAAGCCATGTTTTGGTAAGGGTGTCACGCATTGTAGGAACCTACAGTTGTCTCGTGGGGAAAACAATTCATACATGTATTGCATCCCTTATTTATAACAAAGTATGTTTATTCCCTTTTGTGTTTTAAACATGCATCTTTAAACTGTGTCATTAAACTGTGTGCCATAATTCTACAGCTTGTCTGCTTTTACATGAACTGTATTATTTTGTCTAAATGCATGTCTTGTGGCATTCTATAGGTTGGCAAAGTAGAGGAGGGATCCACAAACTCTGGTTTAGCTTCCCAGACTGCAGAGTGACGTCTGGGACATGGACACAGGTGCGGTACTGTTCTGCATCAGACAGTGGTAAAGATGGTTCTCCAGCAGGCACTAATGAGCAAAAGCCCACTGAGAAAGCACAAGCTGCCCAGCTTTCTGCAAAAACAGCTGGTAATGATAATATTTTAAATGTTCAGTGCTACATTGATATATTTGTAGATATATTATGTTATATATATTTTGTATTGTCTTTGCACTTTCTGAGTACTGAAGATAGCTCTAGTAAGTGCTTTTCCAGGAAAGAGATGATTCTGATTTGTTCTCATAGTTCATGTTATACACAGTAATATTTTTATTATTCCGGTTTTGCATTTAGGTTTGACGAAAGCAGAGAGCATTCAGGTGAAAGGTACTGCACTTCTATACTCTTTGTAGCCCCCTCTTCCAATCAGAATGTATATCATAACAGAAGTATAAATTATTTTCAAGGCTTATGCTGAGGTTTTTTAAAGTTTCATTGCCTTTTCCTTGTGTTCACAGTTCGGGCTGTCCTGAAAAAGAGGGAATATGGAACCAAATACACCAAGAATAATTTTATCACCGCAGTGAGAGCTATGAACGAGTTCTGCCTCAAGCCCAGGTATTGTGAGATTCAGATTGTCTTTAAATTGTGATTTTTGTTGTAGTGACAGTCTCGAAATCATAGTATAACATTCATTCATTAACATAAAAGCCCATCTCAATATAAATTCAGATGTATGCATGTACAGTGTACATGCAAATCAATGTATTTTTGTGTATTCCAAGTGACCTTGAGCAGCTTAGAAAGATCCGTCGACGCAGTCCCCATGATGACACGGAAGCCTTCACCGTCTTTCTGCGGTCAGATGTGGAGGCAAAGTATGTAACACTGTCTTTATATGTACAGGTAACTAAAACATTAGTTAGAGGCATCAGCGATCGTGTGTTTGGTGTCTGTGTTCAGAGCGGTGGATGTGTGGGGAAGTCAGGAGGCACTTGCTCGAGAGAGGAATCTCAGAAAAGAAGTGGAAAGGGAGTACCAAGAAAGTATGTTTCTCTCTTTTTTCTCTCCATCAGTGTTTGAACTGCAGTCCACTGTTTTCATGTGATCTGCTGACTAAATAACATGTTGTCTCCTCCTCACTCGTCAGACATATTCAGAAACCAGCAGCTGCTGAGAGAATACAAAGATTTCTGGGGAAACACAAAGGTAGGTTAGTTTAACGTAGATCAGCAAAATACATACATTTCTAAACTGTGCGTTTTTTTTGGTGGATTACGAAGCTAAACTGAACACCCTTTTCCCCTTAACTTGCATTGATTCACTAATCCTGACAAGTTAATGTTCTGAAATACTGATACTGAATGTGCATAATTATCTTCAAGTAAACCCACATTGTGACATATTAACTAGGCAGAGGAAAGCTAATTTAGTCCACATGATTCATAATGTCCTTAGGGTTTGTGTCTTCTTATTTATTCCATAAGACCACATAGCAGCTCAAAGCAGAGAAAACACTAAAACATTTATCAGGGTAAAATGGGATGGGTTTTTGACATTCTGTGTCTGTCTTTCATAGCCTCGGTCAGGGAAGAGGACAACATTCCTACAAGGGCCAGGAAAAGTGGTGATGGTTGCTATATGCATGTAAGCCTTACTTACCTTTGTTAGACTACCATCAATAAATGCTACAGTCAGATATGTACTGCTAATTTGCTTAGGGTTGAGTCCACTCATTTTAACATACTTCAACCACATAAAGTAAGTGTGTAACACAATACTGTAAGAGAAGCTTGCTCCATGTCTTCCATCTATTAGATTAAGGAGATGAGGCATGTGCTGTCACATGAGAAGAGACCAGCCCTGTCTGTTAATTTTAAGTTCTGCTTCTCTACTAATTCATATAGTTTGAGCCACTTTTAAGGTTTTCCATAACTATTATATAATGCCATTAAATTCCTAATATGATGCCATTCAGTTTGAAGGTGAAAGTTATCTTTTAAATATGGATTAATTTTGTTTGAACTTTGCAGAAATGGACTGAACTTCTTCTTCAAGCTGTTGGCGTGGGTTTACACTGGATCAGCCAGTATGTTTTCAGAGGCCATTCATTCTCTGGCTGATACCTGTAACCAGGTGAGATGTACTTTAATCACCTTTGAGGTCCCTTATATTGACCTCTTATTTGAAGTCACCTGTTCACCTGCTTTCTCTCTTAAAGGCTCTTCTTGCACTAGGCATCAGTCAGTCAGTGCGGAACCCAGATGCTGTCCACCCGTGAGTGCTTATGTACTATTCCCTCTGTGTGCAGCTTGTTTACTCTGATTCCTTCATGTACACAGTCAATGAGCATTTCCCAGCCTGTTGTTCATTTTTTTTAAAGGTACGGTTTCTCTAACATGCGCTACATCGCCTCTCTCATCAGTGGAGTGGGCATCTTTATGATGGGTGCAGGCTTGTCCTGGTACCATGGCATTATGGGACTCCTGCACCCTCAGCCAATAGAATCACTCCTCTGGGTTAGTAGCTTTAGGTTTGTGTTTGTATGTGAACAGGATGTGGCTTATAATTACATTTATATGTTACATTTTATTCATTTAGTAGATGTTTTTATCCAAAGCGACTTTGGATAAAAAGTAAAATATAAAATACGTATATATGTTTATTTGTGTTGCAGGCATACTGTATCTTAGCAGGCTCTCTGGTCTCTGAAGGAGGTGAGATGTGGTTTTCTCTATACACACAACATTGAGAAATTGCTTTATCATCACTCACAAAAGCCAATGTCTTACAATGTAATTACTCCTCCATAGCATAGTGCATTATTTTCATATAATCTATAATATCTGCTGATTTCCCATAAAGCTACACTGTTAGTGGCCATTAACGAGATCAAGAAGAGTGCACATGAACAAGGCCTGTCCTTTTACGAGTACGGTATGTACCTTGGGTACATTTAATGATTGCGATTATAGTTTTTGTGCTGTTGTTTCAAAGCTGTCGTTTGTGTGTGTATGGCAGTGATGCAGAGTCGAGACCCCAGCACTAATGTGGTCCTGCTGGAGGATGCTGCTGCAGTGCTGGGAGTGGTGCTGGCAGCTGGATGTATGGGGCTCACCTCTCTTACAGGTATTTAACACAAACATGAGCTCATAGGCCTGATCAGCGTGATCTGTATAGTTCACAAGTCATTGCAGGTTTCAATATGGGCTTTATCCCCTTGTAAAGAGCAGCTGATGTTGTTTTATGCTTTGTATATCTACCTCTCTGAATGTACAGCTCTGCACTCACTCAGAAGTCAATAGCTGTGAGCGACCAGAGGCTAGTTCCTCTTGCCGTGTGACTTTTTAAGGCTTTGTGTGAAATTTGTGTAGAGATGTAGATAATGCTCTGTTCTGTAGACTTCCCTCCTGTTGTGGTTTACTACAATTTTACGTTACTGAAGAAACAATGCTGTTAACCTAATCCTCTCTCTTTCTCTCTCACTCTCTCTCCTGCTGCCTCAGGTAACCCATACTACGACAGTCTTGGTTCTCTGGGTGTGGGAACCCTGTTAGGGACGGTGTCTGCATTCCTCATCTACACTAACACAGAGGCCCTCCTTGGCCGCTCCATCCAGGCTGAGCACATGCAGAAGCTCACAGAGTTCCTGGAAAGTGACCCTGCAGTCAGGTCAGGCACCTCTAGCTCTGTCTGTACTCAGTTTATTTACAATCTGCATAATGAGGACTTAAGTAAACAACAGCTGTCTTACAGATCATAACAGTACAGTAATAAGGAAGCAAACCTAGATAGAAACCATTTGAAATAAAAAAAAGTTTAGTTGTGCATTATTTTATAAATCAGTGGCAATTCTCAGGTGTGAGCTTGTTACACATGAAATTAGATTTGAAGTCCTCACTTTGGGTCTTTATGTCTGCAGGGCAATTCATGATGTAAAAGCCACCGATATGGGGCTGAGCAAAGTACGCTTCAAGGCGGAGGTGGACTTTGATGGTCGGGTGGTGACACGCTCATACCTGGAGAAGCAAGACATTGAACAGATCCTCAACGTATGTGCTGAGTGATGAAGCTGCTGATCTGATCTAAAGCATCTCTAGTGACTTCAGCATTGGCATTGATTGTATTTAGCCTATCCACAGTTTGGGATATGTGCACTGTTGGCCTCTATAAAGACTTTAGTTATGGTGGTATTTGTGAAATAATCGCCCTTTTTGTGAGCTCTAATTATCACTAATACATTTGTGTGTGTCTGTGTTTATATGTGTATATATACATATGTGTGTGTTTGTGTTTGTATCTTGCCTACAGGACATTCAGCAGGTGAAGACACCAGAAGAGCTGGAGAACTTTATGCTTAAGCATGGAGAGAACATTATTGACACTTTGGGAGCAGAGGTGGACCGCCTGGAGAAAGAACTCAAGGTATCACTCCTTTAGTAAAATAAACCACCATGACATCACCCACGTGTGATGTGAGTTTTCTGTCTGCTGTTTGTTAGTATAACCTGTGCTGTCAGAATAAATTCTGCTCTGTGTTAAGCAGACGACGCGCACATTCAGCAACACATAAAGGAATCCGGTTCAGCTGTGTTATATAGTCATAACGCCACGATTTATTAGAAGTGGGACCAGTTTCTAAACAATATTTGATAAATTGAATGTCTTGAACATGTTAGTAATCTGTCCTAATGTTCTCATTGATTACTGATCTGTATCTCCCATAGCAACGCAATCCTGAGGTGCGGCATGTGGATCTGGAGATTTTATAGTGTTATGAGACATGGAACAAAAGTGGCAGTCAGAAAGGGATGGAGGAAGAGATCAAACCTCAATCAACCTGTCATTCTCTTTAGCCAATCCGTTAGCCAATCAGCTGCAGTCTTACTTTACAACTATTCCACATCACCCAAGCCCTAACCTGTACATGGTTTCAGTAGTTTGGGTAGGCTGGAAAAAACACAGCCAGTGATAAGAAGACTCCATTCAGATAGAGACATGGGCAATGATGAGATAATGACTAATGTCTTAGATTTTACAGTCATTAACTTACGGTTCTGTGATAGTTTCAGCAATGTCAATGGCTTCTGAAAGGACCAGAGTATTTTTATATTTTTACTTATGCACCCAGAGCAGCATATACACATGTATTTCTGTGTTCTCTTTGTAATGCAAAGCCAACAGTGGAAATATTGAACTTAAAAGGAACAGTTCACCCAAAAATGAAACTTTTCCATCATTTACTCACCTTCATGTCATTCCAAATCTATATGACTTTTTCTTCTGTGGAACACAAAAGAAGACATTTTGAGAAATGTCTCAGTAATTTTGTGTCTACACAATAGAAGTCAATGGGCGACACTGTTGTTTGGTTACTGACATACTTCAGAATATCTTTTGTGTTCTTCAAAGACAAAAATGTCATACAGGTGTGAAATAACATGAGGGTAAATGATGGGAGAATTTTAATTTTTGAGTGAACTCTCCCTTTAAAAAGTATCTGTTTAAAGCTTTTGTTCTGCTACTTGAAAGCATGGACTTTATATGGACTGATTTCTTTAAGTTAATATAAGAAAAATATGAAAACTAACAGTGCAAAAACTAGAGTGTAGTGAGCGGATCCAATATTGCATTTGGTATGTTTATCAGTTTAAACACTCCTCTAAACTTAAATAATACAAAATGTTTTTAAGATTTTCGTTGCTTTATTGCTTTCATTTAATTATTTAAAGTGTAATTAATAACAGAGAGAGACGTTTGTTTGCTGAACTATAATTGTATATCAAGAAAACTATAAAACCAGATTAAGTCAAATTGATAATTTGTACACCTCGGACCCATCGGACCAAGATTGCATAACTTAATGCCCTGTTTGTGCTAACAGCACTAATGTTGTGCTGCTTTGAAGAGATTACTGACCTGTTAACGCTTTAATTTTGTGGGAATGAGTGAAGGATGCGATTGTGAATTGGTGTCCAAAGGCAGATCTGTGTTTCTGAAGTCCCTAAATCGCATTTTGAAGTGGCGTTGTTGTTTATGTGCCAACCTAGTTGTAAACACTAGTCCTGGTTTCCTTCTGTTGTAAATAATTTCTGACTGCTAGTACAACACTCACAAATGATCAGAAAAACAAAGACATTCAAACCAAAATCTTAAATTATCCATCATGTTTAATAATGGATACTTTGCTGAAACAGTACGTTTAAATAGTAGTTACTGTAGATCTGTGCTCTCTTGTGCTGAAGTCTACCCAGTGTAAGGTTTTGTAAACATCTTGAAACATGCTCATTTCCTCTTAGGAACAGACAGATATTTCTTAAATATAAAGAAGGTTGGATAAACACTTACAAGGTTACTTCAAGGATAAAATTTGAATTTGTTTTGGGGAGGGCTTTAAGAATATATGTGTTTTAAAAATGTTTTGATGTCAGATTGCTATTTGAATACATATTTGGAAGTTTGAAACTATTGAAGCAAATGGCTATTAATTTATTAAACCACTGAATGTTTGTCTTTTTTGTGTGAATTTTATCCTCTTCGCTGGATGTTCTTTTTCCTTACCGTTTTGATGTCTGATGAGGGCATTGGTTGTTAAAATTTTACAAACATTGGAAAAATGCTATTGGTCTGCAAACAGATCGATAACCCAGGCTTTATTATGATTGGCTCAAAATATTTTCCCCATTGAACATCAAAAGAACTCCAACCTTCAAATGGAAATCGGTGGTTTCTTTAAAATACATATTTATCATTTTTAGAAAGGTACAGTCTCGCACAATAAAATCTAGTATTATACAGAATGTCAAATTCTCTAGCAATCGGTGTTTTCACCTTCTAGTGCACAGACTGCGTCCGAAGCTGCAGGGACATTATGCACAGGCTTTGTCTCAAATCGCAAGGAACTGCCTACCAAGTAAGCTTTTAGGCGTGTGATTCGTCTGCGCCCTAGGATGCAAAACATGCTGTCTATGTAGACCTATGTAAAGGGACATGGGAAACGTGTGGCGCATCTGTGATAGTGATCATCGAGAAGGTGGAGACGCCGCGGTTCAGCATCGGATTTCTTCCCAAATTTGCAGGATGATCGAGCTTTTGGCGGAACGCAACGTACTGTCTTTTTCTTTTAATTAGCTAATGTTTATTCGACATATTGCAGAGAAAACTGAATGATCGCTGAGATGCTTGTCCTGTAAATCGCAGAAAATCAAAGCGTCGGGGGTTCCCTGAAATCTGTCGATTTTTGCACGTATCGCGCGCGTTTTTAATTTGCCTGTGAAGTCACCAAAACACGAAGAATTTGGTGCTGTGTTTTTTATTTGCAAAATGTCAAATGTAATACACCATTGTCTTGATTATAACTTGATACTTAAATGTTGTATCATTATCCCTGTTTGAATTGAACTGTAATACACGTTTGTACAACGTTTGCATGCTGGCACGTTTAAATTGTTTGTTTGTTGATTGTAGATACTTGATATTCGTGTGAATTTTCCTATTGTGCTGTTAATGTTTCTCATATAAAAAACACCAACAGGGGGCGCGTTCGGCTATGTCTTGATGGCAATGTCCTCATTATTTATTATTTCAGCCGTTTGTTGTATATAGTATTATTATGATGTTGTGTTACCTTAAATATTATCGTATTTTCATATGTTACCTTACATTTAATGTGAAACTGCCTGTGTCTCAATACCCAGTATGCTCCCTACCTAGGCATTGTTTTTGATCATCATACCCACAATATGAGCCACAGGAGAGGTGAAATTTACTCTGTGCTTTGAGCCTCTTTACAATGCTGCCTTGTAGACTCTTATTCAAGCAGCATTGTACAGGGCTATGACAGCACAGAGATCTTCTTCCAGACCAGCTCTGCTGTTTATTTATGAAGGACGTCTTTTGTATAGCTTTGTTTAATCAACCCTTAAATAAGGTCAGAATGAAATCATACAGATATCAGACATTTAGACATTATCCTTTGCAGGATTTTCTCAGAAGGTAACAGGATAACCTGTTAAACCACTGTGTAATAGGTTATTGAATCATTCTGGGATTATGGAGTTTGGAAAGATGATATCCCTCTCTGAGCCCCCGAGAGTAATTCAGTAATTTGTTTAATTGCTATATTTATTTACTGTGACAGACATGGTCCATGGTGTCAAAATGATGAATGTATTTACCTGTTACATGTGTATCTGTTGGCATATGACAAAAATCGCAATGCTGTAATAGTGCAACGCAAATTAAAAATATGATAAAAACTGTTTGTGGACACATTATTACATTTTCTAAAAAAAATGGTTTGTTAACAAATAGCAGTTTTTATGCATCTCTTTAAAGTCTTTGCATGGCTTATGGGTATAGAGATGGTGCACGGGGAGGGGTGGCAGGCACTTGAAGAGGACCTTAGTGAGAACAGCTGGAGCAGGGCTGAAGACCATTCTCGTTGCACGCTGTGCATTTAAGTGCTTTGAAGGTGTCAGTAAAGCAGTTGCGAAACACAGACATTTTGCTACCATGGCACATAGGGCACGGGACAAAAGCGAATCCGCCACACGCCTGGCATGCGTTGGGGTGCTGAACCCTCTACATTGCGAAGCAGAGAGAATACATTCTCAGAGGATGTACTATACATATACCTGACTGGTCTGATTGGTTGGAACCAATATTTTATTGTAGGTCAATCTTACATTATGTAGGTAAATTATTGGTTTATACTAATGTATTACCGTATAAAAAATTAGTAATAAAATTAGTAATATATAAAAATTTAGCATTTACCTCAATTTTGGTCAGGAGATCTTGAAGCTCCCCTGATTCATTCATTTCAAGTATTTTTTCTGCACCCTAAATGTATAAAGCAAGTTCTGTTATTAACCACAGATATGTAAAAATATAACTTTTTAAAATTTTTCAAAATTGTACATGATGCATACAGTAGTACAGCAGTAGATTTCAATTAATGACAGTATTTAAGCATTTAAGTCCAATATGGGATCTAGTTAAATCAGTTAAATATATTTTCTCTTAAAAGGGCTATTTTATTAATATAAAACTAAGCAAAGTGGAGCAATAATTTGAGCACTGACCCCTAGGTAGTGTCCATCAATGAAGACCACAGGAAGTGAGGGAGGTTCGCCCACTCGTTTGCAGCGTGTCTCCAGTTCCTTCCCATACTCGCTGTCCAAGGCGATGTTCTTCTCATTGAACTTTACCCTGTGGTTCTGAAAGATCTTTCGAACAAGCTCACACCGTTCAAATGTAGTCCTGACCACTCGAAAACTGGTGGTGTAGATTACAATCCGTCCAAACTCTAGAGTCAGCTCTGGCTGAGAGGGCCAAAGAAAACATGGAAGTCTGGTGTTAGAAAACAGAGGCTGTCTTTCAAAATACTGAATCTAATCATGACACATCTCACCTGCCACAAACAAAATAGGTTCATCTCAGATTAAGCTATAGCTATTGTTAGGCAGTTTCCTCTTGTACTTTGTAGGGGTTTTCAACGAAACATCAGAAATCAGTTTGATATCTGCAATGAAGTTAAAAATCTGTAATAACTGCTGTCATGAAGTGAAAAGTAGAGCTATCTATTAGCTTTTCTGTCTGTGTTTTCACACATGGTTTGCAGCTGGTTCTGCAGGTGAGATGAGGCTGCGGTGGAACAGCATGTATTGATTTTGTGAGTCACTGTGATTGAGATTGACCCACAACATCCTCTCACTCTTAGAAGGGCAGCTCTCATGAAGTATGAAGGTGTTTTTTCTTTAGGAAAAACAAAAATAGACTCTTCACACTTTAAAGTGAGATATGGGGATGTAATTGTAACTGTAACAGAGTGGGGTTCAAAAGTACCACTAATACCTCAATTTTGCATTTTTCTAATTGAATATAAAATACATCTCCACAAATTATAATATCAGCATGACTATTTGAATGAAAAGCAGATTTTCATAATGCTTTCATATTTGGTATGTTCACATTTCAGTGACAGCATGAACTCAAAATTTTGTGCAATATAATTAACATGGTTAATAAATTTGGTTAGAAACCTAGAAATAATGCAGAATCCTAAATATGTTTTATTTGGTGTGTCATAGCTGTCCTCTGTTTAAAATTTTCTTAGACTTTTATATCTTATTGTAGTTACTATTTTTATAGTTTGGCTGATGGCATCTTACCAAAGCAAATTTTAATAGTCTGATAGTATGCTTATTATTATCTAGCTGAGGGCACAAAAAACTCTTTTCTTTGGACTATTGCAATATTACTATATATCAGCTAATGTCACACGAGTGGTTCCAGCCCTCCTTATCTTAAATCAATACATTTTTCTAGACAAAAAATATAAGTTCTTAAAAAGTTAAATGTGTTTATTATTTCTAGATGGTAGATATAGATATAAATGCACTAGATATACAACCTTCTGTAAAAAAGAATCAAATTATGTTTAATCAAAAGCCATTTTCAACTTTTTCTTTGTTCAGATACAAAAGCTGAGGGCTTGAAAATACATTAAGATGATTAACTTAGCCAAAACACTTAAAGAAATGCATCATTAATCTTTAATTGTACAGTGATCTTGCTCACTGGGACAGCTCGTTTGTCTAGCCAAAACCTGAGAGAAAAGAACAGGCTCTGTAACCAATAGCATCTGAGCAAAGAATCTCTGACCGTTTTAAGGACAATAGTAAGAAACAGTTCTTGGAAGCATCTGCACCTTTAAAATGCAAATATAATTTTAAAAATGATAAAATGGGCCTTCGAGATCATTAAAAAAACAATCAGTCAGCTTTCATTTTGGCAGAGCTCATAGCAGCTGGTCAATATTAAATAAGCATTAATACAGTTTGGCTCTTATTAGCATGGAATAAAATGACCCCGCCTCAATCTTTCATTGTAGTCAGCATAATGTATTGTGTATTGACATCAGTATTGAACACAGTAATGGATTTTAGAGATTATATAAAGTTAGTGATGATGTGTGAACTGATGTTTAAATTCTTTCCTTTAGTTACTTACCCCGTTGTTTTTAGCCAAGTTTTCGAAGAGTATTTGGCCAGCACTGACTTTGTGCTTGACTCCTCGAACTGTTCCATTTTTACTGAGAATATTTACACGTTTGGTATTTAACACATGATCTCTGTCTCTCCCCCCTGCAAACATCAGCAAATCATCAGGTTCACTTCCACTATCGTCCAGCTCCGACCCCAAAAATCGACACAGGTGGCCATTGATCTCCCCGCTGGTGGATGGGGTGCTGGCCCGTTCTGTTTCAGAGCTGCTGGTGCAGTCTGAATCCAGGGAATCTGATGGGCCTTCATCTTTAAACATCTCTTTCAAAACACGCCCGCTGTTCCCTGAGGCCACCCGGAACCTCACCCTCTTCGGCCTCTTTACATCCTCTGGTGTCAGCAAAGCCCCCTCCATTGTGACTTACATGGTCCAATGAAAAGGCAAATTTACTTCCTAGGTTTCATTGGTGGCTGAGAATGATTAGTTCCAATATAGCTCCATGATGTCCCTCTGAGCCCAGGTACACTGAGTACCACAGAAAGAGTTTGATCTCTGAGTTACCATCAGCTTTACCACCAGTGTTCCTGTACTTGTTAATAATGCATGTAGCCTTGCCATGGTTACTGAGAAAACCAACCATGAGG
This sequence comes from Chromobotia macracanthus, assembly GCA_036877525.1. Lineage (NCBI taxonomy): Eukaryota > Metazoa > Chordata > Actinopteri > Cypriniformes > Botiidae > Chromobotia > Chromobotia macracanthus. The sequence continues at coordinate 7,959,851 of JAZGTH010000020.1, read as the reverse complement.
AAACCGATAGTGTTCTTAAATAATTTATCATGCCATAGATTTTCTTTTCTTTATTTCCCTTTATTTCAACAGCTATGTATCAAACTCATAGAAACTCATAGTTTCTGCTCTATAATGAGAAAAGTTTGTCTCTCTTTTTGGAAAAATTAGTTATTGTTTAAGAAAAGTTTCACAGAGTTTGTAGCTAATCAGCATTAAAAATGTTTCCAATTTCCACACCTATAATTTGAGAGAAACATTGATTTGTTGACCAGCTAGAAGGTTCTGGTAAATCTTTTATGACCGTTTGTCAACAAAATGGAGAGGCATTTTCTGTAATTAGGTATTGTGGTACCTAAGGGCTATGGGCTGAGGGTCCTAAGGGCTTTTTAATGCATTGCAATTTCATGCCGCTTAGAAGATTGCATGCACAGGTCTGCATGTATACATACACCTGCTGTGCTCGAGCATAAGAGGAAACTGAGCTCAAGTCTTAATGGCTGGCATTTCCCTTCATTCGCCCTCCAGTGGGGTTGTCGGGTATCACTGCAGCTGTTCAGTGTCTACCCCAGACCTGTAGCAGCAGACCAAGCCATATTGCATATCCAGGTACTTAATACTTACCTGTTTGCGTCATGTGATGTGATACATTGTCTATAAACAGAACAAGCCATTTAGACTGATTAGTCATAGACTGATGACTACAACTATCTAGTCATATCACCAGAAAATAGATGTCAGTGTCCAAATCGGTGCCCAAATGTAGTGAGCGCTTACCAGTGCCGTAACTCATGTACCGGATATACTAATTCATGACATAGGCAGCTAATTAAAACCCATCGCAAGTTTCATTAATAGATTGGGACAAATAATCGTCAACCAATACTCTGGCTATTACCTTGGCATACCCTCTGTCTGTCATAAATTAGTTCCCCCATGCCAAGTAATCTGAGTTAAACTGTCAGTCAACTGTACTTCAAACAGTAGTGTGAGAACCAAAAAACTCAAGTCTGAGCATAATTTAGAGGCCACAAATCTTCTAGTGATTCATTGCCAAGTGTATTTATCCAGTGATTTGTTGGTGCTTGATGAATATGTGATAATGCACCACATTTCATTGAAGCTCAACAAATCAACTTTCCACAGTACACTTGGACAAAGTCTCCATCTCTATTTAATTCTGGGGCTATTCCAATTTCCTCTTAGTGAAACTTCATATAGTTATGGTAAACCTGAAGAACTCTAGACTAGTTGCTGCTGATGATGATAATAATCTAAATACATTTTTATTCTAACCACAGTTTTGATTTCAGTCTCCAGTGCAGATCATGCATCACTCGCTTCTTTGTAGCAGCAGTTTAGCTTCTTTAGATCTTAGCTGCATGTCAGTAAAATTCTTGTGGCATTCACATTTTGTACAAGCAGTGACTGTTTAACTGTTTATCTTCAGAGGCTAAGACTGTAAGGCTGATTATTACAAATCACCATGAGTAAACAATGTGCTTGACCAAACCACCCCATCATTTTTAAAGAACAAGGGAACAAGAGGAAATTCCAACAATGCAGATTAATATAAATCCATCTTATTTACACAGACTTTATAGGAATTCATTTTACTTAATTCCTGTGATTAAATTGAGCATTACAGGTGATTTACATGTATGGTTCAATGAGCAAAATAAATTAACCTTAGTGCTTGACTGTGCAATTCATAACTTGTGACTTAGCACTTTATAATTGAATTATTGACTTTTATGCCTGACAAATATGAATTTGTTATTAAGTGGTAAATGGAAAAATTGTATATGTTTTTTAGGGTGTTTCAACGAGAAAGTTTTTACTTTTTACTACAATTACCCACCAGGGGGCAGAGTATGATCTCACTGGTCGATGTATTGCAACAATCTACATATTACGTGATTTTTTTTTAGCCAGATAGTTAATTCCCATTTTGCACCAACAATCTATATCTACATCTGATTAAACCCAATAATCCTACAGCAGAGCTTGCATATCAAATCCACCACGTGTCTTCTCTTAGAGAAACAGAAGCTATGTACTAAATAAAGAATCAGGGTGTCTATGTTTTAATTAGCATCCTCGATCAATATCTCCTAAGCTCACTGTTCTCTTTCACCCATGCTTAAGTATCCCAGAATCCCCAGCTATGGTTAGATTCATCAATTCTATAGGACATTTCTCACTGTGTTACCGCCTGCCAGGGAACTGTTAACTGACAGGTCTTGTTGTTGCTGACCCTTACTAGCTTAGGGGTCTTTAGTCTCATATCAAAATGAAACCTCAGTGTGTTTGCCACATAATATATTCTGCTTCTCTTATAACCTTGACATAAACGGATGGATGGATGGATGGATGGATGGAGGGATGAATGGGTGTGCAGTCTGCAGTGAGTGCAATCGTTGTGTGGCCCAGTTCTGATAGCTCATGGACTGAAGCAAGCTTGCTCATTTATCAAAGAGATAGTCTCTGACCACTGCTTTAAGCACAGATTATATAGCACAGAGAGATATACTAGCTTTATATCCAGAAATGAACTTCTTTGCATGCAGGAGAAATGAATGAATCATGATCTTTTGATGTGTTGCACAGGTAGAATATTTTCTACCAGTGCAACATATTTTACATTATTTTCATAATGTAAAATGTATGAACTGAACAGAAAAAAATCTCATAATTAAAAGAGGAGATGAATGGTTTGCTTATTTTCGTTTATAATATGAACTACCATGGTAATGCATTTTGTAACCCAAAAATTGATCTGGTCATTTTTGATGAGCAGTGATGGAGGGTGGGAAGCAATATTAGATGGCTGGATTCATGTGTGTTAATAAAAAAAGGATTGATCTATTTTTATATGTCTGTAATTCAATGAGCATGTGTGCATTGTGAGGATGAGTCATTATTTAGACTGATATGTGTTCAAAGATGAAACCACTGCACACATAATCAAAGAGGCAGGCATCTAGTCACTGTTGCTAGGCAACCTCAGGAGCAATAGACCCAAATCCCTGTGCTGGCCTATGGATGCTGACTAGCTTGAAAAAAAGCATGAAAAGCTATGGAAATAAGACAGGAAATTTGTGGGTTATTAGTGTTTGTTGGTTGTCCAATTACATACAACAGAATATTATTAAAAGTGTGCAACTGTACATATATACATATATATATATATATATATATATATATATATATATATATACACAGCTTTTCATTCATATATATGAGAACAGAATATTGTTATATGAGAACATATATATTGTTTTAGAAAGGATTTTATTGAATGTGGAGGTCAAAGATGTGCAATAAATAAACGAAAGCTATTTTTAGGCAACACACCCAAACAATGGGTGCCTAAATCAAACTTGTTATACAGTTACACAATAGAGGCAGAAATTCACAGATCTAAAAATATAAAAAAATAATAGTAAAGTTAAAAAAAGTTTTACTATCTCAGTATAATAAAAAAATTGTTAAGACATGTAAACACCAATTTTACATATCGTAACATAATAATGAGACGAAGACTACGAAGATTCAATAATAAAGACTTCTCTTCATCACCATGTGAGTCACTTTTTGAGAGCAAACCCTCAACACATCAGCAAACCCATAACATTTTATGACTGAAGGGTAATAAGGGAGGAAATTACAAAGTCGTGATCGCTTCAGGGCCTGAAATAAAGAAATAGTGGGCTGTCATTGTTTCTGCAGTCCCCTCCGAAACAATGAGTAAATGCAGCAGGGAATCTCCAGTAGACTGTCCACACGAGGTCAAGTCAGGGGACTCTGTTTGGTTCCGTTTTTAAGAAATAAATATAACACGGTGTATCTTTAAAACCACGTTTTAATTACAGTTAACTAAACGTCATTTCTGTAAAACGTGTATTGTTTTCAGAGTGGGAACCCTCTGCCGCAACCGTTATTGCGACACGACTCCCCCTGCGCTGCTAGTTGGTACAGTCTAATTTGTGAAGCGAGAGCTCACTCACATTCACTGTTTAAAGCTCTTATCGATCCCTGCTTGAGCTGAAGCGATTTGGCCTTCAAGTCCGAGCACTGATGCTGGAGCCTGTTGTTCAGGAAGTGTCGCTGTTCGTCAAACAAGACAATGAATCTCTGCCCTAAATAAATGGTCACTGGAGTGGGGAAAAGCTACTTGAAATTCTTAGTCGGGAGAAGAGAGCAAAGCAACACGGAGTTTTCGGCGTCCGTTTGACAGGTGCCTCCACTCGGACCCGATGCCGCCCGTTCAGAGGACCATGTCGGATCTCCGGTCCCGTGCTGAGGGTAAGACACTTTACGTGGGCTTTAATGCGTTTGTACGTGTCATGTTCTTGAGTTGCAAGACGTGCACAATCTTTCCCCTGCTCGACAAACTGTTGCAAGACATCACTGGATTGGGGTTCATCGTGATCGTATCTTGATAGTAAGCGGCTACACAGTTGCTTTCTCAAACAAGAACGAAGATCTTGTTGTAGGTGCTTTTGAGTTGTTTGTGCGCTACTTTTGTGTAAATGTGACATACGTAAATGGCTGCATATGACATTTCCGCATATGGTTTAGTTTTTTATCCAGATTATTTGCATTCATCCCCGCATGAATAACATCATGCCTGAGTTTATGTAGGATGTTTGTTGACAGACCCTGTTATGTAGGAGATAAAGTATAATGGATAAAGTGTAAGACGTTTCTTAATCATAAAACTATCCAAATTCTTATATTATGTACACAATTAAAGTGTGGTCGCGTTTCTTCTACCTCTTTAAATGTTAGTGCTTAAAATAAATCCTGCGTTATGATGCTGTTTTAGCCTATATACACTGTATTCACAACATCAATTGTCAATAAATAAACTGTTTACAAGTTGCCAGAGCAGTGATCCTTCCATCAGACAGAGATGTGTATATACGTGACAGCATCTGCTGTGAGTCTGATGTGTATTGATCAGACTGGCTCTTGTCTACCATGTTTGTCTGCACCCTTAATAAAATTATATGCTTCCAATGACTGACCTTCCTCCTTAATAATCAGACTCGGATGTGTTTCACTGTCTATAAAAGTATAAACTATAAAACTGTTAAAATCAGCATTTTTGAACATATGTCCTCATGCCACTTACTGATAGCAGGGAAATTGTAGTTTAAAGAATGCTTTTATCTACTATTCAGCCTGTGGTGGAGGATTTGTAATAGTCTTGTGCAATCACTGAGTTTTTAAGGAGATGAACAAGGGTCCGTACATTAGGTTGTGGAAAGATTACACTCTTTACAAGCTCTTGTGAAACTTGTAAATTAGTAACCAGTTCCACTGTCTAACCATCCGACTCACATCCTAATCTTTCTCAGCTTGAAAAGCAAGCTTCTGGTTTTACCCTTGGTTCCAGAGCATGCCATACCTCTCATTGCCACACTTTCTGTGTTCAAAAAGTATCCTGTTCATTTGTGCAAGCACTTCCCAGCACAGCAATCGATATGCCTGCATGTCCGATCAGGCATGACCTGCCAGTCCCAGAGAGCGCGAGTTTGAATAAAAGCAAGAGACCTGTTTTGAAATGCATTATTTATTGTAGCATGCACCGGTTTTACCTTCTCAACAGACCTTGTTGTGCTGCACAGTGTGTGTTTTTTTTTAATCACTGCAGTACATCAGGCCACTCCAGTCAGGGCAGGGTAGGCCCTTGGCTCATTGTCGGCCTAATCCACTCATGTCCTGTCTAACAACTCCCAGCCTTGTTTCTCCACCTACACCACCTCAACCACCTCCTCAGCCTCCACGTGTCTCATTGCTTTGGGTACGTTAGAGCATTCATCAAACTGCATGCCCTGGGTGGTTGCCAAAACAGCCTTATCTGTGTGGCGGTCGGTATGCGGAGGTGGCATGATTCTGGGTGTGGAGACAAAGATCACAGATTGAGCTGGTATAGAAGCCCAGACCGATGGGAGAAAATGGGTTATTATGTCCCTATCAAGAATACTTTTTCATCCTGTAGCCCATCCTGTATCCGCAATGCAGCTGCAAGTTTTTTTCCCTGCTCCAAAAAGGCATCAAGCATTTTAAATCTGAAGTGTGAAATTTCTGTGCCTTAACAAAGTTAAAAGTAATGATTATTTTAAAGCAGGCTTTGTGAACACTCCCCTTCCATCGGTCAGATTAATCGGACAAACGAATAGCAAGTTTTACGAATTAGTTTACGGTTGTGGATACAGCATAAAGACTGCCCAAGAAGCATGTGTGGGTTGCACACTACACACTCCAAATGCTAAACCAATTTATGCATAAGTTTGTATGTTTGTGAATGACTATTTGTTCTAGCAAAACTATTAGCAAGAAGCATGTCTGAAAAGCATTAAACCAAGTGTATTTCCTTCACTTTCTGTTTCTTTTTGAGTGTGTGTGTGTCTTTGGTCACACCTGTCTTTGAGCACTAGTAAATATGCTGTTTGTCTGTGCATTTTACTGTGATACTGGTACAGAGCAGTGTTTTATCTACTGTCTGGTGGAGTGTCATCTCTAACCTTCTGACTATATCTCTCAGTGGAGCTATTAGTATGATTCACAATATTGTTATTGAACAGTCCTTCTCCAATGACACTTTGTTTCATTTTTCACAATCACGCACTCTAGATTATTACACTGTAGCATGTGGGATTGTTTTCAGTCTGATGATTATTGACCTCAGTTTGTAAGGATCAGCAGTGAGTCTCTGATTCATATAAAACTGTAACATCTGTTTAAGTATCTGGTAACCTTTATAGCTAACCAGCAAATGCATCACAGTTAAGCATTTTTAGCTCAAAAAGTAATAAAGGATTAGGTTTTTTGTTTGAGGTTGGATTACTTTCTCCCATCTGAGACAATTTGTAGGTTAGTTTCTGCAAGGTGTAAACCTTACCTGTATGTCTGACCATCCCAACCAGCCCTGCACAGCAACATTGGCTCAGCCAGTGGTGTAAGGGTTACAGGTGGGGCTGTCTTTTTGTCCAGCCAATGACAGAAGGGGGTAGTGTTTGTGAAACCAGTTTGAAAACAGTTTTTCAGTATTTTATTATTCATTTTACACACCTGGCTGTTAAACCAGTTTAGGTTGCTTGTTCTCATCAGTTGTGCAGATAATTGCCATTATGCATGCAGTACACTCTGTATAAAGTTAGTGTCAGACAGTTCTTCAGTGCCCTGCAGACAGAGGGTGTTTCACGATGCTGCTGTTTAGCTATTTTTACCCTGACACATTTGGAGATGGATGTGTCAGATCTGTCAGTACCTCTAGTGATCCGTCATCAAGTGTCCCAGAATAGGCACAGCATATTGACGCATATTTACACTCGCATTAATGAAAGCCTTGTGTGTCACTGTATTCCAAACAGTCTCATGGTGTGATCACTCTCTTATTGGTTTGTAGTCTCAATTGTAAGAGCTTATTGGGCCTGCAGATGATTATGGTGATGCAAGTTTTTGTGAGCCACAGATGGGTTGATACTGCCTGATGAACTGTGATGTAATTGAAAAGTTAAAGGCACAATTAAGCCTCTGCGTATTGGCACTCGTTTATGTTAAACATTACTGCTTACTCTGCTGTATCAATCGCTTTAATTAGAAAATGTAATGAGAAAATTCTTCTCCAAAAGGATAAGAAATGTTTAGAACATTGTTATATTTATTATTATTTAAAGCTTTTGTAATTATAAAATGAAGTGGGGATTGTTTGAGTTTGTCTTAGTTCCCTAAAATGGACCAAAGAATTGTAGTGTATTTCTGCCTATTGTTTTTATGAAAGGTTCATGCACATGGTGCATGAAATCTGTTTCACCATTCATGAAACCATTCAGCTCTCTCTCACGCTCTCTCCCTCTCGCCAATGACTCTTAATCCACTTTTTGCCCCTCTCTGTTTGCTACAGACAGTCCTAGTTAGTCAGTTTCATTTCAGTCACAGGGGAACAGAGTGAGCAGAGAGATGAATTCTGGGTCTTAATCATTCTCTCTCCTTCCTCTTATTGGTCTAGGCTGAACATGGTAGCTGGATGTTCATTTTTTCATAATCAATCCAGCTTGTGGACAAAATTGTAATTTACTATCTGCTTGTGGTCAATGGCCATATTATCACGTGTCCATAGAAGAATAAAAAAATCCTCTCTCAAAACCAGTGTGCAGCTTCGTGAATACATATTATTCAGTGTGTTCTAAAATATTAATCCAGCCTGGATAAATGATGCATATGATATGCCATATTTGAACTAGGTGAATTAATGAATGTTTGGAAAGAGTGCATGTTGTCAGCCACCCATGCACATGAGTTTTTTAACCTGTTTATCCACACACAGACAAATACATATTGAGCAAAATAAATCAAGTCAGTTTAGGACCAGCATGTTCTCTTCCAAAGCACCTTTTCATTAACTAAGTAGCCCAGAGCATCTAAGTGTGGGTTTCTCTGATTAACTTAAAGCCAGGTCACAAGGACAACACAGTATTATCTGGCATTAACTGTAGATCAGTGTTTTAGCGTGCAGACCAAATGGCTGAATGAGCTATTCATATGTTTACATGCACATTGCAGTATGATATTTCAGATGTGGCGTGAAGTTGTTTATGGAGGATTGTATTGTTTCTGCTGCTTGATATTTTCCACTACCTCATGACATGATGTACAGTGTGTGACGTGTTGCTATTTAGTCTGTAGCAATAATATCAAAACTGGGTTGTTATTATTGTAATTACACACCAGATGTGCAAAATCTGTCCTGAACCACGTCACTTTCACACAGTAAGGGGTGATATGGAAGCGGATCAAGGTTTTAGAGTTTTTGCTAATTTAGTTGTACTTATTTAAACTGTAGGAAGTGGGAATATAATTAATATCAATGCAGTGCAATAATTAATGTCAATGCAGTGTTGTGAAGAAATATTATACAATGATATACAAGTAAATCAGCACAGCCTTTTCCTTCTAAAATTGCCTTGCATGAATTTTGTGCCAAAACTTCTGAACTAATGCAAATAAGCTACCATGCTCAACCTGCTTCGTGACAGCTCATACATTTTGAGAGGCATGAAATTACCAGCCTGTCGTCTTGGAGGGCTGGGATGTCAGATGACAGTAATCATAGCCATTGTAGTTCTTTACAGGAAAAAACATTCAATGCAGGTGTTCTGGGTGTATTCAGAATACAGCAACCCAATATCTGAGCCTGTTTCAAAAGCCCCCTGGACTAATAGAAAAACATCATTTTAGCTCATCACAGTAGAGGACTCAATCCACACACCTCCCAAGAACAAGCTATCAGTATCAGATTGGATTTGCTATTACCCCTTTTTTCTCTGTCCCATAACAGTGTTTATGTGCAGAAGCCAACATGTGCCCTTTGTCAATTTCAACAGATTCTATCTCACCTCTTGTCAGGCCCCTGTCAGGATATGTCTTTTTTACATTGAGCGGTTGAAGCGCCAAACAGGTCATGTATGTAATGGCCTCTTCTGTTGTTTTGTCATAATGCCACAGTATCCATTTAATATTGGTGGTGTTGACAGTAACGCCACTCTAATCCTTCAGAAGTCAGACTCCCACTAGAGCCAATGCAGCAATACTTTGTCATAAATCAGATAGGAGGCCAAGGTGGGCCAGAAGCAGTGCATATTAAAATAATTAGTTACTGTGTATTATTTTAACAGGCTGCTTTGACTAAACTGTAATTGAGGTTGGCACTCAACAGTTGTGCTATAGAACAGTACAGTAAAACTTTTGCTCTTGTTTGGGACTTGATTCATCAGGCCTGAAATATCAACTGTTTCTCCTTATGGGGGTGACACTTGGGCTCTATTTTAAATGTAGTTTTTGGCACTTATGGAACAAGAGAGTAGGCAGAATCAGGCTCTGATGCACACTGCCTAAATTAGCACCATAGCATAACATGTTGGGAACACTTACAGTACATTAACCACAAAGCCACAGCTCTGTTCAGCAAATTTCACTGCTGCAAATTCTTCAAGGAATACTTCAAAAAGAATGTGTGGCTTTTCATTTCCATGTGAAGAAAGTGAAGGGGTAAAACATGGCTGATTAAAGTATCATGAAAGTACTCAGGATGACTCTGTTAACAAAATTACCAAATTTGGTCATTTTCCTCACACAAAGATTTTTTCAGAATTCACACTTGTATGAGTCATATTGATTACTTTTTTGGTACTTCATTTAATATTACATAAAATACATTCAAGAAACAAATAGAAATTAGGTGTTAGTAATGTACAAAATGTCAAAAGAAGGCATAACCATCAGGAAAAGATACTACCAATAATGTTTCTCTTCAAAGGGAAATATCTCTGTGTGCTCAAGGAAGGAGGACACACATTTTCTTCCTCTTTTGCCATTTTTCTTTTCCACTGTATTAGGTCAGCGTCTAACACACACACACACACACACACACAGACACAGTGTTTCAGGGCTTATGAATGGATGCCAAGTCTACAGTAGAACCTCTATGCCCCTCTTCCTCCAGCAGGCACCCCCCTGGATTGTGTGACCTCTGTGCCATTGTTCTGGCTGTCTGTCTGTTGGCTGACACAAGCAATAATCCTGAAATCTGGCCTCCATCCAACCTCATTACAGCTCCTGCCACCATTGATCCCGCCCCCAGAGGCTTCCCCTCCACTGACACTTATTTCTCGCTCTTTTTTAACTCACTCTCTTTCTTTCTTTCTTTCTTTCTCTCTCTTCTTTACCAACTTCCTTTTTCACGTAGGATTACTTGGTCTTTCACAAAGTATTTTGTGCCTCTTTTATTCTTTCAGAGAGGTGACTCTCAGTCGACACACCTGTTCTCATTTCCACTTCCCTTCGGTTATTTGCATGCTATTCAAATGCTGTGACTTCCACAGCTGACATGTTTGCAAATAGGCTGGTGTATTAGTTGGGAATAGGCATGCTTTTAATTAAATTAGCATTATGATAATGAGCATTTCTGTTACTTTATTTGCCATCTTGGATTTGTTTTACAATAAGCCTGTCACACTGCATTCTGGGATACCCATGTTCATTATTTTTGGATAAGAAGTGGAAAAACGGTGAGAGATGATGACAGGAGGAGTCAGGAAACCATGATGGGCCCTAAAAACAGACATGATGAGTGGAAGAGAGAGAAACTGACATGCAATGCAAGGAAGTTCAGTGAGAAATAGATCAAACAGGAGAAGGGGTATCAAGAGGCAGATCTGGAGTCTGGCTCCCTGTTTGTTGGCGTTTGTGTATCTGAGGTGTGACTAGCCTGCGGTTAATAAAATTAGTGCAGAGGGAGGCAGCACAGCCATAAGGGAATACTGCGAGAACATCATGTTGAGAAATGCGTGTCAGACACATTTCTTACCGTCACTGTCTCTAAAGAGGGAACAAGATGTAAAAAGAAGTCGACTGGAGCAGGTACAATAAAAGCTACTCTCTAGAATGTAACATGTAAGATTACTTTAAATTTAATAGAACATTGTTTAACATTCGGCTTTAACAACATTCACAGATACAGAATGATGCCCTGTTTTTCCCAAAACATGCCAAAACATATTTTATTGTTTCCCTTTAATTGTGTACAATGTGTAAAGAAATATTTAATTAAATTCTAATGTTTGTTACATGGGTTTTTGGGTTAGTTAGATACATTTTAAGTAAACACAACTAAGTTAAATTTCTAATTCTCCTTCACATATGACTGCTGCACTGAGAAGTTTGAGTTCATTGTAGTAGCACATCATCGCCCTTCTCTTCTTTTCCAGTTTGTTTTTCAGTAGGGCTGTGAAAGACAGAGTCACTGCATCAGTCACTGTCTCCTCGGTCTGAGCTCATGACCCTTCGTTCTCCCACTTCCTACTGCACACATTAATTATATACAAGTCGTCCTTAATGTAGCAGAACACTGGATCATATTAAAAATCCACTTATTCTGTGAACTGATTTGTTTATGGTGTTGAAATGTCCTTTGAATGCTGATGTCAGTACAGGAAATCATGTGTCGTCCAGTCAGCTTACAGCAGAATAACTCTTGAAAGGTTATAACACAACATTTTGCTATAGGAACTGATCTTTTGTTGTAAATGGCTATTGAGAAGTAACTTAAGTATCAATGCTACTAGCTTAACTAAATTTTTCTGTAGCGTGACAGAAGCTAAGCTGTATTAACAATAGTGTAGCTTTATCAATAACAAGCTTATTTTTCCAGTAGAGGTGTGGCGTGACAAAAGCTACATTGCATCATATTGTGCAGTGTTGGGACATCTGATATGATTTCATTGGTTCAGAAAGTTTGCTTCAGCGAATCAGTAAATTTATATTGTTCATTTCAATAAACTTTCACAAAAACAGCTTAGCTGAGTCATTACTCTGTAAAATTGCAAAACAAATCTGTTTTTTGTAGTAAAATAAATGCTTTAGTTTGTAACAACTAATGCTGTTTGTAACAATTTTAAGTCTGTGTTTTTTATTAATTTGTTATATAATTGTGTGTACGATAAGTTTCTATCACTCTAAAGAGAATCTTCACTGTTTTTGTGCCAGAAATACTCCTGATTAAGATATCTAAAAATCTTATTTTCTGTTTCTCTTCTACTTTTTGGGTTTGTTACTTGGTTTAGAAACCTCAAGTCACTGTAGTCATAACTGTAAATTCTGAATAATTGGCAGGGTATCCCATGATGTAATTTATTGGTCATCATTTATTTTCACATCCGGGAAAGAAGGGGCACTTGCCCCCAGCATGCCTTCCAAGTCCTGCCCTTCATCTAACCTCCGCTTCCTGCTGTCATGCATGTTGGGCCAGCTGTCTCTGCTCCGGTTCAGCTTGGGTCTTGACCCTGGCCACTTTACCCCTGCTAGGATATGCCAAATATTTCTAGCTTACACACTTTTATCTGTATTAGCTTTTAATTTGTACCCTATGCACACAGATGATAATTAAACCATAAGGTTTATCTTCGATGACTGGACCTAATTTACATACGCTGCATCTTATTTAAAGCAAAACATAGATTGTAAAACACAGGAAGTATTTAAGATGCAAATGCAGAATTAGAGCGCATGTGTTTAAGATGCCTGTGAAAATTATATGATCCATTTTAATGTTTGCTGTAGCTGTTGCTGTTGTTGTCATGGCGTCCATCAGCCATTACGTAAATAGCAACACTGTGTACCGTTTGGTCCCATTTCGTTCCCACGGTTGGATTACATTAGCTCTGCTGAAACTAGCATCTGCTGTTGTTCATTGGTCAGCCGTGCCTCGTAACCAGCACCTCCCAAGCACTAGCAGGATTAGCACCGGTATTACGGCAGATGAAGTTTACGAGAGGCTCCAGCTGGACTACCTTTATAAACCTGTGCTGTTGGAAAGTTCCTCCTGAGCATTAGGGAATACAGTAAGCCTCTCAGCCTGCGTCGTCATCTGGTGGGCTGTTGCGTAAATGGCCTTGGATGGCCACTGAGCGTGTGATGGCTTGTTGATCAAAACATTGGGGGGAGGTGGGGGCAGGGCTTTTTTTAGCACCTTCATTTGTGTGTGTGAGAGAGAGAGAGAGAGAGAGAGAGAGAGAGAGAGAAAAAAAAAAAAAAAAAAAAAAAAAAAAAAAAAAAAAAAAAAAAAAAGAGAGAGAGAGAGAGAGAGAGAGAGAGAGAGAGAGAGAGAGAGAGAGGCAATTAAAGTAATGGCAAGTATGAATAATTTACTAAAAAAAGTACATTTTTTGAGAATCATTTAAGCTCTGCTAGCTATTTAAAGAAATTATACAAAAAAATTGTAATTTGTTAGTCTTCTTTACTACCCATGATGCTCAGGAATAAGTTGAAGAGGGATGGATCAAGGAGTCCCAACACAAAACAACTGGGTCAGAGCCAAAGATTGCTAAAATGTGGTTGGCTGTTGGACAGCAATGTAAGCACTTGTATTCAATTCTAATCCGTTTTCAGTCTGTTTCATTCAATTCTATGAAGGGTCTGTGAACGTGCAAGAAAGAAACCACTAAAAGCTTATCACACTTCCTCCTCCTGATTGCTGCAATCCACACCCAAGATGACTGTGTACTCGCACAACTGTGGTGACAAAGTTGTGTAATGTGAGAAACGGAGACAGTTTCCATTAGGAATAGAAACTTGTACCCAAGAACTGTACTCACATACTTGTGACAGCTTTCATTGATCATAAACTTCTTTTCATTGAACATAGAAAACTGAGTTTAAAATACCATTTCTGCTTCAAACATCAATAAGCAGAAATTGTCACACAAGAAGTCACACATGGACTTGTTCCTTGGGCTATTTTGGGCTAGTTTTGTAAATTTACCTTATGAGAATTTCTACAACAATAGAATGAGGCTCTTTTGTCAAGAACTGCTCCATAAAATCACCATAAAGCACATCCCTAGTTTTATTAAAAATTGCATAGGTAGACCTACGTATGTGACCACAGAACTTGGCACAAAATTATCATCTTGCTTGATATTTCAGCTGATCTAATCATTCCAATAATAATCACACTACTATAAGTGTGTAACAGTCTTAGCTCTGCTTAGCATTCCTCTTTAAAATCAACACAGGACATTCTAATTACGTTTGTCCAGCTTTTGTCCTGGCCCAGACATGGTTTTCTCTCCTTACCTTCTACATCTACCCACCATGAGAGAACATTACAATCAACCCCCGGCCGATGAAAGCCATGTGTATCTGTACCACTCAGAATTCCTCTTTTAGTCTTTTCCTCCCTCCCCCTGTATCTCCTCTGTCATGTATCTTCTCTGCTCTCCATCTTTTCCACCCCACTGCCCACAGTACTCTGCCTACAGAGAGTACCCTCCGTCTCAGCAGGGAAATCCCTCCCCTTTGAACTGGACTCCTTTAGCCCTAAAGAGCAAAGGTTTTTTCACTCATGTTCATAATCCCTTAAGTATACCCTTGATCTTGATTACTTCAGCCTCCCCCTTCAGCTGTTGGCCTCAGCATGTCATTACACATATTCTGAATCATGGCTCCTGATTAATAATTTATGTCTTTTTTCTCACTCGCTATCTTTGGTTTTTTTATTCATAGTCAGGGTTGGATGGATGACAGAACAGAGTAAATTTGATTGTGGAAGTATCCGTTGACTCTGCTGCAAAACAACACAGTAATCTCAAAATCTTATGGATGAGTGAATCTGTAAATCTTGTATGTCTGTAATAAACACAGGGTAAATGTGGACTAACTTCCATGAACAGGTTTCTCAAATTCGGTCAGGTCAGTGGCATCACAAATTGTGTCTGCAATCATGGCAGATTAGGAGCCAAGCTAAAGGTAATAGTTTGATGATTATGTCCTAATATGTCATAAATCTGTTATTGTCAAAGCAAACCTATAGATAAGGATCTAGTTTGTCATGTGATTTGTTGTTGTCTGATGCCGGTGTGAACAAGAACAGATACTAAATTGACCCTGACTGTTTTGTGGATGTTTGTGTGTAAGATGCCTATAAAAGGAGTGGAAATTAACTCCCTAAATAATCTAAATTGCTTCCAGGAGATAAACATGTTTTCCATGCCACATGGAGAACATTCAGCATGTTAAATAACAATGCTGCATGCATTGGTGTTGGGTTCTTCAGTGTACACTGTTTAATTGAGGCAACAGTTTTGCACTGACAACTTGCATGTGTCTTTGGTACATTTTAATTTTTGTGTGTCTGAGCATGTTGTGACTTGACGCAACTGATCACCCAGTTGGTGCCGTCAGTTGTAACTGCAGCCTTAGCACAGGTGTATATTTTACTATATGACATAAGATCTGTCACCTTGGCCAATCTGCACACAGATTTCTTTATTGACAACCAGCCAATGTTAAATTCAGGACAGATGCAGTGCTGTAATGCTGCTGTGACAGAGATGGTCATTTATAACAGCCAACATTGAGGTCAAGATGTCACACAAGAGGGTGTTAATGACAACGGTATTTCTGTTAGGGCTTGAATATTAGCTTGCTTTTAATCTAGTTTCTTGCTGTCATTCTCAGATTGCTTCCAGCTGTTGTTTTAATAATAGTGTTACTGAGAGTGCAGCCAATTAACTGTGTGCCATTTTCATTATTTATTAGAGCAACTTAATTATTTATTGAGCAATATTATGAATCGGGTTGTGTGGGAGAGTCCTTTCACTGAGCAGGACATTGTTTGGTTGTGATGACGTCTACAACTGGATCATGTTCTTATGTTTGTGTGCTTGTGTTTACACGTGTACACACACACACACACACACACACACCTAGCTGCCTAAATGATAACAAAGTACACCTCTGCTGTTTTTTATAAAACTAATTATAATTATTATAGTGAAATCCTATTGGTCCAAAATCCCCCTCTGCATAACTGTAAATTAAACAGTATGTTCTGGGTGTTATGTTCAGCATTTTTAGAATAATACTAAAATTATTTATTTAAATTTATATTAAACGTATTAATTTATACTAAACATACAGCTACACTTGCAGGTCTCAGTTCTTCAGTGTCTGTTTATTATTTTACAACATCCAAGGTTCATGCGTTTGACCTCATTCTCTCTCTTGGCCTCTCTTACACTCTCATGAATGCATCAAAATGAAAAATATATATAATGTAGCCCACTTATGTTTGTGAGTCTGCCACAGAAATGTTCAGTATTTAAAATATTCAGTTTGACAGATTCAGCCCAGCTGTCTAATGGCCAGTGCTAATGGGTAAGTAGAAGAACAGGTAAACAAGTTCTATGAAGGGAAAACTCCTTTATAAAGTGTTAATAGTCTTAAACAATTACTTAAATAAGGTTGTGTGTGTGCTGTCAATCATGCTTATTGTGACTTTTACACACCGACCTTTAGATTTAAATTATACTTCTGTATGATTGTTCAAATAAACATTTTTTTTTATTTCAGTTGCTTCATTTGAAACCAAGATCTTTCTGGCATAAAACCAGTTTAAATCAGTTCTAGATTGTTTGCACTGATTTGTGGCGAACATGGGTCGTGGAACCTTGAATGCACTGTAAATCACTTTGGATAAAGGCATCTTTTAAATGCAAACATGTAAATGTAGATGGTGGTAAACTGTGTTAAATGGAGCTGATAGTATTTTGCTGTCATCAGTAACAGAGCACTAAATGTAAATCAAAATAATATATATTCAGTAAAGTAACCTACAAGGGGCGGGGCATGTCATGGGTGATCCAGTTCTTTGAAGATTCCATGCGGGACTGCTGATAAGTAATTTCTAAGAAAGTTTTCAAGTTTGTAACATAAGTTGTATATAGTAGATACCACAGAAGTTGTTTTTAGAAAATGCCATGCCCTCAATTAGCCACAAATTGTCTTACCTCAAGCAGTTAAAGTGTGGTTCGCAATAGACAGAGCCAGTATTAGAGTGTGTGTGTGTGTGTGTGTGTGTGTCTATGCCTGCAGGGGAATCTGTTTGCGCTGCCCTTCTTTCACTCATCTGCTCCCTTGGGTTTTGTGTTCATGTAATGTCACACATTTCTTTTTCCACTGGCTGTCACCAGCCAAATGAATGACTTAATCCACCTGGACATCTGAATTAAGTGCTGTAGGGCCCACGGATTAGGTGGATTAACTGCTTTTCTCTTTTTAATGTTTGTCATTTGTTTTGGAACCTTTTTAATGTTGCCAGGTAAGGTAGAGGTTGTAGGATGAGTCTTTGCTGTCAGACCTTTAGGAGCTAAAGCTGTGTGATACTGATGCGTTTTCTGTTGAAACGGTAGTCTGGACTGGGTTTATTGTTGCATTACATACGTAAACCATGAACCATAACTCTTGCTTTAATTGAACAAGTAAAGGCTAATGTTCCTATAGCTCAGCTGGTAGAGTATTGCGATAACAGCGCAAAGGTTGTGGGTTTGATTCCCAGGGAACACACTTACTGACCAAATGTATAAATTGAATGTAACACTGTAAGTCGCTTTGGATAAAAGTGTCTGCCAAATGCATAAAAATGTAAATGTAATGTGACTACTTGTTGTGTCTGCAGTGCAGCCATGAGTCCTAATATATACATGTGGCTAAATGCATCACACAGGAACATGCTTTAATTTGACCTTTTTCACTTCTGTTTTACGTCACATTTGACCTTATTCTTCCCCGTCTCTCTCTTTCTATGTCTCTCTCTTTCTAGGGTATGAAAAGACGGAAGACGCTTCAGAGAAAACATCTCTAGCAGATCAGGAGGATTCCAGACTCATATTCATAAACCAGCCCCAGTTTACGAAGTTCTGCAGTAATCGAGTCAGGTGAGTTTACCTTTTTGGTCTCTCAATTGAATGCCGAGTAGCATCTCATGGCCACCATAAAGTGTTCCATTGTTCTGCATGTGTAGCTTTCTCCTTCATTGTCTCTCAATCTACCTCTACTGTTCTCTAAATTAAAGAAAAGCGTCCTTTAAATACATAAAAACGTTGATAAAGATGCAGCTTTATGTTTTGGGTTTACAGATCTGCTATACTTGTTTCCAAATCTAGTATTAGCCCATGTTTGTCAATAGGTTTGTTTAGTTGATTTGAATAGTTGAATCATTTTATATGAACTGCTGAAAATACATAGCAATTAGATGCACACAGAGGTGGATCTTGTCACAGGTAATGTGGGCATCGTCCATGGTCCAGGATTTGCTGGGGGATGAGGTAGTATGAAAGGAGAGCTTTTGAAGAGTAAATGTGAAAGAGGAAAAAGGACAGAAACATTGGTTTGTGGCAGTAGACAAATTGTTGCTAAGACTGTAGCAAAGTTTCAGCTTTCACAAGAGCTCAGTGTATTTGAGTACAATATGGCACAGCATGCAGAGAGAGAGAATACTGCAGTCTTAAGGAACTGCAATGCTTCACCGGATGCTTGTTGAATCACCCACAAACATTTTCACCTTTACAGTATCTGTACACTGTGAATTTGATATCAATATATATTATAGGCAAAATTACGTTTTCTCCATTTGTGAGCATTATATTAATCTTTACAGGTGGATCTAAGGGTGTAAATACAACAATCTAATTTAGATTATTTTGAGATGCACTGCCCACAGATACTTACACAAGCTGTTGATGTTTCTGGCAGTCTGCAGGGAGAGAGATTTTGTCCACAGGAGATCTCTATCATATCTACAGACCTTTAGTATCCAAAGCATCTATTTGATGGTTCCATCTAGTGAGCACATCAGCCACTGCAGTCAGTAAAAAAAAGAGGTTACTTACTATTACTCTCATACTATGATTATTGCTGCTCTCATCTGAGCTGTGTTTCTGTGCTTTTTAGAGTGCTTCTCTTTTTCTCTCGCTCTGTCTCTCATGCTGCGGATAAAATGTAGCTTTAAACGGTCTGCTTCTCTGTCAGTCCAGGTTAGCATCCTATGCCTGCAGTGTGAGTTGGCTGGGGTGTCCTGTTTGTTTTTAATGTGTATATATTTTACAACACAGGACTGCCACAAAAGGAAACAGGCTTTAGTCGTAGTAGCCTTAATGTGTCACAATGTGCTTATAATCAGTCTGTGTTCAGTTAGAAAGGTTGCATGCATGCTTTAAGGGTCAGAATATCAGTGTCATGTCAGTGTTTCCTAGTATTTGATTTGAAGCAAAAAAAGTAACCCATAAATATGCGTGCATAATACACAATGACATTTAACTTATATTAACAGATACTGATACTACACATCACAGCTAGGCTGCTACAAAGCATTGGGTAACTCACAGTCTTCTGAAGAAATAGCTGTGGTGATTGAGTTAGACTGACTGCTTTGAGAGCTGTATGCATGTAGTTCATTCTATGACTGATGGGAAATGTAGAGGAGAAATAGGAACTTGCAGGGGTGGACCTTCTCCATCAGAGCTGATCAGAGCTACCTGTAGTACTCCTGTAGTACAAACAAGAAACAGAAACCAGCCTACAGGGAAGAGGGACCTCATGGCATTTCACTACACACACACTTTACCCAAACAAACACAGCCTTCTGGAGTTTAGATTAAAAAAAAAAATGCAGTATTCAATTTTACACAATTTGCACACACCTACAACAAAGACCTAGTGAGCCTTACTCATGAAACACAATGAGAATAAATGTGTGTAAAACGTACGTAAAACCATAAACATTAACATAATCATTCTGCTCATGTTTTATAAATAATACCCATTGTGTACTACATTCACTCCATGTGAAAAACATGTCACCTTGTGTGTTCCATGTATCAGAAACAAAAATGTTTGTTCTTTATCCCACTTGTGCCTTAGGAAGACAAAATGAGCAAATATGTTGTTGCCTTGGCAAATCTGACCTTCTGTCCTTTAACATTATTTACAGCACGTGGGTAAACTAAGGTGGCATTTTGATGAACGGTTATGCTAGTGACCCCAGCGACTGCCTGATGAAACCGTGTCCTGAAGCTTTGTGTGTGTGCTGCATCATGTTTGTTTAAAAGCATAATGAAGCCAAGTAGCTCTAAGTATGCTGGATGTGTGGGCTGAGAAGCCAGTTGAGGTCTGGAAGCAGAATGATCTCATTTCTGAGGTCATGTAGAGGAAATGAGAAGAAAGACGTAGGTCAGCTCTCGGCACTGTGGTGGGAAGGCTGTCTGCTATCATGTTGTGTTGATCTTTAAAGTCGAAAATCATTGAGAAGATTAGAGGATACCCTTACAATGTATCACTATAACCATAATGTTCACCTACAAACAATTTTATTGCAAATACTGTAATATAACTGGTAACTGTATGTCAAAAAAAGGATTTTTAAGTCTTCTTTTACTGTTTAAGTAAGAGCCCATATTGATTATGATTTTACAGTAGAGACGGTAAAACTTAGCTTAACTTTAGCTTAGCTTTCATTTTATAACTAATATAAAACTAATATAATATATGACTACCACAATGCTCGGGTGTTCTTGGTGGTTGCCAGGGCCTTGTTACACTGTTTCTAAGGTGTTCTGAGTGAATGTTAACCTGTTGTTATGCGGGTGCTTGGGTGTTCTGGAAGGTAGCCAAGGCCTTGCTTTTTGTTGCTAAGGTGTCTAGAATGAATGTTAGCAGATTTCTGTGTGGATACTATAGTGTTCTGGAGTATCTGGAAGTCTTGCTCTTTGGTTGATAAGGTGTTCTGGGTGGATGATAGCTGGTTGCTATTTACTTGATACTGTAGGATGTTGCTAGCTACCACCCAGAATTGCCTTTGAACAATGTTGTAAAAAGCCTGACCCACACACACATTAAAGCAACAGTGTATGTGTTAGTCTGAGTGTGAACACAGATGGAGCTGGAGAGAACAGAGGGGAAAAAGATTGAAATTTTACTCGTCTGCTCTCACCATCCTCATGAGCTTAAGATGCCCAGCAACACAGCAGTGTTTCTTTTATCTGAAGAAACTGTCAGAGCCGCCTCTAGTTGGCTAGTTGTACCCACCCAATGCAGCTTCACTGATCACAGCTGAAAACCAGCCAAGAGACAGAGGAGAGAACGGGGAGTGACAGGCCCCTGACAGAACTTTCCATCTCAAACAGAGCTGCTAATTGCTGTGATACGGTGTGCAGTGTGCGGTGGTCTGATAAGGATCTCTGTGAAGACTGGATCAGTGGAGCTCAAAGACAATGAGAGGCTCATATCACTTTCCACGTTCAATGTTTCACAGCCTCTCTATGTGCTTTCTGATTCATCCGTATTAAACATTTTTTTAGTAGTAAACAATTTAATATAAACTATTACTAAATTTTGATGTAAAAGCCCAGTAATAAAAAAAACACATTAAATCTTTATTTCATTTAAGAATTCTCCTGTATGCGTCTTGTGAGACTACTGCATTTAGCAGTGACATACTAGGTGAATTGTAACTCTGGACAAAACAACATCAGAACAGAACATATGTTTTATTTATACTGTATGTTTCCTTGAAAATTAATCACAATCCAAATTGAGTCAAGTTGTTTCATTGCAGAATGAAAAAATATATGTAAATATATATATGATATGTTGGCGATTTTATTGTTCTTTCAGTATATGAGATTCGTGTACGTGTGTATCATGGGTGAAGATAATGGTCATTAAAATGAGTGTGTCTGGGTGGGCTGCAATATTGTTGAGTGGGAGGCTAAAGAGGCAGGTGTCAGAGTTCAGAGTGAAGCGTTTATCTCACTCTAAAGTGGCCTCTCTGTCTTTGCACTAATGTGAGCGTAAATCAAGATGGAGGTTTTGGCAAGATTGCACCATAGCTCACTCCAACTCAGAGCTCTTTACAACCCTTCCTTCCCTCCCTCTCTCTCTCTCACTCTCTCTCTCACTCTCTTTCAAACTTAACTATTCTTTATGGTCATTAACTTCCTTTGTCCATCATTCACTGTGTTTATGGCTGTGTTTCAGTGTGGTGGTCTGGGCTGGGTGGGGAAATATTATTCATGCTGGTCCTGGAGGTTATGTCTCCTGGCTAACATTAGTTTCACCATTTATGACAAAACAATGACTAAGTGAAGCTAAACACTGTAGTAACAAATAAAATATGACAGCCAAGTCTGAAGATAATAGTTCTGTTCCAGAACCTAGTGTGCTTTTTCTCTGTGTATCTTATGAGACAGCATCTTAACCATCATTGAATCTCCAAGTAATCTCTAAGTGATTTAGAACACTCCATGTGGACAGCAACTCTGCATGCCACACAAATAGTGACACTCTAATACACTGCTTCTGTAGGCACCTCACTGGTTTTCCTCTTCTAAAGCAGAGTTTCCATATGTTGTTAACCTTTTTGATTTCTCTCCTCTTTCTCTCATCCAGCACTGCCAAGTACAATGTGCTGACGTTCCTGCCTCGGTTCCTGTACTCTCAGTTCAGAAGAGCGGCCAACTCCTTCTTTCTGTTCATAGCACTGCTGCAGGTAAGACTCGAGTCTCTTTAACCCTTGAGGCGGGAGAACAGATGACAGGCTGGAGATATTAGCATTGTCAGCACTTACAGTCGCAGATAAACATCTGCTTGAGGATTCCCTGATCTTCTGTGCTCTTTAGGACTTTAACGTATTTCCTTTTCTGAAACACTATATAGAACCAAAGTTGGAAATCATAATTTTAATTAAAAAAAGATAACATCTGCTTCATGTTTTTGAACAGAACATGCCCTTTCAGTATTCTGGGTAAGATAAGCCAGAATATCTAATAAGATATGTTTTGTGATTGTGACATAAGAAAACCATTTTCCATTAGGCTCTTAGAACATTCTCTGAATCTGTCATATAGCCTTGACCTAGTGTATAGTTTGTACAATAGGTTATTGTAGGCAAAAATGCAAATACACATTGCTTTGAAGCTACAGTATAGCAGATTTTGTTGCATTAGCATCTGTGTAATTACCAGAAGGTGCAGTCACTGAGGACTCTAGAGTGCTGTAAACGTGTGTTCTTTTAGAGACATAACAAAACCACGACTTGGTAAACCAAGTGTGAGCCTGCGGGTGCTCTGCACATTAAATTAGTACCTCTGTTATGAGCTAGCTGAATCAATTTCCCTTCAAGGAAGAGAAACTGAGAAAGAAGAATGAAGCAGAGGGAGTCAGGTGGCTTTGAAGTGCAGGTTCTGTGCGTCTTCATTACGCTGCTGTCAATGCAATGACCTTGAATGTACAGGCTCGCTATTGAGGCTGGTGAACGAGGAGAAACAGGAGGGGCAGGTTTACCATGGCAGCAGGAGGTTCAGGGCAGCCATCTGATCTTTATACATGCTGTTTCATCAAAACCGCTTCCTTCATCACACTTACAAAGTGCTTTCTGATGTGTGGCCATAATCAGAAGTGCACAACGAGATGCCAGTTTCATTGTTTATCAGCTGGGTAAATCTCACGAAGCCTGTCAAGAAAAGTTGGGGTCATATTTTACCAAAATAGTTATGTTTTCCATAAAGAAAATACATTTCTATAAAGTATGCGTTTAGGATTAAAATGTTTCACAATATTTTTAGGACAGTAAAGCATATTATTACCATTATGCACCCTTTTGTTTTACCTATGCCATTGCTATTATTTTATTTTTGTTTCCTTTTTTTAATACAGTAATCTTTTACTTAATATTAGTATTCAATGTTTTGTTGCTTTAAAATCAGCTTAAAGGCAGTATAACAATTTCTACCATGATGTTCAAATGTCATTTAAATATATCTATATCTTTTTTTTATTTTGGTTACTTAATTAAACTGGACTATTTTTTTTGTTTTCTTTATTTTGATTTTGGAGTGAATGTGACTAGCACATTTCCTTAAGGGTTTTCACCAGGTTTGACCAACCACTGATGTCGCGTATACTCTCCTGTTTAAGTGATACATAACACGGAGAAAGTGTTGGCATCAGGTTAAAAAGAAACCGTGTTGTGTTTCCTATTCTATGTCTCTGCATTGCTGGCCTTTCTCTGAACCTGTCAGAGCACTCACACGCTATCTGATCGGGACACGTCCCAATCCCGATCAGGTTCTAAAAAATAACGTAAGCTACTGTATGTGAGTTGTGCACAAATCATGAGATAAATTTTAGATTGCTTGATCAAGTTCTGGTAACGTGAATTATACAGGTGAATATACAGGTGAGTTGATGTAGTTATACAGGATATATAAGGTTGCATATTTTATCAGTACTATGATTCCTAGGAAAGTTTACCAAACTCTTTAGTGATTCTTTTGAAGTTCTACACCTGAACAATTTGTGCAATTTTGTGTGTATGTCATGTGACCATGTTTGTGTTATTTTTGTCTTTGTCCCACAGCAAATCCCTGATGTGTCTCCGACAGGACGCTGGACGACGCTGGTGCCCTTACTCTTCATTCTGGTGGTGGCAGCAGTGAAGGAGGTTATAGAGGACCTGGTGAGGATGTTTGAAGCATTTATTGTTGCAATGGCGTAATACATACATACATACTGTACATCAGATTTTCACTGTAATTTAGAACATATGTTGTTTAGGTGTTTGCTGTATGTTCTACTGCATTACACATGTAACGGAGACATTAATGTCTGAACCTGAGTCCTGTGCTGGATCAATGTCAAATTGACTGGCAAAAAATCGATTGTGTACCAGGCATATATAATGACTGAGATCAATTTAAAGAGCATGAGCTGCTTTAATGCTATGCAAATGTATCCATTCTCAATGTAATGCAGAATTTTATCTATGTTAATGTTGACCACAGGCCTGGGTATTGTACCATATCTGGAAGCTTTTTAGATTTTTCCCATCATCTAGTGGTCTTTATTACGTTTATTAAGGTCTTAATTATTTCTTAATTTCTTATGATATCCTAGAAAAATTAAGTAGGAATACAAACAGTGTTTGTCCTCAATACATCTTCCTTTTTTAATAAATAATTTATCTTAATTATATAGCATTGATGCATGTGGGATGAGTTTTAATGAGTGTGTAATGAGAGAGAATAGTTGTGCTTGCTGTAGCTTTTTTCTCTCCTGCCCTTCACAGCTGTTATATTATCTGAGTCAGTTTTTAGACTCTGCTCAGGTTTACCTCTTTTACTCTTGCTGATAATTCAGTCTCACTCTCTGGAGATCACATACACCCATATGCATCTCACTTGCATTACCTTTCCAGTCAATAAGCTTTACTGGTCTGAAGAAAAATAACTTTTAGCTCATTTGGCTTGTAAATGAGACCTTTTCACACAGAAATTTACATAGAGGAGTGAGTGCAGAGACAAAACCACCAGCCCAAGTGCATCCACGGTAGTGCTGTGAGCCTGAAATCAGAGCCTGCTCTCCTGGTTCCCTCTGGACAGCCATCCGATTACATTGAGCTGGATGATGTGGTCATATCGCAGAGCACAGCAGTTTATAGGGGTCTGTGATGTGCAGTGTCGGCCTGAGAGGTCAAGGCTTGCTTTGGAAGTAAAGGTCATTCGTAAACTCACCAGTTTACTGTCTTGATCCACTTATTTGTGGATGTTGATAGTCACATGATCTTTGTTTTTCTTTCCTTTTAAAAAAATGATTTTAAAATCAGTTCATAAGGCCAGAAAAAAGTTTGCTATAGTATTTTGCTATAGTAACTATGAGTGCTAGTTTCTCTTGGATTTTCATGGCTTGTTTTTTGTATTTAAGAGACGAATTCAACCAAAATGAAAATTCCGTCAATGGTTATTAGGACATTCTAAAACATCAAAATTATCACAGTGTTTCAGCCCTGTTTTAGAACCCAAATGAAAATAATGTTCATACTGCTCAGTAGAATGAAAGCAGACAGTGATCAGGGCCTGTTAACATTCAAGTCAAGTCCCATTCACACTTGTCCATATTCAGACCAAAAACATTTACCATTCATGCGAACCATGTAGGGCATGAGAATCAGCAATGGCCTTAATATTTCCTTTCTAGGTTACAGTACTACAATATTGGAATTCTTTTTGTATACGCAGTTTAGTATCTTTCTCACTGTGTCCTTCGATACAAGTTTCAAATGAACTATAAGAAACCGGCATAATTCATAACCTGTCATAATCCACACATCAAAGACTGTTTAACAAAGAGGTGACACATCAGTTCTCTCCAGACTGTGACCTGCTTACCCCACTGTACTCTGCTAATCTCCAAAACCCAAAAGCTGTTTCCCTTTTCTTTTGAGGGCTTTTTTACTGTTAAATATTCAGTTTCCCCCTTTTTCACTGCAAACAATCAGTCAGTCACCCTGCCCTCAGGGTTTTAAGATTAGATGCATAATCAAATCATCAGCTCACCTCAACATAAAGAGTGCAGATCAGACTCTCAGTAGAGGGAGGGAATAAGTGAGGGATAGGAAATGAAAGTGAGAAAGAAATGAGATACCAGCACTGCAGAATCAATGTGGATAATGAACGGATTGGAGACTAGTATTACTTTTTCTTTCTCTTTCAGAATGAGAGGAGAGATCATGTTACATGGGTCACTCAGTAGGCTCTACAGTACTATGAAGGAGGGTGGAGCATTTGTCATATTTATTATAGTTTTAAGCAGGAAAACTGAGAGATGAGCGACATGGGAGCAGGAGGAAAGGAAAGGAAAGGAAAGGAAAGGAAAGGAAAGGAAAGGAAAGGAGAGAGAGAAAAATGGATGATTAGTAATGATTAGAAGATCTTTAAATCCTAAGAACATAATCCTGTTGAGACCACAAATGAAGTTCTAAATGTAGGTTTGGGAGGAGCTCTGGTCATACAGTTCTGTCAATCATTTTCTCCCTTCAATAAAATTATTTTATTTTAAACAATTCAGTAGTCTAGGGGTTTAGCTCAGAGCTCTACTGAGTCTCAGGACCGAGCTCCTTCTCATAAGACAGCAAACCTGATTCATGTACTATTACTATCTTTGTTAAGGCCACATTCACGTACTGATGTTATTTTTGTTGAGACAGGAGGAACAGGTGGACTAGTGAGCTGATATTTAAAGAGATAGTTCACCCTAAATTAAATTCTGTCATCATTAACTCGCCCTCATGTAACTCGAGCCTATGGTGCTTTCAGTTGTCTTGTGATTCGTATGTTTTCTGTTGAAAGTCTTCAGTGCCTGATGGCATTTAAACCAATTATCTCTGGGCAAACAGAGGTGACACGGAACATAAACATTTTTACAGCTATAGCCAGGAGGAGGAGGATCTAATCAGAGGGTGCTGGAAGCAGGAGCACAGATGTATATGTAGTGTTCTTGTAGATCATAGGTGTTAATTTCTGTTTTTTGTGCTGTCTTAATCCTTATCTGTTTGCTTTTTTCTCAGAAACGTCACAAAGCTGATAATGTCGTCAACAAGAAAGAGACACAAGGTAAGACTTTTGTTTACATGGTCTTATGTAACATCTTCAGGCTATACCTCTTTGTGGGTATGTGCCAGAAAGCTTTTCATGATATTGATGTAGATAGCCTAAATATTCAGTAGGGTATTAACTGGACAGAGTCATTTTTTTCCCACCTGCATGGATTTCACCCACTTTCAGGTTCTGACTGCAGGCACAGATAAAAATAAAAAATTGTTTCATTTAATTATAAATCATTTAGGATTCATACAGGAACACTGTAAACCCAGAAAGCATTATAGTTCATGATATTGACATAAACAATTTCAATCTCAGTGTCAGTTTTTTGGGGGTGGGTTTTAACTGGGTGGAGTCATGTTTACCCACCTACCTTGATTTAAATTTCTGACTGAATGCTCAGATTTTATGGTGGTCATAAAATCATTCTTTAATCTTTATCGCTGTCTTTTTCTCTTTTAGTGTTGAGGAACGGCGCTTGGGAGATCGTACATTGGGAGAAGGTACTACAGCAGATGGTTTCTCTCACACTGACTGCCTCACAGTCAGTAATGGCTTACAGCATAGGAAAAAACTGACATTCTTAGAAACAGTGAGAGATGAGTGCACACAAGGATGCTGTCTGGTGTAAACCAGAGCAGGTTTGATCTTGTAAAGCAGACGCAGTGCGTTGGTGTTTTTCTGAAGAAAGGACTTCCTCCCTTTTGTTGTTCTCTTGCTGTTTCGACACACTCTTCATCAGGTCCAGATGAAGAAAAAGAATCTAACCAGGCCACCGTTTACATGCGGTCGCCATAGAGATGCTGATGCATCCAGACAAGGAGCAGCTTTCCAATGTGTTAATAGAAAGTAGAGTTAATTACCATGACAGAAACACACAGTCAGTGATTAGAGGATGAAAGAAAAAGGAAATGGCTGAAGATATAATTACCTGATGACTGGGCACTCATTATTATTTGCTACATTAGCCCACATCTGGGAGAGTGTGGTAACCTGTGCCATGATGGCCTCATACAGGCACAGAACAGGATGTGATGTCATTGACTGTGATGAGTCATTATTAAATGATTCCTTTAGAATCGTATTTTTTTTTAAAGCTGCCATTTTTTAAGAGCTAGAATGGAAAATGATGGGGATTCAGTTTCAGTCCTTATTAAATATAATAACATTTTTATTGTCATTTTTTCAATGTTGAAGCTGTGATATAAGAATTTCTGGAGAGCGGGTGGTCTTATAGCTGATATTATATTAAGACACACTGTAAAGCACTTTAATGCATTTAATGCACTTTAATGCACTTTAAATGCAAAAAATGCATTTTAATAGTATTAAACTGTACATGTAGTGTTTGTATATCACAGAGAACGTCAAGCATAAAATTTTTATCATTTCACTTCTAGTTTCAAACTTGGGTTGTGTACAGACCCAAATATCTGGATTAATACAAATTTGAAATGCATTAAATATTAATATTTTACTGATATCACTTCTAGGCTCAAATCATTTTTCTGGTTTTGCAAGTGGCTGTTCTTATATAGTTGCTAATTAGGTATAAAGTCTTTATAGCTTCAAACTAGTTTATGTTTTACAGGTTGTGGTTGGAGACATAGTTAAAGTAAATGGCAAAGATTTCGTACCAGCTGATGCTATACTGCTCTCGTCCAGGTAGACGAGTCCACAACATCTACAGGGTCCCTGTCTGTTCTTATGCCCCTCTCTCACATTCAGCACCTAAAGGAAGTGATGATTCACAGGCTAATAATAAACGAAATGAGACAATGAAATGGCCATAAATCAATTTAGTGAAATGCAGCGATAGTCTCAATAGAAATTATGCTTGAATTTAGTAATATACACTACATGGACAAAAATGTGTGAAGACCCCTTTCTAATTGATGTGTCCAGGACCAACACCACAAGCACATGTGGGTTTTATGTTCGTCCACATACTTTTGACCATTATGTGCAAAAATACAGGGCTAGAAATGCCCTGTAAGAAAAGACTGAATTGCCGCTTCCTTTTGTGGATGTTTGCTCTTGGATTAATACTGATGAGATAAATCTGTATTCAATGCTCTTCGCTGTCAAAATCCATTTGCCAGGCATGCCTCAATTTGTTCCAAAGTTTTTAGAGTCTTTCAGTTTGTCCCAACAGTAACTACATTAGCCCACATCTGGGAGAGTGCAGTAACCTGTGCCATGATGACCTCATACAGGCACAGAACAGGATGTGATGTCATTGACTGTCATTATTATAGTCTTTCAGTGTGTCCCAACAATAACTACAGTAACTTTCTGTTTCATACAGTTTCTCCCACTTAACTAATAATTTATCCTGGCTCATATAGATTTTGAACAGTGGATGAGGGGTTTGGCATTGTGTTTTTTCCCAAGTAAAAATTGTAATGTGTGTGTTTGTGTCTCTCTTCCCCGTTTTGGTCTGTGTGTTTCTCCTGTTCTGTCTATATCATCTCCTTCCTTTCCTTACTTTTCCTCCTCTCATCTCCACCTGTCACCCTTCCCTCTCACCTCATGTGATGAACAACCTTCTCCTGACTTCACTCAACTTATTCCCCTTGTGCCGGGGCTGCTGGGTAAATTAAGGTGTCGGTAGGGGAGGTAGTTCGAGCAGCCAATGGAGATCACCTCCCGGCCGACCTCATCATTCTGTCCTCCAGGTCAGGAACACCTGCGGTTTGCATGTGGCTTGGGTGGGAAGGGGGCAGGGGGAGCACAAGTGGAAAAAAATTATTATTACTTTATTATTATTGTTACTTTATTATTTTCCTCTATTTTTATTATGTTTTTGGCCTGGCGCTTCTTGTTTTGGTTAGCTATTGAAATCATAGCTGGTTGATCTAATTGATTTTTCTAGCTGATATATAGCTAAAATATATATCAGTTTTTTTATTTTTTGATAATACATAGATTAATATTACCATTCACATAGGTATTTGCTGTAGAACTTGCTATTAAGAAACCCTCAATTCAACCAAACAGCCATTGTAACCAAAGTAACACAAGAACAAATCATACTTCATATTTCTTTATATACACCAGTATACTTTATCAGTTCATTAAAATGTTATTTGAGTAAAGCACCAACAAAATAATAACAAATTAATTAATTTTAATTATTCAATATATTGCCCAACTTTTAGTTAATCTCAATTTAATAAATGCAGACAACTCCCATACATCGTTAGACTGTCAATAAAACACAAGATTCTTGAATTCAAGCTCTAAAAATGGGTTGACTGGACAAGATTTTCTCAAAAAACGACTGCCCAGCTGAAAATAAACATGAGGCACTTTCTGCAACTCGGCTTTGTTCTGAGATTCTTCATTGTGTGCACAGAAAAACAAAACGTTTCTCCATTGCTTCTGGAGAAAAGGCCCATTGAGTAGTGTAAATGTCACAGCTGTTGGCTCAGTGCATGGCTTCAGCTAGAGCTCAACTATGATGTGACTCCCTGCATGCTGTCATATCACCAAATAATACACAGTATTGTGATAAACCATTGTAGTAGCTTGCATTGCTCTCAGAATATCTGAGATGTTTTGTTAGGTTATTACTCATAGTTACGCATATTTTTTTGGTGGGGCTCCTTTTGATGTGGTTGTTACCCTTTTTAAGTATGAACAATCCCATAAGGCTTTGTGTCAACTAAAATTGTGAGCCATTAAATGGTCTCAAAGCAATGCATAGTTTGTCCCACTGAGTATAAGACACATCTTTTCTGTTTGGGCTGAAAATTTTCATGGCAGGAGAGCTGTGTAACAGCTTTGGCCCCGTGTGCTTCTGCTTTTCTCAGTATTAATGCTGAATGTTCATTTGTCTGTTGTGCTTCATCTTTCCTTTGTTGCATGTTGGGTGGGTGTCACTAACAGTTACAACAGCAGAATGCTTGGCCATAAACAAAGATGTCATTGCAGTGCATTGAGTGAATGTTGTTTTTTTATTGGCTCAGTGTTAAATGATGGAGCTACAAAGTTCCATTAGAGCTAAAATGCTTGATGCTGCTTCAGAAAAATACGCTGAGCAGTGGGTTGCCCTGATTGTAATAAATTACAGCAGATTTTTAAAAGCTAAAGCAAAACAAGGCATCTTTGGTTTTGTGGCTTTCATTTGGCTGTGTTGTTTCATGTCTTATCAATCAAATTTGTTTGTATGTTGCGTTAAATCTTGTTTATAATAAATAAATGTTTTTAATGAAACTATGTTTATATATTTAAACTATAGTTTAGATGTTACTTTACCTGAACATGAAATTGACCCCATTTACTTTCCTAATTGTTTATACTTGTAGCTTTGCCAACCTTGTATTTGCTATTCTGCCAAATTGTCTAAAATTTGCTAAATTTATTAATTACATTTAATAAGAAGTTTAGACAGTTCAATAAACAATGTAACACTTTGCTGGAGGCTAAATTTAGTTAGACTAAATTCAAATGTAGTTATTCTCATAATGATGCCATTTATCATAGTGAACCTCAAGGAATGTGCTACATAGAAACTTCAAACCTGGACGGAGAGACCAATCTCAAGATCAGACAGGTGAGGTTTTACATGCATCATTTTAAATCATCACCCATTTTGTTGGACGGTTTTGAAACCCAGCAATTCAGCTGACAGTTTATTGGTGTGAATTTTATTATCCTACTGTTTTTGTTTAAATACAGTGTTATTTGTATTCAGGGTCTGCACATTACCTCAGACATTAAGGACATTGACAGTCTGATGCGTCTGTCTGGACGAATGGAATGTGAGAGTCCCAACAGACACCTGTATGAGTTTGTGGGAAATATTCGCCTGGATGGACACAGGTGAGAGAGAGTGGAAGAGAGACTGATGAAGCAGGTTTAATGGTGTTTTTATGTTTAGAGAGAAGCAAAGGTGAAATCATTTTTTTTCTGTGCCATTTTAATATATTAAGACAACTGTAATCTGTAATCTTGTTTCATGTTTAGCACTATACCACTGGGTCCAGATCAGATCTTGTTGAGAGGAGCTCAGCTCAGGAACACACAGTGGGTTCATGGTATTGTGGTCTATACAGGCCATGATACCAAACTCATGCAGGTGAGCTGTCAGTCGAATCTGAACTCCACCCTCAAGGCTAACTTACATTCAGTCTTGCATGGTGAAATTTTGCAGGCAAAATACAGCCCTCAGTGGTGAACCTCTGGTGACAAACTGGCCTACATGAATTTTGCATGGGGGTTGAAGCTAGGTGAACTTTGACACAAGCTAATTCATGCTTGCTACACATCAAAGCTTTCTTTGCCTGCAGTAGTTTGCTGTGCAGTGGTGAATGTGACTTTAATCTGAGAACCAACAACGTTAGATCCACCTGTTTCCTGCAGAACTCAACACGCCCACCTCTGAAACTGTCCAATGTGGAACGCATCACAAACTTTCAGATTCTCGTGCTGTTCGGCTGCCTGTTGGCCATCTCATTGGTGTGCTCCATCGGCCAGACCATCTGGAAATACCAGTACGGCAATGACGCCTGGTACATGGACCTCAACTGTAAGAACCAGACCCCTCTTCTTTCTGTCATGCTAGACCGCTTGCGCGTCTATGTGTGCTTATTCATTTTTTTAATCACCTTTGTTAACATCAGTAATCTTTGTCTTCCCTCTATGTAAACAAATATGCATTGCATATGTGAATATTTGTCAATGAAAAGGGAAAGGAAAGCCTTTCGCTTTTAGTTCTAATACACATAGACACATGAATGTATAAATGGTTGAATATCATGAACGCTGCTGTACTTTTTGGTTTCGTTCTTTTGTTATCAGCTTCCTTTCTAACATTCTGTTTGGTTTGTGTTTTTTGTTTCTATGTTGTTGTCATTTTCTTAACAGCTCCAGGTAACAACCATTTAAAACCCTTGATCATCTGTGAATGACCCCTCCTTACTAACCCCTAACTGAAGCTCAGCTTTTGCTAAGCTACCAAAGCTACTTATAAGGTTTCCTTGCTTTGAGAGGGTAATTGCAGAGGACCACACACACAACCCAATGATAGTTTTTTTTCCCCCTTTCAGCTATACACTGTGTAGAGCCCATTAATGCCTGATGTCAAAATGTACCTACCCCTTCCTGTGTTTGGGTGACACGTTAAACACTTCACAAGCTCCAGCTTCGGCCATGCTAGTGCCCTTTTCCTAGTGTCTCACAAATGAGGTACGACAGTAAGCCTCAAATGCATGACCAGATGCAGAATGCCTGCACTCCTGGATAGGAGGGGTGAGTTACCCAGAAGGCCCTTTCGGAGCAGGAATTTGATGTTCTCATCTTAACAGAAACAGAAGAGCCTGGAGGTCAGACTGTGACATTTTCTAAATTCCCCCTCCTTTCTAAAGTCCTTCTACCTCGTTCTGCTGTGTTTGTTTTACCGGTGCTGACAGATGGGGCAGAAAAGCCTCTGCTCTAGAGGAGATGAGTAAATCCATGCTAATAGGCTTAATGTTTAGTTTGATAAGATAAGATATTAGAAACTACAAAATTGCCATTCAATTTTTAATGAACAGTCATGAAACATTTCATATGCCTGGAGCATTGCAGTCAATTGCAATGCAAAAATAAACTCTCTGAGCTAATTTAATTCGCCATCATAGTACGAAAAGTGAGAATCTATAAGATTTGTGCCAGGAGCTGCTTGCAAATTGATTAACGTGTCACCACTACCATTACTCTTGATTTCAATAGGAGGGGCTTTTTAGTCCAAATCGATCCCAGCTTGTTTTATGGCCTTATGGTTCCCTTCTTGGTAAAGATTATGGGTTCTTGGTAAGATGTCTTGGTTGTCTTCATATAAAGTCACAGAGATACAGAGCAGTCATTGGTTCTAGGATCAATGTGCAACTATTCACATTCATTCAGCTGATTGGAAAGGAAATACAGTACCGTTGATGATGGGCTCCATGTAAGGGAACAGTGAGGTCATAAAGCAGGTATCCATCATGAAATTGAATATGTTTTGTAAAGGTGGGAGACTCAGTCTGCTACACTTTCATTCTCCCTCTAAGTGAAACCATAATGGGAGGGGTGCCATTGTATTGTCATTTACATGGAATTGCTGGTCATGTTTACTTATAAAACACTTCCTGTTTTCCTATGGCACAGTCGAATCCTGCTGGTTTTGTGCCATTTTATAACTTATAACTTAGAATTATAACACTGCAGTGTTTGTAGTCATAAACTCTGGCAAAGCTCATGTCTATAGTAGCCTAGACCCACAGATTAAAAAAGGACATTATTCCTTTTGTGTTACATAGGTTTGAAGGGGGAGTAAATAAAGACAACAAAAACACATTGTGGGAAGACTGTTTCTTTAAAGCTCCCATATTGAATTCACACACATGCAGAAAACCTGCCGTACACAGAGAGCAACAGATAAACGCTTTCTCTAATTAGTCTGAGCATACTACACATCAAGCAGATGACTAATTATTCATCATGAAAAACTCATTTGACTTTGAACCCCTGTGATTTTATTTATTTTTTAACTCTGGCTTGTGTCCCCGAGCGTATCTGACACACGTGGCTTTATGCAGATGGGTCTCTGGAAGACCTGAGCCGCAGTCATTTTTTATACATTCACAACACCTGCAACAACAGTCACCCATGTTGAACTCCTGACCTTGAAATAACAGGTTGCAGGTTTTGTGTGGTATAAATGCTTACGGGTGTCTTGAGAAGTGCTGACCCTGCAATGTGCTCCTTAGTACAGTTCCTCGCTGCCATGATGTCATTGAACCACTAGTAACCTGTACAGTAGTAGGTTGGTGTGGGTGGATAGGTAGGTAGATCTTTAAAAGAGCACTGCATGAAACTGTATTCCATTGCGCTCTAACTGTTTGTTAATCCAAGAATGCTTCTTATATAAATGCCTGTTGATTTTGAAAATGTAATTTTCTATGTATGTTTCAGACGTTTAGCAGTTAAATCTTAATACATTGCTACCAAGTACATCCAAATGACAAATGTCACCTCTCTATATGGCTCCATATGATAGGAATGTGCTCTGGACTGAATCTCCCTCCTTTACATTGAAACATCCAGACTGATTGTCTTCCCTCCCACCACTAGCCAAATCCTCTTCCTCTCTCCATAAGTCAATAGCGGTTGTGTCTCTTTGACTGCCCAGACTCCTTAGTTCTGTGTTTTGATATGAGAAAACACTCCCTCTCCTAACCGCTCAGAAAGAGCATTATTGCATTCCACGGAACCCGCAGGTAAAGCTTTTTATTTATGCTTAAAGTCAACATGAGCCCAAAAACAACCCTATTTACTTTATTCATACACATCCCTTGTCTTTTGATTAATTCACTGGTGCATGTTATTTCAAAGGGAAAAAAAAATTGTGTTTCATCTAAAAGTAATAATTTATAATTATATATTTTACAGTAATAATTGCTTTGCTTCGGAACAGATTTTCTTTGGCTATATATAAGGCACATATGGTAGGCGGTGTGCTAATGGGTAATGTTAATTTTTAAATAGCTATTTACAGTAGGCATTGTTTTAGGCTACTGTAAAGAATGTAATCCTGCCAGTAGTAATTTGAGTAATTTAATGCTGTTCAACAGTAATGTGATAATGTGGTGTCTTATAAACACATAACATATAATCAGCTGGTTTTTTAGGTGCCTTCAGGGCTGGTACCATTCTGCTATAAAAAACACTTTTCACAGTCCTGTAAATGCCTGTGTGCAGTGTTTTTATTCAATATCACCAATCATTTGGACATGTCACGCGATAAAAATAAATGAGTTGCAAAATACATTTCATGTTGACTTTAACTCTATGTGTGTACTGTGCTCTTGTGTTTGTGGTCTTGTTTTTACTGATTATTACACTTTTTTCTCTGTGTGCTTTTTTCTGTATAATTTGGTGTTTTAAACTGGAAATCATGATCATCCACCCCAGTGCATTGTGGGAAAATGTGTTGCTTGGAATCTTGCACGTTGCCAAGGCTGCCGTTTTGATGTCAAAGACTCATTTTCAAAGACTAATTGAAGGAGGTCCTAATTAGAAGATCCTACATAAATTCAAAAGTTGGGTATAAAAGTGTTTGCACAACGCTCACACAGCACTAGTGGAGCATTGTGGAAACGATGCATATTAGATGTGATGAGCTTGTGGCGTTATTGTCCTTCCATTAACCCCAACCTCATATTACCCTATCACATCATGCTTTTCACAGCTCAGAAAGACTGTGTCACCTTACAGCTCCTCCTCTTCCTCCCCCTGCTCCTCTGTTTCCAGATGGTGGAGCAGCTAACTTCGGCCTGAATTTCCTCACCTTCATTATCCTCTTCAACAACCTGATTCCCATCAGTCTTTTGGTGACTCTGGAGGTCATAAAATTCATCCAGGCTTTCTTCATCAACTGGGTGAGTGTGAACCTGAGTCTCAGGAACTGTCTGCCATGATAAATCTTTTGTCTTCGAAATGCAGGCTGCCTAAACCTCCAGGGCCACTTCTGGAAAACTTCACAGCCAGAATGAAAGTGGAGCTTTATCAAAATAGCCCATTTGAAGATGATAAAATTGGATTTGGGGCATAGATCTTAGAGCACACTTTTAGATGCAGTGATATTTTTAGAATTCCCAGGAATAGATTTGTGGAGTTTTAATTCCTCTTGCTTTGATCAACTGTGTATGAAAGAAGTTTTTAAAATGATTTGCAGTCATTTTGTGGAGACCAAGTAGCAAAGTACAGTTACATGACAAAACAGTTGTGGTTTACTGATGTTGCCTGGTGAATTCCTGTATTTTAGGACACTGACATGATGTATGAAGCCACCAACACACCAGCTATGGCCCGTACCTCAAACCTTAATGAAGAGCTGGGACAGGTACTCCCATTTCTTGGCTTTAGCAATGAACAGATCTGTATTCATGAACAGAATATGAATCTGAAAATATAATCAAAGTATACTGTAAGCCATGAAATTGAACACACAAAATTTCAAAATTACAAAAATCAAAATATCAAAATCAAAAGGTTGTTTTCACACTTAATTTGATTGCTTGGTCTCAGAGTTGCATTACTTCTCTTTGCTCCCCCATTGGTTCACATTGTATTATTTGATTTTGTACCACAGTATTTTTCCATCTTCGATGTAAGGACTACTTAATGTCTCAAAAATGCCATTTTCACTGTTTTGTTTTCATCCTTTTTGTTTTCTCTAATACAACTTAACACCCATGCTCAAATGAAAATGAAGTCTAGACCAAAAGCTATGATGTGTAAGCGCATTAATCATAATCACTACTGTATATTGCACTCTCATTCCTAATACCAGGTGAAGTACATCTTTTCAGACAAGACGGGCACCCTGACCTGCAACGTCATGCAATTTAAGAAGTGCACGATTGCGGGCGTGGCCTATGGGTAAGGCTGTACACATTATCACACACACCATGTATTGCTTTGGTAATCAGCTGAGTGCACATCTGGCTCTAGCTATCTCATCCTTGACTCTCTCGTTAGCAGTTGCCTTGCCGCTTCCCTGCACAGCTAGAGTGAGTCTATAAATAAAAGAGATGGGGACTTTCACACAGAGACATCCTTTATTCATGCCTTTACACGTACACAGTTTTGCATTAGACAACTGTTGTATTTGTAAACATACAGGTCTAAAAAAGGGAATATTTTTTGGCTGATTTTTATTGTGTTGCAGTGTGTGTGTGTGTGTGTGTGTGTGTGTGTGTGTGTGTGTGTGTGTGTGTGTGTGTGTGTGTGTGTGTGTGTGTGTGTGTGTGTGTGTGTGTGTGTGTGTGTGTCATTAGCATTCTCAGCATGTGGTAGATGAGAGTGGCAATAGTATGCTTCTGTATCTGCACTTTTCTTTCTCGCCGGATAGTCTTTACAATGGCTGTGTAAAGTGAGCAAGCACTTTACAAAAGACAAGGCATATTACCTGCGAGGTTATGCAGCGGTCACAGTTCTGAGCTTATTGGACATATAGTTGCAAGTAGGATTCCAGATTGTATCACGGGCATGCCAACATCACAAAATGCAACCAAATGTTCACATTCATGTGTAATACAAACCATTAGGAGAATAAAATAATAACAGGGTCAAAGCTGGATCTACAGAATCAGGGCACCAGCATTAGCCATGACAGAGCGGCAATAATCCAATTAAGGCCATTAAAACTCTGATGAGAGGACCCGGTTTCCAGAGGCATTTCCTCTGTGATGCTTAAAGGGAGTTGCTAACTGAAAATTAAAGCAGTAGACATGTGAACGGAAGAAAATATCAGTGCTTATAAGACAGCAGAAGAATAATGCTAAAGATTTTTGCAAGCTTGGTTTTTAGGGCATAAATGAAGTACTGCACTTTAAACTTTGTGGTTGTCATGACGTTGTGCAGTCTTCATTAGAAAGGTGTACATCAACTTGGTCTCGTTTGATGCTGCATTCCCTTCAACTGCCCTTGTGCAAACTCAAATGATGCAACAAAGCATAGGTTTTTAACTTTTGTTAGAATGAAAAAAGCAACATGCTATTAGTGTAGTGTGTTGGAGTTCTGTTAATGTTGAGAGAGTATAGAGTTTGTTTATAGAGGTTTATAGAATATGCCCAGTTCTCTAATAAGCAATATGAATTGTCAGAATTTGTTTTGGGACCTTAAAGGTATAGTTCATCCAAAATTGAAAACTGTCTTCATTTACTTACCGTCATCTCCGTCCAAATTTTCAAGCTCCTTATTTTTTTCCATAGAATAAAAATTAATAGCGGTAATGTGATTGCAGGACTGAGGCTTTCAGTCACTAACATCTCCTGTTTTCCACAGAGGAAAAAAGTTTCTAACAACAACAAGGCAAATAACTGATGACATAATTTTCCTTTTTGATTGAACTATCCCTTTAAGAGAAGTTTGATATCCACAAGAGGCTGCCCAACCCCCCCGTCTCTCTTTCCCCTCCACTTGTGTTACCATGCACGGCTAATTAAGTAGAACAGTAATTAATGAAGAAAATCCCTTTGGGTGAAGATGTTAATTAATTTGATGAGATGTGGCTTGGGTTCTCACAGAGACATGATGGCAAGTATGAGAGCTTTTTATATTCATTCTTTAGCCCTCAGGACTAGAAAATTGGCCATACCTGGTACATTATGAATTTGTGTTGTGGGTTCTTGGTCTGGAACGTTTTGGTAGATTTGTTGCTGTGAAACCAGGCAGTCTTTCAGATTGTAATTTGCAGTGTCCCTCTTGCCAAATGTTCATCTGTTTCTCAGCTTATTTATGGGCAGGCATCAGGACCTATGCTGGCCCTAATTTGATTTCAGCTTGTTAAAAACACGTTAAAGTGTGTGTGGCCTTGATCTAGCTTGGCACATTACCCAATAACATCATCTCAAGTGTATAATGCCAGTGATTGATGGAGAGACTAATGGCATAGTCTAGTTACATTAAAAAACCCTTATTGGACCAAGAAGTCTTGATTTTAGGATTAGGTCTTGTTCTGGGTGTAGTCTATGTTACTAGGGGCTCTGACGTGTGGAAGGTCTGCTCTAAATCTAAACTTCTGGATCAAAATCAGATCTGGCCTTGGTTTCTATCTTATGGCGTCTGGTATTGGTTTGCTTCTTGCTCTTTAGGTTGCCTGGTCTAGACTACAACTGGTTTAAATCTTACCATCCAAGATTTACCCACAAGGCAGCATCACCTTTTTTGATATTTTTGACAGTTTTTAAGTTATTTAACTTGGGGTAATGTGGCACTGTATTG
Organism: Chromobotia macracanthus; assembly: GCA_036877525.1. Taxonomy (NCBI): domain Eukaryota; kingdom Metazoa; phylum Chordata; class Actinopteri; order Cypriniformes; family Botiidae; genus Chromobotia; species Chromobotia macracanthus. The sequence continues at coordinate 7,919,331 of JAZGTH010000020.1, read as the reverse complement.
ATCAATTCATATAATCTTTCAATTTCAAACCACTTTCGTTACCAGCTGCCCATAGGGTCTAATATAACTGGCATTTGTGGCTTTTTAAAGCATGTTATTTTAAAAGATCAAATATGCCCATCTGCAGAAATATGTTTGTTAGGATGGTGAAGAGGTAGCTGAGTCTAATACCTGCAGCCCTATTTTAATGTAAATGCAATGTCCCCCTGCACTGATATGCAGTTCTTTGTGTTTTAGCATACTTTACAGTCTCAGTACCCCCTGTATTGTATCAATACAAACCATGATGCAGTGATGGTATTTGATGATAATACCTAGGCTGCTGAATGATTACCATGGTCTTTTCTCTTAATGTTTCTCTCTACTGTACTCGTATCATAACACTCATTTTGCTCATCCTGTATTCTTCACAAGTGTCTGGTCCTTAAACTCAATCAATCCCCTCACATTACAATTAAGAAAGCTCTCACACTCTAGTCTGTTGACCTGAGCAAAGGCACAAGAATAATTTGCTGCTGTCAGACTAGCAGTAGTGACTGTCCCCTTATCCCAGCAGACATAGACACAGTATACCAGTCAGTATGGATTCTAGTGTACTGCACAGTATACCAACCAATCCAAACGCTTCTCTTCTCCCACTCGCCTGCTTTAGTGTTATTTTAATAAAAGAGTGTAGCCACAAACAAGCTAATGATATAGCTTAAACATTTGTGCTTTTTAATGACCTAATTATCTTGCCCTATTTCTCACCCTTGCATCAGTTTGTGAGATCTGTTACTTGTTTCAAATCTATTTTCATGGACAAGGTAATGCAAGTTTCATATGCATTAAAATATTAAGAGTCTACTGATCTAGGAGCCTCTTTACCTTCCATTGCATTAATTTTCAATGGCCGGAAGGTTGTTTACTTGATCTTGAATCAGTAGCACCTTGGATGCATATGAGTTTATCATCAAGCTTTCTGTTTTGAAATTTACTTGCCCATGTTTGCTTATTGTGTTTACCTCTGAAAGAAAAACAAGTCCAGTTGCATATCTAGTTTATCTTGTATTGATGCATAAACAGGTTTGTTTGATTTGTGCAGTGTCAAACATTGGGTTCCATTGTATTTGAAGCAGTTTTCCTCTAATGCAAGTTGCAGTGGCAGACACACAGAGCAAACATGGTCCCTTCTGTTCTGTTTTGTCTTGTAACGCTCTTCACTTCACTCAACAGTCATGCAACTGAAGGTGAGGATGGTTGTTTTGCAGACGAGGACGGGTAAGGACGAACACTGTTGGATGTTTGTTTTGTTTTGTTTCTTTTTTTTGCTTCTGTGACGTGTTATTGCTGTGATGCCTTGTGAGAAATGTGGTTCAAGCCCTTTGCTTGTAATGTGATTGTGGATTTTGGCAGTGAATGTGAATTTAAAATAAGCTGTTTCTATGATGTTTTGTGTGTAAAACAGCAATTTAATGTAATTACAGGGAATTATATTTCCTTCCATTTTTTGGAAAGATTCCACTTGTTAAAAAAATATCAGTTTTAATTTTGAGTTTAATTTTATTTTAAATGGGTTATTTTGATTAAAAAATAGTTTCTCCAACTTTAGTAGTAATTGATAAGTAAAATGACCCTGTTTGACCTATTTTAGGTACTCTGGCTTTTTGGACTTTGTCTCAACATATCCAGTGGTTAATTGGGTACACTAGTAAATAAATAGATCTGTGATTAACTCTTCATGATTAACTCATGACATCAACACTACATGGTTTTGAGCCTATGACCTTGTGTTAAGAGCCCAGGTCCTGATCCATTAACCATTTGTAGGGACTATACATACTGCATATTGCAGAAATAGTATTATGTTATTCTGGACACAGGCAGAGCCCTAGACATGTCATATATCCTTTTCAGGAAGCTGCTACCCAGATAACCAGCCATGAGATGCCATAAAAATCATCTGATATCAGTAATACTAATACTAATCTACCTTGAATATGTTTGTCAAGTATATCTTAAAGCCAAGCAGAGCTGTAATTATAAACATAAATTGCATGTGTCAAACAAGATTGAAAGTAGAAATATTGATGAACTAATGATTGTCTGAAGGTTTGGATTGCCTGATTTGACTAGTCTGAGCATTCTGAGAATATCATTTATTAACTAAACTAAAATATGCATGCAGTACCTCTCTTTGTCTCAGCTGTGAGCATTGAGGCCACAAGACAAGCATGTAACATCATTGTGGTAATGAGTGGTAATGTCACGTGCAGGGGAACAATGGAAGTGTGGGTGTGTGTTTGTGTGCGTCTCAGAGGAGTTGTGTAAGCAACTCTCTGACATATGCCTTCTGCCCATCCACCTCTGCAGCTTATTTTGTTTATCACTCTAATTAACACACACCTATTTACACATTGCCACATTACCTCCCTACCTCCCAGTGGAGTTGTAATAGGGTATACTTCAATGGCCAATGTGGTATGTCATAGACAGAAATAATATGTGTATGTATATGAAATGTGTGGAGACATAATTATAGCATATATTAGATCATTGTAGTTGAGCACTGCGGTAGATTGCAGGAGGGATATGAATGGGCAAAACCGGGCCATCAAGGTCTAGTAACTACAGAGCTGCGTTCTGTTTCCATGGAGACAGGTGCCCCATTGGTCTTTGGATCACCAATAACAGAGGCTATGCTTTGAAAGAAATTCTAGTTTACTGCATAGTGTGCAGTTTACACCAAATAATGCCCACTGTTTTTGCAAAAATGTTAAATGCTGCACATTATGTACAAGTATCATATGCATGTTTATTCGGTGGTCCAGTTATCATCTTGGTAGTTACAAAATACAAAACTTTATTTTGTATTTAAAATTTCAGTTTTGTGTAGGTACAGTCCTTTCAAATTATGGATCATGAAAGGGATCACCACAAGGTTGCTAAGTCGTGTGCATTGCATTGTGGGATACTTCATTCTGTTTTGAAGCATTCTGTGCTGTTTTATACTGCATATTTTTTGCAGCATTCCAAGGTTCCAGGCATGCATGCATGTATACAGAAAATTAGCATACTGTGCAAAGTGCAGAAATAGTAATATTATCTATATTTATATATAGATAAATGGTAATAATATATTATAATAGCCAGAGAGATGTCAGACTACCCAGATTCCTGAAGGCATGGAAAATCAACAGTTCTGATAAGGTATAGGCTAGTATCTGCACTACACATTTGCGCATTACAGTCCTGTGTAATGTGAAATGTACTGTGTTATTGTGTTTCTATATGAATATCCAGCTTATCAGTTGCTCTGTTAGCACGGCAGAAATGATCTGAGTGTTTATGTTGCATGATATGTAGCTTATTGTGTTTCAAAGCCTCTTTATTTTCTGCTTCTAGCACATGTAGACTAATATAATTGTCGCCCGGTGCATTATAATGCGTTTGGATACCAAGAGCTTTGTGTGTATGTGAGCGAGAAGAGTATGTCTGCATGTATCCCTGTTCAAGATACTGAGAGACAGGAAATTAGATTTTGTCGGCGCCGCTTCGTAATGTGCTTCTCTTAGTGTGATAGATTTGATTTTCATCCTCCTCCAGCCTGAGATTTTGTCCTTACCTCCGTGACATACTCAAAGTCTAAGAGCTCATCTCTGCTGAGCTGGCTGCCTTTGAAAATATAGTGTATGAGATTGAATCTTACCAACCACCTAGTGCAACACTGAAAGGAATAATGCTGTTTATTACACCCTACAGCAGGGTGAAAACGTAAAATCGATTCTCAAAAAGCAAGACTCATGTCCAAATTTTGATTAATTACTTTTTACCCCCTATTCTATTTATATATATAATGTAATGTATACATATATATATATATATATATATATATATATATATATATATGTATATATATATATATATATATATATATATACATTTACATATATACATATATACATATATACATATATACATATATATATATATATATATATATATATATATATATATATATATATATATATATATATATATATATATATGTATATATGGCCTGCATGCATATATACATATAGTTTATATATATATATATATATTCATGTTCAGCGTCATGTTCAGCGTATATTTACCACCATTGAAGCCACAGTGGCCACATATCACAGACCTGCTAATCAATATCCTTCCTAAACAAACGCTGTAGACTGCAAGGTGTAAATTCTGTGTTTGTTACTATTGGTGAAGTGTCAATGCGTGGTCATGTGGTGGTTGTATCTATTACTGCTGTGGTGGTGTTTCATGAATAGCAAGCACTCTTTATAACCATATTGAAGTGGGATATGGAGTTCAAAGGTCAGGGTGTGATATTAATGTTTTGCAAACAAGATTTTTTCTTGATGAAGAGTGCATAATGTGTATTGTATATCATAATGTATATCATACTTATAAAACCTTTATAGACATTTCCTGTGGTTCTTTTGCTTTATGGTTTGACCAATATCAAAGAGAGAATTTTATTTATTTATTTTTTTAGGAATATTGGATATCAGACTTTTATAACAGTCCTTTACATGTTCTAACAAGTTATTGTTATTTACTATTTAGCATTAACAGTTAAAGTATTTGAACAAAATTCTGTCACATGTCCTCTGGGTCTGGATCTTTAAATATGTTATTAAATGAAGAGAGGATGTGCTCAAACCTGGTCTTCCACACGCAACCACCATCATGTTGGGGCACATGTACCTGGAGCTTTTTCTCTGAGCAGTCTCTTAGTGTAGAGTGCTTTATGATGTGAAAGTTTTGTTGAAATTGAAAGTTTTAATGTTTAATTTAAAACCTGTAATGAAGTGGGTGGACAGAAATGTAACATTTAATATGAATTCTCAAGGCTTACAAATATAAAGGTTGCTAGTTGTTGAATAATGCATAGTTTAGCTAACATGCAATTTAAATATTTAAATTCCTAACAGGATTGACATTTACAAATAATCTTGAATGTTTTTATTCATTAGAGGGTTTGCAAAATATATTGACTCTTTAGAAGCAGACTACATAGAGTGAAGTGAAACCCACATTTTGCACTTTATTAATCCAGTCACAAACCCATTTGTTTATTTGTGTTTCTCTTTTAAAAAACACATGCATAAGCAAATAAACAATCAGTCGAGTAGGTTCTTTAATTAGTCAAAGTGTTTGAATTTCATTACAAATGAAGAAACATTTTAAAGGAAAGGTTTTTCTTCTGCTTGCAAATGAGAGCTTGTTTTTTTTCCTGTCTCTCTCTATCTCTCTCTCTCTCGCTCTCTCTGTATGCAGTCACAGCTCTCAGTCCACAGAGGAAACTGGATTTAATGACCCCAGCTTACTGGAAAACCTCCAAAGCAATCATGTAAGTACTGTAATGACCTCACAGCTGCTCAGTCATGCCCAGCCAGCCAGAAATGTCCACACAGGCCCTGGTGTCCCCACACTCACACCTCCTGCCTCTGTTTCCGCTCATATCAACTCTATATGCTGAACACCTGGCCTGTTTATGAAATGTACTCAAAATAGATAACACTCATAAAACTACTCCAGTTTCAAGTGCCTCCTGTCAGTATTTTTCTGCATAGGCTCAATGATATGTAAAAGATATTTGATGTTTAATGTAAATCTCTGTTCAATTTCACAGTGAGTGGGGCTAACTATGAAACAATATTTTAGGGTGTGTTTATTTACAAACATAAAATACTTGAAATGATTTTGAAGCGTTCCGGAGCCTGCTTGTTAGTGTTTTACATTTTAACATTGAAAATTAACACAACAGTAACACCGGTCTTTTATGGCTGATTCATGCTGCTTTACGCCCATGTCACACATGACGCATGTTTATTCCAAATCTCTCGGTTTGCTGCATGTGCATGTTTTGTTGAGATGGTATAGTATGTGTTTATCCTGCTCTCTTTGCTCGTGAATGTCTGGATCTTTCAGCCTCATGTGGGTGTCAGTCACAGGGCCTTGACAGGAGCGTCACAGTCACAAGCAGGGCTTGCGTGTCTCCATCACTTCGAATCAGAACGTTATGAATGCAGGTCGCCTAGGTGACGACGTTGAGCGAATGGAGCTAGAGCAGTCCTCATGGCCATCTGAGCTTCTCCTGCTTTTGTTTGTGCCCATTTAAATGGCTTTTGATCCCCTTCTCTAGAATCTTTTGTTCTCGTGCAGGAGAGCTTGTCAAAGAATGACATGAGGACGATGAAACTTAAGAAGACATACTCAGAAGGCTCATAACAATGCATGCTGAAATCAATACAATACAATACAATAGCATGAGCTGATTCGCTGCCTAAATATATTCCCCAGTGGTGTTTCTCCAGTTTTATTGTTGTTTCACATTTTTCTGAAAACAGATATTAGCTGCTTATATAAAATATGCCACCAATAAAGTGTTGTGGGTGGTTGTTAGGATGTTGCTATATGGTTGCTAAGCAGTAGCTAAGTGTTTTGACATGTTGTTACACAGTAGTATAACATGTTGTTATATTGTAGCTAAGCCATTGCTACAATAGGTGGTTGATAGTGGATTCTGGGTGGTTACTTATTGGCCTGGTGTCTAAAAAGGGACCAGAGCTATATTTAGGGACCAGTATGTAGGTTTAAGAGATATTGTGTTACTTGTGAGGCAAAAGTCATAACTCTTATTGTTTGGAAAACTAATAGCACACCTGTCCTCCACAAGCTACACAATCTGAAGTGTCAATCATGTTTTTGTTTTAATAATTACTTATTTATTCACGCTGCATATTTTCATGCTTATGTTGTAAATGGTTGCTAATCTAATTAAATACAGCCACCTCAAGGCATACACATTTCTTTGTTGCTCTAAGTGCCCTTGAATAAATGCTTTCTCTTTTCATATATTTATCATATATTTATATTGACTCCTTTATATTGACATATATTTATATTGTCTCTACAGCCTACTGCTTCTGTCATTATGGAGTTCATGACCATGATGGCTATCTGTCACACAGCTGTCCCCGAACGCACTGATGACAGGATCATCTACCAGGCTGCGTCACCAGGTCAGACAGACTGCTTTCATCACACTGAAACAATAACATTTACATTGTGTCCAAATGATAAATCAATAAATGTGGAAAAAGCTCCACAAATATATAATTGGAGCCTCCACACAAATTTTATCATTCAATACAGCATTTAAAAGGCTCTGGGCATGACAGGCAGGTTTAGGCATTACTACAGTGAAAATATAAAAGGAAGTATAGCTACTGGGTGCCCTTCATTTCCTGTTTCTGTGCCCAATGTACCTGATTTGCTTTTTAAATCTCTCACAGACATCAGCGTTGATCATAGACCAAACGCAGTGTTGCTGATCTGGGCCGACACATTTAATTATGTTGATTCACAACACAGATAATTTGTTTGCGGAAGACATTACAAAAGCAAAAGAAACAGTTAATTAATGCTGGTTCTCATCTGGTTTGAATTTGACATCTCGTGGTTATGCATAATTTATTTCATTTTATTCATTTAGCATTTGTCAGAGCTTATTTCTGGCTTTGAGGCTTACCAGTTGTACGACCCATTTTAATTTTCCGCCAGAAACAATTTACGTTGCATAGTAGGAATACCTATGTTTGAAAAGTTGAAAGCTAGAAACTGCAACAACCAAGTGTTGATTGTACAGATGGATCAGAGGACGGAAGTCAGTGGAAGGTTTTGATAGTCAAATAAGTTTTGTTCACACTGCAAACAAATACAATTTGGTTTCCAAATCGGATCATCAGGACTGACTGTGACTTGTCACTTATCCATTGTTTACTGCATAGTTAATGTAACATAGTTTGAGGCGCAGAGCAAATAGAAGCAAAAGAGCAACAAATACAGAGGCAATGTAAATGTACTGTACACTGACTGGACACAGCTGTAGACGATATTGTATATTCCAATATTTGCACAGTGTCCAGTATTTGCATAGTGTATGTGTGAACTGCTAGAAATTTGATCTGACCATTCATAATCAGACGCAGGAGTCAGGTATGCCTAAAAAACCATCTTAACTTTAACTTAGTGAAGGCTTTTATCCAATGCAACTTGCTCTAACCAGTTGCTTTCTGGTTCCTCAGATGAAGGTGCTCTGGTTCGGGCAGCACAGAACCTGGGCTTCGTGTTCTCTGGGAGAACTCCAGACTGCGTTATTGTGGAGTCGGTGAGTAGAGACATCATGGGAATAGATGATGAGTCGCATTGGGAACATGACTCATCCTCTGTCACGCTGCATAATTCACTCACACTTTACACTCTGGAGGACTATTACAGGCAATTTGTACGGTGCAGTCCCACTTCAACAGATCTATTATTTCCTTATTATAATCTATGATACAGAGGAAGTCATTGCAGACCTGTGCTAACTGCGTTACATCCCAGTCAATGAATACCAAACATTTCACCTGTCTGTAATAAATTACCCTTCCATATTTGAATGTGCTTTTATTAAACAATATTTTACAAAAAAAGTTTTGCGAATGTTTTTTGAAGCGTCATCTTTAGTGTTTGGGGGGAAAAAAATTAAAACCGGTTTTCACACTCTTCCTCTAGTTTACCATTGGTCGAGCAAACAGATGGTCCCACTTCACATGTACAGTTTAGCACAGTTCAGGCAAAATATGTTTTCTTTACAATAGATTTACACTGGTGCAGGCAAATGGTGACAACATTGCAGAATATTCTCTCTGTACTATAACCTCAAAGCAAGGCTTTTCTACCTAATCCCCCTTTAATAAAATCAATGGCCACTGTATTGCTTGTTTTAAATAAATGCTTTGAGGAAAGACACACTGTAGCATTTTCAGGCTTTGTTTTGCAGCTTTAGATGTTTTTCTCTCGCCTCCTCTCAAAGGAGCAACACTAGAGAACAAGTGATAAAGTTGCAGATGCAGCTCTCTCTCTGCTGTATGTCTCACTCTCTTTCTCAGTTGCGAAGACAAAAGTGAGAATTTTCGCAGCACTGGAAAGGATAATGAGAAATGTGATGTGCTTCAGATATCAGCACAGGGCTCGTAATAGAAACGTACTGAGTGAGGATTGGAGAAAATTTAATTAGTTAGAATGTGCTGCTGTTTTCTAGGAGCTGGAAGCGAGAAGTCATGCTGTAATTGGTTGATCTAAAGGCAGTGGGGCAAAGAGGGCAAATCTTGCTCTCCTCTTGCTATAACATGGTCTTATTTGGGTCTGTTAAAGCAAGACTCTGATCTCTAATCATTCACATCATAATTTTGCTCACTTTTCTTCCATAAGTCGGATTGACCTGCTTGTTTCCACTGTGTAGAAATGTCTTTTTTTGTGCTACAAGCCGCACTAGACAATTGTAACAATGATTGCTTTCAAACAGGTTTCCTGAACACTTTCCCTCTCTGCCATGACCCAATTTTCCCCCGCTGTTAGATGGTATAACTATACATCTGAACCCATTAAAAGTAGCCATATATTCTGATTAAATAATTGATATTGCAAGCAACGTATAAATCACATATGTAATAGATGTTTCACTAGTGCCTGCGATGAGTTTAAAAGAAAAATTGGATGCAGAAATGCTAATGAGCAAAAGTGACAGATTTTAGATCCCATGTTCTTTGTTCCTGAGTGAGATGACTATTTTGTATCTCTCTCTCTGTTCTCTCTCTCTCTCTCTCTCTCTCTCTCTCTCTCTCTTTTCAAAATTCACTTCAGTTCAAGTGTGGTTCATTGTCATGATAATGTATTGCCAAAGCATTTGCAAGGATTAAAACAGAATAAATATAAGAGAATATATCTTTGTTTCTTACAGTTAGGAAAGGAGGAGAAATACGAATTGCTGCACGTTTTGGAATTTACAAGGTAAATTATTATAGCACAAGTCTTTCCTTTTGTTTTCATTGCCATTCATGTTTTTAAAAACATCATGATGGTGTTGCTGTATTACAACACATCCTTCCTCATAGCCATGATGGTGTCAATGATTATGATAGTAATGCTGATGGTGTTCTTCTCTATCTGACCCCTCCCCTACAACAGCTCCAGGAAGAGGATGTCAGTCATCATGCGTACACCAACAGGAAAGATCCGCCTGTATTGCAAAGGAGCTGTGAGTATTTGTCTGTTGCTATGGTAACAGAGACCTGCCAGACGCTCACAGCCAAACCTCTAGGTTTTGAGTTCTCTAGCTGCTTGGTGAGAACGGGGTTCAAAATAAACTCTTCCCCACCTATCAATGGTGGCACAATTGAGATGTTTTGTGTAGTGGACTGTGTATCCGTAAGTTAAATCACACACTTTTCCTATGTGAGCAAGATTCAGGTTATCATTCTTGAAATTTTATTTAAATCATGTAATGTCGCCGGTGCTAATAAAGCTACTGGCTGATTGACAAAGAAGTTGACAAAGAAGTAAAAAAAATATATATTTTACTTTTAGTCGGCATTGTTATTTTTGGACCTTGGACACACAGTCTCTGTGCTCCCTTCACATGTCACATTTTAATAAGACTGGTACTGTATAATGTTGATGTGAGTGTGTGTGAAACATCAGTGTACATGACAGGACACTGCTGGCAGCTGTCCTGAGTGCATAACAAGCGAATTACGCCCCCCCCACCCCCCCCAAAAGAAACATCTCCAGCTGTTGTGTAGTGCATCGAAACCAGATGGAATGTTGAAATGTTACTCTAAATGACTGTTCATGATGGAAAAAAGAATGAATGCAGTCATATGTTATCAATCTGTTCTCACTGTGCTGCATTTAGGGAAAACATAGTATGCAGAGCAGAAGAATAATGCCCCATTTTTTGTTCCAGGACACAGTGATCTATGAGCGATTGTCTGACAGTTCCAAATACAAGGACATCACCCTAAAACACCTGGAACAGTTTGCCACAGAAGGTGAAGCATAGACATATACTCATACACAGGCGTAGTATCTGCTCTCGGTGTTCCATTTGTCAATAATCAAATGTTAGTCTGTTCTGCACACACAAATCAAATCACTGTAGGTGTAGATCAAGGGTTGCCAGATCCTCTCAAAGTGCAACTGTAGATCAATGAGAGCTGAATGTCAGGGGAGGCTGGTGTGATCTGTGCGTGCCTGAATAAACCGGTGTGCTGCAGTATGAATTTTTGTCGCACCAACTTCTATAGCTCATGAATATACCGCCCCCCAGTGGAAGCTTGGAAGCACAGCTGTATAAAAAACCTCAAGCAATCCATATCTTTGTCTTTAAACAGCTGTGTTAGCATTAGTCTGAAAAAAGAAAAACTTGGGATGGATTATATGGTTTTCATCTTGAGGAGGATTATAAGAGGATTTTTGAGGAAGAGAAGATGTTGCCAATTAGCACATCCAAAGGATGCGAATGTATTCTGTGTGTGTTTCTGTAGGTCTGCGAACACTGTGTTTCGCCGTGGCGGACATATCTGAATCATCATACCAGCAGTGGCTGGAAATTCACCATCGTGCTTCAACCTCTATCCAAAACAGAGCCCTGAAGATGGAGGAGAGCTATGAGCTTATTGAAAAGGTGAGCTGTAGCCTGTGCTCATCAAGTGCAGGAGAACAGTAACTGTACTTACAGAGCATGCACTTCATTTGCCCTTATGCATACAAGTAAAATAGTCAGTAACGATACAATTTACTCAAAATTTAACTTGAAATCGAAACTCTTCTAATATTAAATGTGCTGCATGTTCATATGGTGATGTGTAGCCCAGTGGATCTCAACCTTTCTGAGTTTGAGGCCCACTGTTGTCCACAACAATATTTGAAGGCCCTCTAACTCACAATTTCTACCCAATAGAAAATTCTAGAGCTTGGCATAACAAGAAAGATGTATATTTGTTATAAAGATAACAAACACTAAGAAATATCTTGATTTTTGTTATTTCCAGTAACTTATTTAATGCTAGTTTTGTCTGTATATAATTTTTAATTATCTTGAAGCCCCCTTGGAAGTTTGTTGAGGGACCATAGTGGGCTCCGGCCCCCTGGTTGAGAAACACTGATATAGCCTTTATGGCAGAGGCAAGTGCAAAAGAAAAATCAACATCAGACCAGGGCAGCTGGAAGACGCTGTGCAGGTTATACAGCAGTCCTGTCTTCTCCATTAGGTCGTTTAGTTTGGCAGGTCCCAGAACACTCCTGGAGACAAACACAGTTTAAGTTTGATCAATGCAGGCTGGGTTGTCTCTGCACACATGGCGTCCGCAAAGTGTAAACGATTAGGTGCAAACCATGAGAACAGCACACTGGTGGACCTGTGAAAAGCTGGACTACAGAGGTGCTGGTCAAACATGGCCGACCACCATCGTTAATCACCAGCTCAGGAAGCACTGCCAACTTTTCAGAGCAAATGGACCTAATCAATCATCTCACATAAAAGCCTTCATTTTTGACAGGTGCAATTACAACATTAAACCAGCAGGTGGAACTTTGATACTTGCTAAGCAGAAATAGCCTTTAAAACCTCTTAAGATTTAACATTACAATTACATATGTGTATTTTTGAAAGGAAATCAAAAGACAAAAAATGTTATACTAAACGTTTTGAAAAAGGCTATAGCTATTTAAGCGGTTAAAGCTCAAAACAGATCAGATATCTGTCAAATATCAAGTATTAAACATTTCAAACTGTTTATTGGCTGTCAAAATTAATTAATGCTTATAAATGTAAGGCTTGTAGCACTAATGTGTTCTTTGAGAGGACAATAAATGTTTAAAGATCTGAAAAATGCTTAAGAAGTTTAGAATGGTATATTCATCTGTGCTGTCTCTGTTTTAAATGTGTTTTTGAAATTCATGTCTCACAGTTAATCTGCAGGGAAAGATCCAGCACAGAATCTGTGTTGGCAGAATTCAGTGATTATTATTGACAAAGTTCTGCATATGTCCCACCCATTGAGGAGAGATTAGGTCTTTAGTAGAGTCGAAATTGAAGTGTGAACAATAACGTCACAATTAAAAATTATTTAATTTCTGTGACATTTTTAATGAATGTCCTGTATGGGGGATTTGTAAGATTGTTTTGCAATAAAAGCTTATTCAAATTTCTGTCCTCTGCTGTTATATTTAATTATTACATAACTTCTTCTGAGGCAGAACTCACCTGGCAAAAGATGCCTAAATAAGATGCATGTTTTGTATCTCTCTCTCTCTCTGCTCTCTCTCTCTCTTTGTCTATTTCTTTCTGCAGAACCTGCAGCTGCTGGGTGCCACAGCCATTGAAGACAAACTGCAAGATAAAGTCCCGGAAACCATTGAGACCCTCATGAAAGCTGACATTAAGATCTGGATCCTCACTGGGGACAAACAGGAGACTGCCATCAACATAGGTGGGAAACACACAATGGATTATTTTTATACATAAACATTTTAATTGAGAGTTTAGGCCAGAGTGTTTTCTCATTTACCTAAACATCTTACCATTTTTCTCTGGGCAATTCCAAGCTCTATTAGGCAGGACAGTTCTCCTCTATGCATTCTGAACATGGTGAAGAGAATGTTAATTGTATAAGTGATATTAAATCAATATCATATACAGTATATGGTAGTTTGATAGCAATTTATTTATTGATATGCAGATATTAAACGGTAAAGTATTGCTCTTTTTATTTAAATGATCAAAAATAAACACAATCCACATCCCCTCATTTTTCCACTGAAACAAACACACCCCTTCCTGACTGGCTGTGGCACAGGTATGAGGTGTTTGGTTTCTTTCCTCAGCTGGAAAATGACACAACACACGTGCCCCTGACTCACTCAACTCTAATCTGTCCCTGTGACCACCACCAGCTCTCAAAAGTGCGAGGCTCCCATTTCCTTCTGATGTGGCATCTCCTGTTTGCTGGACAGCTGCACAACAAATGTGGCTTTCAAACTGACCTCACCTTAAAAGCTACAGTCAGAAAAACAGATCCTAACAGAGCGTAGCCTGTGGCCACCTACCAGCACTGATCTTGAATCAGCCCATTGTGCCCACCAGCCAGCTGTAGTGGGGCTCGAAAACGTAAACGCTCTCAGGGAAGAGATTTTTACTGTACACATTATACTTGACAGAGGTACGCTGTAAAATATAGATGCCCATTTTATTGTTTACTTTCATTTTTATGTTTGGCAATTCATCATTTGTGGAAATTTGTATGAGAATGATGGAAAACAAGAGTCCCCTAGTTAACGTCAGTTCTCAGAATCCTTTGCCAATGTTAAAGGTCTGAGGTGACCACATGGCAAAAAGTGATGAAGTGCTGTGTATTTTGTAGCAGCTCAGGAAATAAAAATCCTGTCGTTATTCACTCATGCCTCATGTTGTTTCCAACCTGTATGACTTCTTTTTGTGGCAGAGAAAGCTCCAAAAAAAGAAAAACAAAATCCGTGTGATCTTCCTTTTGGAACTTAGTAGTTATAGTCATTTTATGGAATGTGTGAAGACAGGAGAGGAGTAAATAATGACAATCATAATCATTATTTTCAGGTGAAAACTTTTTGAGTTTTTTAAGGCCCATCTGAAAATGAAATATAGATTGATGTTATACAGAAATGAAGAGAAATGGACCTTACCATAACTTATCACAGTATTTTTTTTTTACTTGAATGCATGTACTAATGCCACAGCAAATTTTAAAATGTACGTTTTGTCAATATCTCACACTTGCGATTTCCAGAGTCATATGAAAAACTATCAGTAAACTCCTGCCCCATCAGTAAAGTCAAGTTTGGTTTAACCTCGGGTTAGCGGGCACTTAGAGCTGTTTGGCTGCTTCTTGCGCACCAAGTACATGAAACAGCTTCAGTTCTCTCCACACTAGCTTTCTGACTGCCTTATTAATATATCAGACCATTAAGCAGGGAGCTGGAGCGAGGACAGGCTACTGCTGCTTCTGTGGGTTTGTTGCTCCTGGCCACTGGGTGCCACTGTAAAGCCTCAGAGATTACAGCCCAAACAAACAGCATGTGGCCAAGGTAAACAACTCAACATGCTTTCCCCAAACCCGAAGCCACTGCCAACAGACTGAAGTAAAAGCCACCCTGCAGCAGCACAGAGCCAATGCAACTGCTGCTTGTAATGTTGATGCCTCTTTCCCCAAATCATATTTATATGCCTCCATTATGCATCATGCAGGTGTCACAGTGTAAAGCCTCCAGGTCTGCCAAGAGTGTTTTAGTTCCACCTGGTTGGAAAGAGATGATGAGGTTAGACTGCCAGTGGTCAGAGTGAGGTAGGGAAAATACGTCAAGATCTCGGTCCCTGTCAGGAAAGCAAACCAGACAGTTTTCCACACCTAGAGGACACTTGACTGAACATGCAAATTTGCAATCCAGACAAACAGCTCGACGGAATGAGATGCATTTATACACCATCGTGCTTACAAATACAAACACACACAGTCTTGTTGAATTTCACTGCAGTTTTGTAACATCGTTGTCACATTTAGCTGTAAATGAAAATTAAAACTGTAAAAACTTCTCATAGGCATAGATGTTCTTTCTGTCGCATTGGATGAATGGGCTAAATTTAATGACAGTTTTTAATTAACAAAAAATAAATTACAATGTCTTCATTAGGTGTAAGATTATTCTATCAATGCAACGTAATTGACAAGGCAAGAATAACTGTTACTATTGCTAATTCTTACTGTTACAAAGCACCAAGACAGAGTATTAAACTTTAGGTTGCAACTTATCCTGCACGGCTTGTGTTACAGACATAGACAAAACAAACAATTATGTGGATTAAGTAGAGGTGTACTTATATTTAAGCATCTGGACTGCTGAGTTTCATCTGTTGGGCAATTAAACAGGCAATGTAAAATCCTCAGACTTACAGGAGAGATGTGTGCCATATCTGTGCCAGGGGGCAGAATATGATATTGGGGTCAATTGACTTAAGGTGTTCCAGACCACCTAACAACCACCAAACAATGCCATAACAACCACTCAAAACATGGTTTCAGGTGATATAATACTCAATAAAGAACATAATCCAATTTTACTGCTGCCATTGGCCTATTCTTTTACTTTCACCCCTATGAAACTCTGTTCCTGTTATTCACACACACACACACAGTTCCCCAAGGATACCACTCTTCAAGTAAGAGACACATTAGGTGTCGGAATCGCATTAAACAGCAAATGGACTTGTTTCATCCTTCATGTTGTTTAGACACATCCTGATGGATGATGGGATGTGTCATGCTTTATATCAGGCAGAGAGAGCTCACTGTCAGCCTTCCAGTGTTGATCTCATACAAACAGTGAAGAGACAAGTTAAACCAAGGAGATGGGGGAGGGGATGTCTGCTGTAAACTTCAGTCACAAAATATGCATTTCACTCTGCCAATTAGCCATATCATTCATCTGTTGCCGTGGTTACCCATCACACATCTTTGTAATATTTATGTGTTGCTGAAATATAAAGTAGTGGTGATCCATTTATCATTTGTTTAAATGTCCAGCAAGATGTGTTTCCCTACAAACATACCATATGTTTTAGGGCCTAGTGAGAGGTTTAAATAATGAGTTTTCTTTCTCTTTTTTTTCTGAAGGACACTCCTGCAAACTGCTCACAAAAAACATGGGCCTGCTGGTGATAAACGAGGACACCCTGGATGTAAGTATCGAAATGAAGGTGTATGTTTATTTAAAAAAGCAGTCGCATGTCACCATTTGTAACACAAGCTGTGTGAGGAGATGAAATGACACACAGGTGACAGATCGCTTCAGCTCCATGCTACATAAGAGCATGTGACAGAATTCCCTGTGGACCACTCTTCAGAGCAGTTACAGATTGTTTTTATCCAGAGTTCACCTTCTGATTCTGTCTTTGCTCTCGCTCTCTCTGTCTCTGTCTCTCTCTGTGTGTGTGTGTGTGTGTGTGTGTGTGTCTCTTCTCTGAAAGAAAGGAAAATAGTGATACAGTAATCCAAAAGTTTGAGAACAGTAGTGCAAAGGAGTATATTCTTAATTTTTATAACTGGAAAAAAACTTAATTATATTATCAGCATAACAAATTAAGCAAAAATTTACAAAAAACAAAAAATGTTAAATTAAAAATAAAATTAAAAAAAATTTAATTGTTTTATAGATATGTGAGGATCTCTTCTCATTTTGCTTTTAATGGCTGCATGCATTGGAACTGGTCTGGATTCCCAAAAATCTTATGCCTGCCCATAAATCTGGGCAAAATCTGATGATTTATGTTATCCCAGTATAATCTGAGCTTCAAAGAGCATCTTGTGCTTCAGTAAAAGTAGGGAAATCTGATGATTTGTGCAAAAACAATAACTTGGCCATTGCCATAAATTTTCATTTCATTAGTGACCTAGAAATATTACATAATCATATTTCTTACTCATTTCAGTAATTTTAAACTTTTCAAAATTAAAACAGTGTTTATTTTAAGGTTTACATTAGATTTAAAAGTTGACCGCAGACATTTGAACTCCCCTGTATGTGCGGTTCAGATGGGGCTTACAGGAGAGAGAGAGAGATGTTGTTGCTCCACATGGTGCCATTTAAGAGACAGGAATGGGACACGTACTTGGATCAGGGGTTTGGGATTTCTCCCAAACACACAATACAGCCCTATAACTCCCTGATGGGTGAATCTATTCTGTTGACTATTCAATCCGCTTTAAAAAAAGGAAACCATTTGAAACGTACACACATACAACCTACAGGTCAGGTGGCCCCTGCAGGGAAGTCTTGTCTGTTGCCTGTGTAAGTTAAGGGCTCTAGAAACCTTTTTATGCGATTCTCACATGCAGTGGAACCCCTGATCAGGTGGGGCCGCGCTATGCTGTGACGGGGGTGGGGTTTAAGTGATGACGGACGGCCCTCAGTCTGTCAAACAGCCGTTTAGCATGATAGATGAAGCTAAAGGAAAAAGAAGAGAGGTGCACTCCATAAAGCAGGCTGTTGTCGTCTCAAACGCCATTGCACGTTCTTCTATGTATGTGCATGTGTCGATGACATGCTAAAAGAAAACAAAGAGAAATTCTCTCCCTGTCGTGCAGCAGTCGTGGGATTTGCTGCACTCTCACATTGCAGGAAAAACACTGGAACAATATGCCTCCCTTCCTCTTGGTCTCTCTCTTATTCTTTTGTGTTGAACGGACGAAAATGTATAAAGGAAAATAAGATGGATGAAGGAACCCACTCATCCACCCCAGAGGAGAGGGGCTGATGTCTTTTCTGGACATTAGAGTGTGGCCAATTATCCCAGTGGAGGGAAATGCAAAGCACTGTGGGAAGGGTCAAAGAACAGTGACTTAATAAGCACATTAAATATGCAGCAGACCACAGTCTCTTCTGCTGCTCGTGGATGAAAGAGAGTTATAGTGTGCAGATAAACTGAGAGGAAGGAGAGAATGAAGGGATTGTGTGGACGAGTACAACAGAGGAATTTTGACTTTAAAGGGTCATTTCCTCCATGAGGTAATGCTGCTTTCTTAGACCAAAACAGTCTTAATTCAGCTTTACATAATCTTTTGCATGCTGTCCTACACAGACAGTTGTGTGGTTGCTGGAGTGGACAGGCCTACAAATCTGGGTGCCACAAAACTTAGAACCTTCAGATTTCTGTAGAATTTAAACACCCAATATCTATATAAGTATCTATAAGTTCCCTGACCCTTGTGTGTTTATTAAATATTTTTAATATGTCGTAATGCTTTGTTATATCATTTAAACCATATTGAAATCAATTTTCGCACAAAATTTGCAATCATTATGATATGATTGACTCACATTGTTTCATGGTAAAAGTTTCACAGCAGTTTCAGTGTGGACAGACAAATGACTTCCATAGCAGGACAGTTGATTCTGTCAGTCAAAAATTTGCTTGTCAGGGAGTATTTATATGCACGTCCTTAAGCTTCTCTGTGCAGTTGCAGTCTAGTATCTTTCAGTACTTCATTCCATGACATGTACACATAACCAAAAGCCCTTCCTCTCTGTGTTTATAATGTCAGCTTTCAGTTTTCAGTTTCAGTTCATGCCTGAGTCCAGGCATCTCAGTAAAAGGATTTCCTATGCGTCTAAATCACCCCTTATCTGCTGGATCTTGGCATTGTGGAGGCACTGATGTGCTGTATATGCTCACTGATGCCTCCTGCCCACTTGAAAACCAAACACACTTGAGTCACCATGATCCAGTTTGCTAGCACAGCCATAACACACAGGCCTGTTTGGGACACTTTAAGTCATACCATATCCTACATTGTGCCTGTGGTGTTGAAGTGTGATGGTTATACTAATATATATATATATATACTGTAGCTTGATTACTAGAGCATAACTGCGCTATGTGTCTGCTAAATGTATATATTTAAAATGTAACTATACACTACTTATATAGAAATACGTATATACACTGAGGATATATACACACACTTTCTTTCTTTCTTTTTCTGTCTTTCCCTTTCTTTCTGTCTGAAACCTGATGACTCTCTCTTTCTTTCTCTCTTTCTCTAAACCCATGGCTCCTCTCTGTAAATATTTCCTTTGAGCTTGGATTTCAGAGCTTGTTATGCCAGCAGAGAGTTAGTTGGTCCCCAAGGTATAATCTCACTCCCCTTAGGCAACTGACCCCCTCAAAATACATTATACACACATACACAGTTTTGGCCTATTTTAGGCAGTTTAGTAGTAAGGTCTGCTTCATTCTGTAGATCCCTTTAAGGTGTATCAGACAGCAATGGTGAGATATTTCTGCATGTGTTCCTACACCCCAATCTGACCATGGAAATGCCTGGATGAATGTTCTCTGAGTCCAGCACACACTATGGCCAAAATAAAACCAGACAAATGTTTAATGCATTGCATGTCTCTGTTGTACATACTAACCCAGTCTTGCATTAGAGTGGCGGTAACAAAGCTCAGTGCCCAATGGAGCGATAGAGTTACGTTTAAATGTCTATGCTATTAATCATAATGTGTTATTCAAATAACTAGCTTTAAACATGTCGGCGGTTTAACACACTTTAAAACAACTTACTGTTGTTTAATATTGTCCACAAGCTGTGGCTCCACAGTCTGACCTGTGAGAAACTGGCTGAAAATAATTTCTATTAACAATGCAATACATATTTGTGTTTGTCTTCATGATTTCACTTGCATATGGTATGTTTTAGTCTTAAATCTGATTTCCTAGGGACCTGTGAGCCCCTGTGGTCAATTGTTCAGCTTTTAGTTGTGTTTGGTCTGCAGAATCTGCTTATATAAGCTTTATTTTAGTCCTTGGATAAAGAAAGGCTTGTTTGTGTAGTGTTGTGTATCTTGAGTGTCAGGGTCTTCACGGAAATGAAATGTAAGGCCAGAAACATGGTGGACAGCTGCGGAGAGAGATATGCTAGAGTTTGTTTACCCACAATTCTCATGAATTTCAGGCTGTGAAGACTCACTTCTCTGAATGTGAGATTAAATGTGAAGCAGGAGAATTTATGACCACAAACACATTTACAGACCTGCTGACTGTCTTTTTGCGCTTTTACATTTACTCTCATACACTTCTGTAGAACCAAGAGCTGGTGGGTATGAGGTGTTCCTCCATTCCTGGTATGTGGACCACATTTATGAAGGCCCTATCATTCCAACACAGAGGCAGGATTTTTTAAAAGGGAAATTATATGGAGTTGAACTGCATTCCTAATCTAAACACAGGACTGTCCTCCTACACGTCCTAGATCATTACAATAACAGCCTCTTACTACGAGGTACATTTTTTGCTGAAAGTACAGTTTTCTCCATTAAAACCCATTTAAAAACACAGTCAGGTCAAGTCAAAGAGCCTAATTTTTCTCTGGCCTAGTCAGTGTTGATTAAGATCTTGCAGGTTTTAATCAACACACAAAAATATTCCTGGCTTCCTGTTTGAGCCCAAGCAGCTGGGCAGGACATTCCTCCAAAATAACACATAAGCTCAGACGTGCGCTCTCCCAGATTCTGTTCAATCTCTGAGAGAGAGAGAGAGAGAGAGAGAGAGAGAGAGAGAGAGAGAGAGAGAGAGAGAGAGAGAGAGAGAGAGAGAGAGAGAGAGAGAGAGAGAGAGAGAGAGAGAGAGAGAGAGAGAGAGAGAGAGAGAGAGAGAGAGAGTCTCTCTGTAGTTTTGCTATACTAGAGTAAATTCCCATGCCATTGTGTTTCCTGGTCACGGCCATCGAAAGGCCTTGTTCTAACAAACGAACCATCACGACCAGCTACAGCACTGCTCTCTCTGTAATGAAGCATGCCATATGCACGTTCTTACTTTGATGCCCATTCATTGACAATAAACAGGCCTAAATCTCATGTGCAAAAGTGTCTGGTGCTCTGTATGTGAAATTTCATGTTATTCTTGGGATTGATTACTTTGGCATTGAGGAAAAAGGGGGAAGTTATACCAGTGCTCGTGTGGTGTCTCATCAGAAGTCTGTGAACACTTTTATGATTTATAACATTACAAATTCCCATAATAATTTTGCTCTTTAAAATTGCTTTTGTAGGTTTTGCACAGATGGCTTTTTTTTTTCAAAGTACATCCATAGTGCAAATTGGGTTCATAATACATCCATAATACAAATGTTCAGTAAGCGGAGGGTTAGGATGTTATTTAACTTAAATTAGCCAAAAAATATTTCTTCAAAAGCAGTTTTTTACAGTAAATTTGGGTAGCAGTGAATGCATTCAAAACTACAATTTTGGTAGTTTTGAGTAATTCATAACAGCTGAGTTTTGAATTGCGTTATTTTGTGTATTTTGTGTATGTTTGCTTGCAGGGTACCAGGGAAACCCTTAGCCATCACTGCGGCATGCTGGGAGATGCTCTGCACAAAGAGAATGACTTTGCTCTTATCATTGATGGAAAGACACTAAAATATGCCCTCACCTTTGGGGCCCGGCGGTACTTCCTGGACCTGGCTCTTTCATGCAGGGCTGTGATATGCTGCAGGTAAGACCAGAAAACTGCATTTCAGAGTGCTGAAAAATAATAGTAATAATAAAAGGTTATCTAAAGTGTTACATTAAGCATTACAGTTCTCTAACAACTCTAATTCAGAGCAACTTTACAGTGTAACTATTTTTTTTTTTTATTTGTTTAAAAAAAAAAGTCAAAAATGCGCTTGGGAAAATTTATTTTGTTTACAACGTAAATAAATACAGAGTCAAATTATAGCAATTTTTCCCTGTAACTGGATAAAAAAAGCCTTACCATGTCTGTTGTTAAACCTATAAAATATACAGGAAGTTGTGTCAGGCTCTGCTTGAATGTTTTCTGTTCCACAGGTGGGTGATCTTTTATAGGTTAATAAGCCCCTCTGGCCTCCAGGGAACTGACGCCATCACTAGTCATTTCTCTGTACTTAAAAAAAACATCAAGTGACGGACAGACAATTACAAGCAACGTCGCAATGCTGTTCAAGGGACAAATTGCCTTACCTTTAGGTCACAGCCTTCCCAATAAACATAATTATAGTAGCTCTCAAAGCAGCAATTTACTAATGAGCGTTATTTTTTATAATAGTAGATTGTAGTCAAAATGTCAGTCAGGTATGGATGGAGTCAAAGCGTGTGTGTGTGTAAGCACAGACTATAATAAACCAGGCCACAAAACGCTACACAGAAATAAGAAAAAACATAAGTAACCAATTGAGCGTGACAAGGAACTGCCAAAAATCAGTGTCAATTTCCAGATCCAGCGCACACCACAGGTGCCATAGCCATTATGCAAGGCTTGATGTAATCTGTCTGTTTACACTCACCACGCGCACATGTATGGCCACACTTATATCCTGAAGAGAACAGATTTCTCCTGTAGATGAATTAACATTAAATTGACTCTAGAGGTCTCCTCCCATATCGGGGGCAATCTCCTGTTCACTAGAGAGCCTTACATCACTCTGCGTTCATTGCTTATAGAATGACCTGTGAGCGTTGAGTCAGGGTTAAGCCTCAGAGGAGCTTTTCTAGCTGAAAGCGAGACTTAATTTCATTCGCTGACACAGATGATTCGATGCTATAATGTGCAGCAGGCCTTTATGGTATGTGTAGCTTTACTATAGTGCTAGCAACGCCAAGGTCATGGGTTCGATTGCTTGGGAATGCAGATTCTGATTAAAAGAAAAACTTGAATGTACTGTAAATCGCTTAGGATTAAAGTCTGCCAAATGTATGTTTTGCAGAACTTCACAGAGACTCACAGATTGCTGCTAGAGCTGTACTATAATAAATATGTTTATTATTTAAAGATTTTTCTGTTTACTGCTTTAGTTGGCTTTGGTAAAGTTGACAATAAAGAATAAAAAATAAAGTTTTACATGCATTTGGCAGATTTCTTTATTGAAAGAAACTTTTATCAGTTCTTAAATTTACTGGGTCTTTAATGATGTTGGCATTATTAGCACTTTTCTGTGGAATTGCTGGAACTTTTTTTGAATTGTTGTCTAGTTTTTATGATGAATTTGAGCGGGAAATGTTTGGAGTGCTCTTATAGCCTCTCTTAAAAAATCAGAGGTTGAGAAGTGAACACAGCTGTAGGGGTCACAACAGATGGGCAAGAAATCAAATGGTTGTCAACACCAATAATTGGCCACAAGAAAAATAGCTTCATCAGATTCCTCTGTTAAAGCACCATCACAAATCCAAGATTATGCTGCAAAATTCATTTATATCCTTGTTAAAAGAAGTGAAGTGTATGTTTAAAATGTTAAACAAGATTTGTTATTCCACACCAAAGTGTTAGCTAAAGAATACTGGATCTCTGGTTAGCACCAACAAAACTAACCACACATCTTTCTGAGTTCTTAAGAAGACCTCTTTGTTAACTGTTTTTCTGTACAGGGTTTCACCTCTGCAGAAGTCTGAGGTGGTGGAGATGGTAAAGAAGCAGGTGAAGGTGATCACTCTAGCTATTGGAGATGGAGCCAATGATGTGGGCATGATCCAGACCGCCCATGTGGGTGTTGGCATCTCTGGCAATGAAGGACTGCAGGCTGCCAACTCATCAGATTACTCCATTGCGCAGGTGAGAAACGATCAGATTACAGACGGCTGCAGGGAGGAAGAGTGAGTGTACTGTGTAACCATGCACTAAATAAACCCTTGCAAAATAGACTGCAGTTCAGTGCTATGAGATGTGTAATGCATACAAGTGCAATACTTTGCTGAAGTTTATTAAACAACCTTTAAAAAAAATAAAGATTTTTAAATAAACCCAACTGAATTCATTAAAGTGTACCAAATTTTACCAATTGGTTTATCTTTTGCCAATACAGACATTAGTAAGTAATAAAAAAACAATGATTCATTAAATACATTTAAATTAAGTACATTTAAAAACCCATTTGAATAATGTAGCTAGCAAATTAGTTCACTGCAGTGTAACTCACAGCAAATGAATCGGAATCTAGATTATGTATCTGGGGTGAAAGGTTAAAACCTGTGGCTCATAGATTTTGTAGTCTGAGATAGCAAAAAGGGATGGTCAGGTCAGTTTACATAGCTGGAGTGTTCTCATATTCAAACCCCTGCCGATGGTGAAACTGGACCTTCCCCTCTTATGTAAACGTAATTAAAAAGATGTTTAGTAATTCTCTGATTTTGATACAGCACAATCTTCATTGTGCAGATGACAATAAAACATCTCAGGTGTCGCAGATCGCTGTCAACACTGCTCTCCATCTCTGTCCCACGTTTCATTTCATGTTTTGTGCGCTTTGTAGAAACATCTCTCTTCACACTTGCTATTGTACATTGCCACAGGCGGACCTGGGCTGTCTGTTGTCTGGCCTCATGCATCGGGTTACTCTAGAAAGCATCTTGTTTTAAGTACCTTCGTGGTATTATAGGTGGAGGCGGGTGGATAGTTGTGAATGCAGGCTGCTTTATAGAAAGTCATCTGAACTGCCTTCAAGCAAAACGGCTCGTATGATACCGTCTGAATCTGACTGAACTTCAGTGGCTGCTACTGTTGACTTGCATTCATCCATCATCCAAATCCAATGTCATGTTATGTTGCACCATAAATCTTCTCACATTGCTGCTTGTCTTTAGGTGTTGAACTAGATAAAGACTTTTTTATTTATATGCCAATTATATTATATAGACTAAACTTTAAGTCAGTTCACTGGGCTTGGGATAAAATATTTATGACTGGACCACTTCAATGTCAAAAATATTTTTTATTTAGTTAAAAAGTATGCAGTTAGGACCAATTATTGGAGCAGGGATCGTTTCCTTCAAAGTACTTTAAGAGCTGTTAATGAAATCATTAAGAAACAAACATTTTTTTCCACCCAGTAAGAATTAAAGCTGCAATCCATAATGTTTGCCTCTCTACTGCCATCTCTGTTTGAAACATACAACTGCAAGTTACTTGCAGAGTTATCGTCTTAGCGTAGATGACAAGTTTAAATTCTAGGCAACTGCTGTAAGAACAAGCTACACATACTCCACCATCCTCAATACCTACACGCGCAATAGGTAGGGTCTTCTTTCTGTTTACGTAATCACACAGAAGCTTGAAGACAAACTTTTCACAGGTGTTTCCTGTGAAATCAGACCTGACAGTTCAAAATATAAATCAGTATTACAAATTTGGGAATCAGGTTGGAATCAGGGTAAGGTAAGGAGACCATTGTGATCTGTTATGTACTGTTAAATAACTGTTTTTGTTCTTTTTTTAACCAACAAAAGCTATGGATTGCAGCTTTAAAAGAGATTATACCCATACCTACAGACTAAGTGTTTCTGCTTTTTGATACATGTGTTACCCAAGTGGACTTCAAGACAGCACAGAGACTCCAGCATCATTTCTGTTAAAACCAGACCATTAAAACCAGTTTAGGTTTGTGTGGGGTCTTAAAGTATTAAAGTATTAAATCAGTATGCAGGAACTCTGCTGTGTTGGCAACTTACTTAAAACATTTTGTGCTTCGGCCCCATACTGGGCCCATGACAAATCAGACTTTAAGACGAGGGGCTCCACATCCAGACTCCACTGTAGTCTGTCTGTCATCAGCTCCCTCAGCTCAGATCCAGAGGTCAGACAACCCCTGAGCCCCTCAAACACCCTCTGTCCCCCTTACATCCCACCCTGCTGATTCTGCCTCCAGTGAGTGACCCAAATGTTTATTTTACTGAAATGATGTTTAGAACACTTTTATCAGGGTGCTCACCAGGAAATGAAACGCAGCCTATCTTGTCCCTGCTTGTTCGTTGATATTAGCTTTGTTCTTATTTGCTGCTTTCTGTGTATAGCATCAACAAACAGCATTACTGTCCAATTCAGCCCAGAGAGTGCAAAGAAATGCTTTCTCTCTTCCTGTGTTGTTTTTTGTAAGACTTTTTAACATAGTCTTGCCAAACAGACTGTGTCAGGAATGTTTGTGAGACAGTCGGGGTTCTGCCCCTGCAACTCTGGACTTCCTGCTGCCCAGCACCGATAAGATTGTCTCTTTATTTCAGAATCTGAAAACACTTGGCAGGGGAACTGCAATTCTGTA
This sequence comes from Chromobotia macracanthus, assembly GCA_036877525.1. Lineage (NCBI taxonomy): Eukaryota > Metazoa > Chordata > Actinopteri > Cypriniformes > Botiidae > Chromobotia > Chromobotia macracanthus. Next base: position 7,892,836 of record JAZGTH010000020.1, on the reverse strand, counting down.
TTGTACAGAACTTGTGTAAACGATAGACCTTAATGAACTTATCTGTGTGTGTCTTCCCTCTTCTCTGACAGTTCAAATACTTAAAGAATCTTCTGCTGGTTCACGGCGCCTGGAATTATAACCGCGTTGCCAAGTGCATCCTATATTGCTTCTACAAGAACATTGTGCTTTACATTATTGAGGTAAGAAAAACAGTCACTATTGGGTTGAGTGATCTTTTCCATACAATGAAAGCATATACTGTAACTGTACTGACCAGATGCTGACCAGAAGCTTAAAAATTACAAAAAAAGTATTGTAAAAGCACAGTGCAAGTGCAAAGTCACTAGGAAGACTATTAAGAAGGGAGTTGAATGTCTTTGTCTCTCTTCTTTAAATAAGTCTTTTATTGCATTAATCATTAGTAGGTTTATAAAATGATTAAATAGCTACTCACAGAGTCATTCATTAAGTGTCAGTAGAGGAGAGATGTGTTCCTGCTGCAGGGGTGCAGCTCTGTCAATGCGGAGCCCACAGGCAATCCATCTGAGATGACTTTTGACAGTTTCCAGACCCGGTGCTGATAGTAGGTTTAGAGACTTGACCAAGAGTGACTTGACAGGTTAAAGGGCTGCTATCAGCACCAGCTTTATCATGTGGGGTGTTTGGCCAGTTTGATCTGCAGTGAGCATGTTATACCTGAAGGATGAACATAAGGCTTTCACAGCAGCTGCAAGAAGACTAAGACAGAAGCGGATTGAGGCAATAGAGTATAGAAGCATTGCATTTGTGGTAGTATGTGTTTAGTACAGCATTGAATCGAAGTATGGTGAAGTGGTGTTTTACTCATCATGAACAATGTTTAGTTGTGAACAATGTCAGGTTGTGAACTACAGGAAGGTACATTTTGAAAACCCTACCTCATCCTCCTTGGTGTAAAAAAAGTGATGCCTCAAAAAGATGTCTTTAAGCCAGTGTACAATACGCATAGATAATTGTTTAAATTGCAATGAACACAAAATGTTTCTGTCATAAAGCAAGTAAATTAGAAATCAGTTATTACTGACATTATGAGAGCTTTTGCCATCAGGGAAATACATGCTCAACAGACCCACACCAGAGCTCATGAACCTTATAACCACACCAGAAACATGAGCTCTTCAAAAATCCCTCCGTCATCCTACTCTCATGCGCCACTTGACCTGCGAACCCTTTTTCCCTTCATCTTCACTTTGTTTTATGTGCTGTGGTAAATCTCTGAAGAGCTCCTCAGATTCCTGTTCATTGACTGTAAGACTGTGAGAACATCAGAAGATCTGAACCAAGACTTTGGATGTTCGAATGTGTGGTTTTTTCACCCAAAAATGAAGTTCACCCAAAAAATAAAATTCTCTCATTTACTCACTTTAATGTCATGCCAAACCTAACCTTTTAAACCTTTAATGTTATTTTCATGTTTGATTTAATTAAATATAAGGAAATTCTGAGGAACCACTGTGTAAACAATGGTAATGGATGATTATTTTTATTGTCAAGCTCAGAAAATATGGAACCATAAAACATGTGACTGATGCACTATATTCAGTTGTGCTGAAACCATACAATAGCTTTGTGTTTCACAAGACTTGATATTTTGACCACGTTTTGGTGCTTTTTTGGCATTCTGTAGCCCAACAACCAATATCCCTATTAACTTAAAAAAACTGTGTCTAGGACATTCTTCAACATTCTCATTTGTGTTGTATGGAAGTCATGTGGGTTTGGAATGACATGCGGGTGAGTAAATAATGGCAGACTGCGTTTTTTGCTGTACTGTTTTTTTCATGTTATGCTGTATTCTTCACTTGAGGGCAGGTCTGTGAGTTAGTTTAGCCCATGTCAAAGCCTTTTCCTGTTTACATGCTTTGGTTGCATTTAGATGTGGGTATTTTGGAAGCTGTTGTGGTCTTGTTTTATAAATGTAACAGAGACGTGATGTTTTTGTCCTTCTGTTTTATCAGTCGAGGCTGTGGGTTACATCCGTGGGAATCTATGGGCTGTCAAAACCCTGTAGCTGTAAGCAATTATGACTCAATGAATCTGACATTTTAAATGTTTTCGGTACATGTTGTGCAGGATGACTTTCGTGTTTTTTTTCCACAGTGAAATTTTAAACACTGAATTATTTCTGAGTGTGATCACAATTAACATTTTGTCATCAATCAAGAAACAAACGATTGTTTTTCTCTTGTCATCTTACCTGTTCTGGATAAGAGGTGGCACAGGACTATACTACATTTACTACAGTAAATGGCCTTACTCAAAATACACCCTCTAAATACTTCTAGCCACTTCTTGTAGTTTTCTTGTAGTTTTTCTTCTTGTAGTTTTCCCAGCGCACCCCAGCTCCTGGAGCTGAATGTAGCTCATCCAAAACCTACCTTTTGTTATGGGCAGAAAATGTACTCCCCCTCTCCATAAGAGGCTTTTTGGAGAACAATAGGGCAAAGCTTTAGTATTTCCTTGCCTCACACCAGAAACACCTCTGTTTTGTAAGGGCCTGATATTCAAGACACTTACTTCCCAAGGGGTCGGTTAAAGGGAAACATTTGTCATCCTAATAGGTTTACTCCTGGGTCCATGAATGCTTTTATTCATCTCATTTTTCTGGTCTTTAACCTGAAGAAAGTGGAATAAGGATGTTAGTGGCTATTGTAGCCTTTCCTTCTTGTGGTTGGCGCGTTATTTTCCAGTGTATGTGTATAACCAGACATTGTTGAAATCTTGGATACTGTAGTTGTTATCTGAAAACTCAAGTCAATTTTTATAGTTAGAGACAATCTACTATATTTAAAGGTTATTTAATGTTACTCAAAAGTTTATGAATACCTTTGTTTGTTTGTTAGAACGCCATGTTGTTAGCTTAGTAACAAACTTGTGTCATACTCTGGAAATAATTGTTGAGGCTGTGTACACGTCACACAGGAAGGTGCTACCTTAGAAGGGAAGCTGCTAGTTTTTGGAACCGAGTATAAAATTATCCACAATGTTTCCAGACAGAAGTCTGTTCAACTGTAACCACAGCGAAACACATGATCTCTCCTTCAAGTAATAGTTTTTTTTAGACAATTGAGTTTGAAACTTTTGAAGTCAAAAGATGTTAACAATTGTCATGCTGGTTTGCTTAGTCTTCATTGTCTTGTCTCTCATACTTTTAGTATGCGCAAAAATAAAAAGCTTTTCAGAAACGTTGTTGGATTAGCCTCTTTGAGACAGGGAGAAAACCTCTCTTACAACCAAATTGCTGTGCTTGCTGTCATTATCCTGCCAGGTTCTTGAGAGCTTGATTGACAGCTGTTCAACGGACACCAGCAGGCCTGACGGATGAGTAGCATTTCTGAAGTAATTACAAGGGCCTCCTCATTCAGACACGGCAGCATGCACAGAGAAAGACTGCAGTCCTGAGAAGAGGCCCAGGCCCTGTAGTCTCATGGGTGCCATCATTCTAAAACACATAACTGCTGCTTTTGATTCCTCTGTCACTCACACACAGCAATTTAATGGCCCATTTTCATTGATTTATCCTTATTTCTTAGGTTTATCTGGAGAGGGTCTTCAGCTATACACACAGGGGTCCTTCTGGAGTCCTTCTGGAGAATTCAGCTAAAAACTTTCTTAAGGTTGTAGCTACGTTTTGGAAAGTGGGAGCTGGTGTCTAGCTTGTCCAAGCTGGTTTGGGTGGTTAAGGACCTGTGTAAGCTGGTATCTTGATCAAGGACTGGAAAATGGGTCATAACAGTAAACTGTTAACACATGGGGTTCTAAGAGTTTGTTTCTTCTTTTTTTAAAACTTACTTTGCTATGTAACCATTAAATCCCACATTAATCTTAATATATTAACATCATTGGAAAGTTCTGAAACTATGAGAAAAGTTAACAAATTAAGAAAGTATTTGCAGTATTTGTCCTCAATAGAAATCTTACAGGAATAAAAAGTTCTTAATATTTGTCAGGAGTGCACATCAAAATGTACAAAGTTAAAGTGATTGTGAATCTGCCGTTGGACCTTTTTGGCTGGTCCAAGACAAACTACCAGGCATATGGTCAGGGAGCAACTCGTTTATCTTTTCCTCTTTCCCTTCCCGCCCAACCTCAGGACACAAGACAGAGGTGGAATCACTGATTTCAAAATTCCTTAAAAAATATGCCAAGAGCCCTCCTGGGCAAGTCTCACGGGGACACACAATGTCACTCTCACACACACACACTCCTGGCTTTTTCAGATTGTGCAGTGGAGGGTAAAGGCCGGGCACACCTCCGTGCCGAACTGCTCTGAATAAGAAGGGAAGCAAAAGAAAGCGAGAGCCCTCCACACTGTCCTCAGTCCCTAATGAGCAAATCAATGAATCTGTCTCATTGAAGGAAGAGGGAGACAGGGGCTCTCACAGGACCCAGAGGACTAGGCCAAAACGCTCTCTCATATGCATGTACTGCTGCCCATGAATAGAGGCTTTATTTTGACTTAGCACAACAATATCCTGCAGCCTGTAGCCCTTCAATGAAGGAAACTCACATTCATGCAGTTCTCTGACCCGCCTGTTCGACTACCAGCATGCCACTGGCCACAACAACTCTGTGTGTCTTGTGGCTTTCGGTCAAATTGCGTGTTTGAAAGAGGCTCCTAGAAGTCCAGGATGTAATCACACAATGTGATTTGCTAGCAGGGAGGAAAACAATGCAAAGCATTCTGTGGTATTTATCATTTATTCATGAATGTATGTGTGGGGGGATGGCTATACTTGTGAGGGAACATTTTTTAAATGTTCTCACAAATGTAGAAAAACATCAAAAACTAATGGGAGGACATTTAAAGTGGTCCTTGTTTTATAAATGGCTAACAAATCAGGCAGATTGTTTTATTTTTAACCTAATAATGACAACAGGTTTGATGCATTTAGAGATATGGTGTAGTAAATATCACCTCACTATGAAAACCACTGTGTCTATGAGAGGTTCTTACTAATATTCTAAAGTCTCTGTGTGTGTTTGCGTGTGCAAAATGGATTCAGAAGCAGCAGCTCTCTTTTAAAAACAATATCACGGTAGAATGCACCTGATGGAAAGAAAAACAGTCGTTGGAACGGGTGGGCGTGCCCGTGGGGGGGGGCGTATCGGGAATGAGGCCAATCCTCCTTTTTCTCTTTTTCTGGAGGGCTGAAGGGGAGGGGTGACAGACATTTGTTTAGGGAGCATTTTCACACATTGCCTCGCACTATTGAAAGAGAGGGCTTGTGGTTGTGCTGTGTGTGTGGGTGCGAGGGACGGTGCTGTAGCAGGTGGGGGCCCCTGTCAGGGGGGTTCCGTCAAAACCCAAAAATTTGTAGCAATTCACGGTTTCATAATGGAGTTAAATGAAGCGAGGAAATGTCCGCCTGGCTATGGTACTACTAAACAAGCCTGGCTCACACACATACAGAGAGGTTGTTAGTATATGCAGTCATCTTCACAATACTCTTTTGCACTGTTTGAGAATTACATTTGGGTGCATTGCTAACGGGTTTTACATACATCTTTACTATTTTAATAATATACTTCTGTTACACTGTATATTTAAATGAATGCAAGAAAAAATTTACCAAATCACAGAATGTTTCATTTATTTAAGGTCTGGTGTGCAGTGGTCCTTTGTTCTTTAACATCAGACATCTTTTGGTACTTTGTTAATGAAACAAACGTATTCTGTAGCCCTAAAACTTAGACATGATGTATCTCAGCTTAATAGGATTTTCACCTCCTAATTACAGTATTACAGATTTGATCTGCTCTGAAATGCCATGTTCCTGCCAGCTGTTGTACAATATTCTCTTTCTTCAGTTTCTATGAGCATGACAGGGTTTCTGCCAGACTAGTTAAACTAATAGAAGTAATATGTGATGAACTTCATCTGTGGCATATGGTTTGGATATACATTATCTTTCCTTCTATATTCTTCTCATTTGAGGTCTTCTGCCTGGTCTACATCCTTAAGCCCAATAACTCAACATCTAGTAGAGGCTTATAGAGCTTCAGTGCTGTTGCTCAGATCCAAGAGATTTTTTTACAGAAATGCTGATCTGTGATCAGTTGCTTCAGCTATGAGACACTTGGGGTTAAAGAAGGTGGGAAATGGTGCATCTGATTTACGAGCTGTTCTAATCCCCTCTGGCTGAAGTCATGGGAACTGCTGAAGTCTCGTTCTCTCTTATTTTCAGCAGTAACATCTCGTGCTGTCTCTCTTAACATCTCTCTGTACTACATAAGACTGTATTCTGAGGAATGAGGTGTTAGGCTCAGGTTGTGGCTTCATATCACGAGATAGCAAGGCTTCTCTGTTTTGATGTGGCCCATCAAAAGCAACTGCTGCTGAGGTTTTCATGTTATCTCAGAGCTGTTATTTTTATATTACACAGTGAATGTCACAATAAAAAAATAACATTGTTAATTCCTATGACAAAAAGTCAGATTCTTGCTTTTACTGAAGCATACAAGATGTTCTTTGGAAAATTCTCAAATCCTACTGGGATAACATGGATCATCAGGTTTTGCACAAGCTTATGAAGTCCATGCCAGCTGCTGTCATTAATGTAAAAAAGGAATATACCAAAAACTTTGAAATTCTGAAATATATGTTAATTCATACTAATAAATTGTTAAACTAGAAGCAAGGACTGTCAGTATGAAAACTGACCTGCGCACCTGGCATATTTATTCTCAAGACTGATCTTGGAATGAACCACTTGCAGTGATCCAGTGTCTGTCACACAGAGACAGGGTCAGCGTCTCTCTCTCTCTCTCTCTCTCTCTCTCTCTCTCTCTCTCTCTCTCTCTCTCTCTCTCTCTTCGGGAGTTTCAAGCACTGAAAGGCCCCACAGAAAACAATAGCCATCGATCAACCTAAATTAAAATTCTCTAGGATCCAGAGTTAAGCACACACAAAGCAGACAATATGTGATTAATGAGCGTATATTTTTACCTGTTACACACATTAAAATGTTAATGATTATCATATGTTCTGTCACTTCCCTTGTTATGTTACCATTTCTTTTACTGTGAAGGTCTATAGAGTAGTTTCTGTTTATTTGGTATCACTGGTTAATCACATTTTATACTTTCTGTACACACTACAACAAGGCTGCTGTCTTCCACTTTTTGTTTTTTAAATGTAAAAGAAAATACATTTATTTTTTGTAATTTGTAAATTTGTAAATGTAAAAGACTACTTTTTCATTACTGTCACACTGTCTGTTTATTTTCCAGATCTGGTTTGCATTTGTTAATGGTTTCTCTGGTCAGATTTTGTTTGAGCGCTGGTGCATCGGCCTGTACAATGTGGTAAGTGTGTGTGTGTCTGTTTGTCTGTGTGATTTACTGTCCTCTCTTCATTACTGTGAGAGGAAATGTGTTAAAACGCCTCCCCTGTTGCGCTCGGGTAAGAAACTCATTAGCCGCGGCACCCCAGACGGCTCCTTTACTGCAGCCCGTGTCAGCACCATCCTGAAAAATCTCCCTCTTATTTATGAGCGCCTGTCAAGTTCATATTCCCCGCATGCACAGAACTATGTCCTGAATGTGCTGCAACAACAGACGCTCGTGCACTAAAGAGCAGCGTTAAACAGGTCAGTGGTGGATGATAAAGAAACAGGTTGAATCCAGACTCTTTTAAACACACATATGGTAATTTCGGTGGAGACCTATGAACTGGCTGCCTGAGGGCTGGTGATAGGAACTGATACTGTTAATTAACATGTTTTCCACAGGAAAGGAAGTTATTTAAGAAGACAAAACATTGTTGTTGTTTGTAGATATGGCTACCAAATGGTAGATATTGTACTGCCAAAAAACACTAAAACAGCTGGTTAACTAATTGTCCTGAGAGTTACATATATTTTTAAGACTGTACCAAAACTAAATTTAAACTAAAGAAGCTGAATCCCAGATTTTTACTTTCTCAAAAAGTTGTAGTTATGAAGTCAAATTGTGAAAAATTGGTGAATCAAATTTCTTAAGACGTTTTTGTTTTGTGAGGATCTCCAGATGCTGCAAAACAAAATTGTGTGAATCTGACAAGTGGCCTTGATTGAATTTAAAATTGTAGCTTTTGCAGAACATGGTGGATTATAATTTTTCTGTTTTCCATAAAAAAATCACAGATGCGTTTTCATTTATGGCAAGAAAATTGGCTAAACCACCACACTCAATTGTCACAAGAAATTATTTTTTACGCTTGAACAAAGAGCAAAGTTTAAACGTGACTTCCCATCAGCCATGATGCTGCTGGATGCAACAGGCCAAATCCACCCCTGAACAGAGGAGAATGAAGCCCAGCGGACCATGTCCACTCGCCCATCAACCACAGCCAAACAGCTCCAGCTGGACCAGTGAGAGACACTTACGGCTGACCCCTCATCCCCTTTGGACTATAATACCACCCCTCTCGCTTTCAACAGCTGTCGCACGGAGAAACATTAGAGCAGGCAGAAAAATGAAAGCATCCAGGAGATCTGCTAACAGGCTGCAGGCACAGTGGCAGATGTTCGTGTGAAATCATTTTTTGCACATGGAGCGAGAAAGTGCAAATAAGACAAATGCCAAAGTTACATGCTCAGTAGGCTGCAAGCAAAGGGAAAAATGTCAAGGAAAAGACGTTTTTTGTTTAAGCCTATATAACAATTCCCAAAATGCTATTTCCAAATTATTTCCAAAAATATATTTCCATTATGTAGACAGACATTTAGATTAGTGTTATGTAACATAATATTAGTGTGTGTGTGTGTGGATTTCTGTGCTAATAAGTGCATTACAAAAGCACAGTTTTGCTAAACATTCCCTTCATCTGCCATTGGTCAGTCAAAGATATCCGACATTTGGCGCCGTCTGGTTGGTCAGGATGCTCAAACAAACAGAGCAATACTTGATAGCACCACAAAGCCAATGTTTACACTTTCTGTGGGGAAATGGTTTACTTTGTTGTGTCTGAATATTGAACTGAGGATTTTTAAAAAACAGGAGAATGAATGTTGAAATATTGAATTGTCTTTAAATTGTCTGTAATTGTGGTAACTTCTTTTATTTGCACTAGATCTTTACCGCTTTGCCTCCTTTGACTCTGGGCATTTTTGAGCGATCCTGCAGAAAAGAGAACATGCTGAAATACCCCGAACTCTACAAAACCTCCCAGAATGCAATGGGCTTCAACACAAAGGTAAATACACATGACCAAGAAACATATATCTCGGTTTAGCTAAATCTTCATTAGTGTTTACACTATCTGTCTAAAGAGATTAGCAAGACATCAAATAAGAAATAATAAAAATAACAGCAAATTTAGATACATGACACAGTATGTGAACCCTTTGAATTTATGGGGCTTTGTTGATTTGATTTGGTTGTAAAATTTAATCTGATTACCCTCATCACATTGACTGGGCTCCAGGTTAGTTGACTCCTGACTCCAGTTAGCTTTTGGAAAACTCATTAGACTAAGGACTTGCATTCTTTTCCCACCCTGCATTGTGAGTCAGGGCTAAAGCTCACCCCCCAAAAAATTTTAATTTTACAGGATTATATTGCGTGTCCTGATTCGTTGTGTGCAGATCCATAGTTTTTCTTTTTTATATTGTGCTATAATTACACACTTTTTTGACTTTTGATTTTGACATATTTAGTGCTACAACATTTCATTCTAAAAATATAGGCCAAAAAAACTCATAATGTAGATAAATATCTAAATAAAAACCTGGTGATTTTTGTATAATTTATTTGATGATGATAATGTCTTTATAAACAGGTCACACTGTGTACCCTTTACTGACATGTTTGGTGAGCAGTTTGGCAGTTTAAAAACCCCACTGAACAAACGCACTCTAAAACGCAAAAAACCAACTCGACAGCAGAACCTTGTTGGTTTAGTCATCAGTTAAACTGTCCCTCTGTCAGCCTGTCTGTGAGTGGTCAGCTTCATTTTTAGATGCTAATAAACTAAGTTTAGACAATAAAACTTTGACTTTGTTGACAGTATCTGGTCCTTGTGCAAATCCAGAGACACTTTCTCTTTACTTTTTTAAGATACATTAATAGCGTGCATAGAGGATGCATATATTTTCACCTTCTCTGGGTGTCTGTGACTATTGCTTCACTTCTCTCAGTGTTAATAAAGTTGTGTCGTCTCGAGCCTCAACAGGGCTGTCTGCTGTTGTCACCTCTCGGCCCCGCTTCACAGGCGTGGAGACCCATTTACCGCCACGCTGACACGGATTACAGACAACACAACCCCTGGGGTCAGGAGAAAGAGAGACGGATAGATAGACAGATTTACTGGTTGTTTGTAACACATGCACTGCAATCCCTGCAGCAAATAGCATTCCAAAACGATTTTTCAGAATTTTAGAGAATTGTAATTTAAATTAAATTAGGATGTAGTTAAAGTGGTAGTACTCAAAGATAAAAATGAGTTGTAAAGTAATAAAATACATGTTCCTGTAGTTATTATATTTGACCTTATATAAGAGCATTTGGATAATTAGTTAAACAAGTGTGTGTATTATAGCTTAGTGTCCAGAGACATACAGTGCCCTTCCCTCCTTATTTGAAATCTGTATTTTATTCATTGTTACACCAGTGTTAAACATTTGATGTAAAATTGTAAATGTACATATAGACTTCAAAAACAACATTAAGAAATTTCTCCTATATTTCCAAGACCATGTACAGTTCAAGCTGTACATGTTCTGCTTCCCTCAGACCTCATTCTTCAAGACTGTATTTGTGTACAGATCTGAATGGGTCTTTGAGAATTAAGGCTCTGTTGAAGCAGACATAGAGAGAGAGACAGTGCGCTAGACTGGGAAGGAACAAAGGGTGTGAAATATTTAGGGCTTTTCTCAGTGTGTCCCCTTTCACTTTTAATTACATAGTCTTGCCATTAAAGTCTCCCTAATAACAGCAAAGCCCCTCATAGACCCCCAGGATGGCTGTTATTACACTCATTCAACACACTGCATCTCTCTCTTTCTCTCTCTCTCTCTCTCTTATTCTGTTTCTAGCTGTATTTGTGGTCTAACATAGCTGAAGAAGGCTTATTAAAGAGTCTGGCAGTAGTCGCCTAAAATAAAGTTTATCCTTTCATGCTCGTTTAAGCAATTAAGCTGTCACACAGAATGCAGCTCTTTAATTCAGGCAGCACAGACAGCCATTCACACCTACATTCTTAGCAACCTGCCTGGATACTGAGGAGTTTGGGGCCTCCCTGTGATAAATGATTATGAACATTTAATGATTTAATTTGCATTAATTGTAGGGCTGTGTGTTTGTTTGTGTTTGCAGGTTTGTAATGGCCGAATTCTTGAATCGTCACAAACATAATGAAAAAAGTCCTACCTGAAAATAAAAAAATAGCTCAAAAATAGCTAAATCATAATGCTAAGGTTCTGAGGGTTTTTAGCATGTTGCTATGGAGTTTTTTTTTGGATATTTGTCCTCTTTAACAAGCTTTCATAATTTGAGCACGAATGTGCAGGACAAATTACAAAAGTACATAAGTAAGGGCATCACTGATAGAATAAACAGACAGGGTGTGGCTATAGTGCAGCCACCAGAAAGTCCAGTGGATTGTAATATTGGTTTAGGATAAGGCTGTTATCTGAGGGTCAGAGCTCCAGGCTTTGTTTTGCTATGAGGATAGCAGAGGTGAGAGGGTTAGAGCACAGAGGCCAGGGGGTCACACAGGGCCTCTCTGAAACAACACAGAACAAGACAAGCTCAGGGTATTCTCTCTCTTTCTCGCTTTCCTCTCAGCCCATCCCCCTCAAAAGGGTTCATGGCTCCACACAGTTCGTCATACTTTGACAAAGCTAATAGTTCAAAGACACTTTTGCACAAACTGTTTCAGTGTGGGTCTGGTTCAGAATTAGCCTTTTCTGTCAGGCACTATCATTGGGCAGCTTTATATGAGAAGCAGACCAAAGTCTAGAGAAATCATGCAGTATTTGATATGACATTAGGGTGAGAAGTATATAAATGAATTTTCCTTTTTGGTGAAAAATTCCTTTAAACACTTTGTGAATCAGTTCAAATGAACTGTTTAAAAAAAGAATGTGTTCACAGGCCCTATTCATTCACTAATCATACATCACTACCAGGCAGTCCAAATCTTACTAATTTAAAAAAACCATTTTTGTTAATGTGAAGAAAATACTTTATTATTTTAGTACACGTAAAACTAAATTGACCTTTTTTAATTCTATTGACTGCAAGTCAGCATTAATATAATGCTGTTTTACTTGCGTAATGTGGGAGTAATGTGTTGTGTCTGCGGGCGGTGAACGATCTCGGACTGAAGGGGTGAAAAGAGCAGCGCTGGAAAAAACTGGGATTGGAAAGTCCACCTCTGGCGGGCCTGATTTCATTTCACGGCTATTTCATGCTACATCGCCCATTAGTGTTTTGTTTGGCCATGTCCGTGCATAATGTAAATTCAAAACAAGGCGGTTTTGGAGGAGGATATTTGTTTAAATGGCACATCCAAAAACCACACACCCATGTATAAACAGGGACACTCAAAGGCTTTATGCTTTACCTGTGTAAGTGATAGTTTTTCCACGCTCCCCAAATTGCCATGCACTATAGCGACAGATTAATGCATTTTCATTTCTTCAACCTGTCTGTGTTTGTACTGAAAGTATCCATGAAGGGTTTAGTGTTTTTCCTAATTCACAAAGGAACGATTGGAGAAATTTGATAAGGCAACTAGCCTGCAGAAAAAAAGAATTAAAAACCCTTACCATCATCTCACAGTTAACTATCGTGCTTCCCTCTCACCACACTCACAGGATATACAAAGTGTCTGTCAGCGGGGTGGCCATTGAGCTCAGAGGCCTGACAAACCTTCCACTTAGCCTGGTGCTGAGCACGCACAATGGCCCGGGGTCAGGGGTCAGCCTCAGGGTTAGTGTGGCCACAGTCTTTCTCATGGTTTTCGTTCTCTCTCTTATTTCTCCTACCCTCCTCCACAGGTCTTTTGGGCCCATTGTCTGAACGGCCTGTTTCACTCCGTCATTCTCTTCTGGTTCCCCCTCAAGGCCTTTCAGCATGGTAAGCGCACACACTCTCTCCCACTACTTTTGGTTTTGTTTTTTGAGGTCACTGGGTGACGGAGTGAAAGACAGGCCTGGTCTTGCTTCAGCTTAATTGCTTCTTTGGCCACCATGAATATCTCAAGATCACTCATACACACATGTAAACATGCACAAAACCACACACTTTTACCCCCTTTCCACATACTGGCATTTAATAAAGTGCTTGATGGTCTTTATAAGTAAATATGTGTCTTTATACATGTCTTTATAAGTGTAAGCCTGTATGCGTGAGTGATCTGTGTCTGTATGTGTCTGTATGTGTCTGTATGTGTCTGTATGTGTCTGTATGTGTCTGTATGTGTCTGTGTGTGTCTGTGTGTGTCTGTGTGTGTCTGTATGTGTCTGTGTGTGTCTGTGTGTGTCTGTGTGTGTCTGTGTGTGTCTGTGTGTGTCTGTGTGTGTCTGTGTGTTTTAGCTGGCTGACTACAGGACCACACAGTCAGATTCAGACCTGTTCTTTAAACACAGGCGTAGATTGCTCTCTGACTGACAACCTTTCAGCACTATACACACACACACACACACACACACCACCCAGATCCACATGTTGTGTTCATTGTATTTCACAGTGCCAGAATGTTGATGGTTTTGGATCATCCTCTCTCATTTGCAGTCAGTGGATGACTAATACAATCGCATTAACCTACGGCAACAACCCACTACACACTAACTCCTCAATCAGAGCTGTTAGCTGTCGCAATTACCACAAGACAATAACGATCATCCTACAAACTGTGTGAAACAGAGCTCATCTCTGTGGTTAATTAATCCTTAATGATTTGAGCAGATCTCTCTGCGAATGTCTCTGTATGGCTGTCATCAGCTCCTTATATATCCACACTTATGTTATTTACATGACCATTAGAGCACAGGTGTGTCATGAGAGGGAAATAAGCGTTACAAGTTTGTTGAGTCCAATGCAATAGCTGATTTGAACACTAATGACAGTGTTTGAGGCATAATGTTCATTACCACAGAAAATAATTACATTAAGACCCTTAAAATAGAAGTAAACATTGTGTGTTTACTCTTCTAGTTGGATGAACTTGTACTTTTTGAATAAACTATATTTGGATTTTCTCTATATTTTTTTTTTAACTGAGGCCTGAGTCAGAATAATTTTCTGTGGTAGTGAACATATATGCTGTTAATAAAGTATTATTTATATTAAACCCAGAACCTTCTGTCCAGCATGCTACTTAATGAAAGTTCAGAAGCTTCTCAGTTTGCAAGCCCACACGTCTCGCTGAATCAGGATCCAGTGTTTGCTAATGGACTTTTAGTAAAACAGATTTGAAAAGCTATTAAACTCACAGCTCACTGTGGCATCTTTAAGCCCCAATGATGTCTGGTACACACACGCCCGTACACTCTATCAGGGGCCCTGTGGCCTGACTGTTTAAACCCGACCATTAGACCCTCTTGAGCCCAACATCTTAATGGAATATTCTCTATTGCTGTAATTGTATGTACACGTCTTTGTGTGCTTTAGCATGTGATTCTCCACACTAAAAGCCTTCTTGTTGATGTCTCCTCACAGACACGGTCTTTGGAAACGGAAAGACACCAGACTATCTCCTCTTAGGCAACATGGTTTATACAGTAAGTGTGTTTGGACTCTTCAGGCCTGTGTGTCCTGAGAAAAGACTCCTGAATCCTCACAAAGCATCTCTGTGTCCTGGCCATTATCTGACACTTTGTACGGGGCTGTCCCGCTGTGAAATGTTCCTTCTGTACTGAGTCCTGCAGTACGGACAGTTCTCACTTACTTTACACCAACTTTTACGTAATGAAATGAAAATAAATCTGCTCCATTTCAAATGAAACTTCAAACAGAACTTGTTTGGCAATTCCTGCCTGATGGCTCATATGTTAGTTTATGTAATGTTTATATGTATATGCAAAGTAAGATTTGAACCTCTGTCTCTTGCAGTTTGTGGTGATCACGGTCTGTTTGAAAGCTGGACTGGAAACATCTTCCTGGACCATGGTGAGGGTTTGAATGTGATTATGCGACCAGCATAAACAAAAAGCACATGCTTTATACAAGTTTGTGTTCACATTCAAAATGTATGTGTTTTACATAAATGAGTAGTTACACATAAATATATAACAAAAATATTATATTTTAATTTTATAACATTAAGTGAGGGAAAGGTTTATAATGAATTATGAATTATTTAGGTGTGATTAAAAGCATTTAATATGTTTGAACACTTCTAAACACAATTTTGTGTGTTTTCTCTAATTTCCTCTGGCTCACAGTTCAGTCACATCGCCATCTGGGGCAGCATTGGATTGTGGGTAGTCTTCTTTGGCATCTACTCCTCTCTATGGCCTCTGATCCCTCTGGCTCCAGATATGTCAGGAGAGGTAACACACAACAACAGAAACTGTCCTAGCCTATGTTTTTAGGTTTAGCTCATTTCTGGGGAAAGGTCTCAGCATACTTTTCCTCAAACATGATAGCTGGGTGTGCTTGAGTTTCTAAACTATGTAAACACTCCAGATTAATTAAACAAACAAACAAATTAGAATTACCACAGACTAACCCTAACCAAAACGCCACCCATAAAAAATGTTTTTTCCTTTAAAAAAAGAGAAAACTTTAGTTTGTTTATGAACCACTTTTTCCTGTCTTCCAAAGGAGGTTTTGTCAAAGTTCTGAGAACATTCTTTGGCCAATTTCTTTCACACACACAGGCCATCCTCCTCCCTGGGGTTCTGGATGTGTCAGGAGATACAAAACACACTCAGACCACCCTCTCTTTCGCCTCGGGCACAACACTATCAGACCAATAATCTGTGCATTAAGAGTTTTCTGTGTGTTCGTTAGTCTGAGCGGGAGCAAGAAACTCTACACCTCCATGAGGCCTCAGGGCACCACAGGGTTCTGTTCTTTTCTCACCTCATAATCTCCTAATGGAACCTAATAGGCCATATTTGTGTCACCTGTGAGGAAAAAACGTTTTAAACCTTTACATCTGCTTGTTCCAGCAGAGGGTTTGGAACTTCAGGAGTCCAGACAAATCCTTCAGACGCTTTTGTATGTGTAATACTTGTACTATTTTCTTTTTAAAGGTAATTTGAGGTCGTTTTATCTTCACTGTTTCGCTGTTTATTGATGTAATGTCTAGACTTCAATGCGAGAAGCTCTGTCCGCACACGTCGGCAGTGTTTAAATGGTCTCTTAGGCGTCCAAGGTTTCCGAGATCCAGAATCTGCTGTTGTGTAACTGTAGACTGCTCCTCTCTCTCGTGTCCCACGCACCCATCCTGAATGGCTAGTCAAGTGGGATCTTTTATCTGCCTTTTCCTGCTACATATAGGCTGGTAGAGTAGATCATACCCCAGAGGCCGGGGGTAACCCAAAACCACGGGGAACCATAGCAACAGCACTACATCAGAGCTCGGGGACAAGCGGAGAGAGTGGGACACCTGAGAGGGGCACACCTGAACTCTGGGTCACCTCACACTGTTTCAGCTGCCTGAGGGGCTGAAGAAAGAAAGAACAGAGAACTCTTCTTTAAAGAACAGCTATATCATGTTTTAGCGCACCAAGTAATACCATGATGTACAATAGTAATTCTATGGCGTTTATGTCATACCTTTGACTCATTTTTAATTGATGACTAGTCAATTAGTAAGTAATTCGCTGCGCAACCTTAATAATGACTGTTAGCAGTGTCCTCTTGCTTTTAGGAGAGATAAGATGTAGCTCTATAGTCTCTTACAGTAGCTCAGATCTTATCATAGCATGTTCCACTTGATTTGACCCTCAGAGATTCTATGCTTAGTATCAGGAGTCTGTTTATTCTCCAACCATTACCTCACAACTACAAGCCTCTAGTGCTATGAACACACATTGTATGTGTGTATGTTATGTTCCTAATCTCAGATATTCAGCCAGTCATGTCATGCACAAGCATGCACCACATTTTGTGCCTTTCATTTGTCCTCTAAAGGCATGTAAAGTTTAGGTAATATTGTAACGAGATCCTGGTTGATAACATGATAAAACGACACACAATAGTTCTTTGGACATCAGAAAGGTGAAGCAACACAGATTTCAGCTGCAGTGAAGGTGTTTCTGCTGCACATTCCTTCTTATTCTTCCTTTAAAAGGCAGACAGGTCTGCTTTATTCAGCTGCACCTGGTGCGTGCGTGCTTGCGTGTGTGTGTGAGAGAGAGAGAAAGAGAGAGGGGCCATTCATCTTCTTTCATGCTCTTTGATGTACAAGATTTCACCTTTAGAGGATCACTCTCCCTATCAGTAGATAAAACTGCTGCCTACCACTCATCCTGTAACACTGCTTACTGGAAGGTGTGTGTGTGTGTGAGTGAGAGAGCATTGGAGCATGAGCTGCTCTGCTTTATTTCAACATTTTTATAACAGAAAATTCCTGCCTGACATCTTATGTTACTTTCCTGTTATGTTTTGAATTGTTTCCGACTTGTAAAAACCGTCCACGCTTGTTGTCCTCATAATTGAAAATGGAACGCTTGGAATTTCATGAAAGCTGTGACTACTTGACTGTTGTGATATCATGTAAGAACAATCTAAATGATAAAGGCTTTAGCCACTGGCAACCTCTGTCTATATTTCTGTTTGATGATTGTTACCTGCTGTGTTTTGTTGTATTGTTCTAAAAAATATTACTAACTAATCCTACATGTTCAGTAAAACTCAGTGCTACTTTGAGTTCTTTTTGTTTTTGGATCATTTTTCATTGGTCCATGGTGAAGTTCCACACTGAGATTGGAACTGATGTGGCTGATGGGATATCAGGGTGTTTGTTTTCATATTGGACACTTTGAGGCATTGTGAATATCTCTGTGATGACAGCATCCGAGAATTGGTATATGTGCAGCCTCTCTCACTCTCTCTCTGTCTTACGCATTCATAAACAACAGCCTTTAAATGGGAATCCAGCCATGTGTCTCACCATCTGGCCCTTTGTGGCTCTGAAAATCGTTGTTCTATGCGTTTTTCAACCCAAAAACTCACAGCTTTCCTTACTGTAGAGGAACATTGACGTTTTCAATTGTTAGGCTGTTTATATATACAAGTTGACATTGGGCGTTTTGAGTGATAGGTTTGGCTTATAATAAAAGCATATTTTAATGAATTGCAAGTGGAGTATTTGTTTTTTTTAAGAAACTGCAAAGAACATTGTGTATTCTCCTTGCATATGACTTGGTGTGTGTATGTAAAGGTGGATAAAGTCGGCTTGGCTCTGAGCTAGTATTTAATGCCTAAAGCCAAAGGTTGAATGACCATGTCTGAATCGTTCTCATCTCATATTTACCATCACAATGGGCAGCATTAACATTCTTGGGCCAACATTATCACTGCCAGGCATGAGCAGCCAAACTCTGCTGTTTCACAGCACTGCTGATTAGTGCGGCCAGGCAGAGTTAATCCACCCTGTCAGTCACTGGAGGAAGTCACCACATGAGACTGAATGATAAACACTCCCACTCCGTTTCTCTGTTTAAAGTGCTAATAGAATCCGTCAACATTAGCACTCAGGTTTAGAAAGACTTGACAGAAGATTTCAAATTGTCTGTTAGTGGGTGACTCTGATGATTTTGATAAATGAAAGGTTGTGTACATGTTCTTACTGCGGTTTACAGCATGTGGTTCTAACGAGTTTGTTTTCCGTGTAGTGTCAACTTTTGTCCTAGCTGAACTTACAGTGTAGCCAAATCCAGTGTAATGTGAGAGTCTTAACTCTAGTCATTGTTAACTTTGGATGGAACCCTTCAACTACCAAACCACACACATATGCAGTGTATGTGGGTGCTTTTCTATGTATTTGTATCCATGATATAGTGTGTTTATGCAGTTTTTTACAATGTGGTTCACTAAAAAATGAAGTTCTATCTTTACTTGCTTGTCATTTCAAACCTCAATACTGTTATTTTGTTCAAAGGAATACAAAAGATGAAAAGAAATACAAAAGATGAATGTTGAAGAATCTTCACACAGCTATTTTATGTCCAACAATTCGTAATAACCACATCAGTCAAGCTGCCAAAAATGTTTTGTGATACTGCTTTGAATGGACACATTGAAAAAACTGTAGAAAAGTACTGTGAGTGTGTGTGAGTGTGTGTGAGTGTGTGTGAGTGTGTGTGAGTGTGTGTGAGTGTGTGTGAGTGTGTGTGAGTGTGTGTGAGTGTGTGTGAGTGTGTCCAGTAGACACACAGGCAGTTGATATCCTGTCAAAACAGTCATCACTGTTGATGTTGACAGACTCGACTGCCCAGCAAGATGAGGCCACAGCAGTTTATTATTCTGCCCTAAAAATACACCAGCAGCATGCACACTCCCGGCAGCCAACTGTATTCATTGTGTTTTTACCAGAATCCTTTATATAAATAATGATGTAAAAAAAACTATGAAAATATTGTTAGAATTTCATAATTTATATTGTAAATAACTATGTGATTCTTAAATATATTATAATTCAGGTGGCTGGTATTAATAACATACAACATGGCAAGAAACTTGTTTTAATAGTTGTCAATATAATGTAACATTCCCATCAAAGGTTTTCTTCATACTAGAATAATTTCTGGCTGATTGTTTAATATGTTATTTCACAATTATAATGATTAAACAGCTATTATCAGAGAGAAAATTATATGTTACCTCTTGGGCTGTCACATTTCATGACATGGAAATTCCTTTACATGTGTGCAATTCTTCTGATACTTCTTGACAAAACAGAACACTCTTGTTCATCAGAGACGTTATTAGTGGCAGGAGAGGAAGCCATTTTGATTTCCAGTCTTTTGGGATTTCTGGCCTTCCTGATGTTTTGTCAGACATCAAAGTCTATTTACTTGTAATGGTGAACAGATTAGGTCATTTGGGAACACCTGAAACCGTTGGTATTGTAGGCCGGTGCAGGCAGGTGTGACTTGCAGCTTTGTGCTCAGGCATTTGCAGGTTAAGATTACAGGAAGTTGATTTGTCTGGGACCATCGAGTTTGGACAAGTGGCATTAGCATGCACAGGAAATAGCGAAGCAAGGGGGTGGATCAGTGCTCTTTAGCATTTAATGACAGGTATTTTCAGCAAAGCTGGGCCAAAACAAACAGGCTCGGCGCAGACGACTGCATCTCACAGCCTACAGGCCCACGCTACATGTGTCCCTGTCTCCTCAGTCAGACCTGGTGAAACCACAGAGCACCCATTCTTTCTCTGTAACTGTCTCTCGTGTTTCCTTTCTAATTTTCATGCTTCTCCATAGACAGCAAACAATCTCACACTGTTTGGCTGTAGCTGTCTAAGTTTTATATGAAAAAGATTCTTTCTTCGCAAAATGTTGTAATTATCTGAGAGATTAATGATTTTAAAGAGTTTAATGTCACTGCATTACTGGGCTGTTTGTCTTGATCTCACCCAGTCCAAGACTAATGTAGGTCTTTTCAGCACTTGTTTATTTAATTCATGGGTGTATTTTGGCAGATGAATGTTCAGATGCTGTCTTCGCTCTGGTTCTCATTAAAGAATACCCTAGTAGTTTGTTTTGGTGAAGTTTTATAAGATAAGTTTATCCTGTTACAGTTCAGAATTTTCAGACAATTTATCCTACTGTAGCTATAAACTGTTTAATTACAGCAATGAAGACTTATGTGTCTGATTTTTGCAGTTAGTACCATGCAGTGCTTTCGAACACTGATTATAGTAACGCCCGCTAACTCACAAGTCACAAATCTGCGAACTAAGGTATGCATAAACAGCAATTTAAGATGTTAGGGGTAAGCTGTGTCATACAGAATCTGTGGGGAACATTTAACCAATTTACATTTATTACTATTTAAAATGCAAGACAATTTAATAAAAATATGAACCCGAGCGGGATAAACACAAGTTTACTGATGAGACATTTACTCACAGTTTACGCCATTCTCCTCTGTCATATGAAATAGCTGTCCTGGCAGCAGCATTTGAAGGTTATCACTTGGGATCAGGGTTAACTGTTTACATTTTAGAGAGATGATCTGGGTAGTACCATTGGCAACTCACAGCTATGGCTGTCACTCTTTCCCTTCTTTTTGTCTTTACACACATCACCCACACATTTAAAATACGAGTATGAGTTCACATTCCAGCCCCTGTTAACTGGATTAAATTATCTAATGTTTTGGTCAGGTTGGTTTAAATATGTAAAAGTAGTTATGGTAGAGTGTGACGAAGCTGGTGCTTTTTCTCATCTGGATGTGTGTGTTTTTCAGGCGGACATGATGTTCAGTTCAGGAGTGTTCTGGATGGGCTTGATCTTCATTCCCATCACCTCTTTGGTCTTTGATGTGGCCTACAAAGTGTGAGTTGAGTTTCTTCAGTACTAGCAATCGAGCGACTGATTGATTCATCATCCTTTGTGGTCACCATCTGATTTACTGCAGTAGTTTAGGGTTTCCATGTTCTTCAGCTTCTTCCATCATCTTCAGTTCTGTATATTTTAATTGGTACACCATTGGTATACTTTATGGCGTCGTTGGTTAAACATGATCCTTAATGTTAAATGATCTGTTATGTTTCAAAATTATCATTGTAAGAAAAGATCTTTCTCTTGACCGTGTTTCTTCAATATTTATAACTGACCATGTATTTGAAGAGTTACTTGGAAAAACTTACATTTACATTTATTCATTTAGCAGACGCTTTTATCCAAAGCGACTTACAAGTGCGGAATACAACAAGCGAGTCAACCTGAAGAGGCAACTAGACACAATAAGTGCTCACAATACAAGTTTCAGACATTGCTCAAAGTATCATGCTACAACAAGGGAGAGATTTAAAGGAAAGAGGGATAGGAAATGAAGGGAAAGAATTTTGATTTTTTTAAGATGAGGTTAGAATTTGAAGAAATGTTTACCTAATTTAGAATATATAACATATATTTTTTATATATAATATAATATGTATATGTGTATGTTTGTGTGTGTGTGTTTGTTAAATATTTCTGTGATATTTAAATTGGCATTGGGTATCATGAAATTTCACTATTATTGGTGTCAGCTAGTATTGTGACAACCTTATATTACAAGCACTATGTTTGGAAAATTCCATTCTTCCTGTAGTTCTAAGTTTGTGTTATGTATTTTTTCTCTTTGTATGACAGCATGAAAAAGGTGTGTTTTAAGACCCTCGTGGATGAGGTGCAGGAGTTGGAGGCGCTGTCCAAAGACCCAGGAGCCGTAGTGCATGGGAAGAGGTGAGGACCATTCTTCATTCATTCATTCATTCATTCATAATAAAACAGAAAAAACAAAAACAGTAGATCAGCAGGAATCATCTCCACATGTAAATAATCTCACTGGCTGCTCTCCCAGCCCGGCGCTGTACACATCTTATTCTGTCTCCTCAACCTCTCGCTGGAGACACATCTGTCCAGCAGGAAGTTTGTGTTTAATTTGATATATTGAGACAATAAGAGAGACGAGACGTTCTTTTAATGTGGCTAATGATGCCTGTGTCTCACAACTGTTTCTCTCTGTGTTGTTCTTTGTAGTTTGACTGAGAGAGCCCAGCTTCTGAAGAACGTCTTTAAGAAGAGCACAGTCAGCCTGTACCGATCCGACTCCATGCAGCAGAACCTTCTCCGTACGTCAGCGACACACATGTGCTCCGCCACACACACACATGCAGACACGCCCTTGTGCCCTCCACAACGCAGATGCCACAAACAGATTAATGTAGATTCACTGATTCACACACACCCCACCATCCCCATCTGCAGCATCGATATGCAGGTTCACACTCATACGCAGGGGCTTATGGATGCAGAACTGAAGAATCTCACAGACATACAGACCTGAAACAGCCACTGAAAATTAGGTGGGGATGGTTGTTCTTGACAGCTGCAGATAATAGCTAGAGCAATGCATCTGTATAATCACTCACAGCAACAGCTGTCCTAACAAAGCTTGAGTCGTGATGCCACCAGGGTTTCCTCTCAGACAGCTGTTTTGGGTCCAGGACACTCAGAACATGTAAGAGTTTCTGAGTCATATCTGGAAAATTTTGCTCAGGATATCACAGTCCAAAAGTGACTGTGTTAATTAAAGCAACTGCAGATTCATGAGGTTATAATATATGAAGTGTAACAGGATTCACACCCACACATTGATTTATCAAATGACTAATGTAATTTCTTGAGGTGCTGGTATACAACACCTGTAGTTCCTTTTTCTTTAATTTCAGTGGTTTTCAACTGGTAATAAAGTCACAGGCCTGTTCTGATAGGGTCAAGGTTCATAGAGACAAAAATTGCTAACAAGTAATAGATAAAAGAAAATATGACCTGTTGCATTAAATGTGTTTCACATATAATCTGGATTCGGTTGAGAACCACAGCTTTATATAATTTCTTCTGAGTTTTGCATTTACATTTAATTTTATTATTATTTGTTACTTTATTTTCTCTATCTTGTGTTTTGCTTTTAGGTGAGGATGAGGGACGTTCAATGATAGTCTGATTCGTTGATTCATTCTTACCCTTAGCTTATACCTCAAAACCTTACAAAAAACATGGCAAAATCATAATTAAATCTGCATTTTCCTTAACGTCCCTCTCATTCCCCATCTTTGCATGTGCTGCTGTGTTTTGATTGACAAGCAGAGTCATATTTAATCATTTCAATGTTCCACTGTCAATCCCACAATGCATTGCCTTCCTTGGCCTCTTGCATGTGCCCCCCAGGCCAGCAGGTAGAGGTCGAGTCAAATGAGATATAAGGTGAGTCATAGATCAATGGATCAATCCCAGTGTGCAGTGCTGTAGAGACCATAGCACTAGTAAGAGTGAAACTGGGAATACTAAAATTATCTGGCTCGTTAAATAGACAATTGATTCTATTTAAAGTCCAAATTCGAGGATGATAGCTTTTCAGAGACTTCTAAAAGCCCCATTTGATCAAACTAGACACATTTCTTCTCGTTTCCTCAGACAATGTACTTGGTTTTTAAAAGTAGAATTAATAATCTAACATTACAGAACTTTTTGTGACTTATTTCTTGCCAACTTCCATTTGGAGTCTGCCAAGATAATTACTATTAACTATTCAGATCATCCCTGCCAGCCCACCCACAGTGCCACTGCTGGTTTCTTGAGGTCCCGTCTGAGACCCATCTGAATTTTTTGTTTATTTCTGGAAGTGAGCAGTCAGGATGTCGTGCATACTGATGTCTTTGTGCATCGTCTTCCTGCAGACAACTGGCCTCCTTTAATTTGGACCAATACAAATATTTTCGGTCATTTTGGACCCATTAGTGTATGTAGGTCATTGTGAGGGCTTATTAGACTCCTTTTTACCACAGAACATAGGGGCAAAATCACTAACATTGCAGTAACACTTAACACTGCAATATTTCAACCCAAACAAATTGTCATTATTTTCAGCAGAAGCATCTTATTTTCTATGTAAATTAGGCTTATTAGAGAGATTATTTTAAACCGCAGTCTCTTCTTAGTGAATTCCTCCTGATAGTGAATAATCCCTTCTGAGTTTGCAGATAAAGCACATCCTGGTGTTGTGGTGATGATTTAACTAATGGCTTTTTGATTTAGAGAATTTTTATCTCATGACTTGGTTTGTTTACTTTGTTTTATAATTTAGTTTGTATAATTTTGGCTGAAGTTTGGAAGTTTTCCTGCAGAACATTTGTGTCAGTATGTTTGTGTAATTCATGTTTTTTTGGACCTGTTTACAGATGGCTACGCATTCTCTCAGGATGAGAACGGAGTGCTCTCCCAGTCTGAGGTCATCAGAGCCTATGACACCACCAAGCAGCGGACCAGTGAGTGGTGAAATATGGCTCACTGGGTCCTGCCCCCTCTCTGAGGTCACTCTACTTTTTAAAGGCTGACAGAGAGCTGAAGCACTTTGGCAAGCCTAGAGTACACTGGAGAACAACAGATATGAAAAACATGAATCAGTATGAGAGAGAAATCGCCTCTTGGTTATTGCTGTGCTGTAGTTGTATGTTCAACAGCAGACACAAGCACTGTGCTAGCATATTTTTGCAGAGTCTGTGGTCAATATGGTTTTCTGATCTATGAAATGGAGAACTAACATGAAGAACTCTTCTTTGACTCTTCTCTTTTCTTCACCATTCCTTCAGCTCTGAGTATTACAGCCAAAGTTTGGTGATGATGAAGGTGTTGAGAAACATTTGTGTTAATACTCTTTGACTGTGACGTCCTAATCATTAATGGCACATCTTTTGGTCAAAATGCTCTTTTTTTTTTACTGTATAGATATTATTTGCATTAGACGTGTTTAGCTTAAGTTTCACGTTTCAAAGAACATTATGAATGCAGTCCGTAGTTAGAAATGTGCTTAGAAATTAGAATTAAGTGTTTCTACCTGGTCATTTTTACACTCCTAAAATGCTCTCTGCACTAATTTAACCACTTTATACGTTTCAATTTTGTGTTAAATCTAATATATCAAAGCCTTATATTTGTTGTTGCCTTCAGTCATAACTGGATGTTTTTTCATTTTATTTTGTGAGTTTTTTTAGTTATTGATCAGTCAGTTTATTGTGCCTGACTCTTTCAGATCTCCTTCAGCTTGCATGTATCTGCCATTTTATACAATTTGGCATTTCGATGGCTCTGTTGATAAAGACTCTGCATTCCACATCTTACATGGCTGCAATGATCACAAAGGTGCCTAAAAGGTTCTTTTCCCTCTAATGAGACTCTAGCTAGGTAGTGTTGTAGCACGCTTACACATTAGACCAAAATAATGATGTTGTCCATCTCCTGTCAGGCTGGTACAAGAGTATAATGAGAGATTTTAAACCCACACATTGAACCTCTGCCCCTGTTATATGTTTAGCTGGGCCTAAGGGGCTCGTATGAAAATCTTTCAAATGATGAGCTGTGCCCCATAACCTATTTGATTTGAGTAATTCCCGGAACAGTGTTAATCCTTCAAACATAAGTGCCATTAGCATAGGGGAGGAACAGAGGATTTCGCCACACCCACACCGTACATACAACTCTGTCTGTATAGTTATTTTGTGAATTTGTATTTTTATATTGGACTAAGTGTGACTTTTTGGACTGATCTGCTTTGTAATGAAAACATCCCTTTTTGTGGTTTCTCTTCACAAACTGGTCGTGGTTCATGAGCTTTGCCTGTGACTGCAACTGTCTTATTAACGCTTCTTTATTTAATGGTGGAGTTTGTGCGTTGGTTTTCTCCCTGTGGGAGAGCACGTTTTGTATAGTGCGTCTGCGTAATGTGTGTCGTCTGCATGTGCATGTGAGCTAAGATTTGCGTGAGTGTTTATGTATATATGTATGTGTGACTGTTTGTGTGTATGCCGTAACCATGTCGGTATGCATGTCTGTTAAATTATATTAAAATCATTCTCCTGGTGCATAACGATTCGCCAGAGAGAGTGCTAACTCGAATGAAATGACTGAATTTCTTAGGATTTGTGTGTGTTTGGCGTCCTCTTTGTCCGATCGCGTGGCGCTGCTCGTTTTGTTTGTCTGCACGACTCAAGGTATACTAATGGTAATGCATGGCCCTGTATGTAAACAGGTGTGTGTGAGCGCATGTGTGTCACATGTCTCAATGTATCTCTGCCTCGCAGCTGGGATGTCTGTTCGTATGAAGCTTTGCTAAAGCTTGACTAGAGATGTTGCACAAATTTTATCATTTATGTGATGAATATTCTCTTATCTAGTTATTATCAGTTGCAGTATTATTTATCTTGGATGGATGTACATGTTTGTAATTAGGTTTTTAATTAGTTTCTCAGTGTTACTGTTCTTCTAAAGCTGAAATGTCGTCTTATTTTACACAAGAAAAGTACTTTTGTTCGGTTGTCACCCATGTGGGATGTCCCACTGGTTCAAACACTGGATATGTGGCCCTCTAATGTGACTGGAGATATAACGTGACCTTTGGTTAAAGGGCTGTTGCTTTCTAAAATCTTGTCTGTCAAAGTAACTGATTGCATGAATGGAAAAGTTGTTCCTTGGTTTAGCCTAAATGTTAATTGTATGCCTCTGGTGTTGGTTACGTTAAAGAATGAACATGCACTTTTATATTGTTTTGAATTCTCTATCTGGCTTTTATTTTCCTTTAAAATCTTTATTTTATGTCTTTTTGTTATAAGATTGTTTAGCATGTTGGTACTGCAAACTTCTGTCTTTTAACTGCCAAAAATAACTACTGAAATAAACTTTACAACTTTAACATGGAAACTGGACGTCTTCTTAATAATTTTCTTTTGTTTTTAATATTCCCTGAGGAATCACTCACCACTATAGATGTGCAAGATATACTATGTGTGTATATATGTGTATATATATATATATATATATATGTATATATGTATATATATATATATATATATATATATATATATGTATATATATATATATATATATATATATATATATAATGTAGCCAGCACCACTACGTCTGTCATTTAAAAAGAGAGTACATTGTAAAATATTGCACATTGATTTCATGTCATATGGTTATTTTGTGATGCACAGAAGTTTCACTTTAAGTGTATAATAGGAATACTTTCAGTTGTGTTTTGGAATTGTATTGCATTGCGTCTGGTCAGGAAACAGTGTGTTATGCTGGGACGCTGGCCATCGTGTGTGGCATGAAACAGGATGCACACAGTGATATCAATCTAAACAGGAAAAGGCAGTGATACGCCAGTGTAAAATATGCATTTAAATAGATGATGTCACCATTGTAATGATTTATCATTCTTACTCTATTGGTCACTGACATTAATAGAATTGTTATTGTTTACATATTGTAATAACAGCAGTTTATTTATATTGGTGACTCATGATGAAAATATATCCAAAGGCTGTGTCCCTAGACATGTTAAAGACTCCATATGGAAAACAAAGAATTAGTCCATAAGTTAAAACAAGTTTTCCATATTAAATAACAGGATTGTGGAATGTAATGTATTCTTAGTAGGCCTACTCTATAACTGTAGCTTTTATGTGAGTGTTATTCAGGCTTCTATTCCTAAATATTATAAGTGTTTGTGTCCGAACAAATAGGCATTTACAAATATGCATTTGGCAGACGCTTTTATGCAAAACAACTTACAGTACATTCAAGTTATACATTTTATCAGTATGTGTGTTCCGTGAGAATCAAACCCACAACCCTTTGTGCTGCTAACACAATGCTCTACCAGTTGAGCTACAGGAACACCCTAACAGACAAAATAACTGTAGCTGAATGAAAAAAAAAAACAGTTTAATTTAACTTGAAAACACTGTTAGTTAGAGAATTTAATACTTAGTTGAGAGCCTCCTCTGGTACCACATGATGTAATTCCAGGGTGGTCTGTACATTTATAAGAGCATTTATAAAACTTTGCCCATCACATATTAACATACAAACTGTTGCCAATGTAATCTGAAACTGAGCCTGTTTGCTTTGGCTTTTAGATTTGTTACAAATTAAACAAAACTGAAAAGCCTTTACCAAAACATTGTCCAAACATTCAAAATAGAAACTATCCCAGAAGTAGCTGTTTTTAATTCATTTGGAGCTGTAATCAGACTGTAAAGTGTTTCACTGTAGATGTCCATTTATAAATCAAAAATGATTTTACTAGGACATTTATATGCTTGTTTTCCTGAGATAAAGAATCTTCATCTCAATCCTGTAACTAAACCATTATGCCCCTATGAGAAAATACAAACAATAACAAACCCCCATTTATACATGGCACTATTTGTGTGCCTCACCCCTAAAATGGGGCTGAGATTGTCAAAAACATTTTTTCACAATCATTTAATGTGTATTGATGATCCAGCAAGACCTGTATTTTTCAACTTTAGGAGAAGTCTTGTCATGTAAGCAGATCAAAAGTGCATAAGAGTCACAATTAATAGTAGGCATAGATGCTTTGAAGTAGGCATCCAAGTTCTAGGATATTATGTTCTTAGCATCCAGAATTTGAATATCTGTCAGACTCAGTCAACAGTTCATTCTTTGCTTTATGGTAAACCCACACATTGTGCTCCACTATCTAGCCAGTCATAGCAGCCTTCAAGCACCCACAATGCTCTCTTAAATTTCAGATCCGGTCTCACAAGTGCCAATCTTGCTTGCTGAAAGATGTATTCGCATCTGTAACATGAGTCTACAACAACACCATTGTGAATGACTGGCTCTTTGGTGTCTGTTTCCATTTAAGCATTCCCCAGCAACAAACAAGCCCCAGGTCAGCTCTGGCTGAAGTCAGCAAAGGGTTCCTGCAGAGGAAAGAAGTACTGTTGCGACAGAAGGAACCCTGAGCTTGATGCTGGGTGTAGGCTCTGATGGTGCAACTGTAACTGACCGTGGTTGTGTGGGTGCTGTAGAGAGTTACTGCTCTGCATGCCCTGTTGGGAGGTGTAGGGTGGTGGAGGAGGTGGGGGCAGCAGGGGTTGGGATGGAGCCACCGACACTGGAGTGGAGGCTGAGGAAGATGAGACCATCAGGAGCTGCTGCTGCTGTTGAGAACACTGGCCCAGAGCATCACCCCGGCCAAAGGAGAAGCGTCGAACCGAGCTCCCGCCTCCCACTGAGCTGGAGCTTGTGGTGGCCGTGCTGGACTGCCGCGATGGTGTCCGTAGGCTGGTTGGAGCTGTGGTGAGTATCATGGGAATGGTCTCACCCTGACTGCGGAGTGAGAAACGGATTGGCTGCTGAGTGGGCTGTTTGGGTCGCAGGCACGTGCAGCAGTACACGGCCACCAGAGAGCCGACAATTACAAATGCCACGAAGATGGATCCCACCATAAGAAAGGGCACATAGATGGGCTCTATTAAAGAGAAAAGTCAAATGTGGTTAGACACACCTAAGCAAAGGTATCCCAGTAATGCCTAATCTGAAAAGAAACATTTATTATCAAGCTGTTTGGAATAAAAAAATCTGCTATAGATTTTTCTGTTTTTATTTCCTTTTTATATGATATATCAATAAAATGTGTTGCTTTAGCATTTAATTATTAAATGCAAGGACTGTTATTTATTTTTTATATTTATTTAAAAGCACCAATATTTTCAGTCATGTTAATCTAAATCACGAAATGTTAACCCCTTCCCTATACGTGAACCATCTCTTAATATTTTAAATTGCAGTAGGCCTACATTGTTCAGAAAAACTGTTTTCCATATGTAAACGACGAAAAGATTTTATACAATTGAAGCGCATATTTCCTGTTTGAGTTTAAAGGTTAAAGCAGTCGCATGATGTAGGATGTTATTTGTATTTGTTAGGAAATGTGGTCAAACAACAGTATAAACTTACTTATTCTTGCATGAGTTTAGCATCACATTACGCCTATTTTCTGCAGGACCTAAAAGATTTTGTCTTAGAAAGAACATTTAGAAAAATTACATAAGCACTGTGATATTGAATTGAATGGCCAGGTCATGCTGTCTAAACAAGCATGTAGCCTACATCAAAATATATTTATCTGAAGTATTTAGTTTGATTTTATGAACACGGTTTGCAGGCAGATGTGTGCACAACAGGGTCCACAGTGTACTTTTGCGGCGATGATTATCAAATATATACTTTCAGTAATGATATAAAGAAATGAGTTTCATGTTGTTGTTAGTTAACGTGTGTTACTCTATAAAATGTATATAGAGCAATACAGCATATCTCGTTTTCTCTTAAGAAATGTGTGCAACCTCAAGTGAGTGTGTCAGGCATGTAAACAGGTGCGACTGGAATACACTTCTCTCTTAAGACTGAAAATAATGCCTAAATGTAAATGTCCACATGTAAAATACTGAATCCCATTGCACATAATCCTGTTATGGCATTCTGTGCTAATTTAGTAAACAACAAACACTGCATTATAAGTAATTCAATCAGCTGTCATTATGGCTTAATTTAATATCATGTAAACGTTTCCCTGTTCCTACATAAGCAGACCCATTAACAACATTACTCGCAAACACACATTAAAAGGTGCCTTGTTTCATATCAGTGCTTTATATAAAATAATAAGAACAGTTTTGACGCTTTGAAACAAATAGCTGTCACGTTCTCTTTTACAAATTTTCATAAAGAAAATGCTTTATATTAAAACTTTATTATTAAAGTTAATAAAACTTCAATAACAAATTACAGTTAATAAAACGGTACGCCATTAAGACAACTATCACAGAGATTTATCATGCAAAATGATCATGCTTTCTTTATCATGCATCAATACATATAAAAGAATTCTATGTATTCTTTCTACTGAAAGAATGCATATCAACCTCAGTTATAAGATGCTTAAATATATGGCTTCAGAAAATGATATGTATATATTTTTTAAGCTGTCACTCTGTATGCATGAGTTAAAATGTCTTACGGGCAGCATATTGAGTGGTGTTCTCCACTTCTCTGTCGTTTGTGCAGGTTCCCTGATCTAGACGAGCATCCACGGCCGCGCAGCAGTAGCGCAGCGAGCAGCTGCCACAGCACACGGTCGCGTCCGTAGTATCAAAGTCCTCCGGGCACTGAAAGCCGTCGTGGTAATTCCCACTGGTGTCCAGCCACCCGTGGCAGTACTCTCCCCGGGCATCAGATATCCGCAGATTCCAGGTCAGATACCCCAACAAGAGGCAGTTCAACAAGCGCACCATACCGGCAAGATGCAGATTTCTCGGCCAGTTCTTCTCTAAACGGAGTGCGCCCACAGACTGCCCGTCTTTGGGTATAACAGTGAAATTAAAGGAGCTTTAAACGAGGTAGCACTGCTTAAAAAAATAATCCATCAACACATAGCATTTAATTCGGTCGTGATAAACGAAACTGAAGCCACATGCAGGAACCTTGTTTAAATCCGATAAGGTTTTAGGATCTCCAACAAACAGATCGAATCCAGAAACTTAAGATGTCATTTCCAAAACCTCCAAGGCTCATCCAGTTCATCCGCTCTGGTTGTTTGCAGACATTTTAGTCTCGTTTTCAAAATGACTAATTGAATGCTTTTTGTTTCCAGTAATTGTGTAAAATGTTAAATTGTCACCAGCTATTAAAACAGCCTTACATCATAGACTGGTAAAAACTCTTGGTAAAAAATCTTCTCCAATGGGTTCTGTAGTTTGCAAACAATCATGTGTTGACTGATCAGAGAACAGACCGCTGCTCTGAAGCGACTTTTCTTAAATGTGCTGCACTTGTGAGTTTGTCTGCAGACGCTGACCCGCTACTCCGTCTCTGTGACGCGCACGCAGTTGTCTGACAGGACGTGCGCATGCACGTTGCTCTTATCGTCGCCTCCTTTTGCACAGGGACCCCAAGATGGTATTTCATGCTGATGTGAGTATAGTCGTAACTAATTGTAACTAATTCAATAAATACAACATGATTTTTGATAGAAAAGTATGTTTCTTATTCCTGATTTGACTTGTTTCGTTTTCTGTTTTATTTCTTAATGTTCTTTTTATTCACTTTATCTGATTTATTGTACGATAATTTATGCAATGCCTGTACGTGGATTTAAAGCTAAATGGTTGAAAAAAGTGTTGCATTCTCGTTTTATCAGAATGAATCTTTTAGCTTTTTCATTCAAAGGATTTAAGCACTAGTGACGAAAGCTTTGTTAAATTCGTGTCATGTTGGCGACCTCTTCTGGATATTTTGTTTTTTGTAACACCGGTAACGGCAGCGGGCTTCCGTTTATTGTTCGCTCATTTCATTAGGATGCAAATCAAATCTCAAAATCGTTTGAATATTTCTGAAAATAAACAAAACATGGTTTGCCATGATAAAGGAAACAATAAGTGGTTCATTCTATTACAATACATTTCCCAAAAATATTCAGACTGTCATGTTCATTTTGACCGTCGCTGATCAGGATTAAGACTTTCTCTAGTTAGTGTAATAATTCCCTTTTGTTTTGGTACATTTGAATATATTTTAATTTATCTGCGTATGTTGTGGCTCTGACACTGCTATTATAGCCTGTTATATTATTTATTATAGCCTAGAATTTGTCTCAATTTCCATTTGGCTCTCTCGGTCTTGAAGTTCTTTTATTTTCATCGGTTCAGCCTAAGAACCCCCCAAAAATCATGGCTATGTCAAAAAACATGGAGGGATCACATAGTACACATGTTTTTATCATCTTGCCCCTCTCTTATCTGACACTCCCACTGATGAGAGCAGAAGCCACATATTCGCCGTGCGGCGGAGGCGCCTGAGCCGCCACCGGTATTCCCCTGTTGGTAGAATAAAGCCAGCGCGTACCGTTACCGCCAGGGGATTGGAGCAATGACTTGTCAGTAAAGTCACCCACCCTCTGAGTATGAGTTAGAAGTGTTTGAGACAGAGCAAGGCGGCGAGTCACGGGGATAACTGCTCTAACCAGATCGGGCAGAGAGACACTTGAAGCAACTCCTGGTAATCAGTTACACCAAACTCGGAAAGAATGGAAGAGGAGATGCTATCGGCAGACGAAGGTCTCTCTGCGCCCAAAATCTGCAGACAGCAACAGCAGCGGAGCCCGTACAGCTCCCTCAAGACCTTTCCGAGCAAGCGCACGGCGGGTAAGGCGAGATATGACAGACCGACAATGGTGGACATCCCGCAGCTCGGAGAGCATCATCATAACCTCGGTAATCATCACCAGCAGTATTCACAGCGCATGCCGCTCCAACAAACCTCCCTCTCCATCAGCAGCAGTCAGCAGCACCAGCCGCCGCACCGTTTCCCCTGCGAAATCAGGCCCAGCACCAGAGTCGCGACATCCAGCGCAGCATCATCAGCGGGGAGCGCCACGGTGGCAGCATCAGCATCATTTGGCAGCCAGAGGAGGCTCGCCGGCCAGGAGTCCAGCAGATACCCGCCGGGTCGCGCCGAGCTCAGCCACCAGTCTCCAGACTGCACCTATGGTATAAGCTCAGGTAA
Organism: Chromobotia macracanthus; assembly: GCA_036877525.1. NCBI lineage: Eukaryota > Metazoa > Chordata > Actinopteri > Cypriniformes > Botiidae > Chromobotia > Chromobotia macracanthus. Next base: position 7,858,775 of record JAZGTH010000020.1, on the reverse strand, counting down.
CTGTACAAGTTTGTCTCAGAAAGTTTAAGCTATGAATTCACCATGAAGTGTGCTGCAAGGTGCCCCCGTTTCCACAACTGGGGAATTTTGTAAGATATTAATGGTTTTTCTGCATGCATTTTTTTTATTATTAGACGCAAATACGTGCATAATTTGGAGGCCCACGCCCAAATGATGCGACTCATTCAATCTTTCAAACAGATTGCTGTCCTTATAACTGAGACAACAGGTTTGATCCGATAATTATCAGACTGATAAAACCAACAGTAACCTAATAATTTCATAATTGCCAGGCATTATTTAATTAAATAGCCTTCCATATTTACGTCGTAAAGAGAAAATGGATTTTGACAAGAAATTGTCAGTGTTTACCATTCCTGAAAAGAATACTGCTAATTATCCATATTACTTAAAAAAAGCTGTAATGAGTATTGTCATTTTCCTGATTTAATGATACCATAAACTCTGGAATATTGTTCCATTTAAAGAAGGCTTCATTCTCCCATTTAAGAGAAGTCTTATAAAAACATCAAACACACATATTTAACTACATGTCTCAACACATCCATTTCTCTGGTTGATTACTTTTTACATAATAAACATATTTTATGTCTGGCTGACTATGTCTATATACTGTAAAGATTCGGCTAAATGAACTCTGGCTCAAAGTGTTAACAAACATTAACCAAACTTGTTAGCTTAAGTGGTAATTGTTTATCATTATCATCAAAGCATCAGACATTTTTAAGAAGCTGTGTTTGGTGGCCATACAACAGTGTCAACAAACATATGGCTGCCACTGTTTGTGTATGCCATCACTTATTACTAACCTACATTACCAACAGTGCTTTGTTTACATGGTTTATTAAAACTTCTAGGATTTTTGGCATGTGTGTGATGTAATGCTTGACATGACTTTTTTTTTGAAGATTTTGACATTCACCTGTTCAGCTGGTTGCTAAATATTTCTTCTGTCCATTAAACAATGATTGGAGACACAATAAATCTTTCCAGCAAACAGGGTTTATGGTACATGTTTGTAAATAGTGCATTCCAGTTTCACACAGAGCTCTTTTGGTACATTGTTATGGAATATTCATTGGGAAAAGAATACATGGGGGATTTTAGGGGCAATCTAACAGTACTAATGGTGTCATCTTTCTAGCCCTGAAAATCCCAAGGACGTGCTCTGAGATCAGTGCAATAATCCAAATTGCATTTAAAAGCTCCTCCAAAGGGATTGTGATTAAAACAAATGTGGCTCATAAATTTGGCTCTGCGGCACATGTTGTGTTTAATGAAATTTCATGAGGCTCACTCTGCGTGGCATACAGAGAAAAAGGGAGGGAGAGAAGGAGAGACAGAGGGAGAGAGAGAGAGGAAGTGAAAAGAAAAAGAAGAAATTAAAGCAGCAAAGGAGGAGGGAAAGATAGATATCAGATGAATATCAAATCCATCTTGCTGGGGGTAAACAGAGATGCTGCGCATGTTAATAAATGGTCACATCTGCTAAAGCCTGATAGACACATCTCTGCGACAGCAGATATTCACGCCCGCCAGTCACACGGGTGCCACAGCAACTGGCTGAGATGATAATTGTCTGCCCTGTGTCTTTGTGTGAGGGTGGCAAATTCATAATCATCCTCTGAGAGACGCATAAGATTGCGCATTTGGGCGTGGCCAGAGCGGCATGGTGAGGAAGAGTAATTATATGCACTTGATTGGTTGGTCAGTCAGCATTTTCATATTATTAATCATGTTGATTCCTCTCCTTATTTTTTGGAAGATATTAATAGTGTTTTAGTAGAACAGTGACAGTACATATATGAGATATTGGTATCTATGTGTGTGCAGATCTCTTCGTTCTATCTCCTCTCTGCCATAAATCTCACAAATCTTTTGAGAGCTAGCTGCAGATTCTAAGATAAAAATGATGGAAAAAGGAAGCAGAGCAGAAGAAAGATGTAACGAAAAGGAAAGATGGGGCTCATTTAAAGCCTAAGCAACTATATGTATCACATATACATAAAATGCAAACCACTGTTTATAATAGTTTGAAATGTTTAGGTGGTTGAAAGGTACTATTAGATTTTCACAATTAAATCATCAAGGTTCTGTTTTAGGTCCCTCTCTTTTAAAATCTTTAGAAATGTTATGCATTGTACTATTTTGTGTTTTATTCCCAGTGCTCCTTGGCCAGTCTGTTGTATTAAATGTTGGTTAGTAAATTACTTTTTGTTGAAGCTGTTTATTGCATTGCTTACATGGAGATTTTCTACTGTATTCTATTGTGTAAAAGCAAAAGCCAGTAGAAAAGAAGTAGAAAAGACCAAAGGAAATTACTATCAATACTTGTCAGTAAGCCATTAGCAATTTTATTGAAAATATAAAAATGATGCTGTCCAAAGACATCATCAATGTTATGTTGAATTATGTGTCATCTTGATTTCCCCTCACAGAAAACCGGCTCATATTGGACGCTTTTGCTCAGCAGTGCAGTCGAGTTCTCAGTCTTCTCAACAACAATGGACGGCTTCTAGATCCGCAACCTTCCCTCGCCCCTCCATCCTCTACCATCTCCCCTCTCATCAAACAGGAGGATAGCTGCCTGTCTTCAGGAGAGAGGCTCAGTGTCAAGCCCAGGTCAGAAGATTCATTGCTCGACAATGCCGGTGAGGAAACGCAACGTGGTAACCACTGGAATCAGCAGCAGACATCAACATTCCTGCAGATTTTCACAGAGTCGCTTCAGAATTACCTTCTGTCTGGGCCACAGTCATCAGATATTGAGCGAGGTCGTCCGGTAGATGCTGAACCGGCAGCATCAGGTTCCCCGCGGCAGAATTTGGGTGGCTGGACGTCACCATCTCCATCCGAGTCATATGGACACCCTTCATCTACACTTCCTGAGGAAGATGAGGAGGAGGAGAGTTGTTGTCCACGCTGTATAGAGCTGGAACAGGAAGTTCTTAGTCTACAGCAGGAGAATGAGGACCTCAGACACAAACTGGACAGCATACCAGGTATTAAACTAGTCAATACCACATGATGTCAATACAAGTCAGCACCACACGATGTTTTCATTTACTATTCAATCATGATTTTAGATAAAGAATCCATGGTGGGGGGTTTATATTTACATTGTATTTAAAAACAGGTGTTGGCAAAAAATGTTCACTAAATTATTAAAATTCTAAGCTACATTTTGAAGGTCCACTAAAGTATTTTTTGTTTTGCTGTCTTTATACTGACACCAATGACTGAAAATGTATACATATCATCCAAGTAAAGCTTTGCTTTCTGATGGCATTGTAAAATACCCTGTTTATCACCTATTATTAAATTATTCATTTATTTCATAACTAAAAGTCCTAAATATAAGTGGTTACCAGTAGTGTGAAGCCATGTAAACTCAACATGGGAGCCACTATGAGGGGAGAACCACTCTTTTGTAAAAAATATTTTTTAAGTGTTTCAATTATGTCTACAGAAGAGAATTAAAAGCTTAGCTGTGTGAAATGTGTTGGTTTATGTAAAGTAACAATTACCAACAAGTGTCTGACTTTGAATTACAACAGTTCCTTGCCAGAACGTTCTAGACTTCTTCAAGACTGTTCTTCAGCACTACAACCAATTTGTGCAACCACAACCTGAAGAGCAACTTACAGAGGTGAGATAAAAGAGCCTAACAGAAAAGTTCAAGTGCTGTTCAAGGTGAAAACCACAAAAATGACAGTTTAGGCAAGAAACTGCAACCAATGGAACATGAAGTGAAACTTACATTCAAATTAAGGACTAATCTGGGGATCTGAAAATATCGCTTTGACACCCTGTTACATAAAACCTAACCAGCATAATCCTTTATTATTCTATTATGGTTTCAAGTCTGTTATTTATATATTTATTCATTTTAATGAGTTTGCTTATTTTCAGGCACAATATTTGGTGCCATATTTTTAAGAACAGTGTTGCATTACAGAGCATTAAATATTAAAGCATGCCTTAATTTGCCTTAGAGAAAATACTTTTCTCCTCTATTATCTATTATCTTTTAATCTCTGTTCTGTCTAAATAGGGCAGTAAGCAGCTGCTGGGGAACTATCCTCTCTTTATCACCAATAAACAATGGGACGAGGCCGTCAACTCCTCGAAGAAAGATGGCCGACGGCTACTGCGTTATCTGATCCGGTTTGTGTTCACCACAGATGAGCTGAAATACTCCTGTGGTTTAGGGAAGAGGAAACGTTCCGTACACACTGGGGAAACAGGGCCTGAGAGACGACCTCTAAACCCTGTCAAGGTCACCTGTCTTAGAGGTAGCAAAGTGTAACCATATTCACAAATTATTGCACACGATTATTATTACTATTCCGATGTTGCTTATTTATAGCTTAAGAGACTTGTTTAATGGAGTTATGTCTTTTATCTTATATATCAGCTTTCCTAGCTAACAATTTTAGATGTAAGAATGTTTTCCTAACATTTCCATTAAGTAACAAAAACGTTGAAAATGTTATTTTGTTCTAGGAACATTTAAAATGTCCAGTTTTCAGATGTTGTATTAACGTCTAAATTGATTGCTTGGTTATAAGAACATTATTTAAACATTTTTAATTGTATCTTTTTTAAAATGCTTAAGAGCCTTTTTGATATATATATGTAACATTAAAAATGTTCTGCTAACATTGCTACAAGAACGTTTTTTTGATAATTTGAGAGAACTTTTAGAGAATGTTAGGCAACGTTCTGAGAATGTTCCCTGTTAACAGGGTTGTCCCTAAATTTTTTTAAATCTCTGGTATATTTGGTACAGATCAGAGCAGTTTTAAATATCCTCTAAAACTCTGTTACCCCTTTTAAGACTAATGGGGTCTTTTTCTCGGGTGAATCTGAGAAGCAGGAGAGCAAAAGTTCCCATTTGTGTTTTTTTTTCCCTTTTTCTTTCCTGTTTGTTTTAATTACATTACCAGTGTAATAATTATGGGAACTTATTTAGCATCTCAGATTTATTTGCTTCCTGCCTTGTGTTTGAGACAAAAACACACTATCAATCTCTCTCCTTCATCCATCTCTCCTCTCTGTATTTCCATCTCTCAGAGTTTATTCGCATGCACTGTGCCTCTAATCCCGACTGGTGGATGCCGTCTGAGGAGCAGATAAATAAGGTCTTCAGTGATGCAGTGGGGCATGCGCGGCAGGGCCGGGCCGTTGGCACTTTCCTGGGCAATGGGGGCAGTGGGAGCAGCAGCAGTGGTAGTTTGTACATGGAGAGCTACGACGGGCAGCTCTCTCAAGATGAGCTCTATCTGAAGGGCTCACAGAACAGCCTGGGGGACTGAACACGCAGTAAACATTTAACATACAGCCTTTATTTCCTGGATCAAGATGGGGGTAAATCTACCTACATTTTTGGATTGCAGCACTTACACGATGGTAAAGGTCTTTTTTCAAACTGAATATAATCCTTCCTAATATAATTCCTTCCTAATGTGATTTCCTGATTCAACTGTAAACATTCCAGGGAGTTTACACCTACCCACTCATTTTGAACCATGTGTGGGACTCTTCCATGCTGTATTGTTTGGCTGTTATATGGTTTGTGGTCACTGGTTATTTGTTGAATTCTGCTGGCTCATTTAATAGTTACATGGACGATAATGGCAGTTGTAGTCTCACATTTTTCTGTTTTTTTTAATAGATTATGAATTTTTTGTAGACAATGGCTTCATTGTACAAAAATCTGGTTTGTTATGTGCTCCATTTCATGTGTCTTCTAATTTGTTTTATTGAATGTGATTAAGAATGTGATCCATGATAACAACATGAATGTATTTGTAGTTATTTTAGTTCATTGTAAATAATGAGAGCTTCCTTCAGATTTTATGTTCATACAGAAGGCCTTTAATAAAGGTGCTATTGTAATGTTCAGTTTTTTCTAATATAATGTTAAATTTAAAGTGCCACCAACTATTTATTCATATGATGTTGAATAATCTGTGATGTTTATAAAAAACTGTGATGTTGCAAAAATCTGTTTCGTAGTGGCTGCAGGATGAAACACTGGATTATCAACTCTGCAGTTTACAGACAAATCTGTAACATAATGAGTGTTGGATGGGTGTTCCTAATGTTTACTTTGAATATAGAGGTCCAGAATGTTGTTTGTAATCTGTGTTGCTTCCTTATTCACCCTAAATGCTTTATTGTACTATACTGTAATGTTCTGTGTGGTCGTAAGTTATGCTCATTTGGTTCAGTTCTGTTTACTGCATAAAGACTATATGAAATGCCTTAAAAAGATCCACCACTACGAATTACAAACACTGCCAATTCAGACTGTTGATAATCTCTTGGTTTTCCTCCTACATTCATGGCCTCTTGCTGTTTGTTGGTTTGAAAACTGACCATCTTTTTTAAATGCCTTAGACAAGTCAAGATATGCTATAGGAGAACGTTTCTGACAATTAAAACTGTTCATGCATTCAGATCATGTCTGGTAGAGTTCAGTCAAAGGCAATAATACATTGTGACTTTTTGTCATGGGTTCTCTGACGGTGGGGAAACCCCAGCATTTAAACCTGAGTCATCTCAAAACTCCTGATCTTTGAGGGAGTTTCATATCTTAAGATCTGCAACGCCATTCATCTGCAACTAATAACAATGCCATTTTTACCCCCCTACTGTTTCACTGAGGTTCTCATTGTCAGTTTCTGGTTTAAATGCCAGGGATTCCCAGTTGTTTAACTGCTGATAAAGTAGCATGAAATCTTCAAAAATCATTTCTTCCCACATTGCAGTTGCCTTTGGACTATCAGACATATAAAAGCCCTGTTGTAGTGATATGTTACCTGTTGTAATTGTACAAATCCATGGTGAATGGAAATTGTTAGTCTTAAAGTCTTTTCAAAGAACGTGTCAACACTGTGAATCCCACCAAAAGTGATAAGACTGTTTATTTCCCTTACTGTTAATTGTATTTTTTTTCAAACAAAAGATGCATTTATGTAATGTTGATAAAAAAGGGGAAAAGACAATGAATCAAAATAAGTGATCCAGACAATGTCATCTGTGTCATTCATTACTATACAGGAAATGTCTATTCATTCCAGACGTTCAAACAACAGATGGCAGTAGACAACAACACAGCCAAATGTCTTGCGTTGTGAAACTACTTCAAAAGCGTTCACATGAGCAGATTATATGCACATCATGCAACATATTGTTTATGATAAACAAGTTTCGCATAATAAGTTTAAAATTAGCAGTCATGTCTGCAAAAATTGCTATCTGTCAAAATGATTGAATTAAGGACAAATACCCAGCCAACACAGAACGTTCTCAGAACGTTGACTAACGTTCTCCAAAACGTCTTTGATGTGTTCTCGGCTAGACTTATGTCAAAGTTATCAAGAACTTTTTTATGTTTTATATATATATATATATATATATATATATATATATATATATATATATATATATATATATATATATATATATATATATTACAAAAACATTTTAAGTAGTTAGACTTTTACGTAGTTAGAACGTTTAAATAACGTTCGTATAACCAAACAATAACGTTAATACAACGTGTTAAAACTGGACGTTTTGAATGTTCCCAGAACTTTCAAAATAACATTTTTAACTTTTTTGTTACTCAGTGGAAACGTTTGGGAAACGTTCGTACAACCTAAAATTGGTAGCTGGGGAATCGCTCTCTGGTTCATTTTAATCGTCAGTTCGCTGTTATATAACGCAGGTAACCAGCATTGTGTAATGCATCTGGTTTAATTCAGACAAGAAAAAAATCATAATGGGAATTATGATTATTATCGACATATTATCGAGTGTGTACCGTGGACACCACCCCTGCACTTCATACACAAACACACACACACACACACACACACCGACCCATGATCGTCACCGCGCCGCGAACGCGTCCGGCATGAAGAACTTTATTTCCCACCTATTTCTCTCGTCTAATAATCCTAGGTCTTACACTGGTACTCTCCGCTAAATAATATCAAGCTGTATGTCCATTGTGTGCTAATATGTACGCTGCATAATTTTGGGCTGCCTTTCTCTTTAATTCTGCTGGTTTGTTGCAGAGCCCCCACAAAATGTTGGAGGGCGGGCCGCGCAGCGCAGCAGTAGCGCAGTGAGTTGTCAAAAATCTGTCGCGGTGACGCCGAGGGTCCACAACGTTCACTGTAGTAAACTGATGTGAAGTTTGACTTATGAAATGATTTTGTCAGACCCACGACTGTGATTTATGTTTTTGCGATCTAGACGATAATGCAGAGATTTGGTGCTTGCTTGAGCGAGCAGTCCATGCAACTTTACGCGGCGGACAGGGGCGCGGGCGGCGCGCAGTGATCCAGTGCGCAAGTGTCATTATAATCCGAAGCAACTGCGTCTCCAACTGCACCGTGCTAGGAGGGATGCCTTTGATCAGCCTGGACGACGATGATCAGAGATGGGTCCCGACGCATGTCAACGTTACCGTCCTTCGTGCCAAGGGTCTGCGGACGAAGGGCAAGCAAGGCAGTCGTTATGTTTACACTATCATCCAGGTCGGCAAGGAGAAGTACACCACCGGTCTGGTGGAGAAGGCGGAGGAACCGCAGTGGAATGAGGAGTGCTCGTTCGAACTGCAGCCCGGGTTGCTGGAGGCTGGGGGGACGAGTGCCTATCCGCCCGGGAGCAGCAACTTGGTGCTTACCGTGATGCATCGAGTGCTCATCGGTCTGGACGTGTTTCTCGGTAAAACTGTTGTGCCATTGGACAAAGTTTTCCAGGAAGGAATGTGTCCTAGAAATGAGTGAGTATTAGAGCTAATAATAGGATGAACTAATAGGCCTCTTGGTCGAGAACCTCTTTTCATAAAAAAAAACCCACTGACAGTACCTGTGATGGAATCAGATGATAACACTATAGTACCTGGATGAATGTCATGGTACTGAATGATTGCCATATTCATGGACCATTGTATTTACATTGTCTTCCAAAAGAATACAATTTTATTGCTATGATTCTTGTCCAAAAACATGGATATTGGATAATTATGGTACTTCTTGTCGTTTTGCCACTTTTTAACATTTCCAAATGACAACATGAGCGAGTCATTTTAAACAAGTATGGTCTTACAATAACCATCATAGCCTTTATTATAGCACGTTATCATAGCCTTACAAATTAAAGTAACTGACTATACTTTAAGCCTGGGGGGAAAATGATAAGCCTGTCTTGTTTTTCAGTTGATATGGTGATGGGATATTTGACACAAGCATGCCAAAACTATGAGCCTATGATTTTGGGTGAAAGAATTTCTATGCACATATTTCACAGCCTAACAGAATTTAAGGAAGATTCTTTGGCACTCAAAACATAATAGCCCCAATTATTCATATATATGTTGATATCAAATGTGCTTATTAAGAAAATGCATGGTGACTGCAGCCACACAAGCAGTTCATGAGAAGTGTAGAACCAAGAATGCCACAGTAATAGGATATGTTTTTTCTACAGACACAACAGCAGCATACTTCGAAAGGCATGCTGCGTCTAGTTCTCATCTGATTGCATAGTGCTGGCACAGAATCATGCCTCCACAGGGCAGTACCAGTGTGTCAGAGTCTACATTGAAAGTACACAAGTACACATTTTTACTGCACTTTAACGAACATTACCTTGTGAACCTTGCATTTTTTAAATGTTAGTAGCTGTCTCTTGGTTTGTGGCTCACACGGCTAAAGTATTTGAAATTCAGTGACATCCAGCGGAGTGGTCATTAAGAGGAGTGAATCCTTTCATTGGAGTGGAGGACAGATGAGGGTGGTGGGGGCCTTTTGGCCAAAGTCTCTGTAAACAAGTGAGGGAGGAAGTCAGTGAGCCATGCTGAGCAACAATAACATTGCTATTGTCATATTTGATACGCCTTTCCTTATTCCCACATTCACATTCAACTTTGAAATGTAGTATACAAATAACACATTTAAACGAACGAAGACAGAGCCTGTCAGAATTGTAAATATAAAGCTAAATCAGTCAGGTCTATGAAACAGCTCCATAACAAGCATTCAGACCCCATTAGAAACCACCTAACAACAAGTTAGAACATCTTACCAACTGCTTAGAATTGTTCAAGCAGCCACCCGACAACATCCTAGCAACCACGTAAAACACCTTAGGTACCCCTTGGCAATGCCCTAGCAACCAATCAGAACACATTAGCAACTGCCTAGCAACCACCCAGATAAAATGTTGTCAACCCACATTTGTTTTTACAAACTTATTTTATAGATACAGCTTTCGTTGGCCTGTAAATCTCTCAGTTCTTTAAATCACGTGGAGAGGTGGGACAATTTCCAGTTCTGCACACAGTATACTGAATCATTAAATGTCAATGTAGGCGTGAGGCTGTTCTGCACATCTGGCTTTAATTGAACTGAAAACTCAAGAGTTGCACGTCTTTCTCTCTCTTCTACCCTATCCGTTTAAGACATTTGTCTTGGCTCTCACGTGTGCACACATGAGGTGCTCTGTGTTGTACCGGAAATGGAGGAAATAGTTTCACCACTGGTTTTCTCTGAGACAAAGGGGTGGTACCATTCAAGGGAATAACATTTGTTTAAGAGGCCCCTGCTTGTGTTTGCGCTCCAGTGTAGGTCATTTTTAGCCTTCGGTTCAGTGTTGTGCAGGAAATTGTAAGCCAGTGTTATAAAAGATGAGAAGTATAGTAAAAACATAAATTTAGGAGTGAATCCCACAAAAAACGTCTGATTCACATATCACTCCAACATAAAAAGAAACCATGTAATTATATTAATCATATATTTAAAATGATATTTAGCATAAAGCATTAAATCTGTAATGACCTTTAACATTGTTTTGCATGTGTTTAATTGTCATTTCAAAAAATGTGAAATGCAGAAATATATTCATTTTATTATGCTATAGTAATTTTTATATATTCTTTCAAGCTGTGGCTTCTGTGGTTCTGACAAAAGACACCATTATTGTCATGATAAACTTTAACAAGCTTTTATCTAATTTATTTTTGTTTGTATGTCAGGTGGCTAAAGCTGCACTCCAAAGCTGGTCGAAAGGAGAAAGAGCGTGGCGAGTTGCAGGTGACCGTCCAATTCACCCGCAACAACATGACCGCCAGCATGTACGATCTGACAGTGAAGGACAAGCCTCGTTCTGCCTTTGGGAAGCTAAAGGACCGCGTCACAGGGAGAAAGAGAGTCGATGTGGAATCTTCCTCTGCCATTTTACCCGGCCGCTACGCAGCTCTGTCCGGGTCTGTGGGCCAACCCTTTGCAGGTGATGGTGGACCGGAGGAACTGGGTGAAGAAGAGGGGTTTGATGAACACAGGAGCAAAGTGAAAGATTTCTTCTTGAAAGGGAAACTGCGTAAGAATTCAGACACTCGGTCCTGTTCATCACTGGCATCAGATAGCAGCATGGCATCAGCTGGAGATCCAGTTGTTCCGATAGAGCTGTCCAGAACTCCCATCTACAGCAGTAGAGTGATGGAGCCCTTCCGCTTGGACACTGAAGGAGGGATGAAAGGTCAGGAATCTATGGGAAGAAATGGATAATTCATTATAATATGATAATACGTATTCAGAATTTAGAGCTGCAGAAAGAAAAAAAATCTAAAACAGTAGAATTTAGAATTTGATTTGAAAGATGCCTTCTTGTAAACATGGACTTAAATAGAACATATTTAAGTCCATGTTTACAAAAAAGCCTCCTTTCAAATCATAGGCATTAAAGTCTCAAATGTATTTTTTTTGAATGATTTCTCATTAATTCTTAAATGGATCATGGCTTTCCCTTTCTCTCCCTTATGTCTCCTTTCTTAATTCTCTCCTACAGTGATGACCCACAAGCGTGCACACAGCGACGAAGCCAGTAAGATCACAGGCATTCCTCGGCCCAGCCCTGCTGTGGAAAGCCTAAAAGGTCAAAGCACGGCACTTTCCCAATCCACCATCTGCATTAACGGGAGCCATATCTACTCATCCGAGCATGTCAGCCCCAAAAGTCCAGGCACCATCCCAGCCAAGCGATCACTGCTGGAGAAATGCGCACCCCTTTCTCGCTCTCTTCAGAATCTCACTCGTCGCAGCGAGGACTTGCAGAAGAGCGACGGAAGGCGCTGGTCAATTGAAAAGAGTAAGAAGGAAGACAGTGAGGCAGATGCATCCTTAAGCCAGACCCAGGGGCCGACCAGCCCAGAGGGAAAGCCAGTGCAGGCCACTGGACCTCAGATGACATCTTCTGGGGTCGTGGAAGTGGTGGATAAAGGAAAAAAACTGAGGAAGACTTTGTTTTCTAGTGGGAGGAGTGACTCTCTCCCAGCCAAGCCAGAGCAGAGCCAGGTTTCGGCTCCTCTTGAAGGCAGACGCAGGGGATGGTTTGGCTCTGGTGACTCCTGCAACAAGCCAAGGTGAGTAAAGGCCAAGCAAGGCCATTTGGTTTTATGTTACAGTACAGAAGAGAAAATAAAGCATGTTTGCTACTGCTAGCATCTCACAAATAGCTGTTCCCCGTGACCGTTATTGACCGGCATTCTTCCGAAGAAATACATTGTTTAGGGAGTGGTTTTATATGCTAGCCTCCATTTTGATCCCCAGAGAACATTCTTAGAAATGGAAGCTGTTTACTTTTGCTGACACAACAATTAAGACTATTGCTGTAGCGTTTTCCATCTCATTCCTTTGTATTGCTCTTGGTCTGCAGGACAGAGGTCAAGAGATTTTTCAAAGAATGACTTGTTCACGTGTGCATCTTTAGCAGAAAATTGTTTGTCAAATTCCATGTTATTTGTTGAAGCATCCATAAACATCAGCTAATTTTTAAACATTTCCCTTATATGAAATTAATTTACTTTTACTTACCTTTCAATAATTTAATTTTTTCTTACGGCAGCATTTTTGTTCAACACATCCAGTCATTTTCTTATAGTTTACACCCGATTTATTTTGATTAGTCTGAGTTTTTAGAGAAAAAAAAGGAAATTACTGATTTTTCCTAATTTCCTTATCAGCATTCTGTGCCCAAAGCAACTCAGTGCTTTGAGTGTTCGAGCTATTCCACAGCATTGATTTATGAACAGTTTGCAAACTGGTTAAATCATGCCAGTAATACCTGGGTTAGCCCAAATGGCATCAGAACAAAACAAATTTGAATCCAAAGACTGTTCTTTATCTATTAAGAGGTTTCTCCTGTAATAGAGAAAGAGCTGTCTCTCTCCCCCATCTGTAGCTAGATGTTATGGCCCATAACACACAGTGACTAAGAGGACTACTTGTGCCTTCCCTCCACAGGCTGGGAGTCTCTCCTAAGGTAGAGAGCAGCTCAGACACAAACCCATCTCCCCCCCTCTCTTGCCCCCCCAATCAGCCCCCATGCACCCTCTCCATTGGTTGCACTACTGGCTCAGTGTCTCCCCCAAGTGGCGATCTCTCCAACCCATTTACCTGTCCATCCCCAACACCACCTTCTATCTCACCCTCCAATCCTTTTCTCACCCGACTACAGCAAAACCCATTTTTTGAGGATCTTATAGCTGAAGAAGCACTGAAGTCTCCTACTGCTGTTTACTGTTCTCTCAATTCCCCCCTTTACCACCCAGCATTTCCAAGCCCCCTTCGTAATGGAGCGCAGAACAAAGTGTCCACTATAAAGCGAGAGAGACCCAGGAGTATGGCCAGGCAGAGATCTCTTCCAGTCATTATGTCTGAGACACCAAGCACATACAGTAACTCAAACGCTAATCCAAATTGTTCTCTGTCTGAGAGGGCTGGGGAAAGGGATGATTTTGAGGAGTTTGCCACCAGACGGCTGAAATCACCAAATGGAACTCCAACTAGGCCTCCATCAGCACCGTTTCTCACACAGGAACCGAACGCAAACCAGATGATATATGTAACTAATAAACCATACAACGGTTTAAGAGTTGATGAAGTTGATATGGATGTTCCAAAGCCTTGGGATCTTCCTCCTTTACCACCACGTAGACCTGCTCGGAGTCAAGTCCCAGGCAGGGAGAGATTTTCTGACAGCTGGTTAGACAGAGCGCAGGAGTTAGCAGTGCAGAAAGAGGCCTGCTTCCTGTCGCAAACTGACTTTGCATCTCTACAGCATGTGAGAGAGGGAGATATGAAAAGAAACTCTCAAATTTTATGTTCAAATAAAGAGCCTTTAACAGACTTGCACCACATTTCTTCAGTTCTTCAGGATAAAAAGATGTGCCCCTCATTTGAGACAGAGTTGCCCAGCGGTCTGGGCGAATTCAAAGTTGGGGATGAAAGAATCATGCTAGAAAGAGGCCATCCTCCTAACTGGACAGGCCCCACGTTTGATTTCACTACAAACAACATTCCTCACAGTTCTCCAAATGGTTTCTGTGAAGATGCACTTGGAAGTTCTGGCCATTCTGAACCAGAAACACTGTGTTTCCCGTCTGACTTTGACACCACAGTGACCGAATCGCTTTGCAGTTCTCCTCAGACCCAACCAAAACATGATTCAGAATTTTCCTGTGAAATAAATCCAAAGCAAAAGGCCTCCACTGAGAAAAAACAAACTACTACAACTACCAATGACATTGGTTTGTTTACAGTCCCCCCTAGAGATTCAAACAACAACACAGATAGAACTTCAGGATTTGCTTTTATTGATTCAGAGAGTTCAGCATCTGATATACAACCAAACTTTGAAATAGATAAAGATAGTATCCAACCAAAGCCGTTTGAGTATTCCAATTTGAACTCATCTGGGAATGGAAAATCACCACCTACATATTCACCAGGGCTGCCTGAGGATTTGTTGTGCAGAATGACATCAGAATTAGAGATGTTTTCACCAAAGAAGACTGGTATCACTGATTCACATAAAGATACCACATCACATATTTATGACTTACCAAATCATAACCATTTGGACTGCTCATCACCTTTTGAGAGATCGTGTGAAGGGCTGGGACAGGAAATCAACCCATGTAAACACACAAAGCATTGCAACACAACTTTAAATTTGAACTGTGAGTCTTACTGTGAGGTTGACGGTCTCCCCAACAAAGAGATCTCTGTGTCTGCACAAACATGCTCTGCACTCTGCAGTGACAACATTGTGACAACTCAGATCAGAGCTGAGGCAGCAGAGAACAATGATGTCATACACACTACACATGATGGTGAAGACATGCTAGAAAATACTCCTATGGAGCGTGATTGTCCTTCAGCAGACTCTGAGAAGGTTAACCAGACCTCATACATCTGCCTCTCTAAGACCAGTGAGATGGAGGAATTCAGTTTGACTCAAGATGAACGAATCAGCTTTGAGGACTTGCATGCAAAAGTAGCTCCAAAAAGCTCCAGAAGCCCCTATAAAACGGATGTGAGATCAGCCCGCATTAGACCACGCTCAACCACAAACTCACCCAAAACCATATTGGAGGATGACTCTCCTAATCCTGCATCAGACCTCATTTTGCATGCTCTCTCCCCTTCACCCTTCCCGATAGCTGGTACTAATGCCTGTCTCCACCCTGATCCTCCCCTTCCTGTGAATCCCCCAAATGAGATGCCCAGCATGGGTTCCACTTCCTCCACCACAGCCCAGCCCCTGGTTGATGCACTGCACCCCCTCTCACCTGAGGAGACACAGCCAGCCAACCTCCTCCTGCCCCTTGAGGAGAGCAGGTGAGACCTCACTGCCTATTAAAGCATATTTAATCCGTTCTCCACTCACCTGAGGAAATCACCTCATTCTCTCTCACAAATGTGCTAGCATAGGATCATATATGCTCTCATTTATGTTGGCCTAAATCAAACTTTGTTTAGGTTCACAGCTTGCTACAATTTGGCGATTTTTAGTCACCATTTGTCTTTACATTTGAATGTTTTGTTCTGGTCTGCTTTTGCTGTGTTTCCTTTAGTTCATTTGATTATCATCCTTTCTGTTGCTTTTTTCAGCGTTGTATGCATCTGTTTTTGTAGACATACCACAACATATATTTCCTTGTAGAGGTAACAAAACAAAGAAAGCCTAGAGTTAGACTCTGTTATACTGAAAGCAACCTAGCAATAAAACCTCTGGGTATTTCATTAGCAATAAAACCTCTGGGTATTCACATTGCAAACATGGTTTTCCTTAATCAGTGCCTGTAATTGAATCAGCAATATAATGGATATACAACAAGCACTAGACAAATTGCACATGATTCTAGGACAAATGTCATTAGACAGTATTTCTTTTTTTGTGTTTATGCATTGCTTTTAATCATGGCTTCACAACAATTTACTGTTGCTTATGCTTTACTAACTCATCAGGAAGATAATTCTTTTACAACAACCGTAATGATAAATACAATATTACAAAATTGTTTCACACAGTGCTTACACAGTATAACTTTAACCAAAAGAACCAGATAACAAGGTACAACTGTTTTTCTTGCTGTACAGCCCTCATCCAGTGAAGCCTTTAACCAACACGACTATGCAAGGAGAGAAGAAAGCAGAAAGCCGCTCTGTGCTGGAGAAACTCAAATCCACGATCAACCCAGGGCGATCTGTTACACCCACAACTGCTGAGGATGAGAAAAATCAGGTACTCAAGACTTAAAGTTCAAAGGTACATTTATTTATGTAACAATGCATAGAAAAATGCATAGAACTCCAGGGTGAGTAAATAAGACATACATTTTAATTGTGGGTGAACTGTATCTTTATGGAACTGAAACACATGCTGGTCCCAGGTGCTGGAAAAGTGTAATCAGCAAAAACAGGGCGAGCAAATATAGACACTCACTGAGAGAACAATCTGAACAAAAAGAATGATCACTAATATAGCATTGTGCTGATTGTTCCCGTCAAGATATTTAAAGAAGCACCCCAGTAAAAACAGGGTACTTTTATGGACAATTTTAATCAAAAGGAGGACATTTTAGGAGAGTGCGTCTGATTATTGTTTCAGATTGCTTGATCGTAAAGTTGTAAAGTAAAGCTGTAAAATAAACAACGTGACATTAAAGGCATACAAGTGATGTGGTTTTGTCTAGTTAAACTTTTTTAAACATATGTAGAATATGTACTGTTAAAAAAAGTATCTTGAAAATGGAAATGCTACACAATTTCGAAAAAAAATTCTAAATACTAAAATACTAAATATTAGGTTAGGTAGATGGTTTGGAACTGTACTTAAGTAAATGACTCCCTGTCATTGCTCATTGCTGTCTTTCTCTTGTAAACATCTGTCTATCTCTGTTTCCTGTGCAGTTGGCTCTGATGGAGGCTCGGGCTCAGTACCAGAACATGACCAACATGGAGCTGATAGCTCTGCTGCTCCAGCAGGAAATAGAGGCTAAAAAGCAGCGTGCTGAAACTGAGGTACAGGTGGCCCTGCTGGAGAAGAAGGAGGCAGAACTGAAGAAGATGAAGCTTCAGGTCCGAGATCTGGAGGACTATATTGACAAGCTGCTGGTTCGCATCATGGAGCAGACGCCCACCTTGCTGCAGGTACGCGCAAGGCCAAAATGACCAGACTTCACACTCCATCAGAAACACTTCATGCTGAACTACAGCCATTTGTGATTGCGCCATTAAATTTCAAAACTGCCAAGATTATGTAGACACGATAAGGCTTTGCATGCTTCTTACCAGACTTCCATGGCCACAATCAGCATACATTTATTACAGCAACTGCTAGTCATGCTAGGAGAACAAGGCAGAGAAAAGTTAAAAAAAAGAGGCTGATGTAGTTGTGATACATGTGTACATGTAAGATACACAAATATGTCTTCCTGTTATTTTATTATAAAAAAAAGATCTTTCTGAGATCCTTACCTCAGTGTATTAGTGAATTGAAATGTTGAATAAAATGTCTCTAAAGTTACAAAAATCTACATACGCGAGTAGAAGCACTGCCTGTATAAACTGACTTCCACAGATGTCACTATAATATTTGACACTTGTTCTTTCTGCATTATTAACAGAAAAGTATTTGAAACTAAATCATAAAATGCTATAACCCCTCCAGAACATTTGACCTGATCTCTTATATGTCCATATCTCAGAGAAATAATGTTTCAGATTTATTGAATTAAGTACACTCTGTATTACAAATAATACTTGATTATATAAATTTTGAGATTTGGAAACACGTAATATTTAATACATATACACCTTGTGTTAAAGTTGATGTAAAATACTGCTTTCAATAATATTCTGTTCTTGTAAATAAACATACTAAATCTTGATAGCTTTTAAAAGCACCTTGATACGCATTATGCAAAAAGCTGTGCTTGAGCTAGTCAGCTTTGCCACATTGATATTGCTAATTTCAGTGCATGCTAATGTCCATCAAGCACTCGCACAGAAGTAAACATTTAAGAACATGAAAGCTATGCAGTAATACAAACTGCTAAGCTGTAGCGTTAGCTAATATATGCTATACAAACACATTTATGAAGCCTTAGCATTGCAGCATACTTTGATCATTGCTGAAGTAGCAACTTAAGTGATTTAGTGACATAACGAATGCTTAAGCTTTCAAAACCACAAAAGCTTTAACAAAACTTTATAAAAGTGTAACTACATTATATTAGTGTGGCTTTAGGGTTTTCCCTGATTTTCATTCTGACAATGTTTTATAATGTTTTTGTTCTGTTGTTCTAGAGTTATATTTCCTCACATTTTTCTGTCGTGATGTAAGGTTGTATCCCACAGTTCACATCGGTTCTAAGTTTCAGTGTTAGCTAGAGGAAGTACAGGGTTGTAATTAATATTGTTAACTCGCTGCATCAAAAAGGTTTAAAATTCTTTGTAAAATCAACAGCGCATCCAACAGTCCATTAAAATCCCAATTTTCTAGTTTTAGTTACTTAATCCACTATGTTCCACCATGTTCCAGGAGAGAACCATGTAGCACTGTGATTATAGTTTATGATGTTAATTGTTCAGTTGTTTTTGCCTTTAATTCTCATTTTGTAACATGCCCGTGTGGACCGTATTACAAGATACGTTCACATTTGTATTTGCTATTTCTGTTTTATTTATTGCTATTTTTTCAAGCAGCTTAATTTTCAAAGTCATTTAAAAATAAAGCTATAAAATAAGTTTTGTGGAAGGTCTTTGGTTTGTGTTCTTTAATGACAGAAATTATAGACAGGCGCAGTGACAGTGGCGCTACCGTTGATTCCCGCTAGGTGGCATTGAGGAGCTATTAAAGTGCGTTCACTCTCCTTTGATTTCACTGTTTTCATTGTTTGTAAACATTAGATAACTAATTTACATTAAGTGGTTTCGTAAAACGTCTATTGAAGTGAATTTACATTTTGCACGCAAATAAACTTTTGTAATACAAAACGTGAATGCATGGCGCAGTACAACCTTTGTAACAGTTTAACTGTATTTAATGTCAATAAAATGCAAATGCAAATATTTTAGTTGTACCGACATTATTATGCCGCAGTAATGCAAATATGAAGTTTAACTACGATTCATATATATATATAGGAAAACGTATTAACTGTGAAACAGCTCCAGCCTTAGAAATATTCATTAAATGCATTAAAATCATTTTATGTCGTCAGTTATAACAATTACTAGTAGGTCTGTTTTTGTGGTCACTATGGTTACCATGCTGATCTTTTAATTCAATTCAATTTTAATTCTATAGATTCTTTAATTCGCTTTTCACATTTTGTGATTGTTGCAAAGCAGCTTTGCAGAAATGAAACAGTAAAGCCATAAGATAAAACAGTAATGAAGTAAGACTTTAAGAAAATGCATTGTAAGACAAAACGGTAGAGACGAGAGAAAACAATAAAGAAATAAGCTTTTCAGAAAATGCATTGTAGCACAACAACTGTAAAAGCGTAAGAAAAACGGTAACGAAATAAGCTTTATGCAAAATAGCCTATACGTTTTTTGCACAGAAACAGTAAACCGGTTAAAAAAAGTATAGAAATAGGCTTTACAGGAAACACATTTGCGTTTAGTGACGCAAATTTAATTACGCATTTCCCTTATTAGAAAATGCTGTGAAAACTGAAATCTCTCCAGCGGAATGTAATGCTTTGGGAGCTCCGGTTTGGCTCGAGTCCAATAGAAAACTACGCTTCCCATGAACCCCTGCGAGCTATTGCTTCACTAGTTTCGTACCCGAGTTGACTACACTTCACAAATTCCGTCTGATGGACCTTTTTATTATTTAACATTACCCCGCCGCTGCTGAGATGGCGGAACCTGCGTCCTGTCCGGTGTTTCAGCTGGGAAAACCACGCTATGATCAGGTAAAGAGTTTGTCGTGATGTTAAAGTGTATCTTTGTCTGGGCATCTCTGATGGGCGTTGATAAACAACATATCTGTGCACAAACCTTGCTTTAACACCATGCTTGCGAAAGTCTTTCGTTCTTCATGCATCTTTGCAGCGTTTCTTTTGTTCGTCGGTGCACTGCAATGTTTTGCTGATGCAGATGTTTGCGTTAAGCGTAACAGCGATTTTTTTTTATTTCCGTAACACCGTTACATCAGAAATTCCCTAAAACATCAAATGCATGCCCATCGGCAGTGCAATGACACTTCTTTTCAATGCAAATCACAGAGGAAATAAGTGAGACACGACTGATTTAAAAGAAGCACGTTAAATACAAATTAACCGGTCAGTTTAATTGTGCATATCGTGGGACTGACATTATCAAAGTTGTTAATTTCTTAAGAAAACCTAAAACTGCTTTTCCTTAATATCTTCCTTTTCTAAAACAAACGGACGTGGGATTATATGCATAATGAACCTCGTTATTCCTAAAATATTCAAGTCTTGTGTTTTAAAACGGGGCCACTTCTGACCGCGCAACAAATGCAAATAATTGTCTCATCAATTGTATTATCTGTGAAATCTCAAGCGCTCGTTTCGGTCAAATGAATGACCATCTATTTAAGTCCCGTTGCCTCCATGGAAACGCCACGGTCATCCTCATTAACGCTTTCTGAAATCAGCACATGCATGTCAGTCATCAGTACTGGGCTTTGGGCTTGTCAGGAGCAAGTTCGCACCCTTGCAGCTACATGTGATGCATTGTTTCAGATGTAATGGGTTGGGGTTGTAAAGATCATTACATTTAAATTGTGTGCAGTGGAGGGCAGGGCTGTGGAGCAGAAACCATCTTCTATTTGTTATTACCTTAAACAAATCTGTAAGATCTCTGGATGTATGTGTAGATACCTGGCTCTCAGTTCAGTTTTATGCAATCAAATGCTGCATCTGATTATCACACCATATGTCACACGAATAAATCATTCGCTTAGCACTGAGTCTACAGGGAAAACTACTTGGACTAGCTTGCCAGCGAAAAAAAAAGTAACATTTACTTTGACGTTAAAAGAAATATCTTTTTTTAAAAATACAGTTTTGCACATAACACATTTTAGTAAGGTTAATTTGTGCAATGCTTATTATAAGGGCTAGAATTGCTTATCTGTAAAGAGTTCTTATAAAAATCTGTTTTCATGGGCAAAATCCAGCTCAGGTGCATGTGAGTAATGCAGATACATCTCTCTTTTTTATGGCTGCTGTTTTTAGCTGAAATCAATGCAGCTGAAGGATAACGGTGTATGTTTTCCTCCGCTCCATCTCTGCTAACTGTGTTGCATATTCTCTGGGGAGCAGAAACACATACATAATTAACAAGTCTTGTCTCCAGCAGACATGCGCTCACATGCTCTCTGCAACAGCTTTGAAGCAAATGTCTGTAGCCCAGAAATAACATTAGTAGCCAAGAGACGCGAGATCAGCAGATTTTTTGCTCTTTTTGCCATATATTGTAAGATAAAAGAGATCACAACTACAAAGACCTGTGAGATGAGACGCACAAGAGACATTTTTTTGCGTTTTCAGTAGATACATCATTGAGATGCAGTCGATTGAAGCTGCTTTTCACACTGTGTGTTCTTGGCCAAATAAACTCTTGGCATGCCCCTATCATCGGGCCTCTGAAACAGTTGGCTCTCAGAAAAACGCTTGCATTGCTGCCCAAGGAAAGTAGGATACAGAGAGAGTGTAAAATGTTGTTATAAAGGCTCTAGACAGTCTTTGCCAGGTAAAGAGGCTCCTCTGAGCACTACGTTGAAGATCTGTGCAAACTATCTCTGTCATTACAGCCTTTAAATATTTCAGTCATGCTAAAATTAGAACAGATCGTGATGATTTATGTCAAAAGGCAGAAAGTTTTAATTATGTTTTGGCTTTTGCTTTCAGTTGGTTTTGCTGTTTTTGCTTATCTTTAGCCTGCCTCTGTAAGCTTGTGAAAATAATGGAATGTGTTTCTTCCTCAGAGCTCATTTCTTGGCAGGTTGAGACACTTCATTGACATCATTGATCCTTCCACACTTTTTGTGACAGAGGTATAGAGATATTATTTGGTTTCATTGTTAAGGGAACGAAGCTGAATACAAAAACAGTAAATTGTTTTTGCCTTATAATGTTTTTACAAATTACCAATCATTCATACACTGTATATTTCAGTCAAAAATGAAAATTCAGTCATCAGTTATCACCCTCCTCTCTATGACTTTCTTTCTTCTTGAAATGTTTTTTTGAAGAATGTCTGTGCTGGGTTTTTTTTTACTTTTTTGGTCCTCACTGATTTCAGACATAAGGGTCTGATATCAGAGAGTGGGATAAGGATAAATTATGACAAAATTTTCATCTTTGGGTGAACTATCCCTTAAGTTGTAGCTAAAAATAATTAATACTAACTCTTAATAGTTCCGGTTGGATCAACTGAATAATAAAGCTTGTCAGAGCCTTAAGTCATTTCTTCTTTTAGATTCTTTTGTTTTTAAATGTTTATAGAGTCGCTTAAAAGAATGTGTCAAACTCCTGGATGATTTTAAGCAAGGGAATCTTCCTCCAGGAATAACAAACCATCAGGTGAAATGTCCACATATATAATATCAGAAGCTGGATATGTGAAGTAGTTTAGTTATATATATAAAACCAGTATATGGTGCAGTGTTTTCTGAAAGCCTGTTATGTGTGTTCTTCATCTCTGTTCAGCTCTGGGAGGCTCAGAAGGTGAAGCAGGTGAGACTCTTAAGGTCAATATTTACTGTCACTTGTAAATGGTGGTTGTGATTGAAGTGACTGACTCATCTGCTTTTAGGCCATCATTCACCCTGACACTGGAGAAAAGATCTTTATGCCTTTTCGCATGTCAGGTAAGAGAGCAATCTGAAAAACCTATAATAATTTTCTCCTATAACCTTTTTTGTGTCACGTTCCTTCAGTATACATTTTTAAATGAATTTTAAATGGAGTTAATAGAGTTATTTATTGAAATAATTTTAGTGGATGTAGTGGGTTGAGAAGCCTGGTAGACAGATTGGACAAGCATAACATGAAACAGATGGTGTTTGTGTGCGCTTAACAGCCGAGATTATTTATGTATGAGTGCAGCACACTAACTTTATTTGAAATGAAAGCATTAAATATTCAACAAATACAAATGAAGTAAGGACAACCATAGAGGTTATTTTAAAAGTTCTGATTAGTTGTTGATCTGGTTCTTATCTGAATGCGTCTTTGTGTTTCACAGGCTATGTGCCATTTGGAACACCAATTGTAAGTTTCTGTTTGTTTGTAAAAAGATCAAAGTGCAAATTAAGAGACTACCCAAAGAGAGAGAAGCTTTGGTAATCATTATGTACAATACGTCAAACCTTGTTAGCATGAGAGATTTCTGAAGTCTGCAATAAACATCTGTTTCTTTAAACAGCTGTTAATGATTTACCAACATCTTGCTGTAAAACCGGTTTACTAATTAAATTATTATCAGAAGTGATGATCTTTCACCTCTTCCTTCAGGTTGTCGGTCTTCTCCTTCCAAACCAAACTTTGGCCTCTACTGTTTTCTGGCAGGTAGGTGGTTTCTTCCCATCACTTGAGCCTTTTAATGCCAGGAAGCATAAAAGCAGACAACAATATTATTGGAAGCTGACTCTGCATTAACAATATCCCACTGGCTCCTGTTTCACAGTTGGAAAGAATTCATCTTAAGTAGTCCTAATTAATTAGATTTTTAAATATATTCTACTTTCACCACAAGCTGGCTTCACAGATAGAAAAAGTCAGTATTTGAAAGAGGCGGGTAGTTGTGTCAATCTGATCCAGAATTTCTCTCCCACAGTGGCTCAACCAGAGTCACAATGCTTGTGTGAACTACGCCAACCGGAACGCCACAAAGGTACGGTGTGAAACGTTTTTAAAATTCAGGTCAGCCTTTTGAGGTGCAACTATTGAAATGTAGTTGCAGATGGTCATTCAGTGAAGCGTTTCCTTTTCTCAATTCCGTTTGAATGGTCATATTGTCCTGAGGGCCAGATGTCTGTTCTGCATCTGAGGCTCACAACCTCACTGGGCCCCTGTTTTTTTGCAATGCATTGCAGAGTCTGTTGTACATCATCTGCATTTGGATGTTGATGATTTTCTCTTCCCACTGTTATCTTTAGCCTACACCAACCTCAAAATTTATTCAGGGGTACCTGGGAGCTGTCACCAGTGCTGTTTCCATAGCAGTAGGTGGATGGTGTTTGTGCTCCAGTGTTTTTGGAGATTGAATTTATGTAATTGTTTATCATTGTGACCTCTAAATAAGCTGTGAACTGATGTTTGTTTATCAAATGTTACTTGAAAATATGAAGTAGTGTTTAGGAATATTATATGATAATATAAATGTTTAATATTGTTGAGTGATAGTAGTGTTTAAGCATACCACTACTTATATATTGATACTGTACCTTCTTACTGTACATATTTAACTATCATTTACATATAGTCATTTACTTTTTTATAAAGCAAACTGGTCATACAAATATTACTATTAACACTCTCTTTCATTTTTAGGTGGGTCTGAATGTACTTATTGAAAAATCTAGCAAATTTAGCCCAGCCACCAGACTGTTCATACAGAGGTTTATCCCCTTTCCTGCTGTAGGTATGTTCATGCACAGATACACCTCACCTCAGCACATTCATTCATCTGGGTAATGCTTCACTCTTAATAGTATGAAACTCCCCCTGCTGTTAGTATGTAGTCACGACACACAAATACATTATAGGACTGCAGAGTTACTTTAATTATCACACTTCAGTGTAGTATTAAAGTAATAGGATTTGTATCAGGTTTTCACTTATTCATGTAGTGCAAACATTTATAATACCATGATTTTGACATTGACAGGAATAAGACCTTGGTGTTGTTTAGCATCCACATTTAGCTTGAAGGTTTCTTTTTCTGTTCACAGCAAGTGCGAACATCTGTAATGTGGTCCTGATGAGACACAACGAGTTGTCTGAGGGAATAGATGTGCTGGACAACAATGGGAATGTAGTGGGATCTTCACAAATAGCTGCCAAACATGTGCGTATGTTAATTATACAGTAGCGATTCACTTCTGCTAGTAAGCAGACTGCTAGTAATTCTTCTGACATGTTGTTTACCATTTCAATTAATTTGTGTAAAAAAATGTGTAAAAAATAGAAAATAAAAGGAAAAGATATTAGTGGTGCTCTTTTTTTAAGATATTACATATCAGTTTGATTTCAGCATACATAGAGAAAAGTATGTAAAGTAACATGCAATTTATGTTTCAAACAGCGAAGGTGACAAAGAGGCAAAAGTTATGGATTGTAGCTTTAAAAATTATTTTACCCTTGTTTGTGTCTTGTTTCAAATTCTCTTGTCTTGCATTTCTTATCAGGCACTGATAGAGACAGCAGTCACAAGAGTGGCTCTTCCGCTGCCAATCTTTGTTCTTCCACCAATCATCATGTCCTTCTTGGAAAAGTATGAAGTTATATGTGACTCAGCTACCTTTGACACATACAGAATGAATATAAGGTTCTGGGTTAAAGGATTTAGCTAATTCAAAATCAAATACAAAACCTCCTTTACAAACTCCTGCTGTCTGTACTATTACTGTTCAATGAGTGCAAAATAAGAGTCTGTTTTTTACTCTTCCCTGTCAGGCTCCCTCTGATGCAAGCCCATCGCAGGATGATGCTGCCTGTGCACAGTTTAGTGTGCCTCGCTGTTTTTGGTCTGTCCTTGCCACTGGCTATCAGTCTTTTTCCACAGATGTCACAGGTACTGTACCTGCCTCACTTCCCCACCACAGCATGGAGAGAAATGCTTTATCTTTTCTCCAGTAAACACTCGCTGCAGCTTTAATTTTGTTCCCTGACCTCTGTCATTAATCTGTGTGTGTGTGTGTGTGTGTGTGTGTGTGTGTGTGTGTGTGTGTGTGTGTGTGTGTGTGTGTGTGTGTGTGTGTGTGTGTGTGTGTGTGTGTGTGTGTGTGTGTGTGTGTGTGTGTGTGTGTGTGTGCTATGAATAATTTTATAGCAGGGAATTGCTTGCTAATCATTCTTTGCTCCTCACAGATCGAGGCATCTCACCTTGAGCCAGAAATTGCCATGGCAACAGATTGCAAGGTGCTGACTTACAACAAGGGACTATGATGAGAGACAGAAGGTGGAGAGGTGAAAGAGAGAAAGAAAAAGGAAGAGATTCTCAGCTCAGCTGTCAGAGATTGCCAAGGACATGTAGCAGGTGCAAACAGAATTAGGAGAAACTTGTTTTCTGAGCAATAGTAACCAGCTAACCCTTTCCTTAACTTTTGAGCCCTTTACCAGTTTCATAGAACTATTACGAAATAATTACAGTATTTAAGATTTTACACAACAGTAAAAGGCCTTATATTAAATGACTGTATAATAAATAATAATTCAAGTTGATAAAACAGCTTTAAACTTTATTTTGTTATTATCTGGTCAGTGAATGCACTTTAATAATATCATCTTAATTAAGGTGTTTATTTGCATGTCACAGTATTGTTTTTAATCCCCTAATGTTTTATTTAATTTGTACAGAATTCCGATCTTATAAAACAGCAGCTTACAACAGAAACATTAGTATTTTAAACTACTGTATTTCTACTACAATTGTAACACACAAATATATATTTGAAATTGTACTATTTTTAAGGCTATGGGGTCTAAATGTTGAACCTTTTTTACTTGTTAACATTCACTTTCAATTGTTTAATATTGTAATTTTGATAAATATATTTTTGTTTTGTTTGCTGTCATCACAGTTTGTCACGCTTTGTTTTTACGTTTTTTTGTAATAGCTTGTGTTAATTTTTTTTAAAACTGAACCACTTGTTTAATATCAAGACAACAGGTTTAATTACCTTTAATGAAAGATGAAATAGCTTATAAACATGACACGATACAAACAGCTGTATTAAACATCAACAAAAGCAATAATCACATTTTATACCCTACATGTTTCTCTCTGATTTCCCTCCTGTTTATCATTCAGCTGTTGTGTTTCACAACAATCCTCCAGGTTAAAGGTTCTGGGTTCAAAAGGGATAAGCAACATTCCACAGCATGTTATTCCAGCTTGTCCCTGTCTCTGAATTTCATTCACATACTTAAGCAGTGCCAGATCTGATAAATATGGATTAGGACTTTTTACCAGAAGGCAGCAGAGCCACAAACAGCTTCATATGAAAAACCTTCATAGGATCTGAAAGAGAATGTTTGGCCTGAGTGACTGTATCATTCACAATGCAGAAAGTCAGAGTCGCGTATGTTCACAGTACAAAACAAGCATGGGTCTGGCTTGAGCACATGCAACAGCCTTTCCTTCCCATTCATTTCAAATTCACATTATATGGCTAAATACAAAAATTATGTTTAGTCATTATATGGCTAAATTCAATTCTTGAGCAAACAATATCAATGCAATACTGCATATGTATCATATTTTCAGCCTCTTGACCTTATCATGTAAACTGTATTCAGTAAATCAAGTAGTTATGCTAAATTCACAAATGGGTATGTGCAAAACAGCACAAATCAGCACAATTATGTAAGCGCTACATGACAAAAACTTTTAACAGGCGCATTCAAACTAAGTACTTAGTGATGCCCAGGCTGATTTTGTGATATGGATGGAAAAATGTGGAGATTGTCAGTTTGTCTTAGATCAGGTTAATTCCCTTTACACTGACCCCAGACCTGTCTTCCAAATTCTAACATCATTATCAATGAGACAATAAAACTGGTCTTAGATCGGCCTAAGAGATTAACTTCTGTGATTTTTATTTTATTTGGCTAAATATAAACACTGGGCGTGTGTGAAAGGTGCGAGTGTGGATGTGGATGATGAAGGGGGCAGTCTGCGTGAGGTTGGCCCAGGAGAAGTTCCTTCTCCCTGGAAAGACATGGCCTGCTGATCTGCTGACTGTGGGAATGGTAGAGCCTCAGGAAAGACAAGATAGCTTGAGCCAACCACAGAGCTGTTACACACCACAGAGAGATCTGCAGAGAGAGAGGATCATGCACGAATATCACACATAAAATATTAATGTTATACTGAGTAAGACAGATCTCAAGCAGGTCATGAGTCACTCTTTAACTCTATCTTTACCTGTGCACAGCTGAGCTCTGAATAGAATGAGGACGTCTCAACATCCAGATATAGAGGAACAGACTGAGACTCGGCACAACTACAAAGAATAAGAATTATTAAATACCAGTTAAATGAATAAACCTTAGATTAATGATAAATTACATCACTATATGCTACATTTTTAGGCCTTTACTTGATTAAGGAAACATTTATGTGCATTTGTATTAAATGTAACATTTGTATTAAATATGAACATCATGTACCTTGTTACATTTTAAGATTATAATCAACATTTAGCATAACTTTATCATGACCCTAAAAGCCTCCCCTCCTTGTATAATTGTATTAAAATTGATCTTACCAGTCATCACTAATAAACTTCTTAATTTTAAGGAATATTATTTTTAAGAAATGTCTGTCATTATAGTCAATCTTAAAACAACTGATGTTGCAAGATTACACTGCATTATTTTTATAATTAAATCAATGTTATTCTCACAACACATTAATAATCTAATAAATAGAAATATGACGACTAATATACATGTAGTAATTACATTTGTATTTGGCATATTTACATTTCCCTTGCCACTAGTCCTGGGCTTTTTCACTGTCCACCATTACATCCAGTGTGTACAAATAAACTGGCTTGACATCAGCAGGTGTATTAAAAGCTTGTGTACCTGTAGGCTCGGGTGTTATGGTCCGTGACAGTGTTGCACCAGGACACAAAGCCGAGCGTGAGAGTAACACTGGCCCCTCCAGAGAGGAAGAGCAAGCACAGACTCAGCAGCAGAGTGAGGAAGGCGGAGAACAGTGTGCTGAAAACCAATAGATATGTAAAGTTTCTATGAAACGGCATCAAGTTCGTCT
Source organism: Chromobotia macracanthus (assembly GCA_036877525.1). Classification (NCBI taxonomy): domain Eukaryota; kingdom Metazoa; phylum Chordata; class Actinopteri; order Cypriniformes; family Botiidae; genus Chromobotia; species Chromobotia macracanthus. The sequence continues at coordinate 7,829,397 of JAZGTH010000020.1, read as the reverse complement.
TAATTAACTTTTTAATTGTAATGTGAAATTGTTTTATCTTAATAATACTGACTTAATACTCACTCTACTTAAACTAACATTTGTAAATGGTATTACTATTGTTATTATTGTTACTGTCATCATTATTTTATGACCATTATTTCTCCTCTTAATTATTTTTATAGACTCTTTAACGTTATTTTATTATTTATTTCTGTGATTATTATTACGATTATTATTATGTATACATGATTCTTATTTTGCATCGATTCAGAGTCACTCTTGTCTCTCAGTATAGGGAAGATGTCAGTTTAGGAGAAGTAAAATCAATGCAAAAAAAAACAATGTTTTGGGGATCCCCTGAGAAAGGATTGCATATCATGCTGATACTTATTTAACTTATTTTTTTTTACTTATGTAAAATAATAGCACTCACTCGTCATGTCGGCGATGCAGATAAAACAAGCTCCTCCAGCTTTGAACTGCGCCGTACAACACAGTGAACACGCCGACAAATGTGGCAAACTGGCAGGCGGCCAGGGGACCCCATTGTTGCACCACTAGATGACTGACCTCTCTGGTTCCCCCCTCGCCCGTCGTGAGGTTCTCTGTCCGCCAGAACCCTTGGCTGAACAACGCACACCTTCCTTTGAAAGCGGACCCGTTAAGGGCGAGCGGTACGACCACCAGGAGTCCAGCGATAACGGAGAGGGTGTGGGCGGCGCAGTGAGCCAGCAAGAGTCGGCGATCCAGCTCCATATACCCGCAGATTAGTTTCAGCTTGTGAAAACCAGAGATCAGCTGATAAAGTATTTAAGTTTGTCGTCGTATCGACGAATGTAAACCCCGAAACAACTAACGTGGAGCTGAAAGCTAAACCTATCTGTAACTACAGGGGTCGGGACACGCCCCCTCGGGTGGGACTCCGCCCCCTCCGGCGGCGCATGATGATGCTTTATCTTTATCTTTTCAAATGCTTCATTAGCGCATCCAGATACAATATAGAGCAGGAAATTCATTAAAATTACCAGCAATATAAAGAGTAGCCGTAGTTAACTAACATTTAACAGTGGGAGGACGCACGTTAAACAACAGATCGAGACTTTTGACTGTCACAGACTGCGTTGCTATGACGCACTGTCACACGATTTGCACGTACTTCGGCACTGCAGAACAATATATATTGCCATAATATCTTTTAAATCGCATCAAATATGTGTGCAGTTGTTTTTTTTATGAAATGCACGTTTACAAATAAATCTCGGGCGAGATTTGAAGGGTTTTTCATGATTAACGCAGCGTCACACCCCATTTAAACCTTAACTCGGTCAGTGGAACAAGCACTGCATTATATAAGGCGTACATACATGATGACACCCAAAAAATGAAAGTGGGTCATGCGTCAGACAAAGACGTTATTCCTATTTTTGTTATTAATAGAAACGTTTATCATAGTCAGGTATTTATTTATTATACATTACAATCCATAAACGTATAGGCAAAATATATTTGCAAAACGATTTACAGATCTTCTACAGCTTCTAAATGGGATTAAAATGATAACTTTAAATTTGACATCTTTAAATTTAATCGTTTTTTTTATCATTCCAGTACATGAGGTCACGATACAAAGGCATGGTATTCAATCACTGACTTCAATAACATATGTAGCTTGTATCCATTGTAGTCTGTTTTATATGCAGTTTGCATCCACTCATGAGCACGCATTTAAGCCTACATAAGTGCTTGCTGTATCGTTGTGTGTTTTGTGTATGTACGTGCATATGTATGTGTTTGTACCTTTTGCCTATTATCTACAACCGAAAGAAGAAAATCATTTTAAATCAGTTAGGTAATATGTTAGGCATTCATTTACATTAAAATGAGTTTCTACGAAAGCAGCTGAATTATAATTAATAGCTGTGAATAAATGCCATTTCCAAGCAGCCACGCGATTAATAATAATGTTTTTTGCACAGCTCCTTCATAATATATGTAGAAATATAAGGTATAAATTATTTATAAAATATAAAACCATGTGACGTTGGAGTGAAAGTTGTGCTTTCAATATTCTACCAGCAGGAGACAGTGTTGCCAGGCGCGATCCAGAAACCAAAACAACCTCGAAGAAGAGTGTCAAGATTTATTTCTTTAGCGCTCTAATACAATCTTCTGCATTAAACCTGAGCTCAGAGAAGACTGCGACCATTTGAAACTTTTAATTTTGAGCACCATGGACGAAAAGGTAAATAAAAAAGCGACTCGGCACGTGTTGTTTTATTTTAATAGATTTGCGAAAGGTGATTTACTACTGCATGCTTTGCTTGCTGTATTTCCCTTATCTTTTTTTAAACGTCACGAAAAAGTTAATACTTCTTATAATTACATGAATGACTGCGATTGCCTGTTTTCCGAGTCCTTATATTTTGTATGCGTGTTCGCTTTTATTTATTTACTATTAGTGGTTTTAACTACACGCCAAATGAATAAGCATACTAGTGATCAGTGTTACTTTGACAATGTCAAAAACATGGGAGGTTGCCTCATTAGACGCCATTTTGGGAGTCATGGACGCCTTTGATGCCCTCTCTGCATAGATTAGTCTATTGATATAGAGACTGCATATTAATAATGTGGTGGCTTTCGATAAACTTACATTTGTGTGTCAGGCGTTGGATCCTACGGCAGCGGATGATGGGTCAGAAGCAATGGCGGGCGCGTCATGTTTGGGAGCCACCGGAGGATCATCCGGCTCGCGTTTAGACTCGCAGCTCCAGGAGGCTGTCCGGTTAAAGGCGGAGGGCAACGCATTTTATGGGGAGAAAAACGTACGCGCCGCCATCGGACGTTATCACCGTGCTTTGCTTGTTCTTCGCGGCCTGGACTCTGATGTGAACTCCGCCCTGCAAGGGTTCGGCGCCCCGGTGCCTAAACTGAGTCCAGAAAAGGAGGAGTTGCTGAGGAACACTCAAGTAGATTGCTATAATAATTTAGCAGGTGTGTAACATACAAAATATACAGTGATATATCAGATGGTAATACTGATTGGCATTTATAGATTTGGCAAAACGGTTTGCAGTGCATTCAGTTATTCTGTGCAAACTGAACAATTCAGTTCTGTAAGTATTATTCATCTCAGGGCCACAGGCAAACATAACATTATAACACAGAGACATGCTACTTCTTTTTATAAAAGACAGTTATTCCGATATTTCCACATAGGAGACTTGTATATCAATGCCCGATTCTGAGTACAGCCTTAACTCGTGCATTACAAAGCATGTCACTTGCACCCTGTTTTTTTTGTTAGCAAGATTCTCATACAGTCATTATAGACCTGAATTTTGTATAAACCTTTTTAAACCTGGTCAACTGTGGATTAGTATAAAGAGAAGTGCAATACGCTCTAAAGACACTTACCTTAACTGAGCTACAGTTATCTCAGTTGAGCTACAATAGTACATTATCATGTTTATGTACACTAGTACAAAAATTTACCACAAAGTATTTAAAAAAAATTGTTTTTCTGTTTTGCAGCATGTTTGCTACAGCGAGAGGTGGTCGACTATGCTCGTGTTTTAGAGTACAGCCTGAAAGTGCTCCAGTGGAGGACAGATAACACTAAGGCCTTGTACAGAGCTGGAGTGGCTTCCTTAGAACTAGGTGATGCTCAGGCCTCTCGACAATACCTCTTACAAGCCTACAAGAAGACACCCAATGGTATAAACGAGCCACATCTTTATTTCACGATATGCTCTTTATTTCATTCTCACGATATGCCAAGATGTTTCATTTACATGTATTCATTTGGCAGATGCTTTAAAGTGATTACTTACATAGAGAGCATTTAACATTTTGCTGTAAGAACCAACAGGCCCAGTCTACAACGATTTCAGAAAGTTTTAACAATGGCTACAGCGTGTGTTGGATTTTTAAACCATTACATAACAGTGCTGTGCTTTTATCTGTTATGTGGACTAATCTAGTTTTTGCAGTGTTAGTAAGATCTAATACCTGAGTCTTGCAGACTTCAATCAAACTGAAAAAGTTTGGATCTAAAAATACTCTGACTGAAAATAAGGTAGGCACAATCATTTTATTCTGTTCTCTATTTCTCAGATGCCAGTGTGAAAAAACAGCTTCAGCGAGTGGAGGAGAGACTCAGCAAAGACTACCAGAAGGAGAAAGCGCTCTACAAAGGCATGTTTAGTAAGCAGAAACAAGAGCCATTGGCAGATGAGAAGACCCAAAAACAAGTCTAAATAGATTGATGACATGGTTCTGGAAACACGTGTAAAAATGACAAGTTATATGAACTTAAGAAGCTGATATATTTCCTGAAGGAAATGGCCACCGGGGAAGTTTGTCTTGGGGTATGGAAAATTTGCCACGTATGGCATTTTCTGGAAGCTCCCATGCCAGGACAATGTGTGCTGAAATCTGCAATGCTGCAGCTTCAAAGACAGTTTTGTGCAAAAAAACAAAAATGCATTTTAGTCCCTTGAACATTATAGCATTTGACTAATCTGCTGTGAAGCTGTTTCTGCCTTGTTTGCAATGTTTGTTTATTCTAATAAATATTTTTGAAATTATTCATTCATAGTTTTTTGTGATTTGCTTTGAGTTTGGCACTAAATGCTGCAAACTGTTAACATGGGAAAGGATAATGCTAATATAATTATGGAACTAGTAACTGAAGTCTTTTAAAGTATAGGTTTGTATGTGGAAACTAAGGTCTGCTCATGTAATCCTATTGTACTACATAAAGCTTAACTTAGCCCTGTGTCAGCTGTGGTAAAAGCAAGATGAAGTCATTTGCAAGTAAATAAAAATCACATTTAATTGGAAATACTTTTATTAGTAGTTGTCCATGTTTTAGCATTTCAACAATTATTTCAAATATCAAATACCTTTATTCCATAAAGTCCTGAGCACATGGTTCATACAACATATTTTTCTTTATTTGGTCAGCATATACTTTAGAGTGCTTAAGCCTAATACTTTCATAGTAAAAACAACACCAGCAGCACTATGATCATAACAGTGCACAAACACCGCGCAAAATGGCATGCAAAAGCACCTAAACAAGCAGAAGCAAAATAGAAATTGAAAAACTGGCAGCATGGTTTCTCCCATTTTGAAATTTTTTGTACTATAAATACTAATCTTTCTTTTTCGATTTCTGATTTTTATTGAAACTGAGGGACCTCATAGAGCCAAAAACCTTTCTTCCAAGGTCACGAAATGATCTGGAACGGGTAAGAGGAGCTGATGGAGGTGGAGAGGGAGAGAGGGAAGGAGAAGAAAGAGGAGAAAGCGAGTGACTGCTTCCCTCTAGGCTCTGAGAACGAGAGAGATGGAAAAGACTGGCAGTTGAAGAATGATGTTTTTCCTCCTTTCTCACAAGATTGCGACTACGTTCAGAGCCCCGTCCCGCACGGCTGATTTCAAAAGAGGAACGCCATTGATTGCTTTCCCGTTTCTGTGACTGTGGCTCAAGAATTCCCTGAGACTCACTTCGAAATAGTGCTCGTCTGGACAACCGGAGACTGGAGCTTCGTCCATCCCAACTCGTTCCTTTCTTTTTTGAATTATTTCCTCTTTGTTCCTGCCTACTGGATGTCTCTTTTAAAGAGGTGTGCCTCCAACTGTATCCACCAGCTCTCTCATCTCTCTCGTCTTCCTCCTCTCTTCCCCAAAGTCGTGCTTCAAAGCCCTTCCAGAACCTTCCACCCTTTTTAGGTGTCTGAGTGCTCATTTCATCCTCCCATCCAATGCTGTAGTCTCTGCCTGAGTAGCTACTCACTGTGGATGCTCGGATAAGCTCTCTGGAAGCATGTTTTCCCTGGTAAAGCCTCTCTCCATCTCCACTCCTCCTCCAGCCTCTATCCTGAGGCCTCCATTCAGCCCCTGCATTCTGCCTGAGGGAACCTCCTCGAGGTCGAATGAGGCCCTCAAGCGGGGAACTACATGGGTGAAAACGAGGAAGAGAGCACTGGGATGGGGAGTCACGGCGAAATACTGATAGCTGGGCAGGAGTGAAAGGTGAATTAGAAAGCAGCCGAGGAGGGGAGTGTACTCTGGTGTGGGAAGAGCCAGGAGAAGAGGCGGGATCTGACTGATTATTTGGAAAGGGTAGAATGGGAGAGGACTGAGTAGGTGTGGGGCCTGAATTGTCAGAATGAGGACTGCTTGACTGTGATGACAGAGCCGAATGGCAATCTGAGTGGGAAACTTGCAGATGGTGCTGCTGGGATATGTAGTTCTGTCCTGTGCTTGCACTTCCAGTCCAGGCATTTGATGATGGTGTCAGGTTGGTTCGATCTAATTCAAATGGAAGCTGAAATGAAGACCGGAAAGAGTGTAGTGTAGAAACATTTGGAGAGGCAGATCCTACACCTCTTTCTCTTTCACTTCTGAAACATTCTGCATCCAACTCAACCCCCTCCTCCATTAAACCAATAACGACAGATCTTGGCAGTCCAGATACACGAGAGATTTCACATACAACTGCTGAGTCTTCATTAAGTTTAGGAGGGCTATGTGAAGCTTTGTTTGGAGGACAACCCTCTGCCTCCTCCCTTGTGGCCCCACTCAAATCTAGTGACTTAGTGAATCCCATTGGGGTAATGGTCTTTCCAGTTATCTCCAGGGAGCCACGGTGGTTCACTGAGGATGGGCAGGTGGAGATTCGTGGTCTCCTGCTCCAGTTTGGAGTGCTGGTAATAGTAGATGTAGATGAAGAAGGTGAAGCAGTAGGAGTAACTATGCTGGCAGAGAGATGTCCACATGATCCTGATACCACCTCTTTCAAATTTTTAGCATCAAAACTTAGTGTCTTATTCAGGTTTGGGTTCAGATTCAAATTCAGATTCAAGTGAAAGCTAATGTTGAAATCCTCTCCTGTCACAGAGGGCAAATTTCCAAGGTTAATGGAATTGCGACTAGCATGTTTGCCAATACTGCTCAGACTGGCTCTGGCTGAATTTCCCAGTATAGACTTACATGGAGTCACACTACCCCCAGACAGACTAGAGGAGGAAGCACTTCGTGGGTGAACTCCCTCATAACCAGCACCTGCAATGTTCTTTTGGTGTCCACGACTGGACAGTTTGGAGGTTTCAGCTGCTACCCTGCTGTGATACTGATGAACTAATCTGTTGATGTATTGCTGCAGCTGAGTAAAAGATGGAGAGAGTGGGGGTGTGTTCTTCATGGTAGGTTTCTCAGGATCCTCAGGCTCCAAAGGCTGCTCACTCTCAGGGCTAGGGGAAATGCAAATGGGGGAAGACTCCTGACAGGAAGTGAACAGTGGGCTCTGAAGGGCCACAGCATGAAGTGGACTAGGGTAAGGGTAGACCTCTTTTGTCTTCCGCGACACTAGGTCTGAGCAAAATTTGGGGTCCAACTGGAACTGTGGGCTGGAGTTGGAGGAGGGCATATAAGAGCCTGGGTGTATTCCTCCCAAACTTGAACAAAGGTCTGTCAGGAACAAGAGGCTGTTGATCTCTAGATCCCCTGTTAATGAAGAATATTTGTAATACAAGTTAGAACTGTCCAACTTCTCATAGTTTTCCTTTGCAAATAACTGTCTAATTCAAAGACAGCATTAGACCAAACATGGATGACTGCACAAGTGAATCCCACAAAAACATGTCCAGGGCTGCGTTTCTCAGAAGCATTGTAAGTCTAAGTTAATCATAGAGACCATTGGTGCCAAATTGTGCTACCATAAACCTGGGCTGCATTTCTTAAAAGCATTGTAAGCCTAAGTAAATAAATAATTTTTTTAAATTACTGGTGAAATATATTTTTTATTAACCCAAGAGAGACAAACTAATTGTATCACAATGCATAATATATTAACTTAAATATCACTGCTTTTATTTGTTTGCTTGCATTTGTTTGAATTATGGAAATTAAGTGGGGGAGGGGGGTTAAGGGGGGGTTTCCTTAAATTACATGGGAAATGACATGGACAAAACCTACAAGACATAAAGCATACAAGACATAAGTCATACCAGTAGAAAAGGGCCTTCTGTCCTGTTTCTCCACTGCACCGTCGGGACACCCCACATTGTGAGATTCAGCCTCCCTCCAATGGGTGGCACTAGGATCCAGTGAGCGAGGCCTGCAGCCCACTTTCACTGCCCCTCCAGGAGCCTCACTGGACACTGAATAACACGAGTCTGACAGAGAACTCCCACTGACTGAGTAAAAGCCTGTTGTGAAGAGAGTGACAGATGAAGATAAGAGTTTCTTTTGAGGGTGATATCATGAGAAGCAATGAAAAGCCATGGATTACTGTTATATTAAAAAGAGAACTGCTCAAACACAGAAACTACATGTCCTGTTGAAGTTGAAAGGTCAACATTGATTCTGTGCCCCAATCATTTGTGTCATTACTATTTCATGGAGTGAAAGCTTAAAAGAGAACTTTTTGACATTGATTGACAGTGTAAATCTCTACACAGCTTCTTCAAGCATGTTCCAGTGTGTTATATCATTTAATTTTATCACCTAAACCTGCTGTGTATAATTTTTTCAATGTTAAAATATGTTCTCCTGGAGTCAGCTAAATTTGCTGACTTAACTATTCTTAAATTGTTTTCCCACTCAGTTTAAACACTTTGGAGCTTTTAAATTGCAAATTTAATGTGCTGTCCACATATGCCTCTCAAATGCACCTTGTTTAAGGTTCCTAGATTTGTGACATTTATTTATGACTTTGGAAATGCAGGGAATAATTTAACTTTGTAAGGATTAATTTCTTTTTTCTGTTTTAATAATTGAATTGTATCCAAAGACACAAGAAATATGTTTAAATTCCTTGATGCATATTATCAATGTCCTATTGTCTTTCAGGATTTCAGACTGGCCATTCTTTCATGCCAAGTTTTGACCAGCAGTGTTGAATAACATACCATGCCAAAAATAACCAGCTGTAACTAAATAATTATATAATGTGCCAAATACTAAAAATGGATACAATACTGTGAAACAATACTAAAAATGGATACAATACTGTGAAACAATGATTTTAAAAAAGCAGCTCACCATGACACATTTCAGAGATATTTTGTTAAAGGTCTTTGTTAAATTTCCATAGAAAACTATTGTAAAGTGCTATTAACAAAAGGACCATATTAATATCAACACCTGAGCTAGGTCTGGAGTCACAGTCAATTGCTGTGGTTCCCAGAAGGTCTGGGGTGGGAGAGGACAGCAGATCAGATGGAATGTCCCAAGACAAGGTAGACCAGCGAGAGCTTATCCCCTCTCCTGTTGTGTTCAGACAGGGCATATCAGGATGCGCTGGGGACAGACTCTGAAACAGATTGTAGAGTCATGTTACTACAAGTCATGCATCTGTGTAATATATACAGTACATATAACAGTACACCTGCAATAAGAAAAGACTATGCCAAGATTAAAGCCATTCTTTAGTGGCTTTATAATGTCTAAGTCTCTTACTCATAACCAGGGTCCATTACACAACGTCAATGGAATGCTTTGGTTAAAGCTCACTTCTCTAGTTTTATATACGAAGGGTTTACTGGAGTAAGCTGTTTGTGATCCCTAACCTCCCCCCGGTGCTGAGGAATCTTCCCTAACGTCACTTCTAAAGTATCCCATCACAAAAAATGTTATTGTGCATTCTCCTGTTAGGTCTGACGCACTGTCTGTCAGACTTTTGTGCAGACAATGCAGGTAATGCATTGCCAAAATGAAAAAAGTCGGGGGAGGGTGGCTAATAACCAAAGAGCGAAGACAGATGATAAAACAAAGGAAAGACAGAGAAAAGAAGGGGGGATAATGGGTATTGAAAGAGAGACTTTGACCAGGCTTATCTCTGCTCTAGCAGTTTACCCACAATTCCCCTCTCACATTCTAAAAATATATATTGGAGAAAAACATGTAAGAAACAGTGAGAAAGCATGAGGGAGATATTAAGAGTTCAGAAAAGAAGAAAGTTAAAAACTCATGTAGGGGGACAGCAAAAGACTAATAGAGAAGAAAGAAATAGGGAGAGAAAGTAAAGAGCACGGGGGATGGGTTGCCTAGTGAGACGAACAGCATGAAGAAGGCATTTCTTATATACAACCCCCCCAACCACCAGCACCAGTTCTGGATATAACTGCCTCCCCCATTTCACTTCAGAGAACTGTCAGGCCTCTCGTCTTATCCTGCCCTCTCTCTGGTTCTCTCTCTCCTTCTCCTCTCCTCGCCCACACATCCGATTTAGCAGCAATACTTTAACTCCCTCTTTCCCGGTAGAACATGAACTAATACATGCTTTGACAATTCCACATTCATTTGAACAAAAAACAATTATTTCTGCCTAAACTCTGTATAATTTCTGGCTTGCCACAATCATCCTTGTCTTACTGTCACTGTTGTCTGTAAAGCTGCTTTAACATATGTATTGTAAAGGAAATACAATTAAATAAATAAAACTTAAATAAAACTAATCCGACTATCAAAAAAATGTGTATGGAGCTCAAATTCCTCATTCAATCATATTCTCCTGCATAAAACATCTAGACTAAACATCTAGACATTATAGGTCTATAACCTAAAATGCAATTGTATATTGGGGGGCAAATGCATTTTATTTCATTTCACAGCAAGAGGGGGGTAATAAGGAGCATTTGCTCAATAGGGGAAACCTGATACAAGTCTCACACAAGATGCACTGGCCATTTTCCAACTACTGATCAATCCACATTTTGGCACATGGAAACTGAATTATATAAGGCTAGTGATGCAAATGGACATAAAGTAATAATAATAAGGTTATACTGCATCCATAGTCTGGCCATCAGGACCACTGATAGAACACCTACTAATTCAGCCAGATCACTGACATAAAAAATGGATTAACGTCATGTTACAATAACAAGGTGAATGTTGTGGGAGGCAGATGGGAGACAACTTCTCAACCACTGACGCGACGCAATCAATCCTTGATTCTTACAGGCTGATAAACCATATCACATTGCCATAGAATAATAAATCAATGTCAGTTAAATGGAATATGATACACATATTAGGAACTCTCATGAAATCAGATACGCCATTTTACCATAGCGCCGTAGTCCATCCTAGTGAGGGGTTAACATATCAGTAAGCCCATAAAATCACCGCTTAGCATGGCACACCTCCATTCTCCATCGTTCTGACCATCTCTCTCTATCCTCTCTCTCCCTCAGCGGGCATCAGAGGAGAGGTGATATCTATGACGCTGACAACAGAAACATTTCTCCATGTGGTGTTTATGCAAATGGAAGTTGCGTTGGTGGAAAGGCAACAACACTGCCCTGTGATGACTAATACTTTTTGTCTCATGATACATTGCTGTTTCTCATGCACATATTTCACCGAGCCAAGTCGCCGCATTTAAATGCTCGTTTAACTGGCCTTTTGAAATGGTGAAAGACTTTTGTGGGCTATAAATGAAAACGTTCTTAACTCCACCAATTTTGATCACGGAGATCCCGGATAATGATATAAAGGCCTTTAAAATAAATATATAATTATGTAAATAATTGATCAAACCCAGTTAATTGCATTTTCTGTGGAGGGACATAGTTATGTGCTTGTATTTTAATATACGCTACCGGTCAGCCTTATCTGAGTTCACCTGCATACTGTCCATTATATAAAAACACACAATGGTGCTTCTGTTGTCAACATACACATACGCTTTCCTCCATCTCCCATTACACAAACACACACACCTGAATTGCACCTGTCATGCGTCCTCAATAACTAAACTAGATCCCTGCCACATCACACAAAAAGATCAATATTGTGTTATCACGCATTCTGTGCAACATCTAGATTATATATAATTCCTATATGATATCACAAGCCTTTGTGCAATGGTGGCCAAACTGACTGCTTATTTTTCAAAGGCGTAATGGACATGCATTGTGTGCAGTGGTCGAGAACAGCAGCCTAATGAAACTCAACCTTGAAGCTGAGGAGAAAGGAGTGCGCAATTCTGGCATGTAAACACATCCACGTACTGGATCCATTGGTCGCCACGATCACTGCTCTTACCTAAACGCTTAGTAGGTGACACCAGCAGGTTTTCATCTTCACGATAAAAGATCACAGTTACATTTATACAGGAGCAACGCTTTCCACATACCATTGCATTTTCCCACGTCCCCACTGACCTGTTGCCTGCGGGAGTTTGCGGCACCATCCTCGGCGGCACTCTCCTGTTCTTCCCCCTGGCGAGCGGTGGCCGTATTCGTTTCCCGTACCGCGTCCACCATCTCCAGCTGTCGTACTCGGAGGAGGTCCAGCTCCATTATACCGGCCAGAGTGGCTTTCAATCGCTCTCCGATACGAACCCGCTCGCTTCCCGACCATAGCGAATTCACACAACCGCGGCGGCCGGCCATTGTGCGCGCAAAATCTGTTTCGAGGCAGTCGCCCGGTAAACCGGAGGGATTACGATTCACCTCTATGCTAAACCAGAGCACCGACTGTCAATGCAGCGTCGGCACTGTGCGACATGGGCTGCACCAGCGGCGATGCTTAAAATTCAGAGTCCGTAACGATGTACCTTTCCAGCGGTAGAAAATGCATCGCCGCGGCAACTCGACAGCTAACTTTTGAACGGAGGCACATGTAACAAAAACAAAAACCCGACCGATTTGCTGGTGGAGACGAAACGATCGTCGATCAACGATTCTTCCCCACCTAACCATTTTGTGAAGCTTCAACCATCACGTCAGCTTTCATTCCGTTCATGATAATGATGATGATGATGATGATGATGATTCAGTGGATTCAATCATATGCGACACTCTTGCACACTGTGGACGGCATGCAGAGGGCGGAGAGCAAAACGCTCAGCGCTCGTTGCTGATTGGCTGATGAAGTTTACGAACAAAATGTATAAGTTTTCGTACGCGGTATGTTGATCTGTAAAAGGTTATGACGCGTTAAGGTTTTGTAGTTTGTCGCTCAAACAAACAATATAAACCTGCATTGTGCTTGTTTATCAAAATTTGCGGCCCGGAAATGTTTTCGAACAACTTGAATACTAAAAGCGATAAAGTCCGGTGAACCAGATTATTATTTGCAAACGGGTTATTTAATACTTTCTGTAGTTTTCAAGGGCCCGCTGCTATGCAACGAGTGAGTCCGCTGTAGAAACAGACTGCAGAGTCTGGTTTAACCAGCAGGTGGCGATCTCTGCTTATCCACCTAAACAAACCAGATATCGTTCTTCATAGTAATGTTATTTAATCATATTGATTAGCACAAGAGTCTACAGATATAGGTTGGGGAGTCATCAATGGTTTCGTGAACTGCTACATTTTGTGCTGAAATGTCAAACTGTTTATCTGTAGCAATTGAATACATCTATTAAAACACACTGTAAGTAAGCAATTGAATGAATCTATTGAAACACTGTAAGCAATTGAATGAATCTATTGAAACACTGTAAGCAATTGAATGAATCTATTAAAACACACTGTAAGTAGACACACTGTAAGTAAGCAATTGAATGAATCTATTAAAACACACTGTAAGTAAGAAATTAAATGAATCTATTAAAACACACTGTAAGTAGACACACTGTAAGTAAGCAATTGAATACATCTATTAAAACACACTGTAAGCAATTGAATGAATCTATTGAAACACTGTAAGCAATTGAATGAATCTATTGAAACACTGTAAGCAATTGAATGAATTTATTAAAACACACTGTAAGTAAGCACTCCACACTTTATGATTAGAAAAGCTTACAGACAATTTGTTTGATCCAATGTGGTGTAAAAGTGTTTTGAAACTTTCAACAACACTTTTAATTCTGTAACATTTATGACCATGTTATTGTTCTTCATGATAACAACATACAATGCATTTCCTTGACCTAAATGTAAACTGTGAAGATGAGCGTGGGGTGAGGGGGAAAAGTTTTAGTTCCAGAGTCTTGAGGCTCTTGGATTCACTTCTATTTAAGTTTAATGGTGCACAATACTCTGTTATCTACCACAAAAGTATAGGCTATTGGGTCATACAGTAGAAGTGCTATTTACTATTAACAAAATGTGTTATTATATAGGTTATATAAATTACAAGTATTCAAAAACAATGTATTATTTCATTTCCTGCTAATTTATTGACTATTATTTTAAATCTTCAGATCCCTCCTTTAATCCAAAGAGCATGTTTAAAAATTATTACACACTGCGGTTAAACAGTGTAGACGTCTTGAAATTACCTCACATGTTTGTCCTGTTATTTGAGTTCATTCAGCTCTCGAGCAGTTTCTTGCGTCTCTCAAGTCTGTTGTTAAGTGTGATATTTCACAAACTGTTACATAAACTGATGCAGTGATTCGTAAGCTGGGGTGGCAGCTCACATAAAAAACATCGGCGGTGGGAGGGTACAAAGTTCTTCAGAAGTTGTTGAGCTCCAGTAAGTAGGCTTTCAAGGCTATTTATTCACTTTAAACATCTGATGAAGTGATTCTTTTATCTTTGGTACAGATGATACTGAGTCATTAATAAATTAGTCATGACAAAAAATGATGATATGTGGAGGATGTAAGATAATTTAACATTTATAACGTAACCGTGTGGTGAACCTATGAGCCTAATTCATATTTAAACAACTATCATGTACATCCAACATGTACAATTTTACATTCAACGGTGGGAATTATGTCAGCCCAGTCTCAGAATGCCTCCATATGAGAAATCAATGGAATTTATTTATACCTTTCAAACAAAGAAAGTGTCTGGGTAGGTCAAAATCTCAACTGAACATTTTTGCATTTTAGACAGCTATATTTCTCATTTTTAAATTTACCTAATGTTTTGAGTCTTAGGTAATAGTGGAGAGACACAAACCAAGTTTCTAGTCCCAAATGAGCTCACTTTAGGACAGTTCCTCAGTCCGCTCAGGTACGTAGACTCCTTCTCCCAATAATAAAAAGTGAAGCAGCAGCATTGGTATTATATAAGACAGTTCCATAATACGAGTATACCAGAGTCTGTGTCAGTTCTTGCACCTCAATAGAGAATGAGTCAGTTCTTCTTTTTGTGTTGAGCGTTCACTATATACACAGTGAAACACTCGCTTGTTGCTTCTTGGCTCTCTGCAAGGTACAGCATTGATTCCAGCTTTCTTTCTCAGTCTTTTAGAAGTAAGATAGTGCTGGAGGCCTCTCAAGCTCTTTACCTGCTGATTTCTGACCTGCTGATGTTTGTCAAGCCTGGGAGAGGTTTATTCATAGTACAGAGACCCTGATGGCTTTCCTTACATAACTTATGCTTCACAGGACATGTTTAGATGTAAAGAACTTTCACAATGACCATCTGACACAGATCTCACCTCAAGCTCCTTCAAACTGATGTATCTCAGACGTCATGTCTCAATATTTCTGCTAAATGAACTTTGTACACACCAGTCACTGGCAGAGAAGACCTTATTTAATAGTGTTTCTATGGGTTCCTTTAAGGCTAACCTTCAAGTAAACCAAAGAGGTTACACAGAACCCTGCACAATGAAGTGACGAGTGATGCTACTTAAGAATTACACATCTAGCTGCCTCAGTCATCAGGCTGTAAATTGTCACAGGACAGATAAGGGACATCCTGTCCCTCAAATAACCCGGGATGTGCTGTTACAAAGGGACAGGGAGAGGGTGTGTTGGATGGTAGTTTCCTTTTCTTGCTCTGTCTCTGTGAAAGCACACAAATGGACAAAAATTGAGCACCTAATCTGGAATGAAAAAGCGCAAACCACAGTCAGTATGTGTTCAGCTTCAACTATGGTTGGACAATATAATAAATTCTGTTCTTTTAACTAAACTTCTGATTGTTTCCCTTTGTTTGCTTTTGGTTATTTGTAACAGGCAGCTACTCAAAAAACAGAATGTTGTGTGATTATTTAAAGCAATGAAGCAGTTCTTAAATTGTGCTTTTAAACACATAGCTGTTATTTAACTACCACCTCTGACAGAATTGCTTAGCTTAGTGTGTCAGTAAGCAGTCACGGACTGGGGATGAGCTAAATGGATGTGGTTAAACAGAAAATACATGTTATTTATATTATCATGCCGTTTGCATGCCGTTGCATGTTAGTGTGCATCAAAATACACCTCTTTATATTGTATCCTCATCTAGTAAAGCAGATATTTACTTGGTGGGTTTGGAAGCCCATTAAAGCTTCATGTCCCCATTCCTGCTGTCATTTAGAAAATCACTGGGAATTGTAACACTCTCTTGAAAAGTGTGCTTGGAAAACAGAAAGTATTAACTGAGAAACGGAAATGACAAAGGTCAAATGGAGTTAATTCAGTTCCATATCACACAAAGAATGCTGCAATGTTAAAATGATCACACATTTTACTGCCAAAAAATCAAGCAGCTATGTTTACAGAGAAAGTCTGGCCTGATGCCACCTAACAACCACTTAACATGCCACTTAACACATCTTAACATGCCTCAACATAACAAGAGCAAAGAGAGAATGGAAAACATGCTGCTGTCAGTGCATTACTTCCAATCCAGACCTCAGGTTTTTCCACTAAATTTTATTGACGCATGTTCATACTTTCCTGACATGTAAGTCAGCACTCACAATGAATGTGGTATAAAGGTTCATAACCACCAACAGTTACTGTTTGTTTCCACAGCTTTTGACAACACAATTCATTGGAAAATGTCTCAAAATAAAAATTAAAACACAAGCAAACACTCTTCAGAGGAGATCTTATAAATACACTTTTTTATTGGTCAATGTAATTTCTGCATTTAAGTGAAGATTTCAGAACATAAAAAGCTTACCCCTAAACCCTAAAAACTAGAACAATGTATGAACAGAAAACCTTATACGTGCTTAAGAGGAATTAAATCAAAAAAACATTCATGTTCAACTTTCAAATTTGAAAATATAGATACAAAATAGTTAAAACAACAACAAAGAAAAGAATAAGTTAAGGAAGTTTTGCAAAAATAATAGGAATCATTTTTGGAGTATTGAGTCACATTTTTGTTTTTTTAAAGAGCCCTCAAACAATATTCTCACTTTTTCACCCTGTTTCAGTCCAACAAATTCAATGTCCACCCCAACAGTACCATGGAAGTTTTGTAATCAATTTAAAATATTTATATTGTTCATAGTGGTTTCTCCATTTCTAAGCTGTTTAAAAAAAGAAAAAAACTCTCTCACTCTCTTACTGGCACTTAAGTTCTTTTGGTTTGTCTTCTCAATCTTGTCCATCAAATTGCAGAGTCTTCAATCCTAAACCCTTCTACAAATATAATCTAAAATTCGAACTAAAGACAGAAACTGAGATCCTGAAGATCTGAATGGTCAATATGGCTTGGGGGCCATTAGGGATGGAATAAGCTCAAGCCAGCTCTTTAATTCTGCTCTTGACGTTTAGAAGGTGGCACAAGATGCGGAGGCAGTTTGGCTGGAAGCTCATGTCCTTCCAGCTTGACCTTGATCAGGTGATTTGCAAGAGCAAACTCCTCATCATCTAGGTAACCATCTTTGTCTACATCTGCCAGGCTCCAAATCTTACCAAGCACTGTGCTTGGCAGTTTAGACTTTACCATCTCCTTCTTAGCTGCGGCACCTGATATCTTCCCATTAACAGGAGAGAGGGTGTAGAATATTTCATCATAAGTTGGCTTGTCACGGCCCACGATCCATTCCAGCTCATCAATGCCCTCGCCGGCACCTTCTCCATATCCATGTCCAAACGGACCATTCATGGTTCCCTCAAACGCACCACCCTTTACTACCTGGCTGGGCATGGCAGCCTCCTCCTTTCGGACCATTGCCATGAGTTTAGCGATGTCATTACCCAGCATGTCTTCTACTGATTCCAACAATTTTGGTTTTATGGCAGGAAATTTAGTAAAGTCCTGATTAGCCAGCAAGTCCTGCAAAGCAAGGTTATTTTGATTTAGAAGAAAGGCTCTCCAGAATGGGAATTTATTGTATCTCTGTTCTCTTTGTCAAGAACATGAGCAAAACAAAAATTACTTTCACTTTCAAACCTTCTTCCTCTTATCTACGTGAAGTGAAATCAATGTGTTTAAAAAAAAAGTTTCATACCTGCATTTTCTTTAGGTTAGGAAAGTCTCCTGGTGAAATATTGTGCTCTTTCTGAATCTTTTCATATATAGTGCCCAGGTTATTAATAAGCTCTTTCTTTTTTGAGTCTTTCCCAAACACACTTGGCATGTCTTTCTTTAAAGCACTGATGATGTAAGCATGAACCTGGAAAAACAGTATTCAATAAACAATAAAAAACACAATTATCATACATAATTGTTTGGCATCTCAGAGCTATACTTTCTTAAAATTGACATTTTACATTATGTCCAGAAAGCCAACACAGAATCAGAACTTTTCCATTGATAATAAAGTGAATCCTTCATGCATTCATTGTTTTTAATTCATTATTTTGTCTAATTTCATAATACGTTCAGCTAGCAATAAGAATGTAATTCTTTCATCTCAGCTAAAGAAATCTGCGGTTTTCCCCGCAGTGAAAAGTCTTCAGATTCCATCTGGGACCTTCTTATAATAATGTGAAACTTTATTGGTGAGATCAGATTTAAATTAATACTTCATAGGGTATTCAGTTCAGTATACAGGGTATGAAGTTCATTAAAGCATCTGGTTTCAAGGCCATCTACAAGACACATTCACTTTTGTCCCCATAATAAAGAATATTTTATTATTTTTATAAATTTTTACATTTTGAGGTGTAATTTACCTTAGCAAGGCGAGCTCTTTTGATCAGATCATTGAGCTTCCGTAGGGCTGCATTTCGTGGAAGACTTTGAATGTCTCGAAAGAGATCCTGCTCCTCTGCTTCGAACAACTTCCTGTTGTCTGCGATCAGAAGCGGCTGAGCCCAAAATGACCCGATATACACTTGAACCACCTCAGGGGTGTTGATGATCTTCCCCAGTGACCACATGAGGGCACCATATACCCTCATCAGCTGTTGGGTGCTGATCTGGTCCGCTTTATTCAGAACCACACGCATCTTGTCTTCGTGGTTCTTTAGGGCCTTGATTACTTCCGAGAACTCATCAGAAATGTCAAGCTTGTGGGCATCAAAGAGCAGGATGATCCTGTCCACTCGCTCTGCAAACCACTCGAGAACTGCTGCAAAGTCATAGCCTGCAAATGAGAGAGTAGAAGCAGAGCGTGGTTTAGATTTACTTCTAAACCAACACTTTGGCCAGCAGGGCTCTAAGCAACATGCTTTATGGAAGAAAAAGAGGTCAGGAAAATGATTTGGATTTAATGGAAACATAAGGAAATCCAGAAGACTAGAACAGGCATGGCATGCACATTTTATATATATCACAGGCATGGCACACACACACACACACACACATCATTATCATTATATATACAAAAACAGCTTTTACATTTTCATACATTTTTTGTGCTCCACAGAAAACAAATCATATTTAGACAAATCATATGTTGTTTCTCAGACTTTTTAAGGTGCAGCCCGACTGACCAAACATAAGCATTTTTTTAAAAACATTTTTTACCAACAATAACCTTAAAATTTTACTAATCTTAACCCAATTATCAAAGATAAAACAAAAAAGTCCCCTCAGTTTGAATGAACATGACACTTTTGACAGGACATTTGTGACAAAATACACAAACAGAAAAGATAAAGCTCAACAAAAGGAATATGAAGTGAACTAGAAACAATAATGATGTTTAGTGAGAGTTATTGATGCTGGAGGCAAAGCCAGTAACATTTTTGGTGCACAATCTCACATGATCATGCACCACAGACACTTTTAGTTCCACATTTTATAAACCTTCTTCATGACCTTTTTACCGTCATTTGGTGTGCAAGAAACTTCCCACACGGCCACACTCAACGTACAACAGGGTCATTCTGTGTCAAGTCAACCAGATGTCCCCGGCTAAATTATTTTTCTTTCAAAAGCAAGACCAACATAAATACTGTTAAAATGCAAAATAATAAATCCATTGATGAACAGTTATGGACTAATTCATTAATTTTTTGGGGGGATTGGGGGTGGTCAAATGACAATTTATTTTTAATTTTGACATTTTTATCTGAAATTTGGAGCCATATTGGAGGGATTTTTGGAGCCATATTTTTACTCATAGATTGTTACATCTGTTAGTAAAATCTGTTAACTTTAGCAATCCTTGTTGTATTATGTGCCAATAGTGACAATAATGAGGAGAGCTGTTCAAAAATGAGGAGAGAGCACTTTTTAAGCAAGTTGTATTAGAGATATCTTAATGTCCTTTTAGATTCTCATTCTTAACCAGCTTTTGGAAGCTATATTTTTACAGCCCTATATGGTTCAGTCCCAGAGATATGGGGATCTAAATATGCCTCCATGAGTACACTTTCAAATGTATAAATTTTACATTTTTTAGAACATTTTCAGTCATCAAAAACTAAATGTGGGTCACTTTAAAAATTAAAAAATGGAGCCAGGAAAGTTTCCAAAATTTGACACAGAATGACCCAACAGTAAACAGCAAGCGACACACTGACATGATAATAGTAACCCACGGCAACACTGGAACATAAAGGCCATTTAAGCGGTAGCTAGATGGGAATGTTCAAACGACCATTTCTGCTTAATCCCACACAGGCACAACTGCTGCATAGCCCATTTCATTTCTGGTGGGGTAGCCCTCAGTGTCTGTGGAACTGCTGTGTGTCTACGGTATGTATGGGCAACCCAGGTCTCAGTATCCGGTTACTGGCTCCACCAGCCCCAGAAAGGACAATCATGTCACATGACTCCTGACACATATCAAGTACCAATTCCACATTTCTGTTTTTATAACAGCTGTTTCTTTGTGAAATAATGTTGCTCATGGTTCAGGGGGCCTTAACAGTATATACTGTCTTACTGTGCAGAGAGCTGACATATGGGCCAACTCAGAATTTCCTTCAGATTCTTCCTTTGCACAGCATGTGTACAGGGAGTTCAAAAATCTCACAATGACTGCATGAGATACTGGAATATTCAAATATTTCCAGTTTTTCCAGTGATTATTTTGGCACAGTATTCATTTCCCTATCAACATACTGCAAGCATTAAACCAGAGGCGTAACTGATTTCTGTATGCAGGGTTTATGCATAATATAAGACACACGAGCCCGTCTGAACAGCTCTAACATCCTGTTTCTTTATTTAACAGTATGATGAAGAACATGACTAATATCAGGGCAAAAATGTGTTAAGCTGTTCTTAAGACGGAAATCTACTGAAGCTTTGACACGACAGAGCGTTCACAAAAAGAAGGCAGACTGGTCTTGCTTGCTTCTCTTCCCAAACAAACTTATTTTGAGTTTACTTAGTGTTACAGAAAAGTGCCAAAGTCCAAAGATTTACACAGTTTCTTTATAAGGCAGATAAAAATAGGCAAAATAAGTCTACTAAAATATTAAGTCATATTAATAATAATTAATATGGGTATACATTAGTAAAATGGTATGAACAATGCAAGGGTAGCATGAAATATATATTTGAAAAAAGCCCAAATTATATAGGACTAGAAAAGAACGAAAGATTAAAGACATGGATATAAAAGTGGTAAGAGAGAAATAAAAAATACAATTACTGTTTCAGAGTTTAGAAACAAGAGCAAATATAGAAAATATACAGTTTTCTAGATTTATAGAAAATGTATTTATAGTAAAATTAGTTTTTATATATTAAAATAACCTGCCCTCATTCATCTTTTTTTTTTTAAACTGGGCAGTGTGATAATACACATACTGTAGTTCTTGTTTAACAAACAGTTCCTGTGATGTTCCTTATTTGTCAAAGTTGCTTTTGTTTTAAAGCATCTGCTAACAGATCTCAGAGGCCTTTTGGTGAACCATAAACTACATCAACACCCTGAACTGGATTCTGTAATGGACTGGAAGAACAGAATGAAGTAGAGGCACAACAGATGGCACTGAGATTTCCATATACAGAGAAGCCCAGCAGTCAACACCATTCACATTTATTTGTTTAACTGATACTTCTATCCAAAGTAACTTACAAATGAAATCCAAAAAAGGGTAATAACTTCAAGCTCTAGCTGTACAGGTTGTGTTTTATTTTTTTTTTAAATAAAAAAGGCCTAAGGCTGCTGACCTCTGCTTATCCTCTGTTTCTCCCCTGACAGGATGCCTGGAGTATCAATGATACTGATGCTCTCCAGCACAGGGTTGTTTAACTGAGCGCACACAAACCTGCAAAGAGAGAGAGAGAGAGAGAGAACAAAAAACTCAGACAAGTCACGGCACAAGGAACTGTAACAGGTTTGGTAAGATTATCTAAAACCAAAACATTAAACCCCTCTTATTTCTCACTTTCATTTCATACTGCGAAACCAAAATGGCAAACTAAAGCAACAATTATTTATGATTTATAATCATATCCTATTACGAATTTTATTGGTCATGAGGAGAAATAATTATAATGAAAACCATAATCTAAATAAATAATAAAGAAAACAAGAAAACAATATAGAAAAAAATATAGAAAACAATAATTGGTTCATTTATGTAACTATGGTTTTGGTTACCATGACATCAGATCTGAGGTTAAAATTCTAAATGTAGTATCGGTTTCATGCTATAATAACGCAAAAGGAACTTTGGCAGTACAAAGAAGCTGACTGTTTACAGTAACGACTGCTTGTGCAAAAGTAATACTCAAAGTATGTACACTTCTCCATCACATGACCTAAACTTTAATCTAGAACTTTATGAAGCATTAAACCCACTATGGCTGTTATCCAACTGACATTAACAGCAAAACACTAATAGTAATATTAGCAATAGGATGAGGACACAGGCTTCCAAAAACATCCTTTACCCATAAAATTACAAAATAAATCTTTGCTTCTCTTTTTTAACACTGTTTATAACAACAAGGCCTTTTGCAATGTTTTTTGAGTAGACCAGCTGGATGTAGACTGTGACATAAAAATGTTGCCTCTTAACTGACCTGTTAAAAAACAAGGAGGAATTATTAACAAAATTAATTTTTCGGTCTGTCTGAGAAGGCTTTTCTGAAAAGAGGAGAACAAGCTTAAGAAATTAGGTAAAGACAAAAGAGAAAAGAACACGAACTAGTAAAAAAAAAAAAAAACACGCTCCTTCTAAATTCTGTAGTCAGTAATTTTGTTGAAGGGTTGAATACATGAAAACATCACAGCACTTATAAACACAGAGAGTAAATTAAAGCACTCCCTTTTTATACCCCCCCTTGTTCTGCAACACCAAGGAATTTATAATCCTGGATTTTCATATTTTGAAATATTAAAAACTCTGAAACATGGAACTAACTAACTACTTCTGCTTACCATCCATTATTGCATACTGACCGCAAATAACCCAATGACTAATACAGGGCTGAAAAATGGGAAATCTTAAACACAACACACCACTATAATACCAAGGGTTTTGTGGATCTTTGTTTGGGAACTTTTGAAATCTAATCGGATATATGGCACAGAACTGGTAATCCCAACATATCTGAATCCTCTTGAGTAGACCCAACACATAACACCATCCAGAAATCTTAGTTATTTTACACTGGCTGAGGACACTTTTAATGAGACTGGCATAATACATAAATTATAGCACATGTACTGTATTGTACATGCTAAATGTCCTGCGGAGATGCTTCAAGGTACTGAAAGGAAAACAAACAGATTAAGCACAGGAAATGTTCAAGTTTAAGATCACAGGTCATGACACCTACTCTCAATGTGTGCCAAGATGACTCAATCTACAAGACATGGAAACACTGACACACAACTTTCCAGAAAGTGAATATCGACTGTATAGCTGTGAGGTCATAATTAAAGCCAAATGGATAAAGTGAAGGAACTACGTACCCAGAGACCCCCACTGTCAAATAAAGCGTTATTAGTGTCCTCCAAAGACAGAAATAAATACAATATTTTGAATATGCAAATGAAATATTTCTAGAAGAGTCGATTTAGTTCAATCTACTGTTTCATAAACACATGGCCACCTCCCAATACAACACGCCTGCCATACAAGACTATACCATCAAACTGTACAATAACATTCACCAGCCATGTATGGAAACATTTATGCTTTATAATGCATAGATGATTTAATGCATTACCTATTGAGGAACGAGTTTCCAAAGGCGTTGAGTTTTCGGAAAGGCTTTTTCGGGTCAACAACCAGCGCATTACCGGGTATCACGCCTTCCTGCTCACCGTGCATCACCGCTATGAAGGAATCCGTCGTCGGCTCGGGGCCTATTCTCATACCGGGGAAATCCTGCTCCATTAAATGCCTGATGAAGGTGGTCTTCCCGGTAGAGTACTGTCCCACCAACAGCACCATGGGCTTGTTGTCGAAGTCGGCATCTTCTAGAGCCGGTGAATGGAAGTCGTGGAAGTGATAAGTGTCCTCCAAAGGGAAGAGTTTGGTGCGGTAGAGGCGCTTCAGTCCTTCCGACACGTTTTGGAAAAGTTCGGGGTCCTTTTTCCCTTCTTTTTTAGACCAGGTGAACATGATGATCGTCACACGAGGATCCTGAGTCGAAGACAACCACACGACGCTTCCTCGTTCAAATACTGGCCGCAAACCAGGCAGCGTCCTGACGAAACTTGCACCGTCCCACCCCTTTACACTCACCTCCGTTTTTCTAGAGCAGCACCTACCTGACTGTCCGTCTCGACTTTGCAATAGTTTTGCACAAAATTGCAATAGTTTTAATCTCATCAGACTCCCTTATAGCTTTCATATAATGTCTTGCTTTGACCCAAAGTCCCTACACCGACTGTGGTTCGCATGCGGAAACTAGTTGTGTACTTCACAATAAAAACCTCTATGTATGTATTTATGTTGTATTTATGTATGTTATGACTCCAAGAAGCATTGTTATGGGGGTAAGGTATCTTTGCATGAAGCAGATGAAGGCAGAATAAATAGACTACACTGTAAGGATTGGAAAGAAAAGGAGGGAAAGGAAGACACCCACCCGCTCACTTCTGCAGCCCGGTGAAAGCGAGCATACGTGGCTCTGTATCGTCTGTGAGGCTGTGGTGTTGCTTCCCATGATATTAAGCCATCCAAGTGTTGTGGTGATAAATGTGTGTGTTTGCTCTTTTTCTGTTGCTCAGATTTCTGTTTTGCATGTTTGTGGGTTAGGTTCTGGTTTGTAAATAGTACCAAGCTTACACACATGGGTTTACCTCGAACTTATTATTAGTATTACTCCAGTTGTTATGAATCATTTGCACAATTTGAAAATGATGAAGTTTATGAGTTCATCTGAAATATTTATTGATATGTTCATTAAGGCGTGTTCGTGACAGATGTTTACTTTAATTTAGATTTTTTTAAAACCAATACAGTATCATATTCACTTCATAGCGGTTCCAAGTGGTAGTTCAATACATGTAATGCTTTAAAATAAAAAAATAAATACACGTGATATGTGGTAGACACGATATATGCGTTTGTAATTTAATTTTAACTTTTTTAAATGGACACTTTGACAACAGCGAACCCCTGTGGACAACAGTGGTATATATATGAGAATAATACACACACACACACGTATATAAATAATACCAGATAATACATATACAGTGTTAGTTATGTTTGTTATAATTGTATATAGTTCTATAAAAAGATGTAATACAGATAAAATAGTATGAAGACGCGTCTATATTTGCAGGCTGAGGCATGGACTAATAGTTTAATAGTTTTCCACATGAGGTAACTGTTGTGCTTGTTTAACATATGTTCTGTTTTGAGATAATAATATGCCAACGATACAACATTGACATTTAAAACACCCTTAATCACAAAAAAACATAATGCAGTTTTATGGATAGCGTTTGTTAATAGGAAACTCTAACATACATATTTTGAATACAGTATTAGTGTTTCTAATTATTTCTTCAAAACATTATATATATATATATATACACACACACACACACACACACACACACACACACACACACACACACACACACACACACACACACACACACACACACACACAGAACGACAGAACATAAACCCAAAATGGTTCTTAAAAATAGTGAAAAGAAAAAAAATGAAAGTAAGAAAACCTATATTATATATTATATGATATA
This sequence comes from Chromobotia macracanthus, assembly GCA_036877525.1. NCBI lineage: Eukaryota > Metazoa > Chordata > Actinopteri > Cypriniformes > Botiidae > Chromobotia > Chromobotia macracanthus. Next base: position 7,803,237 of record JAZGTH010000020.1, on the reverse strand, counting down.
ATACTCATTAGTACAAAGCTGAACGCGTACTGGTGCTCGAGAACAGAGAATGGCGTTTTCCAGAAACATTGAGAATTGGTCCTCACGAGTTTCCGTAGAGGTGTGTGGCGGCGACACAGTGCTGACAAAAGTGAGTAGTTATGGGGCGATATACAAGTAAAATTAGTCAATAAAATGCATCAGAATATCGCACCTAATGTGCCGTAATGTTTTGACCACAGAAAATCTGATTAGTTATATAGATTTTTTGCTATTACTGAAAAGTGATCAGTGTTAGCCTCGGCTAGCTAAATGTAAGCGTGTATTTATCAATACAAATACAAGCTGTACGCTTGCTAATGGCTAAAATTACTTTAATTCGTCATTTATGAGTATGATAATTTGTGATTCTAGCAGACAACAAACAAGAGTGCATGATTAAATAATGATTTGTTTCTGGCTTTGTCAGGTACCTCTTTGTAATCGCCATATATCTTGATCACCACTGTTTCTGTATTATTACTTAATGTTTTACAGTGTTACAATGTACAATGTTTTACAAATGTTAAAATGTTTTGCAGTTGTTTCTCAAAAAAAAAAGGCGAGTTAAAAGTGCATTTAACTCATTTGCCTGTTTGGGGAGAAAGCCCTTCTGTCTAAAGAGAAGTTTTGATTTTGTTGGTAAACATCAAGGCATCTGTAACTTTAATAATGAAAATTTCTTTTCAGCATAATGGCAGATTGCACTACATTAGAGAGCCTTCTGGAAATGGGCTTTGACAGAAACAGAGCGTGAGTATTGTTTCAGTAGTGAAGCTGTTTACACAGTGGCCCTGTACTGCACTTACCTTCTGCTTGTTTTACAGGGAGAAGGCTGTAGTGCATACTGGAAATCAGGGCATTGAGAGAGCAATGGACTGGTGAGTCTCCTCCTTAGATGCCTAATTTCTGCCAGATCGTGCACATGCCCTATTTGTTAAGCATGCAAGAAGACCTAGGTGTAATGTTTATATATAAACTGCAACAAAACTTGACAGCCAGTGACTGCCATGCATTTTTATTGCATAGAAGAGAAAAGCATTTTTCATTGTTTTCATAGGTTCTGTGTTAAAAAGGCCAGATGTCATTTTTGGACATGCTGCAGTTGTTCAAATACATTTTGAAGCACCAAGTTTGAATTGTAACTGCACAGGTTAATGGAGCATGAAAACGATCCAGACATAGATGAGCCTTACGTTCCACCTGCTGGGAACGTTCTTGGCTCAACAGAACAACAAAGCAGCCCTCCTTCAGGAACCTCTGAATGTATGTTTTTCTGAAGTTGTGTTTTGTGTTATCATGTAGTAACCATGGCAACCATTAGGATTTTTATTAAATTGAACTTGTCAGATCTGACCATATAGGATTAATAATTAAAGTTTTATAATATCATATAATGCAACATATAATGTTGGTATTCAATCACAAAACTAAAATCTCACAAAATGTTTCTTCGCACAGCTGAACAACCAGCCCCTGAACTTGAAGAACAAGGAGATTCTCAACAACCCATGACAGAAGAAAGGAAAGAACAAGTAAAAAGGTGCGTGCTTTGCACAGAAGATATTAAAGCCACATACATTTTAAAAAGTATACCTTAAAAACATGACCAATGTATTCCTCTTTCTCACAGATTAGAGGAGTTGATGAAGGTAAGGCAGGAGGAAAGGAGGGAAAGGGAGCGTCAGGAGCAGATAGAGGGTGAAAAGCAGAGGAGGAAACAAGGCCAAGAGCTCCTGCACATCAAACAAAAGCTTCAGGAGGAAGAGATGAAGAAGCTTGCAGAGCAGCGCAGGAGGGAGAAGATGGAAGACAGACTTGCCAAGTAAGTCTTCAAGTAGTCTTTTGACAGTAATGTTGTATTCCACAGTCTTGGAGAAAAAACCTTTGGATTGTGATCTTGTCCTAGGCAGCGGGTTAAAGAGAAGATTGCACGAGACAGAGAGGAGAGAGCAAAGAAGGTATTACTCGTATGATTAAATAAATCTAGATCCTGAACCAGTTATGGACTACTGGTTAGAGTCGGGCGTGTAACCAGAAAGTTGCCGGTTCAATTCCACTGCAAGTAAATAACAACTGTACCCTTGAGCAAGGCTGTATTTATGCATAATGTGTAAATCTAGTATTTAAAATAACATACCACTTGCTTTTTCTGTTTCTGTGCAGTTTGGAGATGCTTCATCAAGCACAGCTCTGTCCTCTCCCCCCTCTGAAGCCCTTTCACAGTGTTCTCCTGAGAACCAAGGAGCCCCTCCAGCGAAAAAAGATTATGATGAATGTCGGATTCAGGTACTGCTACAAACCTCAGCACTGCCACATTTTTCTTTCATAATACTAGTCAATGTACAAGTAGTGCAAGCTCTGCATTTCTGTGGTCTTTAGGTGCGTCTGCTTGATGGTTCTACTATGAGTGCTGTCTTCAAGGCTAAGGAACCTCTGGCTGCTGTGAGAGTCTATGTGCAGATGAATGGAGCTAACGACCAGGACTTCGACCTCATTACCCCGTACCCCAGACGCGTCTATACAGATCTAGACATGGAAAAACCCCTGCATGAGCTGGGTAAGAAAACACACGTGTAACAAATTGGCTTTGAGATCAATATTCGTCATTAATGTTTTTGTACTTCAGGTCTGGTGCCTTCTGCTGTCCTTGTGCTTACCAAGAAATGAACAGGAACAAATATATAAAAGCACCTCATCCACACGTCCATGCAAGATTTCTCTTTGGCAACTAAGATTCAGTGAGCCGCTACAGTGATTTCACTCTACAAAGCACCAAACGTTTATATAACGGAGTTGATCAATAACTGTGTTTATCTTAATGCTGTTGCTCGCAATAAAGGACTGAGTGAGGTTTCACAATAATAAATACTGTTTGTATTTTTGTTTCACCACATTAAAAAACTGACCTTCATTCATCTTAAGTAAATATTTATATTTTGTCTGGCTTTAGACAGGGAAATATCAATCAACATTTACAGCTTCTGAATGTTTTAGAGAAAAAAATTTAGCATCAAAGTCAACAGCTTGTGCTGTACTTGTAATGTTCTGAATTGTTTAAAAGAGGGAACTCTTTAACATAACAATTATATTATCCCTTATCAAAATTGTTGAACATTTTTAAAAATAGTAAACATATTGGACACTGAAAGTAATGAAATTGCCTCTCACGCAGTTGCTGTGTATCTCTGTGTAAAGTTATCAAGCTTCTTTACAAAGATTCTTAAAAACAACTTTATATTTATTTGAATAAGATATTGACTGCACAGAATAAAAAAAAATTGTTTAAACATTTTAAAGCCGCATGGTACAAAATGGTCATTGGGAAAATGTTACAATTAAATGTTACGATTTGTAGATCAGTTGCTTAAAAACCAAGCATGAAACAGTATGTATCTAACGTGTTTTAAGCTCAAAGGTGGAATAACATAACCCTCCATAGTTTCCTTTGGGTAACACAGGGTAACAGCCATAACACATTTCTGATGAGATTTAACTGGGAGGACAGTACTGATTGTACTGGTTCCAAGGGTTCTGGTAGCTGCCATATCCCCCATACTACTGCTGCTGAGAAATGAGATATATTCAACACACTTGAAATGTAGCTGTAGTTTAAACTTTGAGAGGCTAATGCCTCCTATTGTGCAAATGCTGCTTTAAAGAATCTTGAATTTTCACATTTTGTATACTGTATCTGGTACCAGCTTCCTTAACTTCAGTATGACCCACTCATGTCCCCACCCATCATAGTTGGAGGCAGTGTTGTCATTGGCATGTGAGGCATAGTAGGAGGAGCTATCTGTGGAGGTATTGTCATGGCAGATCCATCATCCATTTTGCTCATCTTCTCTGGATCGTCACTATCGCTTTAAAAACACAAAGAAGCCCATTACAGAGACCTTTCACAGGAAGTCATTGACAAAAGATCTTGTGGTAGATGTTGTCTAACCTCCACATTCTCTGCTCCTCTCTTTCCATTATGTTCTTTCAATAGCTTCTGATCTTCCTCATATATACTCAACACACTAAATTATAATGTGTAGTAAAGAAAAATGTGTAGTATTTAAACCCTATTAATTAGGATAATAAAAATTAGGAATGTAGATGATAGGGCTAATTAAGAATGACAGATTTCATCTCAGATTCTTTCCTAATGGTTCAAAAGAACTCTGACCTCTACTGTAGTCCCAAAAATCCTCAGCAAATTGCAGGCCACATTGAGAGAAATAAATCTTTGTCTTAGGGGAGAGCGGAGAAGCAAGTGCTTTGACCACACATTGCTGAACGCCTCCTCCATTAGCCCGCAAATCGCACAATATCTCCAGATCTAGAAGGTTCTGATAAAGCCTACCATTATCCTGAGGAGAATTATCCACTTTGTCAATGATTAACCCAAGCATGAGCTAGTGGTATTGCAGTGTCATTTTCTAGAACATTCTTTACAATGAAAATTTTCCGTCATTTACCCACCTTCATGTCATTCCAAACCACCTCCATACCTTTATTTTCAGTTGTAGAACACAAAAGAAGATTTTAAGAAACGTGTCAGTGGTTTTGGGTTCATACAATGGAAGTCAATCTGTGCCACTGTTTTTTGGTTACCAATGTACTTAAAAATATTTTTCCTGCATGAGGCAAAAAGTGATGCAGGTTTGGAATGACATATAGGTGAGTACATGATGGAAGAATTTTTGGGTGAACTATCCCCTTAATAATATAAACCACTTGACTTTTTGTCACCAAAGCTTTATTGGGCTGATCTGTATGGCCCCCTGTAAAACCGTGCGGGCCCTGGCCGTGTTCTTACGCAACTTGAGGAGGAACCGGGCCAGTTTGATTGAGTAGAAGGCATGGAGTGAGGGATTATCTTTACTCTGTTCCACCAAGTCCTTTAGCAGTGACTCTGCTACATCCAGATGACCTGCCCTCCTCTCCAGACCTATTCTCCTCAAACACACCACAGCCAAACCAGGCAATATCTTCTGTATAGTTTCTAGAATACGCTGTGCCTCTGAAACATTACCTAAATGGGAACAAAACAGAAAACATTTTAGGGTAGCTAAAGCAATAGGTTAATTCAAATGTCTTTGAATTTCTATGTATTTTTTGTGCCAAGTTAATTTCTCACCATGCTTTTCCTCAAATGCGGACCACTGAAGGTGTTTGTGTGGAAGATGGATTTCACAAGCTCTGCGATACACATTACGCACCTCTTCCAGACCACGTGGTTCCAGATAATGCACATACTGTAACAGAAATTTAAACTAAACAATTTAATCAAAAAAAATTTTCCTGAAATTTTCTTCCACTTACTTTATCCCAGAATTCCTCATAGAGTGCACATGCAATCAGACAGCACTCAAACAGAACCATTACTTTGCCATGGTCACATTCTCCTTTCTTGATTCTTCACTGCCTTCTACAGAAGTCCCTTTAGCATTTATTGTTGCTGTCTCAGCCTCTGCCATCTCCCAGTCCAGATAACTGTGCCAAGCTTTCAGCTGGGCTCTGTCCAGAGGGTTCACATGGAAATAAGGCCTTTTAATCTGAAAAACAGGGAGAAAAATTATGCAAATAAGAGAAAAGAAAGATACATCTATGAAGATAATATCTAATATTGTTCACTTTTACAGAATGTCTGAGAACTCTGGTGGAACTTACAGCATCCTCAAAATTCCATCTCTTCCTGACTTCTGCTTCATTCTGTTGGTACAATCTCTCTCTCCAGGCCAACAGGAGTTCCTGCATCTCTGCACAGCCTCTTCCTGTAACAAAGAAAGAGAGATCAGATGGTCAAAAGGTCCAAATGAATTGTCAGACACATAACAAACCTTTAAATTGTCTGTGAGTTTAATTTCCAAAGATGGCAGATCCTCAAGACATTATTACACCTCGATCCTAACCACCAAATGAAGAAAGCTTCTACCATAGACAAAAAAGAGTCATTGTCATTGTCTTCAAGCTGATCCTCTCCAGGTGGTCTCTCCTCTTCCTCTGCAGTGATATTGGATCTCTATTTTTTGGCTTGTATCTGGCTCTGTATATATTCATCTATCACCATCATGTACTCCTCTGGGGACATGACATCCTGAGGTGGGTGGGAGGTAATTTACAGAAAATTAAGAATCATCAGTCTTGCAAAACATAAGCATCAATGATTTTAATGGAAATAATTTGTAATATTTTGCAGTGCTGGATTTGAAGTGTTTAACTACTGTGTTTGACAATTTACCAGGCTTTTTCAATGCATTCAGCTGCATCTTAACATAAAGGGGGAACGAGATCACAAGTATGAGTGTGAGTAGAAATGGTAACAAATTCTCACAAATCCATGTGTGTGTGAATGTGGTACATGGATTGTGTGTCTAAAATCTGAAGAGTGCCTGAAAACAAAATAATGCTGACACAATGAACATAAGGCTCATGAGTATAGCGTACTTCTCATAGTGCATGTTTTAGAGCTGAGTGGGGACCCTCAGCACTCTGTCAAAGATGACAGTCATGGCCTTCAGGTTTCCCTGCTCTTTCTCCCATTTAGCGTACAGATTCCACCACCTGAATGACTGCGTAACACCTGGCTTGGGAAGTTCTGCAGCCTGAGACTCATAAAACCCTGTCATTCAAACAGATCAGTTTTTGATTAAATACATAGCAGTTTATGATTCTGCAGTGGCTACAATTAGGGTAATTCATTTTGTTTGGTGGTTATGTTGAGGACAGGTGTTTCACACAAATTTATTTTCCACTTACAAAGGCTCATGAGATCTGCTGCTTGATTATCATATTAAGCCTTACACAACGTGTGTGTGATACAAACAGAAAAATGTGAGAAACTCTTCCAGGATAAAAATATTAAACTTTAATCATAATCCCCAGCAAGGATTATTACAATGTATTATTTTATTTGTGTTGTTCAGAGCCTTCCACTACAAGTGGTGCTGTTTTAATATTGTATTGCGTATATCATATTTGTTTCTAAGATATTGTATTTTACTACGGGAGTAAAAAAATCTGTCATCCAATTTAAATTTAAAAATGATCATCTAAAGTGAATTTGAGTAAGACGTTGACATAGGACATGAACAACACTCAAATTTTCATATTGTATTCCGTTTTATACCTTCTCCGGAAACTTTTATCAACAAGCACTAATCGCTTGAGACACTAAACTATAAAAAGCCAACATACAAAGTTCTTTAAATGCTATTTATAATAAGGTACAAGTGAAAAATCAAACTGAACCTTGTAGGTTCCAAGTACGAGGGTATGATGGGCCAAGAAATAAATGAATGCAATTGGGAACATACAGTTAATCTTTATTACCACCTCATTTGAACAACCATTTATCAAAACTTTAATAAACATTACATTTAGTTTCAAATTTTCATAGTTTCCAGGGCCACGGTTCAAAAATAGAATTAAACTATAAATGGGAAAACAAGCAACATAGAGGAATCACATGAAATGGTTGAGCAGGAATGTACACAAAGCCCTCTGAGAGGTCTCAGTTTAAAACAATAACTTCAATCATTTGGACAAGAGAGTCATAATTTTACAGTGGATAACAATGGTTAACTTCACACTTCACAGTGTATTGGACAGGAATAATTTCCAAGTGCTGGGCCGTTTCATTCCGCTTTGCTAACCCAAAACAAAACATCACTCTGTCCTATCACCAAACCTAACATAAGTGCTCTAGAAAACAAAGAAATATCTAAACAACAGAAAAATCCCACACACTCAGTGGTTTACTCCCCTGAAAAATATCCCTAACCAAAAGGTTACCTTTCAAAAAACCATGCTAAACCATGAGAATCTATAGTTTGTCAACAGTCTGAGGCTTGAACATTTGAAACAGAACTTTAAAACCCCTGATGTGCAAATGTCATCCCAGCTAAACCATTTTTAGAGCTTGTTAATTGTATTAAAAATCATGGGATGAAAATCATTGATTGGTGAAGCTGATGTGTCGTCTGGTATTTAAAAAGGATTTGTCAAAGACCAATTCTCTCAAGTCATGATTGGATTCACAGTGTGCACTGTGGGGATTTAAACGCATTAAACTCATCTAATCTCAGATTTATGCCTCACCTGATGGTTCAAGTTAATTTAAATGTTAAACTTTTCTCACTAAATAAAAAGGTAAAGAAAGCATTTGTCGGATGAATGACATTCTTCTACATTTAAAATGGAAAACACAAGTGTTTGACCCTGCCAGCTGAAAATATTTTTAGAACACTCTACCATTCATTTACTTTTGAATTGTCATGTTGATTCTGTGTGTGCTCAATGTATTTGTATGTTCATGAATTCTCTTTTCTTTTTGTGAGTGCTTTTTTTTTTTTTTAAGTGCAGCAGTCATTCCATCTCATCTGGTCCCGGGTGCTGCAGAGATCCAGTAAGTTACTGCAGCAGTATGGTCCAGTCAGCCCCAGCGCTCATGCCAGGTTTACGAAGAGTTAACACAGACATGGAAGTGTCAAACTCAAACTCCACAGAGGTTTCTTTGCCTGTATAAGAAAATGAAAGGAGATCAGGAAGAACACAGCATTTTATATCATCTCCAAGTCAAGTCAAGTTGAGCTTTATTGTCATTCCGCTATATGTGGGGACATACAGTGGAACGAAATGTCGTGCCTCACAGGACCACGGTGCTACATAAATACAGACATACAACAATGACGTGAAACAGTATAAATCTAAACACAAATACTAACAGAATTAGATTATAAATATACTATATATAAAGTTGCCTATACATAAACTAGAAAATACAAACTATACAAATGTTTCACATAAATATTGCACATGAGGAAAAAGAAAGTCAAGCACTGTTCCTGGCTGGAGAACAGTACAAGATGATCTGTAGTGCATGGCTTGTAAACATACATATGTTATGACTAGCATGAAGATCAACACAGTATCAGACAATGTCACAATGTTGAGCTTGTTGAGCAATCTTACCATTCATTTTAAGAAGAACCTTGCTCGGCTTGCTAGCCCCCAGAATGAGAACTTTCTCAATCCATGAAGGAGTTGAGAAGTTACAATCTGGGCACAGGTTCCTGAGACGGAAGAAATGATTGGAGTTTAAATTATGATATATGATTTACAATGCAAAAAAGGTTTGAAAGAAAAGAAAGGAAAGGAGTGAAAGACCAATATAAATAAAATACCTAGATGTGAGAGCATTCTTGGCAAAAGTGAGGCTCCGGTGAATAAATTCTTTCTTTTTATCATAGTTAAAAGTATGGCCATCATCAATGTACAGCTTTCCTTCAGCAAATTTCTAAAATTAAAAGTTAGACAAGGATTATACTCTGTCATGACTCTCACTTGGCTAGTAAACAGACTAAACTGGCTTCCTGGCTTACCTGAGGACCAAGGGCCACATACAAGGTGTAAGGGTCATTCTCCATGCATGCAGATGACCTTCGAACTCTGTCCTTTCTAGGAATGATAGAGCCACCTCGCTGAAACACTGGAATCTAAACCAGACCCAAAAAAAAACAAATAAACCCCTTATTAAGAAAACAATATAATAACACTTATGTTTGTCTCCTTGAATGATGAAGGTTCTTACAGAGCTGAGGGTAACTGGTATGTAGAGGTTTTGTGCGCCATTGTGCTTCTGGAATGTGTGCACATCATACCAAACCTAAATGCAGAAAACAAGCAATTTAAACATAAAATGTTATTGTATACAGTCATGTTCACTCTAGTAATAAATTCAACAGTATTACAGAACATGGAAGATGTACCAAATGTACAATCAAATCTTACTTCATCAGCTCCAGGCAGGTAGGCTGTGACTCCACGAGCCCCCTCCTCAGTGACGGGGTGAACCAACAAATCCTTCCCTGAAAAACACAAGCAGTCTTTAAAAGCTGCACTGCAGTTTAGGGTATGACTGAGCTCAGTTTGATTTAACAAGCTTTTATCTCTTACCAAGAAGGAACTCATCATCAGTGGTGAAAGTAGCCGGATCTTTGGGATAATCAACCCACAGAGGTCTGAGATCAGACATGAAGAAAAGCATTAATGCTGAATGAACTACACTTGATGCAATTAAAAGCAGAACTCTCACTGTCCAAATGGACATCGCTCACCTCATAACTGGCATTCCAGTTTTGTGTGCATGGTAGAAGAGCTGGTACCAGTACGGAAGCAGGGCATAACGCTGGCGAACGGCCTCCCGGATGAGAGCTGTGTTTTCTGGTCCAAAGAGCCAAGGTTCCCTACGTGGTGTGTCCAGGTGGGCATGAGCGCGGAAAAAGGGCTGATATGCACCTGTCTGGTACCAACGAACCAGCAGCTCTGTGTTGGGGTGCTTAAAAAAGCCACCTACATCAGCTGTGTGCAATGGGAATAGTAATACCACTGTGATTCTGGACATTTAAAAGCAGGCAGCTCAGATAGTGCCACAGAGGCAGTGTTTACAAATTACAGGGAAAAATCGACCCATAAATGGATAACAAGGTTGTCATTGCATTGGAGCTAGACTAGGAGAAAACATTTTAACATTGCAAAAATGGCACACATTCTCCTTTAGAGAGAATATCTGGAACAGTGACTGACCTCCACAAAAAGAGATGCCAACAAGTCCAAGACTGAGACACATGGGAATAGAAATTTTGAGATGGTCCCACTCAGCTGCATTATCACCAGTCCAAGCAGCACCTGACAAAATACACAAACTCACACAGTGAGCCCATGTTTCCTGCTCTCAAAGGCCATATGTGCTGTACAATTAAATAATTAAACAAGCATATGCCTTGAGCTTTATGTTTAGCATGCACAACCAACAAAATAATTCACCATATCTCTGAGAGCCAGCAAAGAAAGCTCTGGTCAGAACAAATGGCCGTTCAACTCCACCAGATCGCTGAATTTGACCTTCAGCAGTAGCCATTTGCTTCAAAAAAAAAGGGGAAATTAGAGAATAAAAACGAACATTTATTTTTGAAGGACCATAAATACTAAAGCTTCGCTGCAGTGGTAGAGTATGAAAATTGTAACAATGCTACAATTTTTGCTCTTCCATTCCTTATAAAACACTGAACATATCATACATGCATAGTTCCTCACCACATAAAGTCCATAGAGATTGTGTACATCCCTGTGCTCCCAATTTCCATGCACGGCATCTTTGTGCATAGTGACCTCTGGGCCATTAAACACTGAAGGCTCATTCATGTCATTCCACGTATAAAGATTCTCCATTGAGCCCTAAAACAACACAAACTTGTGAATAGTGGATTTCGTTTGCTTGGTTTGTCAGTTCTACAGCTTATTAATGACAGACCCCATAAGTTGGTGTACAGACAATATACGCATGTGCTGTAGTGTTACTAATTTTGTGTTTTGATAACATTTATGGAGTTTGATACAGTATGTGCAGTCTATCAACAACCTGTGTGTTGACATAACTGCTCTACTGTTCTTCCTTCCTGAAACTCTCTCCTATTCTGCAGTAAGATGCTTTGTAATTGTTTTTGCAAACTGATATTTTGAGGTTTTCACTCTGGATGATTTAGAAGGGAAATGAAGCAGAAAAACCACATCCTGCCTGGGTGAGATGAAGGGACTCTTACATGTAGAGCTACAACAACTGCTTGAATAAATAAGTATCTGCAACTACTATACTGATATAAGCATTAAATTAAGAAGATAATCTAGTCACAAATTCCTCTTTGGAAAAAATGGACAAAAAGCTCTTACCTCGTATTGATCATAGGCAAACATACTGGCCCACCAGGTCCTTATATCTAGATTTGTGAAATCTGGATAACCAGAGTTCCCTGTGATGACAAAACATTAAAGCCATGAAATATACATTCAGTTAAAACAAATGTATTATTAGGCATCTTATTAGAAACATCACATTATTTGAATCAAACCATATTTTTATTCAATATTCGTTCATTTATTAAAAATATTCAATATAATATTTAAATTCATCTTAACATCACAACTGAACACAGCTAACATAAAAAACTGACGTTTAAAATTTCTCACCTGGCCAGCACCAGCCTTCATAATTCCCACCATCTTTGTTTTTAATGTAAAAGTCTTTAGAAGTGATCTCATTGTGGATCTTGTAGGCACTGTCAACTTTGATATGGGGGTCTACTATAGCCACCATCTATAAACATGATGTAAAAACTCTCAGCGTTTCAATGACAATATCTATATAAGAAAACCAAACCATAATAAAAAAACACTGTACTAACAACAGTGGCTAACCTTCCGTCTCTTGGCCAATAGGCCCTGCAGCATTTCTTTAGGCTGAGAGAACTTGTGGGGATCCCAGGTGAAGTAGCGCTTGCCATCCGTGTGCTCTATGTCAAGCCATATGAAGTCATATGGGATGTCATGCTGGTCAAAGCCTCCGTCCACTGACTGCACATCCTCCTGGTCATTATAATTCCAGCGACACTGGTGATAGGCCAGACTGGCGAGTGGAGGAAAGGACTGAGTGCCTAGAGGGTGAGAACACAATATTCCTGGTAATTTATTCATGAATCATAAGAACTGCTGTTTATTCAAGCACGTAGACCTGTTCCGATGCAGATTAGAGCTCATAGGTGGCATTTACCTGTGAGTGAGGCGTATTGAGAGAAGACATCTGAGGGTTTAGGTCCAAGCATGATAAAGACATCAATGATGCCGCTCTCAGAAATCCAGCGAACATCAGTCTGTGGCGTCTCGCTGGAGCCTTGAACAAAGTCTAGCATCTTACCAAAAACCGTCTGTAAGGAAAGAAGAAATGTGTGAGTCATTGAAGACTTTTACAAAGTTTAAAGAAACATCTTTTAAAAATTAATGAAAAAATAATGAATTTTTACATTTTGGGGTCAACTACAGTAAACATGAATTACAATTATTTGTATAATATTATAATAATTTTAATAGCTCTAATAAGATACATCAGGAGGTCTAATACTAGGGTCTAATGACCTCTTACCTTTCCCGCTGTATTAGAGCTAATGTCTACCCAGGTCTCCGCGGCATTAAGCCAGAAAATACCCATAGTTCTCTGTGTGTTATGCGCCAGCATGACAGGCACTGATCCATACAAGGCCATAGGATTATAGAGTTCATACTGAAACACATCGAGGTTATACAGCCTATATGGGTCACCACCACTAGAAAAACAGAAAAAAATATTTGTACGTTATTGTTCATGCATTTCACAGACGTGTACACTAAGTGAATACATGTAAATGTAATCTTGTTACTGCAAGGATTTATGTATTATTACATCTACTCACTCTGTAGTTTTGAGCTTTAGGTTGTCCGCATGTTCTGGAATTCCATATACATGTTCTACACCAGGCAAGGAGAAGTCTAAACTAATTGATGTAGGGCCTCAGAAAAAAAATGTAAAACCAGTCATTAGAATAACATAATATTCATGCACAAACTGCAGTACAATAACATCACACAATGTTATTGTGCAAAGTTAAAAACTCTGGGTTTTGTGACTTTTAGTCCACGTCTATTAACTTTGATCTATATAATAACATAATGAAACTGTCCTTTTTCATTATAGGGTCATTCAAGGGGTCCTTAATTTGCATAAAAACATACCATTTGGTTTAGTATCTGTATGAGATTTAAATGTCTCCTCCCACAGACCACTCTCCTCTTTATCATTCTCTTCCTCTTCCACCTGAGGAGAAAGATGAAAATAAGTGAAGTTTTACTTCCAGCTTCAGTTCCCAAAGACACAAAGCTTTTTTGTTACAACTGAACACTGATATCAATGTTACATAACCGCTGCAGATAGTGGCTAAACCAGATTAGCTGCAGAAACCGGATGAATTAAAGTCTAACTGAAGATGTGGCATGGCAGCACTTAACCTGAACACGCCCACAGAGTCACATACAGCTACTGACCTTCTCTCCTTCCTCCTGCTGTTGAGCTTCATCTACATTGTCTTTTACCTCTGCACCATCTGGTTGTGCTTGCCTTTGATACATCCACAAACACACAAAGAGAAAAACACTTTCAAAAAACACATTTAAACACTACTGTAGCTAAAGGCTAATGGTTGTTGATTTAGCTTCTCTTTGCAAAATCTGTACTATTACACTAAACTATCCTTTATTCTATTCTGTGTATGCGGGAGGAGTCATTGCAACTCAACAAGAGCACATTAAAATAATGGAGAACAAAGAAATCCGTAAGCATCCAAAGACACCCAGACATTTCACACAAAGATATATTAAACCAAAGAAAGAGTGGGATGTTAAAATCTAAGACCAGACTCCTTTTTGCATTTTTTTCAATAAAAAAAGTATAGTAGTACATTCTTATATTGTGAATATCAATATAACAATATAAGAATACACATTCTTATATTGTGGTCCAAAACCCATTTTTAATGGGTTTTGGACTTTTGAACCCTTCTGTATACAACACTGTTAATATGATTTAAAGTGATAAAAAACGGCATGCATTATTTAGGAATAACAGTATTGTCTTGATTTATTTACTGCTCTGTGACAAACAGGATCAGACACATGAAATCAATAATGACAGTGATGAGCTGATGTTAGAAAAGTATTAGAACACTAACTTTAGCAACTTCTGAAAAGCTCTGCCTTGTGTCTAAACACATGATGCGTGTCCATTCTGTCCACTTTCTAATTTTGCTGGCTGAAAATATCACTGATCAATTGGATGCTCAGCTTTCAATATCAACAACATATTGGAAGTGTTTTTTCCTCCCACTTGGGTGGATAACACTTTATTTTGCTATCCTAACCGTGCATCATCAATTGGTTGGTTGTATTTCAAACATTACATTACAATAACATCTTTTTCTTTTACCTAATGCCTGTAATTCTGTAAGAACAGACATGACGTACTAGTTGACAGCCACTGCAAATGGATTCACTGATTCACTAACCAGATTCCCTGCCACTGTCATTTCAGGGTTTAAAATAATCTGATGGGGCCTTGAGAGAAAATAAAGACAAACACTCACGTGTCCTTGCGAAGTCGTAGGTGTTCAAAGACCAACAGGCCACGAGAGTTGAGTGACAACAGCACTTCAGGCCCCTCCATAATATCCAACCTGAAGGGCTGTGCACTGACGATCAACCTCTGGCTCTCTGCTCCCAGAGACAACACGACACCATTATCATCCTTAGACAACACAGAAAGACTGGAGAAAAGGAGGAAGACACAAAGAGACAAAATTAGAGACAAAAACAGGAAAAAATGAGAAGAGGAGACTAGATGAGAACAGGTTACTTAGAGTAGCAGAATTAAATTAAGCATGTGCTTGACTGTTCAGTTTCATGGTGCGCTCTCAGATCAGAGGGACACTCACGGCTCAGTAGGAGGCTCTGCTATGAGCACGTCTGGCACCTCAAAGCGAGGCTTCAGAGGTTTCAGCTCATTTATCTTCACCCGCGTCATGTTACCCTGCAGCCTGTAGAGCTCCAACAGCAAACTGACCTGCAAAGAGCAAGACGACAAACTGAGCCAAATCCGGGCTGTCATCAGGAACACTGTCCTGGGCTTGTGACAGGGGGCTGCTAAGGTTCTCTATGATATTGCCTGTTCATTGGTCCTGGGGTTGGGAGAATTTTGTCCCAGGCCTCATGAAGTTTAGCAACAGAATTAACAAAGTTATCTTTTCAAAAGTATCAATTTGAGAAAAACATAAAACAGACCTTGTTGTTATCATTGATGAGCTGGAGAGTCATTCTGGAGTCACTAAGCTCCAAAGTGTCCAAAAGAGCCCGATACTGGGACTGGCCCGGTTTGAGCAACCGTTGACGCCTACCAACAGACACAATTGTTAATTCTCTAGAGCCACATCATGGTTTACTTTTGTTTTATTTATGTCAAAATAATACAACAGTAATTATCTGTCATCTGTGACGTTCCAGTTTTACCTCTGCAGAGATCATTGGTAATGTACACATTGACAGTATAAATGACATACTTGCAGAAGGCACTCTGATCACAAGTTTTAAAGTTTCCCCGGTCCACAGCAAAGGCGCAGCTGAAAAGCAGAGACACACAGACTACAGACAGCAGCCCCATCCTAGAAAAGAGAAAGTTGGAGTAAGGAAGGGTTGAGTTACTTGTTTTTGAGTAATGAATGAGCTGGGTGGAGTTAAAAGACAAACATGTTACTGAAAGAGGTTAAACAATCCAATCCTAGAGCTAAATTTACACCCTCGTATACGTGAGGATTGTTTTCCTGCCTGTAATAGAAGACGTAACAATACACACAGTGCATGGAAAAATACATTGGTAACATTTTACAATAAGGTCTCATTGCTTTACATTAGTTACAGCCTTAGCTAACATGAACTTACAATGAGCAGTGTTTATTACAGTGTTTCTTAATGTTAGTTAACACTAAAATTGTTCACTCATGTGGATTCATTGTGCATAACTAATGGTAACAATTTAACATTTTAATTTAAATGTACATTTATTCATTTAGCAGACGCTTTAATCCAATGCCACTTGTAAGTAAGAGCATTTAAGATTTTGCCATAAAAGCCAACAAGTCCAGTCTTTAAAGCTACATAATTGTTCTGATGTTTGGGGCAGAATTAAATGTAGAAGTAACGATAACAAATTGAACATTATTGCAAAGTGTTACCAATGCATCAATTAAGTCCAAATGTGAATATTTGTTTTATAATCCCTAAAAAACTTCTGAACTAATGAAATAACGCGACTCATAGACGCGTATATTAGCTGGGTATTTACAATAAGACCCAATAACAAGCTACAAACTCATTAGATTTCATGTAAAAACAATATCCAAGAAGGATTTATTAAGTTTTTAATCTGAATCGCTCTATTGTTTAAATCTACTAACAGCTCGTCCAACCCCGATGATATCGGATGCAATGCACGCACAAATAACAAACACAACAAATTAATAAACTTAAAAAAGGAACTACATTAACAATAACCGCATATAAAGACGACGTCCTGATTTTAACATGACTCGTCATGTCAGCTAAAGGCACAGACACGCATTCATTCCCAATATCTGCTTCTTTATTCAACGCCTGCAGCGTTTACAGCCCAGCTATCAGGCAGACTGGTTAACTGTTAACCTAAAATAAAGAAGCATAAAACTCAAACGCAAAAGAAAACACGATAACGGACTGATTTGACAGCCCAGTCTTTGTTTTACCTTTCAATGGAGATATCCGCCATCTTGGACACAGAGTTAAGCCCGGCCTCCCGTAGGAGGGTTAGTTAGTCTGTTTGCTGGAACACTATTGGGTAACATAATCCCTACAGACCTCACTTCCCATGGAAACGAATATTCCCATATCTTACATGTACACTTGTTGCACAAGCTGATGAAATAACATTAAATTGCACTTGTTAAACCCTCAAATGCTAATTTTAATGTTTGTGCCAACTAAGCAGTGTGATGCCCACATTAAAACGTCACAAGCTATATCATTACTATGCTTTGGCTTTGTTTAATTTTACTGCATTCATTTGTATTAATTTTTTTTTTTTTTTTTTTATTTTTTTTTTTATTTATATATATATATATATATATATATATATATATATATATATATATATATATATATATATATATATATTCATTCTATTGTATTCAATATATTTTAATTCATTAAATTAGCACAGGTGCATTGTTGTTTTTTGAGCAAACACAAAAAAAAACAAGAGACATCATAATGTTTTTAGATTTTTACTGGTTTCCACACTACAGAGAAAATGCAGAAAAAAGTGTCTAACACTCCATTAATGAAAAAAGTGCCTACGGATTAAAAAACAAAATCTACACAAAGTTGTCCAGACAATATAAATGTTTAGTATTACAAAAACAGAGGTGATGTTTAGCAGAAAAGCAATACAGTTCACTACAAAGCATTAGATTGTATAGAAAAATATTGAAATACAAGAAATTTGCGTCCTGGTTTGTAACAACAGTGCTCAAAAATCTTGAAAGAACACAAGTTAAACTTGAAACCTCCAGCAAAGGTGTCCCAGACGGTCAATGTTCTTATGCAGAACACTGTGGATGGGTGCAATATAGCGTGTAACATCACCATCCCGTGAAAAGTCCCGAAAGAAAAGGCCCTGGTCGGCACAGAATGTAAACTTCTGAGGCATAGGGCTGTTGCCTCGCATATATTCCCATACACCCAACAAAAGCAGCCTGACTTCAAATGGTGAGATGTGAGGGAAGACCTCATGGATGTTACTCAACACTGGTGGTAAAAGCTGCCCTTCACCCATACATGATACAAGCAAACAGGAGGCCTGAAGATGCCAGGGTGAGTCTGATACTGATGGTTCTCTTGATGCTTCCCAGTGAGCCAATAAGGTGGAAAGTAGGCCCCTTAGAACAACAGAGCAGTAACACAGAGCTGGGCGTCCAGCTGCTACCACACAAAGAAGGTGGAACAACACAGGGCTTCCCTCAAAGCAACGACGAATGTGTATGTCTCGCTCAACTGTAGTTTTTGCATGTTCCTCTGGTGGCCATGACAGTTCTCCATTTGCTACGTCAGGACAGATGTTCTCCACCAGGGTCACCGCGATGACCTTTGCAGCTTCTGCATTAATTGGGGGAAGCTCATCTGAAACAAGAGGTTCACTGGCCTGAGGGTAGCGGCCATTACCAGAACCTGCAGCAGAGCCGTTTCTAGCACTGCCAGGAGTGCTTCCTCCACCTGAACTACAACACCGAACAGTCACTGCAAGCAAGGTCTGTATATTATGATTGATTCTGTCTGGATCAGGTTGTGAGGGTGTGTAAGGAGGTTTTAAACCCTTTCCAATTACACCAGAATGGAACACAGACCACACACTACCAGAGAAGTTAACAGAGGTACCAAATTTACAGTTGATTTCTAAAAGTGAGCCATCCAGGTGGTTGGGTGACTGAGTTGGGTCATCACCTGGGCTTTCCTGCAGACCTCCAAACAAATCTCTGTTTCCTTTGTGTAGGGCACCTTCCACCAGTTGTTGCAGCACAACTTTAAGCGTCAAGGAGGAGTAGCCGGCCAGACGTGACAACAGTCGCATGGAGCAGCACACTTCCTCTTCCCCTGCCTGCCATCCTACGTTAAGGCCCTTCCCTTGCTGTCGTAAAGACGCAAAGAAGTGTGAGACTGACGCTCTGCATATCATCAACAGATGAGCTGGGGAGCAAGCTCTGGGAAGCTGGCTACATGACAACAGACGGACAGCCGCCCTGGATACCTTAGTGTCACCATGGAGAAGCAAAGGGGAGAAATCATGAAGGTGGTTGGAAACAGCGACTTTGACTTGTGCAGACATAGATGATTGAGCTGAACTTCCCACTGCAGACCCTCCATTTTTATGATCCTCCTCTTGACTTTGTACTGCTGTAGCCAGGTTGTTTAGGAGTTGAGCTAACTCTTTGTTGTTAAGGGTCTGGGTGTGGATCTGGGCAACACAGCGAGCTACTGTTGAGGGAAGCAACCCAGAAAGAGAAGTGGAGAGTGGGGTGTACAGTTGTGAGGCCAGGGCAAGCTCTTCTGGATTCCGGGCTTGGGTGAAGAGCTGACACAAAGCTTCAGTGGCCACACTCGCACCACCATATACAGACAACAAACACAGGAGCTGGTGCAACCAAAGGTGCCTTTTCCTTTCAAGCCGGAGAGTTTCGGCACAGAGTTCACCTATGTGACCCTGGAGCTCCTCTAGAAATGAAATCACTTGAGGCATTGCTGAACCTGAGGCAGATAAGGAGTGTGGATAAGGTTCGTCACCTTCTGGCCGGTTGTACACAAGCTTGTGAAGGTGTAGCAAGAGCATTTGCAGTAACCGGTCACAGGCTTCTCGAATACTATCATGGGGGGAGGGTGTAGGACCTGATATGATCACAGAAGATGGTGTGGCAGTGTCAGTGAGGAACTTTAGCACCTGTGCTCCACCTGAAGGACTTTGGCTAATAAGATGCACTGCTAGACCTAGCATGTTCTCGAGCTCCTCCCGGGGCAAGGCCTGAAACTGAGCCTGGAGTTGAACTAGTACAGGTGGTCGGAGAAACTCAACCAGCTCTGCAGAAACAGCACCCAGGAGGGTAGGGGAAAGAGCAGCCAGCTGAAGCAGGAAGGGCACCGTGGCTCTACGGAGATGAGGGGAGTTCTCCCATCCACCTGCCCCAGATGAATGTGGAGGTACATTTTGAGGTGGAGGTGACAAACTGTCTTGGAACATCCTGAGAAGCTCTTTCTTAATGCTATCAGAATGTCTGGAGGCCAAGTGTCCAAGGATACCAACCACTGAGCCTATTTTGGGGACTCTACTGCTCTTGTCAATTGCCTGCTGTTGGCTCATCTTCTCAGCAGAGGAATATCCATGCGCATAAAAGTCTTTAAGCCCACAAGCCAGCACCCTGCTGATAATAGTGCCAGGGAAAGCAGAGCCAATGTGGGCCACGACCCAGTCAAAGTGAGGGGAGTGCTGCACAGAGGTGTCCAGCAACGCATCCACACAGGCATCAGGACACCAAGCCAACATGGCTGCTAGACACTGAGAGTAGCACTCCATAAGTGAGCGAGTGGCTGCACATGACATCCACAGCTGCAGCAGCTCATTCAGGCTGGAGGAGTGAGGAGCTGCACGTCGTCCTGCATGCTTGCTGCTAAGCTGACCAAGAAGGTCCACGGCCCATGTGGACACAAGTGGTGCCCAAGCTTTAGGACTAAGTTTAATAAACTCTGCAAGGACTGCGTGGATCTCTTTAATAACATCCTCTAGATTTGATACGTTGCTGTTGCCTCCTCCACTTGTACCACTGCCGCCATTTTCACCTTCTGCTTCCAGATCTTGTAGGAAACATGCAACATATTCATCATACACTCCCCTTAAGTGCTCTAAGACAGCGCCACGACAGGCTGGTACTGTTCGAAGAAGGCGCACTGCACATCGGGCATGATCGCGAACACTGAGCTTACGTCCATGCGTCTGGTCAACACCGCTGATAAAAGCTTTTATTTCTAAAGCCAGCTCTTGAGGGCTAATAGGGAAGAAAAACAGACAGTTAATAAAGGTAGAAAAGCTGACTCGCACATTTTGCACTGACATTAAAAACACATCTATGTATGTATTTCAATCCTTTATTATGTTTCCATAGACATAATGACATGTCAATCATTGACAGAGGTGAACTGCTATATACACAATTTAACACTATTCAAAACAACATTTTTCCAATTACTGTATGTTTATCATATATGCAGTTTATATACACTTACATGAGAAACTTCCATGAGGAACTGCACCACTATTTAAATGTACAAAACAGCTAAAAGGTGATTGCTTAAATTAAATGATTTTATTTGACTATTATAAATGTAATATAAGTAATATTACAACCTACAAACCTGCAACCATCAAAAATGTAAATGTAATAGCTACAAGACAGCAGTATTTTCTGATTCTGAAAATCTAATCTGAAAGTCTTATCAAACTACCTACACCCAAGAAATGACGCAGGTAACGTGATGTTGTTATTTACCATGTAAAACGGACATAAACATCTCCACAGGCAGTTATCCTGCATGTTATCAAACATTTACTGATATAATGAGATAAACTTGACATACCCCCCAGCCTACAAATACACTTCAGCATATGATCATAATGACCTAAGAGACCGCCTTAAATACTGACAGTACAGGAAGAAAGAGGTATATGGGTCATTCCGTAGTGATTTTTCGTTTTATACAGAAAGATGCAAACTCGACTGACTTAAACTGTTTTTAAGTTACTGAACAACATGTAAGATTATGTTCACCTGTAACTGTTCAGCGGAGTGTGGCAATGAGACGTCTGCATGGCTGTCAAGGCATTCCCGTCGAACATGGCAGACATCGTTTATGTGCTCAGGCAAAATTAGCCATGCACACTGTTTTATTTACAGAAAATAAATAAATATCAAAATATGAGAACAGACCAAATTTTTACAACTTTTAACAATTTCTACTCCGCTTCAATGAACGACGGACCAGACGGCGGAAGCTCACATACGTTCTCTCGCTATAGGGAATATTACGTTTTAGTCACACGTATCGCCCCCTGTAGTATAGGAGAGCTATCGTCGACATTCATTGTGCGCAATACTGTATGAAATGAAATGATTTGATTGTGCCGTGATTACTTGCCATGAATTGATATTCAGGAGAATATGAAGTAAAACAAAGATATGTAATACATTTCTTTAGGATATATTTAGTTATTGTTTAAGTACTAGGTTGGCCTCATTTAATTTTAAGTTTACAAAATATTTACATGTCGCACTATTATACATTTATGATGAAAATATAAACCAAAGTTCAATAAAAATGCAAAAAATATTTACTTTACTTCCAAGAGCGCCAATGAGATTTAGCGCTTTCGTTCTCTGCTCGCTGATTGGTCAGTCGGCCGGTTCTAGGTCCGAGTCAGCTGATGCTTTACAGCTGATGTTATTTTTGCTTCAACCACACGTGCATAGCCGGCAGTCTCACTCGGACACACACCTGTAAGTATGTGATGTTACTTCATTTAGAGATGCACTCGATTGATTTACTAAATAGTGATCAAATCATACGTGTTTGCTGATAATGAATGTAACGTTTCAAGTCTGGAAAATTAAAACGCATATTTGTTAGCAACATCGATGTCAAGTGTGTGGTTGCTTCAACTAAATGTTTTATTTATGCTAACATTCAGAAAATATACAAAAGAAACTGGAAAAACACTAATGTCGTTTATTATGTTTGGCATAGTAATAAAAAAAGAAGTGTCAAAATCAGAAGAGCAGCAGGTTGCCATGGCACCGACTAAGGTAAATGTTTTTCACTCACATCCGAAAATGAAAGGAATGAAAAATACAATTAAATAACCAATAAGTAAAAGACGAATAACCAATAAGTAAAAGACTAATACGAATACTGGCGTTGTTTTGTTGTTACTCGAGTACTTTTTTATGGTTATTACTCAAAGCCTATCGAAGTTTCGGCAACAAAGGGAGAAAGAAAAAGTTTTGAAAAACATTAAGAGATTTGATCTGTTTTAATGCAACAAAAAAAGATAAAAACCTGTCATTGGATAAAATGTCTTTTGCAAAACAGCCGCAATAGTTTCACTTTCGTTGTTTAAAGTTACTTGAGGGAAAGAGGGTGTATTCAAAAAAAGATGAGAAAGCAAACTGCTTTTAACATTCCTCAATAACAATGTAGTTAATAACAAGATATTACACCTAATACTATTGTCTCCAAGTACGACGAGAAGCCAGAACCAGGAGACCTCATTGAAATCTTTCGAGGCGGATACCAGCACTGGGCTATTTATGTCGGTGAAGGTTTCGTGATTCACCTGGTCCCACCCTGTGAGTTATAATGTGATGTTCCGCCACAGTATCTCATTAACATTAAAGAATGTGTTTAATGAATCACATATTTTAACATAATGCATTTACAGATAGATCGCTATTTCTTTCTACTTTAACATTTACAGCCGAGTGCGCTCAAGCTGGTTCTTACAGTATGATGTCAGTACTGCACGATAAAGCCAAAGTCAAAAAGGAGGAACTCTGGGACGTAGTTGGCACTGATAAGTACCGTATCAACAACCTTCTGGATGATAAATATTGAGCCTCGCCCCATTAGAGATATCATACGGGAAGCACAGAGCCATTTGGGAGAAACCCTTCCGTATTGTTTGCTCAGAGGGAATTGCGAGCACTTCGTCACCGAGCTGCGATACGGAAAGCCACAGTCGCGCTAGGTACAGATGGTTGATGTCCCCTGACATTTTCAGATAACTCGCAGATGAGCAACTGTATGTTAGTCTGCTCTGTTATAGTGCTCTTGCTATTGTTCATTTTGAACACATTTTGTACACATTTTCCTCTCTGTTCTCACAGGTTAAGCAAGCGGTGGAGATCGGCGCTGGACTTGCTCTCGCTGCAGTGGTCGGGGTTGGAGTTGTCGCTATCGCGTCAGCCATTTTTGGTTCAAAAAATGAGAAGCAGACAAAATGATCACCGGGAAATAAAGTACCTGAAGTACAATGAGGCCTTTAACATTTGTTATCAGTGAATTAATCAGTAAATGTATTTGATAGAAAACTACTTTAAATATTTGATTTTCAGGTAATAACCTAGTATGCGTGGTTTTATGAGCACAAATGGAAGTATTCATAAAATGTTACAGATCGATAGAAATTACAATCATGTGTTTCACCACTGATAAATTAGCAATGCTATTTCAAACTGGTTCATACCTCATATTTCTCTACTGGGTTTTGTAGTTACTTTTTAAGCCATGTTCATACCTGTTTAATCAATCAATATGGATGATTGAATATCTGACCATATAAATCCTTTATTTTCTATTTTTTATTATTTTGATGCCATTTAATGTTAGACTTAAGCATGTACTTTTTTTATTCTAATAAAGCATACATTTGTAGTGTTGGCATACTGACATGTCATTTATTGTAATTCTGTACTTCTGTTGTGCAGTTTGACCACAGGAAAGGCAATTGTAAAAACAATACTTTACAATTGAATGAAACCTTTGTTACTATTTTCTTGCAATAGCAAAGCAGTAGGAGGCACAGTAATTAAACTCTACAATAAATCACATAAGACAGACTGTTTTTGGCTATTATAAAGTTGGGTTTTAAGTGTTTATGTGTATATACTATGCATTAATAATTCTCTCTAAAAGATTAGATCAGAAGTCACAAAACATTAATTTTGATTAACATCTAATTTATCCTTCTATATTTTCAAAGTTAATTCAAATAAGACTGAATTAACGTAGCGTGTATACATCACAATACCATACCACATCATTGTTAGAGTATATTTTAGATCTGAGCCTTCCTCAGTGACATACAGGACATGCTGGAAGGTGCTGTAGATATTTTTATGTACTTTTAGAAAACAATATTGTGTTGCTGGGCTGCATTATCATTATAGTTCAAGAGCTTGTGACCTTTGTTACCATTTGCTAAACTAAAATCTTTCAACAGCAAAGCAGTGTAAAACAGCAACTGAACAACCAAGCTTCCTTAGTGTTTCTTACAGATTTACTGTATCTCTTTATTGTCGTACATTTCATCTAAATGTTTATGTACAGTGCATAAATACCTTCTCTGAAAATATTGCACCAGATCTCAGACTGTCTCATGATCTAATAAAAAAAATCATGTTGATTAGTTTATTTTACAACATTTGCAGTGCTGCCAACCAAAAACAAAAAAGAAGGCACAAATAAAAAAGAACAAGAACTTCCACCTTCATGTTGTATGGCAAAGAAAAATCCAAAACACCTTGAAAGTTACATAAATCTTCTGTCCTGTGAACCCACTGTTTTGAAAATACTCATCTGTTTATACATGCACTGGAAATTAAATCGGCCCACCTGGGACTTTGATTACATTACCAGCTTTCTGACAATGTGAGGAGTTTCTTCAACATGTTTGAGATTCTTTATCCTTGATTCCTTAAAGTCCACATTTGTTGCACAAGCATTCAATATTAAATATATAATCAGAATACATACATAGATGTCTAGAATTATAGTCTTCAAAACTTGCTTTGACGTAATATTTTCATGCCCACTCAGTAAACTATGATACTTTACATAATACAAAAAAGTCATAGTACTGTAAGAAGAGCAAAGAAATATCATCATTTATGGTGTGTTAATGGTTGCTTAGCAGAAGGGGGAGATTGATAACACTCTTCCAATTTATGCAAGGTCAAACAGTTTTTGTGAGGCTCCTCCACTCTGGCATCCTGGAATGCTTCTCAAAAAACTCACACTGACTGAAGTCTCTTCATCTTCAAATTGTACTATGCCTTCAAGGTTAACACAAAACTCAGTCTAGTTTGCGTGCGCCCAGTTTCAGAGGACCCTTAGCTGCCTTGCGTTCTGCCCGTTTGGCTTCCAGCTCCTTCCTCCTCTCTTCTCGCTTTTTCTTTGCCAACTCTGCTTTACTTAGACCTGAGGGGGACAAAGTGAAAGCATGAGTACAAATACCTCAGTTTTATCAAACTAAAAACATGCTTGATGATAAACAGAATCTGCATTTGAAAAAAGGTTGCTGTCTGATCTGGAGCAAAGTTAATAAACTGGTTCTAACCCTGATCTCCATCCAATGACTCCCAGTTTTCCTCTGTTCCCCAGTTTCCTGCAGCGTCTGCGTCCCAGGCATCAGACTTCTGTGACAAACACATTCATTACACACCTGCATTTTAATCTCTATATCAGCCTTTCTTCCCTCTTTCCTCAAAACCCCTCTCATCTTTACCATAGTAGCAGCAGTGTTATTTGTTCTTTGTGACACACTGGACAGCAGATCAGATGTTGTTGATTTTCCTCCATCCCAATTGTAATCGCTGGCCAATCGTACCCCTTCCTGTCCAGAGCTGGCACTCTTTGAAACAACATTTGTGGCTTTAGTCCGTGGTGTTGGTGTGAAACTCTCAGCCAGGCTCCCATCCTCATCCCAATCATTTCCCCAGCCTTCATCAGCAGGGGAACTTTGACCCTGTCCATCAGCATCTTTCTCATTGGACCAGCTGTC
Source organism: Chromobotia macracanthus (assembly GCA_036877525.1). Taxonomy (NCBI): domain Eukaryota; kingdom Metazoa; phylum Chordata; class Actinopteri; order Cypriniformes; family Botiidae; genus Chromobotia; species Chromobotia macracanthus. Next base: position 7,776,626 of record JAZGTH010000020.1, on the reverse strand, counting down.
ATCAGCATCCCAGCCAGAGCTCCAATCAGAACTCTGCTTCTTAACTGCCTCAGAGGACTTCCGACCAGCCTATGGAAAGATTAGAGTATGGTAAAAACTACAGGATGACAAAATCACCAAATCAGAATGGTAAGCGTAACAAGCTACACTCATGCAAATAACCTACATGGCTTTTCTTCTGTGTCGAGGACATGGCTGACCAATCAGAATGCCAATCGTCTGGGTCTGTCTGTACTTTTTCAGGGTCCTATAGGCACACAGAGATGAAAATTAGATTTCAGCATTCAAATATCAGCTATTGTCAGAACACCGAAAAGGTCAAGCACTTAAAAGCACTAGAGATTCTACACATCTGAATAACCATCGATCACCTCAAGGCTTCCCCAATCCTCATCATCCCACCGATCTCCATCAGGTTCTGCTGTTTCCTCATTTGATGTCTCTGATTGAATGACTCCTGCACTGTAGGCACTGGAAGTCTGTGTTTTCAACTCTGGGCCTAAAATGGAGGATAAGGAGGGAGCTGATGAGATCAATCACTTGATCCCTTATCCTACATTTTATCTAGTCTGACATTTGACAGATTTGCATTATATTTGGTAGACTGAAAACCATGGTATCACTAGGGAAATGTATGATTTGCATTTATAATAATATTTGTGTTCTGGGCCAAATGGTTTTATTATTTTTCATCCTAATCAATACTTCCTCCACTGATAATCTCCATTCCACTGTCTTTAGTTATCATACCCTAACCATCCTGTTACACACCTTTGTCTGCAGTATGTGTGGTTACTGGTCCAGCTGTAGGTTGTGGAGTGGGGCTGTTTTCAGCAGGCGATGCCTCCGAACCAGCCGGAGCATTTCGGATAAGTTTGGAGGTGAGAGATGACACGCCCGTTACGGCCCACCCTGCCCATGTGGCAGCTGACCCTCCTGTCTGTGCTGACATTGTCACATCTTTCTCTATAATTGAACAGAATTTGATGACATTTACAGGTTCCCTGACCAATGAATTTCTATAACTTTTCTATGACCTTTTTACCCTTAATGGTTACAAAACATGCCTTGAAAATCATCATACCTATTTCAGCTAGTTTTGAAGGGTCTTCAGAAACCGTCTCCAGCTTACCGAGGAAACATTTAATGGCTTTGAACGCCTATAGAAATGCATCAGAAATTTTAAAATGATGGATAACACACCCAAACCACATTACTTAAAACACATAATACATTTGGGGTCAATTCTGCTGTTTTTTTTACATACCTGATCTCTGACATTTTTGTCTGGGTCCACAGTCAATGTGCAGAGTGTGGGCAAAATACGAACAGCGCTCTCGGTTATACTGTAGTATTGATGAGTGGCAGCGAATCCAAGCACGCCAGCTGCACGCGAGGCAGGAAACGGGTCTTTAGTTGCACGTGAGAATGCAGAGATTAAAACACGCTGCCGCATCTAAAAAACATAAGACGCAAAATAACATTTACGAGAAGCCTTGTTATGTGTGTAGAAGTGGAGGATTTTGGGTCGACAGTTGTAGTTACCCCAGCATTGAGGTAAGGGGCAATTTTGCCCAGGCAAACGGTGGTGTTGCAGCGGATGGGACCCTGATCATCCCGGGCCTGCAGTCGTGCAAAGTGACGCATCAACTCCTGGTTTAAATTGGTCTCATTCAACTTAGGTGCCAACAAGAGCATGGACTACAGGAATGAAGAAGAGATACATAGCAACCACATATTAAGTTAAAAAATGAAAAAGTCTCCAAAAAGCTATATTTGCTACACACTTACATACAAAGCAAGATACCTTTACAGTCTGCTCTCGAATAGCAGGGTTTGTGTCTGTAAAACCATGTACCACATGTGGGAAGATCTGGGAATTAACTGCTGCTTCATTCAAATACTGAATAAACTGCTCCATCTGTCATTTATAAAGAGAAACATTCCAAAGAAGCAGAGACACAGAAAATGTAATTTAGAAGATAAACAAATAGAGAGTTAGGGCTAGAACTGTATACAATAAATACTGGGGAGAACATTACCTGCTGTAGCAGTCGTATCCTCATGGCTCGGTCAGTAGAGGAGAACATCTTGACTATAACTGGGATGATTTTCTGCTGGTACTCTTCAGCTGACAAATACTTCCCTACCTGATAAACACACAAACATCAAACCTGTATTGCAGGAACAAGCTTATTACTGCAGAGCTGCTGCTCTGAACCTAATGTGCACAAACTGGTAAAAGGCAATGTAACAACAAAAATGTCTGGCACCTTAAACAGTGGTGTGAGGACTACAGCACCAGCATTGCCAAACTCAAAGGCTGTGAGGAGTTGGGGCAACACTTTGTGCTTGCAAAAATCTTCAGGGAAGGAGTCGAGATTCTCACTCAAGTCCTGGAAGAACTGCTGCTTCTCTGCAGGCTCCTTAATCTACACACACAAGCATTTTAGAGGCTTATCTGACAAGGTTCAATAAGATAAGCATAACATACTCTTAAATACCTGGATCTCTTCCAGAAAAAGACAGCTCTCTACAAAGCTGTTGTTCATAAAGCCTCCTGGAGATCTGCAGTTCAGAAGGAACCTTGCAGGGTTGGGACGAACCTTTGGGTTTGCCCCCACCAACTCACAGTAATGCGGGACTAACTGCTTTGGAATCTGTGAGGTGTAAACAAGGTGGTTTCAAAGACTCTCAAAATTAAACCTTTTTTGGTTTTGGTTCTATAGGTTTGAGATATGCACAATCAAAAACATTCATTTACATTGCCAAGGTTAAAAAATTATCTGGTACCTTGCCGAGAGATCGTAATGAGGAGGCACGTGGTAAAGATCCATTAAATACTTCCCAAATGAGACAACCAAGACGCCACACATCCCCTGTGCTGTGATAATGAAGACACATCCACAAAATGACATGACAGATTAAATATGCATTTTTCTTAAGAAATGAAAATGAATTAGAAGTGAACTCAGGTCATTTACATAAACAACACTGAACAAATTACAAGCTAATAAACCAAACAAAAGTAAAAAAGGAAGGCCTTTGTGACTAAATAACTGGACTGGAATAAATTCTAAGGATTAGAACTCAACAACATGTGTTTTCTGTGTGTATAAGTTACCATTTTTCTCCACCACTTCCAGGGCTTTCAGGAGGGTCATATTTTTCCAGGTCGGGGTTGATCACTTTAGGTGGTGGCAAGGAGGAGGAATCTCCCTGGTCAGAGGTCACATGATCCAACCCTCCAAGTTTCCATTCACCAGCACGGTCCACAAATACAGCCCACATGCCCAAGTTATTATGGAGGAGGTGACAATCATTCACCAAGAAGCTTAGGGCTTTCTGATAAGGGAGCGAAAGTAAAAAAAAGTATAATAAAAACACATTATCTAAGAGTGATTGTGGGTGTGCCTGACAGTGACAACACATTTTATTTTAATTAAATTTTGTTCCTGTCAAAGTCTTACCACAATCTGGTGAAGGCCCCATGAGACCTCTAAGTCACTAGCCCCACCTTTCTCTGCCTGGACCTTTAGGTGTGCAGCCAAAGGGGTCACTGGTTCTGTGACAATGTATAAGCTTTTCTCTGTCTGATGTTAAACAAACAAAATATTTTTTTAATAATTAAAATAAGGCTAAATCTCTAGAAAATCTCTTGCTAACATTTTAACAAAGGCTAAAAGTAAACTTAACAGAAATTAAAGGCAGGACAGGGTTTTTTTTTTTACAGAAACATTTTTGTTATGCTGGTTGAAAGCTTCTTCACATCCTGATAGCAATCACTAAGTAATTGGTCTAAATATATTTATATTAACACTTCTTCTGTGGAAGGTGTAGGACCATAAAATGTTTGTCTAATCATTGCATTCAATCCAAATGCATTGCTAAGATGTTCTACTTGCCTGTTAAACTATGTGTGCATTCATGTTGGAGGAGGCATGGCTTTGGAGTGCGCTCTGAAGGGCGGGTGGGATCTTATGCTTTCAACGCTAGTTTGATATTGCTAGCATCTCTGAAATTGCCTACCCAAATTAAATATTTTTTGTTGAATACTGACCTAGGGTTATACATTTAGCTCACCATAACCAGAACGTTCAAGAGGAAATGACAAAGCAGAAAAAGAAGCTTTTGTTTCAACAAACACCTTTTTCTGTTTCACTATCACACTAATGAATTTCAATTTATCAATGACATTATATGGGTTCTTACCTCCAACCCATCTACATACGATAAGATGTTGGGATGTCTGAGTGTTTTGGTGCGTTTGAAAGCTGCTTTAGCCAGCTGTGTTTGCTCCTCTGTTCCCTGGGAGACCTCGTACACAAAGACCGATACTGATTCACCAGTAGTCTGGAATAAAGGCATTGGAAATTAGGTTGAGTAGCAATTCACCAATATAAAGTATATTAAGCAGTGCGAGGACATTAAGAATTTAATACAAACTGGTCTTATGAACTGATGAACTGATTCAGAAATTGTTCTGTCACAAATACTTTCTCCTCTCTCAGTTATTGTGGTACATAATAAACAGATGAAGTTTCTGTCAGTAATCTTTGCAGATAATAATCAGATACAGTTATTGATGCCTGTCAGTAATTATAGTGCATCTTTGAATGTGGCCTACCAGGACACGGATACAATAAACACTAACAGCAGGCTTTCCCACGTTTACCATTTTAGATATAAACACACGAGTAATGACAACAAAACAAAAACAAACGAATAAAACCAGCCACAGTAATAATTCAGCACCGCTTTGTGGCTGCAAGTCTCTGTTGACGTGGCCACATCAACATTACGTGGCTGCTCTGGAGAAAACATGACAAAAGCAACCTAGTTTACTGCAATAAACGGGTTTATAATCTAAACAGTATGTGCCCGAACGATAATGCCACCGGATATTAAAACGTATAACCTTTCAAAGTAACCCATTGTGTTTTTGAACCCTGTTAGACTTCGCTGTACTAGCTGCTGTTTGAGCAATGCTACCAGAAGCAACTTAACTTTAGACCGAGGCTTTAGCGGCCTGCTTCGCTTATATGCGTCATTATATAAACATGTCAGATATTTTACCTTGCGTCTGCCCCTACTAAGGGTCCATATGCCTGACCTTTCTTGGTTTTCGGGTAAAATTTCATAGTTGAAATCTTTGATAGGATCCCGTGAGAAAAAGGACCACATCCTTCCCCGTCAATCCTTCCCAGTTTTTTGTCTGTAGGACAAACCGCTAGATGGCGCAGCTGCTTTCGATGGCCCATCCATCTGCCAGGAAGGAGTGGCAGATTGCATTTCTTCATAGACTTAATGAATGGAAAGTGTTGTTACTACCTTAAATGTGTCATGTCCGAAATAAAAACAAAGAGCTCCTGAAACATGTACATAACTGTAAATTTACTAATAAGTCGTGGTGTTAATGAATGAAATTATAGACTCATTGATAATTCACAAATGTTACATCCTACAGATCCAAGGTTCAGATCCAGTTCACAGGTTCGTGCACTACGTCTCACTGGATATCTCCTCCCCACAGGAAAATGACTGTAAGTTATTCAGAGACTGTCAGCACTGTTGTGAGTTAACAGTTAACTCAAGAACAAAACAGGCACAGAGGTGGAGGGGAAGAACAGCAGGAAGGAGATGAAGTGATGTTAGAGTAAAATCATAATTATTTATTAAATCAACTTAGTTGCATTCTTAACGCTCAGTCTGATTTTGTCTGAGTAAACAATTTCCCAGCATTCTCCTGTGATGTTATTCAAAACCTTGAAATAGAGACATTCTCAACTTCTGATGAAAATACAGCATCCACTATAAGATTAAACAACAGTCATAAAAATAGTAACTAGAGTATTTAAAATAGGATCAATATGTAAGAATCGTTATGGATTAGAAAATACATATAGATAAAAAAAGCAAACAAGTCAAACAGGTTTCCATTTATATATATAAAGAATACAGTCCATTCCATTTTATATATATAAATGGAATACAACACAAATGTCTGTATTCCGGAGTTAGCATTCCAGGCAATATAAATGGAATACAACACAAATGTCTGTATTCCGGAGTTAGCATTCCAGTCAATATAAATGGAATACAACACAAATGTCTGTATTCCGGAGTTAGCATTCCAGGCAATATAAATGGAATACAACACAAATGTCTGTATTCCGGAGTTAGCATTCCAGGCAATATAAATGGAATACAACACAAATGTCTGTATTCCAGAGTTAGCATTCCAGGCAATATAAATGGAATGCAACACAAATGTCTGTATTCTGGAGTTAGAATTCCAGTCAACTCAGAGATAAAACACAATAAGGAACAGTTTACTTAAAACTTCTCTTGCTCACCCTTGTCATTCTAAACCTGTATGACTTGTTTGCTTCTGAGGAACACACAAGATATTTTGAAGTTTGTAACCAATCAATAATGGCACCAATTGACTTCCATTTTATGGCCACACAACTGTGACTTATGAAAGTGTTCCACAGAAAAGACAAATCAGATTTGGAATGACAAACATGACTAAATGTCAAGTCATTTTTACCTGAGGTATCTCATTAAGAAACTCAGATCCAAAGACCCTCGACTTCAACATTGAAATTCCATTATAATTTACTTGAATATACTTAAGTATATTGTCTTACCAAATTTAGACAGAAACCTCAATCCCCATTTACTGTTTTGAGTTTAACGTTCTAACTTTTGTTCCATAAAGTCTTGTAAAACATGCAAGTAAATGACAAATGTATTTGGTTTAACTATCCCCTTGTTTTTTGGTCTTATATTCCCCCCCTTTTTTTTTTACAAGTTTAAGCAGAGGACAATTTATAAAAGAAAATTACATTTATATTTCAGAAAGTTACATTTTTTGTTTCAAGTTACCAATTTAATTGCTATTGGCAAATGAGAATAGTCTGCATTGAAGTTGATTCACTTGATACTATGATACACAAAACAGTGATGACAAACACTAGAGACATGCTGTGACATCAGGTAAGGGATTTAATAAACACCTAAAAAGTCCACTTTAAAATTACATTAATACATTTTAAAACAAACTGCAAAAACGGTTCACATTACTTAAACAGTGAATGGTATGCTTTAACATTAAGCTAATACAGAAATAAGCTGATAAAGAAATACTGCATCAATGGCTATAGCCACCTAAGGTTTTTGCACATCTATGGAGCACGAAAGAACATGGAACAGCCTACTTTACAATGAACAGCAACTCCCAAAAATTGACATACACAACCATAATACATTTTTAACTTTAGACAGTACCTTACAGTCAAACAATTAGTGTAAACAGCTGATTACAAGCCATCTTCATTAAGAGCATCATATGAGCAGAGGTTCTACAAGCAAAGACACCGCAGGGAATCGAACCCCGTCCCGAGAAATCAGGAGTGCCATCACCAGAGTCTTTTGCTTTTTTTTTCTTATGAGGTTAAAAAGCAAAACCTGAAGAAACAAATCACAAGATTGTTTCCTCAGGAAAAGAAAAACCCCAAACCTGCTGCTCTATGACATCTTGAACGGCTCATCTTCAGCCTGAAACTAAAGAAAACTGCAGATTCCCCAATCCCTGGATAACCTCTTTAATCAGCCACAATGCCATTGATACGAAGGGAATTACAACTTCAATAAGCATGTTTTGTTTTTAATCGTTTATGCATCAAATCTCTGACCAGCGAGGTCTTGAACAAGGCTGCACTTGTGTTCAGATGTGACACGTTCCTACTTAAAAGCTGAAACACAAAGAGAAGAGTTTAGAACCCCCCACCCCCCTCCATGAACAAAATGCAATGCAAATGTCATTTACCACCACAATCATCCAGGTCTTGAAATCCCACGAACACTGCAGTACAAAACCGCTGCCTTCACAATTCACCAGGCCTGTAACTAAACAGAAGCTTGCAGGGTTTTCTGCTCCCGCCCCAACATACCCCGAATTCCATTCTCATTTTCACAATCTTTAAAGGAATGTTTAAACTTATCTCAAGCCAGTGAGGCCTTACACCAAATCTTTCCAAGTTCAGGGCAAAGTTTTAGTAAGTCTACAGCTGCAATGAGAAAGAGAAAAGTTTACAAGCCCCAACCCCTCCCCACCCCACTGCAATTAAATAATTTACAAACCAATCAAAAAATGATTCGAGTTACTCAGGACAATTTTGATGCAAGCACATCCCTCCACTTCCCATGTTATGGCTCAATTTTAGAAGAAATCGCTGCGTACCTGAAAAACAAAGTGTTGCCCCACCCCTCCCCAAAGCTTCCAAATTCCCCACACTTACATTTTAACACTTACATTGAATGTGATTTAAATTTTAGTGAAAGGGTTACGTACATGCATGCGAGTTTGACGTCTACCCATTCGGAAGATCAACTGTGTACTTAACTTTATAGCAGATAGCAGCAGACGGATGCTCTATTAGCAGCAAAATAAGCCCAGGGGTTGATCAGAGCGACTGGATTTCCCAGTATTCCGTCAGATGGTTAGGCATCTCCCAGATGACAAGACAAATTTGCTCCCTAAGTGAAACCGACCTACAAAAACGAACCGGAAAAGAGGGGAAAAAAAAAAAAAAAAACAGGACAGAAGCGCAGACAAACAGAAGGTTTTCGGCGAAGTGCTTCCAAGGTCTGGACAAAGCTCTCAAGCGCACAGAAGGGGGATTCAGGACACCATTCATTAAAGTGAAGACATTCACCGGGCAGCTGCTCTCACAAACAGCCTTGCATTCAGATGCAGTTGAAGTGGGGGAACAGACGAGTGATCTGAAACAAAGAGCTTCTACACACAAACACTTCCACCACAAACGATAGTAATACTAACTGTATGACTGTTAAGATGCAGAGAAACGTAAAGTGCATGAAGGCATAAAATAAGAGTATCTTCTGAAGCACTGGTGATTGATGTTATTGATGTTGCTTCACGGAGGATTCTACAGTTAGGTTTAAAGATTGACACCTGGTTACTACAGACTCCACAGGATGACATCATGTACTTTCACCACACAGCAGGCTGAGAATTCTGCAGAAAAGAGAAATTGCAGAGACCCTCCCACCGCAAACATCTTTTCCCCACAATAACTTACATCTACACAGCCACACACATCTATTCCAAATAAAGCTGAACAGTTGCACAGCTTTTCCCAGCCACTCTAAATTTGGAGATTGGAGCACAGTTGTGCAACAGCTGAAAAGGGAGACTATTGCTATACATTTGTAAAGCAACTTTCTGCACCCTGCACAGTTGCACAGGGTATAGTGGCTAGGTACTTAAACTTCAAATGCATTTTTTTCAGTACATTTCAACTCTCCTGCCTGACGAAGCCTGTGGTCGACCGGGTGATTTCAGCGCGTACCTTCTGGTTGCATTCTTCACACAGCTTTGTAAGATTCTGCAAGACCAGAAACGGCAAAAACAAGACCCCAACGCCCCACCCCAATACACTATTGTCCAAGTAAAACATCAGATCTAAGACTTGGATTTCCAAGATGTACACTTATTAGGCTTACAACCAGTAACTACAATTTAATGCAAAGAGTATTACATAAGTTTAAAACTTAAATTCTTGTTTAGTTTGCACAGCAGTAGGACTGGACTTATCTGCCTTTTGACCTTGAAAAGAGCTGACATCCAAGCCCTGGCATCCAAGCTCTACAATAAGCACCAAGCTTTACATTCACACCTGAAAAAGCATACAAAAAACCCCCAAAAGCCCCACACATACCCCAAGAAACGAATGCATACCAAAATATTGAACTCAACAGGCTATGCATTTATTAACTGAAAATTGAACATTTAGAGAACGTACACTTAATACAAATTACACATCTACTTAATAGAAGACCTCATAAACCATCTTACATTTATAAGACTTCATGAAAAAGGTTAGGAACAAATGGGCTTTAGTGACCTTACGTGACCAAAGAGGCTGAAGTTGATTGATGCAAAAGCAAATCTTTACATACAAATGTTAGGATGACATCTTCAGTCGAAAGCATTCAGGGACACTGCACACTGAAATGCAAAAGGGAGGAACAAAGCCTACACACATCCCTTTTCTAAACACAATTAACCAAACAATAAGCAGCTAACACAATTACTGATACACTTAGCCATAAAGTTGTATTTAAATACAATACAATGACAAACAAAAGAAAATGAGTGCCATTTACATAAATACCCATTACTTGCCATTAGAAAATGTTAAAAGCGATCAGGTCTCTATTGAAGTAGCTTTGCTCCATAAGTGGGGGACAGGGGGTGTAGATATTGGTTGGACCACCAGCCCTGTTCTTTGAGGGTTTGTTTAAATCTGCAAGAGTCACAATTAAGCATTCCCACCCCAGATCCACAAACCCAAAGGACAACATCAATACAACCAATATCAACATACTGTTCTATAAGGTAACAATTTTTCCATGATATGTTAACTTGATGTGAATCTTTTGATCCCATGCCATGTTACCCCAGATGTAATTGCTGGTCTAGCTGCCATGGAAAGCTTGCAACAGGGCCATTCATCCACTGGCAGAGATACTGGTGGTTCCTTCCCCCATACAGCAATATTCAAGCCATTGCCAACCTTAATAAAGCTGCTTTCACAAGCTGCAAAGTCTAGGAAAAGATTTGGGTTAACGGCCCACACCCCCCCAACCCTAATGCCCATGACAACCCCTAATATTCAATATTGGGGAAAACTGAAGTATATGGTTCACAATACCAAAGGTGTTTAATACAAATCCAACAAGGTACCTTCCTAAATCCCATCAAAGTTAAGGCTTTCCTTGAAGCATTTAAAGAATCTGTTCAGAGCAGTCAACAATTTCTCTCTAAAAGGTCCACACAACAGCTTGGAATCCCTTTGGTTCTATCTCCTCTAACGTGAGACGGGCCTGTGGGAAAGAGAACTCAAGAAACGCATTTGCCCCTCCCCAATCCCAAGAACCAGACACTAAAAGAATTAACATTACATTCCAAACTATTCAGACTGCATTCAGAAAATCTATATTGTATCAATTTTTTAACAATATTGCATTTATATTTTACAGTTGTTTAACATTAACGCATGTTTTAATTAGGAACAGTTGCTCCTTTATCAGTTTAACTCATGCACAAACTCGCCAAAATTTTACCGGCAGACAAGCACGTAGCTGCCCTGGCACCAAACGTTGGACTGACGGAGCGGATGTGGTAGTAGTCGTTTCATGTAGTGACGCAGAAGAACATCAATGCCGAAATACCCTTCGTATGTTGATTGCTTCTCAGGACAGACCTAATGGATTTAAATCGGATACGAAGACGACTTTTCCACAAGCCAATAGCCAAAATGAAGCGGGGGGCGTGGCTGAAAAAGGTCGGTCAGCTCCACAGCACACTAACAGCATTCATCACAGACTTGGCCAACAACAGGACAGATGACACATCGGAATTTCAAACACTGTCACTCACCACTTCTGAAAAGGAAAGAACAGACCTTCGCGAGCAAATATGTTCTTCAAAATTAAACTACTGGAATCGTGCGGTCAAAATTGCACAGAATACCTCTACCCATACAAACCAAATCCTCTCCTCATGACTTGCTACGAGATGCTATGGCGATGAACCCTGTTACCACTGCTTGCGAGCCCTCTTTCTCCTGCTTGACACTCATCTTTTCTTGCTCTGATCTAGACCCGCTGAGCGCCCCCTCATGGTGGAAGTTGTTCTGACGCTACTCTGCCTTGTGGATCCCGACCCCTCTGGATAATGCTTTTCTTCTTAGCTTGCCTCTGCTCCCTGCTCTTTGCCCTCTGATCCTCCCTGGTTCCCTTCTGGTCCTGCTCGGCTCTGATTCTCCCTGGTCCTGGCCCTCTGATGAAGACATCTTCCATCCGTAGATACATCTAAGAACTAGGTCCTCACTGGATAAAGTAAACTCAGTCCATTTCCCTCTCCTCCGTAAACTTTATCTTCGTCTTCATAAATATTTTAGCAACACAAAAATAAATACGATGCTGCCACGTCGATTGTTACGCAACAGAACTCAGTCCAGTAAAGATCGCTTAGGTGCGTCATAAGCACTTGAGTGCGTAATCGTGCGTAAACTTTCCATAAAATTGTTGAATACTTGATCAAATAAACGTGGTCGAGTATCAAACGCGTTTTCTTCCAAACTCACAAAACGTCATTTTTAACTAAAACATAACTTTTGAAAGCTTCAAAGTAAGGAGACTAAAGATTTCGATTATCCTTTAAACAATCTCAGCAAGCGATTTCCGTGCCTTTCAGTAAACAAAAATCCCTTTATTTACGATATTATATCGCATTATCGTTCGAGGCCTTTATCTTACGCTGGCCCTCAACATACCAACGACTCGTCTTCACAGCCGCCATTTTGTCATGGCGTCGAGATAAGAAATCAAAAACTTTAAAAAGCTAGCCAGTTTATCAAGTTTCATCTGAACAACGGGATTTAAATATCAGTTCTTTTAACACTAATTTAATAAAAACTGATAATATAGCCATATCTGCGCTTTGCTTAATAGGCTCTTTGCCAGCTGGTTAAAAAGACTAACAGTACAACGTGGTTGAAGGTCTCTATATCGTACAAAACTACGTTTACGGTGCTGGTAAATACAAGAACTCTACTTAATCTGATATGGCAATTTAACGTCGGTTGTTCAAGAACGCTTACTTTTAAGTATAAACTTATTACATGAATAATGTAAGCAAAATAAAACAGCGTTGTCCTCAAATATAACTTAATGGTTAAGAAGAAAAATAGAATCTGTGTTATTAAAGCGTCGTCAAACAGCAAGAATGGCTAACAAAAAAATACGAAACCATATCACCAGACCAACACTACGAACCCGGATCCTGCATGCCTCACCCTAGTGTGACTAACGCTGTTGTTGCCCGAGTCTTTATACACTGCAGTGACGTGGTCATAGGCATGTTCTTCCGCCATGTGATAAAAAGTAGTCCCTCTCAAAAACATGGTTTGGGTGATTTCTCTTAGAATAAAATACAACATTTATAGTCGAAATTGTGTATATAAACGAAAACGAATGTAGTCGCTTCGTAACATGATTGCTATATAACAATGAAAGCTATACAGGTGGCCTAAAGGTTGTTAAACACCCCATAAAAACCCGACAATCGAACTACAAACACGACATGGCACGAAAATTAAAGTCAATTATCTTTAAGGATCTTATAGCAAAAAGAATGAACCATTTAGTATACTTTCTATTTCTGACACGTAAGCTCATACGTCACTAATGCCCAAAGCGAAGGATGATTAATCGCATGCCTTCTTTTCAAACAACAACACCAGTGACGTCAGAAGCGCGATGCGGAGTAATACCAAGTAGAAGACGCTAACCCCCTCTTTCGATCCGGCCCAAACCGGTTTTTGAGCTCGGATCTACTTTTAGTTTACTGCAGTGTCACAAGGCGCATGCGCGGAACGTGTCCTTTGTTTAAAAAAAACCCAATTGGATCTAGTATCAGAAATACCAGAATGTTCTGGTTTATTCTTGACATGGTTATTTTTCTTGTGAAAAGCCACACGGGGTCAAGAAAAATACATTTTATGATCCTTATTAAGTCATGATGAATCAGTGTTTTTGTGCAGAATCTTTAGTCTGATAAGTCCCTTGCTCGGTACTTTTCCGCATTTGAATGTCGCAGTGGATAAAAGCGACAGATATGTACAAAACAGTGCTAATAAAATGAAAGGTGATTTTAATAGTGCTTGACAGGAAGGATATTTTTGGAAGTAACTGGAATTGTTTTGTGGGTGTGGGGTGAGTGAAACGAGACCTCCAGCACGTATCTTCTCCGGCATTTGTGCTGACTGTTGTATACGTGCGGGGGATGGGCAGAGCAGAAACAACCAGCATTTACGAGGTTTATTCACTGCGTGTTTGTCTTAAAATGCATGTTATAACCCGCTTTTAAAAACTTGTGTATTCACAGATACAGTACATACACACATAATAACCACATTGAACTGTCTCGCACTACATTTGTTTAGTTTGTGAACGTGTTCGTGTTTGTATACGCTTCCACAGATCGTGAAAGTGAAAACAAACATTTAAAAGTGATTTATTTTTCAAGCCTAAGGCTTTGGCAATGTGATCCACGACTCTTTTCTAAGCAGCTGTCCAAAACAAACTGGGCACGTTGTTTGCCTGTTCAGTTTACGAAACGAGCTTGCAGATTCGTTATCATGGAGGTTCGCGTCTCTTAATCTAGATATTATTTCATTCATGATTTTATTGTACAACAACGTGCTACACTGCGTCACAACACGATGTGTTGTAATAAAATACAACGCCTAATTTACTGAAACAGTTGGAAAAGTGTGGAAAGATCTGGGTTGTTTTGAAAGGTAGTTTTCCGTTTGGAGCTTGCATTTTATTAAGTTACCCACAAGATGGCACCAATCTAACATTTTCAATGTTAGATTTTAAATGGACAATCTAGTTGACAATCTAGTTGACTAGTTTCAGTCAATGAGTTAATCAGATTCAAGTTTCTAGCATTATTAATCAGCATTATCACCTAAACAGCAGTTTCAGAGGTGTGAATAGCTTTCAACAGTCTTTCAATAGACTTCTAAATCCCCATTGTGTGATAGATGGGATTTAGCAAAATATATAGATTATTTCATTTTAAATAATCTATATGTTTCACTAATATAATCTTTCTATATGTAAAGGAATACAATGTTTCATAATTATAATATTGGTCTAAAGAAATATAACCTTTAAAACATTTCTGTAACTACATAAGTTCTTGAAAAGAGTGATCTAGCTATTTCTCACTATACTGTTATGCAATATTATTAGGGGATATGGGCTACTTGTATTTAAACAAAAAGACAGAAATGACACTGTTTGAAGTCTTGTGTCATATGTTTTGAAAGTTCGCTGTTATTTGTACCATTTAGAGTGTATAAAGTATAAAAAGTATATTTAGAGAATAAATAGTTACATGGTAAAGTTAAAAGACTTCATTTCTATATTTGTTAATATGAGTAAACCAGGGGGATCTATTCGTATTAACAAATATAAAAATTTCGTCACCCCACTGGTGATGTAACTGAGCACCTTTAGGAATTTCATTCACTTCCATTCTGTGTGTGTAACCCACAGACCATGCTATGCAATGTCCTTTCACCAAAGCCTGATCAATGCTATTCGAACGTTTTCTCTCCATGAGGGCGTGCTTTCATTCAGTTCAATGCAGAGTCATTACATCAGACTCAGATGGACATTGGGTGATGGAACAGTAGACTTGTTTCACTTATGCTTTTCTAGCTGGTGAAGAAACACTTGGTGGTTAAAAAGGATGCATGTTTGAACATATTTCTTCAGAAGATAATTATTTCTGTACATCATCAAATAAAAATTGCTTGTTTGAAAGGAGTACTTGCTCTTAAGGAATCTTTACAAGTATTATATTAAATGAGCACAGCAAAGTAATAATATTGGAGCATTCAACACACTACTAACAGGTAATAAGGAATGGAAAGATACTTTACACCAGTGCATGGCTCCTCTGAGGATGAGGTTAAAAATGACAAACATTATCAACCCATATCTCATCGCCATCTTCACAACCACCATTACTATCGCAGCCGGTACCACGACCAGGGGTCACACAGGTATGTGCCTGAACTCTTTTATATTTTAATGTGTAATGTTTATCATCTTCTCCATTAATCTTGAATAAAATTATTTCTTCCTGATTGTCTGCATACTGCAGTTGTAATTAATTGACACACAAGAATAAGCATAAGTCTAATGGCGCATTGTTTAACAGAAATCCATTAATATTGTTGTATGTTCTATGCATTTCCTATTTCCTGTGTTTTCTGAGAGGATAACTGAGAAACAATGTCATTCAAACTGAAACTAATGCTTCTTGTGTAAATAAATCATTATATGACAAGAAGATATTACACAGTAACATGAATTTCATTTCAATATTTCTTACATAACTCGTCTTACATTAGTCACAGCTCTTCAAGCAGTCATGGGAAACACAGTGATAGCCATGAGCACCATCACCATGACAACACCCAAGGGCATTACCCTTATCATCATGGATATTCCAAAGTGGCTAGAGACCACCACAGTTACACTAAAACATCTTCTTCCAGCCTGTCTTCCTCTTCTTCCCCTACTTCATCTGCCTCCTGGACATCAGAACCAAGCCTTGATGACGAGACGTATCTCATGTACAATAAACCCCAACATTCCCTGTCATGCTCCAACATCTCAGAGGTTCAACGGAAAATTCGTGAGGACTTTGATTTTGATCACAGAGATCCGTTACATTCTCATCATCAGAGGCAGCGCCACAGCCTAGAACACTCTGACCAACTGCTTCCTAGCTCTCAGCATGGACATAGGACACCAAAACTCTGTCGGGGCCACAGCAAAAGTGAAGAAGGGCTCCAGCAAAATAGTTACAAAGATTCAGAAGGATCTCATCCAGTGGAGCATGGCGCACTATACAAGACTGCAAGCCTAGGAAATAGCCTCACTTTAAGTGGCAATGTTGAAAACATACTAGGAGGCAGAGGGGCACCAAAGAAGGCTGTGTCATCTATTCAGTTGCCCAGCAAAGGCATTTTGAAAAACAAAGATGAAGGTCAGAATAGAGGTAACTTCAGGAAGTCTAAGTCAATGGAAGTGCTCTCCACCAGGGTGCATGATACAGAAACATCCAAACAGAGCTCCAAGAAAGCTGCAAGACATAGCATTGTAAAAGGAAAACTTCAGTTCTCTGCATTTTTAGATGAGATCACCAGACAGGTTATAAGTCCCTCCACACTTAGCTCTCTTGGTGTAACGACACCAGCAGCCCCAAAATTACCCAATGAGGAATGCAAGCAGTACACTAATAAGCTAAAGCGGGAAAGTTTTGTGCCATCACCAAACCAGCAGTCCGTCAGGGCTGAAAGACCTGATTCAGGAAAGACTGGTACTGATTCCAGCTCATGTTCTCGATTACTTAAGAAATCTCATTCAGGTAAGCAGCACCTGAACTATTATCACAGCCGAAACCCTAACTGCCATACACCCACGTCACCCCACCACCCTCCTAAATCTGAAAGACGAGGAGCCACTTCAGATAAATACCATCACAGGCAATATTCTCAGTTGCTCACTGATGGTACCAGCACCAGCTCAGAGAATACACAAACCTACCTCTCTAAACACAAAGAACGACATCAAAGTACTCATGGCTCAACCCAGCATTTCCATACTAAGCAGGAGCACAAGAGCTCCTCAGTTCCTCCTCACCGAACTCCAGGGTCATGCACTAGTGCCAGCTCAGAGAAAAGTGCCAAATCCAAGCACATGGGACACAGGAAGCACTCCAGAGCACAAAGGGTGAGTTTATTAAAAGATGAAAAAGAAGTTTTAATTTCTTCTTTTTGCTTCTTTGATTTAGCATATTATATTATGTTCAATGTCCAAAAGTAATTGCAACCCATTTAAAACCACAATTTGTCTCTTTACTAAAAAATGTAAACCATTTGTACATTAAAGAGCTGATTAATTTCAGTTAACCCATAATAAAAATGATATCATGCTTCCATAAAATGAAACATAAAAAAAATCCATATTACTATGACATATTACTATTATTGTGTGCAACTTTCTATTGGGCCTGTTGATCAATTTAATATTTTTTCTCTTTAGTTTCCCAGTGGTTAAAATTGTGACTAGGAAAAAACATAGGAAAAGATATAGTTTGTTTGACTGGGCTATTCAAAGAGTCATATACATGTGCTAAATGGGTCAATAGATGTGTATGTCTTATTATTGCAAGCATGTAACAAATATAATGATGGGGCTATCCTAGGCATAACCTCTATATAGGCAGTAACATGAGGGAGGTCCTTCATTGTGCCTATATCTCCTGATTAACTCAGTTAAATCAGATGAGTGATCGACGCATTTCCTGGAGCATATCACTTTAAAAATCTATTTTCTATTCTGTTCTTTCTTCTTTCTCTCTCCTGACCATACAGGATTCAGTCAGTGCTGCGGACGCAGTTCAGTAAGTGGCTTTCCCCCTTTTTCTGGTTGGTTATTTCAGAGCATTGATTTTGCACTCATTCCAGAGCTTTTCCCATTTTACTCTGCTCTGTTTCCCCCAAATCTCTCACCCAGCCTGGGACATATTGATTGCTTCTATTTTTTATCCGTCTCTTCAATACACAACCAGAACAAAATATTGATTATGTTTTTTTTAATCAGCACTACAACATATTGAGTTTGAGAGCATAATGATTTTAAGACATAACACATAGATTTCCACCTACTGTGGATAAACAAGTACACATATCTGTCATGCAATGCAGATTGCTGGAGCGGTACAACAAAGAGTTGCACGAGAACCTGCTGCAGATGGTGGCTTGCATTGAGGACATGGAGGTGGAACTGCAGTGTACCAAGACTGAATTATCCAGCTTGAAAGAAAAATACAGAAGGTTGGCATTAATGTGATTTTAAGCAATTCTGAGTTAAATTATTTACAAATGATATGTCAATTGATTACATCAGTATTTGCAAAAATCCCCCAAAATAAAGATAATTAAAAGACATTTAGTTTATAAAAACAATATGTGGTAGAGATTATATGTATGAGTTTGATTTTGTTTTATAGACATGTACTTCTATCTAGACTATCTTGAAAACAAAAGTGATACCAACTTATCACCCTTGTTGTCAAATGTGTCTTTCGCAGACTTCAGGAGAGTTATTCTGTTTCTCAGCAGGCAAATGGTGTCCTGGAGGAGAAACTCAAATCTATGGTAACATTAACACTTACATTGAAATAGTGGTTGCTGAGAATGATACACAATACTCAAATAAATACACACAATAGGGTTTTTTTTTATCAAAGGGCTCACGAATGGGCCTTTTAGAATAAATCTAGTCCTGTGTATATCCACATGTAAGATACAGTATAATTCCACTTTTTTCACTGCTTTCCCTGCTTTGGGCTCTTTAAAAAATTAATTAAGATCTGCAGAAATTTGACGTCTACAGACAAAATGTCACTTGTGTTACATGTAGTATTTTTAGATTATTATTTTAGATTGTTGGTGGACTTTGTTAGTATCTGTGATAGGTGGACAGCTTGGACTCAGAAAGGACGTTCCTCATGCAGAGAGTTGTGGATCTGACCAAACAGCTGGACACTGCTCAAAAGGTCATCAGCTCTTTGGAAAACATCAGTGTAAGTGCAGTAAACAGACTGATACAGCATACAAAATTATCTAAATAATAAACCCTAAATTGTTCCTGAAAGTGTTTAAGTTCTTCTTAGAAATGCTACATTTTAGAAGTTTAATTATGCTTGGTCACAGTACACAGAGTAACATAGTACCTGTCTACATAAAATAACTGTTTTAAAACCAAGCTATAACCAGAAGAGGCTGCAGTGAACTTAACTTACTACTATATAGCTCACACCCACAAATCAGTTATGGAAGAAAAAATGGGAGTCACATAATTGTGATCAAAGTTCAGATGACAATTTTTACGTTTTTCTCTAAAGGTTCCCTCACTGTTTAGAGAATTGTTGAAAAGGCCTTTTGACTCTCAGGAAGCCCTGGAAAACATCTCATATCCTCAACCATTCTTGGCCAAACATGATACTGACCAATCAGACAGAGCCAAACAGCTCAAAAACAACCAACCATTTGGTGGAAAGATGGAAGAGAGAGTGTTCGAATGGCCTCAGACTGCATGCTCAGATTTTAGGCAACAGCCTGCTGCAGCCTTTTTGTCATGGAAACTTGATCACGATCCATGGGTGGGGCCAGAGTCATCCAAGGATAAGGTCCATCCTTTTTCTGTTGCTGATGGCTTGCCAATCTACAAAGCGATGACAGATGCAAAGTCCCCAACTCATCAAGCACATCAATTTGGCATGAACACAGAAATCAACATTGTTGCCATGCCAACCCACAGAGGCGTTGACGTTCCCCTAAATCCATATAATCTAAATGAATTAAGGCCCAATAGACAGGCAAGTGGAGATTTAAAGGAAGAGGGGACTGTTACTATGAGGAAAGACCCCAATGATTTCACCTATCTTACAGCACAGAGGGTGCTGGATAATTTTTTTAGCCAAATTCCTCCCCCAGCACATAGTGGAGAGGTGAAAGATTGTTTGGAGGCAGTGACAGGGCCAAAAAACTAGCAAAAGGAAATTAGTGCCATTAAATATGTGATTTCTTAGTGAACACACTGAGTAAACGGCAGAAATTGGTCATTTTAAAGTAATCTCAGTAACTCTCCATTGGTCTAACCTATATTGTCTTGTGAACCCAAAGAATAGATGTGATGTCTTCATGTTACTACATGGCATGTTTTCACATTTTGGGCATTTAGGACATTATTGTTTGCACCTGATGTATTCTTTTCCATAATTTTTTTTTTTTTTTTTTGCTTTCACCTGTAGTTTACTACATTTGTGAGGAGAATCCTGTCCAGTAATATTTATAATACTGAAACCTATTTTGTAATACCTGTTACACATATGATTTTTTGCCCCGTAAATTGTTAAATGTTTATTGTTAAATGTTTAGCTGGGTTAGGCTGTTTAGCTTCATTTATTCTGATGATGAAGTTTTGATTGTTGTGTTTTTGAAATATAGATGTGTTACCGGTAGAATGCCATTTCTAGTGTCTGGTGCAATGCAAATAGTAAAACTAATCACTTTATTACTTTTTATTTAATTTATAGTAGAGAACAGTGCTGCACTATGTATTTTGATTATAGAATATCTTTTTATTACCTTTATGACACAAATAGCAATATATTAATAAAATCTTGTATGCAAATCTGCTCCACATTTAGGAATCTTTTTCATTGGACACCAGTGTCAGAAATTAAAGTTTTTAAAATTTTGTTTTTCAGGGGCAATATTTGCTCTCTGGAATTGATTTCTATGCCATATAAAAACAAATAGCATACAGTCTATAGCTGAATCACCTAATCAAACTTAATTTTGACTCTGGATTACTGTATGGTTGTTACTTGTAAAAACCGGATATATTAAAAATAAAAATATATTAAAAACCTGATGCTGAAATACATAATAAATAAATATCCAGCCGCCATGTAAGATTTTACAGCTCTTTACTGTATCAAGTTTAAGAATCAATGTGTTTACTTCATGTTTAGTGTTTTCAGAACTGGTTTTATTTATTGACTTATTTCCATGAAAAATCACTTATCATATCTACTGCACATTATATAACAACAGCCTGTCTGCAAAAGCACCAAACCCACAATAAACTCTAATCACTATTTAGGTCCAAAATAGAATGCCATGAAATATATCAATTTGTTATATACCAAATAAAACAAATAAAAAAAATTCTATAGGGATTGTCCCTTTCATGTTTTAATATTTGTGATATCTTTGTTACTTGGCAAAGCTCTGGTTAAAATAATAAGCCTGCTGGACACCCAAGGTTTAGGGTTGAAATAGGCCTCATATTCACTTTTACCTGTTACCACAATGGGTAGTCAAACCCAATGCATTTTCAAACCCATTGCAAACCCAATGCAATGCATGTCTAATGCACAGTCAAACCCCGTCCTCTGGCACTTCTTCTGGACTTGTTGACCGTGGGCAGGCTTAGAGGACACTGGTCTGCATTCTCATTGGTGGAATTGGTCTAATAGGATCAGATATGAGGACAGAAGATTTAACACTCAAGACATAATCCTCTATATGATATTCTATATCTATATCTATAAGCCCTAACCAAAATGGCTACCAAACTGTAGGAGGCATATTGAAGGATCAGGGTCTGAAAAGAGGGCACTCAAAATTCTTGAAGGTAATGAATTTTCAGACTAAACTAAAATTGGATGATCTTGGAGACCACCTAATATTTTATTTAAAGTTTTTATTTTCCATGTGCGTTTGTATTATGTGAAATGATGTGGTGGTTAATTCATTGGGATTTGGTTTTATAAGTTTATTCCTGACTGTTGGAATTTACAGAGAATGGACAATGGGATTGTTCCTTGGAATGTGTCATTATTTACTACATGCATGTACAGCTCTATGACCTTTATTAAATCCCTCATTTCGATCTATAATTCCCCTCTCTTTCTATTCACCTTATTTAAAATATAATTTTAAGCAGCATGGTGTTGTTGAAACTAAAGTTCCCCTTCCAAAAGAGGGTGCGTCTGGCTCAGGGTCTCTGGCTGCTTTCTTGGGTAGCTTTGTTCTGTGGAGCCATCACCTTTGCAATGGGAGTCTTCCTCAAAACTGAGCTGTATCGCAGATCGGAGGTAATTTTTAAACATATTCCTTATTAAGCAGAAATGTTTGAGCAGCACAGAACTTACATAGCTCTACATACAAAGTATTGTATGAATGCCATTATATTATGTTGAGATATTTTGGTATATTTCGTATATATTTAAGATGTTTTTTGCCTTATATAAAATAAGAATTGCACTAATCATTATGTGCATGAGTTATGAGTCATGGATAGTCAGAAAGGTCAAAAATGTGTGACAATGTTCACCATACCGTGTATATTTGAAGATCTATCTTCAAATATAAGTGTTTTGCATTAATACAGAGTAGTCTGGTTGAGTGTGTCTATTTATGCATTAATGACACTTAAAATCATTATAATTAAGTACAAAGCATTATAAATAATAAATAATGGGTCATAATAGGCCATAATAAATAATTACATACTTTTATTAATTACATACTGTCAACACAAGTGTAACAGGCCTAAGCTTTGTCTTGTCAGGAGGAATAATCTCACATAATCCTGAGGATTGGCACTCAGATAAGGTCCCTAGTGAGTACCAATAACTAAGCTAGTATCCACAATTAAGTCAACAAAAGTTTGCAATAAAACCTGGCCAGTGAGCATTATGAAAAGACAATGCATCTTCATCTTTAAAAGGTGCTTCATAACAAGGATATATATGATCTGTTGCAATTATGTATGGCTATTTGCTGTCATGGTACTCATAAACCCTTGGCCATATATATATTTGAAGATGAGGAAGAACAATTTTTCTTATATTGATTGGGTTCTTGACCTTGAGCCAACATCATGGTCCAGGGGTCAAGTGGCCACATCTGCCTTCAACAAAGAAAGATTACAGGTGGTATAGGAAAGTAAATGTTTGTGTGTGGCCTTTGGCATCAAACACATCTACATAACTGCTGAAGGCTGAGGGAGGTGAGAAATGAAACATTTGTACTACTGAAATTTAATTACTAACAAATATTCAACCTTGGTACAGGTGATGTACAGTATGGACATCCACATTGTGCCAAATCTGCTGATGGCTGTGGGGCTGGCATCAGTGGGCATCAACATCTGTGCTGGTAAAGTCTGCCAGGACTCACTGGACCCCCCACGCTTCCCACGCTGGAGGATGATCCTTCCTCCGTTCTTCGGCATCTCTGTCTTCTTCACCTCTTTGCTGCTGGTGGCCATGATTCTGAGCTATGCCCTGCAAGCCAGCCTGGAGGAGTCTCTGAAAATCGGGCTGAAGAATGGCATCCGTTTCTACAAGGTTGTGTGAAAGAGACAGAAGGAATCAATGGAAAACAAACAGTTATTTAACCATAAGTTGCCAGATGTTAAAACAGAAATGTTTATAATTTTATGAGGTGGGAGAAACTGAATGATATACTGAGAAACAGTACAAGTACTTATTTTGTTAGATTTCTCTTATGGGTCAACTTGTTTTGTAAAATGTACCACATTGTGATATGATTTATGTTCCACAAAACAGTTTAGATAAAGCTTTTCCCAACTGCAGATCATCATAATGCCCCTAAGCCAAAAATCAAAAGATTGTTTTTATATTCCAAGCTTTTTGATTATGTTTGAATTTAATTTCATGGTCAGATATGCCCTGCACTGCATAATGATCTGTTCAGTGCAGTAGATATCTGATAAGAGTGATGTTTACAGGATACAGACACACCAGGCCGTTGCTTCCAGAAGGAGACTATTGACCGCTTACAGATGGAGTTCCAGTGCTGTGGAAATAATAACTTCAGGGACTGGTTTGAGGTGCAGTGGATCAGCAATCGCTACCTGGACTTTACGTCCAAAGAAGTGAAGGAGTGAGTAAAATATCAATGATAAACTGCACTCTTATTGTTAAATCTGCACTCTCTCCTGGAAATTTTCAGCAGTTATTTAACACACTGTGAGTTGATTTCAGGGTTAATGAGAATTCAGAATACCATGTTACAAAATAGGTTGCTTACATCAGATGTACACAAATCCCTAATACTCACAAATCAGTTATGTGAGTGTGCATGAAGCTGGTGAAACATAAAGTCAATACAAGACAAACAGGAGAAAAAAACCCAAGCAAAAATCTTCGCACTAATTGGTGCACTAGAGCACCATTAATTTTATATATGAAAATAGCCCCATACTTAGTAATAAGTTTTAAGCAAAATATTGAATACCTTTTGTCCAATACAGTCGCGTGAGGAGCAACGTGGACGGCCGTTACCTGGTGGATGGGGTTCCATTCAGCTGCTGTAACCCCGCCTCCCCTCGGCCCTGCATCCAATACAATCTCCTTAACAACTCTGCCCATTACAATTACGAGTACCAGACTGAGGAGCTGAACCTGTACAATCGAGGTTGCCGTCAGGCTCTGGTCAACTACTACATGGGCTTAATGAACACAATCGGCCCTTGTGTACTTTCTGTTTTCTTTCTCCAGGTATGAACTGTGACATTACCTGCATGAGGTAATATGTCATGCGTCAAATGCATCAGATTCCCTGCATAAGGTGACAAGTACGAATCAATAAGACAACATTACAGGACTGTTTTGCGTGGAGCCCCCAAAAACTACATCACCACACTAACCTTGAATAACACATTGTATAATCTAATGTGCACATCGAACCGCTTCACATGCACTCGTCACTCAGTAAATATTGATGCGTTTCCGGAAGGGCTAGCAGGGTAACAGGGAACAGAGGTGTCAATATTCATTATTTAAGCATTAAAATAACTTCCACATCACGCTCTCTGCTTTTATAACAGCTAGGCCCACAGCTTTTCTAACACTAACCAACACTGACTCATCGTTTTTATGTGCTTCACTGACAGTCAGCAAAAAAAAACAGCTCTAGTTCTACTGCAAGAAGTAGAAAACCACTTGATTTGCATTTGATAGAAATTAACATAAGATATTTCACGCCACAAACTATTAGCTGTTAATATACACAAGTTTTTTTTTATTCCAGCCATATGAAAGAATATAGGAACAAATTTCATTTTGCCAGGTCTGCAGTGGAAATCTGTAATTTCTCCAATATATTTAAAATAAAACACATTTGCAGCATTACACGATTTTAGTTAAGGCATTAAAAAGTTAATTCTGTTGCACTTATTTACCCTCATGTTGTGGCAAATCCATATGACTTTCTTTTCTAAACCTGGTGAAAATTTAAAATGTCATTCAGGAAAATTTGAAAAATGGGATTTGAACTCTGCCTTTGATCTGTGTTTGGTTCTTAGATGACTGTGCTAGTGAGTCTGCGCTATCTGCAGACCTCAATGGAGGGTGTGATAGGGCAGGAGAATGTGGAGATCGAGACAGAGGGATACATCCTGGAGAAAGGGGTAAAGGAGACACTGTTGGAGACAAAAGAGAAGGTGATGAAATTCTTCGAGTTCGCTCAGGTGGGCGATGTATCCACTACGACCCCGGGGGCAGATTCTGAGCCAGCAGCTGCAGCCCCCAGCCCTCCAGCTAAATGACTTGTAAAAGTGTTATTGTTTATAATGAGTGCTCATGTGCAAACAAGTGCTGACATCACTACACTGGTCTCTGGCCCTTCATCATGCAGAAAGGGCATAAATATTTAGCATTATTATGTAACACTGTTACTTCATTACATTATGTTAGATAATGCATTTAGGCTACCCAGATAGGTAAAAAGCAATAAACTCTCAAAGTCCTGATAAACTATTCAAACACAATTTTCTTCTATGACAATTACTGACAAAGCAAAACATTTATGTAATGTTAAAAATCACACAGAACATAAAATTACTTAATTATCCAATTACATTGTACATGACACAATATGCTTTTTGTAGCTGTTTGCTGCTTTATGTTTTGCTTAAATAAAATGTAGAAAGTTAAAATCTCAGATGATGTGTAAGACAAATAAATATTTGCGATATTAACTGATCTGTACAGAAACATTCGTTTTGTTTCAGGTGTCATTCTCTGCACTTTTTTGATTTAATGCAACATAACATATAAAACCCAATTTAGTGATGAATCCTTCACAATTTAAGGAAGGATGCATAAGATCTAGTTATTATGTCCTGTATATTAATTTTTTTATTCAATAGATAATTTAGAAATCAGAATTGAACTGTTTGTGAGTGCATTATGAGCACGTCTCTCTCTCCCTGTGTGTGTGTGTGTGTGTGTGAGAGAGAGATGAATGAGAGATTAATAAGATTATGCTGGAAGATTGCGGCAGGCCATATTGTTGGGTGTCCTATTCTGACACTTGAAATCTCTTTATCCCTTTAATGAGAGTTAATACTTTTGCTGCCAAAGCGCTCAAACGCAAAACCAAACATTCAGGAAATAGGAGAAATACAGCTGCTCCACAATCTGGTATGCATTCAATTATTTATTAAGAGCAGGAACGTGCCGTCAATTACATTAATGGTAATTAATGCTGCTTCTGCACAGCGTACAACATTGTTTAAACACCAGATGGCACTAAACACCGTCCATTTTCTGCGCTGTCACTTTCCTTGTTTGTTTGTTTGTTTGTTTGTTTGTTTGTAAACTCTAATCCAAAAACTGAACTTTATTTGCATTTAGCATATTTTACGTTTTAAGGATTACTTATTAGTAGTAACAGGAGACCTCATATATCACTGACATAATACATTATGTATTTTCCTACGGCGCTCGCACACTTGGGCTGTATCTCAAACCCTAGCGTGCCGCCTACTCAGACAGCAGTATAGGGTACACCGGGCCCGTACAGCCTTTGTTGACATCATATTGCGTTTGATTCGCGCATTAAGCACGCGCCATACTTGTCCCAAAATTGCTGTCTTCGTAGGTAGCTCACTATGTTTTAAAACACAGCCTCAGTGTGATGCTGACTTGAGGACAACACAGGGAAACAGACTCATGCAATGCAACTTCAGATTCCGGTGTGGTTTCAAGTGTGACTAATGCAACAGAAGGAAGCATAAGACCAAACATGTTAACACTAAAACGACTGAACAGTTTACTGTCTAGAAGTATGATAATCATGAATAATCTCTTAACAAGTATATTATTTAAAGTATAACAAGTGTTTGGTCAAATAAAAGTGATCAGGTACGAGGAAGATGGACGCAGACTTGACGGAAACATTAGGGGAGTTTATGGGAAGTGCGCTTGTTACGTGGGTATGTGTTTTTGATAAAAATAAAACATAAAATAAAAATAAGGTAAGGAATCTGAATGATCGTAATGAATAGTCGTGTTAAGTGTTTGGTAAACTTTGCAAACACGTTTGTGCGGCTATAAATCATGTTCAGCGATTTTGTTTGA
This sequence comes from Chromobotia macracanthus, assembly GCA_036877525.1. Taxonomy (NCBI): domain Eukaryota; kingdom Metazoa; phylum Chordata; class Actinopteri; order Cypriniformes; family Botiidae; genus Chromobotia; species Chromobotia macracanthus. The sequence continues at coordinate 7,748,971 of JAZGTH010000020.1, read as the reverse complement.
CCAATTCATGTTCCGTATTGCCCGTCCGATCGTTAAAGCAAATCGTCATGGTCAATAAATAATCAATAAAGATCTGAATAATAAATTTGGACGAGCAGGGAGTTACCTGACAACCAGGTCTAATTTAATTCGGTTTAATTTAATCGAATCATTAATTTAATTCACGTATTACACCGGGACAATAAAGGACATTCACAACACACAACAAAGACAATTTTTCAAGTTGTTGTCTTGATGTGATCGAGACATTGTTTAATTATCTTTAAGGTGCATCTTTTTGAGGGTATTGTCGACCAGGAGGAGAATGGACCATTATCTGAGCAATACATGGAAGTAAACTCTGACTCCCGGCATGCATTGAGACAGTACCTGAAGCTTACCAATGGAGTCTACCTCAATGAAGTCTTAAGAATCATGTAAGACAAACCCAATGGTCTTAAAATACAGACAAATATTTAAATTTGCCATATGCAACTCAATGCAGATATTTCAACAATGACTCAGCTAATGCCAGCATTCTGTTTTGTTTGCTGTTTTTAATCAGTGATCCAAATCCAAAGGTAGAGAAGATTTACCATAATGTGGGTTACGACAACATTCGCAGAGTCCAGAATTTTTCCATCCTCAATCGACACCTGAGATCGTACTATCAGGTACTGAACTATACAGTATGTTGTTTCTGTATAACTATGCATTGTTTCTGTAGCTGAACCGGTGGCACATGGCACCAGACAAATCATAATCACAGGTTAAATTCCCCAGAAACACACAAACTAGTAATAAATCATAAATGTGAAATGTCTCGTTTAAGTGTAATAATTAATTTAAGGAGGATTATTGAACTTTAAGGGATCATTTTAAGTAAACTGATTTGTAAATTACACAGATATATTATATTGCTGGATTCTCTTTAAAAACATAGACTATAAATGGACGCTAGTATTTCATTAAACTGTACTGCTTCTTAAGTGTACAACATTTTGGTTTTTTCAGTTTCTGTGGTTTCACTTCTTGTTTCAAATGTCCTCACTATGGACATGTTTTTCCTCACTGTAACACTGTAACTTGTTCGGTGTTTTACGACACCTAAATTTAGCCTATGTGGATGACAAGCTCATTAAAATTTCAAACAAAGAAAACTTTCTGTATGTAATTTGATATGACATGTAAAATACACAGTGAGACTGGACTGTTGTGTGGGAGTGTATTAACACCTAAAGTGAGAATAAATATACGTTTGACATCTGTTAATTTTATATTGTTATTAACCATGAATTCTTAATTAGGTTTAATTAGATCTAAAATCTTCCCCATCACGTAAACAGCTGTCACACAAAACGCTTACAGTCATTAGCAAATTGTAGCAAAACGCTCAAATTGTGACTAATTACAGTGCTGACCTGCATTATTTAGGTTTTTGAAAATAGCTGTTTTAATAGTTCCCTTATGTTGAATCAACTTGACCCATAAACACAGTTCAAGTTTTATGAACTAAAGTAAAAAGGAAAATTTCATCTTTCTGTTGGTATTATTAATATGGTTCTACTTCAGGCTGTTGCAGTGTTATAATTATTTAAAGGCAGGCTGGGGCTGTTTATACTTTACTGCATGAAACTCTTAATGTGTTTTTGGGTCAATAAGACTAAGAATGATAGAGCGGGTAATGAATGAAGTGTGCTTCCAATTGCACAGCAGTTGGTTTATTTTTTAAGAGACTAGCAAAACTATACTGTATACGTATTTCGTGTTTTGCAGATATTTGTGCGTGTGATAATAGGACATAAAATGAGGAAGTAACATAAGTGAGTGTGACCACTGGTGACTTTGTTAACAGTGTTGGCTTTCCATGTTTTTTTAATGTACCATAGAATAACATGATGTTCTTTGACTTACCCCCTGAAATCACTCAGTACCGTGATATATATACATTTACCTTTTTATATTATCTGATACCTTCACTGTACAGGTACTGCCATAGTGTTTTCATATTCGGTCATAAAATTACTTCTGTTGCCACTGCAATAACATTAGTAATTATTATTTCTAAAAGAGTTGGCACTTGCTGCAAATTATTAAGCATTATTTTCAGATTTCGTGTTTGCTTATTCTGACTGTAACAACAGGCTGCATTAGCACCACTTTGCTCATGACTATATATGAGTGTATAACTTACTTCATTAAGATTATATAAGAGGCCGTGATGACAGCAGAGCATCAGTGAGGTTATATTACCTGTCATTGCTTTCATGTGTTTTTCTCTTTCAGGAGAATCTACAACAGCTGGTGTTGATGCCTCTACCAAATGTTGCTGTTTTGGGTCGAGATCCTCTGACAGGTGTGTTTCTGTCATCATTTTAAAACAGGATCCACCATCCAATCACTAGAAAGAAAAACATGAATAAAAATGAGGAGAAATCTAGAGAAAACTGTTAAATATATAGTGTCGTGTCATATTGTTGTCTTCCTTGTCAACAGAGGGTGCTGTTGCAGAGCTTAGAAGACTTCTACTGTTGTTGCTGGGGTGTGCTGTACAGGTACATTACGTCCAAGACATGACATCAGTTTTTTTTAAATGTGCTCCTTAGATAATAGTGTAAAATGCATTACTGCACAATGTTTCAAAACATAGAAAAACATGCTTTTTTTATTTCCAATGCATTCATTGCCATCAGTGTGAGAGAAAGGAAACTTTCATTCAGCAAATTCAATGCTTGGACATTGACACACAGGCAGAGATTGCCCTTTGCATACAAGAGGTCAGTATAAGGATTGTGAATAGTTTATGTCCAGTTAAAGCTGAAGTGTGCAATTCTTGCATCAACAGGTTTCCAGAACAATTTCCTTATCTTCCATTGGTCGAGCAAACAGACAATCAAACCCAAAATGTGTGCTATTGGTTGGTCCAGTGTTACTGTGTTAGGCTGGTCGGAATGCTCAAACAAACAGGGAAATGTTTTGATAACGCGATAACAATAAACACACAATAAACACAAACATACATAATAAACAAGTAAAGAAGGTATTCAATTAAAAAATGACACACTTCAGCTTTATAATCATTTTCAACATTTTCAAAAATAATGACAGACACAGAGTTTTTAATGCCACTAACCCAGTTATCCATCATGTTTCAGGTAACCCAGGACCCAAGTGCAGTGCTGCCTATGGAGTTTGGGGATGTGTGTAGCCTCAGCAGTGCAGATCTGCAGACCCTCTTCTGCTCCATGGCCAAACAAATTCAGAGCCTTCATGCACAACGAGACACACACTTAGAGGTGAATTCATGTCTCAGTTTAAGTAGGTCAGCCTGAATTTAATTCTAACAACATTCCAAGGTATTCATTAGCATTGGGTGTCTTTGTTTGATGCCTAGAGGATAGCAGAGCTTTATCAAGAACTGGAAGCATCTTCATCTCATATAAGCACGTCTAGCGAGTTTGGCAGTGGAGCCTCAGAAGGACTGGCTGTGCAGCTGGCAGACAGCAAAGCCAAACTTCGTAGACTTAAACAGGAACTGTGAGTTTATTTGCTACAGCATGTCCAACGCTTTATCTGTTCTGTGTTTATTTACACATTTGTCACAATATTATTATTGTTATTGGTGATGTGTGTAATTTCCTCAACGGTAAAATATTCTGAATGCTGTGATGTAAAAATACTTTACATGATAATGTTTGACAGTGAGGACACAGGTGATCAACTGTTGGACTACAAGCAAGAAATGCAAACCATGGAGGAAGATATAAAGAAATTACAGAAGGAAGTGAGTATGCTATACTGATAAATAAAAAAAACAAATGCATGATCAACAAATGAATTTCTTTGCACAGCAAAACATATGGCAAAATGCACTGCACAGACCCTCACAGACCACTAACAGCTTGTATTATGTGCCATGCGTGTTTGGGTCGGTCAGAACCGCTCACTGCAGGTGGAAGCACGTGTGAGTCGTAGCCTGAAGGATGAATTGGATTGTCTGCGGGAGCGTGCAGCCAGAGCGGAGCAGCTGCAGGCAGAGCTGAAGAACTCCACACACCGACTGCGCAGCATGGAGCTGTACCGCACACAGCTGAAGGTGGATAAGCACATATATATCAGGTTGAAACACGGCATTTTAAAATTAGGAACAAAAGAGGAAAATAATACAGAATAAAGAGAATCACAAGTTTAAAACAACACGAGTAAATGATGTCAAAATTATCGGGTGAAAGATATTTTTGAGTACATGATTTCTTTAACTTTCTCATCCGCTGACCCAATACAGGAACAGCAGCAGTATTGCGCCTCCCTGCAAGAAAACAAAGCTCTGTTGGAGGAGCAGCTCGCGGACGCTCGTGCACGCTGCACTGCTCTGCGGGAACTGGAGAAAGAAAATCTTCTTCTCAGGCAGAAACTTGTGGATATGGAGAGTGTATGAATAACTTCATAAACTTTTATTGTACTTTATTGCCATAAAACCATTGGTGGTTATAGATCTAGTGCTGTGTTTATTAGGTTGAGTTGAAAAAGAACTCTTAACCTAATATTTGTGTTCTTTTGAAAAGGACAGTATATATCTGTAATGCTTTATAATTGTACTTGTGTAGGAGCGAGATGTAGAGAGACAGAGGGTGGATGAGCTGTTGGAGATGAACATGAGTCTGCAGGTGGATCTGAAACGTCAGGCTCATTCTGTGGGCGTCACTCAGAGCATGACTCATCAGCATTTTCTCCAATCAGAGCTAGAATCTGACGAGGAAGTTCAGATGAAGATTCCTGAGATTGGTATGCTTCATTTACCTATGATCTGCTATTATGACTCATGCTATTGCTAGATCACTGATTTCATTAGTTGGATCATGTATCTGTAAATCCAGCTTAGATAGTTATGAATATATATCAACCCTCATATTTCAATTTTAAAAGAACTGTTCAGCCAATAATGAAAATGTCACACTTATGTCATTACCAGCTCATATGACTGTCTTCTGTGTACAGAAGTACATACATGAAAAAAATATTGTGGATGGATGATGTTATGAAATGTACATTTGAGGCACACCAAGTTAGTCTTGTGTTAATGTCTTTGAATATAGTCTTGTGTTCTGTATTTGTGCCCATGTGCGTCTGCCTCATGTTACTCAGATCTCAAGCCTCTGAGTGAGGAAGTAAATGAGGCTTCCTCGCTGAGACTTCTGGGAGCTGAAAATGAGAACGCAGAACTTAGAAGAAGACTAGAGCTCCTGCAGGCTGAACAGGAGGTCAGCAGTCAAGGGTGTTTTACCAGTTTTATCATCAGATACATACAGGCTGATGAGTAAACTTCTCTTGTTCCTCTTACAGGCTCAGCACGACACCTCCCCGGAGGTGATGGAAGATCTCCAGAGACGGACAGATCAACTCTCACAAGAGCTTCAAAGCAAAATCAGAGAGGTGAGAGACTTCAGATGGAGAAGAGGATTTTAAACACAGTTATTCTGAGTGTTTTGTCTACTTTTATTTCATCCTCATCTCAACTCTGGAGATCAGGCTTTTTCAATTCTCTTTTAACTGTTAGCTGGAATGTCTGAAGAACGAAAATACCAGCTTGAAGATAAGTCTGGAAGAGCTGAGGACAAAACAGAAACAGGAGGACCTAGAAAAAAACAGAACAGTCTCAGAGGGAAAAGAAGAGAAAAAGCTAATAATCCCAAGAGGAGAATGTGAAGGGAATGACACAAGAAAAGAGAGAAAGGACAGAAGAGAAGAAAGGGAAGGAGAAATAATAAAAGCCCTCAGAGAGGATGGAGAAGGGGGAGAGGGGGATGATGCAATCCTCTGCGATACAAAAAAGAAGGTTATGGATGAGATAAAAACCAGAGAGAGAGGAGAGGCTGAGGGTGAGAAGGAAATTCAGAAGACAGACATCACAGTAGAGATATCCCAATGCAGCACTGAGGCCCAGAAGACCACACAGCTGGAGACAGAAGAAGATAAATTCTCCCAAGACACCCTTGACCTGCATAACCGACTTCAGCAGGCCCTGGAAGAGGTTGACAGACAGGCCACCCTAGCCCAGGATCTGCGCTCCAAACTGGCAGAACAAAGTAAGAAGGTCCTGGAGGTTGAGCATAAGATGGTTTTCCTGGAGACTGAAAACCAGAGGCTGAAGAAAGCAGCAGAAACCCTGATGGAGGCTAGGAAACAGATAGAGGTAATGTGCCATCAAGTTATGTCACAAAAAACCTAATTACTGCATAATCACTTCATTACATCACCAGTAAAAACTCTTACCATCTATTCAATAACAGATAATGGGCCAGTCGATAATGGCAACTCACCAAATTAAAGAGACTCCCTGCCATTAGCAATTAAGAAGAACATCCAGTATTGTTACTACAGTCTAAAGAGCTGCCTAGTATCCCAACCATCATAAGTGACTGATTTAAAACACTCTACATAGGTCTCAACTCAGTGTATTCATACAAATAGTTAGTTAAATAAATAAATAGTTAAACTAACAGCCTAATTGCCTACAATACATTAAAAACAATTCACATTAACTTGCTGTATACTGTATATGTCTTTATACTGGGAGTGGTGTGGCATAACAAAGTTGTCTGTTCCCACAAGGAATGAACTATCACCAGTGCCCTTAAGCAGGGCACTAAACCTGAGATTGTTGCAGCCTGGGGGACTGTCTCTGTAGAAAGTGCATGGTAAATTGCTTTGGATAAAAGCATTTGCTAAATGACTGCTTACTTTGTTTGTTTGTCTGTCAGGTGCTGCAGGGCGAGTCTATGCAGCAGGAGGAGGAACTAATGCGTCTGCGCAGTCAGGTGGAGTTTCAGAAGATGGAGGTTGCAGTGATTGCTCAATTAGAAGGAGACAGAGCTGCACTTGAGAGAGAGCGAGAGACACTCAAGGCCACTATAGACTCGCTCAGAGCTGCAGTACGCAAGGTGAGGCAGATCCCTTGTTGGGGCTTTCTGTAAAACACAAGTTTTGAATTGCAAGACTGGTGAAACACTGTGGCTAATGGTGCCTGCCTTACAAATATGCTGTAACAATGACTGAATATTAAAAACCACAATAGGCCGGGTGTTAAAGTGGGCAAAAGTTTTTGCTACTGACCAAAATCAGCTTGTGGCACGTTGGGGAGAGGTGCAAAATTATTTATACATTCTATATAAATATTTTATATAAATATATAAAAAGATAGTTGTCCTGAATATTTGAGGAAATTTGTATTGTTGACCAAAGGCAGAAAACTGTTTTCTCATAGAGTGATCAGTTGGAGCTAACCAACCAAAACCTTAAGGCAGACCTTGAAAGATTGGGAAGGAGTTTGGAATCTGCCAGGCGTCGCGAAGAAGAGTTAGAAGCCGAACTCCGGGATTCTAGCCTGGAGGTGGAGTCTCTGACTAGAAGGCGGGAGGAAGCTCTGTTGGAAGTCACACGATTGGAGCATGAGAAGGAGGCGTGTCAGACAGAGCTGGACAGCCAACGACGTGAGCAAAGACAAAGAGAAAGAGAGATGGCCAGACTCAGACAGCAGTTAGAAAGCACAATGTCTGCCCTCGAGCACAGTAACCAAAGAGCATGCAGTCTAGAGGTGCAAAACAGGTACAGATTTACAGATGGACTACAGCATTGCCCTTTTGAGTCATGTATGATATAGTAAACCTATATAGTAAACGGATATAGTAAACCTCAGTCTCTTCCAAACCCATTATTGTCTTTCTTGCATGAAGGAGTTTTTAGGCAGAATGTCCTTAGACAACTTTTCCATACAATGATAGTGGTGCTTTTAAATGCCAAGCTCCTATCAGGCAAGTAAAATAAAAGAATAATAAAAATTGTCTGGTGGGCAATATTCAAAGTCTATGACTTTTGTTTGATAGATGTTTGTGAGACAAGCACTACAATTTAGGTCATTATTGAGTTCATTATCTTTCTGTCATTGCTCTTATTTGGTAACATTCACACGCTTTTGAAGTGCATTGCATGGCAAGTCAGTGAAGTCATTGGTGACCATGAATGTTATCTGTGAACAACAGCAGAGGAAAAGATTATAACCCAGTACCAACTTAAACTTCTGTCTGTTCCCCACAAATGGACTTTTTAATGATACTTTAATGATAACTTTTTGGTACTTACCATTTAACAGCACCATCCATTTTATTGTATGGAAAAGTTGCCTAAGGACTTTCTGCCTAAGATGTCCTTTTGTAATTCAAAGAAAACATAGTACTGGGTTGGAGAAGCACGGGGCTGAATAAATTGACAAAATTGTATTTTATTTTACATTTACGACCAAACTTTAATTACGGAACAAAACACTCCTATACATTTATTTTTTGATCTTGTGAAATAAATAGCATAGGAATATCATCTATGTCACTCGCATCTACCATCTGCCCACAGACGGATGTGTCAGGAGCTTTCTCAGTTTAAAGATATGTGCGCACAATTAGAGGAGCTGCAGAAGGAAAATCAGCAGCTTCAGGGAGTCAATGCTGAATGCAAGGCCCAGACTGACTCCCTAACAAAGGTCTGTGGAGTGTTCACTGTGTGACAGAGGTTTGAATCATAAAGCTTGGGTGTTTACTTTTGCAACTAAGTTGCAAAATTAAGTTCCTGTTTAAGGTCTGATTGAACTGCGATCTTGTGAAATTGGCCACTTTGAATTTTATTCTAAAAGTAATTTTTTTCACTAGGTTTTATTGTTTTTGTAGTCAGTTACCTGAGCTCCTTATACAACTGTGCTGAGGAGCTGGGCTTGAATCATATATAATAAGAAATCGATTTTCTGTTATTTCTTTTCAAAACACTGTAACTTCTTCAAAACTATTTCTTTTTGGACTGGGGTGGAAATTTTGACTATTTATTGAAACTAAGCTGAAGAAACATTTTTTGAAATCCTTGGATTTCTGATGACATGAAATCTAATTCATGATGCGATATGACCCTTTGAAAAATTATAATGAAAATTGCTATTTCCAAAAGAGACATCTTGTTGGTTCTGAACAAAGCTGATTAAATGTTTGTGATAAATTTATTGTGATAAAGTCTAACTTCAATATTCCCTCTCACAACCAGGATCTAACTAATGAGAGAGCCCAGTCCCAAGAGTTATCCAGTCAGGTCACAGAGCTGAACCACACACTTCAGGAGCTGCAGAGAAAACTTGAAATGGCAGCTACAAAACAGCAAAAGTCTGGTTCAGAGGCTGCTTTATCACCCTCTGACTCACACACACAGAGGATAGAAACTTCTGTATCAAACACACAGTCTCTGCAGCTGATGGCTGACCCCCAGGAGGCCACTGTCAGAACTGTAGATGAGGTTAACCACAACCAGCACTCTGGCCCCACAGACCCTCTCTGTGCAACAGAAGATTTAAACAACCCAGGGAATGTGCAACCTCACACAACGCCAGGAAGCCAGGAGGCTTTGAGTCAGAGACTGATTAATACAGAGAGGGAGGTGAGATAAATGCATAATTATAATACCCCGTTAAATGTCATTACGTTTTTGGGCCCTGCGGTGCCTCTCGATGTCTGTCTGTAATTAAACATTGTTAATGCTGCCCAGAGATTCCTATTACATTTTAAATGAACAGATAATAACTTGCCTCTGTTTTGCCCCCAATACGTGCTGAATTCTACATCTCTGGTTGTATCCCAGAATGCAATGCTGCAGCGAGAACGGGAAGTATTGTTGGCTCAGCTGACTGGGTCCCAGTCCGCCTGTGCTCAGCTCAGAGAGCAGCTGGACACCCTGCAGCGTCATTCCATCTCACTGCAAGAAAACTGTGCTAAATTACAGACCCTAAACACCAAACTACAGGTGAGTGCATGATTCAGCGTGGGTTGCTTGTCTTAAAATGGACCCTTGACGCTGAACTAAAGGGTAATGTGTTTCAGAAACTGACATTTGTTTAAATCTGAATTAGTTTTATAGTGGGTGGACACACATGGATTTCAATTATACCGTTTCACTTGAAATGATACAGGCCTTTGGAGACTCGTTATTAACATTTCACTGACCGCACACTTTCATTATAGCATTTCCTTTTCCTCTCATGCAGGTAGACCAGGCATCACTCAGCTCTGATCATGCCTCAGTGTTGGCACGTTGCAATGAGATCGAACTTCGCTGTGCGGCTCTGGAGGCAGAATCGAGGGTGTGGCTGAAGGAAAAGGAGGAGTCAGTGATGCGCCTGGAGGCTTTAAGGCGGGACCATGAGAGACTGACAGCTCTACAACAGAGACAGGAGGCGGAGCTAGAAGAGTTGCTGGTTAAACATAGTCTGTTGAAAAGCACCAGTCGTAGTCTGGAGGCTCAATATAAAGACACAGAAGTCAGGTATCGTGCCTTCAAAAGAGCTAAATAAATTATTCACATAAGATGCTAAAAAAGCAAAAAGCACGAGACCATCAGAAAACCATAAAACATACGAAAACATTGGAGAAGGCAGCAAAATTAAAACCACAGCATAGTTTGTATGATAAAAATGTTATCTTCATAAATGTACTAACACCACACTAATAGGGGCTTATTGAACATTTAAGTTCAAAGCTTTCTCCACATGTTGGGAATGACTGTAGGGATTTGCCCCCCCCTTTGTTGCGCCAGAGTTAAAACCACCCAATTATTTATGCTGTATCAATATGTATGCTGTATCGTGCTATATGCGGTATCATTTTGGTTTGACTTATGAAAATTAGCCAATGAATTACTCACCCTCAAGACATCCTAGGTGTATATGAATTTCTTCTTTCAACCGAACACAAACCCAACTTTAAAATGGCAGTAAATAGTGCCAGAGATTTTAAAACTCCAAAAAGCGCATCTGTCCATCATAAAAATAATCCACAAGACTCCAGTTTGATGATAAATGTCTTCTGAAGGAAAACAATACGTTTGTGAAAGAAAACAATATTTTAAGCATATTTAGCAGTCAATACATCTTTATGAATGAATACAGCCAACATGGCAGCATGCTGGCTCCGCATCAATAACATCAAATCGGATACGTTTACATTAAAACAGGCCTTGAGGGTAATTTATTGCCTAATTTTCATTTTTGAGTGGACTACTCCTTTAAGGGGCCTACTAAAACCTGTTAATCACAAGGGAGTGTGCACATACTGTTGGCCATGTTGTGTATATGGATAGAGTCCCTGTAATAATATACACTTTCAGTAATAGTATGCCAGTTACACACTCTGTACACTGTAAGCAGTGTCTTAATTTATGATATAGCAAATGACCTTCTATTTCAAGCTTGTAAAATACTCTTAATACTTTACCTGTCTAGATACAAGGAGCTGTTAGATCGAAAAGCTGAGCTGGAGGAAGCAGAAGAATCAATAAGCGTAGAAAGGGAGAAAATGGAGAGAGTGACACAAGGGCAGCTGGAGAGCAAGAAAGAGCTGGAGAGACTGAGAATGGACAATGAAAGGTGAGAAGTCATTGTTATTGCAGGGACCACAACACTGGGTTGAAGTTACAGTCAAGCAGATTCATAGAAAAGAGGAAGTGATGTCAAATGTGGTGATGGTACAGCCCTTCAGAGTGTCACCACAGTATATGAGTCATATCCCAGTTTCCAACAGTTGTTACCATGGAGTGACAGTGTGTGTTTGTTTAGCTTGTTACTTTGGTGAACAGGATGAAAGGAAAGATTTTACATAACAGGCTTGGTAGGAGGCAGAATACATTTATTCAATGTGTGAAGTTTGTTGGATAACTGTGTGTTTGTTTGGATTGGTGCTTTGATCAGCTGTTGTTGAGATGATAGGCTGAATGGATGGATGGTTGCACAGAAAGACTGTGGGGGTAAATCTCGCAACAACATGCCCGGGTTTTACCCCAAAATCAAAGAAAAAATGTATTTTATTTTGCATAATGAAAATAAGAAAATTAGGCCTATTTTACATTTACATTTACATTTAATCACTTAATACAAATGACAGAGAGCACAAGCAATGTATTATTTATTACAAATTATTAATATTTTATAGTAGTAAGTTCCTTTTTTAGGACTATTAAGTTTTCTCCTTAATATACCTCCACCTCTATCCATTCTCTAGAATGTTTGAGATTTGTCAAAGAATTTATTTTTATTGATGATTACTGTATAAACACAATGGTTTAATTTTTCAGCATACATTACAGACAGTACAACAAATACATATGATTTGTGTAAATACCTTATAATGTAGGTGATATATCAATTTTGTTTTTGCATTAATATGGGGAGTACCTAATTGTCCTGATAATATTGTTAGCTTGACAAAACTTGCATTTCCATCTTTCTTCTGATTTTGGCATAAAAATGACCCAGATTTGTCTCTGACAGGCTTCATGAGATTCATCCATGGATGTGCAGATGGATTTATTGATTAATTATGAATTATTTTCATTTATTGATTAACTGTAGATTCCAGAGTCTACAGAAAGAGTGGATTCAGGTTCAGTCAGAGCTGCTGGCTCAGAGCGCAGTAATGCGGGCGGAGATGAGTGCGGCCCAGCTTGAACGGACCAAATTGGAGGGAGAACTCAGCATCCTTAAAGAACAGAACCAACAGCTGGATCTTAACAGTGTTCGGCTCAGCAGCCAGTACCAGGTAACGCTGAAATAAAATGCACTACAATTTAAAAACTAAATAAATACACTGGGGTCCAAAAGACAGAGACTCGTTTTTAAATCTAAATCTGGAAATTAAAAGTTTGATTTTATTTAAAACAAAGAAAGCTTGCATGTTGTTGTATGATGTAAAATGTAATATTTAAGATTCTTAATCAAGTGTCACAGTGTTAAATCCTTTGAACAGAAGGTCAGATATCTTTGCTTCTACTGAAGAACACAACATGTTATTTGGAACATTCTCAAATCCTGCTGGGATAAACATGGATTACTAGGTTTTGCACAAACTTGTGGAGACTAGTTTGAGAGTGTACTGTAATGAAAGTTCTCCTAATAAAATTCATTTAATTTCACTCAATTCACTCAAATTCTGTAATCAGATTTCTGTCAATTTTTATAGCAATAACAGTAATTTAAAAAACAGTAGAGTTTTGGAGCCCACTGTATAGATTTAAGGTCGAATTTCAGCAACATTAAACATTTGAGATGAATCACATTAACTTTATTGTGATTAGTCTTATTGTAATTTTTTATTAAATAAATCTGATATGTATTATATATGTGTGCTACAGCTTCTTACCCAGTTGAAGGCCAACCTGGAAGAGGAGAACCGACATCTAGTGGAGCAGAATCAGAATCTAGCTAAAGAGAATAAATCTTTGCTGGAGAGCAGTTTGGAGAGCAGAGACCAGCACCACAATCAGCAGAGAGAATACCTGTACAAACACACACAGACACACACACTCCCACATGCGCTGTGTAGAACTAACTGAAATTTCCTGAATTAAAAAAAACATTGACTGATAATCCACATTTCTGTCACTTTGACGGAAAAAAACCCCAAAAGATTTACACCTCAGCACATCAATGCTCATTTTAATTATATTTCGGGGTAATATTTTACGATAATGATTATCTATAGTACAACATTGGCTTCCAGCGAGGACCACCTGCATCAATGAATAACCTTCATCTTTCTTCTCTCATCTGTCCATCTCTCTCCACCCCAGTGACAAGCTCAACGAGCTGCGGCGGGAGAAGCAGAAGCTGGTGGAGAAGATAATGGATCAATATCGAGTTCTGGACCCGGGTATGCCTGGCATGTGTCCACCCAAACAAGCAAAGTTAGTCATCCTTTAACATCTGCCTGTAGCAGACCTTTTCACCACAGACTCATGCCTGTACTCAGTGTTTAAATCATCCTTGTTCCTATTATAGCCCTCCTACTTAGCCCCCTCCCCCAGCCTATATAAGATATCTAATCACTCACCAGCATGTCAGTTAAACTTGTTATTACAGCAAGGTGTTACTTTATTATGTCTGACTAAAACTAATGATTTAAAAGTCATTAGAATTGACAATAACAGCTGCAATTAAAATAGCTACATGCAGTGCTCTCTGCCATAGACGCAGAAACAAATTCTGGTTACCATAACAATACCATAACATAACAAAGTTCCAGGATAGGAAATAAGTTGAGTATATTAGTGTCAGTGTTGTAGCTGAAGCTGCTCAAGAAAGAAAACAGCTCTATATAGTTGTATAAACAGTGGAAGAACAACTGTAATCAGATTATAATCACTGTAAATAAACCAAGATTTTTACCTTGACATTGAAATAACTGTGTTTTCTATGATCTACTTTACTTTTAATATTGCCCCTATCTTTGTTTTTTCACCTTTGTGAAATTTACTCACAACCCTCAATCACCGAAACTGTCTTATGGCCGCAGGAAATCGAACTGGATAGCGGACCGCATGAAGAAGCTGATCAAGCCAAAGGGAGGAAGCAAAGAGGGTCGTGCTCTCTTTGCTGCTGCTGGCAGTATAGAGAACCTCGCAGATGCTGTAGACTCCGTATACGGTTCTCCACCTCCTGCACCCGGTGAGAGCCGCAGAGCTGTGTGCCTGGTGTAATAACATTAGACATATTACACCACAGAGTGAAAGAGAGTGCCAATAAGTTAAGACCACAGGGTTCCCCGGACTCTGTAAAACACAAAAAGGTCCCCCAAAGCCCATAACAATGAATGATGCTGTTACCCACCACATTATGCTTTTCCTGTTTTGGATCACAACCAAACACAGTAATTCTGTGTTTATGTGAGGAAACAATGGAATGGAATTTGGAGATGAGATGAATATTGGGCTGATTGTATATAACTGAGTGTAGATACCATTGATTTTTGCAGGGATATAAATACTAGCAGTACTTGTTATGCATTACATTTTCTGTGGATATAAATCAAGGACATTTGTGACAAGGTGTTTTTTCTCAGCAGCAGCAAGATTTTGAGCAAGTAATGGAAATGTTATATTTGTGTGTGTATTTGTATATGCCTGTAAAGGACATGCCCGTGTTATATTTTACCCAAAAATATAAAGACAAAAGAGTACAGATGCATAAAGATGATGCCGATTTTAATTTTTTTGCATTGTAATATTTTTGTCAATTAATTACATTTAATTTCACATTTAATACTGTGATGAATATGGATGTTTTACTATTTGTTTTAAATTATTTTCGATGACGATTGCAATTTAAATGTTAGTTTCTGTAGTACTATTTTTTTTTGCATTACAGTAATGAGAGTTTGGGGTGCTTGTTTTAATAATGTAAAACTCTTATGCAAAAACTCTTAATTAACAGTATTCATTGTTTTATGAAAAATTGTCAGTCAATTTTGCATAAAAGAAAGAGAGATTTAATTTAAAAAGATTTTAAATGAAAAGATTTACTTGTTAAAATATACCCTTTACTATTCCCTTGAGGTCACGAGCAGGACCCCATCAGTGCTCCCGTCTCTCCGAGTATACTAAGGAGAATTTCATCACTGGCTGAATCGGAAGACCAGTCTAAGGTGAATCTGCGGTCTGGTCGGCGTAAGCTGGGCTCCAGGCATGGCTGGGCTCTCGGCAGGGGCAGAGGAGGAGTTTCCCAGTCCTTCAGTCCTGGTGACCATCGCACACAACCCCGTACTCGCCTGTGCTCGTCCCAAGCCACGGCCCTCTGGAAACATGACGGCAGCCCCACACCCAGCCAGGACAGTCTGAGTGAGGAGGGGAGAGGTGAGGGGGATTATAAAGATAAAAACTAGATGAACAGAGATCACAGAGTGGTGATGGGATAGGTGAGGAATTAGTGAAAGAAAATATGGTATAAAATATTGTCCAGTTTGTTTTTGATAGCTCTGGAGAATTCCCAGTCACGTACCAACTTTATCTCAGATGTTTCTTGTACTCTTCCTGTAGAGACAAAAGAAAATAGAAACAAATTAGACAATTGTTGACAAATAGAAAGAGCATAAAGATACCTCATGAGTATAAAAGCATCCCATTTTCTTTCCCTTGGAGAGGGATGTAAAATAAGATACGCTTGTGAATTTTTGTTTGGAGAATAAAACCTGTGCGTGTGTGTGTTTTAGTTGAGAGTGAGGAGAATATCTCACCTGAACACTCAGATGTTAGTCGTGTATCATCAGGAACAGAAGGTTCGTCAGATTTCAATAAACGTGGTTTGACTTTTTAATATGGAACAAAAACATTAACAAAGTCTTTGTCTCTCTCTCTGTCCTTTAGACTTCCACTCCAGCTTTGACAAACCACAAGACTCAGAGCACAAACAAGAGTAAAACAATCATAATTTTTTACTGTGCATTTAAATATTTTTATCCAAAGGTTTTTGATACAATTGTGCATATAAAAGTATACAATGTGCTTTATGGATGTATATGCAACAGTAGCAGGACAATGGACACCAAAATAAATATTGTGGAAAACAAATAAAGATATTTAATCAAGTGTGTTTGATGCATTCATTATAGGTACATAAAGTAAATATTTAGAGGAATGCAACTCCCTGCTGAAACCCAGCTTAATCTTAACCCAGCCTAAGCTGATTTGCTGGTAGTCACTGGTTAAGTTGGTCTCCCAGTCTAGCCAAGATAGTGCTCAGCAGGTTAAGATGCTTTGCAAGTTGGCCTCCTAACTTGACTAGCAATCTTAAAGTTTTTTTTTGTACAGGTGACATTACTTAAATAACCATTATGCTAAAATATATAGACTGCAGTACTTGTATATACCACTATGTGGCAGTATAATGCCCAGTGGTTGCAGATGTCCTAGTAGTGCCTTTGTATCAGTATAATTATGAGAGTGTCTTATACAAAGTGATGCTAACCAGATATTTACGAGAGCAGATTAATTCATACTGTCTCACTGGAAAGTCGCTGACACTTTACACACTTTGACATTTAGGAGGGAAGCAGATGGGGATGATGGGGGTCCTAAAACAACGTGGGTGCAGGCAAAGACTTTCTTTGACAACCCTTGGCTGGGGTGAATAATAACTCAAAAACGACAAATGGAACGCTAATACAATTCATGAATTATGCAGTTGTCATGGCAGCATTAATCAAAATGCGTCAGTCTGCAAACCATTTTGTCGATGAATTGATGATATACTGAGCACAACGAATCACAGATCACAGACCGTCACCCAGTACGCCACATTTTAAACAATGACAAAGATGCTGTATTCAGACAGTTTAGACTAAGCACTGTAAATTGATCTATTGTCATAGATAAGCCAAAAAAACACAAAACACCATATTTTTAACCATATTTATGTGTTGAATTAAGAAAAGAGTGGTGAATGTAGCAGGATTTAGGCTAAAATAAGAGGACCCTTGAGGGTAGCCGTCATTAAATTGAGAGGAGAATGATGATTCTTTGAGATCTCAGGTCTGATTGCCCCTCACACAGGGTTCTTAAAACAAAGCAATCAGATGTGTTATGTAGCTACGCAGCAATTGCAAGATGAGATCTTACTCTTATGACTGTGGCATTTTTTTAATTTACCTTCTGGGAATAAACCTTTCTGGGATCCTATGCAAAAAGATTTTTTTGGGCATCCCCTGAAAAAACACTATGGGCATCCCCTGAAAACTGGTTGCCAGCTATGCAACATTTACAAAAAATACCAAGTATTACTACCATGTCATTTTTGGAAGTACCATGAGGTAACGTCAAAACTATGGTATATAGTAAAAAGGTCATGGTATTACAATTAAATTCCATAACTACCACCACAGTACAGTGGGGGTATCTATCAGAAGCACAGACTGATCTAAACCCATTCGTTCTCTTTCTCCTTCAATCAACAGCCTCTGATGTGCGCAGCCATACACCCCCACAACCCCCCCACCTTCACTCTCCCTCCCTTTCTTGTTTCTCCAGTGTATTAAAGGCTTTGACGCTCTCAGTAAAAAGCTGATTTATTTTGTGGAGGTATCGATCGCTCTCTGCATTAAAGATTATAATTCATTACCCCAGCCCCTTTTAATACATTAAACATTCAAAATAAAAATAAAATAAAATCGAGGTGGGTGAGAGGAGAGCACTCAGACACTATACACTCACGCATGCATGCACACACACTCACTGTTTCAATTACATTTGGATAAACACACATACCTAAACTGAATACTTTAAAAGACAAAAAAAAAAAATCAGCCACCACTTTTTCATCAAGGTATAATTATACACTTTCAGCTTATTTAATTATTTAAATTCAATAAATCACACTAGCTCTGTAAAACTGAGCACATATTTGCAAACTCTGAATTGCAGCGATTTACATTAATTAGTGGTTCTTGCGTCACTATTATTATTACTCATTATTATTCATCTCACATTTTATTATTTATTCTGGTGAACAGACATACAGGTTTTGCCCTGCAGATGATAAAAGGGCCTTAAATATCTGTGTGGCCACTTTCCAATGAAAATCTAAAGACATTGAGACATTCTGTAACATTACAGAAACTTGAGGGCATACTTTTATGACAACCTAAGCCTGGAAACCACTAAAACATTTTAACAACCAGCTTGCAGCATTGTCTTAATCACCCAGAACACCCAAAAGCCACCCAGATAATTTTACCAAAAGATTGGTGATTACATCAATGTTGTCATGGCAGCAAGTTTTGCAATGTGCAAGCACCACTTAAATTGTCTTCAGCAAATGTAAAAATGTCATTTACTCAGCAGATGCATTCTTTTTACCCTTATGTAAAGGTAAAACTAATTGTTAACATATATAATGTGCACATCATCAAGTGACATATCACAAGCCAAAGAGAATGCACAGGAAACTATGCAAGATACCCACAATGATTGTAAATACATCAATGTTCTACAATTAATGAGAAGATCTATCAAAGACACTGCACTCAGTGCCATGTGGGCAGAGCATTGTACAAATATGTGAAGATGGATGACACAAATAGAAGCAAATAAGACAGAGATACAATAGACCATTTTTTAATGGAGAGAATAGCCAATCATGCATTTGCTCTCAAAATGCAATGCCCACAAATGACCTAGTGTTCCATTACTGCACCAGGCGCTCATACCTCCATTAAACAAATAGCTTTTATTGCAAATACTGCATTTAGGGCTTGTACACAACAACTCACACAAAGATGTCTTATATTGATGCAAATCAAAACATGATGCATTATTATCTTAGACTTGTGGTCTAGTTAACTAGTTTTAAACTAGTAGTACAGATTAATTTTTCCATTTTTAATTGTTAATGATAAATTCTTCAGGTAAATATTGTGAAAACACTTTTAGTGTCAAACTGCTATAGAGTAATGGGGTAAACAAACTATAATCTTATTTTAACTGCCTCCATGTGCTGTGGGATACCAGCAATTGTTAAATATTAGATTAGTAATATTATATTAGATATATGCTACACTTTTGTCAGAAAGAGATGGTACCACTCCTATACAATACAGTAAACATCTTAAATATTTCAGTAGACACGAAACAAAAGACAAAACACAGATGCGCGCACACATACACACATGCTGCAGGTAGATGCCACAGAGCTCTGCAGGAGATGCAGCTTAACTTCACTAAAAATAATACTCTCACATTGTGTTATGCTGCTGCAGTGTTTACTGTAGGAGAACAAAAGTAAACTGCCTATTTAATTAAAGGGATTGTACAGGTGCACAAGAGTTCTCATCTAGAACCTTCACTTTTTGCTCCTGTAAGAAGACTGGAGACCATTGTCATGGAAGGACATTTGGATACACATTCTCCCCATATGTTACGTTAAATTCTAATGTCTCATCAAAACCACCCCCTCCCACACCCCTCTCCTCCACCCAGTTTACCTTCAACTCCCTTCAGCGTTGGTGTTTCCGGCTCTGACAGGCTTTCAGCTAGTAAATCAGTGAATTGATCTTGAGGGGCAGCAGAGTGTCCTGGGTTCTGCTAAAGATCCATTTTCATTTCACAAGCAGCCCCTCCACCCCCACCAACATCTCCTACAGCATCCATAAACATCAACAACTGCACCCCCTCCAACTCCTTGTGACCCAATCTAACTCCTTCAACCTTTTTTCAACCTTGCAACCTCTGCATCTTTTATTTACCTGCTTTCTCAATTAGTTAATATTTCTTGTTCTGTCTAGGAGCGCCATTTTTCATAAGCAAGGGTGCTATTGTAATGAATAAGGGGACAAGACTGTAGTGTGATATTACCTTAGTTCACAGCTCTACATAAACAAGAAATTAATTTCTAGTAACTCGCGTTTCAGACAAAATGTGGCTTGTATTTTTTTCCACCAACCAATAGTTCTTTAAACAAATAAATCAAACTAAATTGCAGCTTAACTTGACAACCAGTAATCACCATACATTTTCAAAACTCCTATTGTGTTCCACATGAAAAATTATCTGCATGAAGGTGTGACTCCAAACATACAATATGTGTAATACTGCCACAGCTGGTAACATATTACAATAAGGTTCAATTAGTTAACATTATTTAACTAGTTAACTAACAATGAACATATTAAACTAACAATGAATAATACTTCAACAGCATTCCTTAATTCTATTATCTGTTAATAAATACAGCAACAATATGGTGCTCATTGTTAGTTCGTGTTAATTAGTGCATTATTAACTAGTTCCATTTGTTAACTAGTGCATGTTAACAAATGGAACCTTGTTCCTGGAGGGCAAGCGTCCTGCAGAGTTTAGCTCCAACCTTGATAATTCACCGGCCTGTAGCCTTCTCGTAATCCTGATTAGCTTGATCAGGTGTGTTTGATTGGGGTTGGAGCCAAACTTTGCAGGGTACTGGCCCTTCAGGAATAAGGTTGCCCATCACGGTTGTGAAGCATCATCACAAATTCTTTTGTGAAATTTGCATTCAGATAGGCTACTTAGAATATTCAAAATCGCAGAGGGCAGTTTACATGGGCATGTCACTTTTGGTTCGACACGCAAGATTAGACCAGATTTAAACAATGACAAACTAGAAGTGCAGAACACCAGGATAAACCGGCAGGGCTTGCGAGGTAAGCTCACGATACTATAACTGACAGGATGCAAGGTTCTGAGCCTGACAATACACACGGAACACAGCTGGAGGGAGAGAAATAAGTGACATGATAAAATCATTGAAAATGAGAGCACAGAGGGCATGGGAGGGAGAGATAAGAAGAGAGAAGACAAGCTCTCATCGCTCGCTGTGGTTCTGCTGCTAGCCTATAGTGTAATCTTGACTGAAGGGTTCCTATTTCAGCAACAGCCCCACATTGGCTGCTTTCACTGTGCCAATACAGCAAATTAAATAACACTTTACTAAGAGGGCTAGAGAGGGACGGGGAGCTGGATCGAAAAAAGGAGGAAAGGAAGAGCTAAGTGCTGATGGGATGGTGATGAAGACTGGATTTAGGATAATTATTCCGCAGAGCGCTTCCTTGCGTCCTCTCTCATTCATTGCTTTCCCCCCTCCGCTCTCATTATTTGAAGACGCTCGCCTGATGACAGTATCTGAGCTGGCTGTCGCTTATTAAAAAATGAAAATTGCTTCAGATGAGTTTATTAAAGTCATCTCTCTCGCTCAGTCTCCCCCATCTTTTACAGATAGAACAGCATGCTGAGATGAAAGGACACTCATCTTGTTGGGAACAGCTATGAAAGATGTTCAAATTGTTGGAGACGAGTGGGAAAAAATAAATCACGTAACAATTGTGAGATCCCTCCTTTGACAGGGGAATTTGTTTGACACAGGAAACAAAATCAATCTGCATCAATATATTTCATCTGTTCTAAATCCATCTGCTGATATTATACTATTAACTCAAAGGCTTACGGTGTAATTAATGAAAGTTGCATTAAGAGTAGCCCCGGCCATTAGTTTAGAGAGGAGTTGACTTTAATGAGAGTCTTTATCAAACTGGAAGACAGAAAGTACACTGAGAAAGTAGAAATAGTGCACTTTCATTATAGGTTAAGCGTTACAAGCATTGAAATGTGACACGTGATTTCTTTGATTGCTTGAATTTAATTTTGTTTTTGAAAATTCACAATATTCACATAGATATAGTTTTGACATTTATAAAAAAAATTGTTCCAGTTATAAGTAATACATACTTAAAATCACTCATAATGGTGCCTACAGGTATAGACTATGCTATAACAAGATTTCTAAGAGGCTGAATTTTAAGGAACTGAGATCAACACTGCTTTTTCCATACAATAAAGGTTAATGGTGATCAGTGAAAAAAAAAAAGTTTATAATGACATTAGAGAGAGTAAATGACAAACTTTTTGGGTGAACTATCCCTTTAACACTCCAATATCACTTCAGGAGACTTATAACAGTAACTGAATGACATGTAGCAGTGTCTGGGTGATATGAATGAATCAGACGGTGTAAGACTGATGTTATTATCGCTGTTGTTTTGCAGACTACATCAGGTAAAAGCGAGACATACTTATGTGGAAGAAAAAAGGCTTGAACTTGTGTAGCGTTTCCACAGCAACTATGACATCTCCTCATAATTTGCTCTTTGGTGGTGAACCTGCAGGTGAAAAACAGGTCTAATAGAGCTGAGAACACACATACATTAACAATCACAACTGTATACCAGATGACAGATGTACATGAACGCTGCTGCCACTGTGATGTATCATATCTGTGATGTGTCTTACCTGTTATTAGAGTTGGGTTCGTCCATGCAACACATTACATTAAAAAGTGTTATCACAGTACCAATTTTTGAGTCAATATGTTTGTGAACATTTTATAAAGATGTAAAATTTAGTAATATGAAAAAATAAATTAGTCAGTGTGGTGCTTTGTAATTAATTTCTTTTAACATCGTAAACACTGCATCCAATTAAAATGCTAATGCAGTTAGCGTTAGTTTGTTAGCAGTGTGAGCTGCATGCATACAGCTCTCACACAACAGCTGAGCTGAAAGAATAAATTCAAATCGCAGTAGTTTGTGCCCTCTGTCTCAAAACACACAAAAAAAACAAAACGAAAACAAAGTGCATTGACGTCACAACCTGAATCACCAATCAGCTGAAATGATGTCTCAGTCTGGCCAGGAGGCTATACATATCTTTGAAATGTACATATTAGTAATATGATGACAGCACAGAACCACTGGGTACACTTTGTTTGGAAAACATAGTAACCAGGGTGATTATGAAAATTTAAATAGCAAATAATGACAAATGACAGCTTCTATTTCTCACAGGACAATGAAAAATACAATCAATGTTAAAAACATAAAAAGTTTTTTTTAAATAAAAGTTAACTGTGACCTAGCATAGATACAAGTTACTGTAAAACGTGTTTGTGTGTGTGTGTGTGAGAGAGAGAGTCGGTGACAGACCTTGTGGGAAATAGGCAGACAGTCGTGCTTCGTACAGCTCTTTGTCAGACTTCAAAAACACACAGATGATGACCCGGTCCAACTGACAGCAGATAAAATAAGAAAGACAGAAATAAAATAAGAATGACAAATAAAAAATGAATGAACAAAAAAGCCCAAGCTGTGATTTTTCGGCAGAAACACAGAATCTTACACAGGCACCTGCACACTTGACGCAACAACAAACCGAAAATTATTTCCATTTGTTCCATTTTGTTTGTTTTTACAAACTGAGGAATGCATCAAAATGTCTAGCCTGTCCAAACACTTTCAATTTATAGCCATTATCAGTCACATGATGATCCCTGTGGAAGGAGGGTCTGCTGGAGAAGACCGCTCATGTACAATCGGTTAGCATATTCTAATGTCTGGGCCTTTCTAGATGAAAAGGCACTGTGCCAATGACCTAACTGTCCTTGACAAAACACCAGCACGAGTCCCAAAAGCTTTGTGGCAAAAAACAACATAAAAAGAATACACTGAGATCCATGCCAGCATCCTAGAACCTCCATCTCCATGACAACAGTGGCGAGGGCAGGTGGGCTGTTCCTGCTTCTAATCATGTTCTTGTAACACATGATTGCATCCAGCCAGCACTCCTCCTCTGCCACTGAAATCTCTCTTTCTCTCATTGTTATTTTCTCTCTCTTTTTCATTCTCTTTTGCCAAATGTCTCTCTCTCGCTCGCTCACTCATCCTGCCATGCTTTGTCTGTCTGATTCAGATTTAAATTCAAGAAGCTTTACTGGCATGGTAAAAAAGGTATGGGCGTATAGATCCTGAAGTATCGATACTTTTAAAACTGATGTTGTATAGATGATCCACACAAATAAAAAGATAGATCTAAAGTTTTTATGATTTACTTGAATGAATGCATACCATAAGTTGTAAACAGAAGCTTTACATCACAAAAGTATTACTACCAGTATACCCAGAGTACACATTTATACACATGAACATGTCATTTAAAAAAAAAATCAAATGTTTTGCTCTATATTTATCTTGCCTTTTCTATCTCTCGCTCTGTTTCTGAGTAGGTTAGCACAGAGAGCGGAGGGTTAGCAGGCAGCAGAGCTCTGGTTAATTAGTGCACTGTAATTAGAGTGTCTCTGTCATTTTGAATGTCTGTGGCGTAAACGAAGGCGAGAGCAACTAAGCACATGGCTCAGAGTGAGATGAAAGCTCAGGACAGGAGAGACAGATCAGTGAGGAGATGTGGAGGAGGAAAAAACAGTCACAGATGTGCTAAGGAAGAAAGAAAGGGAGTGTGTCCGCAGTGTGGGGAAAGCAGAAGTTTTTCTGAAGATGTCCTGATGGCTCATTTCCTGTTAAATCTTCTCTTGACTCACATTAACTCACAGGGGCCGGAGATTGTGTCAATGTGTTTGTGGATTTTTTTTGTGCTGTTCTGCACAGCCTATACAAGGTCCGTTAGGAACCAATTAAAACTGAGGTTATATATATATGTGTGTGTGTGTGTGTGTGTGTGTATGCTGACTCAGAATAGAAGGTCCCTATGCAGCCACCATCTGTTTGCCATGGTGTATGTTCCTCATAGAATAATAACAACAATGGCAAAAAAAGAACACCAATTGGGAAATGCAACACACACACCTTTTCATGGTTTTCCTCCAGGTATTCTCTTACTGTTCTCAGGGCAACTTCGACAGCTTGTTCAGGAGGATATCCTGTATGACACACGTCACACACCAATGCATGCACAAAACACATCAGACATAGTTGACACATTATGTGCACTTGAGAAATAATTTTTAGAAATTTTAGGTTTAGGAATAAAACATCAATTATCACAAAAAGGGAGAAGCAGAATTGTAAAATAATAAGACCTGTTTCTGGGGAATATATCTTGAATTAGGTGCATTTCTCTTATGCCGCTGGGAAATTGTTTTTTCATAAACCTTAATACATTTTTTGAGATTTATGTTTAAAACCAGAAAAACAATTTGCTAATGGGACAAGAAGAATGCTTTTTCAATCAAGATATATTGTCTGAAAATAAGTCTTAATATCTTATGTAATTTTGCTTCTAAAGTAAATTTATCTTGTTTTAGGATATTAAGATATTTTACTGGAAAACAAGATAATATACTGATTAAGAAAACTGTTTTTGCAGTGTCCACTGACTTTTTTTTTTAACCAACAAGATTTTTAGGTTATCTCAGATGATGCATAGTTTTTTTTTTAAATAACTAATGTTAAATCTCCTCGTTCACTAGTTCAATTTAAATGGTCCTGTGGTATGAAAAATGAATGCAAGTACAAACCTCCAGGTAGTCACACAATCTATATTAACAAAATCTGCAAACATAATACTTAAGAACTAACAAAATGCTATTTAAAATAGCATTAGGTACTCCATGTCATGTACCAATTTACATGAACTAAATCATACAGGTAAAAAAACCAACAAAATATTACCCCGGATATACATACATACACAACTTCAATTGTAGCATTTTGTAATTTTGTAATTATGATTGACTGAGAAGGTGTCAAAGATCGAAATGTTCTCAGTGACACTGACACATGGCACCACATTCTTTGCATGAAGAGTTCTCTTCAGAAAAAAAACGGTGGTTGTTTTTGTAGAACTGAAGCTGTTCACTGGGTTCATTTCTGAGTTTAATCTCAACACGTATGGTTAAGAAGGGGTATTATAATCACAGTGGCATGCTCTTGCTCCTAATCTCTCCTAATCTGACTGTCTAATCCCACCCTTAATCTGAAAATCCCTCATGCTACTGCAAGTGATATCCACTTCCAGAATTCCCAAAATGAGATCACTACTAAATAAACAACCACAAATAAGAGCACACTATAAGCATAAAAGTCACAACAAAGTCAAGGTTCATAAAATACCATAGATTATGCTGTTAATAATTTGTCAGTTAAAATCATAAATGAACCTATTGAAAACTCTACATTAATCAACCTCTAATTAATTACATAGAGTTAATTATAAACAAAGAAACATAAAGAACATTTAGAAATTCGTGATGCAACACAACACATTTAAAAATGAATTGATAAAGTAAACATTGATTGAGAAAATCTAAACTTTTCACCTACCGTAGACTCCAGTAGAGATACAGGGAAAGGCCTAGACATCAGAGAGATAATAAATACCTAATTAAAATAGCAATTCACACTTTTAATTATATAACACTTATTATAAACAAACTTCTAAATGTTTCTGTAAATAAATGTGTGCTATTATTATAAAAAAGAAAGTAAAATAGTTTACAAGGCACTTAGTGTCGTACCTATTTATACATAACAACAACAATAGCTTTTACAAGGGAAAGTGAATGTAAATTGATTAATTACAGCCCATTATATACAATCCATTACTAATGACACTGGGCTACTTGTGTCCCAGCACTAAAGGCCATAAAAACAAACGCTTTACTTTAAAACAAATGAAGCGAGTAACATTCAGTTGCTGCTGCTGCTTTTAAAGGTGTTGGCTGTTATGACACCACTTGTATCCTGTAAACTCCAGCATGTATGCACAGTACTTTAAAATGAATTACAAAAAGACCTATAAAACCTCCTATTCCTATTTTGTTACAAACCCGTATAATATTCTTTCTTCTGTAGAATACAGAAGGTGTTTTTTTTTGGTGACTCTCCTGACACTTTTTGCCATGCAATGAATGTGAATGAGGATAGGACGTTAAGTTCCAAAAAGGGCCAAAAAGAAACAATAAAATCACTTCCTATGTATGGAACAAGAGCTGCCAAGATATTCAACAAACTAATTTCTATTGTGTTCCACAGAAGAAAGAACACAATTAGGGTTTTGAACAACATGATGGTGAATAAAGGGTCTCAGAATACTTATCTTAGGTGAACTATACCTTTAAAATAATAGTTAACTTAAAGATATTGGTAGAAATATTTTTCCCCACAAGTAACGCTAGTCACAGACAAACAGGAAAACAAGTGCCCTTAACAATGGATCTTAGCAGTGCATGTGTGTAATTTTATCATTGCCTGTGCAGTGTTTAATTTTTTTATATATGCAGTAACCTGTCATCAATGAATCAATCTCTGAAATAAATAAAGCTGAAACAGCTCTCAACTGTTTTAGTAGATTCATATAAAAACTGTAAGGGCACCGGAAGAGTGCAAGTTATATACTGTGTTATGACTGGATTGGAACCATTTTGATTCTTAAACCATGCCGCAGATATGAGAAGTGAGTGATACAGGGTGAGAGCTTAGTGTGATATGTACATGTGTTTATGTGTGTCACATTTAGCATAATGTAAGTTACAGTATGTTCAGTAAGGTTCACTATATATCTTTTTTTACAAGTGGAAATTCTTTTTTCAATTATGCTGTCAGTTTCCTGTTTTAAATTATATTATCAGCATGACAATTTGACAGACAAGTTAAATCAAAAATTATTGTAACATGCATTTCAGAATTTCATAGTATTTGGTATGAGCCTCTTTTGCTTTAACAACAGCATCAACTCAAGATGGCGTGAACTCCATCCTGAGTGTGCAGAAGCTGATGATCCATGTGATTCCAGCTTGATGTTTCAGAGAGCATCATGTGTGCTTCAGTGGAAGCAGAGAGATCTGACCTTTTCCACAAAGGAGTTAACATGGTCACATACTTGCTTATTTTATTAGTGACCTAGAAACAATGTCTAAACTAAAACATTTATTTGTTGTACATTTATTTGTAAAAGCCCATGTGGTACGCATGTTTATATTTTATAAAATATAAAATGTACACACACACACACACACACAAATTTATATGTGTGTACATACACACACACACACCAAGACTGAGATCACATATGTACACGCATACACACACATATAGTGTGGTTGCAAGTTATATATTGCATTTATTATACATTATAAAAACATATATAAGATTGTGTTTGTGTGATCAGGCTCTCACCACAGTCCGCAGGTGGTTCTTAGTCACTGTTTGTAGGCAGTTGTAGTAACAATTTCTCAGTGCTTCTTTTTCTTTCTCACCCACTGTATTGTGGACTATCGGCCCCACAGTATGAATAACATCTATAAATGTGAGAGGAAAATATTTATGAAATCTTTCATAACTTCCTTCCATTCATGCAAACTTATTTAGACTTAAATATTTATTTTTAACTTATATAAGCAGTAGACTTGATTCGTTCTATATTTACTAATGCTTCTCCACTGTTTGGTGCTCTTGTCTCTGCCATCTGTTTCTCAATTAGTGAAGCCCCACTTGTCACGATCCTGCATCCTCTATCTCAATTTCCTTTTTCCTGCTCTTATTTACACTCAGCTCAACAGCAGACACGTTCAGATCGCCTGATAGTGACCTGCGAAGTGGACTTCACAACGTATTTGACAATTTTAAGAGCCACTCTAAGCAGTAGAGTACATGCATGCCCGGTTCGAAAGGGCACAGCATAAACAAACAAGTTTAAATTGATGTCACTTCACAGAAAGTGGAAAAGCAAATTTTTACCTATCATTCGCTGCAAACCACCACCTCAGTAATAAACTAAATATGGCTAGAATAAATGCAGAGAAAATAAATTTTAATTTTCATTCTCAGGAGTGGTTATGTGCAAATATAGAGCACACCAGATATGTAATTATAACAATATTAAGAATATTAAGTACACATACATATTGTAATTAACAATTTCATATTATGAAAAAGACATGTCATAAAACAGAATTGCAAAAGTAACTGGTTTGAAATGGGACTGGTTGGACAAAACATACTTGTGCTACAAACCCATTAATTTTGAAATGTTTTTTATGAATACATTACATAACACATTAATGTATTATCATATTTATATGCATGAAACGATGATAATTTATATTTATCGCTATTTTACAAGTTTATTATGTCATGAACATTTTATCAAGTAAAGTGAACTCTTGAACACTCTGTGCTGCACTGGGACCCTGTGTGTCGAAACGTAGCTAATGTGTCTGTTTCTCTTTCTACCTTCTGTCTACAACATTTACCCATCTGTCTCCTACAAAGCTCATGTCCTCATGTATCATGTCTGTGGCACGTTTCTTTGCCCTGTTTGTCCTTTGAGTTTCCAGCAGCCTGTCGTCAGTGACTATTACACTCCCACTCCTCTGTCCCTCATTCACCCACCCCTCTCTCCAACACCTTTCTGTGCTGCGTGCTGTCCGGCTGCGTTTATTTACTGCTGCACTCTGCAGTGTTTACAGCATCGATCCACCTCTGTTTGTTTAGTACAGCAGCACCATCATACATCAACTCCAGACACTGCTCACACACACACTCACACATGAAATGCAAAAGACACCAACAGACTGATGATCGGAGAACAGCAGGCATACGTTTGACTTGAAGTACAGTGTCACAAAAAGTGTCGGGGGAGAGGGGAAGATGCAGAGGGTATGACATAATCACCGCAGACACGCAGGTGCAGCTGGGGGTTAAGGCAAACTACAGAAAACAGCCGGGAGGTTCAGATAACACACTGTTCAACTCTCTCTCCCACTCCCGCTCTCTTTCTCTATGGTATGAAACACACACACAGTTGCATTTGGAACAGTGTGTGCCGGAGAAACAGGATACAAACACTTTCTGTAGTTTTCAGAGATAGTAGCTTAGATCAGGAAAGATTCAAAATCTGGCAGGTGTTGGAGCTGTGGCTTAGTGGTTAGCCCACCAAAACATTGCGTGTACAGTAATGCCCTTTCAATGCGAATCTATGGCATGCATTTATTCTGTACATAAATGTGTTATATTTGCACTGTTGTCCTTTTATAAGGAAGAGGTAGTGTTCTACTGTTGGCAGATGACCTTATGGTTATGCATTACCTATATAATTCCTATGGGTACTTTGTAGATAGTTACGTCATGCACAGGAGTTAAATTAGGCTGGAGCAATCCACAACAATGTCCTGCAGTTTTCTGTATATGCTAAGGTCCACATCCGCATCGTTTAGCAACTGTGCAAATTTAATGCATGTAGTGTACACATGTAACAACTTTAAAAGTTTGCAACATTAAAGTAAACATGAAATCAAAACTTTTATTATTAATTTATATTCCTAATCCTATTGTGAATGATTCATTGGTGCATTATTTCATAAGACATCAAATCTTAACAGTTCTCTCACTGCCAAAATCCCAATTTAACACATGCCTTACTTTAGTCAACCCTGAAACTTTCACATAATATGCCAATTTAAATAGTCATGACAGCAGCTGAAAGATGAGCTGAATGTAACCGTGGACAGACACAGTTAGTAAGCAATTTCATCTCTTTAGTTTTATGTTAAAATGACTTGCAGCTGTATTTTTTAAAGCAGGGTGTATTTACATATTTTGATGCAATTACACCACAGGCTTCCACTGAAAGTGCATTTCTGTAAATGTGATTTTTGATTGTTTTTACAAACAAACCAAAATTGTTTTCCATGTAATTGACGCAATGCTACAGATGTTGTCAATACAGCTTAACTTGCATTAACCCCAGTACATTCCTTTAACGTGTGTAATTTTGCTTGCCTTTATTTAAACCCTTCTATTTCACCTGCTGTGAGAAAAGCTATTGTTCTCTTTCTACACAGCCCCCAAACCACACACTAAACTCTAAGTCACTCTTATGTTTATCCCTCCATCCGTCCCTTCTCTCCCTTTCTCCTCCTTTTTCACTCTTCCTCCTCCGTAAAAGATTGCCTGCCTTTTCATTCAGGCAGACCAAACCCAACACTCCTGTCTCCTGTACAAAGGGAGGCCCTGGCCTCTCCCACCAGCCCTCTGGAGAAAAAGTCACTGTGCTCCAACACCATCCTCCTTCCGCTCTGGTAGAGGAGCAGGTGTGTTGATTTAAAAAAGGCAGCCAGCTAAAACAGCAAAACAGAGGAGGGCAAGAGAACTGCTTATCATGTGAAAAGTCCTAAGGTGTTTGAGTCCAGAAGCACCACCCTCTTTTTTGCCTTTCTCCCTTTAATTCAAATTTGCCTGACAGTTCAGTTACAATGCACTGTATTGACTGGCCGATCAAGCACGACAGCTACACAATAGATCCCTCTCCCTTCACCTTGGCTTCTATCCGATTGGCTTCGACAAGCAAGGGCTGTGATTTTGAGAAGGCTGAGGCCTAATGCAATTTGAGATAACTGCATGGAATTTGAGCCCATTGTAAATGTACATTGTATTTTATTGGATTGTTTAATAAATATAATTAAGTAATTGAACCTTGTTATTCATTCTATTCTATGAGCAATAGGGAAAGAAAGAGAAAGAGAGAGAGAGAGAGAGAGAGAGAGAGAGAGATTAGTTAAATAACAGGAGAGAAGAGTGGGTGTTCGATTGGCCTGTGTGGATTTTAATTAGTGTTAATTGGCCACAGAGGGAAATGAAGGCTCAGAGACATTATGTGTGTGTGAGTGTTGATATACACTCTTCTCTCTTTCTCCCCCCTAGCAA
This sequence comes from Chromobotia macracanthus, assembly GCA_036877525.1. Lineage (NCBI taxonomy): Eukaryota > Metazoa > Chordata > Actinopteri > Cypriniformes > Botiidae > Chromobotia > Chromobotia macracanthus. The sequence continues at coordinate 7,717,127 of JAZGTH010000020.1, read as the reverse complement.
TGGTTGTTATTTGTATGGTTGTGTCCCTAGTCAAGGCTGTATTGGTACACAGGTGGACTTAGGGAGTGACAGAAGCTGCAGATTCTGCCTTTAACACACCAATGAGATCCACTGGGTTTCTAGCTCACCCCTTCAACTCTGGGAGAGTATATATTATTACTATACTCCTGTTTTACTAAAATACACAAACACACACTCCCTTATCCTCATCCAACAAGCAACAGATGTGAGGGCACGTGTGCAAACTTCAGCAGAGGCAGTCAAAACATGACAGTGCTTTACACAAACACACAAATCTCATTTTGAAATGGGAATATTTAACATTTATTTTCTTTTAATTAGTGATGCTTCCTGCCTTTTACCATTGCTCATTACCAGTATTAAACCTTCAAACTTCGATTGCGCTACTGACATAAATGTTACCTGACACTGCAGCGTGTTGAGGAAGTAAGCTATTTCATTTTCAAACGATCAGAACAATTTTCACCTGGTGGATGATCAAATGAGCAAAAAACAAAAAATCCCAAGGGCTCAAGGAGGGAAAACATAACACCCCTATATTTCTAAAGTTAATAGTTTTCTCTTATCACAAATACCTCACATGCCCCCTTTTGTACATAACTAATAATAATAAGATCAGTGATTACAGAAGTAATGTGTGCTTACCACAGTCACACAAACACTAATTTTACTCCTAACAATTACTGCTGATATTTACTCATTTAATGTCTGCAGAGAAGTGCAGTACATGAGAGAGATAAGAAAGAACAACAGAAAGACTGACAGAAAAATCAAGGAAAGACCAAGTAAAACCTAAAAGAGATTTCAGCCTGAAGTGAGTTTGTGTGTGTTAGTGGGTATGAAGGGTGAGGCAAATCAGTGATGTTTGTGAATGTGTGTGTGTGTAATGTATGTGTGTTTATGAAACGGGGGTGGGGGGACTTGCAAGAGAATCAGCAGCGTGTGCAATCTCTATCTCTGAAAAGATAGGTATGGTGGTGGGGGGATAGGCTGGGGGGGAATCATAAATTAGACAAGGAAATTACTGCTAAGTGTGCGAATAAATTAAAGTGCGCTTGCTTCTGTAAACACTGTCTGACTACATAATTACTGAACACTCTCTGGAAGAGAAGGGGGGGGGGTAGAGATAGATAGATAGGGGGTGGGAGGGAGAGTGATTGGCAAAAAGGTTTGTGTTGATGGTTTATTCATATGGCAACGGACGACATGTGCGCTACCATTTGACATTTCACTGGAGAGGTTGCACAACACCTGCTTACAATTTGAAGACAGGAAATGAAAATCCATGAGCAAAAATGCACTGTGTCATTTATAAAGTATAATTTAGTTTTTGCAAAAGCACTGCTCTGACTTTGATGTTATAAGTGTAAACACAAGTCTAATAGTATCCTCCACCTCATCTATCCAGGATACTGAAATAAATGCTCAGCTTTAGTTCTAATAACTGATTTTGAATTCATCGTTCTACATTAAAGAGCTCAAAACTTTTCAGACTGATGTTTATCCGGCATTTATTCTGTATGATGATCGTGTACAATTAGTGGCGCTCTTCATAGGTGACTTACACTTTGCAGGCAGGCCGTAGGCTCCTGTAATCTTTGCCTCCCCTATTTCACAGCCATTCAGAGTGGCACATTCCTTCCTCAGCAGAGGACCAGCCCCACGATGAATGGCACCATCCACTAAAAGCAAAGAATTTTGAGAAAGACAAGTAACACAGTTGAATACAATAACATTGTAACAAATTTCTAGACAGTAATAAAAGATGAAAACAGATGTGGCACAACATGTATCAAAAAACTATTTTTTGCTAAATCAAATTTAAAATGAAATTAAAAGTTATGTTTTTACACATAAACATTATATAAAACCAATCAGATTAGAGCTTTCCAGATCAAAAAAGTGCCTTCCAGTTGTGTGTGAAAAATGCATCAGACATCCAGTGAATAGACTGTGGGCGGTCTGTGGGCGTGCCGTCTGAGCCTGAGACTACCGGAGGTTAGACACTTGTGATGTACTTTAAATGCAAAACACTTTAATACCAGGGCTTTTTAAACCCCAACCCCCCCACCACCACCACCACCACCCCCCCCACCATTTCTCATTTCTTGAGGACACAAAAAATTTTGATTTCTCATAGCACTGTTGGCAGAGATTTGATGGCCATTACAGTTTTACTCAAGGGTTTTCAGCACCCTGACACTTTTTCAGATATGTGCTTAGAATGTGTAAGAGGGATAAAGTGATAATAATAAGAGAGGCAGATAGGGAATAATATATACGGGGAATACAGGAGAGAAAGAGTGGAGAGAAAGATGGAAAAAGGGAGCGATGAAGGGAGGATGTACTTAAGGGCTTGGAGTGGAGAAAATGAACACAAGTGGAAGGAATAAGGGAAAACATGCAAATGTGGTGATGAGGTATGACTGCTGGGAATAGTTTGCCTTCCTGTGTAATTGCAACATGCACATACGCTTTTACATTAAACAGAGACATCTTGTTAGCAGGTGATAATTAGCTCTCTGCTTACCTGACAGGAGGTTTGTGACATTGTGACAATATTTTTCTATGTTTCATACAGAGGTCTTTTTTCATACGCATACTCAAATATGCTGCTTGCATGCAACCCATGCAACACCCAATCATATACATAAACATTCATGGATCTACAAAGCACACACAGACTTTCTGTTTACCGAAACATTCATTAACAGTTGCTCTCAATTTTCTGTCAAATCAATTTGGCCTGGGCAGTACTAACAAGTGTCACTGAAAGGCCTCGTCTTATTGGCTGAGCTGGTCACCATGGCAGCCATTAGTAAGAGCATTTGATTGGATCTGGCATATCTGCTTGCCCGTGTCACAAATCCCTCGACACCAAAGCACTGTCTCTCTCTCTAAACGCTTGCCCGACGTTCTGGGTTTTCAACCAGAATACCAACAAACTGCTCCCTCCCAGAGGAACACACACAAACACACAAAATAAAACAATCAATACTTATTCAAGGGTTGGCTTTCTCAAGTGTTGCTTAAAACAGTTCAAAGAAATTTCATATACATTCTGAATTTAACAAGTTAGGAGCCATATGCCAAATGCAACTTTACACCACAAAAACAACAACAATCCCAATGAGACTCTAATGTCACAGTGTCCTTTGTACAATCTGGAGCTCTGAGCTGTAGAATAAATGTGACTGATGTCTTCTACACTGACAAACTGGTTATACAGCTATATGTGCCATTTCCAAATGTATTTTCAGTTTAACTGATTATATACTATATATAGGTATGCACTATATCTTTTCTCCTCACTTTTCATTTCCCGCCTTTTAAACAAAATTAAATCAGTATTTTGCCTTGTTTATTAGTAAAAAAAATCTAAACATCCTTTACCAAGATAAATGTACTTGAGAGTCAAAATTGCGTAAGACAAGACTTAATTCAGGATTTGTTCTTTGATGACAAGTTGGGTTTTTTAGCTCATGGGCAAATTGTTTTTGTTAGTGATGTTTATGCTTTGAACTAAATAAGGCTAAAGGGCTAGGAAGAAATACTTAATTCAAGAAGCATTCTCTGGAAACAAGTATTAACACAATTTTATTTACAAAAAAATAATTTCTCTTATGACAGATAAAATCCTATGTGGGAAAACTGTGGTACAATATCAGCTAGACAATCAACACAGTACACAGAGTGTACTCAAAAGTTTATACTGGAAACCAAAACAAAACCATGAATAAAACAACACTACATTTTGTGTAGTCTTTCTCTGCTGACTGTGAATAGTGTCTGAAATTATGCAAATTATGCAAAACAAAAACATATAGCACCATACGACACACACCATCCCAAATGTTCCTGACTTGATTTTCTCTTGTATAATTTTAACACATCTTCTTGTTTTGGTCTCTCAGCCTAAGTGCTTTTCCTGCCTTAAACACCAACAGGCAGAGAGTCACCCTCATATTTCTCTCTCTCCCCTCTACATGCGATGCTCTGAGGCTGTGTCCTCCCTGATGTATTGTTTGTCCCTGCCTAATTATCACCCAGGTTTGCCCTAACAAACCTCAGGAGTGAGGCTAACAAAAGAGAGGGAGAGTGTGTGAGCGTGAGGAAGCTGATGTGTTTGCCTACTGCTGACAGAAATAGAGAGAACAGAAGTGTTAGTGTGTTAGGGGCTGAAGAGAAGAGGTGATGGGGTAGAGCAGGGAGACAGTGGAGCAAAACAGAAAGAGAGCGAAGAAGAAGAGAGAGAGAGACATGCAAAATGAAGAAGGTGAAGGTCAGACCTAAATCAATCCCATTTGCCATTTGTGTTTGAGAAACCGCAAAAAAACCCGGGTCAATATTCAGCATTGCACACTTCTGAATCTGCGTTTGTTCTGATGAGTAGGAATCTCAAGTGCAGATTTATCACGAGTATTGATTTGTTAACAGACAGGCACTTAACACGGGCAAAGAACAGGAGCGGCATATGCTCACAATAACACAGACATACGTGTGTACACGTAAACACAAATATTCAACAGTTGGAAATTTTAGTTTATTTGCATAGCACTCTACTATCATAAATTATGTACATAAGGTCTTGCAACACACTTTCAAAACCATACAAACCTTTTACACATATGTGAAATGAATATGTACATTAGATTTAGGATTTAAACCAACATAAGTTTGTAGTCTGATGATTTAGAATACGTAAAACTAAATTGACCATAACTGTTTCCAAAACTATGACAGTGCTAGTGCTGGTTATTAAATAATGTTTGACCACAGTTAAAGGTAGTTTCTAGCAGTAAACAGTCTATTGGATAAACAGTTGTTACATGTTACACACTCGCTATTTAGACCCTCCCGAGACCAGAAGCATTATGGGCCCATAACTAATGACTAAAAGAGCAGCTCTCAGATAATTGTATACATAGTTCCATATCCTCAGGAGAATACTACTAATTTGATGGATTGTAGTTTATCCATGCTGGATGTAAAGTAATGTCAATATTTAGCACTTTTCCTTTACAAAACCAATGTAAAACATAACATAGTTATGGTAGAAAACTGGTAGTAAAATGGTACATTAAATCTCTTTAAATATTAGTTAAATTAACAGACTAGGGCTAATATAAACTCAAAAATGAATTGTGCCTCATGTATATTATGTTAAAATAATGTTCTTAATATTGAACAATTTAAATCTGCATATCAACTGCATATCTGCATATTATAAAATAAATTTAATTAACATTTTAATTGCTTGACAGCCGTAGTTTAGACTTCACAGTGAACTCTTTGGCATTATAGCTGCACAAATTGTTATGAATTCATGTACGTACAGACAGAGGGGAGGAATCTAAAGGTTTTACTGTATTTCAGGAAAGATCTACCGTCTTGTCAGATCAAAGGACTTTCTAATACATCACAGTGAGCAAACAGTTTCGAAAAAGCACCGTCTCTCTTTAATTCTGCTGTTTTATTCAGAATCTGCTGATGGATTGTTTTCTCTTGCCGATGTTTGTGGATGTGCGTGTGTGTGTTGGGAGGGAAGGGTTGCTGCTGTAACAGAGATGGTTTAAATATTTAGCGCTCATTTCATCTCACTGGGTCTCTAATCGCTCTTTTGCTCCTCAAATACAGCTTCTGTTCTCACTCACAGGGCGTTCAGAGATCGGCTGTTCCAATTCAGAAAAAGTGCCCTCAGGCTGATAACAGCTCCAATCTTACACATACACACACACATTCTCGCTCTCTCACCTTGGCTTCCACCTGCTGATTCTCACTTGCTCTCTTCCACCTTCTAATTCCTCTCACTTCACCAGTGTTTCTCTCCTCTAATGTCTTTCCCCTCTTGAGCATGAATGCAGTGCCTACATTTCTTATTCACCCTTCGAAGAAGAGGACAGAAAATAATCGACTCACCTCCTCCTCCACCCAGCAGTGTCTTGTTAGCTGAAATGACAGAAAAAGGAAAGAAGAATGGTTTAGGAAAGATGTCAAAGACATTTCTGTAAAAAAGAAGAAAAACAGTAACTTTGGAAATAATGACTTATTGGTGACTGTCAAAGCAAATTCAGTCGGAGGGAAGAAGGTCAAGCACAGAAAAAGTTTTTATTAGTCTGCTTGATATTGTCATTCAAAAACAGATTATATTAAAAACACTATGTAATATTTTCAAAGCCAATTTTACAAGCTATTATGACAATTAACAAAACATAATTTAATTTAAATTGAATACAATAACAGACAGAAAAAATGCTAAATGTATTTCTCTGACCCTTAAAATTAAACTGCTTTGCTTTTCTATGTAAACTTTTATGTAAACACCCTCTTTGCATGTAAAATCAGGAACAAAGCTTTGCTGCATGTTTGCTGTTTGGTCCAATATACTGCTGCCCATTCTTTAATCTTTGAAAGAACATACAGGGTTTTAGATTTTACCCAAGACAAGAAACAACGCAAGGTTTGACTACCTTTGCTATTAACTTACTCTTTATCATTAGTTTTTATTCAAAAAAATTCTTAACTCCAAAAGACACAGTATGTTATCAAAATAAAATCTTACACCACCAAAAGAGGATTTGATTTTTCATTAAGTGTGTCATACATCAGATAATTGTTATGCATCATGTATAGTCTTTGCTTGATTAGCAGACTGAGAAGAGCACATTCATTAGTCTGGACATCCAATGCGCTAATTGACATTTGCATCAATGCAGTCAAAAGCAGGGTCTTGAACCCAAATCACAGGTAAAACATATGCCTTTATCCAATTTCACAAATTACCCTTGTCAGCAGTGCAGAGACCCTATTAATAAATAATATACTACAAAATGTTTACAAATGTAAAGTCGATAAAAGAAAAAGTTGCCTCTGTTTGAAGCAAATGGTGTTTTGTATCTGAGTTGAGACCATTGCAAAGTAAAGCAAAGAGTATTGCTTCATGATCAGACAGTGAGGCTACAACACAAATGAGCAATAAGATTGCTGGTTATTTTTCCCATTTAAAATTCATTACACCTCTGCACATGGACATTAAACCACATGATGGGTGATGCATTTATGAACCCACAAATAATTTACCAGATGGAGATAATGTAAGCCCAGAGAAACACATTTCTGGAATACTCACACAACCACAGCAACACACAGACACACACATCTGCAAGAGATAGACTGACAACAGAAAACAGTATGGAGATAGAGGTAACCATAGCAACCCCAAAGCCCAAAGGTTTGTTACTGAAACCTAGTTAATTACACAGGGAGGGCAAAGGAGGAGAGATGGAAACAAACGAGATGAGAGAAAAAGATAGAAAAGAGATATAATTTGCACGTGGAGGCTCTTTTTCCTCTTGTCTTCCAAAGAAAAAATACTAGTAGTAAGATGATCAGACATTCATAGAGAGAAACAGAAGAGAAAATGAGCAAAGACTGCAAGTTGATGATAACCCATAGAGAGAGATTTGCCATCTGCTTAAACCCTGTGTGCAATGCCATCTATAGTACCACAGAGATGGAAATGATGGTTACACACACACATAGCTCTATGAGGTATATTGACATAATCAGATTGTATCTGAGAATGCGTTTATAAAATGCAATCTTCTTATTCAGAACTGTAACAATTCCCTTCAGGCAACATGAAATGAATCTGTGAGGAAAACAATGTCCATGAACATCAATACCAAGGTTAGGAATGTAAACAAAGAAACACTGTTCTGTGCTGATTCTTTGTGTCAACTATATCCTACACACAACCAGATGCAATATAATATAATAATATAAGGATTAGGATCACAGAAAAGGGTTAGAAAAAAAGAAAAACAGAGGGAAGAACAGACAGAAAGTTCAACAGAAGGCTGGGGGTGAGAGTGAAAAGACAGAGAAAATACAGGGAGGCAGAAGAAAAATGTATAGATGGGATCAAGAGTGAAAAAATGGCACAGCAAAAACAACACAACAGTATTTTTGTAGGATGTACAAAAAGCAGGTAAGAATAAAAAAAACTAGGACTGGAGAAATGGACAAAAAGGTGTATTTGTTTAAGAAAGCACAGGAAGGGTTTGCATTAGAAAAGACAAGAAAGGAAAACAGACAGAGAGAGATATAGAGGAGAAGGATGTTTATTAAATAATCACATCAATCAGTAGAGCTGAGGAAAATTCAGCTAAAGAGTCTTTAGTCTTTATAGTCTTACACTCTATTCTTGGTACAATGTGTACATTTTTATACATGAACATCAGTTAACTTTACTTGACAGTAAACAATACTTTTACAGCATGAATTAATTTTGGTTAAGATTGTCATTTTATGCATTATAATTTAAAATTAACAATTAGTTTACAATATACATATAAATTAACATTAAGCGAGATTAATACATGCTGTAATAAAAAATAATGAACAATAATTTTTTGGAATCTTGTTGGAAAGTGTTACTTATCGAACACACAATTTCAACTTTTTAACAAAATGGCTTTTAACCTGTTGAAATGAGATTTGCTTTAAAACAGTAGTAAGAATTTATGAATAAATCGAAAGGATCTTATGAATAAAACGTCAAGTGAGCTTGCTTAGAAGGGGTGATGGTCAAGTGTTTGGAACGGAAGTCTGTGTTTCTGAAATAGCCTGCCACCGGGGAGAGGGGGTGAGACCAAGGAAGAGAGAGACGTCGGGTGTGTGTCTGAACAGATGTCCTAAATGTCTGACACTCCAGAACCCTGCAGACACCTTGGCTTAAGCATACAACCACATTCATACACATGCACCACACCGCGCATCATATGCAACAAAGATGGTTTCATAAACATTTCCTTCACATATATAATACATGCAAGGCCAGAATAACATGTAGGTCGAAGTCAATCCTACCCTCAGCTCAGTGCACTGACAGTTCAGGACATGCAGTCTGCACACACTGCCTCACATGCACTACTAGAGAGTGGCCCTTACAGCAAACTGCATGCCATGCATTAAAATTTAATATGACATAACCACAAATAAAAACCAACATTGATAATGCTGTAAAGAATCGTACTATTTTATAGTGGGAAAAGGCAATCAACGTTCATGAAAATGCAAACATGCATTGACTACATTGACTGGTTGCTATTATTATGATTAATTATGCAACGATATTCATCCCAATACAAATTCATACACCATGATGTCATTTCAACAATTCAGGAACATGACAATTTAGACTATATATATATATATATATATTATCTATTGATTTCAATATTACTTTCCGGTGGCCAAGGTTAAAACCCGCTACTCTGCTGAGGAGATGAAAGGGTGGAGTGGCGCGAAAGAGAGCGCGCGAGAGGAGCAGCGTGAGTGACAGGAGGTAGAGTGAGTGAGAGAGAGAGAGAGAGAGAGAGAGAGAGAGAGAGAGCGACGGTGACAGCGAGTCTGACCGACTGAAGACTGAAGATTTAACAACGTTGACAAACGCGAGCCACACAGAAGAAAATAAATATATTTCTCTGAATTGTAACGCAGGAAAGATGTCGTTTACCCAGACCGAGGTACGTTGCGCTAAACAGTTCTTGATGTAAGCTACTTGTTACCAACGGTCAGCCTGATACGGCTGAGGTACATTTATATGTTGGTCTGCTCATCCGACTGCGCCTGAAATAAGGTCTATTTGATTAATGCTTTGTGTTTTAATATACATCATAAGCGTTGTTAATAGCAGACCGAGGTATTTTGTCTACGTGCGTAGTGCTGTAATTTGTCTGTCATTTTGTGCTTTTAAGCGTCTGTTTAGTCTGAGGCAGCAGCCGCACACGATTTAAACGCAGGCGCTTTGCATTAAGCTCCTGGATTGGGAGTTTCAGTCATTAGTTTTAATGATCTGTGATTACAGGCGCGTAAATGTGTGTACTGCCAAAACGAGCGTGTTCGCTCTGTGATGACTATTTAAATAACGAAAGCTATATAATCTGGCGAAGATTTGCATTCGTTTTTCTACTTTCCAACCTGGTGCAGGGCTTAGGCTGGAGTTCAGCTCTGTAACGCATCTGTTTCTTTTTTGCGCTTGCATTCGCAATGTACTCTTACTCTCTCATATTGGGCATAAAGATGATAAACGGGACAGCACAGCTGCCCACTGTACAGCATCTACAGGAGGCATCTAAATCACTGGATATTAAAAGTTGCTTTTCACGGCACAGATTATAAACATTGCCTTGGACTGTAAGTTGATTTCAGGTAAGAAGCATCCTTTGAAATGCAATTTCATAGGGGTGGTAAAACATTTTTTTTGCATTTCTATTTAATTCACTTTTGTTACTTTTGATCGCTTTTTCCTGTTGCTTAATGTTCTCTGTAATGTTATCCCTACTTTGCACAGGTTTTGAACAAGAAACCAATATCTGTGTAAAAAAGAAAATGAGTCAATAAGGGAGTTGCTGTTTTGTGTTGAAATTTATTTATAAAAATCCAAAGGCAGCCCTCTGAAAGCCTTTAGGGAAATAATCTTGATTTCTGAAAGTGTAGTAAGTGTATAGAGAAAGAGAGACAGTATGTGTGTGTGCATGCACACAAGTGTGTCCATGTTAACATGGTAACCCTTCTATATTTTATCACATTTCCTTATTTCACATCTTTTTTTTCTGCCCTGTTTGTGACAGCCAAGAAACAGTAGGGGTTTTGTAGAGTCGCCAGCATGAGTCCATAGCCATGCCAACAAAGTGGAGCCAGTATGTAACAAATACGTTTACACACTGCATAAAACCAGTACAGTAAGGCCCACAATCATGCACACATACGCATACACACTCCCCCCCTCTAAATACAGACCCAGACAAAGTGCAATTTGGGGTTGCGACAGAATACCATGCAGCACTTTGCATTAATACGTATCCATAAATACTATCACATAATAATCACATATATTCTATAAATCAAACCTTAAAAGTGATCTAACACAGTCCATCTTATGACCACACAAACACTACATCATTCACATCCATAGTGAGGCATTGGGGATTAGCACAATACTTCAGACCTAACTTTATTCGCATAACATATTACACAGACTCAGAGTAAATCAACACGAACACAGATTAACATGGTGGTCAAATGCAGATGAGGGATGAGAAAACAGAAAAAGAGAGCAGAAAGCTGAGAGCAACACAGCTCAGTCAGAGAAAATTCACAAGAGATTAAAATATGGTTACGGCCAACTTTTGCCAAGAGTAAACATCCTATTTCTGCTTGCAGCTAGTCCCTGCTTATTTAAATAAAAACATACAATGTAAACAAATAAATAGAAGACTGTGCATAAGAGCATAACCCACAGGTACTGTGATATTTTCACATTAGTTTTACTCATATGCTAAAGCCATACATTTAATTTAAGAAAACAAACTTTATCTTTCAGATATTTTGTTACATAGATATTTCAAGGTATCTTTTGGCAAATCTGTAGGCAGCAGCTCTAGATGTTTTACAATTCACAGTTGGGCCTGTGACAGTGGCATGTGTGTCAATGGGGTCACTCTGCAGTGGGCTGCATGATAAAAACAGATAAACCAAGACTACAGCATAACTTACTACTATTTTAAATGCATTTATATATCATTGAAAGGACACTAGGAACATGGTACAATTCACTTATAGTACACCGAAAAGACCCTCGGCAGTGGCAGACAAACAGATGACTAGTCATGCAGACAGGCACAAGGTACAAATCCACTATGTATTATCGACCAACTTCTAATGAATTGGCTTGTCAAAGCCACTCTTTAAACACTCAAAAATTGCAAAAAAATAGAGAATAGAGAGAGGTGAGACCTGAGTGGTAAGAGAGGTGAGTTATTGGTGAGTGGTTTGTGGCTGGTAAGCAGACTGAGCATTTCTATCATCATACATCAAGCATTTTATGATTTAACTATTAGCAATTGATGCTAGAGCACCAAACATTCTGATATTGGCCACCAGAAAGGTTGTTCGTATGACACAATGACAAACATCACACAGAAATAATACTTTGTTCCTGTTTTAAATATGGTGCTAAAGTTTGAGAATATGACAATCATCAGTCGTTCGGTATGGCATTAGAATGTTCGTTCAATATTCAAGTATTTCTAAAACTGCAATAATACAACATTTGCTCATGATTTCCAGCCTGGCAGCTGTAATAATCTTACATCTGATTTCCCAGACTCCCTAGCATTACCAAACACTTGTAATCTGGAGCTTTTACCTCTGTACTCTTAACGTTATAAAATGTGCTTTGCAGTTTTGAAAACCACTGCTGATTGCAACGTGTCCGTAAAGATGACCTGACTCAGTTGTGTACTCTCTAATGTTTCTGAAAATTGAATCTGTTTTAATAACTTAATGTTTGTAATAAACATACACATGGTAAAATGATTCACATTTAGAATCATCGCTCTTAATCTTTTATAGTTACGAGCAGCATGACTGAAGATGAGACAGACACATTGCACTACATCATGCATTTTTCCTTTGTAATGTCACATTGACCAGTGGCAGAAAGTGATTGTCTACACAACAGTGAAACATACTGTACATAAGTGACCACAACCCAACACAACCCAAAATTCAGAGGAAATTTAACATGGTTATGAATACAATACACTTCTCTTTAAATCCACTTATAGACTCAACTGAATAACGCATGTGTAAATTATTGTTTGATTTTGCATTATAAGGAGAATTTAATATAAGGAGAATAGTAATGTCCTTTTAAAGGGCGGAAATGCAGACAGATTCATCTTGCTCTCTAGAAAAGGGATCAGCACTCACACAACAATGAGTGTTTTTGTCTTATCCTCTGCCAGGCCAGGGTTGTCATAGACACAGGACCTACGTCAGTGTCGTTCATTAATCAATGTGGCCGTTTTGGTCATTGACACAAAGTATTTTTTATTTTACTGGAATCAAACACTCTACTGTTAGACACAGATCTCCTGATGTGCCTTGCCTGCTGTGAAACAGTCCAGAAAAGACTGTTGTCTGAGAGAAAGTGTTATTGAGGAAATCGTGTCTGGGGCAGATAGAGTTTATAGGTAAAATGGGTCTTATAGAGTTGCCTGTATTGCTCTAAAATCAATAAAATGGAGGCAATATGAACTAAGTGAATGTGGCATTGGATAATTGACAAGGTCTGAAAGGAGCCCTAGAACAGTATGAATAGCTGTATGTTTTATTCCACCCAAAAACCAAGCAAGTTTCGACTTCTCTTGTGAGCTAGGCTTTGGTAATGCAACTAGTTTTGAAATACAGCTAATTTTAGCATGCGTAAATTTTAGCTGAGAGGTTAATTAAGTGAATCCTGGCATACAACATCACTTGCGTATTATGTCACTAATGACGTAAAGCATGCATGTAGACTACACTATGATTAAAAGCATGTAGATTTAAACCCTGCAGCTTTCATTGAAATTACATAGCTTACCAAACGCATGCTTGTTAAATCATTACAACCCATTTATAATTTACACGAACAGAGACCCATTCAAGCAGAGTTGCAACTTTTTATATTTATTTTCAGTGACTCAGTAATCAAAGTGATATTGTGTACTGTAGGAAGAATGCACAAATGCATGCACGCACACAGCATGGTGCCCTGCAGTGTGGCTCTAAATGAGCTATAAAAAAACAAATGCAAAGGCCTCCCATAGGAATCCAAACACTGTTTAGCTTAGTAGAGATCTCTTATAAACAGTTTGTTTCCCTCTCCGTTCTTTAATTGGGTTTGTTGAATATGTGGGCAACTTTGTTCACTGACCTGAAATGCATGAATAGCCTTTATATAAAAGTGACACTTTTTACTCAACACAGTGGAGGCTGCTTATTATGATATTTGTTTGCTCTTCCAAATGTGAAATGCCGATAAGAGAAATGTACCCACATTAAGTCAAATTCAGACAAACCAAATTATTTTTCTTCATGCGCACGCACACTTGGAGTTTTGTGTTTGATGTTCGTAAGCACAGACTGAGGGATAGCAAGAGGTACGAATGCTTTGTTTGTGTGTTTGTATGCTTGAAGACAGATAGAGGGAGTGCAGTGAAGTACCGAGCACTTACATTTTCTGCTTATTTCCAGTGACTGCATCATTTACAAAGACACTGGGGGTATGAGTGAAAGAGAAGATGGGAGCAAAAGGGGTAATAGGAGTGAAATGGTCCTGCAAGAGAGGGATATTATTTGAAAGAAAAAGGGAGCTAGTTAGAATGCATCATTCTAACTTCACCAGACAGTGATTTAGGTATATATCAGTGTTTGTGCATAATTCTAATAACAGCCCATTTCATGTAGCCTTAAGGGTAATTGCACCCTGGCACAAATATTTTTTTTTTTTATTGAAACTGCTGAGGGGAGGGAGATAGGGAGACAAAATAAATGAATAATGTAAACAAATGAGAATAAAACAGAAGAAAGGAAACGGACTGGAGGTACAGACAATGACAAATGTATGTCGTTCATTTTTTACATTGATGAGATTCTCACCTCAAGGGACGTAAACATAATACTAGACAATATTAGAAATGTAATAATATGTCAAATGTAGCTCAGCGAGCGCTGCATGTTCTTTGACGTGTGTGGGCAACTCGAAAACAAGTATGGCTCAGGCCATCTATCCTGTCCTTTCACCTATCACTGCCTGTCCCATTTTAAATGGCCCAAGTCTAAACTGCTTAAATATAACATTATATAATACATATGTAATTCTGTATTTTTAGCCTCTACAGAACAAAAGACAAATATGCAGAAGATGATGAAAAATACACAACAGGACTAGCAGAATAAAAATGTGGTTTAGCATTCACCTGTTCATTAGGGACCATGAGAGAGTGAGTGGTGGAATTCAGAGAGGAAGTGGAAAAGCATAAATTATATCTGTGGCAAAACACTGCATAAAATTTAATGGTCTGTATTTATGTAGTAATGTTCTGCAAAATGAAAAAGTTTTTAAACCACGGAAGGACAAACAACTGACTGATAATTATTCCAGGCTACGTCTAAATGTGTTTAATCGATGAGGTGACTGGAATCATAAACATTCAACTTGCTACATTATGGCAACACCCGAAAAACACACTCAACACAAGTGTATACTTATCATCAAACCAAAAAAGCTCTATTAAACCTCAGTGTCAAGACCATTAATTCTTGTCTATTAAAATGATTTTATAGGAGATGACTGCTTAGCCGCACATCTGTCTATAAAATGTGTACTAGAACTGAGTTTATATGAGCTGTATACAGTTTAAATAACACGTTTCAGGTGTAGGTACCACAATTCAAATCAAAAGATTTGCATTGACACAGAATACCTTCTTGTTTTATGTTAAAACCAGAAACAGAATTATATAAGCTGTAAAGATAAATGTCCCCACTCCACTTCCAACTTACCTTCTCCTTTTTATCCACATCACATTTTTCCAATAATGCAACCAGTCTTAAGAGGAAAGGTTGCTTGTTTGTGTCATGTTTTTAATTATAGGTGAGCCTTGAGGTTTCTGTACCACATATTTATACATTGAAGGATTCTTAGTCACCTCAAAGCCTTAGGCCTCTCTTTCCCCTTTAGTGCATCTTTATCACATTCACAACCCACTGGCTCTGTTCAGTGCACAAACACCGAATATAATAAGCACATAAATCAGTACAGGCATTTATGCATTAATGGTTCACAGATTACCGTAAATGCACTGGTGAACATCCTATTCAAAAGAGGATGGAAGCCAAGAGAGTGAGAGAGCAAATGAATAACAGAAACCAAAACTCATGGGAAAATGATGGGAGACTGGGAGATGAGAGGAACATGGTGTTTTCCCTGTTTCTTCATCCATGCATCCCTGTCACACTTTCCCCTTATTCCCGCTTCTCCCTCTCTTTGCTCCTGGTTGTTCATACTAAAAGGCTGCAGTGTGTGGGTGTGTGTTGAGAGGCTGGTCACATCCCTGCGTCTCTTGCCATTTTCACTCCCGTTGCTGAATTACCCCTGATTACCTTTAGCTAATTATCATCAGATCTTAGAGAGAGACACACACACACACGTTACTATTCAGCACTACAGACACACTGACAGTGGAAGATCTGAGACATCACTGGACTGCAAGAAAAAGATCGGTACCTTTATAGGCACATCTCATCAAGGTGTTTGTACTTCACTGTCAAAACATCTCTGTGTAGCAATTACATATTTTTTTCCCTTTGCTTTTGAATAGTGGGTAATTACGAGTAGACTGCGCAATGAATTAGACGGCTTCCTGAAAAGAAGCTTTGAAGCGTCATTAGTAGAAGACGGATCTGTCGTTTTGTGAACATAGCAACCATAGAATATTGATAGAATATTCTAGAACAATTCTAGAATACAGTGTTCCATTGATGAAACGATCTTAAAACAGAACTGGGCTGCAGACTATCAGTACAATGTCGTAGCCTGCAGGTCTAGAACACTAGTTTCACAGACATGTGCTGATATGAGAGCTGAAAAATATCCTGACACACAAGTATGCCCTGCGGCCAATGCTCTGCTATTACGACGCCTATCTTTGTAGCCCCAATGTAAGTCTCACACACAAACACACACACAGTCACTCGTGACACGCGCTGTTCGGTAAAATATCCACTATTCTCGAGGGCTCTATACCAATCATGTCATATTAACCGAGTTTACTGCTCTTATGTGCAAGCAACCAGACAGTTACACAAAGATCTCCATTTATTTACATTGCTAGGCAGCCAATACAACAACGCTTTTCATCAATGTCTGTTCGGAATTAATAATGAACTGGATTTGCTAGGAAATAATTATTTCATGATGTACTTGAGTAATATTTTATGACAAAGCTGTGAGAGAGACGAAATAGACCATTAAGATTTCATGCTTCTTCATGATCCTAAGACAAAAGCCCACTGAGAGTGACTGTGTGTGTTTATGAGTCTGTCTTTATATTAGTGCCGTGAATTCATGTTCTTGTGGATTTAAACCCTGCTTGGCCTGACAGTCATTTCTGCCTCCAAATTTGATTCCAATTGGTTCATCAATCTTCCTTCTTTCTTCTGCTCCTCCATCTGCCTCTCTCTCTTTTCCATTCTCTCTCCCTCTTTCTCCTCTCTCTCTCTCGCCCAGCAAATGAGAATTTGAAAAGCAGAGATGGGTAGGTTACGTGCACAGGATGGTAAAAATGTCTGACACAGGCTCACATGCACACACACACAAACACACATACATGCAGATATACACAAACATGCTTACCCTCAAATATGCAAGGACATACATGTGGTGCACCGATGCACACAAAGGCCGACAGATGTGTCACCCACAGTCGCCATTTTAATCTGAACCATCAGCAATATTAACAAACAAGGAGCAGTGGAGCTGCTAAACATTATTACAGTCTATTTTCAGCATTTACTCAAGTTTGGTGATGGAGGTCAGTATGAGCATGACAGCAGCACAGATAACCTCTTATCATCCTCCATTATAATCTCTCCCCTAATATGACTGTCCCATTATACCGTAAGCAACAGATATAAAGGGCAAGTAAGAAAAGTGACCAGAAAAGGGGAGCGCACAGCATATTTTATGGGATTTATACTGAGCAGACATTTAAAGCATCTGTCTAAATAGCAGTTGCGTTTTTCACTATCTACAAGCATTGATTTGCAAAAATTCCCCTATACGATCATCGATTTTAATTAGCCTTCTTTGTCCTTATTACTCCTCCTCTGCTCAATTCTCTTTACATTAGCTGTGTGCCTTGGAAATGTTCCCTGTCTCCTCACACACATGCTACTATGACTCTCCACTGATCCATCTTTACCAGGCTGCTGCGTCCACATAGTGCATTAAATTTCTGCAATAATGTTTTTGATCACTCCCAATCTCTGACTGGACTGTGTAAAAGCAATTAGATTGGGAGTCAGTGGGACCCAGAGGAGACTTTCAACATCACAAACACAAATCAACCATGTCAGGCCTGGGAATTTCAACAGATTCAGCACACTATGATACAAAGAGAGTTAACAATTGCTGGTTCAGAAGCTGATTCCCATAGCAGCAGTTCTAGAAAACATAAACAACAAACACTGAAAGCAAAATCTAAATATATGAAAATTTACTTTGCATAATTTCAGAATCACCCTAAAACTTCATTGGTAAGAGAAATCAACTAAAAAAATAGCAGAAACAATTACTGGTCTGTCCTCAGCTAATACAATACAGCAGATTGAGTGGGGGTGGGTGCCATCATTTGTTGCTCTTCCTTAGTCTTGTCAAAAATGTGACCCAGTTTGCAACAATCTGTGTGTATGCCTTCATTTTTGTTTGGGCTATGGCTTAGAGCAGTCTGTAAAAGAGATTTTCCACTTAATTCTGCACACTGAACTTGACTTTCCCATTTTCAAAGTTGACATTCTTTGAAATATAGTTCTTTTTAGGTTGGGCCAAGTTTAAACAGAAATGACACCCTGTGAATATAAAAGTCTTTTTCCTGGCCAGGCACCCCTATTTACTGAAAATGTTACCTTGGTTTTCTTCACAGGTAATGTGGTCTCAAAGATGAAGGGAAACAACATTCCTGTGTACTGTCAATCACCATTTGAGAAAACACAATCAACATGATGTCAACTTTGATGGACACATTGCAACTTGAACAAATATCATCAGCTCGGACATACTATTGCTGTAAGGAAGAGGTGCAAACTCTGATTGCTTTCGTTGACTGAAACTGGAAAAATTACCAACGTTCTTCTGGCAGATGTTATGCTTTTTTCAGTGCCTATGTTTCATAGGAATTGTACCATAAAGGGCTTTAACTTCCACTGGTCACTAACACCAAAGGACATAAAGAATCAAGACAGAAGACCTTGAGCCCTTTATCAATTTCCTAGAATCAAGAGGGCAAGTGAATCTGCTCTAAACCAGACTGCTCAGAGCTAGAAGGCAAAGGACATGTGGTATACTCACTGCATGGTAAGAACAGTTTTATTGTAAAAAATAAACAGTACAAAATTGCTTGGCCTATTTAAGCAACGCTTGAATAACATATAGCGAATTCCTCTTCTACAATGGTGTCTCCTGCCGTCTTAATAAAAATATAGTACAGCAAAAAAATATAACTTTTATATCATCACCAGAATTGAAGAACAAACCAAAAAAAGAAGGAAATAAAGACTCAGGAGAAAGATCAAAAAAGCAGATTTAGGCAGAATGAAAATGCAGGATTTATACAGGAGGATCAGCAGGATATACAAGAAAAGAAAAAAACAGTACGATTAAAGAAGAGTATAAGAACAGATTATAAGAGATTACAGACACACAGTGGGCGGTTACGGAGATGACCGGGATAAAAACATTCTTCAGCTGAGAGAAGCATTTGAGTGAAAGAGGCAGTGAGATGAAAATAGACAAAAGACACAAAACAGAGAATGTAAAGGTATCCTGTCTACATACAAATTTGACATTCAAACTGCACAGCAAATTTAGAGACAGAAAGCGCCTTGCTGACAGTCTGCCATCTAAAGGGAAACATAGCCTACAAGTTGTATTACACAACAAGTTCTCTTTCCTAAGTGCCACTTTCTTACAATCCCAGCATGTGGAAAACCAAATCCACATTCACGTGTACAAACACACACACACACACACAGCTATTTTATTTTGCTAGCTTTAGCTAAATGGATTTTGAAGAAAAGAAATGGCCGTGGCATGAAAGCTCATTTTATTAGATATTCAAGACGGTGGCTTTTTGCCATTTTCTTTTCTCTACTTCCCACTGCCATGTCTGAGAGACAGCTGTATACACTGAGAGAGCCATTAAATATGACATTTAAATTGCTCCCATTTTCATACAACGCATCAACCTCATTTAAAAAGATAGACAGAAGAGGAGAGTCAAAGTGGCAACAATGATATCAGATTTTTAAAAATCTAAAAATATAGTATATTAGTTTTGCACATCATTGCCTTAGATTGTTTCTTTCACATTTGTTGAAAAAAAAACACAAATACAAAATACAATCGTTATCATTTCAAATAAAAACAAGCAATTTTTTTTGTCATTTCACATCAGTTTTGCATGAGCACAAGCTTTCTGTTTAAAGGTTTGTTTTGCATGTAGTTGCTGCCTAAGGCTTTGGTTTGTAACTAAGGGGCAGGCAACTAACTCCCATCTGGCCTGGCCCGCAACACAAACAATCTTGAGTCCGATCCCATGGGATGACAGGCAACAAAAAATCCCCAGCAGAGAGATGCACACAAACTCTTTACACACAAACACTTACAAAAGCAAACAGACACAATCTGGTAAAGTGATTTGGAATTGTAATGTCTACACTGAAGAATTTGGTAGCACATGAATACATATCTAGCAGTATCACACTAAAAACATGTTCTCCTAAAAACCTAAAAATCTATAATTTACTTTATAATACATTATATTTATTTATATATTTATTTAAGAAGAAATATTCAAACAGAATGCATACGTTTTTCCCTTTGGTACTCTTTAAACCAACTGAGACAATCTATAGACTAAATTGCCAATTTTTTTTAGTTGAAAACACTTATCCTTGTCATTCCTCTGTTTTACATTGATAAGAATCAAAAACAAGGCTTGCAGAGAATACAAAAATAAAACAATTTTGTGCTTCTAGTCAATGACTGGTTAAACAGTGTCTGTCGGGCATTCCATGTAGTTTCTCTGAATAATTCATGCTATTTTGAAAACAATAACAACCAAGAGCATCCATTATGCATTTCAATTTGTTGTAAATGTCTGTGGTTTTTATCTAAATCTCAATTGTAAATCAGACAGAAAATGAGAGCTCCAACTCACCCTTATGTGAACTTTCAATAAACTCAGGCCAAAATTAAACCAGTGATTTATTCAAACACCATTCCCTGTTTCACTTGAATTGTAATAAGACTTAAGGTCAATCCAGAAATAAACCAGTAACTATTTCTATGCCAGTCATATTTTAATATGTTCGGAATGACCATCTCACACCTGTAATTTTCAGTGTTTAATGCAGCAATGTAATGGTTTCATTCACCTTCTTCTACCCTCTACACACTTATTAACCTCCTTCCATTTGCCTTTCAGTCCTTTAATATTCTAATGTCCCTATCTAATGCTCCTTATACGTTTTATGTAGTAAGCCATTCAGCCTGACTCATTTTCTCTGCTCGTGTTATGTATCCATGTAAATAAACAGATCAGACCACTAAATTCAAACATGGCGGCACATTGGTAACTTAGAATGTCATTGTTCTTGCATGTCTTGTGATGAATTAGTCACAGAAAATGCGAGAACCAATGAGATTTGAAGTTATCACTGACTGTGCTGTCATATTTAAATTTACAGCTCTGTTCTGTTTGTTTACATGGATATTTGCCGTATCGTATGTATTGCTTAATAAGCTCAAAATATTAATCATTTTCTTTCATTTTGTTTACATACCACTTTGCTTCAGAAGACATTTATTAACCCACTGAAGTGGTATGGATTACTTTAATGGTGCTTGGATGCACATAGCTTGATTAGTAGAGCACTGCTTTATAGCAGCACAACAATCATGACTTCAATCCCAGACAACACATATACTGATAAAATGTGTACCTTGAATGCCTCAAATAAAAAAATCTTCCAAATGCATAAATGTACATTTTAACAAACTGGATATGACGAAACATACAACACAACACTGCCCCTATTTTTTCACTAGATGGCGCTTGCAAAAAACCTATTTGGTTCTTTTTTGGAAGAGGACAGTCTCTAATTTTACTAGTACACATTTAGGCCTACTCCTAGCTTCATCTAAAGCCAGTCTGTGAAACCTGTCTAAACCTACTAATATAACCTTCAAATTTTGAAAATCTCTCAGCCAGTTTTTCTGTTTCTCCCCACAGGGATAGTGACTGAAAGCAAAGAAGAAGAAGAAAAGACCTTTTCACCCTCAATTACTGGAAGTTGTTTTTTGGGAAATTTGGTTAAATTAACTCTACACAGAGAGTGGGGTACATTGTCTGGAACTATGGCCACAGAGAGCCTTATTGAACTTCGTGATTGGTTGTTCCTACTTCTCCTGTGCCTGACATTACTGGTTGAAGTCCTGGAGTTTGCTGCAGCAACAGCCGCTGCCGCTGAAGCAGCCCTTGGGGAGGCAGAGCTTCAGGGAGATGTGCCATGTCCCTCTGCATGCAGATGTGACGATGGCTTCATTTACTGCAATGACCGTGGCTTGAGTATCATCCCTCCTTTACCATTAACTGCAGCTGTGCTGTATTTGCAAAATAACCGAATAGACAATGCTGGGCTACCAACATCCTTAGAGCGACGATTGACTGTCAGAGTAGTTTACCTCTATGATAATGAACTTGATGATTTTCCGACGCATCTGCCTCCATCTCTTCGGGAACTTCATCTTCAGGACAACAACATACGAACTTTACCTCGGTCTGCTCTTGCACGTCTGCCCTTGCTGGAGAAGCTCCACATGGATGACAACTCAGTCTCGACTGTAAGTATAGAAGACAAAGCATTTGCCAACAACCCAAGGCTGCGACTTCTCTTCTTGTCACGCAACCACCTCTCTAGTATACCATCCGGACTGCCAGCATCGCTGGAGGAACTCAGACTGGATGACAATCGCATTTCAACTATTCCAACTCATGCATTTCGTGGACTTTCCTCTCTAAGACGTCTCTTCCTTGATGGAAATCTGCTGGCAAATCAACGAATCGCAGATGACACATTCTCACGTCTGTCTAACTTAACAGAGCTGTCACTGGTTCGTAACTCGCTCCAGGCACCACCCTTAAACCTTCCAAGCACGCATCTTCTCCGGCTCTATCTACAGGACAACGCCATTGCCCACATGCCAAGAGGTTCCCTGGACAGCATGCGAAGACTACAGAAACTTGACATATCAGGCAACAATTTAACAACTCTTCCAAGGGGTTTGTTCAAAGACCTGGATAGCCTTTCACAATTACTTGTTCGAGGGAACCCCTGGTACTGTGGCTGTAACCTCCGTTGGCTTTATGACTGGTTGCATGAGCGAGGTTCATCAGTGACTGTGAGAGGTTTAACTTGCCATGGACCTGAGAGAGTAAGAGGCATGGCGCTAAGGGACCTTAGCAGTCATCTGGATGAATGTGAGATTAGTGTAGACAGCGCTGGAGGGATAGTGGGAAATGACGGAGTAAAGAAGGACATAGGCAATTTTCCAACACAAGCAGCAGCTATGACAACCCCTCCACTTCCCCAAGGGTCTCTTTTTACTCTCAGATCCAGACGACCAGGACACAAGTATTCTGACATGGGACAGGATAGCTTTGGGGGCGGAAGTGGCACTGCGGGTAAATCTTTATTAATCAGTGTAAAACCTCTCACACCAGAGACAGTTCATGTTACCTGGCAGACTGCACATCCAGTTCCTTCCTTCAGACTCTCCTGGCTGCGACTAGGAAACAGTCCTGCAATGGGGTCAATCACAGAGACACTTGTGCCAGGGGATCGCCGTGAGTATTTGCTCACACAATTACATCCCCAATCAACTTATATAATTTGCTTGGTGCCTCTCTCTGCAAATGAAGGTAAAAGAACTTCCTTCACAGCAGGAGGGCTAAACATAAATACAAACTCAGAGCATGAGCATCCTGCTTGTGCCAAAACAGAGACAGATCCCCTGGAACAGCCTATTTCAGACCAGGAGGGTGATCGAGGAGCTGACCAATTATCAGCCTTGCCACTTGCTGGAATTATTGGAGGTGCGACAGCATTGGTCTCTTTGTTCTTAATTTTTGGCATCTTCTGTTGGTATGGACACCGAGCAGGGTATCTTGCGCCAAGTGACCATTCCATATATGGAAGAGATGTTGTTGGATCACGAGGTGCCAGCAAACATTATGATGACTATGTAGAGTCTGGAACTATAAAAGACACTTCAATATTAGAGATCAGGGCTCACGGTTTTCAAATGACACCAATGGCTGCTCAACAGCCTTTGCAGCCCAAGGCAAAAGTTGAGGACATGACATACATTCATACTATTTTTCCCTCTAATAATACAACTCTTTATAGGAGCACTCTCAACCACACTGGAAATCCAGGTTATGGGACAAACAGAGGGTACAGAGAAGGGGGAATACCAGACATAGATTACTCATACACGTGATAGCCTTTTTACAGCCCCCTGCCTAATCTGTTCCTGTCTTCAGGTAAAGCAGTTTGGTCAGGGTTCTTTTCCCCTAGGTTCCAAAGTAGGGGTGTGCCGATTCTGTGGGGATTATTTTTTTAAATCTGTCACACTAGTCATGTTATTGCTGGATAGTGGATTTCACGTAGATTTTTTAAATCTAAATATTTATATTTAACATAGCATAGTTTTAATACCACTGAAGCACCGGTGTAGCATTAAGAACATCTGAATTCCATCAATTTAATTGTTAAATGTTATGCCATAGAATAAATATCCACATTAATGATGTCATTACCCTACAAAAAGAACATTATTAAATATTCAAAACCACATTTTATATAAAAATATAAACATGCAGGTCTACAAAAGCCTCTCAGTTTAATTTATATAGTCACACCATATAGTGTATTTTAAATTTCAAAGTACAGCATATGGAAAAGTGCACTATTGATACAGTACATCAATTACGCAAAACATTAACTACGTTACATAGAATGTTCAGAGAGGGACACCTATGAAATTGTCTGCTTGTGATTGAAGCAGGTTTTCATTCGGCACACCCCTATTCCAAAGTACCCTTCTGTGCCTCCTTCAGTCTATTCTCAAAATATTGTTCTTAAAGAGCAAAAGACCCTCAAGAACGCATGTAAACATCTGTAATAGTCAGAAAGTACCAGGGAAAGCGCCACTCTTGGTGTTGATGTTAACAAATATTCTGATGATAATTGAAGCTGTTCTTGCATCTTAGTACCAATGATTATCAGTTTCCTAAAACTAGCTCATATTAAGGGTTAGCATGACGGTGAGATCCTGGACCAGTTCTATATCGATAGTTTTACTGTGTGGATTGTACCATGTATATATGCACTTGGCAAAACTGATGCCTTTCTGTTTTGGGGGTTACTGACGGTAACAAAAAAGTCTTCTGGTATTATTCAAATTCTTCATTTCAGTTCACTCTCCCTCTTTTCTGAGCTTTTCCTTTATTCTGTCTATTTCTTTTGCACACAGCACGAGGACTTTGTTCCCGACCCAGGGAGCTGACAGTGGTGATAATGGTTTTGACAATGAAAAGCCTCAAATTGCTACTGAGTTTCTTCTCTTTTAATGAGAGCGAGGAAAGTGGGGGAGACAAAAACAAGAGCAGGAAAGAGATGAATGCAGATAGAAAGGTTTCATGTTCACAAAATGGGAAATAACAGATACTGAAAAAGTGGATCTCTTATGTCTACAAAAAACATATTCCATTTACAACATGGAGAAGGTTTCAGGAACAGCCCAACAATTTATGAAGCTCTGTAGTTTTACCTGCTCAACAAAAGGCACCTGCATTTTAATGATGTTGTTTCTAAAAAGGATGACTAAGCAGTTTCATGCCATGAAAATATCTAAGATCATTACACTAAATTGAAAGAGGCACTTAAAGACAATCATGAAGGGGGAACCTCTAATAGATGAATCAATCCAAACTGACAGGCTGACATAGAAAACGGTCAGTTTAGCACATGAATAATACAAGATAAAGGGCAGGGTTTGTTGATAAAGAACATACCAGTTTTCTGGATAATATCATGACCGCTAAAGTAGATCACAAATGACTGCAAAAAATATACACACCTGCTCATTACGATTTTTGTGAAGCGCTGTGCATAGCTATACCCCCGAGGTGCAGGAAAACAGAAATCAGGGATTAATGAAAAATTTTACACTGTGAACCTCTGCATCTTATGTGTGGGCCATAAAGGGAGAGACAGAACAAAGGTCTTTAACTGATTAAAGACAATCCACATTTTTCACACTTTGACTGTAATGCATTAGCCGGGAGAGTTGAAAATTAGGAACAGAAAGAATATCCGTACCGGATCTACGATTTTCTAGCCTTTTCTGGTGCATTTTAAAAGTAGTACATGTAAATGATCTCTTTTTCTTGTTCTAGATATGGCATACCATCCTGATGAATAGTAAATAAAGCTTGTTTTCCTTTTCATTGATACATGTATCATTAAAAGTTGTGATGAAACAGATTATTGATGTGTATTTAGTTAATGAGAGGTAAAAACATATAGCTATAATCTAAGATTAAGAAATATTCTTTAAAACATTTCATGTGCTTGAAATAATAATAATGAATTTCTTTTATGCCAGACCCAAGCAATTTAAATAAAATCCATATGGTGGCATTGACAGGGGTATATGACACACACATCTGTTGGTAGAGTAAGGAAAAACAGTAGCCAACTGGATAGTGTTTGTTTAAGAGCAGACAGGCCTCCAATCTGGAGAGTGTGGTAATGCCTGTGTAAGCAATGCAGAGATCAATGTAATGAGAGGGGAGAGCATAGTCTATCCAAGAAAGAATGGGCTTTAAACACAAGCCCTTCAATTGCCTAATGGGTACGTAAAAGAACATGCGTTGTCCTTAGTGCAGTTCTGTACAGTTCAATTAGTTATTTGCACCTGCTCCCCGATCTATTTCTCAAATTAATGCAATTCTAGATAATTGGAAAACAGCATCATTTTTCACAGCAGCAACTTTTCAAATTATTGACTCCGATGTGTATGACTGGTGTTAAACAGTGAAGACAGCTGCAGACACCAGCATATGGTAAAAGTCATAGTTGTGCCATCAATAAGGATTTACTTGAAATGTTCAGTAAAACATGCGTGTGTTTTAGCTACTTTATAGGAACAAAAATAACCTGACATTTGCCTACACTGTGATAACATCCCAAATGTTTGAACCATTCAAATGGCTTAATAGACATAATAAACAATGTCTTAATGAAAATGGAAAAAGTTTTGTGTGAAAGCTTAGCGGCAAGGGTAAAAAATGTCATTAGCTTGGTACAAAAACAAATTCAATGGAAATTCCTCATTATGATAAGTATACCACATATACGTGGGTGTGCAAAGTGACCCTGAAAGTAGTGCTGTCACTAAAACTACCAGCTAAGAGGCCAACTCCACAAAACCTAACAATTTTTAACTTTACTCCTTGACACGTTCCAATTACCGGTAAATCAAACTCCCAAGAAGCTGCACCTAGTGGCTTTAGAGTGAAACCAAACTGAGATCTACAATTACGCAAAGCAATTACACCTAGCCAAACACAAGCAGAAACTCACAGAAGTTATCTCTGATGAACCGCATGCCTCCTTTCCCTGCATTTACCACATTGGGTCAATTAAGCTAATTAGACTGAGAGGAGACCAACAATTTCACATTCCGTCATTGGAGCTAAAGTGCCGATTGATTGTGAGAGAATGGTATAGGTGGGAGGCTTTTAACGAGACCTGAAATAATTGCTGCGGGGCTGCCATTCTGCAAACGCGCTCTTTTTTCACCAATCGAAGACATCATTCATATCATTAAAGGTTTAGCAACTGATTCCTACTCCTCAGGCATCAAACAGAATTCAATCAAGGCACTGCATTTTGAAATATCTGGATGATATAAAGATATACCTACAAAATCCAAAGTGATCCACAGTATATACGTATCAAATATTAATTTTCAGATCTTTTTTCAATTCACTTTAGAATTGAAACTCAAAATAGGCATGATTATTAAAAAATGATATAGTGAATAAGCTACCTTAGTGAAATGCACTTTCATAAGCGACTCGTACAGAATTTATTATTGTGTGTGTGACACCCATTTCCCTCCAACAAGCTTGGTTTCCAATTAGCAACAATGTGGCATATGCTGAGAGATGTAACATTTCTCAGTGTGAACTCATTTTAAATTCGCCTACACTGGTGAGAGGGGTCTGAACCACCAGCTAAAGATGCTGAGCTTCATTTGCAACAGATAACAGATTTAATGGCTTATGCTCTTTGACAAATAAGCTGCATTTTCAGACCTATTTAGAATTGTCTACACATTTTACATATGCCTGTGCAGCGCTATCCACACTCCCTGCTACAGCTGTGAATATCACAAGCTTTCTGTGAAAGGAAGACATATCAGTGTGAATTATGCATACCATCTTACCAGGCAGAGAAGCTACAACAGCACAGGCAAAAACGGAGCATTACACTTCATTCTCGTCTTCTATCATACCCCCTTCCCCCCTATCTGTGGGGCTATTTTTCTGGCTGAGGGAGAAGATATAGTTCTGTTCAACACTTCTTGGGGCTTTTTAAATTATTCTGCTGTCAGTCAAAAAAAGAAATTAAAACTTAACCAGAAACCTTTACTCCAGTCAAAGCAATTCCACTTTCTTTTGTCTTTTTTTAATAAAATTCAATCAAATCCATCCACTTTTATCTATTTTTAAGAAATTCAAGTTCCATTATAATCTACACTGTGCAGTGTCACTCCTATCTGGGATCATTTTTGTGGATCTGTGTATGTAACATTGGTTATGTGAGACTCAATACTAACATTCATCCTTCATTTCTATTAGAATAATAATAAATATGGAAGGAAACTGAAACAAACCCAATTTCTCTCAATGAGCAAACATGACACCTCAAGACTCCAAATAATCTACAAATAATTAAATAGCACCATTGTCTTCATTAATAATTCTACATCATTATAAATCATTTTTATCATATGACAAATGAGAGATTGTGGTTATCTTTCTGCACAACCTATCACAATAGACTATTTGCAAAGTAATGCATCTTAATAAACCAATACAGGACAGCATATCCTCTCCCACTAACTAGATGGATGGGTGGATTGACAGGGGGATGGATGGATGGTGGCGTAAAAAGGATGTTTATCCATCCCTCCACCTCTGCTCTGGGAAGGACAGTTACTAAGTGCTTGTGGATTTTATGTTTACTGTGTTTTATAAGGCAGATTCAGGAGCCAAGAGCTGTAAAATGTTGTGAGAGGGAGGAGAAAGAGGACAGGGGGTGGAGGCAATGTTATTGCAAATCCAATCTTTATTGAGAACGACAGACAAACAGTGGTGCTTGCCCCAGCCCACCTCTCCATCACCCCCTCTCTATTGATAGATCGAGTCCTCAGCAAGTTTTAAACGAGGCGCATTTGAATGTTTTGCTCACTTGCACTGTTTGTGCAATTCTGACCTTCCTAACAGTCTGGTTGTAATGAATTTACACTCTAATGTTGTCAAATATAAAATGCTCAACCTGTAAAATACACAGCAGGACATTCTGGTGGCAATAGGATGTCAAATGGTTTCCATTTTTTAACAACCTGAATAGTTATCCTATAATATCAACCAAAGCATTTCTAAACTATTGATAAGGCTGATGGTACTTTCAGGTACACCATAAATAATACAAACACATACTGTGAGGTATCATCTAAAGGAATGTGGAAGCTCCCAATAAAGTGAAGTTTAATGTAAAAGCAATCCCAAAGAAGCTTAAACAATACATTACAATCACTGCAGTAAGATATAGAGTGAATGGTCAAAGGCAAGACTAATAAATAAAAACACAATAAAATGTACTATCACTTACAAAATCTACTAAAAAGTAGCACAGTTCTACCATGGTGTTGAGGATTTGGTACCTTAATGTAAATACCTCGCCATACTATAATATTTCAGTACCAAAGTACCATACACCAAAAACAAATTCAATGCTACCTACACCTTCAAACACAGCAATAATTAGGTCTTCAGAGATGCAACATGCTATAAAACTATACCAGGAACAATATTTTAAAGTGCATGTTTGCGCTCACTTGGGAACTTTGCGTGAGATGCACAGTTAGCAGTCTTAGTTCATTCCAACCTCTAAATTAATGACCACAGGACAGTCAGTTAATCCTCACGCTTTTACACCGAGACCTACAGCCAGACGATCAATGCGTCAACTGGGAGAGATGAATCAATGTCCTGTCACAGAACTCTCTCTCTCTGTCTCTCTCTGTCTTTTCTTTGTGCACCATTGTTTACTTTTCCTCCTTCCCATGAGACTTTCTACTCACGCACTAACTAATCTGAAAATGTCTCTACACACCTGTTCCAATGAGCCTGAACAATGAGCTCCATTAGGCAGACTAACAGCAAGCATAACATCTTATGTGGTAATACCTTTAAGATATCTAAAACATTAACCAGTCATTGCTTTGCTTTATGGTAGCTTAGATGTGATGATGGAGAAAATAATAAAGCCTGTGTCATTCTATAACACTGTATGAATACACTAATCTCAATACGCCAAATAACTAGCGTGTATCGACTCACAGACTCTCATTATTATTCATTCTGTGAAGGTTTTGCTTTCTGACTTGCACTTTGGAGTTACGGTCCATGGCACATGCTCCTTATCTCTTTACTGCAAGTGCCTCGTTTCCTGTTGCCTTGTTTAGAAAAATAACATTTGAACTTTCCTAAGTCTCTTTGCTTTGCAGTTATACATAACAATTCAGGTACCAACACAGAGAGTGGCTCAACCTCCACCTACTGACCTGTGATCTACCTTGCTCTCTAAACTCAAATGCACATCCTCTGGTTCTGTTCTGCACCCTTAGAAGGTTAAATGTTCATTGCCTTAATATGTAGGTCAGGTCTGAACAAGGCCCCAAATGTTCTTGATCAAATATGCCAAACCTTCTTGCATAATGCATTTTTAAACGAAAAAAGGGGATCATTTATGAATTATAAAATAACAGAAAACACTTGCATATAAAACAACAAAGACACTTTGTACAAAAGAAACTCTTAACAATAAACTGCTGAATCAGTGTTTGAAGTTATGATATATGGCCAGCGCTTCTAGGAAACAATAAATATCTTGTGGCAGACAAACCCAAGCAGGTAAATGTAGACTATGGATTTTTCTTGACAGACTCACCTGCGTTGGCAATTGCATCAATCTCCAGTTTTGTGATGTCACCACAGAAGAGGGATATTTTCATATTCAGCTGCTCGTTGACTTTGTACAGAGGCTTACAAGAGGAATTACCTAAGAGATAAATAAAATTATTAGCAATTTATTTGTCAAAAAGTGAATGAACATTCACGTTATTAACACATTTACATAAAACAACCCCAATAACAACTGTTTTTATGTTTTCATGCTGCTAACAGTTTGTGTGAATCCAAAACCGGTCCAAACAATTGTTTTGGGAATACAACAAAAGGTTTTTCTTTCATGTTCATTCCACATTTAGTTCACCTGACGGCCTCCAAACTCCAATGTTTTCCAGAGGAATGAAGTCAACGCTGTACAGTTTCCTCCTCGTCTCTGTATCCATGGAGCAAAGCTTATCTATAAAAACAAAAATATACAAACCATATCTTTTAATCATAAATGTACAACCTGAAGGCATTTTGTAACCCTATCATTATACACATATAATGATCTTTAAAGTTACAGCTAAATCATATGGCGCTCATATGGGGTCTTTGACTAGACCCCATAATAGACCCCATAATAGACCCCATCAGTAGTCCAGTGTGCTGGACTACTGATGTACACTTTTGAGGGCAAGACTCACTCTTCGCCTCTTTCCAGTCATTGATATCAGAGTCAAGGTTCAGGTCGGGCCGGTTGCTCATGGCGTGCAGGGCACCTATTACTGCAGCCGATACCCCCACTGCGCCGAGGGCAATTTTGGCCAGTCGGTGCTGCTTGAAAGCTCCTCCACTTTGATTGTGGAATGACTTTGAGGTTGCAGAAACCTTCTCCCACGTCTTGGCATTATGTACGCCCCTCTTGGGATGCAGTGCTTTGATATTTGCGGACTGTTTACCCGCTGTCACTCTCAGATTAGCGGGAAATCTCTTGTCAGCGCTGGGTATTAATCCGGCGCTCTTTGAGAATGAAAGACGAGTGACAAGTTGTGACTTCAGGAGCGCCATATCTTAAATGAAAAATATTAAGCCGGAACGATTATCGTCTACACCTTGATTTTTGTTCTTTTAGTCGTACTGCAACCCGTACTGCATTTATGAAACAGTAGTGATATCGAAAGTAAATTGACTATACCAATTTGTAGGGGTCCATGTGTCCAGTTACAAGCACTACTTAGTTGGACTGTTCCTGTTCACGTCGTGCATACTCTACCGACATCTAGCGGCAGTAATATGTAAGTGCACTACTTCGGTCTGCAGGCTGTTGTGTGTTTAGCTTGTTTTGGCCAACACTGAAGAAAGACAGTGTCATGTATGGCTTGAATACAATGACATTTCAAGCACTAACAACGTGAGAAAACAATATTCTAATATTGTTTATTAGAAAAAACTAATTCTTGTATAAATATTATATATACTGTATGTTTAATATTTCCCTGTTTTTTATTTAAAAAACATATGCCACACCGGACAATTTAGATGAACTGCTAAAAAACTAAAGATGATTAAATGAGTGAAAATATATGATGCTCAGTTACAGCACCTAACATCTTAAATCTAGAATTTTTACCTGTGCGTGTTGTTTTAAAACACCTAATATTTCATCTTTTTAATTTTTTTTGTTTCCATCCTGAAGTTTCAGCCGATGATCTTAAAGGAGGTTAATAGGTATGTACAGCCTCCTGATCTTAATTTGTAATAAACACAACAACACATCCCCATATTCAATTGACTCTGTGTCACCTTCATGCTCATGTCTTAAGTTGTTGTATTAGAGCACACCCAGTGTGAAAAGACATGGTCATACACAGTTCCGTTACACGGAAGTTAAGAAAAGAGGAACACCCTTTTTTGTCAGCTCTGACATACCATGAATAACCACAAGTAATCTTTACATACTGTAGCAGAGGGGTCCCGTATATAAGAGTGTGAATGTGTGTGGCTTGGTCCCTCTTAACAAACAGCACCTTTACAGTGACTACACAAAAAGAGAGTTTCAGCAACTTCAGAGAAAGTCCAAAAAGGTAACAAAACACTTACTGACTTCAATACATATTTTATTAAGAACTATGAATAGTAATAAGTAATTTACATTAGTTGAATTTACAGTATAATTCAGCCAGTATTGAAAAAAGTTTTATGGCTTTGTAATAATGACCTTCAACTTTATATTTTTAAACCAATAAATGTCATGTAAATATTATATAATATGTTATATATAATATCTAAACATTTATTTACATTACTAGACATGCCATATTTCTTAGTATTGTGTTTGTATGTAAAGATTTTAATGTATAAAATAAAATGTAATTTAAACATGCGTGATACAGATCGTAAAGATATGAATAAAGCTGAATCTGCCACACGTTTAACATTTGAGGTTTAATCTATTTCAGTATACATATACACGTGATGAACTGAATACAATATTATCATTTGACACACACACAACACACCCAAATACATGTAGTGGTTGATTAGATGCTTCATCAAAAAAGGAAATGTGGCTCCATGTGATTCATGTATTAACGGGAAGTATTCGTCATGGTGAATTTGACTAAGTAGAAAAACAGCATCAACATACTCATGACGGTAGATGAAGCAAACACACACGTGTGCTGGTGATGTGTGTCAGCACCACTAAC
The DNA here is from genome assembly GCA_036877525.1 of Chromobotia macracanthus. NCBI lineage: Eukaryota > Metazoa > Chordata > Actinopteri > Cypriniformes > Botiidae > Chromobotia > Chromobotia macracanthus. The sequence continues at coordinate 7,683,472 of JAZGTH010000020.1, read as the reverse complement.
ATCAGACTGTTCATGCTAACCATGTGATTCACAGAGTTCTTATCACACTTCGGTTGTCCATACTCAATACTCGTGATGTTCTGTTGAAAGAACATACTGTAGACCTATTGCACCTATAAGAAGAACTCAGTTGCTTCTGTGTGAAGTTTCCATACTCTTGTGAGCAGTCAGCTGCACCTTTTTCAGACCTTTTTGAAGAATGGCAGCATGGGATCTAAAAGTCATTGTGGAGGATCTTGGTCCTGATGCACCGCCCATTCAAATCAGCGTGACCTCTGACCTGCACATTGGTGGAGTTATTCTCAAACTAGTAGAGAAAACCAGTGAGTTACACTTTAGATAAAAGAACAAAAAGTAATTGCTCAATTTTTATTCATTTTAGTAGTCTGCTGTAACAATAAGACAACAAACGTTTTATATCCATATAAAGGCCTGTATGCAATGACAGCTTATAGACTCTGCTGAACAAAACATCTTAAACCAGCCTAAACTGGTGGTCTTAGATGGTTTAGGCTGGTCTTCCAGCCTGGCCAAGCTGGTGCCCATCTGGGAGGCCAGCTGGTGTCTCAGCCTGACCAGCTGAGAAGTGGCCAAAAACCCTTTAAAACCATCAAACAGACCAGCATGACCAGGCTTAGGCTGGCTTAAGCAGTTTTTATATATTTAGAAGGGGTGTTATGCAGATTTCTTTTATCGTTGTTGAAACTGCGAGATGTTCCTGTGTGCCCACGTCTCTAGAGTTGACGAAGGACTGGTCCGATCATGCCCTGTGGTGGGAACAGAAACAGCAGTGGCTGCTCCGGACAGCCTGGACACTGGATAAGTGTGGGGTTCACGCAGACGCTCGCCTCATTTTCACCCCACAGCACAAACCCCTTCGATTGGGCTTGCCAAACGGGGCAACACTGAAAATGCGGGCATGTTTTTCCAGTCCTGTGTTTCGCACTGTCATGGGAATCTGCAGGATTCTCAGTAAGTAAATCCTGGTGGAATTTAGTGAAATGTAGGAAAAATATGGTCACAGAAATAAATGAGTTGAGCTTCTTTGGATCCAACTTCTCTTGTAGGTAGCTTCTATTATTATTTTACTATAATTTTTTTATAATTATTATATTTAAAATAGAATGTCTTATTTTTCTCCCTCTCATGTTGATTGTCATCATTTCAGATATTCGTCGGCCAGAGGAGCTCTCCTTGCTTCGTCCTGTTGAGGAGAAAAAGAAAAAGAAAGATAAAGACTCCTCAGAAGAGGTGTATGATCTGACAGACATGCCTATTTCCGCAGGTACACCAAATGATTCATAAAACAGCTCACTGCTATTGGTCAAAAGCTTCAGTTTAAACTAACATCAATGCAAATGTAATAAAAACTGTATAAATAACAAGCAGCTATTTATTATAGGTTTATTGAAAGCTAATGGGTTTAACGTGAACTGTATCTGTGTGCAGGTTCCAATCAAGTTCTGTACAATGGAATGCCCGCCCATTTTGCTGACTCTCCGAATACTGAGAAAGTGTACAAAATGCTGTCTGTTAGTCGGCCCTCCCCTGCACCTGAAACTATGGCTAAACTCTATCGGCCAGCCAGCGTGGTGGACAAAACACACATTCACACCAGGTACAGCTGAGAAACAAGCACACTAAAACTTTAAAAATGTCATTCCACATTTTATTTTTAATATAATTATCCTTCTGTTCCCTTGAGGTGGCTGGATTCATCTCGTTCACTTATGCATCAGGGAATACCTGAAAATGACAAACTTTGGCTTCGTTTTAAATACTACACTTTCCATGATATGGATCCCAAGGTATGAGTGTTTGAGTAAAGACTATTGAAATGTATAAGAAATGTCTATTAATGTAAAGGATAGAAACATCACAAATTGTTCCTCAGTTGTTTCTTTTATTTTTTCCTCAATTGTTTCTTTTATTTAAATTTTTTTCTTTTTATTTTATTCTATATCTTAAATGAAGTCTGTTCTTTATTGTAGTATGATGCAGTGCGTTTGACACAGCTGTATGAACAAGCTCGATGGGCTATTCTCCTGGAGGATATAGACTGCACAGAGGAAGAAATGATGCTGTTTGGAGCCCTGCAGGTACAGCATAACACAGAAAAACACAGACTTCCTTTATCCACTAAAAACCTTTAGTTCCTAATGAAGATACACTATTAGCTCTTGCCTTACCATCAAAAGAACCTATACATAAAACTGGTAAATGTCCAATAAAATGCTAGTCATAATCATAAAGCAATTTTACACACTCTCTCTCTCTCTCTGTATATCTTTCTCTCTTTTATTGTCTCTTGCTCTCTCTCATATAGTACCACATTGGAAAACTGTCCTTATCTCAGGACATAGTCTCATCCTGTCAGGGTATGGATGATCTGGACTCTGCCCTGAAATCTCTGGAGGTCAAGATGGTGGGAGAGAATAACAGCACTGACATGCTGGTGAGACACAGTCAGCCAGTCTGTTATATTGGAACGTATGTGAGAAGGGTGGAAGTTCAAACTTATTTAATTAATAAATAGCAACAGGGATATATTACATATCTGGTAAACACATTTATCCAAAGTGACAGTGCTTTTAAGTTATACATTTCATCTGTATGTGTGGGAACCCAGAACCTTTGTGCTACTGATGTAATAAACTGCAGCAGGAATACAGATATCTGAGAACTGAACTCTATAGATATAGAGAAAGACTTCTAGACATTTAGATGTGCTTTCCTATGTTATTGACAGCTCTGATTTTTCCACAGGAAAACATGACTGCACCGGAGCTAAATGACTATTTGAAAATATTTCGGTAGGCCTCATTTTGTTATATTGTACTTCTAGTCTTAGGTACACATTTGTCTTATATCTCACATGTTCCACCCTTTAGACCTAAGAAACTCACTCTGAAGGGTTACAAGCAGTACTGGTGCAACTTTCAGAACACATCAATCTCCTATTATAAAAGTCAAGAGGACCGGTATGGAGAGCCAATACAACAACTCAGCCTGAAAGGTGCCTCTTATTACCTCATTGTCTAATGTCACAAACACTTTTTTAAACTTTTTGCTCATTTGTTCGTTTTTTATTAACTTTAGTTCTTTTTTTTGCCCACATTTCGCAAAACTTTTAACAGCACACCATAATCTTGCACTCACACTAAATGAAAGATACCGATGACAGTGTCAATGTGAACTGCTGCGTGTCAGAAAAAGAGAAGAAAAACTGTTAAGTTCAATAGTAAAGTCTTTAAGATAGACTGACAAAAAAAGTCATACAAATAGAATTGACTCAACATTTAATGCCATAAATCCCCTTTCCAAGATTTTAGCTTTAATCCCTTAATAAATGAAAGGTCACTCCCTGCACCCATCATTGGAGTCATATTTGCATACATTGTGTGCATGCAACGTGCATATGCTTTCGCACTTCTGTAGCAGGTGAGATCACAGCAGACATACATGTTAATATAACAAGTGTATGTGAGCAGTCACCTTTCTGCATCTCTTAAGGCTGTGAGGTGGCTCCTGAAGTCAACATAGCAGGTCAGAAATTCTGCATTAAACTCCTCATTCCTGCACCTGAGGGCATGAATGAGGTCTACCTGCGATGTGAAAATGTAAGTAACTACCATAATTAAGTAGAGTCCAGATGGGACTAAACATTATCAGAAGCTTATTAAGTCTTATTAAAATCATAAACATTATTATATTAAATGAATTATCTGAATACTTGAAAAAATGAATCCCCTCTCCCTACCCAATCAGGAGAAGCAATATTCTCAATGGATGGCAGCTTGTAAACTGGCCTCAAAAGGCCTGACCCTGTTGGACAGCTCGTATCAGATCGAAGTAAAGAACATCCAGACCTTCCTCTCCATGCAGCGCTGCAGTTCTGCAGCTCCCACTGTGCAAACAGAGGAAAGCATCAATACACACAGTCTCGTCTCACCAAGATATCATAAGAAGTACAAGCCTAAACAGGTACAGAGATCTTGAAAGACGCTCGCCAGTCAGTTCCCCAAGCGAAATGTAATTTTAACTCAGTGCTGCAACGCTTGTTTCACTTCATTGTACTCTGTTGAGTCTTGCTGTTGGTTTTGCAGCACAAAATGTCCAAAAAAATGTAATTAAGCTTATGACTAATCCTCATTATTTAGTTATGGGTTTTGATTTGAGGATGATCATCAGAACCTTACTTCTTGACGATCTTTACAGTTAACCCCTCGCATTCTGGAGGCTTATCAGAATGTTGCCCAACTCTCCTTGACATCTGCCATCCTGAAGTTTCTGCAGATCTGGCAGGCTCTTCCTGACTTTGGAATTTCCTACTTTATGGTCAGGTGAATGGACTGTGGGCTTTATAACTGTCGGTCCACAGACAAAACAATGTGAACTGACTTTTACACACACCAGAATATAAATATGCCAGTGCAGTTTCAAGATACAGAATATTTCACTGACACATTCAGTCTGAAGTATGAATTAGTTGATGTATTGTCACATGTGAGAACACATACAGTACGTCTTCTGCTAAAACGATCTGCTATTTTGATTCCTGTCTCTCCTCAGGTTCAAAGGCAGTCGTAAGGATGAAGTTCTGGGCATCGCTAACAACCGTCTGATCCGTATAGATCTGGGAGTTGGAGATGTTGTAAAGACTTGGCGCTACAATAACATGAGACAGTGGAACGTTAATTGGGACATTAAACAGGTAGGTTTCAGAAAATACATGGCATAATAAAATGCCCCTGACTTACATGTTTGAATACCACCAGAGGACACATCTCATGTAACATTATGAAATTGTAATGATTCATTACACATTAGTGTAAATGAAAACACAAACAAATTGCATTTGCATTTGAATTGTGTCACAACTTTAATACCCACAAATAGAAAACGCTTTTCACAAATTGAAATTACTTTTTAAAATTGTCCTCAAAAACGCTTCATAGATTCAAGTGTTTACTGACTCATCACTTGTCTCTTAATAAGATGGCGATTGAGTTCGATGGAAACATTAACATCGCGTTCACTGGTGTGAATGCGGACTGCAAGATTGTGCATGAATACATTGGCGGATACATCTTCATGTCCACTCGCTCTCGAGAACAAAGTGACACGCTGAATGAGGAGCTCTTCCACAAACTCACTGGAGGCCATGATGCTCTCTGATCACAACTATAGCCAAGTGAAGGAAACTGATAAGGAAACTGATAAGAACAGCGTAAAAACTGTATGGCAACTGTACCCTTCATTTTACTTGCCTAAACAATGAATGTAATTAAGATCCAATCGTGTGAATTATAAATTCTTGACTTATTGCCTCACACTGTGTAAATGATACCCAAAACGTGCATGTTTTTCACATCAGTACTAATAACCTGCACACAGATATACTTTGTCTGTTTTTATCTCTCCAAACCCAGTGTATAACTATATGCTGCCTAGTAGGAATAATAACAAAATAAATGATTTAAAACTTACAATATTTTTAAATCATCTAAATGTAATTGAGTTGGTCATAAAACAGTAATGAATGTCATTATTAGAAGTGTCTCTGTATGATTGCTGTCTTATTTGTGTAACAGTTCAGGAAACCACTGTGTGTCATTGGCCAGCAGGCGAAGGTTAATTGGCCTGCAGTCTTCAGTGCAGAATGTCTTATCTCTGTACAACAGAGTTTCAGTTAACTTTGCTGAACCATTGTCCCTGCCAGTGTTATTTTTAGATACAGTCATGCTGGCTGGTATTGACTGATTTAACAAAATGTCATCTTTGCATTGTTTTCCTAATGAGTTTCACAGCCTTGCTAATTCTCCCATATCCAGAAGTCGGAAATATGGTATAACCATACAAAAGCTGTTTGATCTTCCCTACCAGCCATTACATTTGCACAGTTTCCCAAGTAGGAAGATTTTAATGCATTGAAGATAATGGCACATCAGTTAGTTAACGCCTGTGGTCTTCAGTCCTGCTACTAGAGGTCAATGTTGTGCAGTCCAGCCGTCCTGAAGACCTTGCTTAGATTTTGTGTTTAATTAAGTGTTTATGAGCTACAGAAAAAGTGCAAACCAGAATTATATTGTAACTCACCTTTAAACCAAGAAAACCTCTCAACTCTTCAAATAAGTGTGTCAACATTAAAGTGACCCTGAGAAATATCTGTATTGTTTTTATTGTTGAGGTTGCTTCCAGTAGTTTTGCAAATATGACTTCTTTTGTTGATCAGTGCATATAGCCAAGTGCAGAGTGAAGGGTATTCCAATGAATTACACAACTCACAAAAAAAACAATTCATATTATGGTAACGTAAGGTAGAAATAATCAGGGTACAAATGTTAAACTTCCCTATTAAGGTCTTTAAAACTCGATGCTCAGCCCAACAAAAGTGTGCGGGTCCTGTAATTGTCTTGTCTGGTGACATTTCAGTCCAAATGGGGGCGTTAAGTCACCTTTACATACATGCAAACACACACCAGTCCAGTAGGTGGCAATGATGCATTTATAAGCTGCTTTGCCATCCACAAAAAAGGAAAGAGAGGAAGTCTTTTCCCGGAAGCGAGTGTAACACGTTTGTAAACAACTATCCTGATTGTTTTAACATCGTTTGTGTATTTTTTTTATTTCACGAGATTTAAGGTAAATTGGTGAGAAGATGTATATTTCAAAACGTGACGTATTAGCGATATATTTTATAAAAAATAATTTTCCAGCAAGGCTAATTACACTAAGTTTATGTTTTGTGTCTGTCGTACTTTTAATTGTTTACGATATGTGTCGGGTAATATTTGTACACCATCTGTTTACTTAAATAAAGCCGGCTGTATTAATGTCTTACGGGGATATTCTGTCAGTAATCGTGCCATACACGTACTGAAAGATCTTGAGGTGATACTAAACAATTCTTTAAGACATAATAACCAAAACATTTCATCTTGGTTCACTACTACAGCAGATAAGTAGCTCAAGTTACTACCTTTAACATGAAGCAGGAGAATTACTCAGCATCTCTCTATATGTAGTTGCAAGTGAAAATCATGTCAACGGAGGACAGTAAGGCGTCGGAGGGGACCGTGGATGTCGAGGAGCCGAAGAAAATGACCCGAGAAGACTGGAGGAAGAAGAAAGAGCTGGAGGAACAGAGAAAACTAGGAAATGCTCCAGCTGAGGTGGACGAGGAGGGAAAGTATGTTTAAATGAGATGAGGAGTTCAACATATGATCACGATACACTAAACTCAACAATCATACAATTTACTCTTAGACTTAATAAACATATGCAACACTAGTATTATGTACACATGTAACTAAATCATTTTAGCACATGTACATTTATTGTAAAGATTGTATAGGTGTCATGCAGCCTTTGTCAGAACTTCTTCAAGATATACTGTTTTGTTACCAGGGATATCAATCCTCACATTCCCCAGTACATCTCATCGGTCCCTTGGTACATCGACCCCTCAAAGAGACCCACCCTCAAGCACCAGAGGCCTCAGGATGAGAAACAGAAGCAGTCTGCATCCATTGGGGAATGGTATAAGAGAGGTGTACAAGATGTAAGCACACCCCACCTCCACATATTGACATAAGTCATAGTTTAAGTGTGATTTAGGAGTGAGAACATGTATCATTATATCCCTGTCAACTAGAAATCAATCAGCACAAAATACAGAAAAGGAGCTTGTGAAAACTGTGGTGCCCTGACGCATAAGAAAAATGACTGCATGGAGGTAAATTGCATGACAATGTTTGTTGATATGTTGTTATATGATAATTAGTTATAGAAATAAGGTTGCATTGTATATAAGAGGGTGATCTAATGTTTTCAACAGAGACCCAGAAAGGTTGGAGCAAAGTTTTCCGGTACAGGCATTGCCCCAGATGAGCATTCACAGATTCAGTTGTCCATGGATTATGATGGAAAGAGAGACAGGTGGAATGGATATGACCCTGACGACCACATGCGCATTGTAGAGGAATATGCAAAGGTTGACCTGGTAAGCTATGCTGTTTCTTTCTTTTCTCTTGTATTGTTTCTCTTATTATTTTGGTACATGCCCAATGACAGACATTTTTAAGGAATAGTTCCATCATTTACTTACCTTCATGTCTTTTTAATCCCAAATGACTTTTTACATTTATGCATTTGGCAGACACTTTTATCCAAAGCGACTTACAGTACACTCAGTACATTTTGTCAGTACAGAATCTGTCTGTTTCCTTGGAAATTGAACCCACAACCTTTCATGCTGCTAATGCAATGCTCTACCACTGAGCTACAGGAACTCACTTTTTACTTCTGTGGAACACAAAATAGTATATTTTATATATATATTAAAATATAAAATATATATCTAAAAATATTATTTATATCTCAGTGGTTTTGTGTCTATACAAAAAAAGTCAGTGGGTGCCACTGTTGGGTGGTTACCAGCATTCTTCAAAATATCTTCTTTAGTGCTCCTCAGAAGTCATACAGGTTTAGAATGACACAAGGGTGAGTAAATGATGGAAAACATTTTAATTTTGGGGTAAACTATCCCTTTAAGATTTTACACTGTTGTCAGATACATTGTAGTGTGAGCTGTGTCTTTATTTGTATTGCTTCTTATAGGCAAAGCGTACTCTAAAAGCTCAGAAACTGCAGGAGGAGTTAGCTTCTGGTAAACTCATGGATCAAGCTGTAAGTATTCACATGATGTGGATAATGTTTTTTTTAGCAAGGATGTAACAGTTTACTTTCTTTGTATAATTGTTTTTGTCTTTTTTTCTTTTAGACCTCCAAGAAACATCTTGGTGATGATGCACTGGTACATTTCATATTCCACTGAATTTTTATACACTTTATGGAGTTTTTAAGTAAAACTCAAAATGAAAAGGACTGCATCATCGTGTTTGCATGTGACACCTCATTGCTTACTAAAACTTTAATTTGTCTTGCCCTGTTCAGGAGCACAGCAGTGAAGATGAGGATGAAGACAAATATGTTGATGACTTTGACATGCCTGGACAAAACTTTGACTCTAAGAGACGCATCACAGTTAGAAACTTGAGAATCCGTGAGGACATCGCTAAGGTACGATGTCTGCTGTAAAAATAACTTCAGAGCTGGCACACAGATGTGAGTTAATCAAGGCCATCACACTAGGTTTTATTTTAAAAACTTGCAAGCTTGTTTGCAGCTTAGCCAAAAAAAGTCACACTTTAATAGTTAAGTTGTCCCTGAAATGTTATTAAAAAGGTGAAACTGAGCAGAGTTGACTTATCATGACCAAATTATTATCATTAATAGTTTGACTACATATTAGTTTTATTACCACAAAGTGCTTTATCGTGTTTATCCTAACTAATACTGTCTTTATTTTACAGTACCTAAGAAATTTGGATCCAAATTCAGCCTATTATGATCCCAAGACTCGAGCCATGAGGGAGAACCCATATTCCAACACTGGCAAGAATCCAGAAGAGTAGGTTTATTTCTCAAAAGATCATTGCTTCATTTCTTGTGCATTCTGTGAGTCCTAATACCTGCACCTCACTACGAGAATATTTACTGAGGTCACAGCCGTACTTTATCGCGGGTTGCTCTGGTAGGGATGTTTTAAGTACTATACTGTATATAGCTTGGATTTATAGCTTGTGTTTGGATTGGCAGGGTGGGCTACGCAGGAGACAACTTTGTCCGCTACTCTGGAGACACCATCTCTATGGCCCAGACGCAGCGTATGTAAATCCATTTTGTTACCTGGTATATAAACTACCTTTTACTTGATGTTTATTATGGATTGCAGTGTTTTAAGCACACATTTGATATTTTTTACAGTCTTTGCTTGGGAAGCCTATGAGAAGGGGTCTGAAGTTCATCTTCAGGCAGATCCAACCAAACTGGAGTTACTCCATCAGTCCTACAAAGTTAAAAAGGATGATTTTAAGGAGAAACAGAAAGAGAGCATCTTGGAGAAGGTACAGTGTAGAATCTCTCTGCTTACTCTTTCTGTTTTCCCCATTCTTTGCTCAGTGTTGACAAGTTTATGTCATACCTCTCTGCAGTACGGTGGGCAGGAGCATTTGGACGCCCCTCCGCGAGAGCTTTTGCTGGCTCAGACAGAGGAGTATGTTGAGTATTCTCGTCATGGCGCAGTGCTGAAGGGTCAGGAGAAGGCTGTGGCCCACTCCAAATATGAAGAGGACGTGCTCACTAATAACCACACAGTAAGTCTGTTTATCTGCCATTTATTGGAAATGTGCAAGTAAGATAATAATCTTGCATTGTGTTTTATGCATGGTAAAAAAGATTTTCTACTTTACCTTTTGCAGTGTATCTGGGGTTCGTACTGGAGAGATGGCTTTTGGGGTTACAAATGTTGCCACTCGATGGTGAAACAGAGTTATTGTACTGGGGACGCTGGCAAGAAAGTATTGGTGAGTGTGATATACAGTTCTTTAAAGGGGCACTCAGTAGTTTGTCCTCTATTAAAAGAAACATTATTTTAAAAAGATCTGTTTAAAATGCACACTTGCATAAGATGAAGAGTAATGGTTTTATTTTTGCATAGACATTTGTAACTTCGAACCTTTGCATGATGCTTCATTTGTCACTAGGTGGCAGTATAAATTGAGAATAAAACCATAACGTTTCATTTTTTTCAGAACAACTCGTGTGTTCCATTTGAAGAGGATGTAGAAGAGGCCCAAAATAACGAAGAGCCAAAGACTCTCTTACAGGTATTTAAACAGCCTTGTCCTTATTGTGATTGAAGTATTCCAAAGCAAGTACATACGTTGAGGTTGATTTAACTGGAACTTGTTATTGCAGATGCACCAAGAAAAGCTGAAAGAAAAGAAAAAGAAGAAGAAGAAGAAGGGCAAAAAACACAGTAACAAAGATTCTGACAGCAGTGATGAGGACGATGAAGCAAAAAAGAAAGAGAAGCTGAAGAAGGTGGGTTGGTTCTTTTCACTGCCACAAACAGTCATATCTTCATATATGAATGTTAGATGCATCTGTGCTCTGCAAAGCCCATTGTAAAGGGAAATAATGTGCCTTTGTTTAAAGGCTCTGAGTGCGGAGCAGCAGAGGCTGAAACAGGTGGCTGAAATGATGCAGCTGGATGAGAGGAAGAGGCCATACAACAGCCTGAAGGAAGTCTGTGAACCCACAGAGGAGGAGATGGAAGCCTTCCGCATGAAACGCTACAGAGCTGATGACCCCATGGCTTCTTTCTTGGGGCAGTGAACAAAAACAGTCTGTGGACTCAAAAGATTTTTTGTATTAACCCACAGAGGCTTCAGTCTCAGTTAAAAGTGAAGTCTGGTGGAACTGTGTTACATAAAGATCATTGTTTTAAAAGTACATACGGGAAAAGTCCCGTGTTTGTAACACATGATGGTCAGAATTATGTATGTGCTTTATGACAGTATAATACCAAGCACTGTTTATTAGTCTTGTAAATAACTTGTAAAGTGCCCAATAAATCACAAATGTGTTATGTTTGGTGGATGATCTGTATTGTTTTCCTTGCTTTTTAAGGTATTCAAATGGAATGATGAAAATGAACGAACCTTTGGATGGCATTATAAATTTGTCTGTTTAGTTTGGTATGCTTCTTTTAATGAAGTTCTAGGTAATTTTCATATGTTATAAGTATAGAGTCTTGGATGTAAACAAGCACATTGTATATAGCTGCCTTTTTGTGTAACTTTTAGATGACCCTAAAAAGTCAATTTCATTTTTGTTGATTTGTGAGTTGCAGTATGCTAGTATAAGAGTCTGACAAGTTTCCAATTGAATCCTCTCCTCCTCCAGTGTTCAATTGCATCATGTGTGAACTATCTGGCCGAGCATCTGGTCTGTACTAAAACTGGGTGGATGCTTGCAAACTTGAGGAGGACAAGCAGAATACAAATTAATTCACAAACCCTGCTTATGTTCTCCATTGTTGTCAGCTGGACAGCTGGATCTTTGCATTGCTGTGCAAATTTCATTCTTCTGGTAAGGGCTTGTGGCAGTGCATGTTTTATTAATAGTGTTTACCTTCAGATCGTTTCATATAAAACAGGTTTATGCTGCCTATACTGTCATTGCAGTTGTTTTCTTTAGAACAAAGACAGGCACTACGTTTATTATGTTGTGTATTTGCTTTGTTTGGTCATCCAATTCACAATTTCTAGCAAAATTATTTCCTTTTAAAGGTTCACTAACAGGTCAAGCTGTAACCTGCACAGCCATGTACATAATGACATTTATGCACTTATTTTTGGCATGACTTTCTCGATTTATGTGCAAAAAATATATGGAAATTCCCCACAACAGAAATTTGACCTCACCCACATCTGCTCTGTTTGTAAGCACAGCTGCATCATGTATCGGTTACCACTGGCCATTTGCCTGCTGTCTCTGTTCTCTGTGCTGACTGTAAACTCTGCCATCAAGAAGGGACGCAACTACACCATCCATTCATCTCAACTTAGCTGCAGTTTGCCAGGCCCTCAGGGTCCTCCTGGGAGTCCAGGTGCACCAGGTCCCAGTGGAAATGCAGGCAAGATGGGAATGCCAGGTATTGATGGTCAGGATGGCAAAGATGGTGACAAGGGTGAGAAGGGAGAGAAAGGTAAAGCATGTCCTTTGCTGTCATAACAATGAACAAAGAAAGTATTTATATAGTGTATTTTAAAGCAAAAGGTCACTATAAAATTAATGACCAAGTATGCAATTAAAAATATAAGGATCTTAAATAATGCATATGAGAAGGCATAGAACAGCAACAGATCATCAATAATCAATAGAATCAAAAAGTGGGGAAGCTGTATCAGAAAATGCAATAATATTATTTTAAGTCAATGTTTATATTTTAAATATAAAATTTGACATTACTCTTAACCATAACCAACCCTTAAAAGCCACATATGTGGTAGAATATATTTATAGACAACTGTGGATAATTATTATTTTTGAATATCAGGTGAACAGGGTCGTCCTGGGAATCCTGGAAAACCTGGACCACAAGGACGCCCAGGAATTTTGGGAAAGGCAGGTCCAAGAGGCCTGAAGGGGGTGCGAGGAGCACCTGGTGTGCTCGGGGCTAATGGGTTAAAAGGAGAGTTGGGAGATGCGGGAGAGACTGGTGCAACTGGAGGGTGTGACTGTGGAACAGAGGCACGATCTGCTTTCTCAGTAGCAGTAACTAAGAGCTATCCCAAGGAACGCATGCCTATCCGTTTTGACCGGATTTTAATGAATGAGGGTGGGCATTACAACGCCACCAGTGGCAAGTTTAACTGTGCAATTCCTGGTGTGTATTACTTTACATATGACATCACGTTGGCTAACAAGCATCTAGCAATCGGGCTTGTCCACAACGGCCAGTACAAGATCAGAACATTTGATGCAAATACAGGAAACTATGATGTGGCTTCAGGTTCAACAATACTCCGACTGCAGAAAGGAGATCAGGTCTGGCTTCAGATCTTTTATTCAGAACAAAATGGACTATTTTTTGATCCGTTCTGGACTGACAGTCTTTTCACAGGTTTTCTCATTTATGCTGATCAGGCTCCAGAAAAGGTTAGTGTGATGGTCAGTTCTGGATCATCATGATCCAGACTTTCTTTTTGTTTCCCTTATTGAATGGCCTCCAATAACCCAGTGTTCGCAGATGCACCACATCAATATCCAAGCAGAATAATTTACCTTGCTGAGGAAGGGTAAAGGAGGAGAGGGCCTTACAAAAGATAAATAAATATTGATTACATAAAACAGATTACAAAACACCAAGTTTGAGGAGATGGTATTCTTGGAAAAACATCATTTACATTTTTGTTGCTTTTGCAAGACAGTAATTATATTAGAAAGAAGACTTTGGACTGACTGGCCATCTGTGCAGGGTGTTTCCCTGTTTTGGCCAGAGATAGCTGTGATAGGCTACAGCACTCCCCGTAATGCCACATATAAGGATAAGTGCTATACAGAATGAATGGATGAAGTTTGAATTGTGATTTATTTTACTTACTATAAACTGCTATTAAAGAGCACAAATGAATTTAAGAGAATTCTGTAGTTTAATCTTTTTTATTTATTAGTGTGATATTCTTTATTTTTATATGCATAGTTTATATACATCAATTTATTTTGGAGGATAATTGTAACTCTTCTTGTCTAAATGATATAACACAGTCAACCTCAACAAAAGCTTTATAATCATCTTGTTTCAATATCTATGCTACACCTATTATGTTTTACAAATGAATCAATATACACTTTCTTTCTCTTGCAGTTATCTCACCCTTTAAATTTGTTCAGTGCAACTGTGCAGGTATCCAGTTATGTTTCATATGAACAATTTAAACTCTTAATTAGGCCTGAAGAGACAGAAAGAACATACAGCCATTTTGCTTTTGCATTGCCTATTTCTATCTGTTTATTCATTTACATATAATCTTGTATTCAGCTCTAGTTCAAAGGTTTACCTCTGTTTGGGGCAATCTGTCTGTGGAGATTTTTCTAACCCTCTCTTTGCTGTGTTTAATTTTTGTCCAAAATAGCAGCCAAACATGCTGATGGCAGCATTTGATCGATACTGGGGCCTTATGCAAACCACTGTTCAAATAAAGTGTTCTGTCTAAGCTTGAAAGTGATGTTATGTAAAACTTATGTAAAGACTGGAGTCCATTTGTGTCCATTTGTGTCATGCAACAAATTCGTACCGCATGTTAGTTCCCCCTGCAAAAAGATTCTAAAAATTATGTAGACGACATATGTGCAAGCTTCAATGACATATGTGCATGCTTCAACGACATATGTGCATGCTTCAACGACATATGTGCAAGCTTCAATGACATATGTGCATGCTTCAACGACATATGTGCATGCTTCAACGACATATGTGCAAGCTTCAATGACATATGTGCATGCTTCAACGACATATGTGCATGCTTCAACGACATATGTGCATGCTTCAACGACATATGTGCATGCTTCAACGACATATGTGCATGCTTCAACGACATAGCATAACTTTATCTTGTAATATGGCTTTAATATAAGTGCTTGAATGATGAATATTCACGAAATTCATATATATTATATATATATATATATATATATATATATATATATATATATATATATACACATATATACACACACATATATATATATACACACACATATATACATATATATATACACATATATACATATATATATATACACACATATATACATATATATATACACATATATACATATATATATACACACACATATATACATATATATATATACACATATATACATATATATATATATACACACATATATACATATATATATATACACACATATATACATATATGTATATATACACACACACATATATACATATATATACATATATATATATATATATATATATATATATATATATATATATATATATATATATATACAATAAATTAAATATTCACGTTCCCGTACGTATTAGCACTGTCTACTCTGATTGGTTGAATCAGCTTTAAGTTCCGCCCATTACATGGTTTATTTCTCTAAAAGGGCACAGGCACTAACCGTAGGGCTAAACCATCCGCTGTAAAGTAGGTGCAAACGCTGCCACAGTATCTAGTTTTAATGTTCCCTCAACATGTTTAACGTTTGGTTAAATATTAGAGTTTATAATATATTTTTTAATTTTACAGAAATACTGTAAAATATTTTCTTGTTTTAATGCCGTTTGATTAAAACAGTCTACTTGACTCCCCTACCAAGTTGTAGTATATGTGCCAGTCTGGAATATGATGAAACATTTACCGGCTTTTTCCATACAGTGAAAAGACAGCCAAACGTGTCGGAAACTCATTTTAAATGGCTGCTTCAATTTATTCGTTAAATTGTTGTAGATTATTAAACGTATTTTTGGCTTAGTCAAACTTTAAGGCTTAAAAAATACGGTTGGGAGAACTGCGAACCGAAGAGTGAAAATGTATCCGGCCCGGCGCTGCTCGTCGCTTTTTCATCGAGACTTGACCGCCCTCTGTCTCTCTTCACTGGGGACACATCCGAAGAAACCCGGTGCTCCGAAAAACAGCAAGCGACTAAATTCACGACACTGTCATGCTAGTGCTCATCCTCCTCCGCCGAGGTCAAACTCATCGCCTGTTATGCGTGGTTCTTTACAAGGTAATATAAGATTTATTAAACCATTTGCTTGTGTGTACTGATACGATGGTCATTTGGTCCGTAACCACGACCGTAATAGTGATGCGATCTGAGGATCTGACAGCTTTCTTATGGGCGTGGTTGACTCGAAACAAGCCTGAGATGATCAAAAACCCTGTAGGCAAGTCAACGAGTTCAGGAGGTGTCATATATCGAGGAGCATTGATGACTCTTTCATACTCTAAACAACATGATTTAAAGGAAAAATGTCTACATTTTAAGAAACTTTTATTTGTGATCATACTTCTTCAGACTTTCATAGCCTGTCCTTAATGCTGATGACACCTGACTCATGAAGGCGAAGTAATGACTTGTCTCATACTCCCTGTTAGGTGCAGACATACTCATAACAGATCAGTTGATTTATGTTGTTTTGGGTAGAAATGCATTGTATGTGCTTTACCCAAACGCATTTGTTCAGTTCTAGTGTGACTTTGTCATTCTCTAACAAATCTGTTGCAGTGCGTTGAAAAGCTCTACATTAGGGCCTTTGTGTGAACAAGTGCTGAATTTGATACACCAAACATTTCTGTATGTGCTTAGGCATCCAGTCATGTACTTTCTTGGGTATTTTAAACCTGCAGGTAGTGTTTGTTTGTTGTTCTGTACTAGGATCTATTCCAATGTACTTTCAAGGTAACTTGATAGTCCATCTAAAGGTCAGTGTACCATCCAGACTTGCAAGAGTGCCTAAAGGCTGCAGCATTGAACAGGGATTGTTCCAGACCTTTCTTCCAAGGTATCTGAGTGTGATGTGCTCTGTTGACCCAAGTTTAGTGTTATCCAAAACATTCCCTGATTTTTGCAGCTGCCTTGTAGCGTTACAATGATAGGACACAATGTTGATAGGGGTGCCTGTACTCAGCTTGCTGAGATGTGACAGTCACATGGTTTGTAAAAAGCACCCTTTTTAACCAGAAAACAGTCATAGCACTGCTAAGGTGGTGAGAGAGTAACTTATTCAATCTTAGTCTGAAGTCTTCTGTAGGACATAATGACCTGGATCTCACATAAAATGGATGGGATACCATAATGTTATGTAATATTGACTAAACAGTGAAGTACAAGCTGCTTCCGTTATTGTTGGAATATTACAATCAATTTGGTGATTGTTCAGTTTTGAATGATTTTTCCTGAAAAGCCTTATTTTAAGTCACTAATTCTCACTTGTAATAGTTTTAACAAGCCAAATGTTACATCACCAGAGGAGTAAAGGTTTACTTAAGAAAAAGCACACATGCAGGTCACTGTGCGGGGCAGGCAAATATGAGCTCTTTTTTTAGTAGCTTACATAATAGGTCAGGTACCTCTTGCATTTTTAGTTGGAAAAATTGGTGACATTAATTTACATTCCAGACACAGTGTCCTTTTCAATCTGTAGATTAAGTTAAGGCTGATATGTTCTCTTGTTCTCTTCACCCACGTGCACGTCCATGTGTGCACATGCATGCGCAGGCATGCATCTGGTCCCTCTCGTGATTCTCAAATGAGTCATTGTTCAGTATGAATGGTAGGGGAAGGACAGACACACTGGTTCGTTCAGGAACCCCTTTGTGTAGGAACGCACACATTAACAGACACAGTGTCATATCCACAACCTCCAGAATCTTCGTACACGTCAGAATATGTCAATAAAGCTGAATGGGTGGATACCGCCTGTGAAATTAAGCTGTACATTAAACCACTGACTAGACATTGGATCACTATTGGGTCATCATTGGATTAGTCCTGGACTTCTTTAAAATCAAAGAGAAATCAAAGAAACGAAGACTGCATCATTAGCTCACTTGCTTTTGAAAAACGAAGACACACTGGGAATCTTTGGGAAAGGAGATAATAACAGGTATCGTTAAGAGGTGTTTAAGACAAATATAAGACCCAAATGTTGAGCCACAATCTGTATAAGCCACAAACCCTTAACAGTCATTGATTCATTGGGGAAAGAAAAACAAGACTTTTTAAATGTAATGAAGTGATATTTAACCCTGACGTACAAGATGCATGACATAAGAATCCAAAATGAACTGGTTGATATAAATTATTTGTGTGCTGTGTGGGTTTAACCTTCTTTCCATTATGTGATTTATAATTCATATTTAAATAGCGTCCTCAAAGTCATTATTTTTATGAAGGTTTGGGTGTTTTTTAAACTATTGATGTTAATATTGTTAAATAATGATGATGACATTTGTTTATGAAGTATGAAATATTGTCTATACCAAAAAACAAATGAATGACTCATATTTGGTTAATTATTTGCAGACTGAAAACAAGCTCAGACAAATTGACGTGAGTTCATCAAAGTTGTTTTACTCAGAGTCAGTCAGCCATACATACATCTTGAGAACATATCTGCCTACAGATAGTAGATATACTCTGTTTACGAGCATTGTGTTGCATCGAAACAAACTTTCTCAAGTTTTATGTGTCTATTACGGTTTGTTGCGATGCTCGCTGTTCTATAGTTAGTGTGCTGCAGAGTTGCTATTCAGAGTTGCTATTATTTTAGTTTGAAATCTTATAGGTGTGAATTTTCTTATACGTGTGTGAAATTTTATTTGTTATATATTTAAATAATGTTACATCAAAGCCATCATACTTGGAAACCAAGAACTTAATTTATCAGCACTTTAAACACTATGTACCGGCATACTACTGTTTATATTGTCACACTCTGTACTATCATGACGCTGTTTATAGCTCCATTGGCTGGTGTTTGTTTTGAATAACTTGTGTGGGTTCTTCTTTCACATACTACATATTTGGATAGTTATGATATGACACTTGTAACAGTGGTGCCACTAGCATGACATGCTGTACATAATTTTAACCAGTGCCTACACTGTACTGAGATAATATTACCACACTAGATTTATATTACAATATTTCATTAGCATGATCCTGGAAAGTTTTTCCAAACTGCTTTAAAACTGTCAGTGTGTGTATGTAAAGTGTTATATGTGTGTTTAATTTCTACAGCGTGTCAGATGGGCAGCAACAGCAGTAGCAGACTCTTCAGTGCTGTGGCTCAGACTCTGAGCAGCGCTCCACTGGCAGACCCAGATGCGGATGCCGACAACTATGAATACGAGCAGGCCGACCCAGATGCACTCTTGCGTAAGTGCGAGGAGGTTCTGAGAAATCGCCCCCCTCGACTGCACCGAGACCTTATTAGGACCAGGGCCAGCTCGCTGCAGAATGAACCAATCCGTGTTATGCAGTGGAACATTCTAGCTCAAGGTAAAGAGTCTGTGCTCATGTCATGTAAGCAAGTGAACTGTTTGAGGGAGTCTATGTTTGATATTGTGTACTTTCTGCACCATTAGTGGAACCAAATAAAATCCCTAAAATAGCTGTTCTTTCCAAAAACTTCTCCTGCCTTCTGCATTGTTCTAAAAAATAGTCAATTTCATGTTAAATAACGTGACAGCTATGTTAACGTTGGGGAAGCTTATAAATGGCTTGTTCATAATTGTTAATGTATATAATAAACTGGACCAGAAAAAGTATTTTAACATTGAATACATTACACACATACAAGTAATGTTGCAGTGCTGCCATATGGTGCTTATATGCGATTTATGTGCTTATGTGATTTAAATATTGTTCATTTTGTTACATCTACAGCTCTGGGTGAGGGTAAGGACGGTTTTGTGCGTTGTCCAGTGGAGGCCCTAAACTGGTCTGAGAGGAAATATCTAATATTGGAAGAGATCCTTACCTACAGACCAGATGTGCTGTGCCTGCAGGAGGTGGACCACTACTTTGACACTTTTCAGCCTGTATTAGCTAGCTTGGGCTATCAGAGCAGCTTCTTCCCCAAGCCATGCTCCCCCTGCCTTGACGTACACAACAACAATGGTCCAGACGGATGTGCCCTGTTTTTCAGCCGCCAACGTTTCCAGCTGCTCCACACCACCCATCTCAGACTGTCTGCCATGATGCTGAAGACCAACCAGGTGGCCATTGTTGCTACACTTCACTGCAGGCTCACAAGCCAAGTCTTCTGTGTAGCAGTAACCCATCTAAAGGCACGGAGCGGCTGGGAGGCATTCCGGAGTGCACAAGGGGCAAATCTCCTCCAGCAGCTCCATGACATCACCACTCAGTCATACCCAGAGTCAGAGGATGGAATTCCTCTGGTGGTATGTGGAGATTTTAATGCTGAGCCAAGTGAAGAAGTGTATAGACGCTTCATGACATCCCCACTGGGACTGGACAGTGCATATAAGTGTCTGAGTGAGGACGGGACCACAGAACCGCCTTACACCAGTTGGAAGATCCGGCCCAGTGGAGAGAGCTGTTCCACGCTAGATTACATTTGGTATTCGGAGAGAGCATTTCATGTGGATGCTGTTTTGGGGATACCCAGTGAAGAGCAGATTGGGCCGGACCGGCTTCCCTCTTACCATTACCCATCTGACCATCTGTCACTGGTTTGTGACCTCAGTTTCAATCAGCAGCCTCATAGGCTCATGTAGATATCAGTCATTAGTGCTATTCTATAGAATTCCAGAGCAGCTTAGGACATTCCTACAGCATGTGTATGTCTGAATGTGAGAATACATTGCATTTGTTTTGCTTAGAATGTAATTTATCTAATTCACCTAAACCTTATTTTTACCTACTGAGGTAGGTCTTAATGCACCTTTAATGGACTGACATAAATGCTTATTTTCCTTGTAGAGTAATTATGCTCTTATTTTTTGTTATACAGAGGTTGTGCAATATTCTGTAATTTATTAAGTGCTGAATGATATCATGATCTCAGGAAAACACATTCTTGATGAAACGGTTCGGAAGGTGGAAAGACATTTATATTTTTATGGGCTGTACATTTTTTTCACTTTAAAAACATTGTATAATCATAATCATCAATATGCCGTATGCTAATGACAAGTAATATTAAAGTGTCACAATATTTTGTATGGGTGTGATTTCTTTTAATATTTAGAAACTAAAGTGGGCTGCTTAGATTTGATTAAGGGGCCTGTTAGGATTTAAGATCATGCAAACTAATAGGACTTTTCCATCTGTACTGATGGACAGTAAGTGCAAAAGAAAGAAACATTTATTTTGAATGCATACAGGTTGAATGTTATGTCAGACAACTTTAGTTAGATTTGTAACAGCACTGATAACTTAACTATTACATCTTTTAACAAAGAGCTTTTGTTCTTAAAGAACATATTCAAAAGTGATGAGCACAAGATTGCATACAAAATCCAATGTCTGAGAGGATTGTAACAGTGAGATCCACATTAAAACCAGCTTGCTTCACTATTTTGAGAGGATATGAGATACAATGCTAGCCTGTAAACTCTGACATGGTCAGACTACAAAATTCCCTGCCATAATCCTTCAAGTACAGTGACATGCAGTTCAAAGCCTTTTCTAAAAGAGACTAGATGTTGTTACAACCTTGAATGGAAAAAGCAATTTTAAATTACATTTAACATTACAATTAAATTACAGGCCAACTATTGAGTTACAACTGAAAAGATATGACTGGATATTGAAACTCAGCGTTTAATCATGTCCATTTCTTTCTTGGACACTTTTTGCTGCTTTCTAAGACTGTCACAATAATTGCAATAGATTAAATATTTTCTGATCGTAATGCAAAGATCCCAAGCCTACAAATCTAATCTATTCTTATTTCGAAATAATAAAATGGCGGAGCCTACCTTACTGTAAATACTAATCTGACAATGCTAGTACATTTGTGTCAGATAACAAGGGTTCATTAAAGAACGTCTAACATTAGACGGTATATTTAGGGACAATTATTCAGAAATGTTCTAACCAACTCATTTGGTGTCAAATTAAAGTTAAGTCTCAAAACTGAACAAAAAAGCACTTGTGATTTTATTACCAAAGGACAACCTATAAGTATCTATATACCTATCACACAATTATGACATTCCTAACTCAAGTCATATAGGAATGTGACCTGAGAGGAACTATAAAAGGGTCATGAAGGTTGGTCAACAAAAGCACGTTTCACACACAAAATAAAACAAAAACAAAGCTTGTTAAAACCATTTGTTTGCATAATTTGTTCTCTATATTTAAAGCTACTTGGATACAATAAGGTAAGAATACAACAAAATATAAGCTTCATATATTGAATATTCAATATACTGTATTTCCAACATTTTCTTTCCCTTTTTTACATTTATGAAAAACAAAAGAGATTTGCAAAGTACAAAGCAGTGAATGCACAATACAGAAAATAAACACAGTGGATAATGCACAGAAAGAGACAAATTATTTAAAAAACTGAAATGATAATAAATGATTTGAATGTCCTTCGGAACACAGTTTCCTTTGAACTGTAAAAAAACACTTCCTGGTACAAAATATTTTTAAAAATCTTGTATTTACACAAAAACACAATTAGTTTATTTTAGTAATGAAAAAGGTGACCTAAGGCTGCTTGTCTTAATTGTCATTCATTACCACAATGGTATGTTTGCGTACAGACTCCCTGTAATTGTAATTACCTGTAATTGTTCCAGGTGTGGATCACAACTGCCTTTCTTCACCTATGCGATTTATTTTCTTTAGCACCAAGTGAGATTCATTTCTACAGCATCACAGCACAGATGGTCTGCTATAGCAAAGCAAGATTTTAACAGATTAATATAAGAAAAGAAAGAAAGAAAAGACTTCCAATGTATAACCCAGGCTTGGGGCTACGCGCGGTGGTTATAGTGTTGGGGTGTGAACGAGTGTCTGAGCTGTAGTGCTGTCTTCATTCATTTCACAAAGGACACAGCCACTATTCCAAGACCATGTCATTCATCACAACACTTGCATTATCGGTGTCTACATCACAAGTGCTGTTGTTTCCTGTGTGTATTTGTTACAAAGTCAATGTTTACTCAGCTCTGTGTGTTTGTGGGATTTGTCTGTGTAACTGCAGCGGTCTGTGCAGAACTGTCAACTGTCTTAGCCACAGAAACTTCAGGAGACTCGACCTTTATAATAGTCACATCCTGCAGAGATATTGCAGGCTGTACATTGGGCATCACGGTCACCCCTGGCTGCGTGGTCACCACAGTTACTGGAGCTGAGGCTGCAGGTGTGGCAGTATTAGATGGAACAGCAAGCTTCAGAACTTGTGTGTTGGTGGTCGGCACGGTAACAGGAGAAAGCGTACTCAGAGCGATGGGAGTGCCAGCTTTACTGGGCACTGTAGGAAGGGTGATAAGCTGCAAGGTGATTCTCTCACCGCTTTGAGTCGGCATTAGTGTCGGCATGGCCTGGAAAAGCACTTTGCCCACATTGTTGCCCCCTGTGACCGAGCTGGCTGCAGGGAGGATTGAAGCACGGACAGTGGGTGAGTTGACAGCTACTGTGGAAATTTTCTGACCCTGTGGTGTCGTCATGAGAACGGGAACCTGCATGGCCAGCCTCACCGTCCTACAAAAGAAAGAAAAACAAAAATCACAGGAGAGAGCTTTCTAGTTGTATTTCTAAGTGACCATATCCTGCAGTGTTTGGTCCAAAACCTAATCAAACAAACTTCAACTGATTAATCAAGCACTGCATCTAAAACATACCATCCCTTATTTACTATTCACTATATAGTGAACAGCACACAGGGCACTATATGAAAAATGAGTGACCAGGGTGTGTCACTGCAGGAACATAATAGCGCTGACATAAAGCAATGTGGTATTTCTGTAAGAGGTAAGCTCTGAGCCAAGACTTGCTATTTAATTATTTTGCAATAAAATTTGAACTAAATCTCGATATCATACCCAGGGGCTGTTGCTGTGTTGGCTGATGAATGCTGCACAGTCATAAAGGCATCTTGTCGTGAGGTAAAATTGATTATTTTAGGCACAGCAGTAGATGGAGAGACAACCACCCCTTTCCCCTTCGGATTGCTGCGATTGGCTGCAGCTGGGGTTTCTCTCTTAACCTCATCAATGCTGTCATCGATGTTGTCATCATCTATGAAGACAATGTCTTTGGGCATCTCCTTAAACTGGTATACAAGTCTTTGGCCTTCCACTTTTGCTAAAATACCACGTTGATAGTAATACCTGGATTTAAAAGAAAGCATGTTGAAACCCCAATTGTTATCTTAAATGTATCTGAAACAAGCAAACACACTACCTGAGTGCTCTGCCCATTGTCTCATAGTTCATGTCAGGTTTATTCTTATGTCTACCCCATAATTTGGACACCGCTTTGGAATCCACAAGCTTGAATATGCCCTTCTCTTTCTGAGTCCACTTAATGTACTTCGGACAGGTCTCCTTATCCTGCAGGAGATCCAGAAGGAACTCCCACAGGTACGTGGTTGAGCCTGGAAATCAGAAATGTTTTGAACTTCAAAGTTGTGGCACTGCATGAAAAGATTTTCTTGTGCATACAAATAAGCAGAAATATTTACCCTTGCTATCTTTTGATTTCCTTTTATAGACAAGATCCAGTGAACTATCACAACTATTTCGTGGAGTTCTGGGTTTTCGTCCTAATGGAAGAAAAATTAGTTAATTGCCCTTAATTCAAGTATTTTGAAACCATTATGCACATTAAAGCCATTAGAAATTAAACCTGAGAAAATAGTTCAAAGCTGAAATTGCACTTTATCCACGTAACACTTGTTGACGTAACACTTCAAATGCAATGTACTGGAATAAGGAACAATACACAAATATATCCAACTAATGTTTACGCTTATTTGTATTTCTTGAGTGAGTAACAGTACAGCACAGTTCACCTCTCTTCCTCTTCTTCAGTAAATCTGTCTCCGGCAAAACAACAATGTCCTTAGCAACAGGCTCCATATCCTCAGTTCTCACCTCCACTTCCACCTCAGAAAAAAGCTCCTCTGCACATTGAAAGAGTTTACTTGTTATACAAAAGTGACTAGCTTCAGCAAAAAAAGATTCAACATTTATCAAATCCAATATCAATGCCCTAGTATCTTAACAGAAAGGCAGTGTAGATAGACTTTAAAAGTCAGTGCAGTACATGTTAAGCATGCACATGCATATTAACCCATACCTGCACTGCGATCTCCCTGCATGCTGGCGGGTGAATCCATATGCAGTAGTGCTTCAGCTGCTTCAATAGTTTTATCATGTACTGAGACCTCCACTATGAAAGAGAGAAAGAAATTGCCTATAACAACACAGATTCCTAAAAAAGCAACACCAAAGCATAAATCATGCATACAACAATCTTTAAATTACACTGTTTTAAAATATGTGAAAACATCATTGCGAATAATTATTTATTTTCATATGAATTCATAAACTTGGCGGTAAAGAACATAAATTTCCATATCTGCCTGTCCATTGGCTACACTGTAGCTTACGAAACAAGAGGTAAGCAACAATTGGTCAAGTAAGCTGTCACTCAACTACCTACAACGCCTATAACATACTTCCGCCCCAACTACATAGACGCACGAAAGGCAACTTTTTCATCAATATATTTGATATATTGCATCCAACAAAGTATGCTTTTCTGTAATATTATCATACATCATGTACACATACGCACAAACATATGATTTGTTACTTAAACAGTAAGTGTGGTACGTTTTATGAAACAATCTTTCGCTTTACCAAAGACAAAAATCTCTATTCATCAAAATATGCTTTTTTGGAGGCTTGCTTTAAGCAAAACACCACCGCTTATAATAATTAAAAAAACAAGCAGCAAAAATTAATGTTTACCATTTTGGTTACTCTAGAATGGAATAAAACAAAGAACAGAACCGTTAGCTGATATATATCGACAATCAGATCGCTAAACTAATGTTTAAGAAACATTTTACAGCAATAGTCTACCACAAACCTCTAATACACCGTAAATCATGTTATAAACGTTGTATCAAACAGCGTGTCATACCAGCAAAAACGAAAACAAACACTTCCTGGTTTCCTACAGCCACTAGCATCAGTCCGCTAGAATAATTAACTTCAAGCGAAACAAACCTAATTTAATACGTAATTATCGCTATATAAATACGTCACAAATACAAAATAAGCCTTCAATAAAACATAGCGATAAGAAATGATTTAATATGTTACTTAAACTTGACGCAGCGGATCCGGGGCAGCTGACTTCCTGATTTTCAACAAGCGCTTTTACATCATTTACCTCTGCAGGAGCAAAGCGCTCTTACCTCAAATCACGTGATCCGCTTTTAGTTTGAGTGATTATTTTGTTTACCAGCTTTAATAAATAAATAATAAATAAATCTAACTGGTGTTCAGATCCCTCGCCATACCAGCTGCACATAACATACAAAACATCACGGCTGTCTATAAACTCATTTTCCCTTATTTTAATCCTATACACAGATACTGCCTTTTTTTATACTTCCATCTTTTCTATCTTTAAATAAAGGCCACAAGATTTCTCTCTTTAGTTGCTCAGGCTGGTAAAAAAAAAATGCAAAAAGATCAGTCTTGACTAAACAGTTCCAACCTTGGTTAACATGACCTAACAATAAACAACACCTACACAGCATTTAATAATTTTAGTTAATGTCAATTCCAACATTTACTATACGCATTTACATTAATGCACAAAGAACTAACACTGAAAAGCAATGAACAATCTTGCTTGCACTAACTGATATTAACGCAGATTAATAAATGCAGTAATAAAATGATTATTGTTAGTTCATGTTAGCTAATGCAAAAACTACTGTTAACGAATGGAACCCTATTGTAAAGTATTACCCCCAAAGCAATATTCGTCCTTTACAGTTTTGGTAATGTGAAAGTTATTAATAACTGTGAAATTATTCCTTACCTGCTGCTATTTCCTGCAACTCAGTCTCCACAACTTGCTCTTCAGCCACATCTTGCACCAGATAGGTATTCTGATCATCATAGACTAACACCTGAGCAGCATAGCACTGCTCCACATCTGCACTATTCACCTGCTCCACTATTACTGCAGGACACTCCTGCTGTTCTTCAGACTCTGTCCCATCACAAACCTCCTAGCAAAAAACAAAAACGTTTTCAACTGTTAATGCAAAATTATTGTGTTTTGGTTATCTCAATACATGTTTTTCTTCAGCCCTTGGGCGTTTTGTGCAAGTGCAAATGTCACCTGTTGTGTTTCCTCATCTCCAGTGACGTACTCCAATATATTCCCTCCACCATCTACAATCACCATAGAGGTCATGACTCATTCCTCTGTGTCAAAACTACAATTGTCCACTGGCCTTCCTGATGCCTTTGTGTGAAGTTACAGCCTATGAAAAGAAAATAAGCATCTGTAAATACAGTAAACTGTAAACTGCTCATAAAACCTGTCGTGTGTCAAAAACTCTGCAGTTAAACAATATGTAACCTTAATATTTTCATGTCTTCTAAAGCTTTAGTCTTGGGATTTACAGTATGGGCAGGGATAAAACTATGACCATTGAGCAGTAATTCAATCCTGGTGACCATATGCAGACACACATTTTACCCTAAAGTAAAACATTTGAATAGCTTTGATGTGATACTCATTTAAAGCCAAGGTTGTGTTTTGTTTGCACCTTAGTTTTTGCAGTATGTTGCAGAAAAATACACATTATGTTTGTGTTGTGGGTGGGGCAGGGATAAGTTACAATGCTTGCATTTTTTCATGACTTAAAACACAATATAAACAACAAAATTTCCCTACAACCAAATGCCTGTATGAATAAAAGAGACTTAATGCTTACTGCATTCATCCATGAAACAGCCACTCTGAGATGTTTAACATAGACTTTCTGATGCCTACTGTAACCACAAGCAGACCTTTAGGCAAACAAATCCACAAGCGCACATGCAGAAACAAAACAAGAAAACGGAAGAAGTCTGTATCCTGTTGGTCTGTTCTCAGCAGAGTCCTAAGAATGGGGTATTTCTACAATCAAAAGAGCTGTGCCCTGCTTATGTGTTTCCCCCCTTTCACTCATCTCAAATAAGTAGTAAACTAGTTAACTAACTCAATATGAAGAGACAACTAATTCGCAAATAGGAATAGCCTAAATCATTCACGAATTTTGCCCAAAGACAAATAGTCATGTTTGAAGTGTTATGGCTCTTTACGTGACTTTTTAAGTATTCTGTCACAATTAGGTATCTTGCACACACAGATATTTGCATGTGAACTGCATACAGCAAATGAAAACTACAAGTAATCAAGAAAGGGTTTATTAACATTCAGACGTGCCCATTCAGCAGAGTCTTACGCACACTACTGTATAGCAGTAATTATCCAACATGAGTTCACTGATTCATGCAAAGAAAATAAAACTATTTTTTAATTTTCACAAAGGCTGTATCTAACATGAAGATCGGTAAACAACAGCTCGCAAAAAAAAACGCAAAGCAGCTTCTAATACAGTCTAAATGAATTAACATTAAGCGGCGATTCTCAAGACAGGTGGGAAAAACAACATTTTCTTACCGCTTGTCGTTACTTTTTGTTGTTTGGACCACTTCAGGTTGGTCGAGTTCACTCCATCATAAGGTTAGCATGCTAACCATGCTAATGACAGATCGACTTGCTGACGCTAAAGCTGCTCAAATTGAGTAAGGTGCTCGCTGATAAAGCCCACGCATGCATGCGATAAACACACGTCTATTTAGGTGGTTTAAAATGGAAGAAAACGTGTTTTTTGCAGGCTGCTCCGGTTTAGTCGGTAATATTTGCGTAGCTGGTTTTAGGCCTTCTGTTAGCAAGAGCGGACTGACGAACTGCGCAGCAACGGCTCGTGACGTCACACAAGCGTACAAAGTGCGCGCGCGCGCTCAGGCAATCGGTCCAAAGTCCATGTAGAGGATGGCAGCAGCCAACAATAAATATGCATACCTATAACTATTTTAATGCTATATATATATATATATACATATATATATATATATATATATATATATATATATATATATATATATATATCAAACAAGAAAAGTGTAAAACTATATAATACTTTTTTATACCTATCTATATATATATATTTTATATAATATATATATAATATAAATAATATTATAAAAAAAAAATATAAAAAAAAAATATTAATATATATAAATATAAAAAAAAAAAAATAAAAATAATATCATAAACCTTCTCGCACACAACCACAAAGAACTCTTTTAACAGACAGCTCTTTTAACTCCCATTTTTATTTGTATCAGTAATGCATTCACAGTATATTCAACTTTTAGGCCCTACAGTGAAAGAAACAGACCACAAACAGTACAAGAAGACATACCACATCCCTCAAGCCTTAAGACAACAACAACAATAAGTTCCCACAATTAAACTATTTATGATACTGAAACATATTTCACATTATTTCTGTAAAGGTCCACTTTTTCCTAATACTAAAGGTCCCTTTTTAGGAGATGAAACTGCTAAATAAATGTCAAATCCTCAAACGTATGGTTCAGAGAACATGCAGCTAGTGCTATTGCCTCAGATAATTTGAAGTTGTCAAAACAAGTGTCATGTTGGAATAATAGGCTTGGTGCCCTGCTTTATGCTACAAGGAAGATGAAATATGCACTCATGAAGCAAAATATTTTAAAACCACAGGAATTGTTTCACTGGTTTGATGACTGACAGTTAATGGCTTAACAGGCTATTGAAAAAAAAAACAGGAAAACAAAGGCAGTTGAAGCAGCACTGTGTTTTGCTCTTGGATAACGTTGTAATATCTGTCTTTTGAAATGAACACTGAAATGCAAGTGCTAATACAGTATAACATTGCAATGTATTGGTATTATTTATATTTTTACCATGTTTGTAACTTGTTTAATGCTAGATCAAAGTAAAAAATACTGTCATGTACACAATACTGTCTTTGCATTTAGAAAGTGGTTGTAAAGAACAAGAATGCTACAGGATTCAAACTGAGGTAGAGGTATCAAGTGATAATTCATAAATAACTCTGATAAAAGATAGTTGTAGTTTTAAACAGAAGAGGAGAACCTAAGGTCTAACCAGGAATACTGGTGATTATCATGCAGATATGGCAGTGGTTTTGTTTGGCAAATCTTGACTTGCTGGTGTAGTAACTGTTGACATGGCAATTATAAACCTGCCCTACTAGTGTAAGGTTTGAGGAAGGGTTAACTATAGTATAACAGGCTCCACAGTGCGGTTGGTTTGAAAATACATAGGGTGTAGAGTTCCATTTTAAAAAAGGCTTAAAGCATGTCAAGATCAGTCACAGCTTTTCATGCATACCATTTTCAAGAAACCTGTAAGAGTAATGTAAATATGTAAAAGTACAGCATATAGCACCATTCTGGGCCCAGTGTAAAGATCAGTGTTGAAATTGCATTCAATCCAGGGATTCTATTTTAAGGTGAGCTCAAAGTGAAAGCAGAAAATGGGGAATAGAAGAGAAATCTTCATCTAGGAACTGATTTACTATCCCAGGATATCAGACTTCTCACAGCTGCAATAAAGACAACAGAACAGAAACATGAAGTGTTAATCAGTAAATATGAACACACTAAAGTTATCAAAAGCTTTACTTTTGAGAAAAAATATTATACATTAATATATTAAATTCATAGAGACGTTAGACAATCATAAAAACAAGTAACATGTTTATGTGATTTTAACAATATGGTTTTACCTTATGTTTCTTAGCTGACACTACAGCATCTGCACTTTAAGCAAATGGCGCTTGCCCTGTAAATGATGATGATAAAATAACTATTTAGATTATAAAATTTGGTTACATGGAATTTAAAGAACATACATGAATTTGTCCAAAATTGAGCAACATGCTCTCTGATGTTTGTTAAATGATCTCTCCCATTATCACCATCATTACTTCAATAGAATTAATTAAGACTCCATACCTGTTACCTGTCCCGAGGGCTTCACATGATCATCAGGGGCCGGAATGATCCTGCCAATCATAGGGGATACACCCAACACTTTGGGCTTTTTTTCTGTTTTGGGATCTCCCTCCAAGACAACCACTATGTAGTCTCGTTTTGCTTCAGCAGAAACAGGATGTACTGAAGCATCAGGTGCCTTTGATGTCTCAGCTGGAGGGACTGCCTCTGCCATCACTGGTTCAGCCACACTTTCTGTAGCTTCTACAGCTGGACTTACTGCTGCTTCCTCAACCACATTTGCTACAGCCTCCACAGCTGGACTTACTGCTGCTTCCTCAACCACACTTGCTACAGCCTCCACAACTGGACTTTCTGCAATCACATCCTCAACTTCTGGTGCTTCTAGGACATCCTCAACTGCTGGAACAACTGGAGATTTTTCTGTTGCTGAGGCTGAAGGTGTTTCCTCAGTTTCAGAGGCAACTGATGCCTCCTCTGATGCTACAACAGCTTGCGTTTCCTCGACTACAGCAACAGAAGATTCTTCTCTTACCAAAGAAACTGGTGAATCAGCTGGTGTCTCTTCTGTCACTGGGGTAATCGATACCTCCTCTGCTACTGTGGACACTGGTGCCTCTTCAATTATAGAGGCAATAAGTGCCTCTTCTGAGGACACTGAATCAACAGGCACATCCTCTGCTGCTGAGGCCTCTTCTATCACCAAGGCCACAGTTGCCTCCTCTGTAACTTGGGTAACAGATACCTCCTCTGCTACTGTGGACACTGGTGCCTCTTCAATTATAGAGGCAATAAGTGCCTCTTCTGAGGACACTGAATCAACAGGCACATCCTCTGCTGCTGAGGCCTCTTCTATCACCAAGGCCTCAGTTGCCTCCTCTGTAACTTGGGTAACAGATACCTCCTCTGCAACTGGTGCCTCTTCTGGGGAAATCGGTGAATCAACAGATGGCACCTCAGTTACTGGCTCATTTTCTAACACATCTGCTGCAGACACCTCAGTGGGCTTTTCTGGTGCAGGTTCAGTTTGCACTGCAGCCTCTGTGACAGCATCCACATCCTCCACTGGCTCAGAGGAGGAAGGAACCACGTTAAGAACAGAGGCAGCGGCCATCTCCACTGTTTCAGAGGTGACTGGGCTTACTGGCTCTGACTGGGCCACTGCAAAACAAAACCAAACCACCCAAAAATCTTAAAAAAACATTGAGGGGTTTTACAACTTCCTAATACACACAGAAACACACATATTTAAGTACTTCTCAGCTTATGTTGTGCACAGGCACATAAATAAGGTGTGACTTTAGTTTAAAATGGTAGATAAGGTCCAAGGTACACTGGAAAAGAAATAAGGCTTAAAGACATTCTCACCAACAGTACGAAATGTAACAAAGATACATTAAAGATACCGCTTTAAGTAGTTGTATTAATAAGTTTTCATTCTTGCAAATCAGTGTCACAAAATATGAGATAGCATATGAGTTTCTCATTATTCAAAAGATACATAGAGGCTTTACTGCCAAATATCACCAAATAGGCACATACCACAAGTTTAATTTAAATGTTATGGTTTATAATTACTTTTTCAAAGAAGGAATGTACAACATACTGGTGACCTTTACCCTTAACTCAGCATGTCCTATAGTTTTACAGTAAAGGAGGATGACTTGCCAGTTTTTAATAGGCAATATTTCAGTTTGCATGAGAATAATGGTTATAGAAAAAACTGAACACAGAATATCTTTGATACTTTGCAATAATTTTATTAAATGGCTTTAAATCCCTCATTCATTATTTCATATTTTATTTAATTACATGGTTGCAATTTTTCAGGTAAATAAGCAATTTCAATAACTACATACATGTGTGAATTCCTTAGTAAGTTACTGAGTTCCCTGTCAGCTTATTCATAAAGAATTTAAAGGGTAAGCTAATACAGAAAAACAGCTGTCATAGTTACTAGGTAGGTAGGAAAAGACTCACAGTTAGAGTATAATAATTCACAATATCAGGTGTGTACCAAGTGATATCTGGCAGAGAGCACAGGTCAAAATGGCCATTGCACATGCTGTCATTCTGACAAATCAATTCCAAAAAAGAATAAATGCATTGTTACGGTTATGGCAGAGAAATAACAACACAAATCTAAACAGAGCAGTTCATATACAATTTCTTTGTCTTTACATGCAGTTGTGCTTCAGAAAGGAAGTTACAGGAGCCTGGCTCAGATTTCTAAACGGTGAGGTTGAGACGATTTTAAACGAAAACAGTGTAAGATATGAGGAAAAATGACAGATAGTATAAAGAGGAGTCAAGTGTTGTGGAATGGTACGTTGTATTTTACAAAAAGCAGAAACTTTGGATTCTCACAGTGGTTTAATATTTAAACATCTATATTAAGTTAATAATATTATTTCCTAAATTGCACAGCAGGAGGATATGAAATCAAAAGAGAATATCTAGTTGGCCATTTCAAATAAGAGTTCTTGAAATATTTCTAATAAATCCCATTATATAACAAGAAATATACATAATGAGGTGTCTGCTATTTAGCGAGATGACTAAATTCCAGCAGAAGGATCAAATCCTGCTCTATTAACTCTAGACAACCAGAAGAAATCCAGTCCAATATGGAATCAAGTACTATCACAGTCACGTTTGTTTGGCCACCATGTCTCTAAGCTCCTTAAAGCTACAAGAAGAATCACAGAATCTAATCTAACATTAAATGATCTAATTGAATGGGAGGAAATGTGATGGGCATGACAGGTAGACAGACCCAGAGGTTTCAAGAAATGAAATCAAGTAATGACTCTTTGAACCTTGTTTTGCAGTATATATTAATGTGTCATCTCATGTGAGGGTTGCAAACTGATGTATAGTGTCATTTATTTGGTCATATTTAAATCATGATCTGTCATGTATTGTGTGTGGGAGGTGTTTGTGTACCCATGGGCCTTTCAGCCCTCTGTATTATTAGACTCCGTTACTGCCTCCTCTTGGGGGGCTGGTGGCGTACCATTGCTTTCTGATGCAGGCTCTTCAGCTTGGATGACCGGAGCTACAACAGCCTCTGCTGCTGCCTCAACTTCCTGTGCCACCTTCTCCACTTCCTGTGCCACAGTCGCCACCTCCTCTGCTGTCTCAGCAACAACCTCCATCACCTCAGCGACCACCTCTGCGGTCTCTGCAACTGTCTCTGCAGCCTTTTCCACAACAGTCTCCAGAGATCCAGTGTCAGCCTGGGCTGTTTCCAGCAAGACCTCTGTTACTACTTCATTCTCATTAGCTACAGCAGAAACATCTTCCCCTGTTGCACTCTCTGCAGTTTCTGTGACCTCTCCTTCTTCTGCCCCACCTGCTTCTGAACAAACCACAGAGCAATGAAGAATATTTTGGTTATACTGCCCACCCAGTATGATATTCATCACAACTGAAAAATCTTTAGTCCTTAGAAATCACAACAAATTACGCAAGACATGAGCGTAGCTTAAAACATGGCAAGATTCAAGCATATACAAAAAGTCTGCATGCCTGTTTCAGAACACTCTCTCTCTCTTACACACACATGCGTAGGCACACACAACTGCCATACTTCCAGGAAAAACCTCATAAAAGGGGCATACAGCAAAAATCATCAGATAAATTAAATCAAAACTCAATCACTGCAGAAGCATGCAAAACCCAGAATGAGGAAGGGTGAAGATAAAAAGGAAATATAACCGAAACAAGAGGAAGATATGGGCAGATGAAGAGGGGAGGAAATACAAAGATGGTCAACCCTTACCATCTGATTAAAGTTAGCAGTCACAGCAACTCTGTATATTCCAGTAACACAGACCAACCACCAAGTCACTTTGTTGTGCATGTTTAATTAGTGGACCAAAAGAAGAAAACTACTTTTACATGTTTTATAAAAATGTCAACTGTATTATGCCACAGTAAGCACTACATTTTGAACACGGGCTTTAAAGTAAATAGAGGAATAAACTTCCTAAATAAGCAGGTCATATAAGTTACATATATAAGGTATATAAGCCCAGTTTACAAAGCAGGATTCATGTCATTAGCTCAGTAGCACACGAGTGAGCGATCCAAAACTGACGACTATAGATGCCCAGCCCGCCTGTCCAATTTAGTTAAACTATGGAAAGAGGCAGAATAAAGAGAAAGTTAGAAAAGACAGAGATGCTTAATAATAGTTAACTGACTATAATTACAGCTCACTTTGATTTTTTAATTAAGGAGATCACTTGGCATATAAAAAAGGACCACAGTACTATTTGTGGTGCTTTTCACAGAGAGACATTCTGGACTGCAGTAAGTAATAAAAGACAAAAGGCAAGGATGTTGGGAAAAAGACGGTTTTAGGAGAACAGGTGTGCACGGGTATGCAGGTTAATACAAAAGGTGTGTGATACAGTGTCAAAGGAAGAACCAACCAGTTCTGATTAGCAGGCTTTGTGACTGATCAGGGGATCAGTTGGGATTGAAGGATTGGACATGAGGGCAAAAATTAACTTATATTACAACCTCAACCACACCAATAAATAAATGCATAAATTCCTATAAATCAAAAGCTTTTTACAAAAGCTTCACACTTTTCCCATTATCTTACACAGGATCCACTGAAACAACTCTGTAAGTCTCTTTATAAACATGGCGCTGGGATTTCATCATTGCATTTTTCCTAAATATTGGCCATAAGATATTGTGCCAGCTATTATAGCTTTTGGATTAAAAAAATGTAAATTTAAAGATTAAGGTAATCCTACTTGGAATTGACAAAACAATTAATCAGAACAGGCCATAAACTATGTGCTAAGAATGTAATTATTGTGTTGTGTTGTACAGTGATCAGCCAATAAGGTGTAAGGATAGACTGAATGGGAGGCGACATCATCAAACCAAAGCCACAGGGCATGGTCATTTTGTTAATCCAACACTCTGATGTTCAGAAACGAAGGATATAATGCATTTCCAGTGTACACAGAAATAACTCATCTTCATAAAACATTTTAATCATGGCCTTTCAGACCATGAAAATTACAGCTCAAGTTAGCTTTAGCAGATTTATCTAAATGGTTTGCGCAATTTCTAGCACAAATACATGCACTACATTGATGTTTAAAAGACTGAAACTTAATTTCTATAAATAACACACCAGAAACAGTTTTTATTTTTTTGAACTTAGAAGCATTTTGCATACATTTTTAGGTTTACATTAATTGGACTTAACACATCAAAGTTCAACATAAATCAGCCAAAAAAAAAAAAAATCACATTAACTCACCATTGCCATCATCTCCACCTACAAACAAAAACAAATTTTAAATTAAAATTATATTGGATTGTAATATAAAATCTGTCAAGAAATACAGATGTTACTGCATTAAGATCTCAGTTCTTCTAATAGCACTTCAATGAGACAGCCTTTAAACACTGTTGTTGTTCAGATAAGACTGTTTAATAGGGCTTGGGCTCATCCAGGCATGATCAAGAAGCTTGGACATGAATCAAGCTATTGTGCTGAAAGTGGCTTTGGCAGAATTTTGATAGTCTACTAAGAGGGCAACTTTCAGCTGTTTGATACCGTTGAAATGACCAGAGAAAAACTTAAGTGAGCCCAGCAAGAACATTTCCCTAATGTTTCCATTAAGTAACAAAAATGTTAAAAATGTTATTTTAAATGTTCTAATGTGCTATTATGTCTTACAAAACTGCTGTTCTGAACCCTTAAAATGACACAAACTAAGCAACCATACTGAAAGACATTTCTGTATAGACTGTAAGTGAGACCTACTCTTGGGTGGCCATGGTTTTGGCTTCCACTCAGACTTGGGACGAGATTTGATTTCCGTAACACGATCAACAAAACGGTCATGATCCGTAGCTACTGTTCTGTAAGCCTGTTATGAATTCAATCAAAACATCAATAAAACACACTAGCAAAATCACTAACAAAATCAAGTTTTTAATATTACAAGCATCTGCCAAATGCATAAACGTAATGTAAATATAAATCTAATGTAAATGTAAATATAAGAAAAACACCCATCCATAAATATAAAGCAACTTTGGATTACCGTTTAAGTAAATTTAACTGTCATACTGTCGAGTTTATTCTAATATTACTGTCATATTTAGGCAGTCTAGTAAATAAAAAAAACTCCTGTCAAATGTGCCATTTAGCATTAAGGCAAAAGTATGATGTGTCATTATTTTATTATTGCAAACGTTGCTTGCCTGTAACAAACCATGAGTTTGTTTAGGCAAATCTTAAATGAACTACCAAATATAAAATGAACTACCAAAAAAAATACTGTGTTCAAGATACTGTTTATTTTTTATCTGACGGGAGAACAACATGCAGTTGCAATTGTTTAGAATTGGACTTACATATGCCAAGGAACCCGCAAAAGCTCCACCACAGAGAACGGCATAGAAGAAATTCTCTCCTGAGCCACCAGGAACTGAAGACATAAGCCTACGAGGAACAACTGCAAAGAGAATCAAATAGTGAGTTTTCTAGATGTGAATGCTTTTAATTAGTTTTATACGAGGATTCCTCTAACATTATATGTGGATTTCTTTGTTAAGATTATAACAAGGATTCTTCATCTATTTGACAGCTTTGTTCCAAGTCATTTCTGCCCTCTGTGATCTTTAAACATGGACTTTCAAGGCAGTCACAGGAAGGTCCTGAGCTGCTTGCTGCCCAGTATGCCTATTAGTATGCTGGGCAATAGTTTTAGATTGCTATAAATACTGCGTTACCATTCACTGAGAGATTTAATGACTATATTCCTGCCTGTATATAACTCAAAATAATGGTAAGTATTAATCCATCACAAGTTGAATTTGAAGGACTTCTCTGAATGCAATGCATCAAACTCTGTTGACTTTAGCTCCTTAAAAAAGTTGCTCTGTGCCTTCTAACATAAGTTTAAACAGCCATTAGTGCAGTCAAACCATGCTTGGAGCATAAATATTATACTGAAACCAGCATAGTTGGTTTCAGCATAGGCAGAAAGTCTTGCCAGAGCAGGCTCAAAGCATTTGCAATATTCTCATTAGGTTAATCCCATTACTTAGGCTTGAGTAAATAGGTTCAAGACACCACTGTGTTATTTATACCAAATAATCTGTTAATCTCTCTAAGGAATCAAAAAGTGAGACCAAGATAACATTAGACTAGCGTTTGGCCGATGAGGTTTATCACACCTCATATCAATGGCAATATCTAAGCAACAGATTAATAGTCAATAAAATATAATGTCTACAGCATATTCACATTAATAACAACAAATAAGACAATTGCAGAAAGTAAATAAACAGATTTTATTTTACACAATTAGCTACAACAAATCGGTTAATTGGCACAATGGGTTAATTGCCAATGCTATTAACCTCTAAATGATTAATCACCATGGTTAATATATCAGTCAAGCACTAACTTAGACTTAGACACTTTTTAACAATGATGCAGGTAGTGATGTAACCACTACAAGAAACTGTTTAAACAAACCAAACTTTTTAGAAATCTCCCTCTGTAAATTGAGTTCTTGATACTGGAACAGTTTTCAGCATGTAAACTAAGTAGGGAATGCAAGGTTGCATGCTAGTAATTCAAGCTAGTAGAGTAGATGTTTGCATTTTCGTTTATGTAGTAGTGGCTCAAAGTGATGTCCGACCTGGACCATTCATTGCCTTTGCCCATAGTTTTTTCTTATTGTGTACAATAAAGCTCAACTTAAAGAGGAACTTAAGGAGGCTTGGCAAAATATTACACGTGACACATGCGCAAAGCTCAAAGTCAATGCCCAGGAGAACAGCTGCCGTAGTCCAAAAGAAGGAAGGAACAATTAAATATTAATAACTGATTGCACTCTAATCAAGGTACTATTTTTCCTATTACCTTTTTGTTGATGCATCTTCGATGCATTTTTTTTGCATATACAAGTAAAGCCCACATTCACGACAGGCTGTAGTTTGCCATTTTTGCTTAATCGTCCAGTGTTTCTTATAAACCGTTTTCTCCATTTATACCATTCTCTCATATATTTCGATGTAGGCACATTTTGTGCAAAGTTCCCATTTTGACATATACCTATAAAATATTACATTTTAACTAACGGCACCTGAATGTATATTTTAATACAAATGCACCCCGCAATTATGGTGGAGCACCAAGCGTCTAAAACGGGAAACTTTTACTGAAACGATGCATAAACAATTTTAAATATCGCTTTGAAAATATACGTTCATGCTAAACAAAGATCGACTTAGTCCGCATGCCCGAGTCTATAACGCCGACCGTCGTCACACGTATACAATCACGTGAGCTATACATGGAAGCATACTGCTGTGACACGTACTACACTGAAGGTCACAAAAGTAGTGCACTATAAATACTTGCATCATAATGTCAAACACCTGATTTCCACTGACTTTATATTGCGCAAGTTCGCGTTTCATAATCCGTTGATTAATTAAGGAATGCATCATTCTGACAGTCCACAGCTAACACTAAACAATGTACAAATGTGTCCAACATTAATATTAGTACGTTTGCGATGTGCAATATGGCTACATCCCTGTTTGTTTGGTGCCATGCTGCGATTTATTTGTTTTGTACACGGTGTTCCCTTCAAATAACACTATAAACGTGTCAGTATAGTAGGCGTGTAAACCGTGCGGCCCTATAAACGTAATCGTTACGTCCAGCCCATTTAAAATGACTAAGTACCAACAGGGTCCGATGTGGCAACTGACCTTCATTTCTCCTTAACCCTAAACTGCAAGCTATTTTCCCAGAAACGGCATCAGGGTAAACGTTGTGAAACATTACCATACGTGTCCAGCACGAGCAAATTTTCATTGTAAGCAAATTATGAAAAGCTCACAACTAACAGATGGCTAAGCTAAAGTCCAACACAAATGCACAATTGCAATGGTGCGACTTTTACAAGACGAGAAACTTTATAAGATAAGATGGTCCTCACCATCCCTACAGAGGTGTGCGCGGTAAAGCGCCTGTCGCGCCAGAGGCCCACACCTCCGCCAGGCTGCCCTGCACGCAAACATCGTCCAAACAGCCGGGGTAGATAAACTGGTGCAAGTCCAACGGAGGCTCAATGAATGGCTGTGAGAGTGCAGGGTTAGTCAGAGTGGGAGGAGTGTGTACGAGAGGAGGAGAAATCTTACTTAATCCTCCCGCAACCAGCATCCGAGACACGCCCCCCTCAGGCAGCGTAGTAACTTGTTTCTTGCCAACCAAACCCGCAATCATTTAAAATGAACGAATAAAAGAAATGTGTTAAATAAACGGAATAAAGTTCAAACAAATACATAAAATATTAAATAAAGGAATAAAGGCAATGCTAAATTCAATTTAGAAATGGTTTGTATTTGTTTAATCAGGTCATATTTTAGATTTTAAAGTTAAAACTATTTAAACTGATATGTTAATGTCCAGTCTCTGTATTGAACATCGCCTTAGCTGTTTATTGCCATCATTGAATACAAATATTCAGTTTAGTTTACTGTGGTTTAAAGAAGTTAAACATGCCTTGCTCTATTGCGATGGCTTTGACATTATGAAGAGTGCAGCTTTTACAAATATTATATATTGTCTAATGATGAAAATGACAGATATGCACCATTTGCCAGACTGCCAAGTAACAGAAAAAGTCCTAATATATTCATGCTTTGAGAATTGGCAGGATATTGAAAATGACATTTTAATAAAAAAAATAAAGACATTTGCATTGAATGTTTCTTTTCTGATCTTATTCTGTTTAGTGGTATGTCTGTAAATACAGTGTTGTGCTTTTTAGCTATGTGTTGAAAAGCAATAAGACAAATAGGGCATTGTCCAGCGCTCTGTATCCTGTTAATTAGTGTTGTGACCAGGTAATTTTTGTGACCAGGTATAATCAATTTACCAGATCTTGCTTTTCCTGAACAAACTGATCAGGATCAAGTTTCTTTATACAGCCATAAAATCCTATTTCATAAATTGAAAGTTAAGTCACTATGGTTTCTCAATAGTGTCATCAAATCTACCTAAT
This sequence comes from Chromobotia macracanthus, assembly GCA_036877525.1. NCBI lineage: Eukaryota > Metazoa > Chordata > Actinopteri > Cypriniformes > Botiidae > Chromobotia > Chromobotia macracanthus. The sequence goes on along the minus strand of JAZGTH010000020.1, from coordinate 7,642,341 downwards.
TAGGACAAGGGATGTCATTTGTTCATATCATAATCATATCCCCAAGCTGAACTGAAGGGAACAAATACAAACAGTTCAAACATATCTTTTTCACTACAGTTTCTGATTTCTGGAGACAAAAGAGGTAACTAGATGTCAGTTATACATACATATCTTTATTAAACATAATTGTACATCATCAAAACAGAAAACACAAAATACAACGTTCCAAAGAACAGAGCAGTAAGCACCCTGCAAAAAGAAAAACAATGATGAGTACAACTTATTTATCATGATACCTTATTCAATACTACTCATGTACTTGCACTTTACACCACAGTATCATTAAACTTTGTTTGGTACAAGAGCCTGTAGTCATTATTAACTTAAATTAACCTTAGAAACATTAAAATCTTCTTCAGCACTGTAAAAAGCACATTTAAAACTAATTAGTTTTACTTACTGTGAGGGAGACAGTAATAGTTTGCTTACCCCATGAATTACTCTAGCCCTTTCCTTGTTTTGTACTCCTGCACATCAGTGCTGTGTTGTTTGAAGAGCTTGCGGGGGACATAAAGTGTGTGTCAACATACTGATCTGGTGTTCCAGCAACTCAAATTTTATGTGTGAGAGACAATTTAAATGGCTGAGTTACCAGTGCCCACAGGACAGCTGTGCTTCCAAATGCCAGCCCTACCCTTAGCATGTTTGGCCTGGAGGGGTCAGGTTTGGAGGCGCTGTAGGCATTTCTGCTAACCACTGAAAGAGAGGGAGAAACACAATGAATTACTCTCTAAAATCATTTATATTTGACATACTGCATGAAGTATTGGACTCTTTTGGTACATTATATAAATTGTTACAAAGTGTACAAATCAATCAAGAGCATATGCATAATACATTATAGATAACATATATCATGCACCTATATGCAACACGCAGCTTGAAAAGTGGAATTTGGAAATGTATTTTAAAAACTGTTTGTCTACATAACTGTCTCAGCATCTATTATTACTGAATGGTAATGAAACAAGTGCTTTGGCTACTGTGCTGCTAGTTGCTAAGCTAGGAAAGGTCAGGCTATAGTGCGTTGCTGACAAGCCCGAGTAAACATGACTATAAACACTTACTGAGATACATTAATGTACAGCGAATATCGATTGTTTTTTAGTACTCACTCTTACTGATGGTCGATGTACGCAACAATAACCGACTGACAGGCATTTTGACAGCGTTGCCACCCCAAACACAACGCTGTTCGAATCGATTCTTGCTCGATTATTTTTCCTTCAAGTCTGCATACTTGAGCAGACCAGCTAGCGGCACGTAGACTAATCGATCATTGACTAAAGTTGTTAAATGTGCATTAAAACACATTTAACTCTGTATTCGTGTCACAATTATACGCTTATATCTAGATTTGTTTAAATGTACTTCTTCTTGATTCTTGTTCTATAAGTACTTGCTTTGCCAATATCATTGAAGTTAAAAATCATGTTAAAGTTATAGTCTCTCTAATGCACTCAGGTTAGTAGTGCCATCTGTTGACTACAACGCGTAAAGAATCTACGATCATTGCTGCAATAATGTCTCTTAATCGTGAACTTTATTATACTGTAATGACAATAAGATAATCAGCATGGCGTCTCCACACTGTCGTTATGTTGATTTCCACCGATTCATCCCCGCCTTGGAAACGCTACACACTCGGCGCATGCGCAGTTCACCATTTCACCCGGGGAGAAGCAGCGTCGCCATTTTGGTTCTGAAGGGGGGCCTGCTGTCACCACGTGAAGGCGAATAGCCTCAGACAGCGAAGTTCGGGGGCTTTTACGATACAGCGGACTGTCCGGCTAGAGGATCGCTGTTTCCGATTCATGCTCAGAGCAAAGTCACGGTGATCGCCACTAAACACGAACCATGCCCTCGGTAACTCTACCGCCGAAGGAGAACGCGCTCTTTAAAAGAATATTGGTAAGTTGGGAGGAATATACCAGTGCTAAATCGTTAATAATAGAAAGCAAACGTTATCAGTCGCCTTCCTATTTTAGTCAGGATCTCTCTCCCCTGATCACACGAGAAACCTCCTAAGATCCTTTTGCAACCTCTTTGGGTATTTGCGGAGACTATGAGAGGGCAATGGCATTGCTTTAATACTCGTAACATGATTACTTGTTCATGCACATTTACGCACTTTGAAAGCAGATGAACTTGCACACCACAGAGCAGCTAACTACCTCAGTACGTTCAGCCCCAAAACAGCGGCGTGTAGACGGGATGAACAATAATATATATTAGCTACCTTAAATAGTACAAAAAGTCAAACGAGCGGTTGAAGAGTTTCAGGCGATTGATCATGTTGGATCATGTTTGTAAGGCGTTACAACGAATAGATGACCAGTCAGCATACAAGCTAATATTGAAAGCTGAGCCAGCACAACCGCAAAGCAGCGTGTGTAACTTTTACAATAAGAATTGTAATTGTTTTGGGTACGTCGTGAGCACGATCTTTGTGCTGTGTGTTTTCAAGTTTGTCAATTTTATTAAGTACCTGAAAGCCACGCCTCAAAACTGCTGTCATACTCCACAAGTCATGCTGGAACAAAAACATGATCATACTAAGCGACAACCAATGTGCTTTTCTCTGGTAGAGACGTTTACATGTGTACGCTGTGTACATCTCAGAGTCACCAGTTTGTATGTTTAAGTAGCTCATCAACGCTTACTGGAAACGATTGTGTCTTTTAAGCAACTTAAAACTTCTCAAACCCTTTGTGCTTCAGTTTGTTTTGCACAGGTGATAATGACACTGCAGCTCGACCAGTCACTGTAATGTGTGATAACCAGCAGTAAAACAGAGCACATAGTTGTTTTAAGTAATTACAAGGCTGTCATTGACCTGTTTTTTCCTGTTTCTTCTTTCTTAATGCAAAGTTAAACATGTCAGAAGACTAAAATGTTTATCTTTATTTTTAATGTTTGTTTTTTTCTCAGTTTGATTTTGTCTCGGAGTGTGATCTTAATTTTTCAGAAGTCTTTACTAAGACTGAGTTTAATTTCCCTTGTGTTAAAAGGTTCAAGTGATAGAGGGGCATTCCTGCATGTTGTTTTTTGGCAGGCCGTGCTTTGGGCCTCTAAGCTGTTGAAGTGACCGTTGTAGATATGAATGTGCTTGTAATCAACATCTCAGCATCACAACCTTCACTCCTAGTCTGCTGATGGCACTTAGTTGCAATTTCAAATAATCTACATGGCAGGGATCAGTAAGCAAATCTTAAAGGCAGTTTATGTTACAGAAAGTGGATCAACATATTTAGATCATGTTTTTGCAAGAGTTGGCTTTTGCACTCTTGAACTCTTTGCCCTTTGTATACTGATGTCTTCTGCAAGGTGCCAAGGTGAGTCACACTGCTGTCATACTTTAATAAGTCTCCTGACTTTGTAGTTGTGCTTGTATTTGTGTTATACGCATAATTTACTTGTGGTCTGAGGTTTCATATGCTTGGTTTTGTAATGTAAACAATGTCACTAACCACATTTACCATAGGACTTTTATTTTGTCCAGTGTGCTGTGAATATGTTTTTACTGAACATGCTGTACCTGCTTTATGTCTTTCAGAGATGCTATGAACACAAGCAGTACAGAAATGGGCTCAAGTTTTGCAAACAAATTCTGTCCAACCCAAAGTTTGCCGAACATGGAGGTAAGAGCCTTTTTGTTTAGTTCATAGACGACATGCGTTAATTACTTAAATGTGAAGTGTTTAATTTACATGGCACCAAACAGAATTGCAAAAATAGTAATTGTTTCCAAACAAGTAGTTCAAACATTTTGTTCATCTGCCATTGGTCGGACAAACAAATAATCCCACCCCAAACTTACCTAACTGGTTGAGCCAGTGCTATGTCTTTCCAAGTAAGACCAATTAAACATTAAGATTTTATTTGGTGCTGCAGAAATGACACCCTTGGCCTTAAATTTCTCTCACAGTTGTTGTTAAGCATATGATTTCTGTCTCTTCATTTCTGACTTTTTCTCCCACAGAAACCCTAGCAATGAAGGGGCTGACTCTGAACTGCCTGGGTCGAAAGGAGGAGGCATATGAACTAGTGCGAAGAGGTTTACGAAATGATCTGAAGAGTCATGTCTGTATCCTAAAATGTTTTCAGTTGTCAGCAGAATCATGAAAACAAGTGATGCTCTGCCTTGTTATAGCCCAATAAAAGCATGAGCCACTTTTGACTCAGTGCAACTCTATGTAAGAGCTTAGCACAGTTTATACAGTAGGTGCTGTGTTGTTTCCTCTCCTTAACTCCTCCTCCTCAGGCTGGCATGTGTATGGTTTGCTTCAGCGTTCAGACAAGAAGTATGATGAGGCCATCAAGTGCTACAGGAATGCTCTTAAATGGGACAAAGACAATCTGCAAATCCTCAGAGATCTCTCACTGCTGCAGATCCAAATGAGAGACCTCGAAGGTTATAGAGTGAGTTATTTTGAATTATTGTGTAAGTGTCCGGAAACAATTACTTTTTGTAGATGAAACGATTACGATGTCACAGAACAAGCTACTTTGTTTTTGGGTTCTGCAGACAGACTGCTTTCACGGAGTAATATGGGCAGCACTTTAGTAATTCAGGTCACTTTAGCACTTTTATCCTCAATTCTGCTCTCTTTTATGCCTCAGCTGTTCATTCTGCAGTGTATTTCTGTAAAGCTGCTTTGCAGCAAATGGATTTTGTAAAAAGTGCTATGGAAGTTAAATTTGAATTAATTGAAAACATGCTATTTTGTTGCTTTCGCGCAGGAGACCAGGTACCAGTTACTGCAGTTGCGGCCGGCTCAGAGAGCGTCCTGGATTGGTTATGCCATTGCTTATCACCTTCTGGAAGATTACGAAATGGCTGCTAAGATTGTAGAAGAGTTTCGCAAAACACAACAGGTATATCTATACTCTAGATTAAGAATTTCAATAACTAGGTAATATTCAGTCTATTGTACATTCTGAACGCACTGTTAGTCACTTTAAATTAATTTGTCTATCTGCTAAATATGTGAATGTAAATGTAGTACATTCACATATGGTGATGTCTTTGCAGGTATTTGTTTGACTCAGTTGATATGTGTGTTAATGGCTTTTTGTGTTTCAGACATCTCCTGATAAGGTAGATTATGAGTACAGTGAGCTGTTGCTATATCAGAATCAGCTGTTGAGGGAAGCTGGGCTTTTCAAAGAAGCTCTCGATCACCTGACCAACTATGAAAAACAAATCTGTGACAAACTGGCTGTAGAGGAGACGCGAGGTGTGTTTGTTTAAGCCAAACATCTTTAAATTGCATTACTGTTTTGAGGGTTGGTTTATATTTTATATAAAACGTCTTAGTGAAATTTCTAAAGAGATTTCTGTAATAAATACCATTATCGTGACAAAATGTTCTATCTGTGATATGCAGTTTGGGATATACCATGCACCCATTGCGTTACCTAAGCACTTGTTGACACTGCGTGCTGTCACATTCTTTAAAGCAATGTGTGTGGTATTTGTGCAGGAGAACTACTCCTGAAATTAGATTGGGCGGCTGAAGCTACAGAGGTCTATTACCAACTGCTGGAGAGAAACCCTGAAAACTGGAGCTACTATCAAGGGCTGGAGAAAGCACTCAAACCAAGTACACATGCATATTTGTTCAGATTCTTCCTAACTACAGTAAACGCAGTAAAGCCTGGATAATTTGCTTTCCTTTAGTCCCTTATAATCTGTCTTGCTTTTTTCAGAAAGTGCAGAGGAGAAGCATAAAATCTATGAAGATGCCTGGGTTAAGTATCCCAAGGGCTTGGTGCCAAGAAGACTTCCTCTCAGTTTCCTCACGGGTCAGTTCCAGTATAGTCAAATCAATAGAGCTGTTCTGCTCTCCTGATGTCTGTGTATGTGACTGCATTTGGTTCCTGCAGGTGAGAAGTTCAGAGAGTGTTTGGATCGGTACCTGAGAATGAACTTCAGTAAAGGATGTCCGCCTGTTTTTACCACGCTCAAATCACTGTACCCTTACAAAGACAAGGTGAGATGGGCAGGGGGCAATATGAAAAGGAGAGGTTTATAAAGCTGCTTTCGATTTTATTTTTGCTTTTGAATTTTATTTATAACAAGTACTCCCAAAAGAGATGGGAGTACTTGTTTGGAGTAACATGTCTCATCTTCTTACTCTCTATAGGTGGAAATAATTGAGGAATTAGTTGTGGGCTATGAGAAAAGTTTGAGGACCTGTAGAATGTTCAATCAAAATGGTAAGTAAATGCTTTACACCAGGGTTAGCCAACCCTGCCTCTGGAGGTCCACTTTCCTGCAGATTTTGGGTTTCTGCTCCAACACACCAGCCTGTAATTTTCAGGTTATCCTGAACACCTTTTAGCTGGTTCAGGTGTGTTTGATTAGGGTTGGATCTGAGCTTTTGATGAAGGTTGCCCTCCAGGAGCGCAACATATATACTGTTCTATGCATACACATGAAGGCATTTCATCTAATTGGTTTGTATGTTCCACTGAGTGTCAAGGAACTAGAAGAGATAGCATGTAAGGCTGGGCAATATACCTAAATAGAATTCTCAACAGTTTTCAGTATTTTGATGCTGTTACAGTAGATTGCCAATAAAACACAATTAAATTTTCCATTCCAAATGTACACGCTATACCCAATGCTCCAGTGTGTTTTAACATTTGATTTAATGTTTATTTTGTTTATTATAGTGGAAATAGAGTTGATAAATTTTACTGAATGTGATTTGTAGATGATGGAAAGACAGAGCCTCCCACTTCCCTACTGTGGGTTCAGTATTTCCTGGCCCAGCATTTCAACCATATCGGCAAACAGACGCTTGCTCTTGAGCACATCAACGCAGCCATCGAAAGCACCCCAACCCTCATAGAGCTCTTCGTCATCAAGGCAAAGATATACAAGGTAAAACACTTAGATCAAAAAGAAAACGAATCTGTTACAGTCAACATTAACTTGTGTTCTTAATTCCAAAGCCGAACTAAAAGAGTGACTTTTCTCTCACTGTCTCTGTCTCCTAAAGCATGCAGGAAATATCCGTGAAGCTGCTCGCTGGATGGATGAGGCCCAGGCTCTGGACACTGCTGACCGCTTCATCAACTCCAAGTGTGCTAAATATTTGCTCAAGGCTGGGCTTATCAAAGAGGCAGAAGAGATGTGTTCCAAGTTCACACGGGTTAGTGTGTAGAAAGTCTTGTGCTTGTGACAATGTGATTTCTGTTCTTTTGGATATCGTTGAATATTTAGAAGTGTATTCAGTCTGTGTTGTAACCTGCAGGAAGGGACCTCTGCAGTGGAGAATCTGAACGAAATGCAGTGTATGTGGTTTCAGACTGAATGTGCGCTAGCCTACAAGTCCTTAAACAAATATGGAGAGGCACTGAAGAAGTGCCACGAAATTGAGAGAGTGAGTACTTTCCACCAACCTCTCTCACTCACAGCTTTATATATTGCCTTGTGTTTAATGCAGCTTAGTGAACTAGCAGGGCAATAGTTAACTGACTATATTGGATTAATCTAGATATTTAAATATAAACCTAATTCTTTAATTAATTGAGCAGAATAATACAAGTTTTGACTTTTGTTTTATTTGCCATTTCCAGCATTTTGTGGAGATAACGGATGATCAGTTTGACTTCCACACATACTGTATGAGGAAGATGACACTGCGCTCCTATGTGGATCTACTCAAGCTGGAGGATGTGCTGCGCAAGCACCCATTCTACTTCAAGGCAGCACGGGCTGCTATTGATATCTACCTCAGCCTTCACGATAACCCACTCTCCGATGACAACAAGGAATCGCAGGCCGACAACGGTACCTGCATCTACACAAAATTTCTTTTAACCTCAGAGGAACTGTCTTAGTTGTTTCAAGAAACTTCTGCGTAACTATCACGTTTCTTCCATAGCCAACCTGACGGACAAGGAGCTTAAAAAGTTGCGTAACAAACAAAGACGTGCCCAGAAGAAAGCCCAGCTGGAGGAAGAGAAAAAGAATGCAGAGAAGGAGAAACAGTTGAAGAACCAAAAGAAGAAAAAGGAGGAAGATGAGGAAGAAATCGGTGGACCTAAAGAGGAGCTCATACCAGAAAAACTGGCAAAGGTGCTGACAAGCTCAAAGCCTGTCAGCGGAAGTGTGGCTGTATATATGAACATTGGGAGGAGGGAAATAGATTGTGTTCCTCTGAATTGTTTGTTCTTGAGGTAAGCATCGTGATGTTTTTCTCAGGTTGAGAATCCACTGGAAGAAGCAGTGAAGTTCTTGACTCCTCTGAAGAATTTAGTAAAGAACAAAATAGAGACGCACCTGCTGGCCTTTGAGATCTACCTCAGGAAAGGTGATCATACTGACAGAATTATTGTGATTCATAAAGCACCAGTTATCAGTGATTTAAACTCACATGTGCTTGTGTTTGTAGAAAAGTATCTTTTGATGCTGCAGTCAGTCAAGAGAGCTCACTCAATGGACCCTGATCACCCCTGGCTCCACCAGTGCTTGGTGCGATTTTTCAAAAAAGGTAAATTGTGCGTGTGTACTTTTAATTTAATTAAACAGGTTACATTTAAGTGTTGATCATGGAGCAATGCATGATTTATGTTGATTTTTGAACCAGAAATCAATAGTTTATTAAAGCTAGTGAAACAGACTAACTGATTATTGATTGACCTGTAATTTTAACACCCAACAGCATACAGGTAAACTGAGTTTCTGTTTTCAGTGTCAGACAGTAAAGGCATGCCGGAGGCAGTGCAGACGGTTCTTAAGCAGGAGATCACAAGACTACTGGGCGAGAGCAACCCTAACACCTTTAACCAAAACTTCCTGAGCAAGCATGCCAACTCCATACCACACAGAGTTGCAGGTACCTGCACATACACTTGTTTATATACTTTGGAACCTGTCCAGCAGTCCATAATGAGGTAGTGAAAAATTTACATTTATGCATGCAGTGTATTTAAGGTGTTCCCTGGGTATCAAACCTTTGATCTTTTGGGTTGTACTGAGCTGTGTATGGAGAATATGAGCTGTTAAGAACACATGACCTGCCTATTTTGCTTCTAAAATGGTCATGTTGATGCATGCAGCTGCAAAGATGATGGTCTGTCTGGACCCTTCCTCTGAGGGGAAGGCTGCTGAGCTTGCTATCTCTTTAAATGAGTCCCTAACAGGCAGAAGCATTCAGGTATTGTAACTAAGGAGAACAGTCTAATAGATGTAATAATTAACACCTATTACTTTGCATTTCATCTCAGATATTTGTTTGTGTAAATATTAGACATGCACAGATGTGCTCCAGGCTTTGAGGGACAACAGTCTGGGCTCAAAGCAGGAAAAAGTTATCGAATCATACCGTGCGTCCTGCCACAGTCTCTACCCCTACGCCCTGGCCTTCATGCCCCCCGGTTACCAGGACAACTCTGCAGTGACCACTAATGGAGATCTGTCATCCTGTGACCACGAGGACATGCCCAATGAGATGTGAGCATTTCAAGGAGCAGAGCAGCCGTTTGATGGCCATCAGACCAGACGCCCCACGAAGGTGAAGACTCTACTGCACTAATGAGACCACAGTTACCTTCCACCTTTGCTTCCACCTCACAGAAGCGAGTGAGCAATACGGGAAGAAACCTGTTTTACTCCCTTTTCTTTATTTCTGTATTTTTTTAAATATGGCCAATGGTGGCTCTTATGCTACAACAGAACAAACGGTATTACAGAGAAAGTGATAGATTGATAAAGATGGTCATAATGAACTTATTGGACCTAACTAATGTTTATGAGAAATGCATCCGTTTCATGTTTTTAAGAGTAATTTATATAAATGAATACTGAAGAGAACAGTAGTATCAAGAAGAGCAATACTTCTGGTCTTGGTGTGACTTGGTGGTCGTGTGCCAAACCTGTGGGGCGGAGCTTTAGATGCAGATAACGGCACCTGTTGTTGAGTGTACTGGGGGGTGGGGGTGGTTGATGTGAGTGTGGCAATGAATAAATGTTGCATTGTGTTGGGCACAAAGCAGTTCCAGGATCAGCCACCAGGGGAGCCAGCAGTGGAAACCCAGCATGACTGTTGGGAGGAGACTATGACGTTCAGCCAATAAACTGACAGAGTTGATTGGAAGGTCATCTGAAGTGCCGAGGAGATGCAGACATTCATTATTTTTATTTTCCTCTTTCATCCTGCTGCCTTTAGATTACTCAGTGAATGTCTTAGAGGTGGCACTGGTTTTTGTTGGACCTGTAGGACTTGTACTGTGACTGTTTCTTTTGGGTTAGTTTTGCTTATTTTATTTTCCCCCCACTCATTGTTTGGGTTCTCTCATGCTGGTTTCAACCTTTCTGTGTATGATTTTTTTTCCCATAATGCAAGACTCCAACATACCACTGTCTGAATTCTGAGAACGTTTTGTCATTTCACACTCACAGTTACAAATAAAACAAAATATCAGAACTGTGATTTTTACACTTTATTCATTTCCAAAATTCTACACAATGTGGAAACTTAACAGCTTTTGAAAAGTATTGTAGGGCAAGAATTTTCAGGGGCTGCTAAAGTTAAACCCAACAATGTTCTCTTTGCTGGTAACACAAGTTCCTTTTTTTTAAATACTCCATTCTAAGTTTTAAGTACTCAATTTTTACTTTATTGCTATACAATGAGATATACAAATTGCGTAATAAAAATTAATAATTAATAGAAAATAATTCACTTAATAGGCTGTTTGTTGAAATAAAACTACCTGGTTATTTGTGCTTGAGAGAAATGGAAAAATAATTGGAACCTTATTTTAAATCTCTTATAAGCATCTTCATATTTAATTGTAATATTTAGGTAAGGAGAGCATTTTGCAAACGATAAACTTGTGTTGATATTATGTTACTTGTTTTGTAATTGTGGACTTTAAAATAATCTATAATTTAGAGCTTGGCTTTAGGTGTCCTATCTGCCTGTCTAATCTCATGCTGGCTTGGGGAGCTCAGAAAAGTGTGGTCCAGGTTAAGGTAGGTGGTGAGGAACTCTGGGAAATCATTCTTTTGCACTATTTCTAGAAACATGGACACAGCAGTCATCAGCCTTTGTTCATCTCTAAAGAGAGAAAAAATAGGTTAGTATTTCTCTGTGTGAGCCCTTATGCAATCTGCATAGTTTTGTAATGGCCCCCACTAGATTTTAACGAATTTTAAGACATTTGGGTTTTATTTTATTTAGCTAACATAGTTTGCATTTTAATTATGTTGGAAGTACTTTCATAAAATCATTTAAGCCAGTATTTATTAAGCACCCAATATAAATATAAACTGTCAAATTTTCATGTGACTCATCCAATCAGAATTTAGAGACACCATAATATATACATGTCAGTTAAATTCTATATTAAGTAAATGAGTGTTAAGTTTGTATGTTTAACAAATTTATGATCATTAGACAATGCATCTGTCCAGTATTCTCTACCTGCTTGTTTGGCAATGTATGGCTGCTTTCAGATCTCCCATCAGATCTTCAGCCAAGTTGTGGACTAGAGCTCGTGTCACAAGCATGCCATTATCCTCCAGTCTCACCTGGTGTCGGATCCACTGCCACACCTGATAAATTCAGCCTCTTAGACTCGTCGATGGTATTATTATTATTCTAAATTGAACAGTGTTGTGAACTAACCTGAGACCTGGATATCTCTGCTGTTGCTGAATCCTCAACCTTTCCCAGATAGAAGAAATGTCCTCTGCCTGTTTCACATAATAAAATGTATTACATCATAAAAAAACATTAAAACATTTTGTGTATATTGTCATTTAGAATGCCATAGATGGAAATTGCCACCTGAAAGCCAGGCTTCAATGAAAAGCACTCCTACAGCAATGTTATATCTTAATCCATACAGTGTTACTCCACCCTATGGACATTATAACAGAGTAGAATGGGCATGTGTATGGCAATAGATTTTACACCATAATCAAATTTACACCACATAATAACCAATGTTATTTGAATCTGATAAAGCCCAACTGACTGCAGGCATAATGAGCAGGTCCTCAGGGGTCACAATGGCGTCATCACGCAGCAGCTGGAGCTGATTCTGACCATGAGAGTAAAGCTGGAACAGCTGTGAGACAATGAGAGTGATTAACAGACTTGTGTATCTGCTGCGGCTATTAGAAGACAAAGGCTGGTTTGTGGTGACTTACTTTTTGCATGGGTTCAATCAGATCCATGTCGTAGACCATAAACCCATCAACTCCTGCTTTGATCTCTAGCAATTTAAGTCTGAAGCAACACAAAAATACTTATTTTTTTTTTATTAAGCAGAAATACAGGACTGATACTGGGTGTGGTGAATTGATTCACCTTTTATACAAATCATAGCACCGTAACCATATTTCTGTTAGTGTTATATTATAAAGACAATGTAAGTGGTAAGCTTGCCCAAAGGTTGTGGAAAGGTTGCCAGGGGATTGCTATGCAGTTGCTAAGGTGTTCTAAGTGTTCTTTAGCATATTGTTATACTGTTGCTAAGTCACTTTTAAGGTGTTTTAGGTTGATTGTGACTCAAAAAGTGATTAATTGTTCTGGTTCAGTGGTGCCTGCATCTTGCCTGGTGACAGTATGTAGCACAGTCTTGTAGAGGTCACTCTGTTTGTCTCTAGGCAACAACAATGCTGCCATGCCACCTGTTGCTAGGGCACCCCTGCGGTGACAGGTCTGTACAAGCAGATCCATGTAGCTGTGCAGGAAACGCTTCTCCATATCCACATACTTACTGCGGTCAGGGAGGAGGAAGTCCGTTCGATGACCTAAAAAGCATTGACATCATTGCTAACTGTGAATGTGCTTGGTTCTAAATCATTAGACTTCCAGAAAACATCAACTGACCGAATTTGTTCACAAAGGAAGCAGAGTAGTCCCAGATGCCACAGTTTAAACCAGCAGAGTGCTCCTTGAGTTCATACAAAATCTCCTCCATTTCAAAAGATGCCAGGACACATTCAATAAGCACAGTGGCCTTTATAGAACCTGCTGGCAGACCAATCTAAAAGATGAAAAGAAAAGTCTATTAAAATGTTTTACATTAAAAACACAATTTTAATCTCTGTCAAACATCTACCTTTTTCTCAGTCCAAAAAAAAATCTGACTCCACAATCTGGCCTCCATGTAGCTTTCAACCTGCATAACAGAACAGGAAGTGTTCCTGTCTAGCCTTCTAAGATAGGTTTGCATATTGAAATTCTATCCTGCTAAACCTATTTAAATCATTTGACACTGACCTTGGATAAGTAGAGAAAAGGACCACTCTGATTCTGAAAAAGCAGCTTTGCATTATGAAACATCAGTAGACCAAAGTCAAATAACGGACCTGGAACTTCTCGGCCATTGACCTACACAGAGAGTGTAAGTAACCATCTCGCTGTGCTTATCATTACAACACAACAATACAACATTATAAAGTAAATAAGAAGTAAAATCTGGAAGTGGATTGGCAATTTCAAAGACGCAGCTGTGGACAAACAAACACTATGTAGATTCTAGTTCTTATTAGTCTTATTAAACCAGCACCTTTGTACAACATCCCTATAGATCTATATCTATACCATCATGTTGTGCTCCACCATGTTCCATGCTCGGGGGCGGAGCATCAGCACTGGAGCCTGAGAAATAGGTGGTACACCTGTTTATGAAATATATGACAGATTGTCATTGATAGACATATCTGATGAACAGGCTTCAAAAGACACATAACTCACCCTGAAACCGGTTGTGCACAGCCAGGTAAACATTGTATATGCCCTTTATTTGATTGTGGTATGTCGGGCAGTTGCCATCATCAAAATCAACCTACAATTAAACAGAACAACGAGACTGAAGATTAACAGAACCCTACTTATCACCTCCAGAACGTAATGTTTGTCTTTTATCGTGTGCCTACATACCAAACCAGCACTTGAAGTCTTACCTGTAACCCCTGCGCAGAAGATTTGAGTCCCTGTATAAAGCGTTGTGTATCACAGGGAGAAAGGTCACCAATGTCCACATGTCTGCAGTGTAATCTGTGTGGAACGGGGTTAACTCTCCAGCTGGGATCGTTTCGGATGTGAGCTGTGTCCTTCAGAAACCCTGGCAGCTCTCCAGTGAGATCCAGCTGAACTTTCCTTAAGCCTCTTAGCTTTAGGACCTTTCAACCAAAAGTGTGCCATATGTAAAAACTCACCCACAAAATACAAATAAACACAAATCTTCATATTGCACTATATTGTTCTCACATCTTAAATGTAAAACTTGTCATATGGATAATTACGTTTATATTTATACATTTGGTATATGTTTTTTTTATCCAAAATGACTTACAGTGCACTCAAGTTATACATTTTTATCAGCTTGTGTGTTCCCTGGGCTCGAACCCACAACCTTTCGGCTACTAATTCAATGCGCTATCAGCTGAACTACATGAACATGCAAGCACGATACATAAGTATTGAGCACTGTTAGACATTATTTTGATCTTTAAAAACTGACATCCTAAAGGAAATCATGTTGTTTCAAGTGGGTTTCAGTTACCTTGTCAACTTCTGCTTGGAAGGTAGAGATGAGTTCAGACAGAAATGTCAGTACATCGTCTGTGAACAGAGTGTGAAACTGTTTCTCCAGCCCTGATGGAGGCGTTTCCAGCTCAACACCTTCGTGTGCCTTTATTTCAGCACATTAAAGGTTCAGTGTCTTCTTCAGACATGACATTTCATAAACGATTGTAACGATGCGAATAGAAAACACCATATACCAATATAGTGATGTTGTTTCTTTACATAAAACCCCTGATATACGTTTTTAAAGTAAGGTTTTTAACCACATTAAGTAGTAATATTGCTGTTTAAACCCATAACAAATCGTAAGAACTTACAAACATTTTCTGCAGTCGTCCAGCAAATCTAGTGTTGGACTTTGGTAAGTAGTGTCATTGAACTGTTTGATATAAGCCACACGTGACCCCAAAAGCTTGGTACATTTCATTAAAAAAATCATAAATAATTATTATTTTTTTGCTTCGTTTAACATGTGGTTTAATACGTGACGATCGGGTGCAATTGTGTAGCGTAGTAGCGTTTGTACGTATGATCATTTGCCCCACCTCGACTTACATTTTTATTAGTCTTGTTTTTGTTATTATTGATGCGTTTTTGTGGAAAAAGCACAGTGATGTGTAATTATGTAATAACCCATTTCGTTTTGCAATAGCGATTGCTCTGTAATAAAAGTTTGAACAAAGCGTTTCCAGTTACAAGATCTCGCGAGATTTTAGTTACGCCAGCGTCGTGCGTGGCTTTAGACCCAAACAGTGTAAGAGGACTCCGCCAAGAATGCATCAGCAAAATGCGAAGTCTTGCAGTCCACACATTAAATACAAGCTCTGATTTCTGAATTGATAAGTTTTGCAAATGAAGCTTAAGGTGAAAGGAAAAAGCCGGGTTTGCTTTTAAGACATCGTCTAGCCCGTTCGCGTCAGTTTGCACTGTGCCATCCTGTAATACGGTGACACGTATTTGGCACTTGTTTGTCTGTAGGCATACAGCATGGCTGATATCGAGTCCTCTTTTGAATTTAGCTCATCTTTGACTGCTTCTTCGCTCCCTCCACCACGGATTCGCATCTTTAAGATTATTGTCATCGGAGACTCCGGGGTTGGCAAGACCTGCCTCACCTACAGATTCTGTGCGGGCAAGTTCCCGGACAAGACTGAAGCCACGATTGGGGTGGACTTTCGGGAGAAGGTTATCGAAATAGATGGCGAGAATATAAAGGTGAGGATGTCTGTTTTCATAACGTACCTTGTATGACAACGGGCATTAATAGGGAATTGCAAAGAGCTTCTGGGCAGCTGAATGGAGGGTATGACTTCATAGTGTGATTGGCAATACTCTGGCAGTGGTCTGCATTCGTAGTATAGTTTGGTTTCTTTGCCATGTGATGTGTCTATCCGCTGTCATAGCTTTCAAAATCAAGAGCTTCATTTCTGTCCCCCTGTTGCACACTGAATGCAAACATGAAAGCCTTTCTGTTTGTCATGCACACCCACACAACACCACCATTGAAGCTTTTCTTGTTGTTTTCATGCATTAACACACCCGTAATTCTTTACCATGCAGAGTTGACAGCTAATAAGCTTTAAATTATTGTCACTTTCATTCTGTTTCTCCTCTCTCCTTTTTACCTCTACAAGGTCCAGTTATGGGACACGGCAGGCCAGGAGCGCTTCCGCAAGAGCATGGTGCAGCATTACTATCGTAACGTCCATGCTGTGGTATTCGTCTACGATGTCACCAATGCTGCTAGTTTCCGAAGCTTGCCAGCGTGGATTGAGGAGTGTCGTCAGCACGCCCTGGGTCAGGAAGTGCCCAGAATCCTGGTCGGCAACAAATGTGACCTACGCCACGCTGCTCAAGTAAGCACTGATGTTGCGCAGCAGTTTGCCGATGCCCACTCAATGCCACTGTTCGAAACCTCTGCCAAGAATCCTTACGGAAACGATGATGGTATTCGGAATAATAGTGACCATGTTGAAGCCATTTTTATGACAGTAGCCCACAAGCTGAAATCCCAAAAGCCGCTGGTGTTAAGCCAGCCACCGAGCAGACCAGGAGATACTGTCACTCTCAGCAGACAGGAGGAGGAGGACAGAGAAACCTGGGGCTGTGGCTGTTAGAGGAGCTAATGAAGGGAAAGGCCTGATTTCTCGATACAAACCTGTGAGTGGGAAAAGGGAAGGAGTCATCACTTCACAGCACAGAGACAACAAAGCACAGAGGTTAAATGATTGATGTTGTTGTATGAACATTTTATTGAAGATCTGCCTCATGATTTCTTTTTGTATCTAATGTGCAGAATCTGGCCATTATTTTAAAGAGATAAAGATACTAGGGAATGGTTTCTCCAGAGCTCTGTAAAGGCTTTGACATGTTGCATGTAATGCGACCTGCCTTACATATCTTAGCTTCAAATCTCAGCTTGTACACCTCCCCTCCTCCACTGCCAAACACTAACAAGATGAATAAATGTACCTACTAGATATTGTCATTTTTACAGTTTCACAGGAGTTTGTCATCATATCCAAGACATTGACTTGTCATTACACTTTTGAAGTACTTGCCAAAATTAGTTCAGTACTGCCAGAACTGTTCAGTAAAATCCTTTGCCTTCCAGGTAAAACAGTAAATCTGTGTAGGTCTGTGCATTTGTGGTTTGTTCTCTCCCTCTGTATCACACACACATAGTTTCTTCTGTGAAAGATGCCAGTTCTGTCAAAGGAAAAGACAAACCAGCAACACACGCTGACAAACTCAAAGATGATTTTGCAAGGGATGAATATAAAGGGAAAGTAAAGCTGATATTATTCCTTTCTGAGTACATTTTCAAAGCCAGTCCTTGTCCACTGCCAATATTTATTGATTATTTTCTTCCAGCAGTCATTCAGGTGAACACAACATACTGTAAAGATTTCTGGGTTATCAAAGCCTTACTGTGAATCAGATCAAAACTTAGATGTGACTTTTTCCTGTTACAGTCAGGGGTGGTATGTAGTGCTGTAGAAACATCACAGTGTACCTTAAAACTCATCTAGCATACTACTGAATAGTTCTGCACACCTCGCAATATATATGGCATCTGCTTTGTGCATGGCATTACTCTGATAGCAGTTCTGATGTCAGTCTGTATATTTAACTGTTTAATATATCAGAACAAATATATAATGTCAGACCTGCCCATGACTACATTTTCTTTCCCTTGGTCATTGTAGTCATTATTCAGTCTATTACAGAGATTATTAATTAATTCTTGGCTGGAATGTAACCACAGCAGGCCCTGTGGAGTCCGTCACAGAAGCGTTAGGCATGTTTTATGTCCACAATGTTAGAGGTTTTTGCATATAAATTCCAATAAATTATTTTGAGTAGGCTGGTTAAGGGATTTTGTAATCAGCTTAAGAACTGAATTGCTTGCTGAGGTAAAATATTAGCAGCATGTGATTGGTTGGAATTTTGCATGGTTAATAATGACCCTCAAATTTGAAAGAGCAAAGTGTTGAATACATACTAAAGACACCTATTGGTGCTGATTGTTTGGACTCTGTGTGCGTGTAAGGAAAAGTATGTCATTTTAATGCCAGAGGGATCAAGAGGGGGCTTGGTTGTGGTTCATCAACAGGTTTTTTTCACTGCATTTATTTCAAGGGTCCTTCAGACTTGAATGTTGTTTTTGGTGTCTATATTAACACAATAATATTGTTCACAATATTAAAAACAAGAAAAGCCACAAAAACAATATGCTGAAAACATGAATGATGGTAAGTCATTTGTGTGCTACATTGTTTTTGTATTATTGCTCTAAATTGTTTTCATTCTCGGACGTTTTTGGTTTCATTATGCATATTGGTAAGGGTATGAGCCAATGTATGATATCAGGGGTCATTGGTAAATAGCACCATGCTTTGCAATGCCAAAACTCAGGCTTGCAAAGCATGTTTCTTTACTAATCCTTTTATCTGATGTAAGCCATGCTTGTTGGTCCATAATAATCATGAAGGGAACATTTTATCCACAGTCAATCTACTATAATGAGAGTTGTGGTTTTGGTTTAAAGATTGGACGGTTTACTTAGGAATAAAGCACCACATCTATGAATTGTTTCTGGATTTTTATTTTTCTGCACAATCTAAAATAATGTGGAGCCCATTTTCATTATGGGCTGATATTAGTTTCTTCACATAGTTAAAAAGGTATTAAGGCACTATGTTAATTTTTAACAGAATTATTTATTGTAAAAAGGTTTCATGTATAAAAACAGACCAGTTTATCATAGCTACAGTGTCTTTAAAATATAAAGCTAAGGCACAGGGTTTTATACACACTAAAATATACAAAATTGATATGGCACTGATAATAAAACACAAAACATGAAAATAAGTGCAATTAAATCTACATTTTGTCAGCCTTTTTACCTTTAATAAATATCCTAAAATCAAAGTATGCAGTGACAGTTTACAGTCTACAAATACAGGCACATATTTAAAACCATAGACAGTAATTACTAGGTTAGTCTACTGTAAGGTGGAAGTGTGGAGATGTCTTGCTCCTGCTCAGGACAGTGATCCATGAAAGACACAGGAGAGTTAAAGATTCGCTCCTCTCCGCCTGCATCAGAATAAAACCTCATTGCAGTCAGCCACATCCTCACTAATATAACCATAATGACACTTTGGCAGCTAGCCTTTGAAATATGATTTTATCTCCATGTACCAAACCATATCAACACATCTCACCTTGCCAAGTGCAGACCAGTTCTGTTGGAGCACTAGGGTCATTCTGAGGAACTAGAAACTCCTGCAAACATACAACAGTTACGACAAATCACAGTTATGATTTAGGTAATTCTTGTTGGAATGAGCCCATACACCGATCTAGGGAACACTGCCTCCTTATTATCAGGATGTTTGATTGTGTTAATTACCTAAATTTACATTTATACATTTGGCAGATGCTTTAATCCAAAGACTTACAGTGCATCAAGATAAACAATTCATCAGTACATGTTTCCTGGGAATCAAACCCACAACCTTTGTGCCGCTAAGGCAATGCTCTGCCAGTTGAGCTACAGGAACTACCTCGGTCAGTGTACACTAAAGGAAGTGAAATAATACTCTTTCAAACTACATTACAGATACTGCTGTGCTCTCACAAACTGCCATGTGCTGCAAAAGAGTCAGATTTCACTTACCATGCCATTTGCAGAGTCATAGCAACCGCAGAGTGGCAGACTTCGGCAGCCAACAAATGCAATGAGAGAGGAGAAGAGCAGGGATCCCATGCAAGCCACAAGAAGCGTGCTATTGGCACCTTTTACCATCCGACTGAGGACAAATCTCTGCATAGGACACAGCTTGATCAATTATTTCTATACTGTTAACAAGATGGTAAAGGAGGACTAAAAAACTGTATATTTGCTATTTTAAACAGAAATCATTAGTGAGCATTGTGTGATCTGACCATACCACTTCAGGGACAGGGTGGGCATGAAAGATCTCATCATCCTCCTCTCCATAACTGAGAGTGACACAGGCGTAAACGAACACAATCACAACAGCAACAAAAGACATCACAGTGGACACTATCATGATGTTCACCTAAAGGTATAAATGAGAGTGTAACATTGATCAACAGGTACAAAAAAACAAAAAACAGTCAGACACAAGGATATTGATGGATGATATTCTGATGCAAGACTACTGTAAACTTTAAATGACAGTACTCTGGATAAGACACATTTAAAAAAAGCAGAACATACCAAAACAGGATTTTTCTTTTGGGATGCAAAGAGGGCAAGCACTCCAGGGGCAGCCATAATCTAAAAAGCATATAAGGTGAGAGAAGCATTATAGAAAAACAGCCTATGATCTCTAAACAGGATTGCCATACCAGTAGTACAATGAATTTTCATACCTTTCTCAGTTGTTCATGATTAAATATTTTAGGGCAGAATACAACAAGGTAGGCCTATTTCCATTATGACATTCATTTATATTCATAAGTTCTTATTTAGATTTTAATTTCCAAGGCCTGGAAACCACGATTTTAATTTGATCTTAAATTTATCAATCTTTTCTCGGTGTGTAAAGATGACAGCAATTTTTCAGCGAATTGTAAACTGCAATTTAAGGGTTGCTTACCAATCCAGCCCAGAGTGGTGCTCTAGTTTCACTCAGTGTAGTGCTCTTGCGGAAGACTGCATCCATGAAGCCGCACACCACGCATAGGCCGGCACATGCCACCTGAAGGATGCCGAGGACCACCACACTCTTCTGGTTGAATATGAAATACCTGTACCGGTCCATCTCAGACTACCAGCGAGGAGAAAGACAAATACAGTATGTAAATGGCTTTCATTATTGTTTTCATTTAAGTTCTGCAGTGAAACGTCATAATTTCATCTTTTACCTTCACTGAACGTGGCTGGATACTGACTTTAACAGTGATGATCGCTTTCCACGGTTTCTGCGTGTATTTGAAAACTATTAAACCACCTGTATTAATCTAACGTTACCGAAAGCTGCTAATAAAATGATCTGTACCGGTTTGAATACGTATTAAAATGGGGTTTCGCATTTACCCGAGCTGCTTTTCGTTTATCACTTCCGGTCCGCTTTGTTTAGGAGCAAGAGGTGAAGTCCAGCGCGTGTCACTCGTTTACCTGCAGCGCGCGCAGGTGCAGCACTTTGACCACGCCCCCACCGAGTGGTGGCTAAAGGTGCGTGTAATAACATTAGGTTAAAAGAAAATACGATCAATGTATTACATCTTGCTTTAATAGCTGAGAACGGAAGAATGAGGCAAACGAGCTGTGTTCTTTGCCGTTGTTTTTATTGATAAATCTTAGCTGATAGCTATTGCATACCAAAGCCTATATAAAACATTCTTCGTCACCTTGTCCTTATTCTCATACATTCTGTTCAGTCACTCCCAACAAACCTTACTTACACCTTACTTGAACTTTTCTTTCCGTGTAGATCTTCCATTTAAATTTGGTGTGGAAAAACACAAAAATAACATGACTATTGTATTGCTAATATGATGACCACAGACAATTTACTGCAGATCCTGTCTGTATAGGCCACAAGAGATGGGACACATTTGTTTACAAGAACAATTACTGATGTTATCACCCGTGTAGTATAGAATAATCCTGTATTTTCAATTTAAGGGAAAACATCAGAAGAGCAGCAAAAGACACTATACTGGTTTAAAACTGCATAGTTATCACAGGTTGTGGTAAAGAGGTTGAATATCCCAAGGAACAGTTACAGTAATCTACAGTAAAATGGCTCCTACTCCATTTCACAGATTTCAGTCAAAATGCTTTATAATCACTTGCCTTTTCCATCACTATTTGTGTGGTGCAACCACAGTGGCCAACACACATACCACTCCACATTGTCCACATTGTAGAACCATCGAATTCTGAAGCTTGCTCAGTAATGTAAACAAGAAATTCACAGTTTCAATCTAAGTAAACAGACAGGGATATATGTCAGAAATCAGTTCAGTAACAGAATACCTTACAAAATGATTATTTGT
This sequence comes from Chromobotia macracanthus, assembly GCA_036877525.1. Classification (NCBI taxonomy): domain Eukaryota; kingdom Metazoa; phylum Chordata; class Actinopteri; order Cypriniformes; family Botiidae; genus Chromobotia; species Chromobotia macracanthus. Next base: position 7,620,196 of record JAZGTH010000020.1, on the reverse strand, counting down.
TAATGTTAGCACACTGTGAGATCATAGTCATAGGACAAAGTTAGTGTCTGGTGGTAGTGTGGATGGGGACGGGAGGTGATGTTTTTGTATAGTGGTGAGAAGGATCTTAGCAGGTTTCCGCAGCCTCTCTTCCTGATTTCCTCTGCTGAAACTCCCGCAATTGCTTTGTGTACCATTCTGGTGCCTCTGGACCAGATTTCCCTGATGGTTCATGGTCATAACCATAAGCTACAGTGAGTTCCTCATCCTTCTGTACAGCACAGATTGTTCGGATACATTTTATTTGCCCAAAACGAGGGTGGGTGAACCTATATAAAAACAAACTAGTTAAAACAGCTGTTATCAAACAATATGATTATATATTGTCGCACAGATTATCACACTGTTTGTGAAAGATGCACATGCATATATGGGATCAGGGCAGGTTGCCTTGGATGCAAGGAATCCCATTCCAAATATATCTATCAAACTACCACTCAATTTAAGAAAGTTAAGAACTACTCTGTATATTTATAGAATATAAATCCATACTCACGAGTCATATTTGCAGTTAGGGGTGAAGGAGTGGTTGGCCTTGTGACCCAGAGTTGCACAATAATTCTCTGTCAGATTGAAAGGTTCTGGGACATCGATCACTGTATCCTCATCCAATGAAATGGTGTTCCCATTCAGGGACCAATCACGACTGTCCACCTGTCAGTTTGAATAGCAACATATCACATCATTTAACAGGCTATTTTAAAACTAAGAAAGTTTTTTAACATAAAAAGGTCTTAACAACATAAAATGCAACATACCTCTAAATGTGTGATGCGGACACCATTATAAAAAACCATCACAGTGTTTTCTCTGGCCTCAATTTTTGCAAACAGACCTTCTCCAGCTCCAGAGATAAGGGACTGTCCCACAAACACACTGTTAAATCAAAAAAACATTGGCTTTCAGTTTGAGTCAGCACTTGAGAATCATGTATTAAGACAATTTGATTTGGTGAACCAACTGAATTTCCTCAATGAAATAGCAGAACAATTGGACACTGGAGGAGGAGTACTTTTCAAAGCAAGATTTGATAGATTGAGGTTTACGTGGTTGATCACAGCTTGCACCAACCGTTGACTTTCGTAGGGGTCGGGCAACAGTTTGTGAAAAGCAATACAGGAAGAAGTGGATTTATCGTAGCTATAAACAGGACCTAAACAGAATAAAATTATTATATTTAGTTATTTATTATTGTTATTTAACATTTTAGGTAATTTAAGTTATCATAAATTCAGCCTGGCATTCATTTTAACCAAAACAGCCCTTATAAAGTTATATAAAGAGTTGTAGAGCATAGCTTTAGCAACAGCAATGGATTTTCTGTTAGAACTAAGAGTGCATTTACACTAAGAGTATAAATAAGTGTATCAACTAACTGTCTGGATCAACAGTGAAGTGTGGTCTGCCGGACTCTTGAATGGTAAGAGTGGCAAGCCGAGCCTCAATGAGTTCTCCATCCACAAAAGTGCCTTGTAGAGCCGTACGCCCATCAGGATACACATATGCCACATTCTTTCCTGTCATCTCTCCATCTTCATTTACTTCTCCCACCACACAGCCACCATCCTTCACAGGTGAAGAGAAGACTTACATATACAGATTTTGGATCTGAAAAAGGCATCTATACACACTGACATATATAGCCTTTCTTAAAAGTGTTTTTGCCATTATGTTCATTCCAGTAAATTTTAAAAAAAGCAAGTTTTTGTTAAAAAGCATTACAGTTAACAAAATCCCATAAACAAAAACATATTTCTACTTTTTAGCACATTTCTAATTTTAGCACATTTCTACTTTTTAGCCCTCCAGAATGCTGGCCTTTTTTTTATTGCTAATCCATATTATACCGTAATCAATATAATCAACTATATATGTATATAAAAATAAATATGCCACTAATACTGTTGATAGAGTCTGTACTAAACCCAGAACATTCCTTTAACAGCCAAATGCTTAATGTCATGCAAAACACACCGGGTAGTAGACCCAGCACATGCCACAGCGAACGTTGTCCTTGTACTGGCCCCTAAACACAAGGCAACCATCTGGATCAAACTCTTGAGCAGGTCCATTGAGCTCGCCATCTACATAAGTCCCATGTAAAGCACCGCCGTCCTCATATGTGTAAACACCCTGGCCCTGCAAAGCATCGTCCACATAGAAACCCTCCAGCGTACTACAGAGAAAAATAACATTTGGTTGAATTATTATTACATTTATCTGCTATAATTACACTTATCCATTCATGGAGACCATATCTTAAATGGAACACAATGGAAGAAAGCAACACTGATGATTTGCATTTAAAAGTAAGCCTTTTAAGATAAATATTTAGGACTTTTTTGCCTTTATTGGATAGGATAGTGAAGTACAGACAAGAAGTGACAGTGAGGGAATGAAAAAAACAGAATCATGAAAGGACCTCAAGGCAGGATTCAAACTCAGGTTGCCTGTAACATCAGTACATGATAATCAGCTCTCTACCCACAAGAATATGGCTTCAACATAATCATTTTAGTATGTAGAAAAATGAAAGGAAACAGATACAGGGAGGGTAAAGAAATGAAGCAAGTTAATTACATTTAAGTCTGCTGGTGACCCTGCTTGTATCTACATGTGCTTTTGAAAGCTACTGACTAGCAGACTATTGTTAAATCTAAAGCTGAAAATCAATAATAGACTTGACTTACTGTTATACAAATGTCTCATACCTCCCATCAAAAAAGAAGAATTTGCCTTTTCCATTCTTCTCCCCATGAACAAAGAGTCCCTCAAATCTGTCGCTGGATGAGTAGGTTACAGTACAGAAACCATGAGGCTGGTCATCATCATCCAGTGGCCCTACAGAAGCAAGACATTGTAATCACAGCTAGAGCAAATAATAGACAGAAAATATAAACAATGACTATCACATAGTTTATCACAGTCACATACTATTAATACACGTGATACAGTAAATGTACCGTAAAAACTAACTTATTTGCAGGAATTCAGGACCAAGTCGGAGCATGTAACAAGATACTGAATAACATGTACTTACATTTATTTTATAAGAGCAATCAATTAGTACATCTCATTAGTACAATTAGTACAATCAATGAGTATTTATAGGGAATCCAAAGCAAAAATAATACTCGATAACATCAAGATGTTTTAAACAGTCCGGAGTTCACGGGCTCCGGGTGTTTGACAGCTGTCGGTAATCCTCGCGGAATGAGATTGCATAAAAGTTCAGCCTGACAGCCGCAAACGACAATAACAAACTTACGCACAGCGTATCTTTAAACAAACACGCCTGTCGTACCTTCAACCACTTCTTCCATGTTGTCGTCGTCGCTGTCCATGTTTGCTATATCGCTGTCGTTTATGAGAGGACTGTTATACGTCTGCAGCGGAAGTTTTAGCAGCGCGGTGCTGACGATCCCGGGCGCAGCGTCTGACGTCATCAGCGGACACGACCGAACTCAAAGCACCGATTTCCAGAAAATGACTTTACAGAAAATTTCACAAGAAAGGTGTGAGGACTGTTCAATTGAGCTTTGCTTTTGGGCTTCTCTCTATATGGCATGAGTGGACCTTTTTTCTTTGCATTATCATTATGTTTTTGCTTCTTCCTTGTTTCTTTGCGATGCTACAGTCTCCATTATTAGACTATGTTCAAGTTCTTAAATAAAATAAATACTTAAAAAAAGGCACTGAATTACAGTTTACAAAAGAGCTCAGTGCGCAAGCTTTGGTTAATCCGAGTCATTTGAGCGAATCGGTTCATTTGAACAATTGCCTTCGTTGCACTGATCAAAAACAGTGATTCATTGATTCATTTGAGCAATTACTCTGATGTGTTTATATGTCATCTCGATGCAGTTTATGCTTTTGTAGTGGAATTAATATTTAGCTAAATACTGCTGTTCATTTCTGTATTTTTTATGTATTTAAACAGACATATTCTCATATATTCTTGTATAATTTCAGCATGTCACACCAAGCCACCTTTTCAAAATAAAAGTGCCAGTCGGTCGATTGCTTAAAAGAGCGAAACCAGAAGACAATTTTGTAAAGTTGCGCTGGGTTTTCAGGTGTATTTCAACCCATTTATTCAGGTGTGATAAGGTCTCATTTAAAAAGCATAATAAGTCCTCACACAACATAATAAGTCACACAATGTGAACTTTTCTCAGTCACAATAGGACACGTGGAATAGTGTCGTCTCAAAAACAACATTGATCCGGATTTCCTGATCTCAGAAACAGGATTTTACCATAGGTCGAGCCGTAACCATTCTGAAATACTGACATTTATTAACAGTTTGTTTGGTGATACGTTGCCTTTTTCTTTTCGGACCCGAAATATGACTTCGCATCAGCCAGTTCTCCTCGCAGCAGTGTCGGTACTGTCTGCTCTCCACATGGGTAAGGTCGTGTCGGTGTAAGTGTGAATACATATGAAAATGCCCAAAAACACTTTTTGATGGTTTATGCATTAATTTCAATCCAACGTGAGGTATGGATAGAGAAATGACTGCACACCGCCACCAAATTTGCTAAATTTGCATTGGTAATTCAAAGGTGAGGGCTCTTTGTAGAGGTTGTTTCACCACTTGCAAAAGCTGTACAAGTTCTTCTGATTCAGATTTAAAGGACAAAGGTTGCCTTTTAAGTATAAATGAGCCCTTAAACTTAATGAAAAAATTATTGTTATTCTTGAAATCATATGATAGTTAAGTATTGGTTATAATAGGTTGAATGTCCTCAGGTTTTCAGGCAAGGCGTGTGGGCTGGTCTAGGATGAAGCATAAAGTCATACCACCATCTGTTACTGGACCTGCTGAGTTTGAAAGGACATTGCGTGCCCAGTAAGATCAATGAGCTTTGAAACAGCTACATTTATGCTTGTTGTTCTTCAGCTCTGGCACTTTTCTTTAGGGATGAAAAGTTCAAAATATATATCAAATGTTAGTTCGATAATATCTAGTTTCAGACATCACATACAATCTTAACCTATATATAGCTATAAAATTCTAACAAGCATACAAAAATATCTAATACATGTCCTCCCACTGGTTCTTTAGACAGAATGGTGTAGAGTTTTATCCCATCTTCTTGGTGGTATTGTGGACCTCTGGCATTTTTTGTAACGAAGGTATGTTACACAATACATAAATGTAAATGTAATGTAATTTTAACGTTACAATAACAGAATAGATATGAGAACATCCACAGTTGCATACAGCCTATATGAAAGAAATCGGCATGTTTGTTTCTTTTTCAAAGTAATTTCTGCTCTTGGAGGACTTCTGTACATCGTTGGCAGAGAGATGTATTTTACTGGCTATATAAAAGAAGCAAACAAAAGGTGATAATTAAAATGAATGTTTTAAAATCAAACACATTCTGACAAGTAATAACACATTAAAGCTCAATCTGTTTTATTTCTAGGTTGCCAGGGTTTTACTTGGTATTAAGTGTTATGGCAATCTTATCTGTGATGGCTACCATTGGAATCATTCACTCATTCTTGCACAAATATTTCGACATCAAACTTATAAAATAAGTGGAAATAATACTTTAACAATTTAATAATGTTGACAATAATGTTCTAAGCAGTAGTTGGTGAGGAGCGTGTTCATTCTGTCAAGACTGAATAGGCAGGAGAATTAAAAGAAATGTATCTATAACTATGTATAACATAGATCTACAGATCTCATATAACAAAGACTATTGGTGATTTCAGTACAATTTTGTGATTGTTTATGTTTGACATTAAAGTTTGTACAGTTTAGCTCTCTCTTGCTCCTTTGTACCTAACAATAATTTTGGCTTTTATTCAATCAAATATTCTTTCAAATAATAGCTCAGTAATTCTTTTAATAAACTTAGTGCTCCTTTTATGAAACTGTTATTGCTCTTTTATAGCCTGCTGGTTCAGCATGCATTTTAATATTTGACATTTAATAAAGTTAGAATAAAAGGTTTGAATAAATTGAAATACAGCCATATAGTTTGGATTTCTGATTTACAGCACTGCAGTTTTCTATATTAAATTAAGTAATTATATGTAGTATATAAAATTAAAATACAGAAATAAATAAAATGAGAATAAAGTGGTAAGAAAGGAGTGGTAGATTGGTTCCTAAACCACTGTCATCTGTCATAATATAAGACACTTCCCAGGTTGCATTTTCACATGATAAAGGACAAGACAAACTCATTTAACACCCGGCACACCGGTGGAGTGACATCAGTGACCTGTGGTACCCACAAAAAAATCATGAAATAAACAGTATTTATTCAAGCTTCACAGAAATTGTTATTTCAATATTAAATTATAGACAGAAGTGACATGCCGGCCAAATATGATGACCCATACTCAGAATTTGTCCTCTGCATTGAACACACACACACACGGAGCAGTGGGTAACCATTCACTGCGGCACACAGGGAGCAATTGAGGGTACGGTGCTTTGCAACCCAATTTGGTTATCTGCTCTTCTATATTGTCAATATTTATCAAATGTCAGATGATCTTCAGATCGAGTGTGACAAAAATGGCAGAAAGAATTTTTGACAACTTCTCTGTAAAAATCAGCAATGAGCCACAGCAGTCCCTTCACAAAAGCAGGTTCAAAGCTAATTGAGCTGTAATTACATTAACTAATTGCATATTTAACTACTGCAGATCTGAAAGAAATTGTTTGTTAGAAACAACTGTTAAAGGGTAATATGTAAAGAATGTATGAAAACATTTTAAATGGTTAGACACAGTGACATCAGTGATGATATCACTTTTTATAAAGTATATCTGTACCTGTGACCAGATAATGGTGGACTACTGCGTTGTATTAAGTTACAGAAGATAATTGTTTTGTAGTAATTACTAACTCCCTTATTGTTTTACTGGTATTTGATATTTAATGTCTACAATGATGACTTCTTCAGGTGTAGCTTTGTGTCACCTCAGTGTACAATATATCCCTGAAAGCCCTTCAAAACAGCCCCACCTTATTCTTTGAGTTTTCTATAGTGAGACATCTTTCTAAAAGAAAGACCACATTCATAATTTCAAAAATAGACCTTTAAAATGAAAACATTTAATTCCTGAATGTGGCAGAAGTCACTTTTGATTTCTTTTTCATACAGTATGACTTTCCTAAAACTGGCCAGACATTAAATAGTAAACCTTTATTTTCATTTTCATTTCATTCAAGTAGTGGTTCAAAGTGTTAGGTGTGCTCAGTTTGTGAATGTTCTTCTGTACAGATGTACTGCTGTTGAAATCTGTGTTTCACTTGAGCACTTATGATATAACTCAAAGGTTTACATAATTTTGGAAAATTTAGTAATAGAGGGAAGGCAAAAAAAGAGAGTCTGAAATGAACTGATATGCAATGAGCTGAACTATAGTATGAAACCACAAGTGTGTAAATACTTTTATTTCCCTAACAGCATCTCACAACATTATTTTGCAGTTTTTTTCAGTGTGTAATTCTTTAATCAGATTAGCACAGGATCACAGATTAATGACAGGATTTACTGTGTAACACTTTCACTGTTTTCCAACACATGCACTGTCACAGCTGGTGCTTTTAAAGGGGAATGTCCTCTAATGTCAGTATGGTGACAGCAAAATATTTCATAACCAGGAGCCGACACAACAATGCCAAATCCTTAGCCCTCGTGTGGAAAGTCTTAGTATTGCAGTACTGGACTTTTTGTCTCTTTTGTAGTTGTCTACAGTGACTTTTGGATTTCCACCAGGGGGAGATAAAAGACATAATAAGGCAAGTACTTCGAATGTAGGTCGTTTAATATGTACCACGAATGCACTTCGTGCCAAATTTATTTATGCTTATTTGCAAAGAATTCACAAAATAAGAATTGTTCCATTAAGGTGTCTTTGTAACACAGTTGTAGTGCTATTTTATTAAATACATTTCTTTTAAATGATTAAGATGTAAATTCATTGAAGAGGGAGCAGCAGGTGCATTTAGTTGAGCGCAAATGAAGCCGCAGCTGCAGCACTATTAGAAAGTTTAAAAACACTGATACTTTAATAATGCACATTTTACACAATATTAATCCAACATTTTAGAACTATGAAACTATGAAAAATGAAAATGTAAAATAAACTTGGTTATATTCCCCTAGTTCATCTTTAATGCCACTTTTTGTCTAGAATTTACTAAAAATGTTTTCTAGGCTCTGATTGGCCCCAAACCAATTACTTAAAAAACAATTTGAAATAATTTTTTTATTTTTTAATGACAGAAGTTTAATATGTTGGCACAACTATATTTTTGTGGAAAAATGTAACAAATCTTAAAATAACAGATTTTTAGATTAAAGTTTTTTTTAGAAGTGTTTCTAAACTATTGAATGGAGTAAAAACTGCTCATCATGGACCATAATGTGTGTGTGCTGTTACAGGTTATTTGCTTGAGCACGTGTACTGTTCTTAGAGCTGTGCATCTGGAATGAGAAAGGCCAAATGATCTTGAGAAAGTCAGGAGTGCTCTCCTCCCTCTGATGGTTAATTCATCTCAACGAGACAGTTCACCTGTCAGGCATGTCTGGGTCAAGATATAATCTCTAGCCTTACATTAGCACAAAAGGGAACAATCCAATGAGTTACTATTAATTATGTTTAAGAGACTGTTTATGGTTATTTTAACAAAAGAAATGGCTGGTGAAAGTAAGGGAAGTTCGATGACACCATGTGTTGTGCCACGAAAAGCAAGCCTTAACCTTATATGTGATCTAAACCTAATCAAACTGGTATGTCACAACATATTTCCAAACATACTATGACAAGACTTATATATTTATATACTTATATATTACAGTACACATATCTGCACTGTTGAATACACATAATTAATCTTTTTAAAACAGAGATTGTTTACTTTAGTTAATTTCTCTGATATACCCAATTTCTTTTTTCCTCACTCTTTACAAGTGTTTCTTTCTCTGATTTCTTTCCTATTTTTACCCACCTGTATTTTGTCTATTAAGACGGCAATTAGATATCCTTGTAAATTGACATAAAGAGTCGTTACTCAATCCTGCAGTTTTACATTTCGGTTTTGTTGTCAGCCAGCGGTGTCCCCTTTTCTCCCCCTGACCCTCAACTCAATCTGAGTTCAGCATGGCTGACGCACAAATGCGACCCTGTTTATAATCTCCTCTTTCATTTTCTGTCACTGAGCGATCTCCACCTCTCTGACTGGCTTTAGCTCTTTTTCTTTATCAATTATACATCAGGTGAAAGAATCTGAAAGAATTTGCATGTTATAATCATTAAATCTGATTCAAGTTGTCTGAATGACCGTTTTTTTTAAACAGAGTAGTGGAGGCAAAAGTATTTTGGTCAAGTTTAGGTACATTAAATGATGTTGAAATGAGGGAGGTATTACAGGTTTTTTCACAAACTTTCAAAACTTATCCAGGGCTGCGTTTCTCATGGCCTTTACAATGTACTTAGGCTTACAATGCTTTTGAGAAACGTAGCCCAGAATAATCCAAAATACCCTGCTTTTTAACAATCAAGAGATCTTTGAAAAGAGCACAGGTTATAAGTATTGAAAAGTATTTATAGTTATATGGGGTGGTGAAAAACATTTTAACATTCCAAGTCTTACATTTAGATGGTTAATACATTTAATGTGTATTTCAGTTGCTCCTAATATAACTCAAGCCTGCCTGAACCGAAAATTTGATTTCTTAAAATGTCACTCCATAAGCAGAACCTTAAAATATAGAGGCTGATTGCAGTGTCATGGGATAAGAGCAGACAAGAGCTTTATAGCAGGATGTCTGTCATACGCAGATCACCGCAGACTTGTTCTGTATTAGACTGAAAGGTTAATAGTGACATGGAGTTTATTGTGATTTTTAAACCAATCATTAGGTCACATCAACATTCCATAATAAATATGCCAGTCACATTCAATTCAAAACTCTAAGCACTATGTATACTGGTGCCTCAAGTACCTTTTCTTTAGAGTGATAGTGTAATGTTTTGGGGATGTGACACAGGTAACTGCCAACATTCAGAGGTACAAAACAGTGTATGTGAGATTTCACCTAAACCTTTTGTTGTTTTGTACTGCTACCACAACGACCCCTCATCTGGAATTTATTTTGTTTAACAGTCTAATACACATTAGAACACAGCCTTCACTTCTGTGACAACAGACAGAGAGCACAAACGAAAGATAAGGAGAGATGGTATCGGATGTATAGAGTGTCACCTGAATGTAAGAAGGCCGAAAAACGACATGCTATACTTCAGTCCATCTTTACCCTGCTGGACCAAACACATTTGGAAGGAGAGGAGTGAAGACAAAAGAAAGGGACACTGAGCTTCTGCCATAAGACGCAGATGCAGAGAGACATAAAGATATGTATATTGAAATGAAAAATGTGGCACAACCCAACAAGGTTTAAATGCATTTCTTCTGCTTTTGGAAGAGGATGGTGATGTACTGCTGAAAACCTGCATGTTTGCCAGGGCTGCTTGAGTTACAGAATAGATTTCTCAGAAATACAAAAGAGAGTAACAATTATAATTGCACTGAGGAAACTTTAGGTAGGCCTATACTGGGAGGGGTAAAACAGGTGTTGTCTTACTGTGTGTGAGAGAAAGAAGAGGAAGAGAACAAGAGCGTGTCATTGTTGCAGCGATGTTCATGATTATTCGAGAAGGATCGGCAGTCGGGGCAGGTAGCACCGGAATGTCGGCTCCACCAGAGAGAACAGCTAAACAGGTACATAATATGTCTTTATGTATGTGTATGTCATTGTATGTATTTCTAATTAAAAAAGATGTTAATTCTTATATTCAGCTCACTATATAATCTGCAAAAGTGTTTCTGCTTTCCTATAGCTCAGCAAGTAGAGCGTGACACCAACAGTGCCAAGTTCATGGGCTAGAATCCCATTAAATGCGCATACTGAAGAAATGTATAACTTGAATGTATTGTATGTTGAAATAGTTTGTCCTGTCCAGACTTAAAGTACAGAGCCGACTCTTAAGTAATTCAATAGCGGGTTGATGTCCCTGCAAAGTCTCAACACTGGCTCAACCAATGCCATGAATTGTGGGACTATCTGTTTGTCCAGATAATGGAAGATAGTGGAACTGAATAAAAAACCTGTTTGTTTGGAAAGTGTTTGGAAAACCTGGAAAATATTCATTTTCTAAATCCATTTGGTGTGTCTTTAATAAAATAATCACAGTTATTTTGGTGTTGAGGCATGACAAAAATGTAATGCTACTCTAGTTAAACAGTGTTCCTGTAATTCAATTGGTAGAGAATTGCATTAGCAGTGCAAAGGTTGTGGGTTCAATTCCCAAGGGAGCACATGTACTGTACATAAACTGTATATCTTGCATATGCTCTAAGTCCTCTGCCAAATTCATAGGTGTAAATGTAATTAAATGTAAACATATGCTTGACTTTTATTACTACTTTTGATGGTCCCTGATGGTCATTCAACTTCATGTAGCACATCTAACCTCCATGTGTATTTTAACAGGTCCAGGCTGCAATCAAGAAGAAGGTGGAAAAACAGAAGAAACAAGAAATGTGTGTGGTGGAGGCGTTCAGCAGTAATACAAGACCTAAAAAGGGACAGAAAAGGAATAAACCCATTCAGACTTCCAACAGAGCTAAAGATGGTGATGAAGAAGCCGAAGAGGAGCCTGTTGAGACTGGGGAACCAAAAGAAAAAGAGGAAATTGACCTTGAACCTATTGTGGCATCTGTTTTCGGCCAAGTAAGACTACACCCCTGTGCCCTTTCTGTCTTGCAAGTACAGTAGTTTTTACCTTCACCTGTTACCTGTTCCACTCATATTTTCATATTCATTGTAGTGTTTCTTTGTTGTCAGAACAAAGAAATTTGTGCAGTAGAAATTAAATTAGAAATTAGAAAAAGTAGAAATTACTTTTGGAGTTTTTTGCACCTAATCTGACTTTTATTCTATTACCAATTGACTTGTTAGTGTAACCTAGCATAGTCATTTTGATTCAGTGAATAAAAACAGATTATTCTGTGCCAAAACAAATGGCAAACAGGAAACGACTAAAGTATGAACTTCATTACTAATTAAGTAGTTAAGTGATTGCCAGACACAAAATGACAGGTTAAGAAGCTGTTCGAACAAGTCAGCTTATCTCCTCAAGGTTCAGCTTCTGATGACCTGACCTTAGCCTTGTGGTGTTGCATTCCTACTTTAGGATAATCTAGCGTCCAGTGGTAATCACTTGATATTGAGCTTGGATCACCAGCGGTGAGCACACCAGAAACCTAATCTAGCCCACTCAACTTTCTGGAAGAGGGATCATTGTTTGTTATTTTCATCATTATTTAATTTGGCTTGGAGACATGGATAGCTACACACTAGTTTAGAATGATACATTCAGAAGTTGTTGCACAGACTTTGAATTAATATCTTTTCTTTGGATGCCTTAAAATAAGGTAAACAAATAAAAAATAACTATTATTTACAGGTTAGTTTTGTACATATTATACCCTTGCTTCATTGTCATTAGAGTATTCACTGAAACTTTATCCATTAGTTTAAATCACCTGAACGTGGCTATTGTTAGATAAAAAGGTTAACTTATAGCCCAGGTTGACTAGTCTGACAACTGATTATCTTGATTATCTGATTATTTGTAAATAAATAAAGCAGAGGATTTGAACTAGATACGAGAGCTGCTATCCACTTAAATGAGAGAGTAAGCAAAAGAGAGTGTTTTATTCCTTAAACATTTTAAATAAAAAATGAAATCTATTAATCCCATTACACAAATTACATGTTTCAAAAACAAGGATCCCACACTTAAATTACCCACATGGAGCCAATAGCCGGGTGGTATTCTGCATCATGGGCCAGTGTACAGTTAAACCTGAAATGAACCAATATGTCCTGTCTTGTCATGTGTTTATCGCCATATACACAGAAAACAATATTTTTTCTTGTGCAGCTTGCAGTCTCTGTTAAACATCTGGTAAGCCCACACACATCTGGAAATCCACAATCCCAGCCCTCAGATGACTCAACTAATCTCTCGGCTCATACGTGTGCCAAACAAATGTGCACATGCACCAACACACACCACACATACTTCATTGCTTTCACAGTACACTGTATTATAGAATACAAAGCAGCATTCAACTGTTTGCCGAGCAAACAGCCTAAATAAAACTTTCTAAATTTATAACAAACCATCATGGTGACACAGAAACACACTTTATTATTACTAGAGGGTGGATTAGAATAGATTAGAATTCAAGCAGGCTTGTAACACTGAGTAATGCTGCTGGGTCTTACTAAAATATGAGTGTGGATTAGCAGGAGTAGTTCTCTGTTCATCCGGACAAAGGTGTGTTTTTGATTAGATTGGGATTATCACACACACCATTGACTTTGGCATTAAAGAGGCACAGTTATTGTCATTGTTATGTGCTTTATTTTCTTTTCTTTCTTTAAATGGCTAAAATAAATATATCTAGATAGAAGCGATTGATGCCAGATAATAAGTCATTCAAAAAACGTGCAATTGTAGACAGTGCTGTTAGATTTTGGAATAATCACTTAATTGAACCAGCATGCACATTTATTGACTGATGCCAATCATCTTTAAATGACCAAAAAATGTCTAATTAATCTGCCTACTATCTCCTGCTGTCAATATTCATTCACCCTCTGTTCCTCAGATCTCTTTGTGTTCTTTATTCCTCCCTCTCTCTGTATCATCCCATATCTCTGCGCCTTTAATCTGAGATGGTGAGATTAAAAAAGCTTCTTGTTTTCTCATCTAATTCTCACTCTCCATGTATCTCCCCCTCCCAATCTCTCTCTCTCGCTGTCTGTCTCTCTCTCACAATTGAAATCATTTGCATTGGACAACAGTCTCTGAGAGGAGAACTAAAGGAGAGAGAAATGGAAAAGAAGTGAAAATGCCTAGATTGTGGGAGACAGACATTTGTTTTGTGCAATCACTGAAGATGTTAGCATTATTTGTGTTTTGGATTATCTTATCTAAGATCTAGTTAACCAAAGATTGAATCTACATTTGTTACGTTTGTTTTGGTAACTAACGCGCAGTGTGGTTTTTAAGTAGCTTTAAAATTAATAATTAGTTCATGTTCTAAATATGGAAGCAGGTGTGTGTCATGTCGTCATTCCCTGTCGTAAATTAATAATTTAAAAGAAGGTCAAAGCAGGGCGTAAGAGGAAAATTGTCACACGTCATCAGTTCACTGAGGACTAAACCATGGGAAACTGCACCAAAGCAACCATGAAAAACAAAATTAAAAAGGTAAGACAAACATATTTGAAAGTCAGGGTCTGTTTACCGAGGTACAGTTTGTGTTAGGTCAATCATAAACTAAATAAGTTTTGTGAAGCAAGGGGTGATTTTTTTTCTGCTCTTTGGAGTAATCTAGATGTTTATATCATAGTTCAGTAGCTGAAGGATGTGTCAAGCAAATTGACTAAACTGTGTTTAATTAGATTATGTTTCAAGTAAAATGTGGCCCCACCCTAAGGGTGTGGCTGAGGATAAAGGGCCTGGGGCAGTGACATCAGGGCCCCGTCCCCCCAGACAAGCAGATGGAGAACAGGAAGTAACATCTGAGTTTAAGGAGCCTCTCAATGCACTAGTCCAAAACTGCAATATGCTACATAACATCGTTGGACCAGCGTGCATCTTCCTAAGACAGGGCTTCGCAAAGTCACAGCTCGTATGTACTTGAAAATTAAAACCATGATATCTCAGCATTTACATTCCCCACCTGCATTAATATAAAACATCACATCATCTGAACCCAACTGATGAGCCTCATCTGCCCTATCTAATGCATTTCTTTCCCTCCACTGATGATGTGGTTTGTTGTAAAAGATTGTTCAGGCCGTCTAAAGACACTTAATGTTGAATGTCTTGTTTGCAGGTTGACATGTTGGTTTGCAGGTCTGTTGGGTTAAAGCTTCAGTTGTTTTTAGTGCTCATTTATTGGACCAAGTTGTTGAAAATCTTAAAAAGTTATTATCTACATTAATACTTAATGTGATTTTAAAAAAATTGAGATTGTACTGTTTTGTGCTATGGTGTCAATTTTCCAAACATTTTTAAATACTCAAACAATATGTCGTCAGAGAATCAAAAAAACATTACCCAGGACCTTCAGACAGTAAAACGCTTGTATTTATCACAGCCACGACATGTTAAATATATTTTCTCAGTTTGAATGAATGACAGTGATTTTGTTGGATTTATGGCATCTGTAATCCACTGATAGTTATGTATAGGTGTACATATTTAACATATTGGGTTATTATAGATAAAGCTGTATATGGAAATTAGAATCAGCTCTGGGATTTTCTCATATGAGACTCTTTTTAACCTCATTCACTCGCTGGACAATGTTTGGCGTGAATCTCTCGTCAAGTTAAACCTTCCAAATCTCCTTAACTATGTCTATTGCCAGGCAACTTTTCTATGTAATTTACCATGTCGCTGCATTCTTACACAGTGGTTTCAACCTTCTACAATCTTTCCTAAACTCACATTTTGTCCTAGTTTTCATTACTCCAACCAACGTGTCTACTTGATGGTTCAAAAACAGAGAGAGAGAGTGAGAGACTATTAAATAGAGTCAGATGTTGAAAGTGTTGAATTTTATCTATTTGTTTTATGTCTTTCTGCTTTAATCAAACAGGACAGAGAACTGCGTCCTGAAGAGATAGAAGGTGATCATAGAAACCACACACCTCACCTAAAAATCGATTTGGGGAACATCCTGTTCTATGTGGTAATACTTCCTCTCATGTGCTTTTGCAGAACTAAGAGAAGCCTTTAAAGAGTTTGATAGGAACAAAGGATACATTAACTGCAGGGATCTGGGCGAATGCATGAGGACTATGGGATACATGCCCACAGAGATGGAGCTCATTGAACTGAGTCAACAAATTAGTAAGTGACATCATCACTTAGAGACAGTGCTCCTACTCTTTGACCAAGTGTGCTTCTATTTAAGCATTATTGTGAATGCTGTGGGGTTTGGCAAAAACGTGTTGATTATATGCTAGCTTGATTACCATTAAAGCAAAAGGGGAACTTAACAAATACAAAGTCATACAGAAATAATGTTAATGTTTTAATTCAGCTTTAATTCTCCTTCTATTATATGAAAAGAATACAAAACAGAAGCATCTTTACTAGTGGTTTCAGACCTCTGCACATTAACATATAAATATGCCTGTGTTCTGCCCTTGTTTAAAGGTGGGGGTAAAATTGACTTTGAAGACTTTGTGGAGCTCATGGGGCCAAAAATGCTGGCAGAGACAGCAGACATGATCGGAGTCAAAGAGCTGAGAGATGCTTTTAAAGAGGTACACATGCTCACACAAATAACACTATGCTGACTGCCATCATCAATGGTCTTATCAGCATGTTACCGGTGTGCAGTTTGACTCCAATGGCGACGGGCAAATCAGTGTCACAGAGCTGAGAGAAGCCATGAAAAAACTGATGGGAGAACATCTGAACCCCAGAGACATTGACGATATTCTACGTGATGCTGACCTCAATAGGGACGGACTGGTTGATTTTGAAGGTGAGACAATGTTAGAAGTGAAACAATGCTGACAAACAATATTTGCATATTTACATATTTTACTTGACTGACATCTCTTGACTTGACTAACAACTTCTGTTTGGTTTTTCTGTTCTTAAACTTCAGAGTTTGTGAGGATGATGTCACGCTGAGTGAATCCACAAAGATATTTTACATAAGACTTTAATTCCCTCATGAGGCAGCATGGTACAACAGTTTTCACAAGGCCTCAATAGACCAACACCATTAACACTATTTGTAGCAGCATATTTAATTTATTTATTAAGCATTATTTAAACAAAAGAAGTGTCTTTTCTAAAAGGAGGAATGTTGTAATTAAACTGTTTAGATTGTATTTAGGCAAAAATGCATTTGTCCGATTATGAGTGTGTTAATTTGTATAGCGTGTTTCATTTTCTTTAAATAAAACACTTTGATTACACTTGTTTGTTAATTACCTGTTGATGTTTCTTCCTGTTTTGCCAGCAAATGCAGTGACTCTAACAATAGCTACCAAATTACATTAACAGTGAATAGTTAATGTAATTATGCATGATTGAGAGGAAACGTTACGTCCACGAAGGTCCGCCCATTTTACTATTTATGCTTTTTGCCATTCTACCCTCTTAGATTATTTCTGTGTAAACCCATCAAGCTTGCGTTCACTCAGCAATAGCGCCATCTGCTGACTTAAGAATTAAGTCATATTATTATAATTAATAATATGATGTATTAATATATAATTATATTTATTATATTTATTAATTATATTTATATATGATTATATTTATATATGATAATTATCATATAATTAAGTCATATATTCTTAAGAATTTAAGAATACCAAAATGCCTCCCTGACGCTCTCAGAACAGATTGAAATGGAGTGAAATCCATTTAAAAAACTAAATAAAAGCTTAAAATATGAATACAAAAACGATATTCTCCTAATATTTATTTATTTATTTAATCATCTTTTTTTATATTTAATGCATTACATAAAATGATAGAAACAAGAGCGTTTATGATCACGCTTTTAGGTTTTTATTGAAAAGGTGATCAGGAATCTGTACAGCAGGCAAAGAGAGATATATAGGACACAGGAGCTTTTATTCTCCTCATCCTTTTATCTCTCTCTCCTTCTTTCCATTCTTCTGAAGATCGGGGATGTGTGCAGAGGAAAAAACAAATAACAAAAACTAAACTAAATGATGGAAGGAAAAGAAGCCATAACGCAGGAGAGAAAGAGAGCAACTGGCGAGCAAAAGGGATGTGTGTTTATCTGTGTCTCTGCCGCACACAGAGACACTTACAGACCTGAGAGAAACACAGCGCTGCTGAGCTTTAATATGTTGGACAGGCACAGACCACAATGTGAACCAGGTAGTCTGTCATCCATTTAACATCCACCCCTCATATCGACAGCATGGGAAAGATGCAGCCTCTCAGATGTCTTTTCTCCTCTCTTTCCTCTTGCGGCCCTCTCCTTCTCCTCCACCCCTCCTCTTCCTCTCCTGGTCTGGCCCTCACTTGCTGGCCATGGTGTAGCAGCCGTATGGGTGCCACTGCATGTCTCGGATACGCCTCACAGACTGGAACTGAGGGCAACGGGCGCCATACTCGTTAAAGTGTCTGTATTCACCCTTTTCCAGCAGGTACTGGCTGCCACGGTATCCAGGGTACTGATAACCCACCCAACTGAGAAAACAAAGAGCGTGCAAATTAGTTTGTGGACTTTCACAGCTGAATCACACATTCTTCCAAAAATATTTTGTTATTAAAGGCAGGGTAGGCGATCTTTTTCAAAAACATTTAGTGTTATTCTTGTTGAAAGTTTACCTTTAACAAACTAATTTCTATCATTGTTTATTCTCCCTATTGTTTTTTAAACCCCACAAAAGAGAAATAAACAATATAAGTATTGTTATGATATAATACATTGACCTAACTGTTTCTTACACAAAGTTAGAGTATAAAGTCAAACTTTTTTAATTGATGCAGACATAATACTAACCTTCTACAGGTTTTGGAACATGAGGGAGAATAAACAGTATAAATGTTTTTGAGTGAACTGCTCCTTTAACAGTCACACCAACAAGCTTTTAAGTCTGCTACAGGTGCATAGATGATTGGCCATCATGAAACATGCATAAACTGCTACACACTCACGTTCCACAGCTGACTACGATGCTGCCAACTCTGTCAGTGAATCCATAAGAGAACAGGCTGGGCACATCATCATCCATGATCTCCATCTTACGGCCCTTGTACTCACCCACCTCATACAGGCAGATCTTGTGCTTCTCAGGGTCCTTTGAGAGAGAAAGTGATACATGTGTTTTGTTAGATAAACAGGAAATGCGACTGAAGGTGGGAGAGAATTGCATATGTACTTACTCACCATTCTGACGGGTCTGAAGGAAAGCAGGTAGTCGTTCTTCTGGCAGTTGCTCCAAGAATCCCAGCGAGGATACTCGCCCTTCTCCAGGATGTACATCTCTCCACAGAAGTTCATCTGCTCGAAGCCCACAAATCTGCAGAGGGCAGAACAAAAAAGTGAGTAGGCACACATTTCTTCTGTCTAAACTATGGTTGATATATGTCCAGAACATACAGGGTTACTTACGGGCCACACTCCACACGTAGTGAGCGAACTCTGTCCATGCCCATATCGCAAACATTCATGCACTCTGCATTAATCTCAATCATTCGTCCCTGAAAGTTCTCCTGATCAAACACATACATCTGACAGAGAGAGAAGACTGTTAGTACAATGCTAAATCTAGGCAGAAGAGATGTGTACATTTAAGAGTTTTTTATAAAGTTTTACCCTGTAGGACATCATGCCCATCTCAGACTTCTTGGTCTGGGCTGCCTTTCCGTCGGTCTGGGACGCAGTCTTTTTATCTCCACTGGAAGACATGATGCCTGGAATGAAATGAAGAAATATAGGGTGATTTACGAAAAATTAAATTCATTGAGCTGTCATATTTAAAAAAAAAAAATGAACATGGAACTGAGATAGGCAACCAGTGTTACATGTATTATTTGTAACTCTGGAGGACAGGGATGAAGATGGTGCTTAAGGAGTTACAATGATGTTTGTAATAGATGTGTCTGGTCTTTGGGGTACACAAATAGTAGGACTATTGGAAAATATGGGGAGATATTATTGGTGAAGCAAAAAAAACTTTGTTTATATTCTCCTGGCAGTTAAAGAGTAGTTCATCCAAAAAAAGGGTTGTTTTTTGTAGTCCTTTCAAACTATTACGACTGACTTTCTTGTGTGTAACCTTAAAAAAGATATTAAACATCATATTCATACTGCTTTATTTCAAAAAATGAAAGATGGGGACCATCACTTTCTATTGAACGGAAAAGAGCAGATAGGACATTGTATTCTATTGTATGATTTTATATTCCACACAAGAAAGAAATTCATTTAACTTTCTGAGGACAGTTTATGGTCAGGTGAACTATCCCTTTAAATGAAAGTTTGATGTGTATGTGTGAATGGATATTTTGCTGTCTTACCTGTGTGTTCAGTGCGTGTATCCGTACCCAGGGTTCACTCGGAGAGTGTTTGCGTCTGGCCGTGCCTGTAGCTCTTATACCCTGGCGCTGAGTCTTTAAAGATTACACTGAAACAATGAAACGTGCTGCATTCAGCATACTCACAGAAAAAGCCCCACATCATCAGCACACAGTGAGAACAATGTGTAAGTGACAGTAAGAGAAAGAGAGAATGACATGGTCAGAAAGACCAAATCACTTCACAGTTATATCCTACAGACATTCTCATGTTCAGTTTTGGACTTTAGCTTTAGCTTATTTGAGAAGTTGGATTTGTCTGAGTCCTAAATGATGTACCAGAGATCTACACATCAGCACAAACTGTGCATCAGTACATTTTATGTACTGTGTATAATGATGAAGGGAATTTCAGTAGCTGTAGCATTTATCACCTATAATTATGTTAAGGACATTTAAGGGAACTAAATGTAAAATAAACTGATTTGTTCTGATATCTCTGCTAACTCTAAAATCAACTTTTTAAAATCAACTCTTTCGACTTTGTAGCTTATGTATTCGCATACGCTACAAAGTCAGATCTAAAAGATAGTTTTTTAGACAAAACTAAATCATTCCGATGTATTTTTAACAAAATAATAGTTTACTTTTTTGTGACCATAATTCCCACACTTCCATTTGTATTACTTCCTAGTTTGCCTGACTGTACAATAATTCTAAAATGTGGATAGTGAATAGTTAAAAGTGAGAAGTGAGTAACATTTTGGTAAGTGATTTATTGATGCAGCTAGTGTTGTGAGTATACACAAGCAAACAGAGCAAAAATAAAAAAACAGTTGTGGAACTGAGCTCAGATCCCTCAAATCAAGTTCACTCTACTAATCCCAGTAGTTTGGGCTCATTGTGGCTCCTGTGCTAAACTGCTGACCCGCACGAACATACTAGGGCCAAACCTTTGTGTCCTCTCCTTTCATCCAAAACACATCGCACTTGGCAGTGAATGGCAATGGCTTTCTATAGTATGTGCTGAGCCCACAGTCCCACAGAGAAGATGCGCTTTGCGCGCACTCAACGCGCGCCGCTCTTGCGCTGGCGGGTGCGCGCGTGCCCGTGCGCGCCCGCGGGGGCCGGTATAAAACCGCAGCGCCAGATTCTCTCAAAGCTCCACGCGAAACAGGCGTTCAGGCGCGTGCCATTCCCGCTTTTAGTGACTAAAACGGTAAGATGCCAAATTATATCACATATATACATATAAATTATATCACATATATACATATAAATTATATCACATATATACATATAAATTATATCACATATATACATATAAATTATATCACATATATACATATAAATTATATCAAATTATCATATATTGTCTACGGGAGGTCATGGCACCATTATAAAGTACATTTACACTATAATTAGTTCGTTTTATAGCGGGTTGAACATGTTCCTTTTTCATTAAACGGTTTTATAGAAATGATGTTTAGTACATTGTGTATAAACAGGTTTTCATGCAAATGAGTTAAAATTGTTATTATCTATCAGTGCATATTGAAGTAGCTTTTAATTATTCTACAAAAGTTGTTGAACGGTATATAACAACATGCCTACCTTGTGCAGTTTTTCACTTTAATTATGATCGTCTCTCTCTCTCTCTCTCTCTCTCTCTCTCTCTCTATATATATATATATATATATATTTTTTTTATTTTTTTTTATTTTTTTTTTTGTTTAATAGAAATAAAGATGTATAGGTTCACTCGATCTGGCATGATGCAGCCCATGATCAGTTCTGGCATGGGAATGGCTCCTTTCTTCAAGGTAAACTTTATGTCTGTCAGTCAATGTCAAACAGATGTAATGAAGCTACATGTTGTGTAAGGCTCTCAGACACACACAATTAACGTGTGCTCCTCGTACCTTAGATGACCGTGTTCGAGCAGGAACACTTTCAGGGAAAATGTCAGGAATTCACCTCGGAATGCTGCAACATCCAGCAATGTGGCTTTGACAACATCCGTTCCATTCGTGTGGAGAGCGGAGCGTGAGTTAACAGTGTGCTTGTACAGATTATATACTGATGGAAACCAACAGTGTTTGTGGTATGACTGGATGCTCTTTCTTTCCATAGCTGGGTGGGTTATGAGCACCATGACTTCCAGGGCCAGCAGTTCATCCTGGAAAGAGGAGAGTACCCTCACTGGGATGCATACAGTGGAAACCTGTCCTACCATGTGGAGAGACTGATGTCTTTTAGACCTATCTACTGTGCTGTGAGTTCTCTCTCTTCATCCATGTTCTGAACATCTTAAAAGTAGTTGTGTGTATTTGTTTATTTTCTCTCTCATTCTCTCTGCAGTCTCACCAGAGCAGTCGCATGGTCATCTTTGAGAAGGAGAACTTCTTGGGCCGCAGTGCAGAGCTGTGTGATGATTACCCCTCTCTGCAGGCCATGGGATGGTGTAGCCCTGAAGTGGGCTCCATGCATGTGCAGTGTGGCGCGTGAGTCCCCTCTTTTCTTTCCCACCCATTTCCTTTTAAAATGATCAAAATCTTTTGCTTTAAAACTTTTTGGTTACTGTGATAGCACAGCCAAAAACAGAGAAGCTGTCTCAATTTAATGTGCACAGCAGTCTTTAAAACACAGTAGTGGTACAAAAACATTGAACAGTTATGTGAAAGTGTGATCACTCTTATAATACGATTTTGTATTAAATGAATGGATACATGTTGATTCTGTGCCGCAAATACAGTGTAAATTCAAAAATTAAATTTCTATAGACAATGTCTAATGATGTAGAGAATGGTATTTACTAGATTGTTTGTCAGGTTAAACCCCAAGACCTCTTTATTTCCTTTCATCTCAGAAGTACACTCTTATAATTCTCCTCCCACTATCTGTGTGTGTAGTTTTGTGTGTTATGAGTTCCCAGGCTACAGGGGTAGGCAGTACATTATGGAGTGTGAGAGGCACAGCGGAGACTACCAGCATTGGAGAAACTGGGGTTCCCATAGCCAGACCCCTCAGATCCAGTCCATCCGCAGAGTCCAGCACTAAGAGCCTAGCCTTACCAGGGGACACTACACCGATCACCCTGCCGCCCGACAAACACACCTTACACACACATATATATATATATATATATATACACACACACACACACAGTTTTTCCTGAAGAGTGTCTTTTTATTGCCAGGAACACACATGCATATCCAAACGCTACCCATACCATCCTGTCTTAGACAAGGGTGTCAATGAGTTACTGACAGTGGCTAATGTCAGGTGCTAAACAACACTCCCTGAGGTGCTACACTTAACCAATGCAAAATAAGCTACGTTAGGTTATATCCCTGCAAAGGGATTGACTGAGAGCAGCTCAGGTGTAATGTGTAGGAGGAAGATAAGAACATCACAAACAAATAAACTTTGTTCACTTCAGTGACTTTGTGCAATTATTGTGTGTATGTATTTGTATATATAAAATAATTATCTTAAGTTTATAATATAAGCTTTGAAATGCTAGCTGAAAAAGAAATGCTAGCTGAGAAAGTATTACACATTCATTCTTATTTCCTCATTGTTTAGGAGTTACCTCAAAACTATAAATGCTTAGTTATCTACTATTAACTACAGCAACAATCAAAAAAAAACTGTTTGGTGATTTTGAATGCTTGAAAAAGCAAACCTTGTCCAATACTTAATCTGTTTTGCTACAGCTTTTGCCTTCACCCATCCCCAAATTCTGTTTCATGTTTAAACAAGCAGAAACCCATGCTTATACACAACACCAGAAGATCCATGTCTTTTAATTCTGAAAACTCTGGTTTCAAAACTTGACTTGAGATAAGCAACAAGAAAACGTGGCTTGATTAATAGCAGTCTTGAACTGACTTACAAGGCACAGAGTTGACTAAAAAACAACATTCAGAACTCAAACCTATCAAATTCTGATGCCTAAAACTGAAGCCACCAACGTCCAGGAAATAATCACAACTGTGAACCCTTGGGTCAAATTATATACAGGCAAAGAGTACCATGTGCCACCATCTTTGAGAATTAGAATTTTGCACTTCAAATATAAAAATATATTTATGTAGAACTCTAAAACTAAACAGCATTAAACACAGTAGAGAAAAATGAGAAATGCTTAATTAGAATCTAATACATCAATCTCTATCTCTTCCTCATCCTCCTCCTCCTCCTCCTCCTCCTCTGTGCTAGGCAAGATGTCTGCAGTGACCAGCAGCACAGGGGAAGCCTCAGAAAATGAGCTTGAAACCTCAATGACATCCACATCCTCTTCTGAACTGTCTGTGAGATTCTGTATGGGTGTGGGTTCCTCAGGTGGCATGGCTGGGTCCACTGCATCAGAGACATGAGGCATGGCTGTAACGTCTTTATGCATCACACCTTCTGTGCCTACCAGTGCACAGAAGGTGCTGTCTGAGGATTCAGAAAGTCGACTTTCAAAAGAAGAAACACTGGGCGAGTCAACATGATCCAATGTTGGTTTATTGTAGCTGTCTCCTGTAAATATAGTAATACTTAATACATACATTTAAGAAGTGTTAATACTTAAGAGATTTAAAGAACTCCCAAAGTTGGTTGACCTATTATTTACTAATCCATACTAAACACCATAGAAGTAATACATATGAATCGTCATTATGGCCATTTGGTAGCTGAAATCTCATTCACGTCCACAAATAATCCAGTAAAGTCACAGATACCAGACGACATTAGCTCAGTTTACAGAAAAGTAGTTTACAGAAAAGAGTTGCAAGATGATTCCCTAAAAACTTTTGTTTCACAGAAACCATACAGGTTAATGACAGAACTTTTATTTAGCAGTTTGATTTTATCTCCTACCTTTAGGTAAAGGCAAAGCCTGCTGAAAAGATGTCTGGATGCTAGTTTGTGGGCTCTTGCCACCTGTTGTTAACTCAGGTCCTTGTACACATGTGTTCACCAGCATTTTCTCACTTTCTCTCTGTTTTCTTGCAGTCTGAATTCTGTGATCTTTCTTTTGCTCCTCGATCTTTCTCTTGTTCTCCAAGAGGTTCTTCATTAATTCAAAAGCAGAAAGAGCTTTCTCAGGGTGGGACCCATTTAATGCATTTATTGCAGCTGACTGGCAGGACTCTTTTTGACCACACCACTCTGAGGACTGTGACTGGTTCAAAGTTTTTTGTATGTTCTTTGTTGATTGCGCAGAACATTTCACACTACAGGAACTAGGCACGCTTGTGACTTTTCTTAATGCGTTTGCAACATTGCACCTCGAGTCAGCTTTGTAGCTGGTGCATTTATGTTCACCTTGCCTTTTCTTCTTATTCACTCCCTTATTCTCAAACTCTTTTTTCTTTCTTTGTCTCCGCCTTTTGGCTGGAAGCTTCTCTCTCCACGGCCAATCCTCAGGGTTTTTAGACTTCCTTTTCCTACTCTGGCTCCTGGTCACCCTGCGATTTTCTGACATCCCTTTACTTGGTTGTCCTTTTATTTTCATGCCTGGCACTTTACCGAAATAGGATGGTTTGTGTGATCTGCGGACAGAGACTTGTGTATTCTGTGATAATGATCCTGTTGGGCTATGTGGTGGTGTTGTGTTCATAGAAGAGGTTCTGACAGGATTCCAAGAGTTATTACCTGTATGTGTATTTGATGTGTCTGTCTGGACTGTGTAGCTTTGATTGGTCTGTTGATTGGCATTTGTTCTCTTATCTGTTATGCTGCTTTGTGATCCATCTGGCATCCCATCACGATTGTCTACATCACATGCAGCAACATGTTGTTCAAACGTTCTCAGAAAACTATCAAGTATGTCAGTAAGCTCCCCTTCAGGTTGAGGCTGGACCATGCTGAGATCAGAAAGCTTTACAGAGGACTGTGTTCTTGGATGAGAATCTAAAGTTGCAACATTCATTATTCCATTTTGATTGTTTTGAAGGCCTGAAGTAATGGGGGGCATAAAAGGAAGTTGTGCAAAGACATCATCTATAAGCCAGTCCACTGGCTGAGCAAGGCCTGTCTGACTGGTTGCTGGTAGAGCTGCGGTGTGCACCAGAGATGGAGCTGGGGGATTTGTAAATTTCTGCTCAGATGGTGACATTTCAATTCGGGAAGCGTTTGGTAGAGGCAGGGGATGTTTCCGGGGCCGACCTCTTTTTCGCTTCATAGGTGGAGCTTGATCCTATGGGAAAAGTGACAAGTGTTTTAACTCTGTCTTTATAATTCAATGGGGTCATATCAAACATTTTTTATGTATGTTTTATTTGTTTTTTTTTTTGAGGTCCACAAATGTTTTTTGCATTTATTTATTTCAGTGATTTGTAAATGTCAATGGTTGATGGTTAGTTTACTAATGCGTGTGATGACCAAAAGCATTACAAATATGTTTTTTTTTGTGGAATGGGAAGTTTCCCGTTCTAAAAGTAACAGTATGTTACATACAACAACACATCATGTTCCTCTATCTCCAAAGACCAATGAAAATGTTATATCTTATGATATGACCCCTTTTAAGGCATTTATTCAAACAATAGAAAATCAAAATCAAGGCCGTTTGTAATTTTGATGTCATACTTCCTGTTCTCAAGATGTTGTGAGACACCTACCTGACACGCTGGCTCTATGAATCTGCTTCTGCTTTCTGCCTGTCTCTTTCTGGGTCTGCCCCTTGATGAAGACCTGCCTCTCTTTTCTTCCACTTTGTAAATCACTCCTCTGCCTTGTCTCTTATTAAGCCTCCCTTGATGCTTCAATACTTGTCTGGTATCTAGCATACTGCCAACTCTACCCCCACCTTGCCCAAAACAGACTGCCCTTGCCACTCTTCCACATCTATGCATATGTTGTTCTATTTGTCTTATATTCGATCCCTCCCACCTTAATGCACAAGCTCCCCGTAACCTTGCCCGCCGCGCCCGCCTTGCCCTTCTCTCTGTTTTATTGTCTCCTCTTATTCCTCTTTGGCTCTGTGCCCTTTGCCCTGCACCATTACTACCGGTGGTATCAAGGAAATAGTTGATAAAACCAGGAATATTGTTCTCAAACTGTTCTAATCCTTCTAAAACACATTCCTCACCCTGTGAAATGCCCCCCAATGATGACTGGCCCTGATTGGCCAATGGCTCAACCCAAGTGTTATAAGAAGGGATGTGGTTGGATGAGCTTGCAGGGGGGCATAAGTAGTCCTGTGGCGCACAAGCAGGTGCACTCACTGTAGGATACATAGCGGTTTCAGGAACTACATCCATGACTTGAAAAGAAGAAGGTAACTTCTCTGGAATACCATGAACATTCTGAAGTGTTGTCAGGGTGATTTCAGAGGGAGCGGTGTATGTGCAGAGCTCTTCTTCTGTTCTCCATGACGATAGGTCAATCACATTAACAGTTTGGATGGTTTCTCTGGCGTGTGGACATTCTGAAGGAAACATTGAAACTGCTGTGCAGAGAACCTCCGTCTGACATTCTCTCTCCACAGCATCTTTTGTGAACTCTGTCTGGGTTCCAACCTGACTCCCACTCTTTCGTTCAGCTGCCGCTTCTTCTGCTTTACTCTCTTGACTTTTGCTTTCTGCTGTAGTGTCTTGCTGCGGTATGTTGATGCCTAGCTTGCGGGCGGCTAAGAGGACCTCCTGTTTGTTCTCGTTAAACTGACCCGAGTACAGCAGACTGACCAAATTGAGTAACGTGCAGACTTCCACAGCCTCAACCTCAATCAGTCGCTTCTGCCCATTCCGGGGTGACGGCATGGTTGAAAGAGCACCACACAGCCATGGACTAAAGGCAGTCAAGACACAGCTGTGCACTGGCACAGATACACCTGGACAAAGCCAGAAACAGAGAAATAGTCAACAACAAAGTACAACAACTTGAAACATATTTATTCACCCTACAAACTCATATTCTACACAAAATGCCACTGATTCTCGCATGTGTCATAATGATGAACAACTCATAAACAGACTTTTATTAACCTTGAGTCTGCAGCACAATGTCACAAAACTCTGCCCTGCTCTGCTGTTTCTGCAGCTCTTTCACCAGAAGCGACTCGAATGTCAACATCTTAGAGAAAGACAAATCACAAATGCAGAACATTACAAGCGACATCGGTTTTAACAAGGATGAACTTTCCGTTTATGCCATTTCTCTATGCATTATGACAGAAGTGCAGATTTGCTGTCGTGCACGATGGTCACCACATGGAGACCGTCGTATTACAAGACCGAAGCTGCAAACCATTGTCAACGTTACTTTCTATGCATTTTAAATGTTTGGATCAATATTTAATCTTATTCTATAAATCAATGCGAAATTTGAGAACTGAAACGAGTTCCCGGCTCTCGAGCTCGATGTTGAGAACACTCCAGCGAAGTCAAAGCCATTTTAGCGAATAAAAACCAGACGTACTGACCTTTTCGCCGTCTTGTTCCGTACTGTTCCGATGTGACATAAAATGCAATATCGACAGTCGTCCTTCATCCAAATTTGTCTCGTCTGTGTGTGTCGAGATGACTGAATTTTGAAGATCGTCGCGCGTGCATCACTACAAACGCGTGGAGATCTACACGATCGCACGCGCGAGCGTCTCGTGACGACTGAACCATCTTCCGAGTGGGTCTGATTGAAAGTCTTTGGCTAAATCACCTTTTTATTTGTTTATTTATATTTTGTGTTCCAGTGTTTTAGCACACAAATAAATATGTACGCTGTTTTATTACATGCGCGTGAGGGTGTTAAATAGATTGTTTTTCTGATGAAACCTATGTGCAAAACTCGCCGCCACAATTTGAGAAAAGCTCAGTTTTGTTGTATTTTTATTATCCTATAAATTTACAGGTTATGCTCATTCAGAGACTGAAGAAGATTTATTTTATATGCTTTGTTTGATTGTTTGTAAAATTGAATGAGTCAGTAAAAACTTTTTTAAATTGATATGCGGTTGCTAGGGTGGTTGTTCAGTGTGTGATGTCAAAAAGGGATCTTGCAGGTATAATTTGTAGATATATTAATTGCATTTTAAGTTGAAAAATAAAATAAAAAACAGTTCAGACACATCTTAAATAAATTCGAAAATTAAAACCTCTTTAATTTAGGCGTGATGTGCTTATTTGCAAAACTGTACGCTGGTATTTAAATAAAGCTTAAAGGAATAAACTCTGACACCTGCCAACAGTGCTTGAGTTACAAACCAGTCATGACGGTTTTGATTGACAAGCGCAGCGACCAATAACGTTTAAACAATCGTCTGCGCTGCTGAAACATCGCGAGATTTGGTAATCCACAGAGGTCGGCTCAGCTGACCAACGTCTTCTACGTATGTGTTCAGCGTGCGCCTTGAGCGGTGGACATAAAGCTGATTGAAAGCTTTTTTTTTTGCCTTCTCACGAAAACGGACAATAAGCTAAATATTAACAAGTATTGGTGAGTTTTGATATAATTTTGTTATATATGTAAATATAAAAATAAAGCGGAGTTATTGTAGGGTTATAGTTAAACACTGTGTGAGGTGTTAGCGTGTCGGCTAGATTGCTAGCTGCTCTGGTAATGAAGTCTTCTAGATTTTTCCAGCATTAATACAATGAAGTTAATAAATAGAAGATCATTTTAAGCTATAGTTCCTTATGTCTTTATTTAAACACTTGACGACATTTGTCAAGCGCCCAAATTTTACAAATCGGTAAATGTAGTCCGTTGATGTTACAGTTTTAATGATGACTAGTCAGCAGTGATGACATGAAGTGTAATTTTCGGCTTTAGAAGAAAATTTGTAACTGTTGCTTGTTGCTTTGTGGTAGTGTATTATGTCGTATTGCAAGTAAATTCTTTTAATCAAATAACATTTTGTATTTTGATAAGCATTATTAGTGAGCATTGAACCAGAAAAAGCTTGTTTTCTCTGTGTCTGTCTTTCTCTGCGTCCACCCCCCACACCTGACAAACCAGACAAAGAGTTCCTGCTTACGATTTGTTTCAGGTTTTAGAAAGATTAACTTAAGTAACATTGGCGTCTCCTTTGTCCCCAGGGTTAATAAATAACCTGGGTACATGAAGTTTTGCATTCAAGCATAATGTTTATTTCTTTAAGGAAACGGAGTCTCAAGATATCAAAAAGATGGCAGACACAGAGCAAAGGAGTCAACCTCCCCCTCAAACTGGGCCTGTGGTGAGTGAAATGACTTTAGGTTTGATTGATTTTGAGTTTAAGCTTCATGTCCAGTTCACATTTTTAATTATGACTTGACTATGTATTTTTGGCTGTTTATCAAAGCTTCTAATGCAGTTTCTAATGCCTCATGTCTGAATATTCATCATAACTCTAACTCATGAAAATGTTAATTTGTTTGCAGCAATTCCTGTTGAATAATAAGTTGGAAACGGCTATGTGGCTATCACGGCTCTTCACTGTCTACTGTTCCATCATGTTTATTCTGCCGCTGCTTGGGTAAGTCTTGTTACTTCAAGCATGGTGAAATGGTGATTTAGCAACAATCCTATCATCTGACCTTCTCTTTTTCTTACCAGGCCTCAAGCAGCTGCTAATTTCTATCAGAGGGCATTGCTGGCAAATGCCTTGACCAGCGCTCTGCGTCTGCACCAGAGGCTCCCTCACTTCCAGCTGAGCAGAGCCTTCCTGACCCAGGCCTTACAGGAGGACAGCTGCCACTACCTTCTCTACTCCCTCATCCTTGTTAACTCCTACCCTATCACAAGTATCCTTTTTTAAAAATTTAGAAAATGTAATGGGTGGGCAAATGGCTATAGTTTTGTTTCAGCATTGTGCTGTCTTTATATGACCTTGACTTTAGTTCTCAGTGAGCATATTTCCTGTGTTCCTCTTCTCACTTCTCCACGCCACCACATACACTAAAAAAGTCCTTGATGTAAGTTTTTATCAGTGTCCGTTGCCTCTCTTATGCATTTGTCAATTCATAATGTGTATATTCAAAGAATTTCATAATTCTGTTATGAATTTTGTAATACTTCTTTCTTTAGACCATGGGCCCTTCCAGCCTAATGTTTGTGAGGAACTTTCTGAACAAGCTCACAGCCAATCAGCAGAACATTCTCAAGTTTATTGCCTGCAATGAGATCTTCTTAATGCCAGCTACAGTCTTCATGCTCTTCAGGTGAGGACTGAAAGTCAGTAAATTTAGTACCGGTAACCAGTTAAGATTTTGATGATTATGACACTGTTTGATTTTGGGTTCACAGTGGCCAGGGCAGCTTGCTTCAGCCCTTCATCTACTATCGATTTCTTACTCTACGTTATGCCTCCAGGCGCAATCCGTACTGCCGGTAAGGATTCTTGTTAGGAAGACATGTTTCATACACAATGGCTAGTGTTAGATGTACACAAACACACTTTACCCCAAATATGGGATAGTGTATATGTTCTCTCTTCCATTTAAGTGAAAAATAAAGAAAGCTGGTAATCCAACATCACAAAGTAATGAATTAGGCATTTGTCATTTCTATTCAATTCACGTTTATTTGTATATTGCTTTTTACAATACACATTGTTTCAAAGCTGCTTTACAGAATGTATGTCGTAAGAATTTTGTGTTGAATCACGCATTTGGAGGTGTCAGGCTTAAAGAGTGTCAACGCTCTCTTTAGTGTCAACATTGTTTCTGAAAGCTGAGATATGTTGGCTTGTATGTGTCCTGAGCATATTAACAGTGTTTGGTTTCTGTGTATGACTTGTCAGGACGCTCTTCACTGAACTGAGGATCTTATTGGAGCATTTTGTGATGAAGCCCAGCTGCCCTACCTTGTTCAGAAGGATGTGTCTGAACAGCATTGCCTTCATTAGCCGTCTTGCCCCTACTGGGGTTTAACTGCTTTCTCTGAACATCCACATTTTCATACAAACTACACGCTACAGTACACATTCACAAGACCTATAACAGTTCAGAGAGTGGGACACTATCAAAATGGATGATGAAGTTGATTGCTCAGAAATGAATGTCCTCTGCACTGAAGGTGTTTTCTATTCTTGGAGAGACTATCTGACAGACTACATCCAAAAAAACTAAACCACCAGAAGATGCTGTGCACAAAGGTAGCAACTGTTTAATCTGCTCATTAGGGCATTTATATTGATATTTAATCTCTGGGGTTAAAGAGAGACCTTTGAGATACGTATTTGTAATGTCTAGAGTAAATATTCATTGATTCTTAATAGCTTGTTTCTAATGAGATCATATCACACTGGGAAAAGAAATTTCAGATGTAATTTTGATTCCATTTTTATGTGTTCTTGGAAAGCATTGTTTTTTCTGTCTTTCATGACTGGATTACCTTGAAAATATTAATGTAATGTAACATGCCCTAGGCACTTCTGACAGTAAAATTTCAGAATTTTTTTTTTAGTTGCAAATCCTGTGTTCAGTTATTTTGCATCAGTCCCTGCAGCTTTTGTTTGTCAGGGCAAAGTGTAAAAACGTGAGCTTGTCAATTTGCTTGTTTCACTATTTATTGCTTTTGTTTATAACCATGGTTTAGGTAGATACAATTTATGATTAAGAATAAATACCTAGTTAATGTCAAAAATAATGCATTTTGAGCTTTTTTATATTCTACATATGGTTATGTGCCAAACATTAAAAGGACACTAGCTCAAGTACTATCATAGCCAGAAAATTAACTATTCATTGTTTCTGCTATATTTACACCACACTATTTCAGTGCCCCTATAATTTCAACATGGAAGTTGAATTTTTGTGCTGCAACCAGTCCTGCCACAACCTTAAACCATTGCCTCAATGTTAGGACCACATGGTTTAAATTTGACAAGTTCATGAGGTGGAATGTGCATGACTGTTTAAAGAAAGGTGTCAGTAATTGTTACCAGAAAGCAGTACTGCTACTTTTTGACAGCATTCATTCTTAATTGGGTGCTACAGATATGATACAAAAACTCACCAAGAATGGGAACCTGACCTGGAGTAAACCCATTTACATTTATACATCTGGCAGACACTAATCCAGTGCAACATTGGATCCAGAGAATACATTATCTTCATTTACAAACCAGAAATCAAAGGGATTACCATTTAGTACTAATAGTACTACACTTCACCATTTGAGTTACAGAGGTGAACCAACTCTGGCATATTAGCCAGAAACAGAACCTTGCTGAATGTAACATCCTACAATCCAAGTAGCCATATGCCTGAAATGTTTCATTTTACATCTTGCACGAAGACATCATGATTAACCTTCACAAGTAAGGAAAACATTTTAAATGTAAATCAACTTTAGAAGGGAGGCAAACCCAAGACATACACATCCCTGAAAATAGACCCAGAAAAGCTTTAAATGAACATGCAACAGACAATGCAGTACACTAAAGCCCAGCAGCACTTTTATTAAGATGTAAAGGGAAGTTCACCTTAGGTATGAGGATAAAGTGCACC
Organism: Chromobotia macracanthus; assembly: GCA_036877525.1. Taxonomy (NCBI): domain Eukaryota; kingdom Metazoa; phylum Chordata; class Actinopteri; order Cypriniformes; family Botiidae; genus Chromobotia; species Chromobotia macracanthus. Next base: position 7,586,576 of record JAZGTH010000020.1, on the reverse strand, counting down.
ACTGGAGTCTCATAAAAAATAGAATACAAACATTGAAATATAAAACAATGCTTGATTACCTAATGTACACATCTGGTTGCATCAAGCATAAAAAAGGCACAATCCTTAAGGACTGCTAATAAAAAAAAATGTACATATCACTAATCTCACCATTCCCCCAAAATTGAGGCTTTGGCTTCAGTTATTGGAGTTATGGAAATCAAAAGCCTGCACACAATTCCCACAAGATAGGGAGCCAGTTAATGTTAACATTGATGGGGCATTAGGTCAGTGTCAGCTTCTCTGGAGGCTCAATGAGAGAGACTTCATGGTACCTGGAGAAAGAATGAATAGTTGTTTTACATTGCCTTAAACAGCCCATTCACAAACTTGAAACTATAGCTATGCACTGCCAGCTGTAGAACAGGTAGGTTATACAGACTCACCTTGAGCCCTTGTACTTCTCCTTGACAGCCTGCTGTGCATGCTGAGCTGCACCGAGGTAGGTCTGATATAAATCCTGAATACACGGCATGAGGTCCTCCAGTGTGTAGCCAGTCATCTCAACAAGAGCCTTTGACTGCAAAAGGCAGATTGACATGGGTTAACTTCTCTCATTTAATCCAAAACAGAAAGATCCAAAAAGCAGTTGTCTCAGGATAACATGCTAAAAGATATGAAACAATAAGACTAAAGTCTCAATTTCTAGCAACTGTTTACAAAAACTTACCCATGATCCACCCGTGAGTGTGTGGTTGGCCAAAATGAAGGCTGCAGCAGCAATTTGAGATGGGAGGTACTTCAGGAAGGGGTCACAATCTACCAAACTTAACTCACCAAGGAACTGAAAGAAATTACAAACCTTTAAATTAATTGAGGTGGAAAAAGCAATCCACACAGTACAGGAGGAAAACAAATCCTCACCATTGATAAGCATTCCACCTTGCTGCTCACAGGGTGGTGCAAGAAATACTGGGTGAGAAACTGATTGATCGTTGGTGCAGCAAGATCAAAAGAGAGAACTGTCAACACCAGATGCTCCATCCTTAACACTTGTTTCTTCGTGTAAGTGTCATCAGTAATGTAAACAAATTCTGCCACCTCTGGAGGGTAGATTTCCTCAAATTTTCTACAGTCAGAAAGAGACGCGTTAGTAAAGTGGGTGGGAGGGGGGTAAGATTAGACCTTAAAAGGCTAAAGATACTTACGAAGCCAAAAGCATAGCAGCTGTACCCACTAGCTGCAGCTTTCCTCTCAGGACAGACATGGAAGAAAGAAAGCGATCTATGTAGTTCACAGCCAGGTAGAGGGTCTCGTTCTGAAGCTTATACTCCTCACCAACCTCCACCAGCCAATCCACCAGGATGGCACGCATGCTGTTTGTGATGTCAGGCTGTTTCCTCATGTAGCCTGCTTTCGGCTTTGATTTAAGCTGCAAACAATTTATTTTTAACAATTTAGACAGACCAGATTTCTAATGCATTAGCAGGGTGTTCATCAATGTGGACCCAATGACCCAGGTTATGCAACATTACATTTAACACCAGGAGCTACATACCTCCATTTCTCTCAAATGCGTGTGTATTTCTGCAGCATAATCCGAGACTTCATTGACATTTGTTGGCTTCTCCTCACAATCAACTATTGACATATCCATAGGAGAATCTATTGAGGGATAGAGAACGATAAAGAGCAAGTTCCCTTTTAATTTTCATGTCTGACTTTTCTAGTTTCATGTTACTGAACAAGCAAGCCACAAGAGGGCCACAAAGACACAATGGGCAATTTAATAGCCAAGTAGCAATGTCACCTACCAAAACTAGATTCAACAGGTAGTTCTATAGTTGCAAGAGGCTGTCTTAGGCGCGTTACTGTGGGATTTAGTGTAAGTGGGGAGCAATCCATGGCTGCTCTTTGGCTAGACAGTTTCTTAGAGCATGCACCATCAGGTTCATCCACATGAATCTGGAAAGCAGGTGGCTTGGCTGAAGGCTTCTGTACAAAGCTTCTGCCATGTTCTTCTGACTTGCAGGCAATTATCTGGGGCCCAGAGATCTTATGATGGAACAAAAATAGGTTAGATTGCTTACAAAAAAACCATGCACTGAATCAGTGTTATACTACATGCGAAACAGTTCAATGGTTCTACTTGTAGTATTCTCATTATATGCACAAGTTAACCAAAACACAAACATCCAACAGTACTCTGCACATGCACACATTACAATACCAAAGATCAAACTTGTTTACTAGGGTAAGAGTTTATAAAATGGCGGCATGCGCATTCGGAGGGAACGAGCTGCGGGCATTTAACATTGCATTACATTCAACCTGTAGCGCCATAAAAGAAATGCCACCTGGTCCTCAAATATGAGCAAAGGAGCCAAAAGTTGACTTTGACTTATGCTTGTGACGCTTACAAACTCTCTCTCAGCTGTAGCAATTTGTGCAATATCTTGTGTGGGAGTTGAGAAAATTGAAGATACTGTTATATATATATATACACCGATTACTATAATAGATTAGATCTAGGGGAACGCGCGTTTGGGAGACTAGTTTGGATAAACAGCACACTTTATTGTCATATGCCATGCATGATCCAACCTGTTTAGAGGCGCGCAGAACTGGCTGTCTGCGCTGATTGTTCTCCAAGGCGCCCAATACAGTCCTGTTGGTTGGCTTAGGGTTTACATTTTCCCGATTTTCAATCCTGTTCTTGGCAGCACCGCGAAGTCGTGAAAGCATGTTTTCTTGATTTTGAATATCTGCCTCCGAATCACGAACCGCGCTTCCTCGTGTTTGACCGAGAGATGACATCCTTCCAACAACAGATCGATAGGATCTCCCAGCCAGTGCAATCGGTGGTGTAAAATCGCTATTAAAACAAGAAAACCTCGCAATTAACTAAAGAAAACCTTTATCCGATCACATAAGCGGAAACGAGAAAACAAACACTAACCAGGAGAAACTAGCAGAGCTGAACTGTTGAAATCCGGATAGCAGCGTCTTATAAAAACCGAAATTCAAAAACAAACCATACAGCAATCCTATTCTACAAAAAATGCGCCATGCTAGCGTACAGTATACTTCAAAACAACGCGGACAGGATACGACAGCTGTATTAATAAAGCCAAACGCCGCCTTGTTACTTCTCGTGGCTGCCTGCTTGATATTGTCGCTGTCTCAGTTCAAGTAGCCCGCGACTATTGAAACGGACCAATCAGAATGAGGCAAGTCGAAACGTCATTTCCTCTACGGGAGCTCAGAGAGGCCGAAACTAGTTAGAGGCGACGACTAGTATTAAGCGAACCGCTTCTTTCATTGGCTCAGTGGAAATTTGAAACAGGTCTAGGAGAAAATAATAGACCCACATTTAATAAAAAAACTACATAGGCTTGGTTAAAACAAGCGTGAAAAATATAAATGTATTGGTGATTCTTCAACTTTGACAGGGAAAGCAGAAAACGACAAAATCATTATACTTATAAAGCGTAAGTTATAATAGCGTTACACCGTTAATGGTGTCTCTTTAATTGCCATTACAAATGTTAAGTTTACAAAGGTTTAACTGGCCAACAACCAGCTATTTTAACTTACACTCAAATGTATACAGTTGCATATTTATTATATTAAAATTATATGAAATCGTTAGATAGGCTAAGTCCTTTTTCTCAAATGTATAATGTCGATACCAACTCAAGCACTATACAAAAATACATAACGCACACACGCAAGTTTTCATGAAAATTTTACTTTTGTAGAAACGCAACTAGACTGGCAAATATTCTAAAAATATATAAAACATTCATTACACTGAATATTTTCATTTGGATCTGTGGTGCTAAGATTTCATCTGCTTTGACACCTATTTATATCCTTTTTTAATATACTTTATTGCACAAACAAAATTCACAAAACATATGACCTAAAATGGCTGATTTAAGTTTCATTGAAAAATTCTATCAATGAATTAAGTTCGTAGTTATTCAAAATAGCAAGCAGCTGTGAAACTTTCGTTTTGACATTTTGTCCTTTAAATTTGAACTTGTCGATGAAAAGATCAGTGATCATACCTGTAAGAAAACACAATTTTTTTTGTTTCGTCAATAGAAATATAAGGGGTTGTATAAAAAAGACATCAGTCTTATATCTACATGTAAGTAATTTTACAATTTAAGATGCAGATTTAAAATATATTATTAAATAGTCTCCTTTGCTCATCAAACTTTCACTTACCATACAGTCTTTCTAAGTGAGCTGGTTGTTTCTTGTATTCCTCCAAGAGCTTAGCAGACTCGTCCAGTATACTGCGGTACTCTGGAATCAGAAAATCAGCATTTCCCTCATGCACCTGCAGCTCCTGCAAATGACACACATGAATTAGCAAAAACAACTCTGCTTATTTTTGTATCAGGAATTTTTGTGTTTCTAATGTTACCTTCAAAGCATCAATAAGCTGAATCTTTTTGGACAAAATCAGCTGATACTCCAGCTTGGGATGAATCATCTGAAGAGTATGGCTCACTGAGTCTTCGTTCACCTCTGATGTCAACATAATCAACAAACACTTATTCATATTTGATATAGTTAGTCATATGTTTTATGTACAAAAATCACTGGCCTTGTTTACACCCAAAACACCTATCTCAGGTGATTCAATCAGATGTGGCCAGCCAAGACAGATTCCCATTTCTTTGAGGGCATTTCCCATGTTTTTGAGGGAGTCTAATTTTGTGAGCACCTATATCATTTATTACATCACTTATTGCTGCATGTTTGTATACTGAAAATATTTGTGAACTCACCATAGGATATATTCAGATTGATTTTTCCGCTTAGTCGCTTCCTTGGACAAGACATCCTTCAATATTGATATGGTGGAAATATTGTCTGATTTGAAGTTTGCATCACCTTTGCTGGAAACCATTAAAATAATAAAAAAAATAATTACAACACTGATCTAAAACTGTGTAATGAAAGGTCATATATTTAATATAATCAACAATGTCAAATCATAATCAGCCCAGTTTAAACACAATTATATTTGAGCTTGTGTTTCATGAATAAAGTACACAAGCCTCAATTTTGACATTGAAATAGGCCCCACCAATAGGTGGCTTCAAGATGTGTGCCCAGGAACGTGTTCTGAAAGTAAAAGGTGATGCTTTCTCCTGCTGGTGTTTTCTCTGGGACCTCAGGCAGACAGAACACTACCCAGGAATGGATCTCTGCAAAACTGAACTGTCCCAACAGCCTCAAGGTATTCATAGGCCTAGGCCAAGATGACAGAATCAAAAAATGTTTAGTTAACAGGATAAATTCATAAGAAACAGATAAGAAACAAAAAGCAGCAGGTCTCTTAACTGCTCACCGCTCCTGGTCAATTGTGTGTGTTCTCTGGTGGAGGGAGAGTGGTTTGATCTGGTACTGTCGAACTTGGCAGGTTTTGGGCTGAAGCCTTGGTGTTACATAAGCCTGTAAGGTGCCATACTGACCCTCAATAGACCTCACCTAAAAGAAAAAACAGAACTTTTCAAAAATGTTCAGATGCACTTGTGGCCTAACACTGAGTACCACAAAAATGATTTGTCTCGTCCCTCAGTTTTCATTAAAAAAAAGGCCTAAACTTACACCCCTGCTGAAAAAACAAATACATTTAAATTGTTTCCACTACAAATACTATTATAAACCATAACAAATTCAGTTCTTTTATGTAGTGTGTTTTATGCCATATTTCATTATGATTTAATGCTTTGATCTTTTAAATGCCAAAAGGTGTGTTATTGGTTCTTATCCACTACATAAAACAAGCTGACAATAGAAGCCACACATTTCTAGTAGAGACCATCATAGTTTCTATTAAAATGGATACAATTCCTATTATAAGTACACCAGGTCAGCATTTCAAAACACAAAATCTGTATTCTTGCAAAAAGTATAAACACAAATTTGTATTCTTGTTAAAGTATATAATGACTTATCTGATTAAAACCTGTTTATTTCAGCTTAATAATTAAGTCACCTTCAGGTCCAGTCTTGTGGTATTTGCTTGGCATCTGTAGGTGGCGAGGAGAAAGTTCCCATTTGACTGTTTGGGGTAGGTGAACAAACAAACATTTTGCAAGCATATATGATCGGATCATTATTTAAACTTAATGTTGTGATATATAGGATATCACCAAGATGCATTACCTCTGAATCACATTCACTGAAACTAACCACAGCTGAATTCTTCTCAACATCCAGCAAGTCAATGGGAACGTCACTCTGTCAGAAAACAAAAACAAATGGAAGTGTAAGTAGAAACTTCCATCTCACAATGCCGACATTATAAAAACAAAATACAAGACAAATGATGGTGAAATAGTTAAGGACTTTATTTATTAAACTAAAAGGTCTAGTTTAAATGTTTAAATTGTGCTTATTGCTCTCACCTGTAGCAGCAGGTTGTCGATGGCAGTCTGCACCTCTAGTGTGAGGCTGTAACTAGCGTCTTCCTGGCACAATGTGAACTTGTCATTGATGCTAAAGACTGGCACAGCAGACACAGCTGTGCTGGACTGAGAACTCTGCTGGTATTTTTCTCTGCCCTGCAATACTTTCATCTGCAACTGCTCTAACTCAGTCCTAAAACACACACAGATACAAACCATGTAAATTGACACAAGGCCCCTTACAAAGATATGTTAAGGTCAAAAGTGTATTGAAGGTAGGGTAGGCAATTTCAGAGAGGCTAGCAATATCAACCTAGCTTTGAAAGCATAAGATCCCACCCTCCATTTAGCACGCTCTCCAAAGCCTTGCTTCCTTCAACACATGAATGCATACATAGCTTGACAGGCAAGTAGGACATCCTATCATTGCATCTGAACCGAATGCAATCCTTGAACAAACATTTTATGGTCCTACGCCTTCCACAAAAAAACATATTTATACAAATATATTTAGACCACTTAGTGTTTGCTATCAGGATGTGAAGAGACTTTCAACCACCATCTGACTAAAAGTCTTTTTTTCAGTATTTGACTGAAATGACTGAAGATCAGAAATATCAAAAGAAACAGCAGAAAGTTTTGAACCTGAGTGCAGCGACCTTCTCCTGGGTCTCTCTGCTCATCTTGATCTCATCCCCTGGGCCTGCTACCATCTGCTGGGGCTCTGTGGTGAGACCTGACACCCATCCTGGATGGCAGTCATTTGACCATAAACAGGTTATGGAACACACATAAACAACAGAGATAACTGTATAAGAACCTGATGTCACACCCACTGTGTCTGTTTTTTACCATATTGTTCTCAAATAATTTGTGTTAAAAACACAAAAGAAACTTTACATACACTACTACCTAAAAGCCATGGCTAACCTGTGTAAGTTGTTGTAAGAACTTCATCGTACGTCTCCTTTCCGACACAGCCACCCTGAATTGATGTGACACTCTCAGACAAAACCTTGTAAAAACAAAGACAACAATTAATCCAACTGTAGTGTGGCTTACTTGTTTGAGAAAATGAGACCAAGGTTACAACTAAGTTGCTTAGGTTCCTGTATCTTATGATTGACATGCAACACACACATTCTCAAAGCGAAGTGTTGGTTCGTTTGAGCTGTCCAGACCATAAACCTCCACAGTCCCATCATCCCTTCCCACCAGGATGTCCTTTACACCATCACCAACAATGTCAAAGGTATCGATACACAACACTCCTTAAGAACAAAAGTTAAAACAACAGAAGGTAATAAATTATTTGGGCTGTATGACTGAGCCAAACATATCAACATTGGCTTTAAAAATAAGCGTAATGTACTGAAATTATCAAAAGGTAAATATGCGAGTAGGAAAGACACGTCTCAGTCTACGCAATTCCTACCTCCTTTTTTCTTTTCATTATCCACTTCCCAATTAGTGATGGGTCCAGATTTGGTTATTCGCAACAGGCCCAGCTTCCCATCTGCTGTTCCATACAGAACCTCCTCACCATCCTTTCCTAAGGACCACAGTATCATGCATGATCAAATTCTTAGACAAGAATATATGATTTTCCAATTAACATTTAACATTAACATTTAAGTGCATACCTCCATCTCTGTTGTGAAGTTCAAGAACAGCTGGTGGTCCGGAAACTTCTACATCATACAGAAGATCAGATCCCTGATGGGGCACAGATGGAAGAATAACTAAGCATTAGGCTTAACTGAGCTGGAGCTGAAATTATGTCCAGTATTAGTGTTTAACAAAGTAAAGAAGAGGATGGCAAATATGAACAGGCACACACTCCTTATATACAGTGTTGCTTTATTATTCCAAACTGTATGTTAGAGGTTATAACTACACCACTGGACATAAGGTCTAGCTACCTGCAGTACTCTAAGCACTCTGTCCTGGCAGGCCAGGATGGGCACAATGCGGCCCACTCTCTCCATAGGTAAACACAGGACGTCATTGATCTTGTCTCCTGACAGGTAGTAATCCTGGTCCTTGCAGTCACAATAATGATTATAAATATAACTGGCACACACAAATAGATCTGCCCCTGAAACATGCCTGTTGGAAAATAAATCTAAATAAGAATAAAGCATTTAAATAGACACTGTGTGACACTCATTAGTGATTCTACTCAGCAATTTATCGCAAGCTTGAGGGAGCCTGAAAAACAACAAGTAAAATCTTACATGGCATTAATGTTTTCGGTTAGGTTGGCCTCAAATGTAAGGAACTGTTTGCCCTTTTTAGTATAACCCCTCACTTCTGAGCCAGAACACACAAAGATCTTTTCCTGTGGGGTCCCCAAAGCCCCTCCAAGCTCAAGTCTGGAGATCTTCTGTCCTGGAAGCGATTTAAACACAGGCTGAAAAAGCAGACAGACATTCAGTGTTCGTTTGCAAAATTTCCTTTGTGCTCATCCAATTAACATAGACTTCAACTCTACACACTTCTGATACATACCACAGCCTCGCCTTTTTTCATTCCAAAACAGGTCACAACACCCTCGTGATCTGCAACAGCAACCTGAAATAAAAAATGACCACCAGATAAACGCCAACAGCCTCCTTCCCCAAGCCATCAGGTTTCGCATAGACACTGTCTGACTGCCTCACAAAGTCATACAGAAAAAGCTCTTGAAACTAACTACAATGGTGCCCTTTATAAACGATTTGAAGTATAATACGCTGCACATTTACATACATATTTATCCCTATTTTCATATATTTACAGCCTAGGATTTAAGTTTAAATTCCTTCTGCTAACAAGAAGTCAATCTTTAATTTACAATTTGCATGCCGTTGATAACACAGAAACGTTTGACTTGTATCTCAGTCTGTGTGCAGACACTCTTTTAATTAAAGTCTAAGAGGCAACAATTTCCTGTAAGCTTAAGTTTTCTACATGTACGATTTGTTTTTTGCATGAACTGTCATCATATTTTTTGTCTGTTCTGTACCTTTTGAGTTGCCTTTCGACCAACAGTAGGGAGGAGTTTCATTGTTTTTTGAGATGTCACTCCAACCTGCAAAAACAAATATGCAATGACCATTAGTTTTCCTTCTGATGATTTAACTAACAAGTACATCGTAATATCATTAGTTCAGCCATACACTGGCTTTACGAGCATGCATTCCTTAAACGTGTTAATAAATGCACTAAATATTAAAGCCAAGCGTTGATTTCAATCGTATTGCCATCACTATAAATCACAGTCCAGGTACAAATGAGTGCATATAGTGAGATCTTACCTGGAGATAATCAACATGGTTTAAGTTCAACTCCATTTCCCTTGTCGAAAATATATGCCTGGACTTCCTTTGAATTATAATACGTAAACTGTGTTGCCTATTTAACCTGTTTGCTGTCTGAAGATGCTACAATCAGTGTAACTTGTTTTTAATTCCCACGTAAATGTCTCCATTTAAATAGAAACAATTAAATAGAAAAGAAATTTTTCAAGCTTTCCTCGTCGATATATGTTCGTTGCCCCAGACTGGATTATATTGGGGATTAGTTAGTTAGCTAGTGGATTAGCTGTCCTTTACACACGTCACGCCGGGTAAAGGCGTTAATAAGAGACAGATTAATAAGAGTTAATAAAAAAACCTTTGTACTGTTTATACACATGGATTCAAAGCGTATGTTCAGATCCGTCAAAATAAAATGATTTGACTAAGAACAACAGCAGCAAAAGGGTTTATGTTTGCAGCTAACACGTTTCCTCCGCAGCGCCATGTTTGCCAACCACCCCAAACCATCCCAGGTTACCATGGTAACAGCAGGCGTAATGAGGCTAGTTCAAATCGCGGACGATGTCAATAGCAGATGGAAAAAAATATATGAATTGCATTTTGCCAATACAATAAACTATGACAAGGATTCCTAAGTTATATACAACGTTGGTATAGGAGCACGATTTCATATTATATGTATTTTATTTAGCAGTGCCATGTTTTTCTGTTAAAGACAAGTAAGCGATTTCTTTCTGTTATGCTGGTTGAAAGGTTCTTCACATCCTGATAGCAATCACTACTTAAAGAGATGTAAATGTATCTGTATAAATATATATCTTCTGTGGACTGTGTAGGACCATAAAAAGTCCAGGCATTGCTTTTGGACCGAATGCTTTATGTGTTGATAGAGGTTTGGCTTTAGATGGCGCTCTAAAGGGAGGGTGCAAGCTAGCTTGCTTTTGCTAGCCTTACTGATATTTCCCACCCTACCTTTAAGGGTGGGGACCTTCTATGTTTTCTTTCTTTTTGACAACTGTTGGTTTCATACTAAGCGAATTATATTTTCTTTCCTATTGGTATTACCCTATACCAAACCCTCACACAACCCTTTCAAGCATTGTTTTTAATTAAGATTTAGTATGCTTATTAAGTTGTTTTCAACCGGCTGCTCACCACTATGTTGGTAATTTTAGGTTTAACTGCCCTTGTGGGGATATTTGTTTCTGACGCACAGGCACACACACACACACACACACACACACAGATGTGTGGATGAAAGGGTGTGGATGTTTCTCAGCAACAGTAGGTGGGGATACAGCTACAGAGAGGACGAGCATTTTCATTTTGCTCCCATGCTTCCAGCATGCTTCCTGGATTATAAAGTAAGGATTTAATAAAAGAGGGACTAAAGTCAAGGACACCTGTCATGGATACATTTTAAACACCAAGCGGACTGCATTACAAATCCAACTATCTTTATTAGACGGTTCCCTAAAGACTGCATTAGCTTTATGCAATTGTACAGCAACTGATGCCCTCACCAAGGAGGTTCTTGGTGGCTTCCACCTCTTTGCCTCTCACAGTAGGATGGGGCTGGAACCTAAGTGTGTATGTGGGGCTCTTCACTGTCCTGCTGGTGCTGATGGGACTACTTCTGTGGATGCTGCTGAAACAGCTCAAAAACTCTGTAGGGAATAGCAACCTTCAGCCCCATCTGGGTTCCTGCAGAAGATACGTGTTTTATACGTGAGAGACCAAAGACACACAATGGAAAAACAATCTTAACGTTGGAGCAAGACGTTCTGTAATTTGACATACTGCCTTGATTTCTGAAGCAACTGGACAGTGTATCTGACTAAAGGTTTTGTACCGGAGGTGTACAGTAATGATGTACACGCAAAAGCATGCACTTTTAAAACTGTATTGGGGATTTTAAATTCAGAACTACAGTATTGCAAAAAAGATATGTACTTTCTAAAATGTACATTTATTAAACTAGTCTGGCAGATATGTTGCAACAAATATTATTAAAGATTAACTATAAACCCAAAATAGCAAAATGTTTTATTGACATTAGTATGTTAAATGAGTGATGTTTTGTTTGCTACACAGATTTTGACAGTTCATTTACCCAGTTATCTCAGTCTGTAGGAACCCAGCAATACTCACTTTCAATAGTATTCACGCAATATAAGATTCTGTATGGTCAGTCGATATCTCTTAATGAGTGTCTGAGTAGGAAATTTTTTTCTGTTGTTTAAATTTGCCATGAATAAGGCTGTAAGTAAAATTGCAGGTAAATCAATACACTGCATATTGAGTCTCAATTTTTTTTCTTGTCCTAACACAACCTTGCATGCTTTAGAACTGCATATTAACAACAGGGAGCTGTCACACTCAGAAGCACTCAGCAATGATTAATCATAAAGCAGCATTGTGAGGTTTAAACAATTTTTTCTTTGTGTGTAAAGCTTTCAGTGGTCCTTTACTTTTCTTTCAAAGTGATCTGAAGTTGACTGACTGATCTGAAGTCATTTGTATTATACCCCAACTAAGTGTTTCAGATAGAGGAATTTAAAGTATTCCTTATGTTAATTGTTACAATATACAAACAGAATAAAAAACATATAGAATTATACTTGATTATGTGGTACTTCTTATGATTTGAACATGGCTGAATTATAAATATCCATTATAATTTACAGTGCATTCATGCCATATGTGTACCAAGAACTATGAATTATGGGTTAATGTGCATTTGTGTGTGCCACTGTCTAAACACATATTTACATATGTGTGTGTGTGTGTGTGTGTGTGCATGATTCAGTCACCATAGATACCACCCAGAGTGTTATTGTAATAATCTAAGTAGGCTGTTAAAAACATCTTCATCCAGAATCCCAATGAAGTCAACTCTGTTGCTTTTATTCCCCTAGTCACAAGGCAAGACACGTGTGTTTATGCGTGTGGTAAGTGAGAAAATGTCATTTACACCACACTGCATATGCACTTGAGCAGTTTAGCCAAACAAACAGCAGGGTGCTTTTATTTGATGAGGGATATTACATGTGCACTGTGAATCTGAGAGACAAATCAGTGACTCCATGTTCATGGTATGAGAAAACCAAAATGCACTTAAGTCACTGATGCATTACCAATTGTTTATTTATACCTATTAATATTCCTTGTTCTCTATTTGCTTGGCAATGATTGTGCTTTTTCAGCTGATGTATAAATCATACAGACCTGCAGGAAATTTACTTCACTAAGAATTTCATTTAATAGCCACTGACAAAAGCATAATCCTTAAAGGAAGGCCCAGTCAATAAATCCAAGATATTGCCACTATCACTTATCAGAAATGGCTGTTGCTCACACCTCCGGTTATTACTTCTGTCACAGCCTGATGTTGGCATAATGAGTAATATTCAAACCACTGATTATGTTTAAAGCTGAGCAAGAAGAAAAGAAAAGCAAAATCTGAACTTAATCGAAATCAAAACTTTGTCAAAATGCAGAATAATTGTATTCTATAAAGCTGACAGAAGAAAACATTTTCATGTTTGGCCTTCTTTGTTTGTTGGTTGGTTTAAACCTCAAACAAAAATCTATACATTCTTACTTACAAACACCCGTAACGTTTTTTATTTAGATTAATTGCATTTATTTTAATGTAGTCCATATATAGGGGAGACTGGGGCTAGTTGTCACACAGGGTCAACACAGTGTTTTATTCAAAAGTCCAGTCAAACCCGTTCAAATTAGAATAATATCATGCGTTTTAAAAACAATATATTGCATTTGTATTTATGCAATTATTGATTGCAAAATTTGTTGGCCAGAACAAAGAAACTTTTCCATTCGTGCTGTAGTTACAGTATACAGTAAGGAGATCTAGTTTCAAAATGATATGCGACCTGTGTGAAAGACTTACGTGAGAGTCCCTGTCAGTCAATACACTCGACAGGTGTTTTTGAGGGCGTGGCCTAGAGTCACCTACAACTCTCTTTAGTCTCTACTGCTGGCACGCGCCAGAAGTCTGACCTAACCTACAGGTGACGGGATATATTACCAGGTGCGTTCTCTGCCGGAAAAGCTATAGAAAATCTACAGAAAAGAAAATGAATTTCATAAATGAATGAATGATAGGAGTTATGCATAGACACTTGCGTCACAGAAACTTAAATTCACGTAACAAACTGACCGTAACCCAATTTTCTCTGTATTTATGTTATAATGCACTAACTTTCTCACCTTCATTTTTTCAGAACTTCAGCTGCCTGTACCCGAGCACATATGGTAAGACGTTGTGAAGTTGAGCTCCATTTATATTTATATGTATATTTATATTTACACTGGAAAAACAAATATTTACATTTTATATACTTTGTGTTTAATTTCAATAATTTAAGTGATTAAAAGGTAAAAGTGTTGATTAGAGAAGAATTAAGTCTGCTATTTTAGAGTTTTAACAGGCTAATATAGCCTTTTGCTACAATTATTATTTTTGCGGGGCTTGTATATGTTATATTTGCCTGACTTATAACACGAATGAATCAGCTTTCTAATATTAGCTAAACGACGTACTTTTATAATTGCGATTTTGATTCCAGCTTTCCCATCTCTGCACATTCTGTGCCTTTAAATAAAGACCGCGAGGTTGTTATCAGATCTGTGTTGGCATGGTTACTGTTGTCATGGAGGTTAAGGTGTTGGATGATTGGATTACAGCAGATGAGACTTGTATCAGATCAGACTGAGGAAATGCATTGAACGGGTCACTGCTTTGGCATTATCAGTCCATTATCAGAACCCATCAAATACCCATATCATTTCATATGTATACGTAAGTGTATGTAAGATATATATGTCTATGTAAGGATTAACCATTAGCCTCGGTCTGGCATATTGGTTTTTATATCAGTTTTACAAGGTGATACTAAAATGTGAGTTGTCTTAGCTCTTTGTTAAAAAAAAACATGGAATAAAGCATGTCTAACATGTATTGTTCCACATATTGTCTGTATATCAAGGAAAGATTACATAAAACCGCTGTCTTGTGTATTGTATTGGACTGAAGTGTCAAGGTTAACTGATCACTAACCTTCAGCCTGAACATGAACCCTAAACCCAACCTTATCTCATCCTTAACCCAGCTCTAACATGAACCTGAGCCTTAATCCTGGTCTATCTTTCATTAGATGTGGACGTATACAAATAACGTTGTGTGTATGATGATTACAGAGCTTTCAAAAGAGCTACCAGAAATATTCTATCATAAAAATTAAAAGAATTCTGAATTTGGATGGATCCTGCATTTAAATTGTCATTTAATACCTGCAGCACAGACTCTTAAATGATACAAGCCAATAATACAGCAAATCATGTGTCTGCTAAACTGTAACTGATATTCAGTGTTTAAATGTTTTAATGATGAATATTTTGTGAAAAGATGAGGTTTATTGGTAATAGGAGATATTGCATGAATGATGTTTACAATACGTGCAGAACCATGCATGATATTTTCCCTGTACTGTAAAGTGCTGTAAATAATAAGAGAACCCTGCAGAACAAAAACATGAAAGGTTTTTGTGCTTTTTAACATGTTAAGTTGATGATGTTTCTGATAATAAAGGCTGTACTGCATCAGTGACGCACAGCATTTTGTCCTCTTGAATATTACATTTACTCATTTGCAGTACCTTTAATTTTAGTTTAATACATTCTGTAGGCATCCAGGGGCAGTGTGAAACCCTTTGTGAACTTCAATGCAAAGCAAGATGCAGAACTGTTGCGCAAGGCCATGAAAGGGATCGGTAAGTTAATGAGATGCATACATTCTCTGTATTTCTCTGTAATCTTAGACTAGAGACTCATATGAGTAGCTTTTGCTACAGATCACATTCAGAATAAGTGTTTGAAGGTTAATTTAGTTAAGATCTAGTTAAGATCTTTTTGCATTTATGCATTAAGGAGAAACAGCGACCAACTGTTGTTTGCAAATTATACAGATTAGTTATCTTGATGGCTGGTGTGAATGCTGTAATGTGTCGTCAGGTACTGATGAAGATGCCATCCTCATGTTACTGACGGCTCGCAGTTATGACCAGAGACAGGAAATAAAAGCAGCCTATAAAAAAGCTTTTGGCAAGGTGAGACAAAGTCTTTTTAACTTGAAATATCTGTTTTAAAACCTTATTGTTACCATCATTACAAGAATTATTTGAAGATGAATATCTTGTGTATACAGCTGCCCCAGAAATATGCAATGATGTGTGTCATATGTATTTATTTAGGATTACACACATATTTGTGTGTCTTGTAATAGCTGCAGGTGTTAAAATATACAAGTCAGCACCTACCCAGGCACCTACCTATTTATTTTAATGGTCACAAACTGCAAAAACACAAATTAATATTGAATGAAAATCTGAGTGTTAACCAAACAAGAGAGAATCTTCATAAACTAAACTGTCAGGTGGAGATCACATTCATTTATTATTTTGTTAAATCAATGAGAAATACTGCTGAGTAATATGCAGTATGTCTAGATTATTCTCTGCCTGTACCATTGTTTGGCACATATTGTTGCTGATATAATTCAGTACTGACATACTAATGGGATTCACATCTTCATTGTAATAGGCAATATATTTTCTTGTCTTGGGTCCTACTCTCTCTCTCTCTTGCTCTGTTTGTATGTTTCTTGCTTGCTTTGTACAGGATTTAGTGAAAGACTTGCGGTCAGAGCTAGGGGGGAAGTTAGAGGATCTTATTGTGGCCCTCATGTCCCCACCCACAATATATGATGCAAATGAACTCCATAAGGCCATCAAGGTAAAGTCAACCTCATCATTGTCTTTAAATTATAATGAAATAAATAAGAAAAATTAAAAGACAGTGTTATGACAGTGCTCTTTATATTATATAAACGTGGGTCAATCTCATCATAGATTATCTTTTGTTTGTTATTACTGTACAGGGAGCAGGAACTGAGGACAAAGTTTTAATTGAGATTTTGGCCTCCAGGACATGTGATGAGATAAAAGATATCATCAAGGCCTACAAGAAAGGTAATATTCACTGCACACTCACAGACTGAAAGGGCTTCCTAAATCCACACAATTATAATGTCTTTCCAATGTAAAAGTGATAAATAGCTATGTCCAAGAAGGCTGACAAATGACTATATATAACTGAATATCCCAAATAATTAATCTTAAGTAATAAGGCTCAATAGAGTGCAACAGGACAGTTTCAGCAATAAATGGCACATTAATTATAGAGAAATGTATTTTTCACAATTATGTATAAACCTTTCAAAACTGACCTACTATGAGCTCTGAGATTGTGAAGTCATGATACAGTCAGTGATTCCAACTTAATTTAAATAAGGTCTTCACAGGGAAGCATAGAAGCATAGTGAGTTACCTAACTGCATCTGTTTCTCAATACTCTCAAACTATTTATACATTTATATACAATATATCTATATATCGTCAAGCTTGGAATATTTTGATTTATATGTCTAATCAATAACTGTAAGTTCTAAGTTTAGAAGTACACACTCTTTTACTTTTGTCTTTATGATTTTCAAATATATTTCCTCTCCCCAAAGATGCCATGCAAGTATTGCAGACAAACAGGCCGGAGAACAGTTAGGTGGGGCAATGCATGAAAGCCATCTGAGTAAGATATCTGAGAGGAGAGAAGACTCACTTTATACCTGATCATAAAGTTTCTGCAAGGCATCACTGATCCTTTCCAATTACAGTCAGTTGAGAGCAGTAAGCCACAATCGTCACTTTAGGTGTAAACAATCTATAGACCCCGTCTCATGTGTCTTGACCTAGAACATGGAGGCAAGCTGGAAAAAGACATCATGGGTGATACGTCTGGACATTACCAGAAGATGCTGGTGATCCTCCTACAGGTAATAAAAAAAGATAGGCTTCTTCATTTATGTGCAAATGTAAAACAAAGGAAAGGCAGAAGGAAATGACAGATAAGCTAATATACAATGAGCAGACATACTTGTAGACATTATATATGATGGTAGGTATGTCCACATGGCTACACAGTGGGAATTTCCAGAAAATATAATTATATTGTGATATGTAATTTTGTTTATACTGTCCATTTTAAATACTGATTAGAGTCAGAGATGGAAGTACAGTAACTATGAGAAGATAGAGTGCGATAAAGTGATGGAACAGAGCAGTGTCATCTCAAAGTGATAACATGAGCTAGGTGAAGTCACCCTTAAGTAATTAAACTAGCTCTTGAGTTAATGTTGTGCAGAAGATTAAATGATTCTCGGGGGTAAAGTGTGGGTAATCCAATATGAGAGTTTACCAGTTAGGGGAAATTCCACGCCCTGTCTAAGACTAGATGTGGATGGTGGAGAAGGGCTGGAGTTTGTCTGATGCTCTGATCTTTCTTACACTTCTGTTATTACACTCAGGCAAACAGGGAGGAGGGTGTGGATGAGAGCAGAGTGGAGAAAGACGCCAAGGTGAAGTTCAGAACAGTCACACTTTCAGAGAACTACAACACTCTGCTACTATAGGAATTTTCTTGAAGGAATAAAAAAAAAATGAAACAGTGGTTATTTCCTCTCTCTTGTATAATTCCCATATTATATTCTTTATTTTCTGTAACTCACATATTACGTTATGCTATTTTATTATACATACTGGTAGATTTAAAATTTAAATGATACAAAAGAACAAAAAAACAGTATAAAAACATTTTGAAAGCTACTGCACAATATTCTAAATGTTCTGAAGCCATTTGATAGCTTTTATGTTAGGAACGGAAGTTTAATTTGTTAATCACAGATTAATAACTTAAAGTTTGTATTGCTTTTTATTGAACATTTTAATTAAGCCAAAGAGATTTGTGAGAGGACAATGATATTAAGTTTCAGTTTTGGTCTTTTCCTCACTCAAAGCTATTTTATAGCTTTAGAAAATAACTGGAAGACTTGAAATTTACCATTCCAGTTGTATGGACTACTTATATGATTTTTTGCCCTTTATGGAACTGTATGGCTGTATAAATTCCCATCTGCTTTGGTTCTCTAACTGTATTTGATTAATCATATTCACGTACTTGCTTATATACTGTATGTTGATGTAAACATAGACGAGATGTAACCAGATCCTCAGGTTTAAGTTGCGAACCTTAGAAGTGTTTGCTTGTTGATCGTGTTTCAGGAGATGTTCGCTGCCGGAGAGCAGAAAATGGGCACAGACGAGGAGAAGTTCATCAACATACTTGGCAACAGGAGTGAAGAACACCTGAGAAAAGGTGTGTGTTCAAAGACTTTCCATATAATCAAGTCACCAATCAAAGGCCATCCTAATGGCTCTGGTCCTTGTTTTAGTGTTTGATGCCTACAAAAAGATTGCTGGCTGTGACATTGAAGAGAGCATAAAAGATGAGTTTACTGGTAATCTCGAAGCCCTGCTGCTGGCCGTGGGTACGAATACTGACTTGTACGAAATAAAATAAAACTCTAGTGAATTTTATCCTTGAAATTAATTAACTGAATATTTCTCTCTCTCTCTTTAGTCAAGTGTGCTAAAAGTGTGCCTCGTTATTTTGCTGAATCCCTTCGAGAGTCCATGAGGGTATGAGGCTCATTTTGTGGTTCATTTCAATGAGATTCTCATCAGTGTTTTTTACCACCTCACAATCAGAATTGGATAACTCGCTGCTCATCTGACTCTTGAAGTGAAAAAATAAAAACAACTCGTGTTCTGTTTAGTAAATGAATGTGCTGGATCGGAGCGATAATGAGATGACTGGACTGATTTCATGCATTATTGGTTTATTTACTCACAGCGCGCTGGCACTGACGATGAAACGCTCATAAGAATCATGGTGTCTAGAAGCGAAGAGGACATGTTGGACATCAGAGCGGTGTACAAGAAAATGTATGGAGAGTCACTCTACTGCACCATACAGGCAAGTTATATACACTCTCGCTCTCTCTCTCTCTCACACACACATACAGATAAATCTTATCATAGTTTTTGTCTCTATTTATAGGAAGACACTGAAGGAGATTACCAGAAGGCCCTGCTCTACCTGTGTGGTGGTAATGATTAGATATTGTTACTTTTTGTTGAAAGTTTATTTGTCTTTGTGTTCATTATTATATTAGTTTTTGCCTGTTCTTCAGCTTATACAAATTTTTGGTTTATATATGTATTTCCGTGTATCTTTGTTACCTTTTATGCTTTGTGGTACAGATAGCTTTAGCATTTGAGAACTGGAGGATACTGAGGTATTGTTTTGGTTTTGGTCTAACGTTTGGTTTAATGATGCTTTAAGATACTTTGGTGGTTTCAGACAGGTTAATGAATTGTTGCTTTTAAAGCACTGTTCCAAAATTGTGTGAAGAGTTCAAATTAAATGCAAAATAAAAAGCTTTGCACCATATTAAATTTATTTATTTATTTTAAATCTCATGTAGTTCATCGTTTCACTCATTTTGTGGCTTAACATATTGGTACTACACCAGCAGATGGCAGTATTGTATCAAACAGTCCTCTTTCCTACACGCTATTTTCACCTATATGAATGTAATGTTTCTTTACCCTTTTTTATTACCAAAACGTCTGGTGACATACTAGCTTTCTGAAATTTCTGCTTAATGAAAACATTTTATACCACCCAATACACACAGCTTGTTGATGTATACTTCATATAGAAGTATTTCACTATGGGTTAATTATTTGCCATGATGAACGTTATGTTAACAGTGTTGAACAGATTTGGTATTGTGGCTTCAAATCATAAAAGTGTACTTTCTCACTAAACACTGAAACGTTAACAAATCTGCCACCGTTAGTACAGTACAGTACATGTGAGAAAAGTCAAATGTGTAGTACTAAGTTAGGGCAATCACATAAAATCAAATTTAGTAAATTATTGTCACCTAAAAATAATACTCATATTTCGCTTTATACATTGCCTTTCCACCAACACCAAGTGATTCTGTGGGGTTCAAAGAGTTTAGTTTACAATAATATCTTAAGCAAGACTAGGGACTCTTTCATACACGCAAAGAAATATTAAATTCTTCAAGAATGAACTAGAGAGCCGTTGAGACTCATAATATCACATGTTTTATTATGTGCAGTATGTGGATTGTGTGTGTGTAAATCTCTTTAATAAATCCTAACAATAGCAGTCTCAGCACAAATTCTGCCACGAGGGAGCTCAATGTTTGAAGCTACGTTTTTTTTTTACAATGGAATATATTATGGTCATTATTTCAGCCAATCACAGTACAGAAGTCAAGGTGTGTAATCAGGCCACCTCAATCCACATGGAAACCATTCATGGACTGCCAGTCTGCAGGAGGAGCCACCAGAAATTAAAGTATCTTTGGAAGGGTAACGTGAGAATAGTTTGAATTAATCTCCAAGAGAAATAAAAGCAGTGTGTGGGAGATTATATAAGAATATTAAGTGACAATTCAGCACTATACACTATTATGTACCACACCTTCATCTGAAGATCAAAAGTTGTTGTACTGTTGGAAGTGTTACATTATCAATTTTATTGTTTCTTTAGAATAAAGAAGTGCTGAACTTTGAATTAGAAATATTTCCTTTGTCACGCAACACTTATTTACCTAAAAATGCTAGTAAATGTATTTTTCATATGAATACCTGTTGTAGGTTTATTACAAGCGTATCTCATGGCAAAATTATGTGGTTTTGGACACATTCAAAGTAGATTCTTCCACTTCTGTTTATGCTTAGCTAATAGCATTTCATTCACCTTTCCAGTGTGTGTGCACATATTTTGCCTCATAAAAACCCAGTTGCTTTAAGAATTATTATTGATCTGAGAATTATACTCCTACACTGATTATGACTTTTAATATAGTCATAATTAAAGACTGTTGTAATTTTTGGTCAATATGGTCAATATGACAACAATCAGTGCCATCTAAAGACTTGGTTGAATGTGAACTGGTTGGTTATTAATGTGGAAGGAGGTATTTTTTTATGAATTACAAATACATATACAGGGTAAATCAGGATAAACAAAATAAATATGCAAATGAATAATGGGAGATGGCAAATTTAGTCTTCACATGCAGTTGTAGATTATGGCATTGTGAATATCCACTGTGATTGGTCTGTTAACTAATAAGATTACCCTTCTCATGTTTTAGATATAGTTTGTATACGTTGGTTATGATTTTGGTAACAACAGGTAGCTCAATAGGTGTTCAAGGTGAAACCCACTATCATAGCAACATGCCTTTTGCACTTCCCTCTTGAACCACATTTTAGGGTGGAGAGTTAATTGTAGACTGGAAGTACAAAATTTGCCATACAGGATATGATTTATGTTTTCTTCCAGGTATATAATCAACAATCAATTAGCTCTGGTGAGATTTTTAAGTGCTCAACATTTGCTAGGAATGTTGTTTTTGGAAAGGAGAGGCCACAACATGTGTGTGTGTTTAATTTCATAATCACAGGCTTGGTTTGATGTGTACAGCTACCAGAAACCCACAAGATGCTAAAATCAGTTTTCCTGAACGTTCTGGCTCACGAATAACCTCTTGTATTGCACTGAAAGCTGCATACTGGAATGTTTATATGTCAAGTTTCAAAACAGCAATTTACTGCTTTCATAGAACATATTAAATCGCTCTGTATAGTTTGGAGAATTCTTTGATCATATGAAATAATACATTTAACACAACAACAAAAACACATTTCAACTTGCAATCATGTAACAATCATAGGTTGATAAATGGAGTCAAATACATATTTAACAACAGAATTAACTTGATTTAACCTGATTTGGGCTTTTAAAAGTATCTAACCAGCTCTAAACATTGCTAATGTTTTTTGCTGCAATGTCTCGACACATCTAAGGTATCTGGTTCAAGATAACAGGAATCCAGAACAATAACACCAGACCCATGGAACAGGATATACGTTTCCCATAAGATTCCTGTGAAGACAGGTAAGAAAGAAGCACATAATCTTATCTGGAATGAAATGACCACAGTTAATTAAACTGTCAGAGTCATTCAGTGTTTCTGCTGAAGAGTCTGAATTCATGCATGAAGAAATCTCATCAGAAATCTTCACATCACATCCCTCCTGACCTGAGCTGATGCTAAACAGGCAGATGCATCATTTTCAATAGATGAACAGATACACAAATGCACACAAACGCACATGCACAAACATTTATGCACACACACACTTGCCAGTTTCGCACTTGTAATCTTTTCAAATGGTTGTGAGCATTTCCCAGGTGGGAACATGAAATAATATTGTATATGCAAAATTTTTTTAGGCCTACCATGACCATTCAGGCAGCAGAAACAACCATTTTCATGCATGGCTTAGGTTTTGTCTGTTAATCTGTCAGGATCTACTCCCAGTCATGTTATATTTTGTTTTCAGACACCTCTGAACACACAGTGGTGGCCTCCACATGCTATTTACTTGTGACATTCTGTTGTTTTTACATTAAACTAATATTTTTATATCCCCTTAAGCCTTTCTTCATTTTTAAATATTCATCAATACACTGTTTTGTTTGTTTCTGGTATGCAAAACTATGGCTAGTGTGTACGTTTGCTTTTAGATAGATCTTCTTAGATGATGGCAAGGGAAGATCAGAAAACCAGTCAGAAACGTAAAGTTTATTTTTGACAAAATTAAGTTATATAAACGATCATTTAAAAATCCATTTTATAGATAGAAATGATTATGAGAACCCATTACAACACGTTCATCTCATAGATACATTTTAGAAACTGTATACAATTTCTACGTTACTGGAATAAAAAAAGTTGCTTAAAAGGTTAAACAAGCACCATCTCTTCTCATTAACATTTATCATTCTCAACCATTAGGAACAGAAATGCACAAAATGAGGACCAGGAGCTAGTGCAGTATTGCTCCGCCAGTTTCAGTCTATCCATCCGGGCAGGGCACGGATCACCATCACCTGTTGCCACCACTGCGCTCCGTCCTCCGTAGAAAACCTCCCTCTGTACACACCTGCGCCACTGGATGGATGCTCTCGGACCAGTTTCATTCCGGACCTCTTCTCCTCCCCTTTCCACCTTGCTGTGCTCTTCATTTGTCTTTTAAACAGGCGGAACTGTTGCACAGGAAAGCATTAGATGGAGAGCTATGGCTTTTACGCGCATCGTGCCTTCATGTATGGTCACAGATCGTTGGTTAAATTACTAAAGCGTTGACTGATGTCTTGCAGTTGTTGCATGAACAAAAACTAAAATCGCAATATTGTGGTTAAATGTTGGGCATGTTTACGGACTTTTAAACCAGCACTGATACCGCGAGCCATTTATATCATATTGTGCGCATGCACGCGGGCACACACCTCCCAGTTTTCACATTACTTTGCTTTCTTTTCGTTTTTAGCAATATTGTACGTGGTCATTCATTTGACATTTTATAATTATAACTGAGAAATGGTAACTCATTTGAATATTTTGGAAATGCTTATGTGACTGTTGAAAATCTCTGTGATTTTATTATTTATGAAAGCGGTGGTTCTTTGTACAGTACATAATATGCGCGATGCAAATCATATGTAATAATATGACGTGAAAAAAATGTGGTAACAATTTGCTAACAATTATTTTAGCGGCAAATACTTAACAGGTTTGTCTCAGCCACGGTCTTTCTAACACAATAGCTGTGAAAATCACCTCAAACAATATTTAAAGTTAAAATTTATTTACACTTTAACATTTAAACATTTGTTTAATATATAACATTCTGAAGTGACCTGTATTTCCACAGCATTAAAATACATTGACCCATAATTGGTCAACACACATAAATACATAATACAGCAAGAATTATTACAGGGTATTTTTACAAATATAGTATTCAATACATACAAAACATGTTGCCAGTATTATGTTTAATGGCTAAATTCATGGTCAACTGGCTAGCTAACTATATGTAATGTTCAATAAGTCATAGAAACATCATTTTGAAGAACACACAAACATACGCAGGTTGTCTTCTGTCTGTCTTAAAGCTATACTGTTTCACCATTTTTCTCAATCTGTCCAGCCCTTCGTCCATTGTCAGACAGTCTTCTTTAATGGGGTTTGTTGTCTGGAGAGTTGGCCATAGGACAGAGAGAAGATACAAACTTTTTAGACACAATTGTCAAAAACAATAAATGTACATACATAGTTTGAGATATTCAAAAGAGAACAGAGAACAGAAATGTGTAAATAGAATTATATTTAATATTTTATATATATTTAATTATATATATATATATATATATATATATAAACAAATATCTAAAATAAATATAGTTTGAGGTATTCAAAATATAAGTCCTACCTTTTTTTAGTTTTTGAACCACCCTATAAAGTAGGAGCACACACCGTGAAAGGACCGCCAGCAGTAGTACTGGGCCAGTTTCTTAGCCTCGCTCGGGGGTACTGGATCAGTAGGCCTCGGCGTAGTTGCCTCAGGTGTCATCATTTTCCCCTGTGTGGTGTATTTAAATGGTCTAGCTTGATTTGACTTGTCTTGAGAGGTTCTGACTAATTGGCTTCTGAATGCTTGGAGCCGTGTTTCCTGTGATTTGGTAGGGTTTGGTCTCTGCTCTCGTCTGCTTTGGTGTGGTTTCATCTGCTCAGGTCTAACAAAAGATGGTCTGGAGAGCCTGTCCTTTGGCACAGCATCACGTGAGGATGAGGTTGTGAAGACCATCTGAGCCTCATCAGATGCTCTCTTGCACATCAGAGGCTTAATGACGCTTTGGCCCTGGCAGGCATTTTGCAGCTTGCGGAGGTCCCACATGATTTGTGTGAAATAATGCCGTGGATTGTTGTTGTAGTTGCGGCAGACGTGAGGCTTGCCCTTGTACTCGCACCAGTAAGAACGTACCTGCCCTCGACACAAAATGCGTAGCTTTGTCAGATCCCCTTGTCCTGTCACACTCATGTAGCATTCGTCTTTGGTGCCTTTAGTAAAAAACTGGATCGGGTCGTCCCAAACGTTCCTGTGCTCTGGGTTGCGATCCTGAGCGACAGCAGCCCGAAGGCAGAATGTTAGCAAGAGCGTAACTGTGATTTTCCACATGTTGTGAGGCGGTAACATTGGCAGGAGACTGCATGTAGGGTTGGACTCCTAACTCTGCTATTTAAAGGCTTTGCTCAGAAAGAGAGTATAGTGAGTTGCCCCACAAGTTGGTGGGGGCATTGTTTTCTTGGCCATCTGGTGGCTGTCAATGTAAGGTTGGCACACATGAGACCAATTGTGAAGAATGCTCAGACGTGTTAAGACATCAGACGTCCCAATTTAGGAACTTTCTTGGTATGTTACATAATTTAGAAGAGTACACCACAGCTAAATAAGTTTCTCACTCACATTTTGTTTGCGTTTATGAAGTCTGAAAACAATCTATCCCTATTCTCTATTGACACAGTCAACAAGAGAATTTAAGGAATCTTGCATTATTCAAGTATTTAATTAGCAATTCCTTTAGTGGGCCTCCTTAATAAATGAACAAATGCCATTCCAAAATAAACTGAGCATAGGGATAAACAGTAAATAAATGTGTAAATAAAATGTTTTAAAGGCCTATGACAAAATTCTGCATGAAGGACCAGACTCTGATTTGGAACATGTTGGGCATGTAGTCAGTGTTCCAGAATAAATATATGAACATGCGTGACTAAAGCCATGGCATTGATGTAGAGGCCATTAGTAAAAAGGTGTGTTTGTGTGTACTGCTGAATTACAGCAGAGGCACAACTAATCACATCTTTACTTTCCAAGCAATCAATCCTACATGGGAAAAATGGGGTCTTTGTAATTGATGTAGGAATTGAAATAAAAACATCCAGCACCAGTCAGTTTAATTGCATTTAATCAAAAGCTTCACATAGAGCCACTGTATTTCATGCCTGCTTGGTGCAGGAACAGAATTTAACAATGCCTCTTTTAATCCTACAATAATATTTTGGTTTGAATAAAACCAGTCACTGTTGATGTTACCACATGAATCACATTATCTGTTACATATGTGTTACATTTGAGAAAAAGACTCCTATATTTATGCTTATACAAAATGCCAATCAAATCAATTAAAATTAATTTAAAACAAATATTACACCTTAGAAAAGTTTTCTCGAGGTTGTAAACACTAAAATTTAACTTATATTTCCTTGGTTTTTACTTAAAGTAACATCCATTTATTTTTGTCTAACCAAATTTCAATGCTATTTACAGTGGTTGAATCTGGAATTTACAACACCAGCGAAAGTTATTTGAATTTGAAATTTTATTCACAATATTTTACAGTTTTAGCCAGCCTAACCACATGGACTTAAAAATCAACGGCACTGACAACCAGTCCCACCACAGCTAAACATCTTTGAGCAAGCTTGAACACCAAGTATGTGCATGCTACGTCATATGGCAAAACAGTGAGATTTCCAGGTGAACAGAGATAGATTTTCTGGATATGAATCGATATGGATATGAACACTTTATCTGAGGACCTAATAACACTGTCATATACACAATATAGCACTGAGAAACATGAAGGTTCTGAGCAGAAATATGTAGCACCTGACAAGAATGCGTTGCACAACAGTTTGGTGATGTCAATGGCTATGACAGCGTTAAGTAGGCTCTGTTCATCAAGTAAAGTGTAGAGAGGAATCCTAACCTCCTGTAAATGGGCTGTACATTTTGCTCTCCATCAAGCAAATGTCTATGAGGTACATTCACTTACTTTAAAGTTGACAATAACTTCACATATCATCAGATAAATGTCAGCAAGACTTTTTTATCGCCAAATGAACAACCCTAACACCTGAGACCAACAAAAAACAGGATTTGGAGTCAAAACCCAATTTTTATAATCAGATGGTGTACAGTAATCCAACAGTTTGTTGGAGAACAATTATCAGTACAGTGAGCAAAACATCATACTAAAGTACATAAAAAAAGCTCTTTTCTGGGAGATTTTACTAAAACAAGATGCATCATATCTTGAATTTTCCAAG
This sequence comes from Chromobotia macracanthus, assembly GCA_036877525.1. NCBI lineage: Eukaryota > Metazoa > Chordata > Actinopteri > Cypriniformes > Botiidae > Chromobotia > Chromobotia macracanthus. Next base: position 7,558,809 of record JAZGTH010000020.1, on the reverse strand, counting down.
TACAAAAAATTAGCAAATAACTGGTTACTGCTAACCAGAGATCAGTTGCAAAGGCATGCTTTACCAATCTCTAACACAATAATTTACAATGGCAAAACTACACTAGCCGTGCTCTCAAAACTATTCACTTTAACTGAACCATGGCTAAGCTAATCTGTACCATGAACTAAAAATTATAGAAAGGCAACAATCCGTTCACCCTTGAAATGGCTTGACAACATCTATTTTTACAGATCATTAGCATTAGCTCATACAGTTAGCACTTGAAACATACTTTAGAAAACCTATATTGTTACAAGTCCTAGTTCCATATAATATTTGTGGCTCATGGGTGGCTGGCTTCTGTTTCAACAACAATCCCTTCAGTCTCTAAAGGTCAGAGGCAATTCAGTGGACATGACCAACACAATAAATTCTCCACAATGTTAAAAACCATAAAGCACTATAAAAAATAAACAAAAACAAGCGAAGAATGCAGCAATCGTAGCATTGTTATGCCCGTCACACAATGTGATTTCTCAAAGACTGTAAACAAAAGACACGTGTAGTAATGAAAACAGCCATATATGGTGAAGCCTCCCTGAATCTGTGACAGGATGTGACATCAGAGAATAGTCCAAAAGACAGCATTATAATTTCAAAATGTTTTGTTGAAAGGGCTGATGTTAGGGGAGCATGGACAACAGGTCCCAGCTTCAAGTGTGAGTATCCTTGTCTAAAACGTTGTCTGTGTGTGATCTGAGCCTGCACTGCACAGAGAAGCTCTGTGGATAGAGGACAAATTCACAGTGAGAGAGAAACACTGTGTGTTTGTTCTTAAATGAGCTTTAACAATCTATGATAGTGTAAAACAAGGCCAGTGTAAACAACTCACATTCCACAAAGATTCATTTCCAATTTCCAATAGCACTGTGTGAGAAAAGAAACAAATATTTCAAAATCACACCCATTGTGTGGATTCAATGACAAATAAAAAAGGCAAAGTGAAACGAATGAACTGGAAGACATGAGACGTGAGAAGCCAGATGAGATTCGAGACAAATGTAAAGAAACAAAACGCACAGCAGGTTTCGGCATCTATCTGTTTGCAGAACAGTTAGAGAAGTTTACAGTTAGAGAAGTCAAACATGGGTAGATAACAGTGATATGCGTCAGGGATTAATGATGGACCCTGAACAACACATTTTACACAAAGCTTTGAAGAAGTATCTGGTAAATTATCCAGGCAAAATGGTTCTTAAGATGAAAAGAAAACAAAAAAAACAACATGCTGTTAGTGTAGAGGGACAAGTTGATGTTTAGGAAATTATCGATCAACACATTGATTGACAAGGTCACATTCTGTTCCTCTCTGCAGGTTTCAGTACCTTTGTGGTTAAACAACACTCTCCTCCTCAGAATCACCAGTCGGCATGACGAGGGGGGGGCGCAGAGGCCCGTGGGAATCGAGTCATGGTGTCATAGGTAGGGATGCTTGGGACATGAAAGGAAGAACTGTTAGGCAAGTCAGAGCGTATTCAACACCCTCATCCCTCAGAGGTCCCCAACAACTCTCCAGTCTCTCTTTAACCCATTGATCTTGTAGAAGAGCAGGACGGTGCTTTGATGACAGACAGAGCACTATTGCTGTTGATTAAAGGTACTGCTACTCACTGCCTTAGACATCACTGAAATTTATGTCCTGACAAAATCACACCTGCCTTATGACAGCTGTCCATGCTTTTTTAAGCCATCAGAGACACTCTCTGCTTATGAATCGTGATGTCATTGGAGGGTGGGGTTTTGAAGAAAGTATACTTGGTTGATATCAGCATAATGGCTGTTAAAGTCATTTACAGCACCTTTAATTGTATCAGTATTTTAATTTTCAATTCTGATCATGCAATTCCAAAACTCAAAGTGTAAAAAACTGGATGAATTCATAGATGAATGAATGATGGCTGAATAAATGACCAATGGCATGCAGAACACAAAAAGAGACTCAATTGTCTCTTGAGAGACCTCTGAACTGGCTGTTTACATGATATACATATACATGTATAGGCTCTGTATGACATTCAATCTCACCATCCTGACCTCTGCCACACAAGTCTGGTGGATTCAAGAACAGCTGAAAATCATGCTGTTAGTGATGATGAACTGACAGTTAAAGAAACCAACCAATCACAGCTGGCTGAAATGCAAGAAAACTCAAACAATGCAACACAAAAAATTGGGATAAATGCACAAACACAAATTTAACCAGTTAATTAGCAGCTCAATAAACCAATTCTGTGGTTATATCTTGATGCATGCATTGTTAGTATAAATTAAAATGGTATGCAAAAGTGTGTGAATTTATGAAATTCTTCATAATTTCTATTAAAGGTAAAGCATGTAATTTCTGTACAATTAACGGCACCAAACAAAGTGGAAGTTGTTTGAGTGGCCCAACTGGGCCGGACATAATGGCACTGTTTAATCAATAGCATGAGTTTGGGGTCAGACTCTCTGTTTGACTGACCAATGGCAGAGGGAGGGAGTGTTTTTGAAACTATCAATATTTTTGCAAATCTGTTTAGCGCTGCTAGTGGAAAATACACACTTCACCTATATATTAGCCACCATTCTAACACCATGTATAACAAAGAGGAAACAGGAATAGTTGACTCCCAGGTGCTTGTTTGTGGGAAGGGCAGGTTCAAACTGTGCATGCATCGAACCTCTGAACCTCAATCCTCCCCGCCCAATGCATGCAATTCATTAGCGTAACACACGCAGGGTACGAGGATATGGTTCTGATTACCTTGTCATTATAGGGTTTTGGTTACCCTCTAAATATTCATTATAATAACCATTATTACCAATTTCCAAACTGAAACGAAAACATTACATAGAAAAAAAAAAACATAAAACATGATGTGACATGAGAGAAATGGCATGCAACCGACTAGGAACAGTTTTATTTCCAAAATGTGCTTTTGAAAAACGTACACGCAAGGTTGCGCGTTAAAGTATGAAACAGTTTAAGTAGAAATCACACTCGTTTATCGTAAGATATACTTTTGTAAATTTCTGTTTTATCAGCCCTTCGTGTTAAACAAGGGAGCTTTCAAAGATAACACAACAACACAAGCATCGCCCTTCACCAGGGAAGCATTCCAAGTCGTGTAGCTTAAACCAGCACCATTAAGCAGAAAGATTTATGTACAAAACAGGAAGGGTACCCTTCCTAGTTTTTTTAAATAGTGGTAAAGTGAACAGCAAAAGTATAACGAGAGAAATCTTACGTTTTCATAGGAATTGTCTCAATGCTAAAAAGATACAAGACAAGCAAATATGTTACAGAGATGCACTGCAGTGATACAGAGACATCACACAGAAGTCAACATGGACTCTCTGGTCAAGACACTTGGTGGCTTGTCAATCGCAATGATTCTTGACTGTAAACACATGGAGGTTTGAAAAATGCTGAAAACAAAACACTGTTCGTATAATATATTACTGTACATGTATTTTTCATAAAGTGCAAAGTGCTGGACAGAAGGACGCAAAGAATGAAAAAAGGAGGAAATAGTAGGAATGGTTATCATAATGTGAAGTGCCAAGTTCCAGAGACAGAGGAACTAGAGGCCGCAGAGAGTAAAAGAAAAGATGGAGAGAACAAAGAGAAATCATCATTAATTATTGAACATGTAATTCTTTAAAAACATCAATGCATATTACTCAATAAAAATAGCCCTTTAAAATGAAGCAAAGAGTGTTTACTTGGTCCATTGCTCTTTAAAGTGCTATGCCACAATTTTGGGACACTTACTCATCATAGACATCTTCTGTGTCCATTCTGCGGTAGAACTTGGCGAGCTTCACAGAAAGGATAATGCTGGGGAGCAGAAACAGTGTGGAACAGCCCAGACCAAACCAGAATGTGTTCTGGAACAAATAAACATGATTTCCTGAAGCCACCCAAAAGCCACAGTATTCTTCTGCATACACTGAGTATACAAGTTTGATCAACGTACTAAATGTTTTTACATTACAGTGTTTTGTTGTCAACCACAAGCCTTTGTAAGTCCTAAATCTATGCAGGTTGCCTGTTGACAGATGCTCTTTAAAGGCATCTTTACAATTCAACCAAAAAAAGATAATATATATACTTTGCATATAATGCGGATCACACTGGTTTTGTGCTCCTGTGCTTAATTAGTAGAGCATTGCATTAGCAGCGCAAAGGTTGTGGGTTCGATTTCCAGGGAACACACATACTAATAAAATACATAGCACAATTTCTAAGTCGCTTTGAATGAAAACGTTTGCCAAATGCATAAATGTAATGTAATGTAGTGGTTTAAAGTAAAAAATAAATTTGAACTGCCATATTTCTTGTGCACATAACCCATAGTCTCAATCTCATTTTAGGTGAACTACTTTCTTTCAACTAGAGTTATATGGCTCTCTTGATGAAACCAGTGGTTGTCTCACCATTGAATCCAACAGGAAGCTGCAGCCCAAAATCTCAGCCGTGTCCACAATGTTACTGAAAGGTTTACAGTTTGCTACCTCCATAGCTAGCTGAAATGAGACAACATTAACCCAGACTATCAAATCACCACCAACTTAACATCAATTTCAACATTATTACTGCTAATGTAGGCAATACAGTTATCAATACTCACAGATGTCCTGATCCAGTCCACATACTGTTTAAAATAACCAATGATAGTCTGCTTGTATTTCTCTGTTTCCTGTTTGAGCAGTGAACATTCACCGTCACTTTCCTGTACATAAACCAGTATCTTTTGGGTAGTACTTTGGCATGTTTTTTGGCTCACATTACCTGATTGACCACAAATGTGGCATTGTGGGAAATTAGAAACTGGGCAGTATCAATGGCTGCTAATACCGCTGAAACTCGGACCTATAAAATAATACATGTACAGACATGTATTAGAACTGCTGAAATGCACTTGTGGTGACTATACAAATACAGTTGTTTTAAAATGAGAAACTTACAGGCAGATCTGAGGCAGTTCTTTCCAAGAATCTGATGCTCTGATTAAGTGTGCTCTTTAACAGGGACGGTAACACACACACACACACACACACACACACACACAGAGAAAGAGAGACAGAGAGAGAGATAAAAGCATACATCATCTTGTTTCCAAAAAATCTTAAATCTTGACCTAATTTTGACTGCTTATAAAAATGATCCATTAAACATATACTGTACATTACAGACAGACACAGATAGTATTTCATACAAAAAATATACTAAAATTGTTGGAAACAAAGTCAGAACCAGTGTGACATGAGATGCATGCATAACATGCGCACGTTGTCACAACACATGGGAAATGTGACACAAAACAGTCGCACTACATGATATATATTGGGATACAAGGGAAAAGGTCATCGTTTGGTAAACTTCATTTACACATTTCTGCATGTACTGGATTATGGGCTGGAAACTAAAATTCCAAATTGCTCTTACTTTACCTTAATTTATATTTCAGCATGCTGGTAAAATCCACAGGATTATTATATATTATAATCCACGGGTGAATTTAAATCTTAATTTATGAACATTTCCAAAATATGAAATGTAAAATATGAAACTTTATGAAATACACAATGAGACCTATTTTGTTGATTATTAAGCAGCTTAATTTATAGCATACCTATTGTGCACAACCTGTGATTGTCATATTGTGTTACACCACATTTGAAAAGAAAATAAATAAATTAATATGGACATGAAGTGACTGTAAAACGACAATTGTTTTTTCTTGATGGTACCACAGAAAAAACAAAGGTATTACCACAATGAGCAAACAACTTTTGTAGGTTATGCGACTATTACTGTTAGATATAAGCTTACCCTTGCTTTCACATATTTCTTGGAAGCCAGAAATTGAATTGAATGGGAATTGAATTAGGAAAATGTGATCAAAAACAGACATTTCTCAAAAGCAATGACTATCATTTAGACTATAAACTAATCACATTTACTGTATCAAATGCCACCATTCTGCTTTTGAAATAAGACTTTAATCCCACTAAAAAAGGGGAACTACATTTAAAAGAAGCTTTTACTAATAAAATTGTAACCAGTCTACAGTAATCAAATGAAGAGCATTGATGAGACAAGGACTGATTACCATGGACTGTTCCAGTGGGATGACCTGCTGGTTGTAGATCTGTCTTACAGTGTTAGCATGTCCCTTAAGTGATGTCTGCAAGGTCCCTTTAATCTGCAAACAGAGAGAGAGACACGACAGATACACAAACAACTATCCAAAGCATATTCTGCATTGAATAGAATTTCTCCATTTGTTTAGACAAGAGTACTTTAATTTACAAAATGTCATTCACAGTATGCATTTATACTTATATTGAACTGAACTGTAGTTAATTTGCAGATGCTACATTTACGTCACTTTTGAATATTAATTTGTTTAAATATATATATATATATATATCTGTAACTTTAAAGGTTTGTTTCTGTTAGAGTCTGTTAATTGAACAGAACACAAATCTTACCAATTGATCAGCTTGAGTATCAAGTTCACTGGCAAAAGTGAGCAGGTCAATGCGTGTCACTCCTTTATTAAGCTACAAACAGAATTATATTTTATAATGTTAGAACTTTAGAATGTGCTTTTAATCTTTTTTAACATCTCTATCTATGTATGGTAAGTACCTCCTCCAAATAGGCAGCAAAGTTGATCTCATTAATGCCAGTTTCAGTGAAGCTGATGAGATTCTGTTTGCCCTCAGACTCCAGAAGAACAATGCCTCGCAGGTCAACCTTCATCCCTTCAAACTTCCTTGACACGTCCCTGGAGTACTGCAGAAAGACAGGATGCTCTGTTATTATTATGACAGTAATCTCTGTGTACAGAGAGGAGATCATCATGGCCATGTCTATATCTGTGGATCTGACATGGATCAATGGATGGATCAACACATGCATCAGCTATCCAGACTAGGGAAGTCTGGATACTTATCTGATATTCTTTCAGAATTATCTACAGTGAAAACGTTTCAAAACACAATTAAAATGTGTCTACTTTGCACTCAAATTTAATACAATCATTTCAGCACGACAATCTGAGTGGACAGTGGAAGGAATTAGCAAAAATGAATTTCATTTCATTTGGTAATTCCCTCTTTTGCTTTATTGCCAAAAAGTTTATTTCTACGTTTAAACAAAAACATATTTTATATGTGGTTTCATGGTTTGTAGTCATAGTTCACTGTATAAACTGCCCATTATAACACTGGATCAAGAATGTTGGTTTATAGCGATTTGAACTGGAAATAAAATTCATCTGAATGGAATTTATAGACGCTGTATATAAGATGTTTTAAATGGCTATACATGAACCATTTAGCAACAGATATTTTTGAAACAGATGTTTCCAATTCCCAGAGAACAACCGTAAATTGAAAAACAAAACATACAATGACAATTGTTTGTTCAAGAGTTTTACACAACACTAAAATAAACTGTGTATTTTTCTTTAGGTAGAGGATTTCATTGCCCTAAAAACTTTGACGCTAACTATGATATAAACTAATCTAATTTAGTTCAAGTTAGTTTACAAATCACAATTTGTCTGAACCACTAAATTTGTTGCCTGTTTGTAATTGCGGCAAAAACTCTAAATTAATTGGATGTTTGTACTATAGCTCATTAAACATTTAATGACACACTCTTGGTGTAAACAGTTTCAACATCAATCTCAGAGTGACTCTGAATGTCAGTACAGATTTAGCAGTGATCTGTGTGTATATATGGACTAAGTCTTTGATCCACTCACAACACTGGTGTTAAAGAAGGCTGAGATGTTGAAGATCTTATCCAGGTTAAGAGCTGTGTAAATCCCTCTGTTGTCCTTACAGTTACTGTAAAAGAGAAGAAAAGACGTGTTCCATGTTCATCACTGCTCAGAAATCATTTGTGTGCTGCCATCTCCTGGACTACTGTGGAACACTGCTGATTCCCTCTGCATCAGAATTATAAATGTGATACACTTACAAGTACACAAATGTCATTCCATAAAAAACGGTATTTTTATGTTTAAGTGCTACTATTATATATATATTGTTTCTAATCAATGTATATATAATAGAATGTTTATTATAATATAGTAAAAATCACTTGTTCTGACAGCAGGAATACTCAACAACACTTTAATACCATTGTAATGGAATCTGAATTGTGGGTTATGTATTTATGGGTTACACATTGCAAGACGGTGTTACCTGTAGAGAGAATCCACTGTAAGATCCATTTCAGGGTCATTGTACAAATATCCTGGTATGAAGTTTTTCCAGGAAGAGTGAACCAGGTTGGGAGTATCCAACACCTACACACAATGTAATACTGAGAACATTATCCTTTCACTTCTGAAAAAGACCTAATGACATGACATATCTCAGGTCAAGGATATATTTCAAGTCATATAATGTTATTTAACTGCAGGTTCCCATAACAGAGTGGATGTTCAGCTTTTTTTGAAGATTTAAGTATGTGTCTATCCAGAAACTGACTTTAAAATCTATACCAACCCTGAGAAATATTACTGGACTAAAAGTGTGACAACTTTCCCTTTTTGTGTTCTACGAATCGTGTACTATGAGATGCTCGGTTAATTCTCTTGCCTTGAACAGCTGTCGGGTTTGGAAGGGTTCACACACAAGCTTCTCCAGATTCCCCCCCACCAAGAACAGAGCTGTAATCACTCCCATGAGCACCCAGGAGAACAGGAAGCTGAAGCCCACACCGCTGAGACACACAGGAAGTGTGCATAAATCAGTGCAGGCAGAAGTCTTTAACACTGCATTTATTGCAATTTGTTTGCTTTGAAGTTTGATATTGCAGTCACGCTTACGCCATGAGGAGGTTTCCTCCAGTGTTAGACACACAGCCGCGTGTGGTTGGGGAAGCGTGCCTGTCAAATCCCAGAATGCCACACAACAGACCCAAAAAATTGAAGGCGAGGATGAGCACAACCATGCAGCAAAGAGTAATGCAACAGATCCACCTGAAAGCAAAGACATTATTACCAGTCCATATGAAAGACAGTTTTTGGCTTAAACAGAAAGAGGAAAGAGTTTGTAACTGTTTTTATACTAGCTGACTTTCCATTAATGATCATATGTTGTCATTTGGATGGTTATGCCTAGCATGGGATGCTGGTGTCCACACCAGGCTTCTTAACAAGCTTAACTAGCAACGTTACAGTTTGTCAGACAGCTTCATCAGAAACACCATGCAGAATGACCATCATCACATGCAGAATTTTACAGATGAACAACATGGCTATGCTTGTCCACTAGATAGACCAGCATTAACTAGCATAAACCAGCCTATACCAGCTGGGACATTCGATTTTCAGAAATCCAGTCCTCAGAAGTACCTGTAGAAATCCATCTGATCGATCTGAGGGTAGAAGTCCTCAATCTGTGAGTGTGTGTGAGTAATCATTTTGGTGAAGTTGGTCAGAGTGCTGTGAACTGGGAAGATCTTGGTGAAATTTGTGATGCTAGAACCAATGTCTGTCAGCAGACCCCTGACCCCTACAGGAGAAACACCAGACACAGAGTAATTATAATTTCTCTGGTAGACTTAGTGAAAGATAGAAAAATACTACAAAGAAAAAACAGAAAGGTTCTTATGTAAGAATCTCTGACTGGTCAATTTAAAAAAGATCTGATCTGAATTCTAATCTGGGTATAATCACCTTCAATTACATTCCGGGTTTGCTGCACTACCATGGTGGGAGTGTCATTGAATGATGTAAACCCCTGTGTGACAGATATAGAGGTAAATTGGGTTGCAAAAGACATTTAATGTTGACTGTAATCTGACAGTGTGGGTTCAAATATAAATTAATCCATAATACTCCAAAAATCTATGATTGTTACCGCAAATCTGGCAAAAAGTACCTTTTCAACAATGCGGCTGAGATCCGTCTTCAGAACATCATTCACTTTGTCTAGCTGCTTGGTTACATCAGGCAACTACCAAAAAACAGGTACAGTATGTGTTTGCAACTCGAAACTGCATTTGTTAATGGCAACACTACTTGAAAAGATGAGAAGTCATTTCAATACCGATGAGTAGTTGGCTGCGATTTCTAGCCTGGGAAGGGTGCTGCGTATGTTGCGGCAGACATCGGCTGCAGGTGAGCGTATGTCTGCGCAGACAGGATCATTAAGGGCATTGCTAAGGCTGCCACGCACCATGCTGAGGTTAGCCTGCAGTCTGCCTGTTCCTTCTTGCAGTGTCTCCAAGGTCAAACTCACATTCTCCAGAGCATCCTTTGTGTCTCGCATGGCTAAGATAAGAAATGTGTGCAAATCAACATTAATAAACAAAGACTTCCATCATCAGGTTCACTGGAATTTTTCATGAAACATTCAAGGAACATTCACAACATTCATAATTCTGAACAAGAATAAGAATATCCACACATGCTCCAGTCAATATTACATCTCACTTTTGTAACTTTTGGTATATTTCATAACTTCCAGGTATCTTGGTTTTAAGAAACAAGACGGGCAGGAACCACCAAGGAAGGATGCAACAACACGCAGGGGAAAGAACCGGGCCGGGAGTTGAAGGGAAAGAGCCAATCATGACATTGTTACAGATAAAAGGTCACAGAAAGGACCAGGCCGGGTCTATTATGGTTTACCTTTAATGGCTTTCTCCACTTTGACTAACAAATCAAAGACAAAACAATGAAATAAGACACTAAAAAGCAGTGGCTTGTACAGTATTACCAATATTATACTCACATGTCATTTTACAATAGATACCCATCCAAGAAAAGGTGTAAGTTTAGGGTGTTGTAGCAAGTAACTAAAAAAGACTGAATGAGTGGGAGAGAGAGAGAGAGAGAGAGAGAGAGAGAGAGAGAATGATCTAGACATGTGACATACTTCCAGCCATGCTGAGAGCTGCATCAAGCGCAGGCTTCACGTCTTTTCCCAGCTCCTCATGTATCCTCCCACCCAAGATCAAACCCACGTCTGCAGACACAGCACAGAATCAACATCAGCACTCACATTACAAAGAGGCAGAACTCAAGATGACCTGTGACATACTTACTCTCCAGGTCATAGGTCACATGGTTCTTCACTGTACCATACTGAGAGATCAGGTAATCAACTTGCTGAGGGAGAGATGACAGAGCAACATATTTAGGAGCAGTTCAGTAATTATAAAATTAACTATTGTCCCAGGCAGCTGATCTCTATGTGATGCATAGCTGCGATGTTACTGTGTTTGTGTACGTGTTAGAGTTGCAGCACTCACTGCGGGGGTCTGATTGGCGAAGGTGTGCAGGTCTTTCAAGTTACTTTTCACCAGCCTCCTCATGCTCTTCAGCTGAGAACTCAGGTTCTGATTGGCTGCATATGCGCAAAGAACCCCTGCCCTGTGGATAAACACAAGCTATTAAACACAAGCTAAACCGGAAAAGTAAAACAAACTAACTGAGATTTACTGAGAACATATCAAGATATTGAACAATTAAATTAGTGGAGCTGCTTTACTTAATTAAATTTCAGATAATCTATACACAAATACTCAAAAACCAGGTGATAAAACCAGGATAAAAGTACCAGTAGGTGGCAGCACATAAACACAATCAGAAGTCATGCTCTCACACAATCTATGTTGGGGTCCTTTTAGTTGGTCTTGCTTGGGGAATGTTTCCATACTCTGCCATATGTATCGAGAGCTGAGTGGCAGCATTGTATTGATGCAGGTCTATACAGTAAGATCTATACAGTAAGCTTCATCTAACATATTTGGCAAAGCACTTTAAAGACTGAGATTTCTGTGAGCCTACTTAGACTGCAAGACATTTCAAGGGAAAATCAGTCCTATATTAAAACCTATTCATGATTCATGCATGTTAATTGGCTATGTTGATTATGTATGCTCATGGCCACACTACATGCTTTTTCTGCGGTCTGGGACAAAAGCCATGATTGACTTACGCAACAATAGCGCAAACAGAAAGTCTTTCGGTGATGAGTCGAAATGTGTGAATCACTCTTCTGCTAGTATTGTGCATGATTATAATTGCACCGTAATAAGATGAATGCGTGGGTACAAAGTGGATCAACGCTTCAATATACTGCAGTATAAGATACATCACAGCTAACAACACAAAGAATCAAAAAGTAGAAATGTACATGAGCAACTTCCTGTCCAGAATGGAAGTTTGAGACACTTCCTGTTTGGACACCATTAAAGAGAAATGTTAAAAAGTCTATGCATCTTAGACAGCTACGATCCTAATAACTAACCATTTTACCCCACAACATCAGCAGTTAATTAAAAATAATGAAATCCTTATCAATTCAATAGATTTTTAAGATGTAATTCAAACACTCTTTATTAATATCATCCTATGTTCTTTACAATATGTTATGCAGTGCGTACACTAACAAGTTAACATTTAGTATTTAATTAGTATTTAATGCATTCTATTCCAGTTATTGTGGTACAAATCCTTGATGATGACAAAATCAAAGTGACAAAGCCATACCCAGCTAGGAAATGTTCTCAGAATGTTGGCTAATATTCTCTAAATGTTCCCTCAAAGTTCTCGAAGACATTCTTGCAGTAAAATTAGAACTTTTTAAATGTTATATTAAGTCTTTAGTGGAACGGTTTAAAAAGTTACAGAATTTAAATATGTTTGAATTAACGTTCTTACACTAGCAATAACATTAAAAAACTAGAAGTTATGAACATTCAAAGAACTTTCAAGAGTTTTTTTTACATTTTTGTTACTACATTTACATTTATTCGTTTAGCAATTTTTATCCTCAGCGACTTACAAAGAGAGAGCATTTTTCCCTAAAAAGCTACATTTACAAGAAGGTTTTTTTTTAATTGAATATATATATATATATGTGTGTGTGTGTGTGTGTGTATATTATATTCGAATAGGGGGCATTGCAGAAAGGTGAAACCACAGACAGATAGAGAATCAAAATGGGTAGCTGTCTACAAAGCCCCATTGTTCTCCTCTCCCATCTTCTCCTCTCCCCCAATTCCCCATGTCCTCCTCTCTCTGTATTGGTAAGCTTGCTATCTGCTCTGTTCTGAGGTCAGGGAAAACAGAGCAAGCGATAAACAAAGATGCTTTGAAGATGGCAAAGTGCATTCCACACAGAGGGCATTGAGAAAGCCTAGAACTACATACACTGTCGGGAACCTCATATGAACCAGAAGATAAAGCAAAAAGTTTTAACAAGCAACTTAAATCACCTAAAGCTATAACTGAACTTTCTAACTTTCTAGCCTAAAACAGCACCAGTCAAGTGTGACGTCACAAAATAAATGTGCTAAGCAAAAGTGACACCCTTACCATAATGAAATCTCACACATGAGGGTACAATAGTTATGGTGTCACATTTGCTTAACCTGGCTGTGACATTCTGTTTAATTTTGAGGGTATAAAATGACACATTTGAAATCCCACGTTTTAAGTAGATTTGAATAGATTTGAAGTAGATTTGATTTTTAAATAGATTTGAAACAGAAACACAATAATGAAAGTTTAAACAGTCACTAGACCAAACGTATCCCTCCAGGATTTTTTGAGAAAACCTGGCTTTTAAAAATGGCTTCACTTTGTCCTTATGGTAAAATTGTGCCTTATAATTTGGGTTAGTTCACTGCACTGAAGAATCTCTATGTAGACTAGAGGAAGCAGGAATCATGTTACTTCTACAATGATCCCTGTATTCCGCCTGATTGGACCCTGCAGCTAGTCCCACAGCGTCCCCATTTCTAAATGCCTCTTTGGGAGGTTGAAGAGCAGGGTGGGGGTGAGAACCTCATTGACTGCCTCTTTAAACAGAAGCTGACCCATCGGGTTCGATTTCACCCCATAACACAGGCGTTCCAGGTACCTGCTGGTTCCCCAGTGCTCAGTGGACCTGTGATGCAATTGGCCTACCACTGTGACACAGCCGAGCTACTGACCTAGACAAAGACAGCCACTGTACAGTGGAAAATGAGGGTCAGTGCTTTATTTTGGAAGGATGGGTGGAAAGAGGTTTTTAAATGGAGAAAGGAAGAGTTTAAACCTACTTTTCAATGTATCAAACTACCATTATAGCAAAACAAAAGCATTTACCCAGATCCTAAAATGCTTTCAGTCTAAAGGGTTATTTATTCTTGAAATTAGTTTTGTAGGCTACATGTTTCTTTACAAAACATACATTTAAAAAGTTTAATGCCACCTTATAATGTTTGTTAAGACAATGTCCACAGTGTGCAGAGCTGTAATCTATAAGATATAATATATAACAGTATTTTTTGGTCACTGTGTAATTCCCATAGTTTGACTTGCACTATAATAAAACAGCTGCAATCTTTAAACTGTAAAAGATCAACATCCTGTTAAAATTTGTTGAAACAAGTTGTTTCTTTTTCAAATTAGGCCGTGGGCTGTTAAGTAGTTTTATTATTCCAGAAGAAGTCAAAAATATTCCTTTTAAAATTTCCTTAAGCTATGAATTAGTATGTTTGCGCATATGCAAGCAGCAAGCCCCATGTGTGTGCTGTGAAAGTAGGCCAGAATGGGCGGGTAATTGAAGTGTGAGACAATCACTTCTCTCTTCTATTCATGTGTAGGACAGAAGGAGGACACATTATCAACAACACAAACAAAGTTCTCTCTCTATGTCTCTCTCTCTTTCTCTCTCTGCATTCTGTTCCACCAAAATATTGCATATGTTTTTTCCTTTCACTACATATTACATCCAAAATATTCATTATTCATGTTCCAAATTGAGAGATTTGGCAGTGACTGATTTTTATTTGCACACAATGGACTGTGATATCTCACAATGGTTTTCTTTAAAAGCTGCCTTAGGTACAAAACACAGTTGCTCAGTACAACACAGTACAAAACACATTTGGATTTGTAACACTACAAATACAGTCATCTGTAGAGCTCTGTGCCAATTACAGCTGTATTACCATATGACTACTAAAAACTACTACACACATACACACACACACACACACACTAGGAAGGGACTGAAGCAGAGTTAGTTCAGGACATTTTGTCACTGTAACTACAGTCTCTCTTCTAACGAAACACACATTCTGACTCCAAATTATGAGTGAACAAGCCACGCTTGAACTGCAAAAGGCTGATAAGAGCACACCTGTGACACCATATTCTACATTAATCTACTATCCTGCACTAGAGTGGTTACATTGCTTGGCTACTGTAAACAGTTGCATATTACTAGGTGGAAAAATTGTTTGTTACGATTCTACTTGCTAATAATTTTATCTTTGATCACATCTCATATTGCTGTTGGTAGCATTTTACAAAACAAAAAGCCATCTGAGGCCTTAAACTCCCTTAACTGTGGTAAAATCACTGTTCAAATCACACACATGGACTCAAGAGGCCTATTACTCGAGTAAAAATACAAACTGTATCAGGCAGTACCTTTTTAGAAAATGGGAAGTACTTTACAATAAAACCACAAAAAATGAAATATGATGCATATGTGAATCAATAAAATATAAATCACACATTTTTCTAAAATAGGACTTTCTAGTATGATTTTCTGATTCGTATGGACAAAGGTTTAACAAAACCTAAAAGGGCCACCAGTCCTCTACATAAAGTAATAATATATAAGATATCTACAGTGTGTGGATAATAACCACATTTTAATCTGTCTAAAGAGGTACTAACTAGCTCTGCTCACACACACATGCTGCTAATATGCGTGTTTACCTGCAGTGAGACTTAATAAAGATTTTTAAATTGCAAAAGGACCAAAATGGGCTAAACTTCCAGTTAACAGCACAAATCTTGTGCAAATTTAGGCTTTCAAACGGTTAAATGGGAGAGTGATTTAATGAATGAAATGAGTATTGCACAGCACAGCTGCACTATGGATGTCATGTGGGCTCACTGTCTGTACTGTATTAGATTTGACAGGCTGTTTCTGCAAGCTGAGCCCTGTGGTTGGCAGAGGAGCAGTGACACTGCTGACCTTCAATGCCCTGGGCATCACACTCCTTAGAAGCAGAAGCTGTGTCTCTACTCTAGTTCAAACCACGGCCAAGTAACAGTCAATTTGAATCCCTGGGACAGAGTGCTCGATACAGAAAAAAAATATTTGTGTCTCCTAGACAGCAAAGACGAAGGTAATATGTGTGCAATGTTAGAATTAGAAAAAGATGACATCACTGCATATTTAAATGTCCCGATGTCTTATCCATGCCAATGTAAAATTCATAATCCAATCAAAGTTTCTTTAAACTACTGCTTGTAAGATCAAATATAGATGTAAACACGCATTTAAATAAATCTATAATGAAACAGCATGCAGTATTATCACAGTGCATCATTTTATTTAAAGGGCAACCTCCCCTGAAATATAAACATACTATTGTCTGATCGGTCATTTGTACATTGTACAACAGCAATAGCGTCTATTTTTAGCTCAACAGCACATGGAGATCTGACATCATATACACAGTAAGCCAAAACATACCAGAAGGCTCAAGAATGATGCTAAGCAACAATTTTCTAAATTGGTACAAATTAGTCACACATATAAAATCAAATCATCTTCCACTTCCAACACATCTATAATGTGAATTATAGGTGTTATACATTTAACAATTAGACAGTCACAGATCTCAGTTCAAGGTCTGAGAGACTGCTTGATACAATGTTAGATAAGATAGAAGTCATACACGCCTCCAGTTTTCTGCTGCCTGACCAGCAAACCACTGTGTTCATGACAGGGCTGACAGCATGCCTATGAAGGGCTGCTTTTCTCTTTAAAGGGAAATGGCACTAATGAGGAATTTTCCTGTCATAACTGGGTCACTTCTTTAATAATTCATCATGATTAAATTATGCCCAGTGTTCAATGAGAAAACAGCACAGCGCTCTGAAAGAAATAGCCTGAGTTTATCAAGCAAATGTACAATAAAAAAATTCACAGCCTGGAATAACGATAAACAGACTGCTGTGTGGAAATCTGGAACACTGACAATGTCCTGGATCCACCTTGTCAGCAAGGAATATTGACAGTTTGAGCTCAAAAACACTCCACAAAGCAATTGATTCAAGCACCTTTCCAAACACATGAAAACCTCTTAACCTCCAACCCTGGAGTTGCTTGAACCAAAGAACCATTTCATAATCAAAGATATCGCTCCTCTCTCTGTTAAGGGTCCCCTCAGGGCCACCGTACAACATTTGAATCATTTTCAGTCAAACTTCCTACCAAGACACTGGATGGTGCCTGAGTCTCTTTAAACAAGATTGAAAGTTTTTAATATACCCCTCAGTGCATATAGCGGCTGTTGCTATGGCTTTATTAGGACCATCTTGCACGAACACTGAGATTCCCATGGGATTTTTAAACAGGGTGAGAGATGCCCATCTCCAGGCAGCCAGACATGTGCTATGGAATCTTTAATAGAGTCAGCCAGCTGAATCCATAAAACAGGGGAACATCAAACACTCTTCAGTTTGTCGTCGCTGTCCTGGAGTTCCTGCCTTTGTGTGATCCGGCTGTATTTCTTTCTCAAATGTACACTTGAGATGTCCACAATATCCACTGGAAACATGGAGATTCAGAACTGCACAAGGTACACTCACGCTCAAGTATGTGTATTTTGAGGTCATCTACTGAACTTAATGTTGGATTAGAGTTTGGCACTAGCAGGTTGATAAGATAACAAAATTATACTCTATTGAGCATAAAAAACAAAAATACTTCAAAAATATTGGACAAAATGGAGAATTTATGATTAGATTAAGCCATTTCACGCATACCTTTTTACGTCACCCACTATGTTTTTTTCATAAATTTCATCAAAGTGCATTATGGGAAACATGTGAGGTTGTTACAGAATTTGTCCCAAAGAAGGTATTATAGAAGACAACACAATCACATTGCTTATGTTTTAGAATCAGTTCTGTGTGTAACGAAGTTGCCTTAAAATGCTGTCTATATAGGCAGCACACTAAGTTTTGGAACAGAGCCTTACTTTGTTTTGTCTACATTACATATTCAAGCACACATGAAGTTCAGATCACAACTATAACTCACGTGATAATGAAGGTGGTGGTGAGTAACAGTGTGGTCAGCAGTCCTCTGAGGCAGTCTGCGTTCTTTCTCTGTCTCTGGTGCATCTCACCTCCACAGTTGTCACAGCAGCGGCACAAGCAGAAGAGCAGCCCGACCAGTGGCAGCAGCACGGTGAACAGCAGCCCCAGTGTGGCACACACAGCAAAACCAATCTCATAATAAATTACCTGCACAAACCCCAAAATAACACTGCTTAGACATGATCACTAAATCCCAACTAACCGGGTTATCATTGGGATGGCACATTTTAAGCCTGTTACTTTAAAGCAATGAGTTTCAACTAAATACTTTATTTAAAGGGACAGTTCACTTGAAAATAATAAAATCCGGTATTAGTTTCTCAGCCTCAACTCCTTGTGTGCATTTCCACACAAAAAAGAAATGAGGGTAAGTATGATGACAGAATTTTCATTTTGTATAAACTATTCCTTTAAATAATGTAATTTAGGCTTAATTTGTATTTAGAAGGCAGCCACCGCAGTGCTAGTTTAAGGTTTAGATTTAGTTAATCCTTCACTGTAGGTAAAACTGGAGGAAAAGGAAGAGATGAAAGCTACTGTATGATTCTATCAGAACTACAATTACAATATATGAGCACTAGATATGTAGAGAGCAAGTTAATATTAGTTTAACACTAAAGCACTAAGATTCATTCAAATTTAATGAGCTGCAATATATTTTCATGGTTCATAAACGTCCAGATTTAAAAACATAAGGGCTCACATAAGTGAAAAATTACACAAGCCTAAACATTTGCTAGAGGAAGCTGATTTTAACATATCCTTCATTTAAAGGAAATACACATATTTTGGTCCCAAAACCCTTAAAGGAAGAGGGTTTTGAAAATAGAAAAAAATTAAACCATGTTGCACAAATTATCCATGGTATATGCGGCGTGACAGAATAATGTTACAAAAATGTTTATTCCATACGCTGACATCAAATCCATTTGCATGAGTCCTGTGGCATTATAGACACTACTGAATGAACAGGGCTCTCTTTAGGCCAGCCTGAGGATCAGCTTAATCCGTTAAATAAACCAGAGGCTTTGTCTGTCACCACTGCTTCTTTTCTCAAGGGTAGAGCTTTTCCATATTTAAAAATTCTCAAAGTGTATTTTTAAGCTTATTTCCTCTCGTGCCTCATGTGGGCAAGAATTGAGAGTTTTGTTGGTGATGGCACAGAAGCTTTACCAGCTAAGACTAGTTCATACATGAAGCCTTAAGGCCTTCACATCGCTTGTACAACCAGTGCATAAGTAAAACTTTAAATACTGCTTCAATTGTCGGCATTTAGTCAGATTTACTGGCCGTAGTGCTGTTTGTGTACCTGTCACTATAAATGGAACATGCATCAATCTCAATAGATATCTTTTTTTTTTACAATGATTAAGCGGTTTATGCCAGTTTACAGTATTTGATGTTACTTTATAAAATCCTGCACTGCAAAAGATGGTGTTGATAAATAGGTTTACGGTGCATGTCAATATGCCCAGCTAACAGGGAACGTACAGAAAACATTGGCTGACATTGAGTTGTTAGTGGAACATTTTAAAAATGTTAAAGTTTAAATAGGGAAACATTCTTGCAATGTAAAATGGTTACCTGGGCGTGCACGAAAGAGATAACAGAGTCATTTAGGGTAACAGAGCGATTTAATGTCTGACTTTAATACAGTACAGGCTGCCAAAAAAAAGGAATTTCTTTAAAAATTGTTTTAACTGTAATTAATTAATGTCACTAAATTCTAGGTTGAAACATCTGAGCAAAATAAGTGCAGGGCTGGGATTTGTAAAGGTTGGGCATAACTAAGGAATGAGGTCAGATCTGGTTCATGACAGGGTTGGCTGGACACATACTTTACCTGTAGCGTCAGAACAATGTTTTCTGGCTGGAGGTGCCAGATGATGGTGGCATGCAAAAATGCAAAAACATATAAAATAAACAATCAATCAAACAAATAAACAAAACAGATGAGAAGCAAAACCAAATCAAATGAACAAATGGCAGATAAAATGAAGATTTGTTGTTTGCAATGGGTGCCTGAATTTGAATTAAACAGAGTGACATCTAGCTCTCCATCTTCAGAGATGATGAACAAAACAGAACTAAAACATAAGAGTGAATATGATAAGCCAATATATCAGCCAATATCTGATCATTCTGAGATTCATTATAACCACTGGCCATGTAGCGTTATATCTCATAGCTCACATGTCTCCATTTCAACAACAAACTGATGTTCATTAAATTGCGTCTTTCTTCCCCAAGAGCAGGATGCTGAAACTTCAAAGGAAGAGCTGTTGTTTAATTAAATCCTGTTATTAAATAACAACAACAAATACTTTCCCCCTTTTTACTACAGGGTTTAATGCCAAAAGCAATTGATTAACTCTTCCAGAATAAGCTCCTAATAGGAAAGGCCCTCTTCTTAATGTGCAACAAATATTGTTTTATAATAGATGTGTTGAGACAATTTCTTTTTAAAGGGTTAGTTCATCCAAAAATGATGACATTTAATTTTTGTGTGAACTAGCCCTTTAACTGCGGAGGCGGAGCATGTGATCACATGGTTCCACCAAGGTACTCAGAGTCACATACACTTACCTTCTGGTATTCAGATTGTATTGCCCCAAATTTATCCTTTGCCACTCTGATGACGAGATCTGCAATGACAGGGGAAAACAAAGTCAGCATGAGCTGGGCTTTTACGGTGCCGCCATGTCAGAACCGGTTACATAATGTCCAACAGCTAGTTGAAAAACACCAAAAACAAACCCCCGGTAGAGACGCCTAACCCCACATCTAAAGCTTTAAGCAAGTGTGTAGCCCACGGCCAACTCAGTTTCATGATTACCACAATCTTCAGATAAAAATTAGTTGAAATCATACAAAGAGACATCAGAAAAGCATCCTCGGGGAGCGTCTGAGCAGCATTTAAATTGCTTCATGATCTTATTATAATGTTTGGATTATGGTGCTATGTGAAATTACATGAAGATTATTTTAGTGGCAGTAGGAAGGGAAACAATAACTCAGTATGTTACATTTGAATGATTTCATCCAGGCTGTGCGTGTATTCCCAAACAGAAATCGTGAATCAGCCAAAGCCATTGTAAGGAAAAGGAAAAGTACATAGAAAACTGACTGTAGGAATCGGAGGTCCTGCCTTTCAGTTCAAAGGTGCCCATCACTTTTTAACAGACTCTGTTTACTCTATAACTGGACCAGCCTGAAGAATAGACTTAAATCAGTATACACCCTGTTGGCAGGAAAGAGACATTGGGACATTGGGTTTAGCTTTGCCACTCCCCTAGCATCATGATCCCATAACCCCTCTGACATATCTACACCAATCACCTGGATACCACATCACAAACGTCATGACATGACAACACACTGAAACAACAACCCTTCTCTTGAGACTGCATGTAGATAATTACAATCAAGAACAAAAATATCACAAAAAACAAAAACAGTGCAATCACAAAAATAATGCAATATTACATTTGATGCAATATTTTTAATGATAATGTTTAAAGTCAATATGAAAATACAACAGTTTCTTTATTGCTGCCAGTAATTCCAAAGAAAACAATGTTTGCATTCTTCAATCAAAGAGATAACAACTCAATTAATTTACCAATTAATAAAATCCATTTGTTGTACTTTTTTTAGCTGCATATCTGTTTATACTGTAAATCTAAACATGCATTAGAAGTCTGTATATTACAGTATTGAAGTGAGATAAATACTTAATGATGAAATAAGAATGAGACACAGATGCTGCAAAGGCTTTTCCTTCCTCTTGGTGCATTGCAGAGGTTCCTTATGATGAGCAGCAGACAGTAACCTGTATCTATATGCATCGATATGTCTGGATTTTATGAATATTACATTCATAAGTACATTACTATACATCTATTTTTTAGAGGAAGTGTTAAGAAATTGAAGAGGGGTCTGCTTTTAATCTAATATTTCTAATACTGCACAGGCACCTCTAGGGGGGAGAACTTTTGTTTTTTGCAATAATAATTGGTCTGAAGTATTTCACACATTTATTACTGAGACACCCAACAATTCCTAAGCGCTTTCTCACCTTTAAAGCAAAGCAAGCAGGAGGCCATGATAAAAACATTACCAGTCACTGCATTAGTGTGTTGTTTTTTTCAGCTAGGTCCTGGATAATTAGTATGACCTTAATTCAAGGAAATAAGTCTTCATTAAAAATCCCAGAGCACGTGATTACCTTACTTTTGCATCATTTCCAACAATAAGGAATTAATTATACAGTGAGTAATGGCTTTCATATAGTAATCGTGTCTAGCTTCTCTCTGCCTTGAAAGATCGCTGGACTAGCGCAGTTTTTCCTGTTTTGTGCATATGTCATAGTCATTGTACATGTTACTAATTCACTTCATTATTTTATGTTGGTCAAGCATATTAACAAAACTTACCAGGCTAAAAGCATAATTTCATAGCACAGAGAGAGACAGTTCAGTGGTCTGAGGACAGATTGCATTGTGGTTAAGTATTCAGTGGGGCATAGTACTCAAGCTGTCTCTTCTGGAAAACTCCAATTTTCAGCAAAAAAAAGGACACAAAGGATGAGGAGAGCAGAGAGGAGAAGATCAGTGTGGAGATCAGTGATGGAGCATTGAGGAGGAGAGATGAGTTGATTAGAAAAGAGAGGGAAAGAGAAACAAGGTTAAAGCCTGTCTCTCCAAATCCTTCACTTATTTATCTCGCTGTCACATACTGTAGTTTTCTCAGACACACTCGCACATAAATACACGCTCACAAATATACACAAACACCTACTTTATACAGCCACTGTTTAAAAAAAATACACCCTTATCTCACAGACTAAACTAGGAAGAGGTCAGTTCTGCTTGTATACAGTACTGGAATCACTCAATGTTACACAGTGTTAACCCCTTGACTTTCTCTTCTTAAAATGAATTCACATTGACAGCGATCTGAAGCGATACCAGAAGTCATTCATTTTCAATTTGAGATGGCGATTTGGGGTGCCATTAGTAAGAGATTGTTGACTATGCAGCAAAGTTGCACAGAGTTCAACTTTATGCAAACATGCAGAGATGCAGTGTGGCATCTACCAATAAGAGTACAAACATGAAGATCACATCTTCTGATCTGATGTAATTATATACAGCTGTCATGTAGGGAGGTTTACTAAAAGCCAACAATCCAATGACCTGGTGAGATCAGTTATTAAAACACATTTAATGTGAATCACCTTTTACTTTCCGAACTAGAGCTAATGATTAATAGTCAAATACAAATAAATGTGATTAACCAACTATTATTATTATTATTAAATTGTTTATGTATTTGTGATCTGTGCTCACATTATCACTACTACGTTTCATGGCATTTCTGTTTTTGTATGAAGAAAATCCCTTATTTAGAGCGAAAAAAAATTTAATTAAAATTCATAATAATCACAGATAATTCAGAGTTCCGAGTAGCTAGCCCTTCCTACCAGATCAGTCTAAACTCCCCCTAAATCTCCATCAATCACTTCATCTGTCCATTCATGATGCTGTGGTCCTCAGACAGTGCCCAAGAACTCCATAAAGGCAAACAAAATGTGCTGGCACTTTCTTAGGCCTGATCTATTTTCTCATGGTCCTCTGGGAGTAATTCTCCTCGTTTTCTCACTCTCTCTCTCTTTGACCTGGTTTGATTGGCTGTGCTTTCATTCATTGAGCAGAAACTAAACAGACTCTGGGGCTCAGCCGTAAACAAAAGACAGGTCAAAGTAATAACTGACTCAAGACAGTAGCGCAAAATAGCACACTCAGGTAGCACACTCAGTGGACACAGAAGGTGACTTTATTTCCTGGGAGTTACCCATGGTACTCTCAGGAAATGACATAACAAACCACTTTTGTTTTTTAAGACGATGGACATCTATATTTGGGTTCTAAAAGCAAATTGGATATCTTCACACAATCGAGCGGCTTGTGTAGTTCCATTTATAAAATAAGCTTTTCATTATACTCTAAATCTTATTTTATAAAATAAAATAAGCTTTTGGTTTTGAGCTGACAGTAGTTTGTGCTGATTTAAATATGGAATGTATGTGGTATATAAATATTTGAGTCCATGTTTATGCCCGTTTGCTCTACCATTGGAATACAATACACACAACAGGCCTTGGGTGTCACGTCTCGAATACCAGCACATCAGCATCATGCTTAATAAGACACAATCAAGACGTTCACTAAAGGTTCATTACTCAATCTGGTTGCTTTAATTTAAAGTCAAACAAGCATTACTTTATACATTTGATATGTGCTGTAAACAAAATAACACAAATGCATCACATAGGTGTGGATTTATTCTCATCTTGTAATGGCATGCCACACTATTTCATCATGGCAAACTTCTGTTTGGTGCTAACAATTTGTTTCCATCCTACGTGGCACGCATTCATCCCTGCTGTCATCATCTCGGCAGGTCGTGTGCTCACACCCACGACTTTGCTTTTGAGATGCATCTCAGCGGGCGTAGTGGAGAGAGAGAACAATTTTCTCAAAAGTACGCTACTTTTTCCTATCGTAGCTTCATAAATATTTCATCATGAGATCTTCCTAAGGTGGCTGGGAGATAAGCAGCCTTGAATACATTTGTAAGTCACATCACCTCACATTATCATGACACACCAGAGATGTGAAACTCGCTTAGGGTTTTTACATCTCATCAGTAAGATTTACGAGTAATATCTGTCAAGAGAAAGACTGTGATGACAAATGCCCTTCTGGGGCATAAGTCTTTTAAAATGTGCCTCGCACTTGGTTGATGGAATGAAGCCAGCTGTGTTTATAAAGACCAATCTGCCAGAAAAACACTAAAAATTTAAATGCTAATATTAAAATGATAATTTAGCTGCAGGAAATGTACATGCAACAAACTCTAAGTCTGTCAGCTGTTCTCTTTGCCTCAGTGTAAACATTGTGATTAGCAAAGACTCTTGATTGGATTTAATTAGGAAGTCGGGAAGGAGTTAGCCATGCCAAAGTCCCTGTAAGGCAAGAAACTCCACTCAGTGGCCATGTTGGCAGTGCCCCAAGCCAGCTGTTTTTCATCAGGACAAAAAGCATGCAAGTACAGCTCCCATGTATTTACATGGGTTCCAAAATCTCCTGTTAAGGATATATTTCAATAACGAAGGTCAAATCAGCAATAAAATCTACAACAATGGCAACATTTTATCCAATTTGATCAACTTTACCAACATGTCTTTAGGCAACCTAATATTAGTAATTCTTAAATTAGCAGTTCGTGTGGAAGATAAAGCAGGAGGTAAAACAAGATTCTGCATTTTGTGAATGTGAAGTGAATGATAAAAAAATGACCCCCATATCTGCCAAGTCACCACAAAACCCTGAGAGGCATTGCTATTATTATCAGCTTTATAAAGCTAACAGACATCCATGTGTCCTTTGATTAACAGGATTATTCTTTAAAAAAGTGCAAATCAAACAGACACATTTCCAGAGAATTCTTTATTCTGCTCTTATATCCTGTTTACTGGGGCAAAAGCCTCAGGGAGATGCGCACAGAGCTGCTGCCAGACATCTCTTCCAAACAAAGCTTTCGGTGCTCAGCAACCAGCCTGAGGCCTATAGAAGCTGCCTAAGCATCCTGAAACTTCTATATTAAAACATAAAGAAGGACAGACTCAGCTCGATATGCTCAATTCATTTAAAGCTGAGGCTGCTTTTTCTGAATGTGTCTTTTTGGGGTATGAGACCCTTGTGAGTTTATCAATTTTGAAGGAAATGCTAGGTAGTCAGCCCAGCATTTCAAAATGTACAATGACTTCTGTTATTCAGTATACAGTACAAATAAAAACTGATTTGATGACAACCTACAAAACACTTTACTAGTTCCCTGTTTGTGTTAAGTGGTGTTCAGCCCACGAGGTGCAAGTCTCATGTGGATCTTTAATGAGAGTGTTGTGCCTCAAAGTCTCACTTTTTCCCTAAATTTATTCTTTAACAAGTTTTTATAAGAGGCTTCTCAATGTAATTATTCATATTTCATTATCATTGCATCACTGTGGCCATGTACAAACCGAGGCTAAATATGAATGTCATTTCTCTTCTAAGCACTTAATCCTGTTCTGTACACTCAGAATTCAGTTGCTTAAGGAAGTGACAACCATAGTCTACCAAATTCACTTGGAACCACTTCACTGGAACTGAATTTTCATTCAATCTACTTAGCATGTGCACAATCAAACTGAACAACTGTCAATGCAGTGAAGTAATTACCACAATTATGGCCACAATGCAACCACCACTCTCTTTTAAACACTGACATCTCATCTGAAATGTGTCTCTCTTGTCCTTGTGGTTTTTGTGGGGCAAAGCACAGACACAGAGGAATGTGTATCTTGTATCAGCAAAATTTTATACTAGTCTTCTACTCTCCCTTTACTCAGCCCTGTGATCCCAAGATATTCAACAAATCACTGTAGAGAGTGTACATGCTATTTATAAGCAGATCTGGCATTTTATAGTGTTACACAGATGACAGTAGCTAAGACAACTAGTCAGCTAGCATAGGTTCAGTTTCATTTATATACAATAGACTTTGGTGTTACTAGTACCACCCTCCACCAATTGAGCTACAGGATCACCTGAATTTATTTAGTGCATCTGTGTATCGTTATTCTTATGACTGGCAGTACATAAACACATTACTTTTAATATGTCGTTAGGAACCCCATTATGTATAAATCCTCCTTGTTTATCTTCTGTGGCGCTTTGTGACATCACCCCAAACGCTTTCACACTACGTTCTGCACAGCAGAGAGGATGAGATGCTTTTAGAATACTCCCAGGGCTGCAGAACCCCCCCAAGACATCCATTGTCAATCAAACATGACTGAACAGGTGTGTCACATCTCACTACACTAATGCCATACAGATAGTGTTCATCTAATCCCTGCTGACTGCTGATGGTCCCAGAGGGAAACAATCTGTACCTGAACATTAACAATAACAATCTGTCCAAGCACACATACAGCAAAAAGGCTCCGTGGTAACCAAGGAGCCGGTTACTAAGATGAGGAGAATTCAGAGTCGCAAACAGAAGCACAGGTGGCAAGGGTGAGGAATTAAAGAAAAGGACAGAGATGATGAATCTAATATAAAGAAGAAGTCAGGGGTGGTACAAAAAGTACCATTTCCCTTTTTTTCCAAGCACGGTATTAATATAAAAAGCATTAGAAGCATAAGATTTAACCCACCAATTTCTTCACAGCATCTGCAGGCTTATATTACAACAGAATGGGACTCCCAGGTTAATATATGATCTGTAATATCTCCGTAGTCTGATACTCGCTGAGGAAGGTTATTATTTGTCTGTGTGTAAAATGAGCATGAATGCATGCATGAAACAGAATCTTTATTATCGCTGCTTTTGTCAATCATGACCTTCAAAACACAGACTGAATTAGGAGTGCTCTATGGGAAATCAGCAGACATTTTGTAAAAGATGCAGTTATCTAGCCGAGTGGTCGAACCAAATGTCAACAGCCTAAACTTCCTTTATTTATGCATCATTGCTTACAGGAAGCACTGCTTGTTTACATTTCTTCACCAAATCACTTTTCAACTCCCAAGGAGACCTCAGTAATAATACTCTTCCATAGTTCTCAGCTGTCACATCCTTGTGGTGAATAAGGTGAAAGGAGCTATGAAGAGCTTTAAACTCATTTGATCCCAGGTGTCATTTTTTATGTGCATTGTCCTTTCGTAGAAAAAAAAATACTGTGTGTCAGTTTTAATCTCAGGGTTCTGCAAAGGCCCATTCTTTTCAACCGCTATTCTAGCCAAATCTTTCTGAATCGATTTTTCTTCCCAAATCGATTTTCCTTTTGAAATACCACACAAAAATGTTCCTACTACCTGACAGACGTTATTAAAATAGGTGTCCTGAGAATCACACTTGTTTCTGTGAAAGCCTTAGGCTCAGTAAACAACTACAAAGAGTCAATAGAGCAGCCTCACGCCTTTTCATCCAATCAGAAAACTCTGCCTTTTGGGGTTTGGGTTTGCTGACACTGTGTGACCAGCCACAGAGACTTTGTGGCCTACTTCAATTTTTTTTGATAAAGAAGTAGCATTATTTTTAGGTCAAGATTTAAAGTTAATGAAGTAGGTTGCAGTAACCGTGTTAGTGTGTTAAAAATATAACTGTTTTTGTGTATCCTTCATTTTAAAAGCCTAGATTTTGGAAAGTGGATTTGGATGTTTTTCCATATTTGTTAAAAAATTAGACACCGTTCTCAGTAGTCAACATGCACTAGATTTGAGCCATAATTAGAAATCTGATTGTTCTGCCCCAAATAATTATCGTCTAATTAGGCCTCTAATAACACCTCTGTAAACAAACACAGTTTTCTTTTCCTGTGTTGCTGTACATCCTACTAAATCAGCTGGAGTAAGATATAGTAAGCTGGAGTAAGATGTGTTGAAAGGCTTCCCAGCAATTTTAGGCTGTAAGAACATTTCTCTGATGTTTCCATTAGGTAACAAAAATGTTAAAAATGTTATTTTGAATGTTCAAGGAATGTTCTTAGAACATTTTTAGAAAAGTAATACAAGCTACACAACTTTTTTTATTAACATGTTTTATTTTAAGAAGACTTTAAACATAAAGGCAGATAGTCATAGCTACTGAATCTGTAATACTGGTCTACAACAGTGTATAAATGTTATAAATGGATATAATACATGACAGCTAAGCACAATCCCTGAGACATGACAGCTTATTAATCATGGCAAAGCTGATATAAAGATAAACAGAGGTCAGAGAGGTGTTCCTGATTAAAACTGATTAGAATATATCTGTGTGTGTGCATCTATATTGACAACATTAGCAATATCTCATCTACCTTGGGATGAATTGGCTATAAATGTCTGATATATTAAATGTTCAAATAAGGGTTCAATTACAAAACAAGTAAATAAATAAAATAAAAATCTACATGCTCTCACAGCAAGTCCAGGTGCATAAACCAAAAAAGAACTTCCACATAAGTGGAACAGACATGGTCTGCACTCAAAAAATGTCTTTTTTCAAGTCAACAGGGTATTCATTTTCATTTCAGCTGAGGCATTCTTCAGTATAAGAACATAAGAATTGGCGAATGCCTCGACTGGAGAGTTTGTATTATTCCCCTGTTATTCCCCACATTTTCAAACCATCTCTGTTCTATTTCTGACACATTAAATGTGCAAAACACTCTACGGCACCCTCGGGGGAAGTTTGTTTGCGTTAAACAAAAATTGTAGGAACAGAATACATGACGCTAGTCAGACATAAATATTTTTTGATTTTCCAATTAGTTGATTCTAATTAACATTCAAGAAACACAAATCTCCTTCTTGTGAAGATTTTCATACTTTCAAGAGAGTATGAAAGAGTGGAAACCAAAGAAAAAGTGGTATTCCACCGGCGCAGAGCTCTGAATCTGCCTCAAAGCGATGAATACTGTAAAGAAGCTCATTTCTGCTGGGAAAACTGGTGAGTCATGTGAGATTTCAACTACATGCAAACTCTCTCATGCTCTGTGACTATATAGACAGCAGATACCCCAGTGCAGTAAATTTTAATGAGAAAACATGTGCATGTCTCTGGTATTTGTACATTACACTTTAAGGTTCTTAAAGAAACAGTACACCACAGAATGAAAATTTTGTCATTGTTTACTGGGGTTTAGCATGACATGAGGGTGAGTAAATAATGACAAAGCCTTCGTTTTTGGATGAACTATTCCTGTACATACAGCCCATATGGGATGACTGTTAGAAGCTATACAAACTCTAGATTAGTTCGTGTAGATGCAGAGAGTGTGTGATGCTGAAGACATTTCAATGAGTGACATCTGTAATTACAGATACACCTGCTTCAGATGGGTAAGGCCACAGGGTCCTCTCAAAAGAGGTGAACAGAAACACATGGAGACGCTGATAAGCCACTCATACATCAGTCTCACGTCTCACCTGTGTCTCCATCTCCCACATGTCTTTCTTCCTTCCTTATCATTCCACATTCTCTTTTGTGTCTGCCTTCTTTTGTTCATTTAAGGCCCTACTTTCTCATAATCACACACTAGTCTGGATCTGAGGTTCTATCAGTATCACTCTCACGTATGCTCTGTTCTTACTGAACCTCTCTGCTTTTCCCAGCTGGCCCAGGCATGATGCTTTTAAATTGTTCCTCAGTGTAATAAAACCTTCTCATTCATTTCCAGCCAGGATACTGCTCGTCTTTTAAACAGGTCTACAACTCCACAACCTCATTCAACATTTCTAGTGTTAGCTTGGAAATGGCCCAGTATACTTACCTTTAGGTTATCTTTAGATCACTTTGCAGACATCACCTCATAAAGAGGACTTACCTTTACCTAAAGGGAATTAGATTATTATTAATCTTTAAAGATAAAGACTTTAATGTACATACTGTAACTTTAAGAACTCAAAACTGTCTCTCCAGTCCACAAAGGCATTCAATGAAAGTTATCTGCAGAAAGGCTGGGAAAATCCCTGGATTGAAAATCCCTGGTTCATCCCTATGAAAATGAACATATGGCCGCACACATTTAAACAACACGGTCACAGTGAGGTAATAGGAAGAAATAAGGATAGATCCTACAACTATTATTTTACTACGTTTGACTCGATGGTTTGTGTGTATGTGGCACAACAATGCACCGCTTCATGCAAAGAGGCCATTTACATACTGTATGAGTCTTAAAGGAACAGCACTGTAAAACAGCCCATGTAATTCTATTTCTAAAAATAAGCCAGAGAGCAGAGAATTGTCATGAAAAAAACAAAATCATGATACAAAACTTTGCAAACAAGTGAACCTCAAGGGAAAGAAATTAATCATCAATTGATAAAGACATTTTACAACACAAGCCCTATAGGAGGCCAGAGTTTGAGCAAAGCTCATGTCTGTCTGCCTACAGAGATGTGGATGGTGTTAAGGTGTTGCTGGAGAGAAAAATGGTCAGTGTCATTGCAAACAATTGTACATCTAGATCTAAAGCCCCAAATAGCCCCATTGCTACAACAACCGGTTGTTTAACCGAGGGCCAAATAACTCAGGATCATTGCACTGCATATAGCCAGTCATTCGTTACATTCTTTCTCACATTTTAGGCCTTTGTTTCCCCCTGTAGAGAGAGAAATCCAACCCACACAACATGTTGGAGAGAAAGTGTGTGTATATGCGTGTTTCAAGAGGCGAGCGGCTCTTCTAAAAATAAGCATTTCATTCAGAAGCTACAGCTCTCTCTACAGCAATCTCTCCTTCCACGCAACCACCAAGCAGAACAGAACACCTGAAGGGTTTGCCGTGCTAACATGAGGCAGCGGAGGAAAACTTTCACTGGAGTTTAAATGTAAATGTGAGTCACGCAACCGTCGCATTAGCAGCAGTTTAGATATGACATAATCTGTACAGCACTGGAGGAGAGGCTTAGTGAAATAAAAATACATATAAACTCTACTAATATACTATTACTAACAGAACAGAAATAATACAGTTTTAAAAGAATGCTACCTCAGGACTATTTCTGAAACTAACTTTGGTAAATGGCATGCTGTGACTCACAGTAACACTAATTCCTATTCAATACTGACATTCATGACATCAACAGAGAAACAGCAAACAGCACAACAAAGCTGAAAATGGATTTTCCTATTGTACTCATCTATATATTGTTTCGTATGGCTCTTAAATGTGTTATGTCTTTTTAAGACACCCTTTAAGACATCTGTTCATGACATATAGTATAACCTTGTCTTATGTAATCCATCTTCCATCCAAGATTCCAATACCACAGTTCTCTATATACCACTCTCAATGTCTCTCAATGGCACCAGACAGCCTGAAAACCTCCTAAAGTGGTCTTGCGAATTGGCTGCCAACCCAAACCTCAGGTAAAGCACACCAGAGGTGACTGAGTGTGTGGGTCTATGTGTCTACTGACTAATGTGGGCAGGCAAGAATTAGGGCAGCTACAAGCCCCACTGAGCTTAAGCACATTCAGAGAGCAGCACATAAACAGCATGTCCAACTCACAGATAACAGCCTGTGGCTACATGATACTTTTGTGATGACATGCTTCTAACGACTAAGCCGAGACTGGATTGTTTAAGCTATAAGCATAAACTTGAAGATGGAACTGCAGCAATTTTCTAAAATTCAAATGGCAGACGCATTTGCAAATGCAAGCAAATTGACTTGAGTAAATAAAATAGAGCTTCTTGGCAATCAGTCGGGAATGTTATTAGGAACGTTGACATAAGAATAAAGCTAATCGTATAAGAACGTTAGTCTTATTCTCACTGATGTGAACAAGATACATGAGTCAAATTACTGACATATAAACTGTCCATTCAAATCAATTAAAATAAACTTTATTGACTAACCCACAGGGGTGGACATTTGTCCCTGACAAAAGGTGTAACAAAGACCAACTACTAAAGCTAAAATGTGTTGCAACAGGCTTGTTTTGCTTGTAACAACCTGTTTATTGTTCATCTGAGTTGTAGGTTTATTTAGGAAGACTAAAGTTTTTTTCTCCAGAATTCCATGTGTTGACACATGGAAAAACAAAATATGAGGAAGGTTGCGTTTTACACCAAGACTAAGACTCATCTGGTATGTGATGCAGCTGGTTTTCATATAGGGTTTTGGAAGAATATTATTAGAGCTCTTCAGATGTAAGCGTATATTGCCAATGCTGTCAGTAGGGCATTGGGGCTATGGGAGGTCATTGGTCCTCATGCTGGGTTTAAACTGCCTCAGAAAGTCATGTGACATGCTAGCCTTGGGTTTATCACGGCCATGCTAGAGTCATGAAAACACGTGACCAAAACAGTGGGACAAGTCAATTGCTCCTGGCAACACTGACTTCCTCCTTAAACATCAATAATGCTTATTAAATTCAAGTATGTGGAATATATCTCACATATTCTCATAAAATAATCACACAGTCAATCAGTGAAAACAGCTACTGTGCATCTTTCAAGCAACGTGTGGAGATAGCGCCAAAGGAATTACTTACCCAGAATGAAAATATTATTTCACCTTTTTGTTGTTCCTCCCCATATGCTGTTTTCAAAGGAGAAACCTTTAGAGCGTTACATTGCTTAAACTCTTTATGAACTGAGTGTAGATTCTTTAATTATTCTCCTTGTGTATTTCACAAACAAAACAGCATACAGGTTTAAAATTAGTCTTAGTAAATAACTATGTGTAAGAAAATTTCACTCTGTACTATTTTTCTTTTTCGAAAAAAATCTGTCACAAATCAGATTCTCCAGTTGAAACTCAAATTCTCCAGCTGAATAAATTATAAATAATTACTGCCCATTGCTTTTTAGTGTTACCTGTCTAAGTAACAGAAACTGCTTTAAACTGCTTAAAACAGAGACTCCTCTGAAGAATTTTGGACATGAATATGTATGGCTAGGCTCTGTGGGGAAATAAAGGAAACAAAATAAAAGCCAAAAAAGTGATATATCTAAAGTAAGTCAAGAGGAAAGGAGACAACAGACTGAGAAAAGTTCTCATTTTCACTCAGTGCAGCATGGCTGCCTCTAGAGACAAAGGGGAGCAAAGGGGACCAACTGCAAGCTGGCGGCCCACAGACATGCTACTCAGGATGCCATCTGTGATAAACACTAGTGCTCCATCCTTCAGCAACCCTGCTGGCATGAATCATATTGAACCTTGGCATGGACATCGAGTGACAAAATTATAGCTGCTGTGCTAATAATAGCTTTGCTGTAGCTCAACTGGTAGAGCAATGCTAAGGTCATGGGTTCGATTCCCAGGAAAAACACAAAGAAAATTGCTCCTGTACGATGGCTAGTTAAATACCTGAAATGTTACCTTAAAATCTATAGTAGGTTACTTAACAGGTGTGGTTGTTCTGCGACATTCACCTGATAAAGATCAGGTGTTGTATCTTTATTCCAATGCAATCACAAAAAGTTGTACAGCACACACACTCTGTCGCATCTCGCTGTTAAAATGACAACATATGAGCAGATCTGCAATTCTAAAGGATTTTGTTTACCTGTGCATGAAAATGCAGTGATGGGTACATGATTAAAAACAACAATAAAAATTACAAATGATATTTAAAATGTAAAAATGACAAAAATCAAATTACATTTCTACTCCACCTTTAACACACCTTTCTACTGAACCATTTAACACACTGACAAACAGAAATTATTTTTACAAGTAACATTTCATCAGCTTGTATACTGCCATTAAAAGTTGTGCTTAACATTTTGTCAAAGGTCCTGTTAAGATATATTATTCTATTCTATATTCCGTATTTCTCTCTGAAAATATTCGCTATCCACACCTCTTCTACACTACAGCATTCAGACATATGTAGGCCAATGGAAGAAACTCACACTCACTAGGATACTGTTATGTTGCCCTGGCAACTGCCTCTACTGCATCTTTCTCAAATGAGTCAGTCCCTTTACCTGTATTGTTAGTTTTGGTTTCTACAATAACCTGAGATGGAGTTTAAAGGTGTTCCCCTCTGGACTAGATTATCAGATAATCAGAGAAATATAGATTTTTTTGCAAAATATTTTCTGTAAAATGGCAGATGTGGAGTATGTAAAAACATCCATTATATTTGCAATTCCATATGGTGACATACTTTGGCTTTAAATATAGTGAAATTATATGCTTTTTCTTTCAAGACAATAGCAGGATAGACCAAAATTTGTTTTAGAGGTGCCAAATGAAACAAAGCTCAGGGTTCAGAGAACAGAGAATGATAGCAAAGGTTGCCGGCAGGACAGCCACACATCCTTTAGTGTATTTCCTGGCAATATGACTGTGAAACCTGAGACTTCCAAAGTGCGTAATTAATAGGCCATTACTGAGCCATCTTCCCCAACAGGCTTTGATCTCAAAGAGCAATTTTGTAGGTCTAAAGACACTAACTCTTTTATCTGAAGGCAGACAGAGATGAAGTACTTTTCTATTATACAGCTTAAGCATTGTTCACTGCATTCCCATACTCTAAAGTAACTATTCAAAATACTATGTGGATCAGAAGAAATCCGTTGAATCTTGTTACCAACACACACCTCTGCCCCATTTGTTAAAGTCCATTCAGATCTGAGGATGTCCTTTGCAAAAATTCAGAAAAGCTACAGGTCAAGCTAAGAAACGATTTCCATAAATGGCACAGACATATGTAGTCAAAGACAACAAATCAAACTGAAGCTTGCATGATGAGGTGGCTGTTTGGTATATGACTGTCTCCCCCCTGCATATCAAACACTGTGGGCTGAATTATCATACTGGAATCCTGTCAAGAGCTTTTCTCATTCTGATTCATTTGCCAAAAGGCTACAGCTGTGGCTATTTTATCCATAATGAAGAAAACAGGAAAAAGGAAGAAAACAACTGCAGTCATGTGTTTAGCAGACAGCATGGATGACTTACTGCACAGGATGGGATGGTGAAGGCATTACTGTTTACAGGATGAATGAGCAAACTACAGATACAAATAAGAAAAAGGAGTTCTATAATCTTTATAAGTGGAACATTTACTGTAACTGGCAGACAAAGCAGAACGTATCATCAAAACTTTATTTCACATCTGTAAGTGTTTGGCACATTTCTTGGCGGGTGCTAATATCTCTTCATTGATGTCCACCTGTGGCAGGCTGGAAAATAAAAGCACAGCAACATATGGCATTCCAGATTAATGTTTTAGCTCATTAGTAGGGTCACTCAAAGGGTCACGGTCCTAATCTCAAGATTTACCAATTAATCATGGTCACAATGGAGGTGGAGAATGGGACAGCCAGTTTAAACCCCTCCAGTCTCCCTTAGCACCTTTTAAACCTACATGGGAGACAACACGGGTGGCACCTCCCATACCCAAAAATCTGTCTTCTCATGACATGGTAGATGTAGTGGAAGGAACAGTCAATAATAAGTTAAAGACTCATAACCCAATTAGTATTAGTAATCAAATGGAGGGGAAAAAAAACAGTGTAAAGGAAACACTTGGCGCAGGTGCTTATAACTTCAAGAACAGCACAGGGTTGATCTTATTGTTACTGTACCTTCAGGAAATGGGTTAGGCTGAACCACGAAGAGGAAGGCGTGCATCATGTTAAATAAAATCCCGATGGCCCCAGGTTCGTAATAGGCGACCGTATCATAAACTCCGGAGGGGACAAAGCCGAAATCCAAAGTTCTCCGCGCTGGAGCTTGAGGAGCGCCGGGCTGCCCGTCCCGGAGTTGCCCGGACGTCAAGCCCCAGCACAGAAAGATCAGTCCGGTTTTCCACATCATGATCAGCTCTGACAGGAAATCCAGCAGAAGTGCAGAAAGGAAATCTGGGTGGTTTAAAAGGTTACCAGGGGACAGAACACAGTAACGAGACGGAGAGGAGACAGACAGAGATCTCAAGTCCTGCAGTCCAGCGAGCGATTCATGGTGATCATGGTCCCCCGCGCTGAGCGGCTCCTGCAGGTTCACGGTGCGACCCTCCGTCTGTCGGATAGTCTGTCCGACGCCCTGCGATAATAAGACGGATGATGAGAGCAGGTTTTTTAGCTGTTAAACCCTCTCAGCGTGCTCAACCCTCCCCGTGTGTGAGCGCTCCGGTCCCCGGAGATCTCGGTGCTCCGCCTGTCGGGTGCTTGTGGCAGTGCACATCGGAGCTTTGGTTTACACTCGGTCCTCTTTGACACATCCAGGCATTGTTTTCGAAGACCGGTTAAAACAGGTCTTATTTTTAATAGACATTTGTCTATATATTGTCTATATACATATATATATATATATACATATATTAACATCTTCTTGAAATCATCACACATCATTGTGTAAAAAGTCACCATGGTAACCTCTCAGCTGCACAGGTGACCTGATGGATAGAACAGGCCATTACTGACAAACTAAAGTCCATGAAAGTCCTGAAACAACATTTCTGTCCAACAAACAACCCTAACCTTAACCTAACTCTTACCTGCCCATAATTCAGAGGGAAAGGAACATGTCTTGTCATGGCAGGGGAGCAGTAGGAGGATTTTCATTTGTAAACTTTTCTATTTGTATATCTACAGTGCTTGTTTAGCTTTTCACTTGGTACTGTATCCACTCTTAGCCAAACAAGTTCACCCACTGAGTGGGCTTGAATCTCCAACATGACTCATTTTCCTCATATTTTATTAAGACATCAAAGAGATATATAAAGCATTACTGAAGTAAGAACAGGAGGTGCTTGCATAAACATATTTGAAAGAAGTGCATTGAGTGTGCTTTGTTTTAAAACACTAATCTACATTATCTGCAATCACAGGCCAATCCCACATAATTCCACATAATTATTTAATAGCAGTAATTTATAACTGACAGAAAGTTCAACCAGCCCTCTGTGTCACCTCTTACTCTGCACATCCTAAAGGCCAAGCAAGACTGATGAAAGTTTACCTTGCTACCGTGAAAAAAATATGCACAAGCAGATAATTTTTTCACTATATCCTCGGAAACAACTGCTTAATTCACACAGAATGTCAGGGAGGTGCAGAATGGTGTGTATACATGATATCAGAATAGGAATTCCTATGATTAAATTCCCTTTCCTGTTGTGGATTAAAGGATTCGGTAAAGAATGCAAGTGGTGCAGAATGTTTAGTGTCATACATTTCTGAACAAAGGCAAAACCCAACAGTGCTTAAACCCTGACAGTCTGTTTGTACAAGTAGCTATTTTTTTTTACCATGACAAGCAGTAAAGTGACCACTGTGGTCACAATGCAACAACGGCCAAACACTCTGGCTAGTTTGGCAAAATGCTGTCATCAACATAAAGATTAGAAATAATATATTGAGTACATCTACTTTTAAAGTACTAGGGAGGCACATTTAAAATCACTTTGGAGTAAAACTGCATGAGG
Organism: Chromobotia macracanthus; assembly: GCA_036877525.1. NCBI lineage: Eukaryota > Metazoa > Chordata > Actinopteri > Cypriniformes > Botiidae > Chromobotia > Chromobotia macracanthus. Next base: position 7,520,634 of record JAZGTH010000020.1, on the reverse strand, counting down.
ATTTCTTTATTCTAAAACCATCCTGTTGCCTTAGAAACCACCAGCTGCTCTACCTCCCGTTTCCTGCAAATATCTCAGCATGCCAAGTTTGCACCTGACATTTGGGATTCTGCTAAAGGACGGGGATGTTTGCGGTGGGTGAATGAGTGAGGTAAACAGATTACCTCACAGAGATAGTGATGGAGACAGGCGGCTGGGGGTGGATTACTTGCTGTCTGTCTGTCTGTGGATTCTGCAGAAGAGAAGGTCACTTAGTGGCAGATTATTGTCTCAGACTGTCAGTTACATGAGTGCTGATTAAATACCTCAGAAATAGAGAATGCATTCTGCACGACACACGGTTATTAAAGCCATTTCGCTATTTGGTCAGTATTAACTCTGCGAACATTTATAAACCTGAAGTGCTACACTGAGTAACAACATGGAAATACGTGGAAAAAACGGCATGATTCACAAACAACTTTTATTTGCTGTTCCAAAGACAGCATTGCCATTAAATAAAACAAACTGTTTAGTCCTCAACCTTTAAGTATGAAACTACTTTTTAGCATTGCCCGCATTATAGCATATTGTAAAAACAAATAACAGGAATACAAGATAACAGAAAACCTGTGCCACCAAATCAAGAATGTCTCCAAAAATAGTGATTCGATTTTTACAACGATAATAAACTAAAACATACATACATTTAAATTATGCACATTTCAAATCTTAGTAAACACTTTCACTGAGGTAAGGTCTTAAAATAATGTTTTGTTAATAGCCAATTAAAGATACTTGGCTCGGTACCTCTTGACCACTTGACTGGAGTTCAATTCTAGATATGGGCTGGACAGATTCAGATTTTGTTTTGACATTCACATTAAACGTGACATTCAATCTTCCACATTGCAAAATCAATTTACAAGAAACTTTATAAACATGGTATTGTACTACGACTTATTAGATTATACTTTAACAATCAACAAATAGTGATTATATTAAACAATATAATTTCTCAGCATATGATTGGTCACAACCTATTTAATTTTCAAAAAGCACTAACAAATTGCATTCAAAAAAATAAAACACTCTTATTTAACTGATGCACTTCTTATGAAACAAAGTTATTCAATGGCTGCTATTACCAGCTATTCCATGGCTGGTGTAAACATGTAAATGTCATATGAAACAAACAAGCAAACAAATATTCTAATGTACAGCTTAAGACAATGTGGTAATTCAGTGCAAAGTTCAGTCGGCTGGTTTGGCATCTTGAAGACATTTAAGACAAACTTCAGAGCTGAATTATCAAGCAGTCTGACATTAGAGTAGCCAACCCTTCCCTGTCTGTCAATCAGAGTTTTACAAAAACACAGTACTATATCTGTTAAAATAGTTTTTAATCAAAATAAATAATACTTGACAACTGCTAAATATGCGAATTTGCCAGACTGATTCATTTTTATCAGCAACATCATTGGCAAGCCTATTGCCTAATTTTTTTTAAACCAAAAACAGGTGAATAAATACTTTGGTGAGTTGTGAATCAGATGTTTTAGTAAAATTTACAAGTTAACAATTTCTCTCAGAGTCTTTATTAAATGATGGTATTTAGTTTCCACTCAAATTATGTTTGAGCGGGTGGACAAAGACTAATTGGTAATAATGTGGTTCATGCCACATTTAAATGTTCAGGATGTCTTTTTCTGATAAGGTGTAGGACAGAGATGCTTTCTGAAGCAACATATACTAGATTGTAAGTCTGACATCTGCCAGCCTGCCAAGAGCAAAAAATACTCCCGTCTTCATTTGGAATGCTTTACGCTTCCTGCCTCCTTTGGTAGATATTCTGCAAAGCAGGGGGGATGGGAAAAAAATAATTTTCCTGTTAGAGCTTAACAGTACTATCACTTTCAGAAAAACCCTCCGGGTTTAAAAACACTTTGCCATGATGACAGACTTTGAGGATCCACAACTTTCATTCCTGAGCAGCTATGGTGATGGGCTTAGAGTTCATCCAATTCGGTTGCCGCATATTGTGAAGCGGTCAATCTCCAGCAGGTCTTTTTTTGAGGTTCTGCGTTTAAGTTCGTTAGTGGATTCTGGTGCCTGACTGGTGTCCTCCTCTGGTTTAGAGATGGAGTCTGGGGGTGGATCACTGGTCACCTTAGTGACAGGGGGTGGAGCTGGGGGGAAAGGGGGCCCCTTCCTTGGGGGTGGTTGCTTGGTAATGGAGGTGGACATATGCTGAACTTTAGGTTGACCTGAGAGAAAGAATGAAAAAAGCTCATATCTGTTTCACAAAAATACTGATAGAATATTCCTTTAATAACCCCTGCTGATGTTACCTGAAGGTAGGGGAGATTTGGCCTGGTCAGCCTTATTTGAGGGATTTTGTTTAGGGGCTTGAGCAGTTGGCCTGTTAAACAACTTCCCCTCCATCTTGGCTTCCTTCACATAGCGGCAGGCTTTTCCCAGAAGAACTATACTGTTCAACACTTTCAGTGTAATCAATCTGCAGAATCAGACACAAACAATGAAAAGGGATATGAAAGCACCCAGCAGAGTATAACTACTAAAGAATCTGTTCACAGACTTGGTAAGCTAATACACAGCAGGAGAACAGTATTAATCATATAAAGTAGGTCTGTCGAGAGCTGGATGCATGCTGAGGGAAATGCCATGATTTCACATGATGTGGCAGAAGATGGCAATAGTTGTTAAGGAATGAATTTTACCCGAGATAAAAGAGAAGCAAACAGACAGATGAGAGAGCGCCCTGGATCTTTACTGAACTCATCACCACTCGAATCAGCTGACAGGAAAAAAAATACAAACATCATTACTAATATCACTGTATTTCATGTGCTACATGTTAACAATGTAGAACAACTGCAACATGTAACATCATATTGTAGTAAATATGTATGAGTGGATCTGATTTTGTGACAATACAATACAAATACATTACATAATCTGACATAAGAGCATGCTGACATATCACACACACATACACACAAAAAAAAAATCAGCACACAATTTCTCCCAAATACATGATACAATGGGGTTGAAGGCTCTATGGGGTAAGGGCCCTTTTGATTTGCTCCAGGCTGGAGCTGTTTTATCCTATACATCCTGTTGTTTACACTACAAACGTGATGTGGTGATCAGATCACCAGAGACGAATGTTAATACCAGTTATAAACTGGACCCTTCCTCAAATATTAACTCAACTCCTACTATTGCTGTGTGTAATAACAACTGATGTAGCTAAAAACAGTGACAACTCACCAGCACAGCCAGAGGCAGAGGAATGAAGCCCATCCGTCTTGCCACTGAATCGCTGTAGTCTGTATATGCCTGTCCATGAACACAGCAGATATGAGTACGCTGTGTATTATTATATTACTATATAGCTGTGATATCTGTCAAATAAGAACCTTTTTTGTGGTATAAAAACAAACGCTTACAGTGCCTTAAACAGTCTGAGTTAAATTAATTTTATATTACTGACAACGAATGCATACTTACATTCTGTTGACGACTGCTGACAAGCTCAAAGGCCAGGCTGGCCTTATATTCACTGTAGACCTAAAGACAAAACAAGACATAAGGTTATATGCTGTGCTAGTGTTTGTTGTAATCATGGTAGTGCAAATTGTGTAGGAGCTTAAATGCACAATGCTGTGAAACGAGAAGCATTGACAACCAGGAAACTCAATGGCTCTCACATCAGCTGTGATGTCATTAAATTTGGTGATAAAGGCATGCTTGATGACATCAACGGCCACCTCAGAGGCGATCACCATGAAAACGTCAGGGAGCAGCACCCACAGGTGATCTGCAGACAATATCAAAACAATAAACCAAACATCCATGTAGGTCAAGCATATACCACCATCATTATGAATCTGCTTGAAGCTGTTTATTCTTATGGCCCTGGAATAAACAAACCACTTGACTATAAGAAAGAAGATTCCACTTTAAAGATGCCTTTTAGACCAAGACTAATATTAATATGAGCCTAAATCCAAATCCAGACCTGATTTCCAGGAAAATTGCTCCATGTTCCTCAGGCAAACGATGAGGAGCAATACATAATTGGTGAACCTCTCCTTGATATCTGCAAATCAGAAAATAAACCCCAAACATGAGCTAACACAATGACATAGCGCACAAGACTTTTGGTTTCCTTCATAGGATGGTAATTTGTACAAAATCTGTGCATGTTTTCCAGCAGGTTGTGTATAAATATGAACTTGAGGGATTACTCCGTCACAGTGGCCACAAGGCTTAGTGGCCATTTGTATGTGTGTGCGGCAGTAAACAGCAGCAGGGAGAATAGGTGCTGATTACAGTGTATCAGCTGGTCTTTCATAAAAGGACGGCCTGCTGGAGGAAAGAGGCTGTCAAACTGCACAACAGTTTGAGAGCTTAGATTAGCATTTTAAAAAGATGCTATAACGTTTCTGAGTCAGCCCACATGTAACGTTCAGGACGGCAGCTTCACCTGCTCTTCTGTTAAAGTTTTTCTCATTAAGATGACATAAACCATACAAATTCAAGTTATTTTAAAGAACCAGAATTACTGTGAGGCAAACTGACGTGGATATAATTCCTGCATGTAATCTACATTATGCACCAGATAGTTTCAGTCCTCAAATCTGATTGGACGAGAGGCATTCCATGAGTGCTGAACTGCTTTGTATCACTCCACCACAGCGACAGTTGAAACAATACCATGGCAGATGATATGCCATCGCATATGATTGCGCCATGCAATGGTTAATGTGACTGAGACTCTAAAAGGACACAGACTCACCGCTGTTGGACATCTGAAAGAGGTTGTTCTTCTCAAACTTCTTAAACACGCTTCCTTTGATTTCCACAAACTGAAACATGGACAAGGACAAAAACCTTACATTTCCATAATGATGACACAAGTCGATTATTCTGGTTGAGAGAACTCTGCTGTTGGTGAGTGAAGTGTAAGAATGTGTACGTTTGTGTGCACACTTACGTTGTTGGACATCATAATGGTGAGCAGTGACTTGTTATGCGAGTTGAAGGCAACATTGAGCGTCGAGGCCTGCACCATGATGAGGATGGCATGAAGAACTGAGAAGAAACTACACTGAGGAAAATAAAACACTGAACATTCATCTTTTGATCATTAAATGTGATTTTGTTGAAGTTTTATTTAGGAAAGAACCTGTACTTATTGCATGAACTTATTTACATGACCAGGGCATTTTTTAATGTTTTTCTCATGATGTCAGTAGAAAGACGATGGTTCATGAATTACTTCTAGCAGAAATCAAACCTGCAACCTTTTGGTTACAAGTCCTGGAATGTTTTTCAACAAACTATTTTCTTTATGCCCTGGCACATTTCTTTTTCAATGATAACCACACTGAATTTCAAAAAATCATGAAACCGTGGGTCAAATGGTTACTTTTAAACGTTTTCACAATTGTAATGAACGTACTGATGTCTGTAGCATGTACTATAAAAAGGATACAGACATAAAAGACAGCCATGAAGAAATGAGGAATGACGCCAATGTGGGCTCTCTTCTGAGACTTCGGCTCGGTGGCTGTCCAGTAGAGAGCGTCCAGAATGTCCTGCCCGAAGGACGAGAAGAGACGGTCTGCCACCTGAAGATGAAATCACACTTAATACATCACACATAAAACAATCTAGATGTTGCACCTGCTGGCTGAAGAGCAGCTGTGTGGTACCTCCAGCATGTTGTAGATGATGTAGAGTTTGATGACTGACTGACCCCGTATCAGGTGGTACATCATGGCATAATCCACGTAGTGCATCATGAAGTAACAAAGCACCATGATTAAACCTTTCAGCAGGTCACACACTTGAGCAGGCTGCAGGAACCGAGAGCCACTGACAAACACACAAAAAAAATAAACACAAGTAAAAATAACACTCTGACTCTGCAAAATAAGACCGACCGCAATCACTGACAAAGTCAGTTTCAAAACACGACCACACAGAGTAGTTTTTCAACACTAGCAAAACACATACATTGGTGTTCTTTCAACTATGGGCAGTGTTTCAACTATGGGTGTCAAAAATACACTGCTTCATAAACTGGACACAAATGGCGACACTCCCACTAACACACTTTTGGACATTGTTAGTAGACAAATTAATCTAATGGGAATGAGAAGTGTGTTCTACACTACATAACTGTAGTTAAAAAAACACCATGAACCAACTAAAAAACCATGCAGATCTTTGATGCATGAACAATGAGAACATAATAAAATCAGTTTAGTATAGACATCTATCACACACTGCTGTCTTTATAGCTGAGACCCTTAACAGAAGACGGATAAAAAAAACGGCATCAGTTCTATTTGTGAAGCTGAGATGCGATTCAGAGGTGATGCAAATGTGCTGAGTTCTGGCTGTGAGGGGGAGAATAAAAAAGGAAAAACTCTCATTTTCACTCGAGGCATCACACTCCTACTCGCTAAAAGGAACCTACACAAACATTTTTGGAAAAATGTCACATAGACTAAGAAACAACAAAAAAAGCTGCAAGCAAACAAATCCCAAGCAAAAGCCTCGAGCATCAGATCAATATAAAAACTGTATTTTACACAGCAGCCTACAGTAAATACAGCAATCACAGAAAGACCACACAGATTCTGACTGTGTTCAAGCACAGTCATTTGCTTAATGTGTGTGCAGGTCTGATATGCTTGCAGGCAGACAGTTATAGAAAGACATACAGACAATTTCACCCATGATGGATGGAAATCAGCAATAAAACACCTTTATTACAAAGTGTGCATTAATCCAGCAGCATAAACAGAATTGCTTGGACAGAATTTACGATTACAAAAAATACTGTGGTGGTTGTACCATGGTACAGTAGCAGGATCAGATGGTTCTTTGATACATGTCATAGTACTAAATGATACCATATTCATAAAGTATTAAAAAATACCATGTTACTATCATGGTACATTCTGTAGGCTTTTTATACTTCTAAAATTAGAAAAATGATCAGCATAATTTTGCAATTCTAAAAACAACGGGATGTCAGGAGGACATTTAGTTTTTATTGCAAAAGCAGAATTAATGTACTTGCTGAGGATAATTATGAAGCTTTAAATGCATAATGCATCACACATCACACAAGAACACAAAGCAATAATCTTTACACTTCTTAAATAAGAAACTCATACAAAATGGTCCATTTACTGAAAGTTGACAGCTGGGACACAGAGTCATTATCGCTGCAAGCAAAGCCTAAACACACTTATATTCTGCTTTAATTTACACAAGTCTCTGCATTGTAATAAAGGCTTTTGTCCTTTATGTCCCAGATTCTTATAAAGGAGGGAGTCAAGCATCAAACAGCAGCAGAATGTAAATGCTAGTTAATTTTGCAACTCTGGCTAGTTTGATGCTACTTGAAAACTCACATTCATTGTAAGTGACAGTAAATATCTTTAGGTTTAGTGAAACCTTAATGCAAACTGTCAGCCCAAAAATGGATATTTCTGGACATAATCTATAGGCTTCAATACAATGAAGCTGGAGATATGACCATGAGGTATTAATACAATTTTAAAGAGTAGCTAAGATTCTGAGTTTCCAAGCTCTGAGGATTAAACCTCTTTGCTGTTTAATTAAAGCGATCAGAAACAGCTGCTATGAGCTGAGACCTGTGCCAAACATCCTTGCTAAAAAATCACCTTAAACCAGCCTGAGGTTTGGTGGTCTTAGCTGGCCTAGTAAGATGGTATCAGATGAGTTTTTAAACACGACAAGCTTAACACAACCTTAGCAGGACTGGAAGACAAGACAGACCAGATGTAACACCAGTTAAAACCAGCAAACCTTAGTCCAACTGAAAACACCAGCTTTAACTAGTTTCTGTGTAATATAGCACCTGTGTGTTATACCAGCACCACACACACAAGTACATAGAGCTTTTTCATTTGTCACACAGTCAACACACTCTCTAGTCATCAGACACAAGCAATGGTCTCACTTGGATGACTGTGTCATATCATAAGCTGAACCATTAAAGAATGATCAGCAGCACAAACACACTGCCTAGCCTGCAAAGGCTACATTGACATGCTCATTATAAAATAAAAACATATGAGTCAAACACAGAATGGAGTATGGGATTGTTTGAGATAGGTCACTGTGAAGGCAGGTGTCCTACCTGCTCCGTCTGCAATAAGGGCAAACATTAGTGCTGATGAGAGGAGGAGAGGCACATATTAGAAATTATACTCTTATGAGGAAACAATAATCAATAATCATATGCACTTGTTTATTACGAACCTGACAGTCAATATAGAGGAGAGCAAGACCTGGTTTGGAATTATTGGTTAAATTAGAGTTAGAGCTGGAGTTAGTCACCTGACATATTTGGGACACAGTCCGCTCTACATTTTCATATTACACTATGGTTTTCAGCACATATAAATATAGTGATTCAGTCTTGCATTCTGATTGGCCTGAGCCATATATAATATAGTAATGCTTTTCTGCTGTCACACAGTATAGCCCTGGTTCATACTGACACCAGTTTTTAATTCAGTTTACTGATGGTTGCATGTTGGCATTTCTTCTGCAAAATTCATTTAGTTCATGCAAGATACATGTACTTCTCTTCCACTGGTAGCTGCTGCCTAACCTCACTGCACATTTGCATAAAGTTAAACTCTGTTCACATAACCAGGAGTTTCTGTTTCTCATGTCATTTCAAATTACCAATTCACACTGAAAATGAGTTCTGCTGTTTTGCTACTGCAAATCAGTGTCAGTGTGAATTCCCATTAAACTGGTTTGTGAGGATTCTCATTTAAAATCATCACTGTGAAATTCAGTCATTACAACTGCACTCATTTCTCTGCACTCATGCCGCTCATCTCAATAGCTTTTTTTAGTTGTATGATGCAGAATGCCGAAACCTCTTCAAACTTAGTTTAGATGTAATGAATGAATTTTGCAAGACATAAATTTAAGCTTGTTTTTGATAACATTTTTATGTGTGTGTGTTTGTGTGTGTGTTACCCGAGGCCACAGCAGGGAATGGTCAACAACCTCAGAAAGGCCAGCAGAGTTCTCAGGGGTAGCAGGGTGAACACATACAGAAAGGCGTCCAGACACAGAAAGATCCCAAATATCATCAACTGCAACAGAACATTAACAGTGATGTGAAAAAATTATGTCTGTATGTTTTGTTTGCATTTAGTCGTTATAATGACATTACAGTGACATCATCTTCCTAAGAAGGCCCTCAGGCCTGTATGCTGATGCTTCATATGCTTGAGCGCGCTAAGGCGTGTGATGTCAGGAGGGGGGGGTCTGGATATGTCCGCCAGCACTATGCAACCTTAAAATCTTCTTTATCTTCAGGGGGCACTCCTTTGATTCAGAGCGAGACCATTAAAAACGAATTAAAAACGTTAGCGTGCATCACAAGCAACTGGCTCTTTAAATGGGGAGTGTGAACCCTGGTGGGGCGATTTTTACCAGCAGCTACAAAACAAAAAGGGCTTGTTAGGAACCCTCTGAAAAAGACAACAAAGAAAAAGATAAATTAAGATTAGAAAGAACTTGATCCCTACCTGTTTAGAGGAAATACACTGGGTGACAACAACCATTCCGTATTTAATGAAGTTGAAAATTATAAGGAAGCCTAATTTAAATAAACAAGACTTTGACCAAAATGACCAGGTGGGACACTAAAACTTCAGTGACAAGTAGTACACAGCCTATCTGTACTAACCAGAATCAGATGTACTACCATCTGTTCTCATACATATGCATTCTAAACACAATGCATAAACTGTTTCCAGTTCAGTACCTAAATGCAGTCTCACAGAGCGGCTTCAGGGTAACAGAGCAGTCTTTGTGTGCACATACCTCAACTGTCAACACGTATTGCACAAATCTGTGTGTGTGCCAACCTGTTCTTCAGCAATATGCATCTAAAAATGCTATGTGGACATCAGACATACTTCCCACTGTAAGAATCATTACCATCTCCTTTAAAGTCTATAAATGCCTGAAATAAATTATGTCCTGACCAAACGAAGCAGTTTTTAATAACCTAATATCGCCATCTAGTGTCAATAAGCAGTACAGTTCTATGGCTTTATAGGGGCAGAATGAAGCCAAGACTGTTTTGAGAATTAAGTCTATTTAACAATGCAGTACAATCAGCTCAATTGAGCAGTGTAACATGTTTAAATGTGGAGTTTGTAATACTTGTAATTTCTGTGTCGCTGAAGTCATCAGATGGATTTGGGAAAAACACAACTTGAGCCAATACTACTGTCTCAGTATATTTAAACACACAGAGCAATTCTAGAAGTAACACAGAGCCACAGTGTTTACACTTATGAGGGAAATCAGCTCATGAATGGCTCACTTACAGCTGTGCTATATTTAATTGTTGGTGTTGGTGTAAGTGATATTTTGCTGTTTTTTTAAGATCTTGCACTTTTACAACATCTTGTTCTATACGTCTTGTGCATAGCATTTAAAGGCATCTCTTACGGCATTTTTAAAAATTACTATTATTATATTTATTATATGTATTGTAATTTAATAATATTACTATTATTATTGGTTTTAAAAAACAAAAAATGAACATGAAAATACATTTCATGGATTTTATCTGAAAAATAAAAAAAAGCCATGCAATTACAAGCCCAGTTTATTATTTTTTTTAAATTAGTTTTCATAATCACTCATAATGTGTAAGCCCTCAAATAATATCACGATAATCTGACAAACTGAGTTCTGTTTGTACTGTCCATTTCTGTGTGAAACATTGGCTACAGCACATGAAAGTTAACAGACTTAATTATTCATCATGTTATCTCAGAAAGAAGGGCACTGAGTGAGACCTACCCTCTCCAGCTCTCTGGGGACCCTCATGCAGGTGTACACTCTCTCCCGCCGCTCAGTGTACTTTGCCTCATTGTGTTCCAGGAAGTAGCCTCTGGTCAGCTCTGCGCACATGAACCTCAACAGAGAGGGCTCATCAGGGTCCTCCGAGTCTGTGTTACAGAGAGAGAGAGAGAGAGAGAGAGAGAGAGAGAGAGAGAGAGAGAGAGAGAGAGAGAGAGAGAGAGAGAGAGAGAGAGAGAGAGAGAGAGAGAGAGAGAGAGAGAGAGAGAGAGAGAGAGAGAGAGAGAGAGAGAGAGAGAGAGAGAGAGAGAGAGAGAGAGAGAGAGAGATGTGGATATATAGATGTATATATAGATGTGGAGAGAGAGGTATTCAATGATATTGACTTTTAATTTTAACTTTTAAAATAATGATCAACAGCTGTGATTAAAAGGTTGTTTTAACCAAACAAGCAAAGCTCATTTGAACAATTACCATATCTGGTCAGTTCCAAAACTACAGACAGTTTTAAAATCATAATGAATTTTGAATAATTATTGTATATTTCAATTTTCTTTAATATCAGCAGTATTTTATTAGAATTATTTGCCCATGTATGTATATTAGTATTATATCTATCAGGTGTTATCCAGCTTTAGATATTAATATTAATATTGACTGTTGAGAAACCCACACTGCTCAACCACTACAGATGAAGTTCGATGGATCACTGACATTATGTAAACCGATGCTGTTTCCTGGTTTAATATCATTGTTGCACATGCAAAACAAACTACATTCACTGCAATGATAGCAATGTTAACATGCAAGTTAATATACACGTTTTCTTTTATATATAACTATTAAGGGTGTTTTTGACAGATATAGACAAAATAATTAAACAGTTACTTGTGCAAGCTGGTTCCTGCATTGGTTTAAATTTCATACACTGAGCCCATGTCTATTATAAGGGCAGGGACAGAGGACACAGGGTCAGCATTTAAGTGCGCATTTCTCTCTGGATCAGTTCCTAAGACATTGTCTGGACCAGAACCAAACAGCCTGTTTGTGGGAGATGAGTCTGTCCCCTTCAGACCTTACATGAACCCATTAGTCGTCCAATAAGCACTTTAAACTGGAGTCTAGTTTAAATATCTGGTGCATAGATTTACAATTGAAAAACATGTCTGGTCCCTGTTAACTGGCAGTAGCTGGTAGCAACAGTGACGAACACTGGTAATGCTGGTTTCAATGCAAGCCATTAAATCTAAGCTATCAAACAACATTTTAAAAACTTTAACTCATTGAACAAACAGAGCGATGCACTAATAAATCAGATTAAGGTAACGTAAACTAAAGCCACGTTGGAGTCTGAAGGCGAAGATCAGTTGTCAGATGCTGGAGCTCACCTGAGTGCTCGCGCTGCTCGTCTTTAACGGCGGGTTTCTCGTAAAATCCGACAGTTTCCGTCATTTCCACCACCGGAGCAGTGATGTTTGCCTTTCCCGAGCTCGACCCACCGGACCAGGAACATTTGACCTCTCTGTGATCGTCATTTTCGGGGTCTTTTTCATCTAACACCCCAACACCCAGCGAATCCGCCATCTTCGCTGTGACGTCATCGCGCACGTGATATTGATAAACAAATAAAACGAGGAACGAGAACTATAATAAACATAGCTGTGTAAATATTATAACGAATATTATTTTAATAGACATTTGAAGTACCCCATAATTATCCTATCCCACTGAACCTTTGAGAGGTACTGACATCTCAAATCTATCTATAAAATAAGAGCTGCAATTCATTAAATTAAAATGACGAAATACTAACATTTATACAGGCATAAGCGTAGTATAATAAAATAAAACAGGTATCACAAAATAATGATCTGGAATGAGTTTTGTGAAAACATGCACAGGATTGTTTGATTGGTAACGTTTCTGATCATTTTGAACACAGGATGGCGCTGTTGAGACTTTTCGATTCTGTAATTGCGTTTACATAGAAGAGAAAAATGAAAAGTGCATAAGATGGGATAGGATTCAAGTAGATGGACAATAAAAACAATGTTTGCCAGTGTTGCAGGATTACAGTACATTCAGCGAAAATCAAATTTTAATGTTTATTTAAGTAAAAGTCATATATTTGTCAGATATGGTAACCCATACCTGAAATGTGACCTCTGCATTTAACCCATCACTGGTGAGGAGTGAACACACATTGCAAGCCGTGAACACACACACACACACACACACACACACACACACACACACACACACACACACACACACCCGGAGCAGTGGGCAGCACACTACTGCGTCCGGGGAGCAATTGGGGGCTAGGTGCCTTGATCAAGGGCACTCCAGTTGCTACCTGCACGCTGGAATATGAAAACACAACCTAAACAGAGGGAACCAAAATATTTAAGCAAGTGTTTCTGTAAGCACAATTTATTGGCACACAAAATGGCAAAGCATACATACAAGACTTTGGATATGACACAAAAACAGCTCTGCTAAATATATTACAAATGGTGCAGAGTTCCAGTAATACAAGATTCATACAGTGGCTGGCTGAGATTGTGTCTTTTCATTTAGTTGATTTTGAAAATTTCACCGACTGCTGAGTCTAAGATTCAGGAAATACCTTTTGTAATGATAAAACGGAATAAACTGATAAATTTAAAAACATATTTGGCTGTTTGTCAAAAGTATCATTGCAATCCTCTTTTTACATTATTACAATCATTAAAGCGCATTAAAAGAAACTCTTAAAGAAACTTACTGACACCTTTTTCAAATCCAATGCATTAAGATTCAAGTTTTACTGTTTTATGATGTATAACAGTAAAACAGTAAAACTGACAGTGTGTACTTGTCCTGTCATGTGTACTTCAAAATCCTGAAGTGTGTATTTAGCTAAGGAAAGGACAAAAAGCTGTAACTGGCTGATCACAACATAAACAACTTTATGCCTTTGTATTTTAATTTAAAAAAGGATGTTTTCATATACTTTAAAAGTAGCATGAAGATAGACACAATGAATGTGAATTAAACTTATACAAGCGAATAAAATGAATATTTGTGGTCTGACTTTTCTGTAACTTGTTCTTAACTTTCTCATTGCTCAGTATTGTTTCATTCTTGGGCATGAAATCCATTATTTGGGAGGGGAAACATGGCAATCTACAAGTAGATTCAAACAGTTGTAATTTAAATCAAGACTAAAAATGTAAATCACATCAGATTAAACGGTCTGCATTTCACCACCAAAGTCATATAACCCTGGTGACTTGCTTCCAAACCAATAACCAAAGTACAACATGGCCTCAAAAGTCTAGAAATAAATCAACATCTTACCTATTTTAAAAGATCATGCAGAAACATTATATTCCAGTATTACAATATGTCATTATAGGGAGAGGCACAAAATTTGGACATATACACTTTTCGTACAGTATATCTGTCTGCCTGTCTGTCAACTCCTAGTCTCTGTGGTACAGTACAAGGAGAATACAAAGTAATCACAAATTAATAAAATATCGCATATTGACTCAGAAAGAGAACAGGAATATTAGGAGAAAAGCACAATCTGTAAATGGCAACTCCCAATGCTTTTTTTCTTTTACGCAAGCCAAAGACCAAAGCTGTCTGTTAATATGGTCTGTTGTATTGAAGGAACACATGGAAGTTCCCTTTTAATTGAAAGCATAGGAAAAAAGACAATAGCCAAACGAATTTCCAATAAAAATGCAAATATTCAGGGATTGGTCTCGGTGGATGCCTTTGCAGTTCCAGTCTTTAGTGAGAAGACAAAGAGCATGACCATCTCTTCAGTGATTGGTTGTGGTTACCGACTGGAGTCACTATGGAGATGTATGCTTAACTGTAAGTCAGATGGTAGTTTTTACAATGATTATTGTCCCAGTTTCAGGTCTCATCTGTTAATGCAGATTGCTCATTTGATGAATTTTAGCCTTGCCAAAGTCAGATTAATAAAAGAGTCACATTTTCTTAGCTGTTTTTAGCCTAGCTAAATGATTTCAAAAGAATCCAGTAAGCAAGTATTGCTGCCAAAATGTGGTCAGTTTTCTTAAATGTCACCCAAAACATGAAGCAGAATCATCAGTTTTTGGTGAAAAAAGATGACATCATTAACACCATGACATGGAATTTACATCATCAAGGGTAGAAAGTGAGGTCAGATAGTGCCGCCCTGGTGGTTCAACGGGCATTGCTTTAGATGTCTCCTACTGAGAGGGCTGAGAGGCCGTACTCTCTGGCTTGCTGTCCTGCCCTGTGGGTGGCTTGCTATTCCAGGGGCTGTTGTTGCCGAGCGCTGGCGAGCTTGTAAAATCATCATCATCGTCAAGGCCATTGGTGGCGTCATATTGTGTGTTTTCTAGCCGTGTGATCAGACGCTCGTCCTCATCGCCGAACTCCCCACCCATCAGGGTGGGCTCACCTACCACCATCACATCCTGTTGAAAACAGATAGTCACACAGTCAAAAACACCCACAATATAATAATCTGCCACAAGTTTCATACTTCTGAAGAAATGCTGGGTTTTCAAACTGGGGAACAACTGAAATTGACAAGGTAAGAAAAACAACCTGTAATAGAAACTGAAGGAATTACTGTTGAGCAGCCCAACCCAGACATGTATCAGTCAATACTAAACATGTTGGACAGCATTAAAAGAAATGGGCTGTCTGATCCCAAGTCCAAGCATGTGTGAGATAATCTAAAGTCTATAAACTAAAGACAACTATATGAGCATATTTTTAAAAAGAGAACAGAAAAAGTTTACATCTGTTAAAAACTAGATTTTTACATATTCAAAAAATGTGTGCTGCTTGGTCATGTACTTCCTGGCTGCATGTGACATCTGAGAAACTGTCGTTAATATGATTTGGAATGCTAATAAATAACTCTCTTAAAGTATATTAGAACCTGGAATGAGCAGCAGTCAAAGTATAGTGCTTATACCTTAGCAATCCCCACAAAAAATCTTGAAACCACAATATCATAGCTGCAGCTAAAAAAGTGGTCACATCTTTCAGTGAAGCACAAGGCCGCTATACTTTACTCTCTCTCTTGCTGGTTACATTCTCAAGCTCAACGGATCAGTTAACCGGAGCACATGCATGGCCGACCATGTGTGTCGACGCGCTATGGCATGGGAGCTCTTTATCTGTGGTTCTCCCTGTCTACCATAAGATGAGGGTGAGACGACTACAGTGTACAGCTATGATCTCTCTGAGGTTGTGTGTTCTCCTCCATACCCAACAGATTTTCAGGTTACAGGTCAAACTACCCACTGTATAACATTTACATCCCATTAAACAATCATACTTCCCTTACAGGCAAATGGTTTGTTTATATTTTGGTAAGCTATAGTGTACAAAAGCATATCGGAATTAAATCATATTGATAATTATTGAAGCACCTCAAGATAGCATGCATGATTTATTTTTTTCATTTGCAGCCAACATGAATTATGAATAGTAATCACTGTTTTATGTATTACAGTAAAATCTCAAGTTTAACCTAGGCATCATATGCCATAACCATTTTAGCATTAACATTTTTGAAGCAGGGATGAAGTTCAGTCGATGTGCTTTCTTCAAGGGATGTATCTGGCTATTTTACTTCCACCATGGTAATCTCAGTGCAGCCTAGTTTGTAGTTTATTGAGAGGCTGGTCTCATGTTGATTCAAATGTGAATATGGATATAATTTTTAAAGGAATATTTAACATACTTGGATAAAGTACTGTACATGCTACCGTAATTTATTGTAATAAATTCATTTTAATTCACTAATTACTTCAATATTTAAAAAAGACATTTTCTCTGTGCAAGAAATAAAGCGTGTGAAAACTGATCCTAGACCAGCAGTTACAGATGCCAGTGTTCAGGGTGAGGCTAAGCTTTCTCCTTACACTCTGTCTGTTGTCAATTGTTCCTCCCGCATCCTGCTGTGAAAGTTCTCCAGCCCTTCACACTGCTGGACCTGCACCCAATTATACATATCGTCACTTTATTCAGCTCTTTGACCATGTTGTCTGTTTATTTGAGCAATAACTCTTATGCAGTCTATCTGGCTGACACTCCAGAGTCCCTGTTAGTCCCCCACCCCTCTGCTTTTTAATTACTCTCATTCATTAAGACAGGCTTTTTGACTAAATAACAATATCCACACACTGATTTGTCAATTTGCATAGCTAATTAAGTCATTAGCTGAAATTTTAGTGAATAAAAAAACAGCGCTTGCCAACGAGCCTTGAATTTGCCATCTGTTTATGAATGGCATTGTGTCGCCCTGAAATCTGGGTGTTAAACCAGGGTCCAGGATCACACACACATACCGATGCACTCCTGCATTCCACAGGTTTCAGCTGATGAAAGCTCTAATTTCTATAAAATGATTAAGCTTTTCAGTGCTTTTGTCTAATTAGATGTCTAATTTGGCCAGGGGCCAAATCCACAATGAGTCAGGAACAGCAAAACACACTAGCTTCTGCCCAATGACTGATCCAAGATCAACTCTTGACCCTCAGCAGTTACTGTCATAAGCAATATACCGATTGATGCAGGTCCAGCAAGCCCTCCCTTCACAAAACCTTGCCATCCATGCACAATTTGAAGTTCCACGTTTTAACAGGTGAAGCCACTAACACCAAGGTCACGTGTTCAATTGCCAGAAAATACACATACTGAGAAAAAGGCACTTTATAAAAAGCATCTGCCAGATGAATACTTGTGTGTTTGGCATGCCACACATGCACGACTAATCAACGTTTCATTATTCTCCAGAATTAATGTCTAGAATCATAACTCAAGCCCAAAAACGTGACCACAAGGGGGCACTGCCGTGACATGGTTTCCTCGCACCCTTCACAGTGGTCACATGACCAGCTCATTGTGATTGGGCTCACGTAGGCGGCCGATCAGGCAGCATGCGATGACTGCACAGACAAAGCGAAGTGTTACATATGTAACCAGCATGTTCCTCTCCACAACGCATGGTGACATTGCTTACAATAGGGAGTGAAAGGAAAACACACACACACACACACACACACACACACACACACACACACACACACAAGATAATGAGCACTGGCACAGAGCCAGTTGCTCACACCAACAATCTTTGCTCTGCATGTGTGAATGTGTCTGGTGTCGTGATGAATTGTGCTTCGACACGAGCAGAACAAAATATATATAATATGTTACATCAACAGACACACTCAACTTACGTATGATGGAAAAATAATAACTATAACTAAATAAAACAAGAAGCGCATAAAATGTGGACAGCTGCTATTTTAAGATAACAACTGCTTAAAAGTAGAATTATAAACCATTCACATTTTAAAAGTAGAAATGGATCATTATATGGGCTAGGCTAATGAATCAGGTAAGATTTGGCCTTTTTAAGATTTCCAGTTCTGCTGATAACTATGCCTGATTGCCCAATTAAAAGAAGTTTTAGATGCTCCTTGAGTCAGTTTCATAAATTTTATTTTATTTTTTATAGTTTTAATAGTTTCTAGTAAATGAAGAAAATATTGTGTAAATTAGATGTTCAGTTCCATCCGTTTTTGTGTATACTTTATTCACTAAAATTAAACAGGATTATAACAAACGTATGCATATGAATTAGTTATGTATTGGCCACCCTATTCTCTAGATTAGTGATGGCCAATCAGGTGTCTGCGTACCCTAGGGTGTACTTAAGCAGGGTCTTGATGTTGATTTTAATGTTGCTTTGTTAAACCTATAAAACAGAAATTCTGTCAGTAGATTAAAAAAACAAATGATTCATTTTTTTAAGCAAATCTACAAATTAAGCAAAACAACGGACCTCATTCAGAATTAGCACATTTCCTTGTTAACTGTTTATAAATCGACATAGATAAATTGTATAAGTAGAATTTAAATATATATACATTTCAAAAATGAATTGATAGCATATGCAGCCAGCATGCAAACCAACTGGTCTGGGTTCAACAGACTGCTCCAGAGTCTCTCCTCTCTAATCTCCTCTAAGGCATTCATGTATCCGATTGTCCCTGAACTCCAGGGGAAAAGCCAAGCACTACAAATCCCATCATCCATCTGCAAACAAATTTACCACCTCACAATACCATTCCAAAAAACAGCTTTAGCACTCGTGAGCTGTGTGCTTGACCCCGTAGCATACGAGCTGGGAGCCAAATACGTCGACAGCCAGAGTGAAGCCTGGAGAGGAAGCCTGGGGGATAAAGAGGCACTCAGGGATAAATGCTCCTGAATTGGGGTTAAACACTGTAAGTGAGTAATATAGGAATTGAAAATGAGTGCTAGGGAGTCCGTCTCTGTGAAGGCGTTGAGGCTGTATTTACTTTGGCACTCAATTGAAATTGAATATGCTTTACATTTCTGTCATGGCCACACCACAAATTGTCAAGCCATGGAAAACCTGACATTAATATAACATGTCACAGCACTGTAATGTCTCATTAGTGGTGCGCTGTACACAATCAGACCGGTTAAGCGCTGATCACTAGGATAAAAGTGCATTAAATGATTAGTTCACCATCATCATTTATTCGCCTTCATGTTGTTCCAAACCCATGACTGATTCCATGGAAAACAAAAAAAAGAAAATATGAATTTAAATAAGAACTGGTTGATTTGTTTATGCAATTACAATGCACTGGGACTAATGACCAGTTAAGCACATTTTCTCCTCTCTGTTCCACAGCAGTAAATAAAAGTGCATACAGGTTTTAATAGACACAAAGTTAAGTAAATAATGACAGAATTTTCATTTATTTCTTTAACCTCTTCAGAAAAGAGTGCTATAAATCAGAAATAACAACAGCACTTAATATGTATTTTGACAGCATAATCATGTCCTTATCATGTCCTTATGAGCTAAACAAGACTGTAATTTTAGATTTTAAGACTGTGTGTGTGTAAAGTAGAAAATTTGATGCTTACAGGTACCTGGCTGGTCAGGCTTAAGTTATTGGCAGGGTTGTGCTTCTTGCTGCCAGCACTGTTGCCTAGGCTACTGTTAGACACATCTAAACAAGACTGTCTTAACATTTTAGATTTTAAGACTGTGTGTGTAAAGAAGAAAATTTGATGCTTACAGGTACCTGGCTGGTCAGGCTGAAGTTGTTGGCGGGGCTGCGCTTCTTGCCGCCAGCATTGTTGCCTAGGCTATTGTTAGATGCATTGCTGGCTGAGTTTTTCCTTTTTCTTCTCTTGGTTGTGGTTTGTCGAGTGGGCTCTGCTCCACACACACACACACACACACAGATAGAGCATAAGTATTAATAAAAGCTGTAAACACACACATCCACACAAACACAGGCACACATGCCACGATGTGAAACAGTGCATGCAAACGATGCCTGCAGAGAAAGACAGGCAGAAAAAAGCTCAGATATTTGTTTTAAACACGCAGACGTGCACAAACGCATATAAGCGGACACACGGATAAGACAAACAAATGCAGCATGCTTTACTTTTTAAGAGGTAGAATCAAAGAACATTTAAACATCTCCCAAGACATGCAGCAGTAAGAAATAACCCGTGTTCATTTGCATGACCGCTCAACAGTGCACACTGCGGTATCAGCATTCAGCCATGCGTACACACATCAGTAATGTCTAAATACTGCTAATTTTAACATGTTTTCTAAACTTGTTTTCTAAAATCTTGTTCTATGTATAATAATGTACATATTATCCGCTTTCCATGTAAACACAGAATGTGATTTGGTTATTAGCAAAGATTCAGAAGATGGGAGAAGTACCTTTTTTGTGATTTGTGGGGAAAATTTCCGATTTGAAGTTCTGTGGATGTCCAGCTGAAATCATATCCATAGCAAATTTTATTTTCCAGAAAATAATTGTTAGATGTAATGTATATCCAAGACCAGAAGATGCAACACTAAAGAATCCTTTCTCTATAAAACAGATTTTTTTTGCAATAACCATATACTTTTTATTGCATTATCAAATTTTGATCATTCAAATGTAGAAAAATCTGTGTGTTAACTAGATATGCTGTAGGCTTTGTATTATCATTATAGCAAGATATTTCATATCTGTGGAACGAGTCTGTAAAACTAATAACGTCAAATGCAAAGGTGTCTAAAAATTAATATATATTTTTAATAATATTATTTTTCTTTCTTAAAAATATTCTTTATAATATTTTTGAGGTTCTTACTAAGCACACCCAGGGAGATGTTTACTAGCTGTTTGTACATGACAGATTTCACACATAGTCACACTGTGCAATAATAAACTTTACTCAGACGTCTTCAGTGTTTTTGGTTTCTGTAGAAACATCTTATTTTGTATGTTTGTCAGCACGAGTGTGTGAATTACGTAGTACGTCTTTGTTTCCTCACATACACGCAGAAAAAGGGAAAAAAGTTATCAGACTATAAAGCAAAACCTTTTTTCCTTCCTGTTCTGAACACAAATGCTCTCCAGATTTTGAAAGAATGGGAGGAAAAAGGGAAGAGAAGCTAATAAGGAAACGAGAATTACAGATCAAAGAACCACTTTGATATGGACTGTGAGAAGGCCAGTGCTGACAACTAACAAGTGGACATAAGGTCAAACAGGGTTTCATCCACTGGGAGCGGATGAAGTGGTTTCATCTCAAATATGTAATGCTGTCATTGTTTGATCATCCATTTAGCATAAAGAAAACTTTAAATCATTGTTATTGATTTGGAATTGACCCCGTAAGAAACATACGATCAAACACTAAAGATATCTATTAATGTCTATAACCTACATCACCTGCCAAATACAGTTCAGTTAAAAGATGAGAAAAAGAATACTGATTCTAAAAAATCTCAAATCTAAAATATCTTTCTTTAAAATAGATGCCATTTGACAATATTCTCTCCATTTACTGCAATGACTTTTATAGATTATTATTGGTGGCTTAGGTTTTGGGGGCACTGTAACACTTGCACAACATCTGTTATATACAGTACAGCCATTGTTATGGAGAGTTAGATGAACAGCGTTTAAAAGCAATTCAGTATTTCCACCTGTTCATCCTGAGAGGTGCCACCAAAAAATCTGATGTAGATCTGATGCACAAATTTCAGTGGTAAAGAGCATCCAGTAATGTTGTGAACAGTGATTTGGTGTTACCTGGAGGAGCCACCATTCTTTGCCACTTCTGGAACAGACAGGTCTTTAAACAGTCCCTTGGGCTGAGGTTGTACGTCTTGTGTCGAGACATTAACTCTTGCATTGGCTCCAGGATGACGCACAACTAAAAGAAACACACAAGTCCAGGATGGAATGCATCAGAGCACTGGTGTATTTTGAAGCAGACACAGTAAACTAGTGTGTCTCCTACTTTTTAAACATGTTGTGTTATTTAGCTATTCCGGGTTGAGCATAGCACTAGAGCTCAACTGGTAGAGGATGATGATAGCAATGGCAAAGTCGTGTTCAGTTCCTGGGGATTGTACAGGATATTGTACAGAATATTGTTCAGGAAATTGTACAGGAAACTGTACAGAATAACATGAATGCACTGTAAATTGCTTTGGATAAAAGCATTTGCATAAATTAAGTGGATAAATGTCATTCAACCCCCACAAACACACCTTTTAACTTATTTATCTACATGGGGACATTCTATAGACTTCTATTGTTTATATACACAGCTAGTTATAAACAATATAACTTAACCCTATCCCACACTCTAACATTAACCCTAACAGAATTTTTTCAATTTTACAATTAAAAAAACATACCATATTTTTATAGTGTTACATATGAGGATGTAGGATGAAGGAGGTTTTGCTCAGATTCATCCCACCCACCCACACACACACAAATCTTTACCCACTGACAGGATTTTATCCCAACACTGTTGTGTCCTGTCACTTCCACAAGTCCAGGGAAACAATCTCTGGATCTTGGCCCACAAAGCAGCGCTATTTCTAGCCTGAATGCTAGGAAACCTGCAAGTTTCCTTGGCCATCTTGTCGGACAGCTGTCTTATTACATCCGAGCACAGGAAACATCCTTGTGTGAATCTACAGATAAACGTCGATGCTAATGAGTCACTTTTAAAGGTATTTTTAAAACACACAAAAGTAAGGATCGTGAGAAATTACCTCACGATTACCACGACTGACCCTTAACTGCAGTTTAAATCAGTAAAAAATTATAAATAATTTCCTCAGAGCCCAATGGAAAAGATTTTCTTTTTAAAAATGAGAGAAGGCCATGGGAATATATGACAGATGACATTTGTGGTACACCGTTCGAAAGGAAGCAGATACTACAGCAGGGTACATACATTTAACTTCTCTATCACAGTGGTCTCGCTTCTTAAGGAAAGCTGATCATGGGCAGTGAAGTATGCAGTGTACACTTCTCCTGTCCTGTTGAACGGTGTTAAAAATGGCTTTGGCTGAGGGCACACAGACTCTGTAACAGGAGCTGCCCCTAATCCAAATTTAATTCACAACTCAGTTCAGAGTGCGCTACTGCGTTTTCACGGTGTTCATAAGTGAGGCTCTGCGTTCATTGTGTCAAATAACAATGGTGAAAAACGCATACAGTGATGGAAAAACGGCTGTTTTGAAAACCTTAAATGGGTCTTTTTCCCCCTTGTTTTCCCCAGCAGCTCAATATAAACATGTTTGTGTTTGCTGAGTCTGGGTGCAGTACAGAGACCCTCAATGCTGCATGTCATTCGGGAATGTTCATTAATGTTATGCTAATTTTCTCTATCCAATTCATTTTCTCTTTCACTCTTGTTCTCCCATTTGCAAAAACGGAGCTGTCACTCACCCTACAATGATGAGAATAAACAAAACTGCCACAATGCCGGATAATAAATTCTGAGCGGTGGTGCACTGATATAAAACACATTCATACACACACGCACACACATTTGTTTTTATATCATGGTGGGGACTTTCCATTGACTTTAATTGTTTTTATGCTGAGCTAATGATATTTCCTAATCCCACCACTTATTTCAAACTACAGAAACCAGCATTTTTACATTTTGATTCAGACATTATTTATTACATCTGTTAAGCTATTTTTCTCCTGGGGATTGTTGACTGGTACCCACAATGTATGTGGTTTTATGTTTCTATACCATATTTTCCAGACAGTGTATGTCAACCCTCTACACACACACATTTAGTAAAAAGAAATCATGGTATTTACATAAAGAAATCATTCAGTACCATGATTTAAAGTATATGAAAGTACTGAGTAGCACCATCTGATGACTCCACTGTATCATAGTATGACAACAGTTGTTTTTGTAAGGTAAATTGTTCTGCTTACCCTGAGGTAGTTGAGAGTAAAGTTGGTCAGTCCCATACGTGTGATGTTTTTTGAAAGTTGCTCCAGGACTTGAGGGTCTTGTGCCTGCAGACAAACAAATAAAGGAACCTTATTATCCAATAGGCAATAATTGAACCCATCAGTAATAAATCAATCCATATCAATCAATTCCTACTCTGTACATTGGTGGTTTCTGTGGTGCCTATGATCTTTTTATATTTACTGGGACAGTTTCCAGTGCTGCAATTATTCTGAATGACTGTGATTATCTCTGAATACATTTCTGATTAAAGTTTTGGACAATAAATCTGAAGTGTGCTTCAGCTGCTAATTAATATTGATTGACTACATCTAAACTAATATTTTGTGGTGCACTCCACTATACTTTAATGGTATTTGTGTATTTTCTGCCCTGCTCTTACAAATGCCTAAAAATCCTAAAAAAACCCCCGCAAAACAGCAGGATGTTTTTAGCAGGATGTTGTAAGATCATTAACCAGATTAATCAAACTAAATGCTATTAAGTGGATAATTTTCTCATTAGTCTTTATCAGGTTTAACTTGAAATTCTGCACAACTTTACCCTTGTGGATGAAAATGAAACACACTGCAGTAAGTTTTGCACATCCCAGTTTGCCCTGTCGAAAATCTTTCAAAGCTCTTTCTCCCTTGTTCACTTGTGCGCTCCCTCCCTCTCCATCTTCTGCAGAATACGGTCTATACCCAAAGGGCCCAATTTAAGAGCATGTGAAATTCACATGAACACAGAGTTGCTGTGAACAAACTTTTTAAAACTACCCTGAATCTCTACAAGGCTTAAAAATATATAGTAAATTAGGCTTAAAAATCATTCACAGATGAGTTTTAAAATGAGACGCTGCTGTGTCCATTTCCTTCATGGAAACTGATTGTTCGTTACACTCTGTTGATACACTCACATGTGACCTCATAATTAATCTTTGTTTCATTTGAGGCAGTCTTTGATGTCACATAAATTGGTTTGTAAAATTGCTTAAATTTCTTCATTTGTACAGAAAGTAAATGTAATAGGCTGATGGTATGGAATGTGTCGATGTAACCCGGGAAATTATTCTGTGTTGTCAAATTTGCTTTAGTCAGCCATCATGATCATATTCTCAATTCTTCTAACCTCAAACTAGGGGTGAATATTATGAACAAAATCTTTTGAGAAATTTTATACCATGGTAAACTGTATCACAATACATAAATTTTTAAGCTCTGCACAAATGTACAATGTCATAAGCAGCATAGCAAAATCCCAACTGGTAACTCTATACATTTCTATTTTCTACTATCACACCACCCAGCTTAACCTTCAAAAATGCTATAGAGGAGCCCTAGGACATGATGAGTAATGATGTCAAACTCACGTGCATGGCAAGAATGCTTCGTGGGATAAGTTCTCGATACTGTCTGATATTGAAGTGCCAAGTCTTAATTCTCATCAGATCGTCAAAGGTGAACTCCAGAATCAATCGGCCCTCTGTACACACCTGAGAATGCACACACACTGCCAAATCAATGAACACAGTTAAACAGTGTTAAATGATTCTTCCTATGGGTTGTAAGTTTAGCTCCCGGAATGTCACCCTAATGCAGGTGGTTTATATACAGTACACTACATAAACAGGTGACAAAACATACATGTCTTAAAGAAAGGTGTTTATGTTGTATTCCTGAACCGGAGACCAGCTGAAAATAAATTCTTGTGATGAGTTTACAAATAAAAACAACAAAATGCTAAATAACACAGAGGTCATAAGCCATTATCAATTATGAAAAAGTAGGATGAGAAAAACATTTTGCCATTTTGTTGAATTTAGAGCTGTGCTACTCGTAGCCCCCATGTTCTGTTGCTGGGGCAACCGGAGGATGAGGAGGAGAAAGTGAGGGAGAGGTAGGGGGATTGGGGGAGCGTCAGCTGATTAGTTGGCATGGCAACGGCAAGATGTAATCCCGCCAGAGCCACTCTAATCAATGCCCTCAGCACAGATGGTCTCTGGAGGATCAACAAGAAAAAAGACTGGCGGGAAAGCGCAGCACGGTCACATGACTGCCCCCCCCCCCCCGTGCATTCTCTCGCTCTTATATTGTCTCTGCACTTCTTTCGTCTTATGTAGGTTTCTCCTCTCTGAATGTCTCTGTTGTTGTTTATCTCATTGTTTCTCTTTCTCTTTGTCTTTTCCTTCCTCATTCGGCAGTATCTCTCATTACCATAACCTTCTGAGGACACGGCAAAGTGAAAATGAAAGTTCTGTTTTGTCCATTGGTCTTCATTGGTTGCAAGGTTCTATTCATGAACTTAGTTCTATTCATACTTTACTTACTTTACCACAGGTATTTACTGGTATTTACAGGCCACAGGTTTATATATATATATATATATATATATATATATATATATATATATATATATATATATATATATATATATTGCTATGTATTCTACATAGACTTTGGCTTAAATACACTAAGCGTTTGCTTGATAAGGATACAGAACATATGGTAAGAGTTTAGCTGAGATTTGTTGCTGAAATACTGTAGGTCCATTCCTCTTTAATGATAAGTACACAGGCTCTTATGGATTAGGGTGGATTAGTCTATATCAGTGTTCGAAATAATCCTAAGTGTTTGATGGACAAAGTGGAAACATAAAATCTGTTGATAATGTGACTTGTTACTGGTATAAGCGGTTCAAACGACCCTCCTGACAGATAAACCCTTGCAGTAATAGAAATATGTCATCAGCAATAGGGTCAAAGGGTAGAAACTTTTATGATATTCACAGGTGATACTGTAAACTCTGTTGATCTGATTTAGATCAACTGCTATTGCATGCATGGTCAGTAAAGTAGTTAATTAATGCCTGACTAATTACTTTGCCTGTGTTATGCTTGAGAAGTTCATGTTTTGCTACAAGAACATGTTTTGCTACAAATTAATTATTTGCCATTATTTTCTGTTCCTTTAGTGTGTGTACTTGTTTTAGTACATTCTGATACTTTCCAATACCGAAATTAAACTTAAAAACTAGCAGCACATTTACGTATCATACCTCACACAGTCAAAGATCAAGAATTTCCACTGCATTTTGGTATTGTAACTATAAAACTAATGAAACACATATTAGTTTTATAATAAACTAATATGTATAAGTAATACTGAAGTATAAGTAAACACATTGAGTAGTGAGTAACAGATTCATAAAAAGCTTTCTCAGCAGTCCAATCCTTCCTAAAATATTTCACGAGGACTTCTAACGACCCCCGTCAGTAAACACATAGAATAACGGCTGCAATTAAATTTGTAAAGTATTGTGCCTGTCGTGCTTCTTTGTTCTATTAGACAGTTAACAGGGTTTATCAAGGTGACTGTGCACACTGACGGAAACAGACAAACGGTGTCATTTGTCAAATAATGAGTGAAAATGTGCCTCATATCTGTACTTGCACATTATAATTTATTTGAGTGTTAGGTCATTTTTGTCTTTCGTTTCGTCTTAATTTTCTTTCTTTTGTTTTTATATTTGTTCTTTCATTATTTTTTTCTTTCTTTCTTCTGTTCTTTCTTCCATTCTAATAAAAAGTTCTTCTACACACTAGGGAAAGCCTTACTGTATACTAAGGTCTGTTGAGGGTGTTGAGGGTGCCACTAAATTAAACAAAAAATGCTCAGGTTAGCTGTTTTGTCAAACAGTGCTTTAAGTGTGGACAAATTACTCAATGTGGAAACTGCCATCTAGTTAAAACACATTCTCACACACAAACACACATGCACATCTCTCTGTTCATTACCTTGGTGAACATGGGCTTGCCGTGCTGTGTGACCATGGTGCATTGGTCGCAGTCCACAGTAATGCAGGAGTTGTGAAAAGACTCTTTGGAGTGTTTGAGAATGTAGTAGAGGTCTGAAACTCCTCCCTCAAATACCGTGCTGAAGTAACGAGGGATGAGAGTCCGTCCAATTGCTGAGGAGAGAAATCAGAGATGTCATTTACATTCGTGCGTTGCTTAATGATTTCCTTTAATGCATTTCTTAATGACTCTAAATTTCACAACACCTCTTAATTTCTCCCCTATTTTTTTGTCACACTACATTAGTAAGTGTAGCATTAAAGATGTCGACCACATACCAGATACTTACTGCAATTTGCAGCTCTCAGACATTGCTGCATGTTTATCACTTACAACCATTACAAATCGCCTACATCTGTGTTTATACCTGATATCTGACATCACTGGTGACATCATAATAAGGGGCAGTTCTAAAGGGAGGCCATTTGTCACATTATTGGGAAACATGGCCTTTATCATAAGAACACTTGTGAAACTTCAATTCTGAAACTTTTCTGTTGCAGAAAACAACAAAAACTTTCTTACATGGCGTGATAAATATATGGAACTATTTGACAACAACAGCTGAAGATTAATCTAACTGATATGAAGTATGCTAATTTGTTTTTGTAAAATTTTATTCACACTAACCTGCAGAGGTCAGAGTCTGAGATTTGTTCTTCAGTGCAGCTGGAGATAATTATTCAACATTGTTTTTGTTGAACAATGAAACAAAACAAACAAACATAAAAAACAGACCTATCTGACTACAGTGGCCTGAGGAATTAAATGCAGTTAGATTTTTTCCACCTTAAATTACAAAATGACCTTGATAAGCACATCTTTGTGCAGTACAACATGTACAACACTACAACTTCCCAGAATCCATCAGTTCAAAAACACCATAAAGAAAGGTAATGTACATACATAAAACCACCCAACAGACATTTTACAAAATATTATAATGTACATTTAGTTGGACATCTGTGGCCAAGAAAGTACAGCCAACACGCCCCTAGAACCAACTTGTACTTTTCGTGAGTGGCTTTGCTGCGTTAACTTATCATTTTAATATTGAAACTGAACGGACGAGCGGCCTTATCCAGCTTAGCGTCTGATTTCAGGCAGAAATAATCCATCTTACAGTCAAACTCCCCTTTGAGAGAAATTATGTTTGTGCCACCAGCCCTGAGGGAGCGGAACGGGGGTGCTGCATGGGGGAGAGGTGGAGAAAGAGAGAGAGAACTTCATTTACCAGCTTTCCCTTAAGACAGACACCACCAGTTTAAAACTGCACGGGTGGAAGAAGAAAATAAAATGCTGCAAACGCAGCCTGTTTCTTAAATTGGCAAAAGTCTGGCATGACTAAATCAACACATAAATACTTGGCAAGGAGAGAGTGAAAAAAATGGGTGGTGGGGGCTAGCCTGAGCGTATAAATGAAGGTCTCCCTAGTGGTTAGAACATAGAGTGAATATACGAGAGCTGACTGTTAATGAGAGAGCAGGAGAGAGATGGTGGAGAGGTTCGGAAGGGACAATGAAAATAAATATGAAATGTCCAAGAGTCAACGAACGAAAGAATGGTGCAGACACCCATGCGATATAATGCAACAGGGAGGTACAGAGAGAAAGAAAGAAAGATACAAAATGAAAGGCTGACAGGCAAGGTGACAGTAAAAGGTGTCTCGCTGAAGGGAGATGTTGTTACTGAGGGCACACCTGACTGCTCACTAAAGTTCTAAAGCACTGTGGCACAGAAGCCTCTGTGCCTAACCGCAGAGCATACAATTACACACACACACCAGTGAAAACAAATATAAGCTGTGTGTGGGGGGGTATCGTAATTGTGTAGAAATAACAACACAAAATAACAAAATGCTCATGCTGAAAAAATATGATCCATTTGTCTATTTAAGAAAGGTCTACAATATCTGGAGAAATCTAGTTAGCATTAGCATTCATCTCAATGGTAGTTGGTAGTAGACCCCCAACTCTCCTATTTCTTCTCATTTTAATCAAAATTTTTTGACATTATCAGATTAAACATATACAGATTAAATACATATTATTTTAAGAAACATGTTACTTTTAAAACAATATCTCTTTCGTTATGTTTTCACAGCTGTGCCTCTATTTTTGTCAACATAGGATGACTGAGCAGATTATTTCAAAATGACTTCTGACATATGAACCTTACTCTTTTAAACTTATTTTAGTCCCAGTACTCATAAATCAGTTATTTTTTCACATTACACTACAAAATCAAACAAATCAAAAAAACATTCAACAAAAAATGATTTGCAATCCCGCTGGGACGTTGATTCCCATTGTAGAGGGTGCTTTTTAAAATAAAGTTTGTGACAATTAACCAAACGCTTTTGTTTGTCTTTTTGTCTGAGCATGTGTGCCTCTTTTGAGCATTCTGGTGGGACTCCAGACTGATTGGCCCATCTACAGAAGCGAGTACTCCGGTGATTGGATTAAGCAGTCACTTGTTTCGGCTAACACGTTGCGCAACATATGCCTCTCAAGTAATGTGTGCCCAAACACGCAATTTACAAATAATTAACGTAGTGTTAATTAGGCACATTAATTCATGCTGTGCGCAGGCTCCAGGACGGATGCCAACACTCGCAGCCAAAAAGACAAGAGAGAAGTTTAGTTTCAAGTGGCGCAGCAGACGGCAGACAGTGAGGGGGACAGAGACGGACGGAGCTGGTGGACAGTAAGGTTATGCAGGCAAAAAGCAGGTAAATGAAAGGCAGACAGAATGAGTGATCGTTTGGTATGCCAAACACAAGACAAAGGTCAGACTTAGGAAGGGCACAGCAAAGTTATTAGAGGAAACAGCATGAAATAAAGCAGAAAGAATATGGAAGAAAAAGATAAATAATGGACACATCTAAAACCCGGATTGGGCAAAGAATTTTCTCCCTTTAAATTCACAAATTGGAATTTGAATTACACTGCCCACGCCCCCAGGATGTTTAATTAGAATTTAAATTACAATGACAGGAAGAAAAATCCAGTACATTCATTTTTTGTCATAAACAAGTAATTATATCACTATCAGACAAAAAAGAAAAGAAAGAAACATAAACATCCAAAAACATAAACCACATAAACCAACATAAAAATGCATCATCACTTTTAATTGTATAAATGTGGAAAAAGATTTGGTGCTATAAACTCTAGAGGAGGAATATTAAGTACAGAGACACTCAGTGGGTGGCTGTCTTTCCCCAGGTGAGGTCCCATTAAAAACAGGTGAGTATTTTTAGATGCTGAAAAACATGCAAGAACTGCAACAGCAGCATCATTAATTTTGATTCAGAATTACAGAAGGGGAATATTGCACCTACTTATTCAGGTCACACTGTGACTTTCCTAACAGCAGTGCAAAAAGTGAATGATCCCTTCTCTCATAAGCAAGGTAAACTCAGGTTCCACCATTACAAACACCTCGTTATTTATAAAATGCGCTGTGAGAACTTGTAAAGTCGCAGCAACAAATACGTACGTGTGTAAAAATGAAAAAGGGTGTCAAAGCTCTGTGCTACAGTGAACTTATCAAACACCACAAATGCGGTTTTACTTATTTGACTTCAATATATTGACTGACTCCAAGAGGCATGTGAGATTTTCATTTGGCACGAGACACTCAGTCAGGGTTCCATAAAGGATGAGGTGAAGAAAGAAAAAGAACAGCTCTCGCCCTGCCCTTCTTTGTCAGTAATTATCTCTCTGGGGACAATCGCTCCATTCCAAAACACAACCCACACTTTCTCTCTCTCTCTCTTTATTTCTCACACACATATTCCCAGCCCAAAACGCAAAAGCAGCTGAAATATTCTCCAATGACTCTATGTTTTACCCTCTGTAGAACAACACTCAAACTGCAAATGTGAATTACGTAAGATAATGATTAAGTATAAGTTCAAATAGAGACTCTGGCCCTTTCAATGGATAGTTTGACGAGGTTAAACTGTAATAATATATACAGAGGAAAAGATTTGTCAAATGATTTAGCTAGTTTGATTGCAAATTCAGCAGTTGTTTGATTTATAACGCTATGAAAACAAAATGCAGGGTTTATTCAAAGTAAATGGCAATTATCATAACCATTGTTTAACTTTTTATTCAGAATGTACCCATCTACTAAAAGAAAATAGATTTGTATGTAAACAATTACAGTAAGGTTAAAAATTGATGAATTTTATTGCATTAGATAACAAAATGGCATTTAAAAAAGAAAGCACAAACAAAACATTTCATCCAGAATTTTGGTTGTAAATGATACAACAATATATACATATATCCAAGAAGTGAAAGAATTAAGAAAGGAAATGGTTAA
This sequence comes from Chromobotia macracanthus, assembly GCA_036877525.1. Taxonomy (NCBI): domain Eukaryota; kingdom Metazoa; phylum Chordata; class Actinopteri; order Cypriniformes; family Botiidae; genus Chromobotia; species Chromobotia macracanthus. Next base: position 7,488,191 of record JAZGTH010000020.1, on the reverse strand, counting down.
AGACACATTAAAATGAACGAACACACACATACACACACACCCACACACACCACTAGTGTGGAATTCAGCGCTCAGAATATGAAAAATTAATCTTTCATAAAACTTTAATTCAGTCTTTCACTTTTTCCTGCTTCTTCTACTTCTTCCTTTACCACAAACTCTCAAACTTTTGTCAAAGTGCATTGATCTCAGAGAATAAAATATTTTATGTGAAAAGAAAAATACTGAAAGGTAACATGAAATGACAACATCTACACAGTCTATGTGGCAAAAAAATACATCATATGCACGGGATGAATCTTACTGGAGTTCTTGAAAAGCCAAACCCTTGGGTTGGTCCATCTTTCTATGGTTAGCATAGCACTGACAACCCACAAGCCAAAAAAATAAATAAAAAACACAACAAAGCAAAGATGTGTGCAACTTAAGAAATAGTAGAATCTTTTGAGGAAACATTTAATTTATTAAATGACATCTTTTTTTGGGAGTGAGCTATCATTTTAAAAGCAATGAAACATTTTGATCACACATCCCAATGTGGTCCACAGTGTCTTAAGTCATCTGTGCTATGGTGACTGATTAAAAAACAGATTCAGCAGATATAAAAGACAGAATTGCGCTGTGATTATGACACACCACAGGAGAATATTCCGACTCATCACATCTCATTGATGTAGAGAAAGGGAGAGAAAGAGACAGAGAGAGAGTGTCTGATAGATTCTGAGTTCTTCCCTCTCCAGCAGTAATCCCTAAAGACATCCGCGCCAAAACGAAACACAGGCGAACAGCTCCACTCACCCACAACCGCCCTCACAACACGCTTGGTCTCACACCACTGCATCTGTGTGTGTGTCTGTATGTGTGCTGTGTTTTCCCATGAGTCTTGATCCACCCCCTACCATCCATAATTCAGGAGAAGCTGGCTTGGCCCACTCTCCCTCCAAGCTATACCCACATGCCCATAGGGGAAATTCTTCCTCAAGGGCTTCCGAATGGATGCCACCACAACCATCAACCAGTATGACTTCCCATCATGCCCCTGAATTGATTTATTGAAATGCCCAGCCTCCATCAACATAAACAGTAGCTTGATAGCAACTGCAGTTCCTATAGCCGTTTAAGTGTAATGCCTGCAGATGAGCTGACAGTCTCCTAGAGAGTTTTTCACTATAGTAACTAATAACTTAATAACTAGTTGCTGTGATTTGTTTTTTACACACACTTTGAATATGCACTATTAGATTTGTTTTGGATTAAAGATGTATTACCAACAAAAGTGTAATCTTAATACTTTACTTTTTAATACTGTACCTACTTTGAAAAACAAATTACTGCCATTCATTCCATGTAAATGTAAAAATATTTGGAGACCTATAAACGACAGTAAAGCAGTTGGTGCAGATATTAACCTGGTCCCATCGTCTAACAAGTAACAAGCATGGAAAAGGGTTAAAGAAGCATGTAAATGAACACACAAACACACACAGCACCAATGTGGATATCAATGCCAGTACAATATCTAAAATATGTTGAATTATAGATCAGCATTTTTTTTTAAAGCATGTACAGTTTTCTAAAGAACATGAACAGAACAAAACGTTTTGCGTGGAACTGTTCTATGTGAAAGGTTCTCAAGTCTTCTAAGAATAGGGGAAAAATGTGATCTTCTGCAGCTATTTTTCTATCAGGTGTTCTGTATTAGAACCATCTCCAAAGTTTCTGCCACACCGCAGGACTGAGGAAGTCTGGATTACTGTCACTGTCAGGACTGCGTGCATCGTTTAAGCCTCTCTTAGCCCTCTTCTGGGTTCGAGATGATGCTTGTAGATATGGCCTTGTCTTCCCCGCTGATAAAGGGAACATGGTAAGTCGTGTTCCTAGAGGTAATTCCTCTCTTTGTGCCACGATCAATCCGACACCCCCTCCTATTCCTCTTGAGTGAATTACAGTGTGGGATGGGAGGTTCCCTGCCGGGTTTGTTTAAATAAACTTCCTCTTTACTGCTGCGTGCACCTGACACCAGGCCTACAGGAACAATGTCTCATCTCATCTAGGTGTAGAGATGGGATTTTAACAACATATGCTGGGGGCCATCTATGCTGACCTATTCAGCAGGGAGATTAAATTTTAGTCCGTGGGGACAATATGACTTCACGGACATCAGCAAAAAACAAAGAAAATGGTTAAAAGAAAGAAATGATATTGAAAAATTATCAGAGTTGACCTGAGTCCCGATTCTGCACATAACATCAGTGAGACAGGGAAACAGAGACACATAAACATTTAATATCCTGATGACACATACAATATATATCCTCTTTCCATTAGTCTTACATTAGTCCATTATAAAAGAGCCCATCCAAATGCATGCATTATCAATATAGCAAGCTATGTGTCTTTGTGAGTGTTTGTGTACAACTACAAACTATGTGCAAAAGCTTGTGTGCAATACACTCACCTGTCTGTACACTCACTCCTTTCTATACTGTTTCCAAGTGTATAAGGGACTCTCGTTCATTATGTATGGGCCATGTTGACTTTCTGGAAGATTCTGGGCTCAAAAGTGCACCAGCCTCCTCATAGCTCCTCATTTTTTTATGACTCTGTATTTACCAAATCTAGCGTTAAGTGTGACTCTGTTTCTGCCCCCATTACTAAGGAAAACACACACCTTACAGGAACCATGTGCTGCTCATTTTATAGCACTTTAATGGACACAGTAAACACTATACAAGTTACCTCATGACATGATGGAACAATTTAGAGGGGCAAAGACGTCTTTGGGTTTTTAGTACAACATGCTCTTTTTCCTCAAAGAAAAGCTACAACAATTCAATAACGTAACTTTCCTTACACTTTAAGAGGTTTATAAATGTATGCCTTTGGCAGTCACATTAATTCTTAGCAACTTGAAGTGTCAAGGTCCTTTAGGCTCCTTTTGACCAATTCATGTTTCTTGGAAATCAAACCCATGGTGTTTCTAGCACCATGCCAGGAAAAGCTGCTGTCTGATGGCTAATCTGATCTCAGTAATGCTTGTAAAAAAGACATCTTCAATAACTTCAATGACAACTAAAGTACACTAACCAAATACGAAGACTGCAATTAACAGCAGCGCATTGTCATCAGAGTCAGATGCCAAAATCGAGAAAAGAATGACACCGTACAGCAGTACATTTCTGACACAGTGGTATATCATACAGCATTACATGCACAGACATGCACAGACATTTCTCTTGTCTCTCACATACTGATCTGGAGGTGAATTAAGACAGACAATACTGGTACAGTCAATACTGTTTTGTTATTGAATAAGAAGCTAGAGAGAGAGTTGGAAAAGCAGAAAAAGACCTATCCCATCACACAGCTGTTCTCCTTTCCTGTTGCCCACACATTTACACACGCTCAGTAACACTACCATTAGACACACTCACACATTCACATCCAGTGCACAAATGCATTTAACATCTCTCTGTAATCTGCAAACAATATCAATCCGGTATCGCAGTCACACCACGCTAGAGCGCACATACAAACACAGAGACCATCTCAAGGTTGTTTTGAAACTTGGGCTGTCAGTCATCAGAGACCTGTGTCTTCAGCAGTGCTGGACTGCAGCTGAGCCTGCTCTACCCCCCACACTGTCAATCAAAGCCCTCACTCTCTCTCTGCTGCGCTTTCTTTCCCAAACCTTCTTAAACAATAGACTCACGCCTGAAAAAACTCCAGGACTGTCAATACAATTTTTGATTCAAGCTTTTAATCAAATTAATTACATTATACACTAATTAATTAATCATATTTATTGCAATTAATCATCTGTTGTATATCACTACATGCCAAGAAAAGCCTATAAATACATTTTCAGAAATTACATTATTGAGAGGGTAAATCATAGCATAGACATTACAAAAAGTTGTCTACAAAAAGAAAGCAATTGTTTTGTTTATTTTAATATCACTGTATGACATTGAATCACTTCAGTTGAATCTTTCATCTTTTCAGGGTTTCTTTTAATAAGCAGTATAGAGTTCATTTTGAAAAATAAATTGGGACCCCTGCGTTGTATGTACAGTTGCTTTCTCTTGGTATGTGTGTTTTGTCAAAACATGGTTGCAGCTGGTGCTGCACTAATTGCAAAAATGCAGAAACATGCTTTGCATTTAGGTGGTATTTTTTTATCAGAAAATTCCCTTATTATGGACATAACATACAGGTCAGGGGACATGAATAAATGTGTTTTATAGAATTAGTTACCAATATTAATGTACTGAATTGACAGTCCTAGTAAATTCATCAGAGCGTAATTAACATTCATGACTGATAAAGAACTCAGCTGCATCAGATACTCAAATCAAGCCCTGATTCATGTCAAGCCTGATTTATGAGCCTGATATCTTCAGCTTCTTCACTTGAACTGAATCTTTCATTTATGCAGATGTGTCATTCTGAAGCAACAACCACCAAAAGCATCCATGATTCCACCTAGCAAGCACCTGCAGCATCTTCAACCCAAACCTGCTAATAAATGCGAGTTTGATTGTTGTGTTATTGTCTGATGAAGAGCTTCAGTTCAGCAGTGGAACTTTTCCTGGGTGTCACAGTTGCAGGGGCATTGCATCACACTTTGAAACTTGCCTTGCCTCAACCCAAAACAAGAAGAGGGTTTTACTTCAGATATTAATTATTCCCCTGCTAATAAAGAGAGATAGTACGAAGAAAATACTGAACTGTAGCAGCACTTCATAGTATTAAGGCATTAGCAACTAAAATGAAAAACAGGTTATTTTATCAAAATGCAGAAGCTATTGTTTTTTTTTTACTATATTACAGTGATTTTGCCTGTAACTGTCTGTTTTTCTTCTGCGTTAGGTGTGGCTAATAGTAACTTGAAAAGGTATTTACATGCCTGTGAACAAACAGCTATACAAATAAAGAACCATATTAGTTTCGTTTCTAAACCTAGTGTGCTGTTTGGCTGTCTATAGTAAGCCACAGACAGTAAGGCAGTCTATATTCTATAGCATCTGTCTTCTAAGGCAACAACCCTGCTGAAATGGATCCAGTTATGTGACTGATCTGGAGCGCTCTACATAAGCAGCAGCAACAGCGCGTCCTGCATGAAGCTCACAGGAGATTTGACCTAAAATTTATTCCAATGGAATTCAAAACAAACAATTGGTTTGACATTTTCTATTTAGATTTTATATATACTGTATATTTTTTGTGGTATGCTGACCATCTTTCAGAACAGCTTTTGCAAAAGAAGTTCTCATATGATCATACTTAAAATGCTGTCTAATTTTGGAAGAGTTAAAGTGTGTCACATTCATCTATACTAATCAAACTGCTTGAATGCATCAGCCAACCAGACCTAAGTTTTGACTCAGAAGTTTAATACATGCATAACACACCATATGTGCTCTACAGATCTGAAACTCTCACTAACCAGATATACAGATAAAGAGAAAATGGAGGAACAAATCATTCGTCACTTCTCTAAAATGCAGAGCAAATATGAAACAATAATGAACTAGAAGAACATGACAGACCATACGCTTCACTCAAGAGAATGAAAAACAGAGGCCAAGAGTTAAAAGAGAGAAAACCGAGTGTGAAAGACAGACAAGAAAGTAAAGCCATTTAAACTAATGCATTTCAATATTCCATCCATTATCTATCCCTCCACAATAGTGCTGTGGTGAAATAACGCCCACAGTTTATAATGTTTGTGAATATCAGTCCTTCTGTGTCTTGTTATTTTCTGCTTGTACGGGTGAGTTTTCTGCTTTACTCAGTGCACTGAAGAAATCTCTGAGGAGAGTATGAGTTTTTTGCTGACCATCTCTGAATAAGGCCAGGCACATAAACTACGCCAAAACTAAAGCAGATGAAACATCAGCCTAATCAGGTTAAAGGGACAATTCCCAAAATGAACAGTTACTCATGTCTTTCCAAACCCATTTGACTATCTTTCATTCGTAGTTATGGTAAAGTTTAAGTTCAACAAAAAGTTCCACAAAACAGTAAAAATAAATAAATACATATTAATTAATATAATATATAATATATAATAAATAAATGTGTACATTCTGTCACATCTGACAAAACCTAGTTTGATCTTAAACATTAAATATTACAGTAACAAAACATATCTAGAAGATAATATACAGACAGCTAGTCATTATTTGATCAGAACCCTCTGATGGGTTTATTTTATGACAATGACCTCCTCAGTGTACATTATCCTGCATATTACACGGTTGCTTACCAAATGAGCAAATAAATGGGCATGAAATTTTTATTTGATCTGAAGTGATTTAATTAGCCAACTTTGAGATTAGCTTAAAATTTCTGCTAAGGTATTCTGACAACAGTCAATTACACAGTGCAGCCGTTCATTATCCCAAAATATCTGACAGCAGAAGGTTACAATTGACAATTTAGAAAGCATCCAGTATAATAAAACATCCAGTATAATAAATATACAATTCTGAACATGGGATACATGTACTTGTTATTGTTAAAAAAGTGCGTAAGCAGGTGCTACATTAAAGTAGGACTTTCTGCATATAAACCAGAGGAATGAGTAACTAGATGAAATTTGAACAGTGATTACTGTAAACATGTCATACAGAGACAGCCAAGAATAAAACAAGCATACTGATGTCATGCTATTTGCCTCACAGAAAATCCTAATGATCCTCTGTGGAGTGCGAATAGAAAAGTTTATAGAAGGCCTAAGCAAACGCAGTGTGTGTGTATGTGTGTGTTTGTGTGAGTGACAGTGATGAAGTGAGGGTGTATGTTTGTGGCTGAAACTAAGAGAAGTCATTTCTGAAGACTAAAGATGAGCTGTCACGGGAGACGGACCGCACTTCCCCCGCAATCGATATGCGGGATTGGTTCCCTTTGGGCCCTTAGAGTCTGCGCAACTTTTGCTCTTTCCACTTTTAAAAGACGCCTGTGAGGACTAAAAAATCTAACATACTGCGACTATAATTAACATCCAAACAAGACCTTTTTTGAAAGTATATTGACTGTCTCTCATTGGGGGAAAAGACATTGCTTTAAAATTACAATCTTACTACTGAATTTGGCATGTGCCCTGTGGAAACATTATTGATCAATTATGATGCCTGTAGTCGAATGGCATATTCATTTTTGCATAATAAAAGTGTATATTTCTAAATCTATCAGCACTACAAAGATTCCAGGAAGGATGAGGGCGCTTCAGCCTGAGTTTGAGTCACTCTTTTGCAACAGGCGAAGTGTTCTGCATGACTAACCAAAAGCAGAGAACTCAATAAGGACAGACAACACAGCTCAACTCATCAGAGAGGCAGAGCAAAAGCGAGCGAACAGGGAGAGAGAGAAAGTGTGTGATGATTACTGAAGAGAAAGAAGACAAAAAATGACTAGCAGGGCTATAGCAAACACAGCCAAAACTACATTTGTGAGCTCACTGCAAACAATTACTCTCCGTTGCATTTGTTTAAGGTGTTCAGGCAATATCTGGCAACCCTGCAGACAAAATAATTCACAAGTATTACCCTCACAAGCTAGTTGAGTTTACTAATTATAAATCCTCCCCAAATCAACACTTAACAAACAGTGTGGTTCTTCGTAGTGATATGTAAGGCAGCCAGCCACAGTTTGTTATTGTAATGTGATGTTTGTGGCAGTAAATCTTAACTAGCTTATAGCAATGAATGAACTGACATGGAATAATCTGTCCTTCAAAACATGATGCAGCAGTCTCTGTAAACAATCACACACTGTAAAAAAATCCAAAATAGTTCAAACAAAAATAAGTACTGACAATTTCATGGCCATACCCCTGAATACATTTCCAAGATCCAGTGTGACTAGTTGTTCCTCTTTTTGCAGCAGCCTTGCACGATCTAAACCAAACCATGTTTAACCATAAGTAAATGCTAACTCTCTAAAATCACATAGCAGCAGCCAATCAGATTGGATGCTTTCTACAGAATATTTTGTAAGTTCAATACCACCCATATTTTCAGACTTTGACTCAATATCATAATAATGTCATCCTAAACTTTTTACCTTTGTGCAACCAAAGTTTGAAGAAAAGATGGTATGAGATGAGTCTTACTGTATCTTTTTGGTCCATCCTCCAGGCAGAAGGAGAGGGTCAATGTGGCGTCCTCCTCGAAGAACTCCGTAGCAAATGCGTCCCACCATAGATTGTCACTCTCCTGGGAAAAGAGAAAGTCATGGTTAATTAATTAGAGTTAATTACGCTGCGTGATAATCTTGGCCATCTTCACAAGTTTATTTAAATAAGAGCAAAGTGGGATCAGAGAAGTAAACTGTTTAAAAGTGAAAACATTAATATTTTAATCATGCCCCAACCTGGGTGTTTTTGTTTACCCATACATACACCATACAGTACAAAACAATAAACATTTACAGATTGATTAAAAAACAATTAAAAGCTTAAACCACAGGAATGCATATCACAAGAGGGAAAAAAGGAGACATTCATAGGTGTTCCTGTATCATTGCATTTATATTTTCATGTATTAAAGCTTTAATAAAGTATTTAAACTTAATGTATCCTTTTAAAGTTATTTTAATGATTACAAAGTGGAACATTTGAGCAAACGATTTGAGCTTCAAATTTAGCTTCAGAAAAGGTTTTTTAGCTGCAAGGTAAACATTAATCTATTTATCATACATTTTAAATATTAAAATGCAAACATTCACAGAACAAATGAATCTCTGGAAGGTTTGTCAGATGATAGGAATAACATACTGTATGTTAGAAGCTAAAATATCTTAAACATAAGAAACATTTGAAATATTTGTTCATTTATTTACAACTATTAATCTTCGGTCTTTAGCAAGTTTACATTTACACATTCATGCAGTCGAAAACTTGCAAATTACATATCACATAAAAATTTAAAAATTTAATTTAAAAAGTCTAAAATATGAGAATATATGAGAACATCTAACTTTGTTTTTTATGACCTCATTTAACTTTGACTTTTGAACAAACCGACTCCCATACGTCTTTATTCAAAAGAGACCACGATTATGCTGTAGTCAGGGTAGTCAAGGGTTCATGAACTGCAACCAGTTTGGTTTGGGTAAGTCATTCCTAAGGTTAGTGTTCAAAAAAGGGGTGCAGGTTAACAGGTTAATGTAATTATCCTTTTAGCCTACTTTGTCAATTAGAAACACTTTCAGACCACAAGTGTGTTAGTTTTAAAGAAATCTGTTTATTTCCACTGATATCTAACTCCATCATTATTTCCATCTGATTTTGAGATGTTACAAGTTCAGTTTATTAGTATTAACATAACATTAGCTTGTAAATGCACACAGGTGACACCAATGTACTGTTTCCATAATAGCCACAAAGTTCCTTAAATAAACATCTGGGGGCACCTAAAGGTTCCAAATCTGCACCTAATGGAACGATTTGCTAATTCACTTGAATTAAATTAAGCCCACTTTTGATCAGATGGCATACTAGCTGTGAACACCCTCGGCATATGTAAAATTATACTCCGTGGCGCCTGTGATTGACAGGCCTCTGATTCTAACAGACGTCGTTTAAGCCAACATTGCCATCTAGCCGATGTTGCCTGGTGACAGATCACAAGCCCTCTCAGATGTTTACAATTAGGGCTGTCGACTTCAGCCAGCATCACATTGCATAGTGGCTGACCCAAGAGACCTTTAGTCCCGCATCCCATATTCTAGAAGTGCTGTTTTCCAGCATGGAGGAAACAGTCTAGTCTGCTCTGTGTTTTGGGAGCAAGTCAGTGCTTTATTACAACCTGTCATTTAAGTCAATGTAAGTGAATGATCATTTTTGACAACAGTGATTGTTTTTCTATTCTAGAAGGTAGCCATTGTCCAACACAGCTGGTTATAGCACTGGACTATTACCCATGACACCCAAACACACACTTTCGACCACACACTTGTGTGATTTCCAAGTGTGTATATATGGATTGTGAGTAAACTTGTTTGTGGGCAGGTACAGTGAGGTCTAATAGTCTAAGACCACACTGAAAATCCCAAACCTGCATTTTTTTAATTGTTTGCCCTTTATAAAAAAATTTAAACAAAAAATGCTTACAAAAAAGACATAAAAAAAGAAACATTTATAATTCTGCATTACTTCAAGGTCACAGAGACGTAAAGAGCATGGAAAAAAATTAAAATTCCTCCTTTAAATTGCTTCTTTCGAGTTTTCTACCCTATGGTTCTACCAAGCTGCCTCAGCGGATTTCTTCCGCTGCTGTGGTATCGTGCGGCTGGACTGTTGAACCCATCTGACCGATGGGTAAAATAACCAATCACAGTTTTATTTATTGATACCTGTCATTGCGTTACCACAATATTAGAGCCGCATGCATAATGTCAAATTTAAACACCAGCGCTAGCAAAAAAGCCTACTGTCAGCAAATAGCCTATGTTGATTTATAATCCCTTAGATACCTTGCTAAGATTTAATTCCATGAACCTCAGAAACAGTAACATCCAGTAACTAAATCTTACTCCAAAGAGTGCGTTGTATCTGACTGGAACAAACATGTGCTGCCTAACTTCAAACTGAAGCAGATCCGGGCTTGTTGCGATCCAACTTTCAAATGTGAAGTCATGAGCTGGACGTTGTTAATACTCCATCATATGTAGAGTTTGATCCAGCCTTTGTGTGAGGTGATAAGATTGTTATTGCGCACATACTGTCCATTGTTAACAGACTACTGTGTGCACTGTTGTTGTTTACTTTTTCCTTTTATAATCTTTAAAATACAGTTTACAGCATGAACAATTTACTCAAAAGTAATTATTACAGGTATTTTAAATATTTATAGAAACAAAAAAATGTTTTTAATCGTGTTTTTATTTCTTGTTTTGAGGGAATAATTATTTAAATAAAAATGACATATTTTTAGAAACTTTATGAACACGTAAACATTAAATTATAAGAATCCATATATATCTGCACTAAATCTGCCATCAGTCAATACAATTAAGAACTGAAGTGATTCTCACTATTTGCACAAATCATAAATCACCAAACATGGCATCATAAAACCAAACATGGCAAAATCATGTTTTGTGTAAAATCTAACAATGTAAACAGGTTTCTTATAAGGGTTTATTTTAATTTTGTTAGGGAAGTAAATATTTTCTTAGAATGAAGACTATTGCAGATGAGAGGCTATGAGAGGTCCACACTTATGTGGTGTGTGTGAAAAAACCCTGCAGTCACACTCAGCAGGATATCTCACTTCAGATAATCCTGCTTTATGTTGTTTTCTCCTTTTTTTACTTTTTTCTCCATCTTGGACTGCTGTGGATTGGCAAAGCTTAGGGCTTAAACACAACCTTCCTTCTCTCAAATCATTTTCTTCCTCTCACTTTTTCTTCATTAAATGATCCTGGAAACACAGATATTTCTTGGGTCAATATCTTCTCTCTTTTAAAATCTAGAAAATCACCCTACAGCACCACAGTGTACAGCATCAGTGTGGTGGTGATTGGAACCCCCGTCTGATTTACCTTACAGTTCAATATCTCTTTACAGCTCCATCGATGAGAACTCTTGCGCTGAGCTTATCAAACAGTGTTTGTATCAGTGGGTGTTGACTGCTCTCTTTGAGTGTTCATTGATCTTCTCCACCCCATCACCCTTATGCCGGGGTCAATAGCTGGCGGGCAGATGCATCTGCACAGTCACTTCTTACTCTCAGCACCAATGATCTTTGACCTTCAGTTAGGTCCTGATGCCCAAACTTTGTCTGATAAATAAATCTGATGGAGACCTAAAGTTTAGGTTAGCTTTTTCATGCACAACAAGAATTAGGAACATATCTGACAACTGTTGCTATACGGTTCCTGTCGATCTTGACTGTTTTCATGCACTTTTTTAAAATGTTCCCGATGCCTACTGAGATATGGAATACTGAAAATTTATTATGAACTGCAAAGTTTTGCTTATCTAGTGCATCACAATCAACAGACATACCATTAAATCACTTGTGATTAGTACGTAATGACCCACATGTTCAGAAACTGTGAAAGGTTGCTTAATATACTCTGAGATTAAGAGATCAAGCACATAGGTTAAGATAACACAGACGGAATATTGAGTTAATATTGACTTAATTACATTACACTGCCATTGTTTTAATTACTTTGATAAGCTAATTAAGAAAGAACATTAATGGCTGCTAACAGCATTATCAGTATCTGCAGCAGGGCTGTGGAGTTATAGGATTTCTTTTATCTGCAAGCCAATCTATACTGTCACAATCAATAGGAAATCTGATCGGCCATTTGCAGTAATTAACCCTATTTAATGCCTCAGCAGCCCTTGTGATCTGAGTAAACTTGTTTGCAGGTATGTGATGTACCAGGGCTAGACAATTAAACAGGATCTCTACAGTTATTCCCTAGCAATATGATTTGCATTTAAAGTGATATATCTATAGAGATCCCTGCTGGGCTGTTCTTGTATGATTTTGTTCTTGACTGACTGATGGAATAAACCAAAGCTGATACATTTCAGAGACGAAGATCATGTTTGATAAAGATGACATACAACACGGCAGCTGGGAGAGAGTGTCGGCTATAGATCAGTAATCTGTAGCTAACATTGAAAATGAGAGGTTCCTGTCTTCACTGCTGATTGTGGCTGTCTGGTACGTTGTAGCTGATAGTGAGCTTTGATGTACGGTACACCGATCGCTCCTTCAGGACCTCAGGTGAACTAACATAGGCGTCTGCACGGGTTGCCTGAAGATAAAGCCATATTGATTGGAACGTCTAAAGGGATTCATCAAGGTGCCAATGGTGGCTCTCGACCCAGTCAGTGCTCCACAGGGGCCAAGCAGCCCGGATTTATGGTAGATCCGGGAGCTTAGAGAGACAACAACACCTAGTATCCTTGGTAAATAACAATGGCACCATTTTTTTTACTCCACAGGCACATACACACACTAACCTACTGATAAATGGCTTTTGTTGGATCAATGTGGTAATCTTTTATGCATTTCCTGGGGATGTTACATTGGTAAGTATTTTGAGTTTTTAATTATCAACATCATGCTAAAAATCTATACTTAATATATAATCATCTATTGAGAAATGACTGCCGTTCAGAGTCTAAAAATTTGAAAACATAGTATTAGGTCAACAAACACAAATTAAATTATTTCTGTTTGACCAAAATCCAAACAAAATAAACTAGGAATATAACTAAGCAAAGCATTGAAACCAACAAGCAATGCTCAGCTTTGAACAGCTACACACTAAACATAAAGAATCACAGTATTATTACATTATGACCAGCCTATCAGTATAAAATATTGCCAGACCCTTGCCAAATTCTGTCTAGAAAATGACAGTTATGTATCCACACGTTCTAAATTTAGAATGGTTTAATGGTACTATGAAGAATTTCAACACCTCTCTGAATTGTACTAAAAGCAACCTAATCATTTACAGTTCGACACGGGAACTGCTGTAAATTGTCGTTATATATCCACATCGGCGAAGTGACATTTAAAAAGTCCTCCGCTGGGCAGACTCCATTTAGACTCACCTTTCAGGATTCATGAAATGTACACAAGGTCTTTGATGAGCTGAGCAGAGCTCTGTGTGGGCAATCACACGCGGGGTTTGTACAACTGCTGTTCAGCTTCTACCACCTACATATCTATGACAGCAGCCGGCAGATCTTTGGCAACACTAACGACGTAAACAACTCAAAAGTGTGGTAGAAACTGCGGTAAACATACATCAAATCATGATACCTCCTCTTTGGTAAACAGCATGAAACAATGTTTCCCAGTTCTGTTGATATTTTTAGCTGGCTGATTGTGTATATTCTGCTGTTGTTTTAAGGTTTGTTAAAGAATTACTAAGTGTTGAAAATATTTGGGTCTGTTATAAGGTTAAGTGTACATAATCTGAATTATGCAAATGCAATACGGAATAGGAAAGTGAAATAATGCCCTTCAGAAAGTCCCCACTGTGTGACACATACAATGCCAAGACAACAATACAGGTGATGATTTTGGGCCATTTTTCCAAAACTGAGTCAACATTGCACCCCACAGATAACATAATGCGCATACATATTGCCAAGTAAGCATTTGTGGTAATAGAACAGTGTAGCATTAAAGCATGCATTTCTGGCTATTTAGCTAAATCTGGATACAAAATATGATGAAGAACTATCACATACACATATGTAGAATATTTCTTTTCTGACAAACAGACAAGAGCAGAGATTGATTTTCTACTTATAAATGTGTAGCATTTTAAATGATAACACAATGATATTTAAGGTTTCTCAAAAACATCACTCATGGCTGGACAAAAAGAATCAAAAAACATGATCTGCGTAGAATTGTCTGAAAACAGGAAGTTGGTAAAAATGGGCGATCCCTCTTTATCTGTTATCAGTGCAGCAGTGTAGCCTGGAAGGAACTTTGGGAAAGCCGCAGGAAAAAGGTGGGACTATTGTCCTAGTATCCTGCCAGTTGAAAGCCACCTTATTGTTCCAGAGAATCCATTTTTATGTCTGTTTTGTTTTCAATATATGTCACATATCTGACTGGACCCCACAACCTGTTTTTGCATAATGCAGCCAGTTGATAAGATGGTTGTACATTATCTTTATTCCACAGAGAGTACAAATACATAAAAGACTCTGTAAAATCTTCAAGAGAATAAAATCAGTGTAGAGACAAAATATTCTATATTGATATAGAATATAAACCAACAAGGTCAATGATGTCAATGATTTATAAATAATGTGTATTAATCTGAACACAAATTGTATAATTTTTGTTAATTGTAAAATAAATTGTAAATATCTTATATGTCAGTGTAATAATATGGTAAATATCGCTGACTGCTTAACAAAGCTTGTCAATTTGTGCACGTCAATTTATGTAAGACACATGCTCTTAAAAAACAATCCATTGTCTATTACCTGCTGTTTACAAAATCAATTAACCATCATGTAATATAAATGATGATGGACATGGTTGGACTGATTTGCCATTTGGTGCCGTTTTCAGCTCTGATGGGATGGTGGATGAGCTGATTTGAACGGTGATTGGTTTACCTCAAAGACTTTCAGAGTCAGTTTCTCCACAGCGAAATGCATTATCGATCGCCTTTAGATCAAAACGAAATGTCATTGTGAACCTACACTTCTCCTTTGCATAAACGCATCCCATTTCTAAACCATTATATAGATTAATAGAGCTAAGCGCTCATTTGTTTTCTTCCTACTGACCTCTCCTTCACTATCTCCCTTATTTCCCCACTTCTCTAAGCCTCTGAATATTAACAAGCACTATGCTAATGAGCGCATACCAGCTGAGGTTGACGAGACTCCTCCTTTGAATGTTAACCAGCTTGCTTATTTACATATGCTTAAGCGGCAGGTTATCCCGCAAACCTTTTAAACAGCAGCAAACATCTTAGACAGCAATCAGCTATGACTTCTTGCAGCGTGGATGCCTCAAGGCAAGCACGTCCAAATGCACGAGCGTACAAAACTAGACGTGTATTAAATGTTATTGCTTACATGTGCAAACTGTTTATAGAGGGAAGTTCCAAAAGTTCAGGCTTCCACATGAAAAGAAAATGCACAGAATTTCTTTAACAAGACGAGCTGTCAGTTTTGCATGCGAGGGCGGGAATTTCCATAGGCAAATCAGTATGTGTATTAATACCAAAAATCTTCTGAAGTAAGTTTGCACATTTTTAACGAGAGGTGCATTAAACAAATGCGAATAATAGTGTACGTAATTATTTTAGTGTTAGAACAAATATGATTTGAGTTAAATGTTTTCTTTACCTTTAACTCACTACAGCCCATTTATCTAGAGGGCTGTAATTGTGGTCCATAACAAACTATTTAGCACTCTTTAAAACTCAACACTAACTGCTCTTCTGAAGTTCGTTTAGTGCCAGCAAATGGGCTGAACAGCTTTAGCCTCAAGACAATAAAATACATCAATCACCAGCCTCTGTACTGAGAACTCTCCAGTCCAGAGAGTCCGGACTCTTTAAGCCTCTTGTATAGCTTTCCTGACCGCCTTCCTGCTTTTGTCCAATGCAACTTTCCCTCCAGTCATGTGTTGTGCTCCATGGAGCATTATTCCTATGTTTCTTCAGCACTAATACACTGATTTGTTAGCCTTTGTGAACAGCCATTAAATGACTAATGCAGAAATATAGAGCCAAGCAGTTATTAAACACCTTTCCTTGATGGTGGCTACTTTTGCGCTGTTCCCCTTGTTGTTTTGCTGTTCGCCTGAAGCCTTTAAACTGAGAGTCTGCATGTCTGCATGATGGATGGCTGTGAGGGAAACTTGCTTGTAAAATCTGTGCTAAATTACCACTGGCTTCAATTGCACATCACTGTGCTCGGCTAATAAACACTGCATTGACTGTTTGCAAAGATATTAGCAACAAAGTCCCATTATTACGTTGCAGCGGTAAGATGCTACATATATATGTGCTACAATTTACAAGAAGGATACAAGATATCAAACCTTCTTAAAGCCTGTGTAGAATTGTAAGAGAGCAGGGATGTTTATCACAGTACACCTCTTTCCAAAAAACAACACAATTCTGAGCCTATGACTCAGAGAACTCATTTTATACTTTTATAGTTTATTATAAGTAATAAACTTTGCAGGTATGAAATGGGTTGTTTCAGCAAAAAAAAAAACAAAGTCAGAACATGTTTGTTCCAATTTCTTCAAAAACACCACAATCTTGGAGTGCTACAGTATGGAATCTTCTTGTGATCAGGAAAAGCGTTTGTTTACAGTATATACAGTATGTATTTGTTTGTTAATTTGTATATGAGATATATCTGATTTGCCATGACACAATGTAGATATCTGAGTGACTCAGTTATTGGTTACATTTATACTGGTTATTAGTAGAAATCTTGCACTTGTCAGCTCTTAGCCCCTTTGATTAATAACCATTAGAAGTTCAATATAACCTGCATGACTGGGGAGTTCTCTAACAAGTACCCTGTAGCAGTGAATGCTTCATTTACTGGCATACTATTTTTTTTCCAAGTGTTGATTAAACACAACAGGAAAGCAAGAAATGACTGGAGGGACACTTAACTCTTTTCCGAACACAGGAGGACACGCCCCCTCCCATTCCTCCTCCCACCTAAATCTACACGTATGGTTATCATAATGCTAACTGAACTTCGAAACAGTTGTTTGGTCCCACTTTTAGTAAAAGAGGCATTGACCATAAACAGGCCTTTTCTTAAGAATATTTCCTGAGTTTTGAGAATTTTTCATGAGTTTTCTTGAGAAAACTTTTCTTTAAGTTTTTTACTTATATCTTTCTCTGTCTGTCTCCCCGTCTCCTTCCAAATGTATCTCTCCCCTTTTGAGCGCCATTTCCAGAAGCAACAACAGAATATCACATTCATCAACTAAACTCATTGTTACCCTTGCAATGAAATCTCTTATCACGATGTATCATACATGCAAAGATTTAATCTTGGCAAATGCCCTGCCGTGACAAAGCGAGGTTGAGAAGATTAAGATGACAGATTGGCACATGTGTTTATTACAAGCTGTTTGGTAAGTGTCGTTTCAGACTGGAAGGGTTCAGGCTACTGCTCATGCATTATTCATGATGTTTATGCCTGTGCATCTTAAAGTTAAACATGAAACATATGAGCATTAGATCTCATGGCAAATGCGTCAGCAATACAGTATCCTTCATTAGCATATTTAAGGCTATTTTCAGTTCAAGTTAAAGTAGTGGATGAAATTTAGACAACAATTCTCTAAAGCTTTTCTGTCTATTTCATTACAAATGTGTATGACTTGTCATTAAAGTGATAAATAATTGGTTATTCTGTATTGTTCATTATCGGGTGGGTGGAATACAATGAATACAGTGCCAGGTTTGAGGAGGCAGAGGTTGCGGGAGCAAACCTTAAGGGAATTTGTGATGGGCAGACATGTGTTGCAACCAGCAGATAGATCTTCCAAGAAAACATGACTATTTCCCACAGGGATCAGCATAATAGACACTTCCCTGTATCACACCACAAATATTTACAGCTATTATTCACGGCTGTTTTACTGTGTTTTGAAAGTAATATCAAGGGGGTAGGGAATGATGGCAGTGACTCCGGTGCAAATATTCCATGTTTTCAGTGGGTGGAAAGAAAGAAAGAGACAGACAGACTGTCGGACAGATAGATAGATCCTTTCTTATTCTTATTAGATTATTTTAATACAACTATTATTAAAACCACTATTTTTTGTGAGTGTTCAATGTGGCAGAATATCCGTAGTTCTGAATATACATATATACTGTTGTGGTCACTTTTCAGTAAAGTTTGAGAGATCAAAATTAGGAAGCATTGAGTCAATGAATTCAAAGGCTTTTTTATAGGACGCATTCTGTGTCTTTCATACAATTAATCACAGTTTGCGTTATCCTTTAAAATATCAGGCTGGCTTAGTTTTTGTTATTTAAGTTCATTTTAAAGTAATAGAAAGGTTAAAAAAAAGCTGCGTCTTTCTTCTGCGCTCGTGCGCTTATCATTAACTTTTGCTCCACGTGCATTTTAATTAGTGATCAAAGTGGACCAGCACCGGTTGACTAAAAAGTCATACATTTATGTTCATACATTAATGTATGTCATACATTACGTGCCGAAAATGTATGATCCTGATGCTAAGAATAATTCCCTTAAAGTCCATGGAATTTTTACGTCAGGAAATTCCCGAACAGGATAACGAAACGGTCGCGGCAATAAACTAACACATGATGTTCGTACGCTTGCGGATTCACGTAACTTACAAACAAAACTAAACCACACAGTTGAGATCAGTTTTCACGTGAAAACATGTCGAGTCAGAAAACAATGGCATTCATTTTGCACACGCAACTTTCCCAAACTAAAGCTGTCACCGTCTCACCAGTGGAGCGATGACAAACTCACCTCCGTCCGGGACTGGAGTCGCTTGTTCATCTCGTAGATCCGGTACTCAGGTTGCACCATGTACGGCGAATGTCTCCGGTAGAAGGGTCCGAACGGGGACGAGTAGAACGGGTCGTGAGGAGGGTTGGACATGTTGGTTCCGTGTCGCGTTTACAGCAGCGCCGAGGGTTCAGCATCCATACAGCCCGCCTGCAAGATCTCAAAAGCCGCGAGACAGCAGCAGTCACCGCCTGCACGCTGGAGGAGAGATGAGAGCGCGCGGAGGAGGAGGTGGGAGAGGAGCGCCGAACGGAGGAGAGGAGGAGGAGAGGAGGAGGAGGGCGGGCCTCTCATTGGATAGCCGCAGGCTGCACTAGGACATTGTTGAGGGTGAGCCAGGCAAGTCCTGCCATCCCACAAAGCTACCGGCCCTTATGTAAATGTTTGTTTTTGGTTGCACGTTTTACATGATTTGACATTAGTGTGTCAGTGTTAGTCTATGCAATACACAACCCATCTCTTGTTTTTCTCTGGTTTTGCATGTTGGTTTCAAACATGTAGTTTAAGAACTACAGGCCTATGACGATAGATAACAAAATCAGCAGTTTGTTGCATGTTTTAAACAATGAACTCATTTCAGTTTTAGTTGTATAGATGTTGTTTCAGTTTCTGCTGATTCATGAATTGTTGTGAGCTTCGTATTTGCTTTACCATTTACATTTTGCTGAAAAGCCAGTAGATAACATGTAAAAGGCTTTTACCAGGTTCTCTTTGTGACAACTTACACCATGCAGCGTCAAAGCAAGTCTCGAAAATGTCAAGCAGTAAATAAAGAGTATCCTGGGCAATAACAAGGTTTATTCAATAGCTTTGGGAAGCCATATTTTAAAGGTGTCTATGACTTTTGATAAATGAACTTATCCTCTATATAAGTAGCTCCTCTACATCACTACTTTCAGTACAAGATTCATTAAACAAAAATGTGTATTTACAAACAGTTTTTTAAAAATATCTAACATATAGCTAACAAATGTCTAAAATATATATATATAATATACAAGTCATTTTTTTTATTTGTACCTCTTATATCTCAAATAATAAAGAGAAAATACAGGTCAAGTAAGAAAAAGGAAACTAAGCAAATTCACCAAGCAAACTGATGTGCAGGCCAAGTATGGTGACCCATACTCAGAATTTGTCTGTTGTTTTTAACAACAAGTTTTGCACACACACTGGAGTTGTGAGTTGTAAATACACTGCAAACCGTGAACACACACACCAGGAGCAGTGGGCAGCACTGCGGCACCAGGGTAACAACTGGGGGTCAGTTGTTTCCTGCTGGCACTGGAAATCAAACCAGCAACCAGTAGGCCATAAATGTCCCAAAATAACAAAGTCTTTACCTGAGCGACATGTACCTAGGACGGCCTGTACCAGTAATGTTGAAGGTGGGGCTCGAACTTAGATCTCTTAGTCTAGTATTGGTGCTATACCGGCTCACACCACAGGCCTGCCTAGGGCTATGATGTTAGACAGTGTGGTAAAATAGACAATATGGTTTTATGGAGCTGCATTTGAACTGACCTTGAATACAATGGATAAAGACTGACCAATGCACTGCATACACCAACAGCAACATCCTCCTGTAAACACCTGGAGAAAATCTCTCCTCATTAATTCCCCAATGCTTTAGATGGGTTATGCTTACACTGTATAGAAGTTATTTATACACGTGATTGAGCAGCCGTACCTATGCCTTATACCTTCATAAATAACCTCTATAAATTAAACCTAAAATAATAACAGTGTCTACTGTATATCAGGTTTATAGGACCACACCTCTATATAACAGAATAATGGCCACACCTGAGGCTTCTTTGAGTTTGTTGCATCAGATAAAAACAGATACAGGCTGTGTAAGTGCTTATACGTTATAGAATGTTACCATGAATGTAGAATGTAGTTATTTTGAATAGGATAATGATTATTCAATGCCAAATTTTTTATGCTCATGTATTAATGTAATGTTGTTTTGTATATACTTTCTTCATTTAATATAGGAAGCATTTTATGCCGACCCTAACATGCTCTCCAAAATCCATTTTCTCAATTTATGCTAATTGGCCATGATGTGATTTTTTTTAATTCCCAAATTATAGCTTTGTTGAAATATTTAGGCCTAAGATGAAAAGTCTCAACCATCTTAGACAAATGAAAATTCAACCCCAAACACTCCAGGCAAAGAGATGGGTCATTATAAAAGTTGGGAGAAAAAATCTATTAATAAAGTCTTAATTAAAAATTACATTATTTAATATCTCAAGAACTTTCCATTGAACATTTTATAAGGAATCAGCTTATTTGCCCAAAGTGCTTTTCTGCAGAGTGGCTATACGGCTTAAAAATCTCTAGTCTTTTCTTTAGTTGCCATCTAGTTTTAATTTCGGGTGTAAGGAGAGAGGGGCCAGAATTGGAGTGTTTTCTTAATTAGAAGTAGAGACAGAGCGTGGCGTTTGTGGTGCAGAGGGTGATATATGTTGTAAGGTGAAAGAGAAAGAGTACTTCTAAGGGATATCGAAATGGGTCAGGACACATATAGACAATCTTTCGCCAGGCTCCCCACTGTTACTATGGTAACGTACCATGGTGCGTGGCGGATGCCGCCTTCTCGGCAGGTTGGAACCCAAACATGCACACACACTTACACACATACAAATTTTACATGCTGTCATCATCTCTTTGAATTGATTTTATTTCTTTTTGAAAATACAAGTTTATCTATTTTTACTGGTTTGTTTTATATACTGTATGTAGACCTTGAACCTGTTGATAAGCTAGACATTCTAAAGCCATGGTCTAGCGGCGCTGAATGAATTTCATATGTTTTGATTGTTCACTCTTTATGGTGAATGTTCATGGCCTTGAGATGATATATAGGAATGAATGTGGAAAGAGTCAAGACTTTAAAGTTAAAATTTGAACATCCACATCATTAACAATCTTACATCCATTTCACCAAATGTTTTAAAAATGTTTTGACGTTGCACAAAAAGAAACCAGCAGTTTGAACCAGCAGCATCATCAATCTTGCAGGACCAATTTACTGTATGATAAATAATCTCCATCAACACAAACAAAACTAATGAAATCACTAATGATGGTCAGAGGAATGAGCTCTTAATAGATTACTGGCTTATTGTGATGGCTTAGTTGCTGGTGTTATCTAAAAGGTTTTGTGTTACTTTGCAAAGATCACATCTGTAGGACACAGGAGTCGATGTGAGTAGACAAACAGAGGCTTTGAACATTGTGATTTTGACCTAGAATGTGCATTGACACACACACACACACACACACACACACACACTCTCTCTCTCTCTCTCTAATGTTTTTTGAATATGGATGAAATGTACCCGAGTGCTCGAGGAGGAACTGCTAGTTTTGCTGGAGAATCTCATTAGCATCGTAATAGCTTGCAGCCTTATTTGCATATTGCCAAGAGTGAATTTTTTTCCTTTGGATAAAGGAGCGAGAGAGTTAGTGGAAAAAAAATCTAAAACTTTGAAGCTCCATATTTTATTTCATTATTTAAGTTAAACAAATTCTAATTGAAAGACGCCTTTCAATTATGTTTCCCTGCTTGTATTAGATACAAACAGTTGACTTGTTAAGAATTTAGGGAGAAAACATCCATTACTGCTGAGACAAACAATATTTAGTTTTTCTCATTATGAAGTAAAAAATGGTAGGTCTGTCACTCAACTCATCTGAAACTTCAGAAAGATAACAAATGTGTCACATGACAGGAAGGACATTATGAAGACAAGCGATCTTTAGAAGAATTGGTTATGACAAAAAGGCTAATTGTAATTGTCAATTGACATAAAAATATTTACTTGTTTTGTGCACAGTTAAACTGTTTTTATGCACATTAGACTTTGATCTCAGTTTCTTTGTTGTAAGCATATGAAATGTCCTGACTTTTCTACACACTTAATTACAGGTGACCTTTCCACATGGTAATTGTGCGTGTCTGTTTGTTTTAGTTTCATATAAGACTTAATTTCAGAGGCATATGGCATGTTCATGATGTGAAGGCAATGTTTATTTAAATACAGTGGCGCTGCTGGTGGTCACCAAACTATAATTTAATGAGTTCACATGTTAATATAATCCTTGAATTGAAGGTAAAGAGATTGGGCTCACTGTCTGTAGTGGAGGGTTTGAGCTCAAGACTCAACCAGAGCTTTAAGTACCAACCCTGGTTTAAATTTCATATAACTAGATATAAGGCAGAGGAGGGATGCCAGAAGGATTGTTACAGGAGTGGGGTAAGTATCAATTTAAATATGCTCACCCTGAGTTGTGAATGGTCAGATTAAATGAACATGCTCCTCTCAAATCTTCATGTAGAACGCCATATTCCAGTCTTACACACAATATTTTTTGTTGTCATTGACATTCTGTAGCCTAATATGGCATTCTGGAAAATCGTTTACATTTTTTACTAGTAAACATATGTAAAAAACTGAAATCTAATTTCACAGTTTAACATGCTTGGCTTGTTGGACTTGTGTCACTTGAGCATGCAAAACCTCCAGTAACTGTTGACTCCCCCGAGTGATTTATGGGAAACAATTACCTTGACTTAGTTTTGTTGCAAGCTGCAAAGCATAATTTATTTGTGTATTTTATACATACATTATATTTTGTGTCTGCGTTACAGACATAAAGGTAAATTAAGTAAGGCTGTACTCAAAAATTCAAGGCAATTATTCTCTTTAAATCACAAGGGTAAACTAAACTGATTGGGTTTTACAATAAATGGGGCAAATAGCCTTGTTTCACCTTTATTTATATGTTGTTATTATTTTGATAATTGCTACAGATTTGGTTGACATATACTGCATGACCATACAAAAGATTTCTGTTATCATTTCTTAACCTGTTTAAGTCCTACAACACAAAACTATGCCTACAACTGCCATTGCATTTCAGTATTGACGTATTTTTACTTCCGTTCTTAAATACATTTCACTTCTCAACATTTGCTCTTTCTCTGTCTGCACAGTCTTGAAGTCTACATAGATCTTCACCATCACTGAACATCTGTTTACAATTTTAGTCATGGGGTTGAGGCCCTTCACGAACACTTACATATCAACTAACCCAACAGTCTCATGGTAATCTCTACATACACATTTACCCCACATGATAAATGACACAGGAATCTTACTGTCCTGTAGTTTGATTTTGTTCTTTTATACGGGAAAACACCCAGTTTTACTGATAGGGAACATGGAAGAAGGAGAGAGAAGGAATGTCAAATACAGTACACACATCTATAAAACCAGCAACACACACACACCGATTCCCTCCCCCATCTCTACTTCCTCTCCCCTCCTGAAACTGGCTTCCCATCCCCCTGCAGGTCAGTTAATAAGGGAGGAAGCTTGCCTGAACCTCACAGTCTGACACACACACACACACACACACACACACACACACACACACACACACACACACACACACACTAAACTGAGCATGTAAACTATGGCACAAATTTGCCAACACCCATAGATATTCATACATAACATAAACAGCTGTTCATCAACATATATAAAAACATATATTTAAAATGGTGTGTTCATACACATTCATATTGTTCAAGAGTATGTATGTGATATGTGTGTATATTTCTGTCTCTCTAGGGCATACACAGTCCAGTCTCAGGGGAAAAGTCTCATAGACCAGGCTTAATGTTGCTGGAACGAGGGAGTGGAATTTTACTCACACTCCACCTCTGCAGCAGACCCGAACCAAATGTGCGCACACACACACCTTCTGCATCTCTGCCTCTGTCTGTCTCAATCTCTATAGGTGGTTTATGATTATTCCTTCAACGCCAGACACCAGATAATGACTAACATGTGTTGACACATGTTTACACCTCTCTCTGCATTTAGAATCTTTTCTAAAGATCAACATCAAACTCACTTGTAATGTTTTGATGTTCCCCAGACGTTTGCTGCTGATTCTAAGCTGATTAAGCTTAGAATGAAATGTTTAAAGTGAAAATAGGACAAGCAATAGAAAAAATAGAATGCTATCCTTAAAAACAGAGTTACACAATTTCAAAAGACGCATTTATCTGGAAAAGAGTGTAATCATGATTTAGAAAGCTTGTTTACTGAGAGCCTGAGTTTAGTTTATTTTTACAGAACCAAAACAAAGAACTAGTTACTAGCGATTAACTGTGTTGATTAGTATTATAAAATGGAAAGAGCCAACCTTAATATTCTGATTGTATCAGCCATTGTTGATAAATGCACACCTGTGATCACACTTTCTGTAACAATGCAAGTTGCCATGTTGCTTGGCAACCACAAACACCCTACAGTTAGACTTATGCACTATATTACTTGTTGGACTTTTTATAGAATAGGTTTTATTGCTGATGTACACAAAGAGATTGTCTTGGTGACAGAAGCTTCAAGCGCACATAAATATTAACAAAGAAAAAAATAAACATAATATATTAATGTCATTTATTTTTATTTATTAATTTTTCCTCATTTCTATATATATACATAGAAATGAGGAAAAATGAATAAATAAAAATAAATTATATTAATATATTGTATAAACATGACTTTTACCGATTAATGTTTAATGATTTATTAAACATTTGATCATAGTGTTTTTTTTATCATTTTGTTGTTGCTGGGTTTAAAAAAACAGCAGAGACATGTTACAGTGATTTTAGCCACTCCAGTTTTAGGCAGTTTACAGTACATAAGAACGTCCCCTCTGTGTGTTAAAATCACCGTAATGCTCAGTCTCCTGTGGCTTATTGCTCTTTTAATGCACACATAAAATAGTAAAACAAATGTAATGGATACATGCTGACAGTAAATGAGAAAACATCTCCCTGCATAAATGAGTGCATATACACACAAACAGAAAGACAGCATGACTATATGAAAATAAGTGGTCATTAACACAGAGAGACAGAGAAAGAAAGTGGCAAAACCCTCTATCGACGGATGAGGGTACACACACACACACACACACATGGAGATTACCTCGGCAGTCCTGCTGAGATTATCATTCTGTAGATTCTGAACTCATGTTTCTGATCTGCGTTCACACTCAGAATTTAGTAGTAGTTTTGGTCACTGATTCTCTACATGCACACACACACACATTTGACTTATGCTGTTATAACATTCCAGTGATGCTTGGCAAACACAAACTGTTAGTGCCACTTCATTTAATCATTAAAACCTAATTAGTTTCTTTATAGAAAATGTTTTGCTTGGACCAACTGCAAAATGTATCTAATGCAAAAAATAAATACATTTGAACTGTCAAGTTAGTGCATGTCCAAATAAATGCTATTGGGGCACTGTACATAGAAGACTATTCGCAACAGACCACGTAACACAATAATGTACATATATTAATATTAGATGGGTATGACTGAGTTGATGGTGCGTCTTTATGGTTGCTTGAGAATATGAAAGAATTACTTTAGTATACTCCTTGCCACTGTTGCCCTGTTGGCTGGCTTACTGGGAGACTGCTGACATTAGCTTAGAACATTCGCTTTGTACATTGTGTTAAATGTCATTGTTTGATAATTTTATTAATTTTAATTTTCTTCCTTTTTTCAAAAATGTTCATTTTCAATTTTATTTTCAAATAAATCTTCATTTGATTTCACTGTTAAATATCTTTGGACATTTTTCATTTGTACAGCTGCTTTGTAACAATGTACCATTGTGAAAAGCGCTATATAAATAAACTTGAATTTTATGTGCCAATAATGTGGATGGTCACCTACACAGTGCATATACAAGTTCATTCACAATCACTTCTAAGCACCAAACAGTTTTCTATCTATGTTGTCTTAAACAGGCTACCTAGCAGTATTTTTTCTTTTTTGGATTTAAGTCTTCAAAAATTCCTTTGGGGATTTTCTGTGCTTTTCTGTGCAGACACAGTAACATTGACCCTCTTCTGCCTCCAACTCTTGCTCTTTCTCTCTTTCTGTCTGTATCCCCCCAGCTTGTTCTCGCCTGCTGTATCTGCCTTTCCAGAATTCCTCTGTTTGCTACTATTCCTCCCAATCTCTCAGGCAATTTGCTTTCTCTCCTGCCACATATATCTTTGTTTTGCATTAGTTGCCAGCATGAGAGTGATGGTCAGTTCTCTCTGCTCCTGTCCCACACTGATGAGTACTGACACAGGCAGCCCACATGACAGGGGTCATTTGAAATCCATGTACCACACTCCAAGGGGCAAAAGCTAACTTGTTAAACAGGCCCCTGGCCAATCACAGTGTCTGAGATGCTCATTGTAGCCAATCAGAGGCATGTCAGAATCCAAAACCAGAAAGTAGTTCAAACCACTTTATCATACAACAACAATTAAGAATCTTGCAATCATTTAGTACATACAAAATTTTGTTTTATTTTGTTTTAAAAGTTTTTATGGCGCATTGGAAGTAATTCCTTTAGACAACAAACTGTAGCATTCATGGTAGTGGTAGTCAAATAATGACTACACATTCATCACTTTAAAACAAAAGAAAAGAGAATAAAATATTGTGGTTGCTTACTTCTACTGTTTACTCACTCTTCTTCTATCATTTTCTCTCGTGTCTGGCTGTGGTCCTATGGCAGCACAGATCTTTTGCCAAAGATGGAAAGAGCACAAATAAGTATTAATGAAAAGCAAGTACTAAGGGAAAATCAAGGAGACAGACATGTAGATATGAAGAAAACAAAAACAAGTATGAGAGAAAAGGAGAGAGAAAATATATAATTTTTACTGCTAGCAACACTACTGTTTGTTTTATTTTGACTAAAGGTGGTTATGTCCAAAATAAAACAGTATATGAAAAAATTAATATACAGTGAGGTGCCTCTGGTGAAAATGCTCCTATTTTTACATATCTTACAGTTTTAACATTAAAAATGATATTATCAGCTTCACAAGTTTAGTTAAAATTAACTTTTGTTGTCCCCCGTGTGCTCCATTGATGGTATGCACTTGAGCTGGCATAAACTCAAGGTTTGTGAAAAACATGATGACTCATGTTCACTACCTCTGTTTTCTGTTCAGAATATGTCTTATATTTATTTATTTTGTGTGTAACCACTGATCCTTAATTAAGTAGATATCAAGATTGTTCCTTAGTAATAAAATGGAAAATTGAAATGGAATACTATTTGGGCAAATACCAATTTTATTTTATTTTATTTTTCATATTTAAATGGTTAAACCCTCACTCTGAATAAATAAGCAACATCTGAGTTTCTTTCACAGATCGAGGTGAGATCTAAACTTGTTTATAAACATCCTTATTTAACTTTGTGATTTTAGTGGATCTACAGTAGCCAAAATTTCTTCGCTGTTGAAGCCGAGACTAATAAGTCTCGCCATATTTCTATCGTGGCGTGTTTCTAGTATACATATAGATGCTCAGCAGAGGTGCAATTAACAACATGCCACCAAGTAACAGTTTGTAAACCTGACCAAAAGGCATTTATCTGAGACAAATACAAAAGGGTTCGGGCACTGTAGAAAACACTGATGATTCTAAACTATAAAAAGAGAGGAAAAATACAAAAGAGAGATGATAAAAGATTTTCCCGGGTCCTGGATTTGCAATGGCATCCTGTGTTCTTGAATGTGCCGTTTCCAAGGCAACAGTAACTTGGTGACCTCGTTATTTCAGCCTAATCCAGCACTGAAATTATGGTTGCTCCACCCTTTTGCCTGGCTGCCCTGATAACATAATCATTGCAAATGAGGCCCAGGAAGAAGAGAGATAGAGAGAGAAAGAGAGAGAGTGAGTGAGTGACAGAGTCAGACTGAGATCCACAGATGAGAAGAGAGTAAAGAGAAAAAGACACACACACACGCACACACACACACACACACACACACACACACACACACACACACACACACACACACAAACTGCAGTGCAGGAGTGTTGGTGTGACTTGATGAATAAATCAGCAGTAAATCAAACCATGAAATAAAACTACTGTAGTTTTAGAATAAAATAACACCCAAAATTGCTAAGAGACCAACCATTACGTTGTTTCAAACAATATAATTTGGCCACCTTGCAAAAGCTTGCCATAACTGCACCTAATAGTTATGTAGGAAATTGTAATCTGACAGTAGCCTCTATTCACAACAAAATTATAATCAGTAACTAACACAACTGAGAAATCACATTTTACAATGCGGATGTGCAGTCAAAACTAACAGACACACTGAAATTAACACAGAATTAAAAGTGTCTTGAGGATTAAATTATGTATTTAAGGTGAGTGGTTTATTGTAACTACAGTAATCTACTGTTGCTCTGCATGATCACGTAGGCCTGATAGCCTCAACATTTTGACCTGAATGTACTTACACAGTTTAAATTTAAATGAATGGCTTAATTATTAATTGAAATAACATACATTATCATGTAAAGGAGGACAAGGAATCTTTGAAATAAATATGGGAACTAACATGAATCTTTGGCTATGCCTCTTTAATAATTCACCAGATTTGCATATCATTATCTGCATATCTCATTACATCTGATAGAGACACTTAAATATTCCAAATTATAATTAGGCTTATATTACATTGCATACATTAGCATAAATAATGCAAGACTGTAGCCTTTAAGCAGCTTGATAAAAAAATTGTTCTGATGATTGTGTTTCTTTTTTGATATGACACATTTGAGAATGTATTGTACTTTGTGACAATTTTGACAATCTGACAACAAATACTCAGGCCACAGTTTCAAAACAGTGTTGACTGTGACACTGCATATGCAATAATTACATGTAGGTGTCGTATTAATAAATTATTAATAACATTATTAGCATAAATTAGCAATAATAATAACATTATTAGTATTAATAGAATTGCAATAATATAATATTAATATGAATAAGTGTTTGTATTTCTACATACAGAGCAGAGGAATTCTGGGAGAAAGAACCAGTGCCGGGTCTGAGAGCAAGAAAGTTCAAGTCAACAACAGAAAGATGAAGTTTTTGCATTCATAAATAATTGATAACTATTCTAAAATTCTCAGGCATTGTCAAGGGAAATTCTACAATATCAGCCAAGGAATAATCGTCTCTGAAAGTAGCTCATTAAATTATTGATTTGCTGAAAACTGCTCATCAAATGTGATCGGTATGTTGACATCCACATGGACTTTGACTGAAGCAGGTCATAGTAACAAACACAATGTAATGTCTTCTCGCAATCTCACTCTTAACATCAACTGAAAAAGTTTCAGCTTGTTAAAAACTCATAAATAGACAAACTGGCTCAGCGCAATATGGACAAGTCTGCAGAGATATTTAAAATGTGGGAGGAACACAGAGCATAAATAAATAAGACAGAAAGAGAGAAATTACAGAGGGGGTGACACTGTGAATAACTTTTGCAGAAAGACACACAAATTATAAATATTACTGATATGCCCTAAACCAAACTTCCTAAAAAGAAAACTTTTATAGCATTAAAAATGGAACATAAATTTTGTCCCAACAAAAGTGAATTTTTGACAGATTTAGCTAAGTTCTGTATTGTTCAGTACAAACCCACCCACACACAATGTAATACGCAACAAATATGACACATCCTTAAACTAACAAGCAAAAAACATTAAAGAAAATAGTATAGAAAATAGTATAGACACTCTACAATCTTGAAAACATGATAAATGACACTGCACTGCATTATTACTCAGCTGCAATAATTGAGTATTATATTGTAACAAATGTTTAAAGAGAATTAGTTTAATGGTGGTATATCAATAATTGCCTGGGACACCTGCAAAGAAATAAAAGAGAGATTCAACGTGAGATGGTCCTTCTGATCAGCGAGGTTACTTACTAGCGCCATCTAGCGGTGAGGTTATGGCACAGGAGGTGAACAATGTTGTTATTTTTGTTAATTGTGAACACAAAAAAGTTAGTCCTATTACTGGGTGTAAATGACCTGTGACAGGCAAAAATAGCATGCAGGCCATTTGCTGGAGATAATGGTGCCCATCTTTCTATCACCTACTCTGCTTTTCCTTGTTCTCTCCCACACTCACACACACACTCATTTTGTTGTGTCCTCACACTCAAGTTACCACGACTGAACTAACCACTTCCATCTGTAAGCTCTTCATTTATACAGTCACCAGGCTTTCCAGACAAAATGGCTTCCACATGGCAATCAGACAGAAGAACAACAACTGCAGGGATTGAAGGAGCTGTGCCTCCCTGCCTAAGTGAACAAAATTCAGCACTGCAGACAAACCATTACCAGACAAAATAAAACAACACACAACAAATTATGCCTTCAGCACAGCATGCCTGAAATCAAACCATCAACAAATATCTGTTCAAATAATTCGACAGACACTACATGAATGTGAGAGGTCAAAAGCTTTGCTTTATATTACTGTGGGGTTCGTATCAACTACAACAACATACTACCTGACAGAACTCATGTCCCTTAAAGCAACAGGTCACCTAAAAATAATACAACGTCTATTTCCTTTTATCTTATTGGCAAATGTCATTTTAGCCATTTCTGAGCATAAGACAAATATATCTGTGTAACAATATTGTTTTTAATATTCTTTATTGTGCAGGTATAGTTCATACACAAACTGGAGAGGTAAAACTTTGAACATAGGGTGTCCATACATTACTTTATTTGGATCTGTAAACAGACACAATCACACTGAGACACAAGCTAAAGCAACTTCTCTCAAAAATTAAACTGTATGTTCCAAATACGACAACGCCACATTTATCAAGTCGAAAGACACAAAGTTTTATGCTTAACTATAATCATATTGACTGCTGTATAGCATGATACACATTCAGTATATAAAACATGGAGGTTAATACTCTGGACACCTAGAGAGTACTTCCAAAGAGGCTGGATGAATATAAATGCCACATTTCCTGTTGAAAAGACCAGCATTTTGTTGCTCACCAGCACGTTGTGTTTTAGGTGCTGATTTGCTAAAGAAACCAGTAAGATTTCCACAGTCAACCAGCTTCACTAGATTGGATCCTCAGCATTTTGTGCTGGTAAACAGCATGGCTATGCCGGTCCACCAGTGAGACAAGCACAGAATTTCATGCTTGTCTTTTCAACAAGGTTTTGCCTTTACATGTCTTTTCTGCTGCACAGTATACTGGTAAACATTTTTCTTCTGCTCTTTTTTCCTTTTCGTCTGTGCTACCTTTACTGGGCCAGCGAGGCCTCTGTTTTCCCCCCAGTCGTCACCAGTTGAATGAGGCTGCCTGAAGCTGGCCGTCCTGACCCAGTGGCCCAGCTGTAGAAGGTTCTGGAACAAACAGAGAGAAAGAGAGAGAATGAGAGACAGGTGTAAAAAGATAGTAGTAAAGGACAGAGAGAGAGAAAGAGAGAGAGAGAGGCAGAATGATAGGAATGAAGGAAAATAGCAAGGGGGGAATGGGGGGTAAAGGAGAGACAGAAAGAGAGACAGACAGAGGGAGAGAGAGATATGTGCACAGAATGGGACGAAAATAGATGTTGAACTGCAAGTATTTCTATTCCAGAACATTCTGGAGAAACAGTAGATGTTTTAGCCATTGCATTAACTCTGGTGTTTTCTGCTTTTTGAGAGACTCCACATTAATTACGCCTAAGACAAAGACTCTTTATATTGCCATCTCTCATGTGTTTCTCTAATCCAGCCGGGTTTGCTTTAGCTCCACTGGGATTACAGGGTTGCATCAAATCCTCATCCTAATCTGTGCTTGGCAGGAGATTTGGCCAAAGGGGCCACAGTCAGTCACAGAGACATACCTGAAGAGTACAATCAATCACAGCTCCTGAATGTTCCTGTAACTAGTGAAGCATGGTGCTCGCAACACCAGGGTCATGGGTTTGATTCCCATTTAAACATATGTACTATATATACTATATTACTAAAAATTATAGTTAAAAACATTATAAAGTCCATAAATGGTTATGTATCTTTAAACCTCAAAACAACTTTTAATGGTTAAAACAAGTTTATTGAGTGTGTGTGTTTATTGAGAGACACGTGTGTTAACCTAAATAACACAAATGTATGTTTTTCTCTAAAAGGTCTGTTCATGTGCTGATGATGAAGTAAACATTATCCATTATTTTTCCACAATTGTTTTGGTTAATATTACTGAATCCAATCAAACGTAACATTGGGGGGAAGGCCTAGAATTTAAATCATTTTAAAGGCCTAGATTTAAATCATTTTCCAGAAAGAGTTTGGAGAGAGATTTTCTGTTGTCAGTAAATCTGGGATAACGATTATTCTAGGTCTGATGACATAAGACCTTTGAAATTCATGAAACAATTCATAACACTGGATTTGGTTTAGTAACATTTGTTTTATAATATTTAGATCATCCCTGAATAGCATTGAGAAGAGCCTTCACTATAACAGACATCAGCTTTCTTTGAAAGAACATCATTGCCCTCTTCTGGTGAAAAAATGACCACTTGCGTTTTAAGCAATTGCTGCAGCTTCTTCCTATTTTCCAAACAGATCTAATCTGTCAGTTATTGTATTGAAATAATGAAATCTGGTCTGAATGAGAAAGTTACACTCACTCTGCAATATATTCCAGCGGTGTCCAGCTTCCAAAGTCTGCGTCAGGCATGAATTTCCTGTTCAGCAGTGTATCCAAGGTAACCCTGGAGCATAATGATGTCATGATGTTGTTATCTAGGTGGGAGATGAGAGCGTGCAACAGAGCCTGCAGTGATAGCCTGCAGACTAGCCTGCCCTTTTGAAAACACACTAGATTTGTTCAGCTAATGCAAACAGACAGCAGTCAAACGCGTACCGTGCAGGTCACTGAGAATATAAATAAATGCAGAAACCCATGCACTCGTTGAAACAAAGAGTCAGATTTAATTTTAAAAAAACGTTAGTACAAGGTCTAAAAAACTTTTTGTTTAAACATTAACGTTAAATGTATATATGTATATATGGGTGTGTGTGTGATATATAAATACCATGGTAACTAAACCCCACAAATCAGTGCATATCATGGACATGATGATTGACAGCTGCTCTTACGGGAGAATAGCTACAGCTACAGCTCCAGATGGAAGACCACTGTCCTCACCAGTCAGACTCCTGCACAACTGATGGACGGCAGCTTTGGCCATGCCGTACCCAATCATACCTACAGCCAGAAAACAAACAACACATACACAATCAGAGACACAGAGTTAATGAGCGAATGAAGAACAGAAAACTCTTCACACAATGAGCGCTACAGATGCAGTCTTCTATAGACTAAAATGATACAACACAATCACCTCTTGAGAGCGTGCCAACTATACAATTTACCTAACAATGTCTCATAGACAACAGCTGTTGCTTTGAGTTTCGGTCAATAATTATTTAGTGCAACGCCTCATGCAGAGAATAAAATGGATTTTGCAATACAAAATAAGCTAATTGAATGTGTTCCCTTCAACACTGTTATTTTTCTTCCCTACACAGAAGGTGTTAAAGAAAAATCTCACTGTGTATTTAAAGGGGTCATATCATGAAAAGTCTAATTTGTCTTGATCTTATGAGATAAAAAAATGTTATGTACTACAAAAATATTGTTCTGCTCTTCAGAATTTCAAAACTTTATCCTGGTCTAAAAAGTTGTAAAAACAGCTTGTTTGGAAATGCTTAGATTTATCCAGATCCCACTTTAACAGTGTGAATGGCAAAACTCAGCACATTTTCAGCACACGTTTTCTAAATCTATCAATGTGATGCAGACAAAAAGTCTGTTGTTAAAGGATGATGCAGGAAAACTATATAGGACCTGACAGCAAACCAGCAGTGCACAGCTAACAGAAAAGTCACACCAAGTAAAACTGTCCTGCTTAATTCTGAGGAGAGGCTGGAAAATGGTCATTAAAAACTAATATATAGGATGGTTTTGGATGCAATATATATGGTGCAAAAACATTATAAAAGGCTTTGATTGGAAAAATATATGATATTACTGCTTTAAATGATTAGAGCTGTTACTAAAAACATGCTGAATATTTTCAAATGAAATGTTTTTTTAAACTTGCCTCCCCAAAGCTCTAATTGTTTGTTGGCCTGGCATCTGGAATAAATAACCAGCACACTTGGTATTTTGAGGAGGAAAATCCAATTTTTTCCCTCAGTTTTTAACCCAAAATGAATTACAGCTATTCTATAAACAACCCTTTAAATCCACAGAGCCAATCAGAAAGAGGGGTGGAGAAGCTCCATACATTTTCTTTCAGTGTTCTCTAAAACAGCTTTGTTTTTGAATTTAGCTTTTTCTGTCAGTTTCAGTGACACCGAATGACCTTTCATGTTCAAGCCTGAATGAACACTGAGGGTCAGTGTGATCACATGTTCTGCCCCACGAGATCAGGCTTAAGTTCTCTTTGGTATGTCTGATATCCAGACTGACCTTATAAACGCTTTATTGACTTCAGTCTAACCCAATTTACATCAAGACTTCAGATTTCATTCGTCCTACTGAACAACAAAACTTAAAGTGAGTTTTTAAACAGCAAAACAGTCCTTGAAGCTCAAGTAATAAAGTGTTAAAGAAGCTCAGCTGATTAAGTGTTAAAGCAGCAAGGCTTAAATCATGGGTTCGATTTCTAGGGAATGCACATACTGATAAAAATGCTCTTCTTGAATGTACTGTAAGTCATCTCGGATAAAAACTTCAGAACGGTATTCAGTTGGCTACTTAACCATTTTCAATATGATCAATACTGTCTCCTCTTCCTCAAGAGTCACCAGAATAACAGTTTCTCAGCTTGTGATGTGACTAGCACATGATGTTGATCTTTTGCAGATGAAAGAACTGACAGCCCCATCAGAAAGGTTTACTAGAGATCACTACTGTCTATTTGAACAGGATCTGTCAAACACCCAAAGAGGTTCCCTTCATGTTGTAACAAAGCTGTGTTCCACACAGCAGGGTTATTTCCTGTCTACATCAGTTCTGTGTGGGTAAACAATACAAACTCCAAAACACACACCACATGTGCTTTGGTCTTCAAAAACATCTGCTGATTCATGTCCCCTCTATCCTGCCTCTCAGACAATCAGAGCAGCCATTCCAGGGTGCTAATGTGGAGGTCTCTGAATTGGCTGGCTTTTGTTGTGTGCTCTACTGAGTATTGTCACTAACTACATTATTACATGTATTGAAAAATTTAGGTCTGGGCTATGAAAAGGTTTGAGTGAAATGGCAATTGGAGAAACTTACAAAATACAGTAGACATGACAGCCAATTCACTTTCAAAGGCTGCGAAGAAATGCTTTTATCTACGTACGTGAAAATGTCAATATCACGAAGAAACTTTATTTAGCCACTTTGTGTTTTTTCCTTCACACAATAAACATCAAATTATTAGGTGTTCTCAGATAAACTTGTGCTGAAATTGAATATACTGTAGAAGACACTGGGTATTGTACTGTATATATAAGAGAACACTTATTCGATAAAGCTCCCCACTCATTGCACTGGATCCACACAATTACAAGTCTCCAGTGGAAGACAAAACACATTTTCCAGGCGGTGAGAGGAGAGCGTAAGAATGAATGCTCTTACCTGGAGTGCCGGTCAGTGCGGCCTTCGCTCCAGAGAGGGTCAGCAGGCCTCCTGGCTTCAAATGCAGACAGGCAAGATGACTAGAAATAGTGGAGGTCCAGACACTCTGTTTCCACATCATGTCAGCATTCTTATACAAGTCTAGACAGAGAGAGAGAGAGAGAGAGAGAGAGGGGGTTTACATAATTATATCAATACAAATTAAATGACGAACTTACAGAACTTTATGTTCTATATTATGTACCACAAAGTATGAATACACGTGTATTCAATATTTTGGCTAATTTGATCATGGCTTCAGCTACCAGTAAGACTAAAGCCCTCTTATATCTGTTAACACATTTTACCATCTTTCAAACCTTTCCAAAGATTTCAGTTGAATCTTCTGAAACATTAATGCAGAAAACACCAACAGGTAAGTTGTGCTGACCTTCTGAGCTGCAGTTTCCTCCAGCCCATCCTCCAGCCACACAAACAATGGCATCAACTTCGTGTTCTCCTAGCAATTTGGCTACATCTGACGTCACCTACATTGAATCACATCACAACTCGAGCTGATTCAACAATGTATGCATTTCACACACGTATGTCCAATCTGGATGAGGCATATATCTGACATCTGACAACACATAATAAATCAAAGGTTGTCCCAGCTGGTTTCACCTCAACCCGAGAGGCACGAAATGCTTTGACTTAGGTAGGGCAATAATGCGTAACAGCTGAGACTGTTATGAATAGCATCTGAAGTCAATGGCAGACATAATAAGGCCAATAATGAGAAAAACTGGTTGTCCAAGACACCGGGGCAGGAAATTGCTCCAGGAAAATGAATGGAAAGTGAACGGCGTTTCGCTGACAGCCAACCTAATAAACACGGTGAGATGACGTACACACGCGACGGCGTGACGTCAAAACGCTGACTCCACCCACCTGTGCCGCTTGTTCGGTAAATGAGTCGCAGAGCTTCACCGGTACGTTTGCGTTCGCTTCTTCATTCGCCACGATGTCAATACTGGCAACCCACTTAAACACACACATACGCATGAAATAAACAGGTCTGCAATGCACGACATTTAAAATAAGTATGCAAAAGCGTAATACACATGCACAAGTCCCGGTTAGCGTCGCATCAACAGGTGTCAGTCTGATCACACGAACTCGTGAATTGATTCGGTTTGTGTACCATAACAATGGATGTGTTGTGCTCACCCAGCCTTTAGATTTAAAATAATGCACACATGCCGACCCGAGAGCCCCTTTTCCTCCGTAAATGACGACACGGTTCGCAGCTGCCATCGCTTTTCTTCAGGGTGACACGCTCCGGCAGAGATAATGAGTATCCTCTCAGCGAGATGAGATGATAGAGAGACAGAGACAGAGAGAGAGAGAGAGAGAGAGAATGGGTGGGTGGTTTTCACAAGCGCTTGTTTAGCGGGTAATGATTGGATAAAAGTGTTTTCCTCCCACCACAGTAAATATATTAAAGTGAAAAAAAGAAACTAAAACTTGCTCTCCGTAATCATAACTTAAAGGAATAAAGGCATTTGATGAATAAAGCAGGGAATCAAAACTTTCTCCTGAGAAAATTACTTGTAATTTTTAAACCATACATATGCACGACCTTCATGCAAATTCAGAACTTTAAGTACAAAAAAATAGCTTTTATTATTAGTTATTGTATCTGAATAACAGATGTATCTACAAATCACTATTACTTCTCTTTATGCGTGTCATCTCTTTTGCCAAGCCATGGTGGTATTAGTTTGACTAGTTGTAGCCCACAAGTCAAAATAATAAAAAGGAATAACAGAAAAAAATTAAGCAACACTAGACACTTTTATTTTTACCCCAGCACAAACATACAATTTCACTTGCCTCCTTATAAATGAAATAACCTTTCTCAATATTGGGTGAACGTCATTTTGCAATGTTCCCCATGTTTCTGGGTTAACATTTGTTGGAGCTTGAACCACATTCTGACTGAAGAATTTGTAGGATTTGTACACCACTCTTATCAACTTATTATTTATCACTAGTTGGGGATTGTGTTGTTATAGAGGTTGTTGTTTCAAACCCAACAAAAGATGATGATCCAGGAACATGTATTATTTAGAAAAAACAGTGCATGGTGATCACAACAGAAATAAAGAATGGTGAAGAAGATCATGGTGTAAAATTTGAACATGGTTAGTTAATGTTATTTCAAAAAAGCTAAATCTAAGTACAAATGTAGCCATCACTGGTGAGGAGTGAACACACACTGCAAGTCGTGAACACACACACACCCGGCCAACATCTGTCTCACATTTGTCTTATTGTTTGAAGACTGAAAATATCCTTAATCACCACAAGAGAGCAGCAAAGTCCTGTGAAGAATCAGAGATGTGTTAAAAAAGTGTCCGTGTGCTCTTGGTTTTATTATTTTGATGACACAAGTCCATGTGCCTAGGAAAACATAACAACTGCAATGTATATATTGCATAGTCTTATATGTATGTTCTATACAAGTGTTGGGCATCCTATTAAAACTATACATTATGCATTACAGCCATATGTTAAATGACAAAGATCACCTGTCTGTCTATGCTTTTACAAATGGGCAGATGTTTCCTATTCTATATTTAACATTTATCTTTATCTACATCAACAGCCACCATGTCAGTATGACCATGGACTGTGGCATCTATTATATCAATTTTAGTGTGTTACCACAGTTATTACTGTGGTACCCAAATGAACAACAATTACAGGTTGCATTGCAAACATTAAATCTAATTAAATAACCAGTAAAAATGTATCTTCCAACATAGAAGGGAGTGGGAATTAAAGAGACAATGTAAATCATATGTAAAAATCTTGTCAGTAAGTAAAGAGAAAATAAAAATTTTTAGGATCTTCGCTTGGGTCTTAATCTGTTTCGGCAGATGAGCTAATCAATTTAAATTTAAAATGGTTTAGAAACTAGAACTGTATTAGAAAAAGGAAAGATTTTAAAAATCTTTTTAAGTTTTAGGTTTTTTAAGTCAATCTTAAAAAGCATTTCTAAAGCATTTTCATAAAATAGTTCAACCAACTTCCTGTTGTTTCCACAAATATGGAAAATAATGTTTTTCTATTGCATCTATTGCAACAGAGGATTATTGAGTTACCTGTTTTTATAAAGAAATGTCATGGGATTGGATCTGCTTGTCTTGGCCGTCTTCATTTGTCTTATTGCATTATCGGGCTCATCGCTGGCTGTCATGCCTGATAATTGGATGTCATGGCTGACAGTCATGCCACTGTGGGCCTCACAGTTATGAAATGTGATGAATTCAATCTAGCCTGGATGCCCACTCAAAATATAAATGTCACATGGTGGCTTCTAATCAAAAACTGTGTGAATTTTATCACACATTCAAACCATCAAAAGTTATATTAGAAATTATTTTCTGTTTGTGCAAAAAAATATGAGCCTGCCAGCAATGGTTTAATGTTCTAGCAGATTTCATGTGATCTTAAAAAAAACCTCTACCAAAACCAACAGCAAAAATTTAACAAATATGATCCACAGTCAATGCA
Organism: Chromobotia macracanthus; assembly: GCA_036877525.1. Lineage (NCBI taxonomy): Eukaryota > Metazoa > Chordata > Actinopteri > Cypriniformes > Botiidae > Chromobotia > Chromobotia macracanthus. The sequence goes on along the minus strand of JAZGTH010000020.1, from coordinate 7,447,961 downwards.
CGAATCAAAAATAAATGACACCTATGTTACAATAGCGACTTTGAATAAGTTTCTTTAGAGACACAAAAGTCCATTCAAAATGTCTGCAAAAGGCCATGGGTCAAATCCTCCATAGTACATACTGTTTAGTACAATTTTATCTTTTATCTTTCTTGTCTTTTATATATAGGGAGTGGGATTTAAGAAGAATCCAGCCCCAAGAAATAACTCTTTCTAGAGATTTACAGATTTACAATTTCTTCTCGGTAATACACTTGTAAGAACATTTTAGTGGGTGAAGTTAGAAAATAAACCAATTCATGGCCCCTATCTCACTCCTTCTCATCTCTCACTCAATCTTTCTCTTGAACCTTTAATTGACACATATTGGCCTCTTACTGTGGTGCTGTAGCAAAACAGATCCAAACAATCAAAGCATTTCTCCAGAGTTTCATGTGGTGGGCAAAATTGACAGCCTATCTGAAGAGTTTTCTACAGCATGTGCAAGGTTGTTAGCTGAGCAGAAGACTAGAATCTCTTGCCATGTGCACAGTCATAATGGGCATGAAAGCAAGAAAAGAGTGATACAATAATAAAAACAAGATTCTTTCTGCTGAATCTTAACAAAGACATTGGCCTATTCCATCCCTGCTGTTCTACAGTGTAGTTAGCCCAAAACCTACAACAATGTTTTCTGCCTGAGTAAACTGTTTTCACTGTGTAATCAGGTAGCAACATTTCTTCTGCTTTGATATTGAATTTTCCACTTATATCTTAGAATCATTTGTATTGGCAAAATGTCTTCATATTTACAGTTTAAGTGATTAACAACATTGCTGGTACTAAATAAGATATTAATCTACTGCAATTAAATAAACTCAGCTAACATCTAATTTTAATTGTATGTGTCCCTAATGTTTCCATTAAGTTACAAAAATGATAAAAATATTATTTTGAATGATCTAGATTCAAATGTCCAGTTTTTTGGGTGCTGCTTGTTTATAAGAATGTTATTCAAACTTTTTATATATACTGTAACGTTTCTTTTAAAAAGTTCCACTAACAGCTTAAGAATAATGCTATTGATAAATTTGTTAAAAAAGGTTTGACTAACATAACAGCAAGAATGTTTATTAATAACTTTGAGATAACTTTTAGAGAACATTAGCCAATGTTCTAAGAATGTTCCCTGATAGACAGAAACCTGATCTTGTAACATCTGGCATGCTTCAACTTATCCCTTTATTATTTTCCAATGGGTCCATTTTAGTGAAATAGAGGAGAATATTATGTCCTCATATCTGACACTGTCCTTGCTGAACAATTCCCTTTATCACATACAGACAGAGTGCTCATTAAATTCATAAGTGTCATGGAACAGTTTGGTCGAATGAGGCCAGGAGTTGGACAGATTTAATGAGTCTGCTGGCAAACAGTGAGATGAGGTAAAGAGAGGCTGAACCTGAGCTGATTCATTCAGTGCCCACTGCCATTCATTTTAATGGGGAATTAAATTGGCCTGACAGACAATAGGCAACACAATGTAAAGGGTGTTGTTTATGATCATCTTCTTGTACAGGAAGCCAAATACTGTGTGTGGACAATCTGGGTGTACAACCTGTGATGGCTTTGAAAGTCTTTACATAGCATGAATAATCTACTTGTAAATCCACAGAAAACGCCCCTAAACTTTAATACAGAAATTTCAGAAAAGACCATTTTTCTAACTTGTATTTGTGCAATAACTCTTAAACTTCTAAACTTAAAATTTGTTTCAAAATTCAGTGTAGTGAAAGCACTGCAGAATGTATTGAGAATGCATCACCAAGATGGTGAATGAGGCAAGAGAGAAATACTTCTTTTTCAATACTTAAAATTGTCAGTAAAAAATAGTAATCTAAATAAATGGTTACTATTTTACCTAATTATTAAAATATAGTTAAATTATTAGTACAAATAATGGCCTTTATTTTAAAATGTTTTATGATATGGCATTGTTAGTTTAGCAACAAACTCTACTGAAATTTGTGTTTTAGCCCAAACTAAAGTGGAATTAGTTATAGGTTAAGCATTATTGTTGTGGAGATCCTGCCTATGTGGAGCATTCAAATCAGTCGCTTATGCCATTTTTTCCTTTTAAATTGGCAAAATGAGACACAAGGCAACTATAGCATTTCTGGAAAGCAGACTAACCTGCAGCATCTCCTCATTGGCCGGTGAGTTGAACACAGAGTGAGATGGATCTAGGAGGCAATTAGGGTTGACATTCTCTGATGTTTGCCTGGCATAGACTGCACACTTCTGAAGGTTCTCCTCCCTAGAGAAAGGTTAGAAAGCAAGTCAAACTTACTTCTCAATTCACTCCCACTGTAGGCTTATCTTTGCTGCTGTGGATAGTACTGACCCTCATAATAAACATGTCAGAGAGTTCACTGAGTCTGAAGGTATTCATTCTGCTCTGATTCAGTTAGAAAATAAGATTTGTGGCAGAAATGATCCATACTAACTATGCAGCAAGTAAATTACAACTACATTATCGCACAGCAACCAATTCAGGCTGACTTCAAAGACGCTTTGTTTATTAATCTTAATGCCTAATCTATATAATTTTGTTCTGAACATTGACTGCGAAAAGTATACTCAGTTTGCATTAAAATAATGCAATTTACATTACATTTAGTCTTTATAGCAAGAGGAAAATCCCCCCCAGCAGAGTCTGTATTCTCCCAACGTTATTTTCTCACTACCTTCATCTTAGGGAGTTTTTGCCTTGCTTATGGGGGCAAACATTAAGCCACACAATTAACCTGAAACTACTCTATGGGGACTAATGGGGACATGTACAACACAACAGTACAGTGTTCTCTAAAGCTGCTTTGAAACAATGTATATTATAAAAACACTACACAAATAAAAGTGACATGACTTAACTTGACGTGACTTAACTAAATAACTAAATATCTTCTTAAGAGTTTGTGCTTTCGAGACCATTGATTTTTTTTATCATCAGGTTTGTTCTCTGTATCATCAGACACATCTAGCAGTCATGTACTGTGTACCTTTACCTCAGAACACTGACCACCTTCTTGGTCCACTGAAGCTTCACTGAGCAGATCAATGACTTCACCCTTTAGCTTCTTCAGGTCTTTCATCTTGAGAAGACAGAATCATCTCTCCCCACAGCTGGAGAGAAGTACTGAGCTCATGACTTTGAGTGGCCTGTGATGGACAGATGAAGAGACCTGGGTACCTCGTGTCAAAGAATCTTATCTGCCTTGAAAAATCATTACAAATTCTTGAAAAAACATGTGCATGTGGCAACATGTGTGGACATGCCTTGGATCGCTCAGTACATTTCAGTTCTAATGAAAACTGAAAGAATTAGGGTATGAAACAATCCATTTTGATGTCTATGTAACTAAATGTGTTTTTATAAATGTGCTAAAAATAATTCATTTGCACAGCAAGATGCTGACCTAAGTGTTACACTGAAAGGAGAATGTTTTGAATATGCCATATACAGACGTATACACAAAAAAATTACTCAAGGATTTACAGATAAATCTCTTATTTTTTTTTGATGCAGCACGGTAACTCATCAAATGTGTTCTTGCTACACTTGTGCTGAAACAAGAATATTAGTAGTTTGTCTGCAAAAGCAAATCTTCTGTTATTAAATTAGCAGCTGGTACCAACAAGCATGATTGCTCTTTTGATACTCAAAGTAGCTCAGCTCAGCTAACTGCAGCATGCACAGTTCCAGCCAAAGCATTTGATAATAATTAAAAAGCTTATTTTGAGCAACTTATTTGTTTAATCCCCTAACCGTTCTTCCTCTAAACCTCTTGAAGCATAGAAATATGCTTTTAGATCTATTTATTAGCTCTATTTCAGTTTACCTCTCAAGCCATGCAGGGGACAAGGCAGATCTAGACTATTTCAAACCCTTGAGCCAATATAACCGCAATAGCGCCCAAATGACCCAGCTAACAGGGAACATTCTCAGAACATTGGCTAACGGTCTCTAGAAATTCTCTCAAAAACTTGCCATGTGAAATTCATCACATTCCTTCATCACATCTCATCACAGCACTTTTTTGTCTTTGCATCTCTCATGCCGTACCTCTGTTTTTGTAGAGGCATCTCAGAGGTCTAGTACTGCTTGGTTAGCTCACAGCAGTGAGGTGCCTCTCACTGGACTTTGATGATGTTGTTCTACCTGTGATGTTAAACAAGTTCTAAGAGCAGATTTATAAAGCACAGCACCAGCACTTTAAAACCCAAGTCGTGACGTTTTTTATTAGACTCATCACACCTCAGACAGGGTTTGGATGTTTTTAATTAACTGAGATGTCTCAATCAATCCCATGTGTTTTGCTTTCATCATCTTTGCCATTCCCCTGTGTCAAGCTAAAACGTGAAATGTTAGATGTGACGTGTTTGCTCTGTACTAGGCTGACTACACTCTCGCATGTTTGCAAGAGAAGAGTTATTTTATTTTCCCCCAAAGATTTCTTTTGAAAGTTTACTGTGCACAGGTATTTGTTTGCTTTTTCAAACTGAGGCACAAGTCAAAATTATTGTCTGTGATAACTGACAGCATGTAAAGCTGTCAACAGAGCTTAACTCGTATTGAAACCAAAACATTTATTTTATACTGATTGGAAAATCAAACAAAATGGATAATAACTGGACTTGGCTTTTGAGTACTGCTGGCATCATTGTGAATTTGCCTTGTATCATACTGTATTTGACATCATATGACGTAAGGTTTGTTAACAATTCTATCTAATAACCATATTCACCATCATACATATTACAGAAACTGGAAAAAGAAAAAAAAACAGAACAGGTTTAAAATTTTTTAGTAGCTTTGAAAACACATTTTATTAGAGCCAATGAATAAATAAACAGAACTACTGTTAACTTTTGGAATAACTAGTGTTAAAGGAAAACTACGGCATAAGTCATAATCTACTGAAACAATTTAATTAATTCTTCAGGGATTTATTGAAATTGACTATTTAAATTAATGGTATTGTAAGGAATTACTCAGTGAAATGCAGAGAAATATTGTTAAATTAAATCTTATTTTTCCTGTAGTATAAGAGACGTGTGAAGTCCAGTTTAAAATGAACCATTACAGTTTTCAGCATATTCCTACCTCACTGTCTGGCCTAAATAGCCATAACTAAGACTTCAACATACTAGCATACTCTATGAAGTTTTTACATTAAACCATTTTCAAGATATGACCTTTCACTGATGCAAACTGGCATTCAGTTGATGGTGTTAATGGCAGAAGTGTGTGTTTGAAAAACAAGACATGGAACGACGGCTCTGAATAATGCCAGTGGCCCCAATGGAAACTGATGCCTGTGACTTATTTACCAGACAACTTCTGCCTTAACAGCCCCATAAAACATCCTCTCAAACCAACCTTGCTGTCATATTCATAGCTTTTAAGAGCCCAACTCTCCATCCTAATAAATTCTTGGCCCTCCGCTTAGCTCTGCAGAGACAAAGAAGCAGTTATTAATCGTCGCTCACACATATGTGTTTCTCAGCTTAACCTTCAATACTGCAATGTAATTTCTTCCCTGTGCGCTGTTTTATTGATTTCTGTGAGGCTGGACTTCTCATATGCATCCATGTCCTGTCTCATTTACCTAGGCCTTTAAGGCCTCTGAGTGATAAAATTGCATTTCTGAAAAAAATGGGTTTCATCCGCCCTCCTTGGCATTTATGTCAGCAATACGACTTCTGGTGTAGAGGTGCAGGAAGATTGTATTGTGTGAGTGTGTGTGTGAAAAAGAGAATTTAGCTTTATGCTCTGAGTAGAAACTATTTTTTATACTTATCTAAGGACATTTTTTCCAAATCATATACTTTGCTGCTCCAACATTATCTATGAAAAGGCAGCACTTGTCAGCCAGACAGACAGTCAGTCAATCTTTTTTGACTAACCATATTGTGCTTATGCAGTTAGAGATAAGTAATTTTTACTACTAGCATTAGTGTGTTATGTGCCATTGTTGGCCCTCTGAAACATGCTGAAAAAGACGTGAAGTCAAGGCGTAAATGTAAACAGTGCAGTACTGTTTACACATAGCAATGCAGGCCTACAGTATAAGTAGATAGAAAAGTAGAGTCTATAGCGCATTGCCCTTTGCAAACAACTCCTAATGCTCTTATTGTGGTTAATACAAATTCACTTTATCCAACCCTACAGAGCCAAAGAGTTTTACAATAAGCCGAGATTTGGATGTGAAGCACCTTATTTCAGTCACTCTCTGCTCATTAGCATGTAAGAAAAAACACACATTATCAAGATACATTATCTGGACAGGACAGAGTGCAGTAATTATCACTGGTTTTGACCTGAGGGTCTGATCATTGTCTCTTACCATTGCTGTTTTGATGAGATCGCACGTATGCTGTCTGAAAAGCTGTTCGGCACTCACCTTCAGTCCCAGCTGCCTTTAAATGATAGGAGAATTGCATAAAAAGAACTCTTGAAAGGTATACAGGAATAAAAAAAAGCTTTACCATCAGTACTGCACACTTAATGTAATGCACACTTTTACACAAATAAGATATTGTATAAAAAGGCTCTTGTTGCTGTATTCAGGGTTGCAAGGAATAAAATGTTAGCATGCTGTCATGCGCTGAATGTTTTTAAGTTTATGAGACACACAGTGTGCTTTTCAGTCTCCCCACTGTCACGTTTTAAATAACACCTCTCTGTTGATACTTTTGTGATGATGACTATCACTGCATATCTAAAAAGTATTTCATACCACTGTCATTTCTCACTCAGACCAAATCAATATGCATAAACGCATTTGTGAAAAGAACTGCATGTCCTGTGCCATGCTATTTCCCTCCTTGTGCTCATTATTAGTTATGAGATGCAATGAGAAGATATCTTGAATATTTAAACTAGCAAAGAAAAGCTCTCAGTAGAGCACTGGATGTTTTTGTGATCCGACACAGAGGGGACTAAATGCTCTTCACAATGCCATCTGTTAACCAAATCTCTCTTCCCTTGTCACATTTCTGGCTGGCTGATCCCTTTCCTCTAATTGGCTAACATTAACCAGAGCTCAGTCCTAGGATGACTGTCATTGGTCAGAACTTCTCACTTTCTGGCACTTGGCTTTGCCCAGGGTCATTGTTAGCAGCCAAAACTTCAGTGAGACTTTCTGCTAATTGTATTAAATGATGCCGGATGTTCCATATTAAAAGGCCAATACTTCTTTTTGCTATTTTTGTTTGGTTTATTTTCTTATCTTATAGTTTTTTAAACTCTACAGACTTTAAAGGAAGCCAAAAAAAAATTCTGTTGGGGAACTCAAATGCGTTGCAATGCTTTTTGCAGTACAGTGAAACACAAAGGCACACAATTTTAATATTTACACAGCCCTTTCCCATAAATTGAGATTTCATAATGACCACATCTGTCAAGCTTAAAAAAATACTGGAGCCACGATTCAACACAGTAGTTTTGAATTTGAAAACAAATGCAGATGTACTTTCAGAGCTTTGGCAAAGAAACATCCTTAAATAATGACAATTTTTGGTGGGAACTATCTCTTTAAAAGCGATGTATGATGAAATAAAAGTTATATGTCGGACACACTCTGACTCCCACAAAACTAAGATGCAAAAATGGGTTGTGACATCTTATTGACATCAACAGTGCTCTTTTACATACAGATTTCTTAAAGGTACAGTAGCACATGCAGCCAGTTTCATTTTAAGGGTAAAACTAAAAGTGTAAAACTAACTTATGATTCATTTCGTGCAAACCTTGACATTACAAACAGACCTCAGGGAAGAAAATAAAATGCTTGGGAAGTGTAGAGTATGGTCCTCTTTTAAAGGTCTCTTTTATCATTCTGTCAATATTTGTACTGTTGTTGTTGCCGATATAATTCTGACCAACTGAGTCAGATATGAAATTAAATCACAGGTTTTCTTATTATACTTATATCTAGAGAGATATGATTGAGACTAAAGGTGATATCAGAGTGGATGGAGCAGAGAGACTGATGAACAGACCTCTGCGCTTTAACTCCTGCTGAGAGTGAGAAGCTGTTTTCTGGAATTGAAGTCCAGATCTTGTTTTTTAAAGACTCTCTCCACCGCAGTGATAAATTGAGGCACACAGAGAGGCCACAGTTGGTCATTCCTGAAAAGTACTTCATTCTATTTCTATCTGTAGGATATTATAACCTGCCAAGAGCTTTAAAACTGATATTAACCTACACACACACATTAGAATGCTTTGTGGCTGTCTGTTTGTTGATATTTAGTGGGTAAATGAGCCCTGTCTCATTTCTAGAGTATAACCCCAAAAGACGGTCCAATAAGCTTCAGTGATTCCATTACTTTTTCTGCTGGTAGGAGAAACTTCCCTTCATCTGCCATCTGCTTTCCTCAGCAGGCTGTTTGTACCTGCTGGGTCATCCTTTATTAAGCCTCAGGGGCAGCCACTCAAGGGGGCAGTTGCTTCGCGATCACAACCGGATGTTTGGTTGCCTGGCTGCGACTACGACTGAAGTCCGTTCTCATTTCACATCTCAACAGTTCAGTTTATCACACACCACCATCCACTATTTCATCCAGATACAAAGAAGGGTCATGCAACAGGGAGAGAGAGAGATCTGCCACTGTTCAGGCATATCAATGGCCACCTGTTCTGTAATTCTCCAAGTCATTAAAATGACATCATGTAAATGAGCATATTCCAACAGCATCAATGAGCCACAACTAGATAAATTGTGACTGTTTTGTGACTGATCCTTATTTATAATGATGTTAAAAGTTAATAGCTAATACCTACATTTCCAATATGGGCATGATTCAGTTTGACATTGGTGGAGGATTGCCACAGAAAAAGGGAACAATTGGCCTGAAACATGCTTGATGAAGTTTATTGCTGGGGTTTGTAGTACTGGAAGCTTTTGGTACTGAATGCTGTTTTACAATGCATGTATAAGTGAAGGTACAATGTGACTTTAATGTGTGCTTTTACGCAGACAGCTATTCTGTTGTGGAACTGAGCTCTTTAGATAAAGCTATTTCGGGGTTACCATGCAGAATAATTTTATTTATAACAGTCTTAACTTATAAACTATTTATTGGGAGCGCACTGTTGACAGATGTGGAATCTGTTTTACATGAGGACTGGATCACATTTACATAGAAACTGTAATTCATTTACACTGAACCCAAACCACACAAAAATGTATCTTTTAACTACTGAAATCATCTGGATTTAGTTGGACTTACTAAATAAGCACTGTTTGTTGTGTGTCTGTTACTGTGCATTGAAACTGTTGTTTTTTCAAACAACAGATGAGTGCTTAATTCAAATGTTTTTATCAAATTAAATATATTGATGTTGATAAATTTTCAGCATGCTTTGCACAGAAACTACCTGCATGCTGCTGTGCTGTGATTGCTGTGCCCTTACATGGGCTCTGAAATAAATAAACACCACTTTTACTCAGTGTGCAACAGGCCTCTTGTTGAAGGATTATAATCTTTATACACTATAAACTCATTAAAGTGTTTTTCAGATCTTCTTAAAACACCATTACACTTAATTTTTAACATTACCAAACTCAAGAAGAACAGAACGCTGAGAGCCCTGGAGGAGACTGGAAGAAAACAAACATGACAGGAAGGAAATGTATCTTCTCTCTTCCAGGTATCTGGAATTAGCCTGTCTATAAGAAGCCATTATGACTAACTCTGTCTCCTTTGCCATTTACTTAAATCTTATCTTTCCTTATGCCTTAGTGAATTTAACAGTAGTCATATCACTGGACTAGTGTTCTTTTCGCAGGATGCAACCAACAATGCCAAAGGTAAGAGAGAGAACAGAGAGTGGACAGTATACTTCAAGTATAAGGAAAACAGTTGATGGTGGTGCAAATGCAATTTGGCTCAATAATTTGCATGAAACGCCCATCTCAGCTGTTGTTATTTTTGCAAGAAATTTATTTACATTATGTTCCAAATTCTGATTGGTTAAGCCACTGTTGCAAAATGACAAAAAACACACATTTGTGACTGCATATTCTATGTTACTGCAAACAAAATAAAGTTAATAATGAACTACAACAACCTATATTTTTGGGTGAAAGAAATGTTTCTTCTGGTCAACAATGGTTCCTTTATTACTCTTGATATCACTCCTTAAACCACTCATGTCCATGCGCTACAATGATTTCCCCACGAATAAGGAAGTTTTATAGTACATTGTCTTTAATACACATGGGTTTGTATGTATGAAATCTGTGCTGTTTTACAGTGTGCATTTGGGCTGAATGAAAAAGCAAGGTGGAACAACAGAAAACAAACGAGAGCGATAGAGAGAGCAAGAGAGAGAGTGAGAGAGAGATGAGACTGTGGCATCTCTGAGCAGCTGACAGCAGCTCTGCTCTTCTGCCTATGAGATGCCTCTCAGATGAGGACTAATAACACCATTATGAAGCAGCAAGTCAAGCAAATCTTTGGTTAAGATGGAACAATTATCCCAGCTCCCTAAACACAAGCAGTCATATTCAATCATTTCCTGACCACTTCAAACTGTTTCCTGTTCTGCTTATCAGAACAAGGCCAGAGCATTAGACAAGCCTTAAAACAAATCGCTGTACAGAAACCTCTCTTACTGGCTGTTAAGAAATTAAGCTGAACACGATACCATGAGAATGACACAATGTCTCTGAACGGTTTACGTGGGTACAAATAAATCTACAGTACAAAATGAGATATTGGCTCTGTTACAAAACCCACTGGACTCACTTGCTGTATATTGCCTATATCTTGTCTGACTGTGAGTGTCACTTTGGCTATTATGGAGATGCCGCATTGTATGAAAATGTTATTATTTTTAACATCCTAAATAACCATCATAGAACACAGACCGTCCAGAGGGAACCTTTTGTTGGCAAGTGTAGACAAGACTAGTGTGAAGCCAGAAGCAAGAAAACACACACTTTATAAAATGAGAAGCACCCAAAAAAATGAAACTCAAAATACAAAAACTACTAAATAAAAGCCATAATACACAGACTAACGTACACTTTTCAGTGCACTATTATTCCCTAAAGATTAATGTCTAAAGTGAGTGACATTACTTCTAATGATTCAAATTATTGTGTTTCAAAAGTGCCTTGGTAAAAGCTTTTTTTCTACTATTTATTTTAAACACTTAAAATTAATCCAATATCCTTTAACGCACTACTACTTCTGAATATCTCCCCAGACTACCAGAGAAGAAAGATTTCATTTATCTTCAGCCAGTGGCCTTGGGAGGAGTCTTAAGATAGCCATTAAACTTAATAACTGTCAGTGTGAGGGAGGTTTTATTCCTTATTAGCCCTCATGAAGCCACCCACAGGTCCCTGAACAGCTCAAAACTCTTTAATTTTCAACATAACCCTTCTGTCTAGCAGCCCAGGGCGACATTATCCTTTACCTTTGGTCTCCCCTCTGTTTAGACACTGCATGTGGTTCCACTGCATGTCTTATTCATGAGCACCTCTCCATGTTCTAAATCAACCACTTGATCATGGAGGAGATCCAGCTGTGAGGCGTCTATCACCACACTGAGGTCACAAACTGTAGGTCAGGTGATCATGAGCTCTTGCCTTCAAAAGATTAAATCATGAGTGTAAGTACATAGAGGAAGACACCAGATAAAAAGAAACATTATATTAAACCATTACGGCCGGGTTTAGAGTCCCACCAGGATGTGTAAAACATTTCAACAGACACATTGCATCAATAAAGCCATTAAAATATATGAACAATAATTTATAACCATTAATTTCTCAGTTATATATTTCTTTAAGGTTGTGCTAACACAGTTGAAATCATATTTTGTATGACATTTTAATCATAATGTTGTATTTTAGTAAAAATAATAAAAATAAAGGACACAACTGATAATTACTGCAGAATTCACTTTATCTATGTAAAACTGTGCATGTTATGATAATAGACAGTTGCAACATATGTCTTGCCAGCCAATCACCTTACACTTACATCTGGGGACTGTATGTGGTGCTTTATAGTCTTAGCTGAATCCCAGTCAAATACTGTACAGTACTGTATTGTCACAGTACATTAGTCTTCTGCATGCTGCAAACTCAGTTTGCATCATTTCCATAATAATTCCTTTAGTAAATCATGTGCACAGCACAGACAGCACATGCAAATAAACACTAACAGCAATTCATTCTCATTGAATTCCAGTCTTTAATCTGATATTGCTTCACTACAGGCCAGTGGCTTGTTGAGTCCTTTGTTGTCCTCTGTTAATTAGTATTCTGCTCTTACTTGACTTCTGGAATCTGACCAAAAAGACAAAGAGTCGATCGATCCGATGCACCAAATGGTAAAATAAACACGACCGTGACCGTGGCTGCCATGTGTCACAGCTGACAGTTCAGCCTGACAATGTGATAAAACCTTTTAAATCACACTTATCTAGTTCATTTCACAAACAGTGAATAATGTGATGGCCACGTTATAAATGTTAGTTAATTTTATGGCTCAAGTAACTACTAATGTGTTCACACAATTGTTAACTTATACATTGCAGCATGCAGAGGAGAAACCACAGAACAATGACTAAGAGAAAAAAATAAGCACAATCATTTTCTCTTTAAATCTGAGTGGCAATAACGTGTTTACCATCTTTACTTTCTGGTTTTTGCACAAACTTGTGGAATCCAGCTCAGCTGCATGCTGTCAATGAGGAGAACATACCAAATACTAAGAAGTGATGAAATTCATGTACATTTTTCAGTTAAGCTATACACTCAAATATTTATGATAAAGATATTTTTGCAATTCAGAACTTTGCTAAACGGGAAATTATTTTTGTACTTTCACTAATGCTGACAGAGTTTTAAACCTGCTGTAGATCAAAACAGTATCAACATAAATCATTCAGGCACTACACTGGCTTTAGATTACTCAGGTCTAATAAGGCTTCACCAGTTGATATAGACTTGATATGTCAGAAAAATCTCAGGGAATGACAAGGCTAAAGTTTTATTTCAAAACAACATTAATAATTCATTCACTAGAGCTATCCAGTTGCTGTTTTGGACAACTTTCATTCCAACGCATGAATTTGCAATGTTGGAATTTAAAAGCTTTTTATTTGGCATTTAAATGCTTGTGTTTGTAAAACATGGCCTGAGACTCAATCAATGCGATCTGTCCAATCACAATTCAGCACAGGAAGACGTGTGCTTTACTACCTGGAACCCTGCATCTACTAAGGTAAGATATCTAATGATCAGAAGAGACTGACATAGAAAAAATGTAATAAGAAGCAGAGGAAAAGACAAACTGACGGCTGAAGCTCCTCGTGAGGAAATAGATCTGAGGGATTGTGGTGAAAGCACTGACATGGTGCAGTCTTAATCTGAGAGAAGTGTCAGAGAGAGAGATGGAGTGAGAAAGAGATGGAGTAAGAAAGAGACTTCGGCCTTTGAGCCGAGACCTAGATGAATACAAAGCTACATAGACATGTAGAGAAAAAATAGAGAGGGAGAGACTTCAGTCTTTCAGGCTGTGTAGAAGTGTAGAAGTGGAGATACCAGTTCTTTGCCAAAGCCTTTTATTGGTCTATTTTCAGGAGGTATGAACTAAGAAGAACCTTTAAATCTTAAGCAGAGAGGATCATCTTGAGCAGCTGGGCTCAAAACCTCCTTAAACCAAAATGGAGAAGTCATGATAGAGGGTGAGAAGATCATGTTGGGTTTTGGTTCAAGAGCACTACGAACAAATCAAAAACACAAAGGAACTACTAAATGCTGTCAGAATGTAGGATTGATGAAGATATCCATGACAACGAGGCTGTGAGGGACAGACGTATGGTTTGCACAATAGTATGTTGTGCTGTTGTGTATCTGTTGTGTTAACAGTGTTAATAAAAATGTTACTTAATATGGGTTGCAGTATTTTTTTGCAGACGTTTTTATTACCTCTAACACAAGACACAAACACCTATGACTACACAGAGACAGAGCAGGTGAGATCTTTATTACTGACTATATGCCCCATTTGCTTAACCAACACCTAACCAGGGATCTCTGTTTAGAGTGATTTTAAATAATTTTTGAAAAAAAAATTTCACCTTCACCAACCTGGTTTGAATTTCAGCGTCACCCAGCAGCATTTGGCATTAACTACCGAGTGACACTAAGGATTTCACACTGTTTTCACTGAGTCTCTTTCGCAGACATATGGAAATAAACAACACGGCTTTCCATGAACCAGAGATAACTACCTCTGTCATCTGTGCTGGCTTTTTCAACAAAAGCAGGGATTTGCAACAAAGCCGCAAAATACCAGCAATTCAGTGTATTAGCGGCACAAAGAGCATTAACAGGTGGGAGGTAAGGAAGTGTGTTAAAATTCTCACTGAAAATTCCTGGCAGACAGGTGGCCACCCAGACAGTCCCAGCAATCACACCTGCGTGTATGCACACATGTGTGCGCGGGACTCAGTGGGGCTGGCTCTAGGATCTGGGCTCTTGCCTGACTGCCTCAGAATCTCCAAATCCCTCTTTTCTTCTGCCAAACACTGGCACATCCCAAACAGCTGCAGGCGTGCAGGAAAACCCAGCACTGGAGAAATGTCAGAGCATCTGAGGTCAGGCTAGCTGGGAGACTTGACCTGTATAATGTGCCAAAGCACTGCAGATGGCCTCTCTTTTAATGTTGAAACAATGTGTTTGCATGCATTCAGGCAATTAAGGGACTGGTTTATTCTGCTGAGATGTTAATTAATGTTAACTGTGGTTGGTCTTGAAATCCATTGCGAATCCACTCACAAATCCTTTGCGAATATTTGCTGCAGTATGTTTTTACAAGCATCCCCTAATACATGTACATGGTTTTCTGATATAATTAAAGGAGGACATGACATAAAAAAAGGATTTCTCTTCTTATTCTCTATTACATGTGTAGCAAGACATCTTCTTTGGTATTCAAAAAAGAGAAATGATCATAAAATATATATGAGATTGGATATGAGGATGTTCCGTCTCTCAGTAGAGTAAAATGGATTTCATGCTTCAGTAATTTAGTGGATTACAAATGACAATTTACATGGATACTCTGTAACTCATGGTGCTGTGATTCAATTAATGTGTCAGATTTCATTAATGGAATGTATTGTTGTTTTCCCTCTTGAGTAAGGAGAGATTTTCTGAAGATTTTTCATAACTTTGTAAAAATGAAATAAGGTTCTGTGGGAAGGTATATGCAATTTAACTGTTGCTGAGGAGATGCATTTAGCACAATTGTATTTCTGTAGATCATGAACCAAACTTTTAAAACTTTGTCAGCGTATATGTAACATTCTTGTAAGGTTGTAAATCACTATTTACTTTATTTTCCTTTGATTGTTCTATTTTCTGCAAAGCTGCTTGGGAAGTGTGAGTGCTGCACAAAGCTACACATATTAATAAAACTGAAGTGAACTATCATAGATTACAGTACATCCACCACTGAGTGTGGCTCACTGTTGAAAACCAAAGCATCCATATGACTTACCACAAATTTTCCTTTGTATACACAAAGCCAATGGCACAGATAGTATAATGCCAGCTGTTGTAGGAGAAGTGTGTGTCTTTCCAACATACATATTTTAATTAGAGTTAAAATGCTATTGGCTGAATATGGCTACATTTACATTACATTTACATTTATTCATTTAGCAGACGCTTTTATCCAAAGCGACTTACAAGTGCGGAATACAACAAGGGAGCAACCTGAAGAGGCAACTAGACACAATAAGTGCTCACAATACAAGTTTCAGACAGTGCTCAGAGTATCATATGCTACAACAAGGGAGAGATTTAAAGGGAAGAGGGATAGGAAATGAAAGGAAAGGAAATGAAGGGAAAGGATTTTTTTTTTTATGATGAGATTAAGTGCTCACGAAAGAGATGTGTTTTCAGCTGTCTTTTGAATATTGCCAGGGATTCTGCATTACGAATGAAGGCAGAAAGATCATTCCACCAGCATGGAGTGGTGAACGAAAATGATCTGGAGAGTGATTTTGTGCCTCTCTGTGATGGTGCCACAAGCCTTCGTTCCTTCTGCGATCGCAGGCTTCTGGTGGGAGCATAGACTCATAGAATGAGTGAAAGTAGGAGGGTGCTGACCCAGTGATAGATCTGTAAGCAAGCATCAAGGCCTTGAACTTGATGCGAGCAGTGAGCGGTAGCCAATGCAGAGAGATGAGGAGAGGGGTGACATGGGCTCTTTTGGGCTCGTTGAAGACGAGACGTGCTGCAGCGTTCTGAATCATTTGTAGAGGCTTGATTGTGCATGATGGCAGTCCTGCCAGAAGAGCATTGCAGTAATCGAGCCTAGAAATGACCAGAGCCTGGACGAGAAGTTGTGTTGCATATTCTGTTAGAAAAGGCCTGATTTTCCTGATGTTATGTAATGCAAATCTGCATGACCGAGCCGTTTAGCAATGTGTTCTTTGAAGGTCAGTTGGTCATCAAAGATTATTCCAAGATTTCTGGCTGAATTTGATGGGGTAATTGAAGATGTACCTAATTGGATGGCTACATTCACAGTCAATGTTTGGATTAACAACAGCTTTTGTTTAATTCATAAAACAGTGTAAAAGAGACAGCTCTGGCTAAAAACAACGCCTGGATCTATAACATTAAAACACACTGTCCTTCATCAGTTTGGTTATAGAATGTAGTTGTATCTCTCCTTAATAACAAAACTGTTTGACAATGTACTGTAACTGTATTTACCACTCTGAAATAAGACTGACAGCAATTATTTTTAAAATTAAATTTTAAAATTAAACATATAACTCAAGTGACACACACACACATATATGCTGATATTTTGGCAATCAAGCAAATAATTGTCACTTATGATGAATGTTAAAGTCACATGTGGCTTGTACTTAATTTCCACTCTGAAATGAGTCTCCTGAATTAAAGCAAATCCCTCATGTACTTTGATCTCTTAATAATTCATTGTCTCATCTATGAAGCACAAAATAATTGTTCTTCAGAAGAGAGATTAGACAGTGTGAAGCAGAAGTCAGAAGGTTAATTCCAGTCCGAGTCATCACATCCAATACCTTCCTTCTTAATGATGATACATGTCTCTTCACTGATAACCAGTCTCTGGGTTACATTAGTATTCACAGTTAGAAGTGTGTGAGCATGTGTTCGTGGACGAGTATTCATGAAAGAAATACTCGAGGGAAGGGAGAAGAAACAGGCCGGTTCAGTGTCAGCTCAAGGACACAGAATACAGAGCGTCTGCAGGTGAATCAGTCACAGTGTAAACACAACATGTAGGGAGGTGTGAATGTTGAGTGTTTTAATGATGGAGAAACTTCAGGATAAATCATTTCAGGTCACTGAAGGTGACAAAAATAATCATTATAGTATTATATAATCGTTATTACAGGAATGATGTCAGTATGCTGACTCTCTAGTGGATGGTTTCACATGAAGAAAATTAAGCTATTCCTACCAATACATATCCAGGTCATGTTTCTAAAGATTAGTAAGCCAACATTTTTCACTGCCAATGACAAATTATCATACAGTTCAATTTATTAACTTTAACTTAACAAAATACAGTTCAATAGTCTGCAATAACAGCCACAAATACAAACTTTTGATTATTTTCATTTCTCTGATCTTTGCACACAAATAGTCATTTAGGATGACCTGTGACCTCCCCAGGAAGGAATTCTTAGGTGGCTTTGAGTTTCTCTTTCATGTTTTTGGAAGTGGCAATTTCTACCACTTTATCAATTCCTTGGTCTGACAGATTCTGCAAAAGAATAGCATTTGGTTTTTAATATAAAAAATAACACATCCCGCACTGATAATGTGACCCTTGCATCTTCCATGTCTGTAGACCCGTTTACACCACAGATGATAACAATTAATATAATGAAGTTGACAGCCAATTAAAATCTATTCAAATTTAAAGGGCTTACACATTTAAAATGGTAGACAAAATAAAATTTTAAACTCTTTCTCAGTAGAGTCATGGTTTCTCTCAATTCCACCTTATCACATTGCCCAGATCATATTGGAAACAAGAAAACATACTCAAATTGATTAGATTGTATTATGTTTGTTGTCACTGTTCTCATGCAGCTTAACTATCTGTCATTCTTAAAATCTTGTTGGTTTGAGTGCAGCAGGTACACTTAAGTAGTCGATAGCTGTCCACAGCATCAACTAGTGGTTCAGGTAGTCGACAACTTGACTAGTCCAAGCAACAACTTGCATAAAAACATAATGCTTATTTTTAAGACCATTATATTTTATTTATTATTTGGAGCTTTGTTTTAAATAAGAAAAAAAATCCACAAAGAAGGTGCACAATATGACATGCACAATTTCCAAACAGTATTAAATTCAAACTGGACAATTATTTCCTCTAACTAGTCCAAATTGCTTTCATGAGAAAAGTATACTGCAGTCGCAAGCTGCTTTCTGCAGACTAGCACACTGTATGACTTGTACTCTATTCAAGTTCACCAATTTGTGTTTTTCTGATGGCACAAGAGGAACATCCACTGTTTGCAGCTGATGAACGTGTTATAGATGTGAATGATAAATTAACAAATCATAAATTAACTTCATGCATTACGGTTTGTTTTAAGGTTGTGTGAAGCTCTCCCAGGTGGATTTGTCAGTAGCTAAACTGTGGTCTGATTTAAAAGTCAAATCACACTGCGGATTTTATAATGTCATCTAACCTCTCTGTCTTAAATTTAAAATTTCTTAAAATTAAATTCTTAATTTTTTTTGCCTCTAAGAAAACAGCAGACTTAGCTGAACAGGAAAATAAATATTATATTTAAAAATTTAGATAATATAATTTTTAAAGCACTGATGACCTTAATGAGGTAACCATGTGATGCAATGCTGAATCATTTCTGTGCCCGATAATGTCCTTCTCAATTCTCGTTTTCTGAGCAGCGTGGGTTTGTAGCAGCAACTCACCATATCTCTTTTTTCAGCACCCAGTCACTTTAGCGCATTGCGAATTGCTTTCCTAAGTCACCTGTGTGTCTAAGCAGCCGCCTCAACTGTAAAAACTTGTTTATTTAAGGGCTGCACTCAGCTAGATTGCTTTCCTCCTTTTAGTATCCTGAGTCCTATTCCACCAATCATATAAACAAAACATTCTTTTGTGGCTTGTATTTGCTGTTTTTGTGTGATGTTCTGGATGCTGCTTTATTGGGTAATAAATGAACTTTTGCTACACTGGGACTCTGGGACTGGATCTGAAATAAACACTGAACACAAATTATATATAGGGGTGCTATATAGGGGACTATATCATCTTGATTAATGATTTGGGAATATGAACAGAGCTTTACATATACTGTATTTACGTTAATAATAACTGCATTATTCCTCATTTAAAGCTACCAAGCTAACAGGAAACTTTCTCAGAACATTAGCTAATGTTCTCTAAAAGTTCTCTTAAAATGATCAAATGTTCTTGCAGTAACACTAGTAGAACATTTTTAATGTTAAATATCATATATCAAAAACATTACTCTTAAGTTGTGGAACGTTTTTAAAAATGTTACAGAATTTTAATAACATTTGAATAACGTTCTTTTAACCAAACAGTAGCGTTAATACAATGTCTAAAAAATGGGATCTTTTGAACATTCCTAGAACTTTCAACATTCAGCTTTCAACATTTGAACATTTCTAGAACAGTTTTAAAGTTTTTATTATTTAATGGAAATATCAGGGAAATGTTCATGCAACATAAAATGGTTAGCTGGTTAGTCATTCCCCCAGGATGACATTTTCCTGAAAACATTCGTCCATCATGCCTGTCCCAATAACATTTGTGTTTGTTTATGCATCTTTATGTTTACGCATGTCTATGACTCTTGGCATGAACATATACGTATATATGTATATATATCCCCTCATCTGGCGACTCTACATGTGGGAGAGCAGCTATGCATCTGTCTGTCTGTGTATTCAGTCTCATAAATGACACAATGAGGAACCTTTCTCTAATGATGGCACTTTGGCGCGGGTCCCAGGCTCATGCGTATGAACTGCACTCCTTCATTCACTCCCTCATGCTTTCTGAGCCTGTATACTTCAGGTCCTTTTGATTTGTGACTCAATTAGCTTGCTTCTGTTCACAGCCATGTTCAGAGATGAATGATGGGGCTTACATGCTAGATGCCCAACCCCTCCCTGACAGCATCTGAAAAATGTGAGGTGAATGTGTGATTTGTAATGATGAGAAACCACCTGAAATAAAATGGAGGGATAGCAGATATATAGCATAGAGGTTGTTTTAGGATGTGACAGTTGTGTTAAGAAATTTAGCATTGGTGAGGTTTCCAGCAGCACATTAGCTTGTCCTTCAGCAAGGTTCCCTGTATACGAGTCCGTTTAACTTCACAAAAGTCTAATTAAGGCTCCTCTGCAGAACAAATGAGCAACACCATTAAGAAGAGTGATTATTTGCCTTCAGTATCACTTCTGGCAGGTGTTTTATTGGTCAGGCTCAGACAGATACGCTAGGCTAGCAACCATGACATTGATGCGACATTCATGCTGATACATTAGCGAATCTTCACGGCTATAATCTCAGCCCTTTATTGCTGTTGGTAATACTAAGGGTTAAGGCTTGGTTAAGGTTTGAATATTTGGGGTTTCTACACACTACAAACTTTGTTTAACGTGTCCTGCACTATTTGTGCGACTGATATAAATAGTACTTTAAAACCTGCAGCTTTTTAAGGTTTTCTTTAGGGTGTGCTGTTTCCTAAATGATCATACTTCAGATTTTTGCCTGGTGGAAATTAAAATGAGACAAAACAACAACAAAACATGTACTTACTTTGAAGGAAAGACCAAGGAATATCAGAATCAGAAACTTAGGGGTTAGGCTTTTTGACTTGGACCAGTTTGGAGCCATACAGAACATCTTAGAAACCATACAGCTTACCTCGGTTTCTACCCACAGCACCTGGAGACCGATGACACATTTACATTGTTCCAGGCTGAGTTTTGACAGGTTGAGCTGTTGACTCGAACTCTGAGGCTTTGAAGTCTGGTAAACAAAGCCTGTTAGCAACAGTGTGTATATGTGTGTATGTCTCTGCACCGTTTCACTGCTTTACTCTGGTGTCTGTTCACATCAGGGTAGAGGGGCCAGTGGATGGGGGATATAACCTTACTGATGACAGTCAGAACAATGCAATGATGTTATTACCTCACACACTTGTGATGTTGCTGGTTGTAACATCTCATGAATATTAATTAGGTGGAGGACAGGTAGCATTACTGAACAGTCCATACACTTAATTAATAAAAAAAAGCCTTTGCTAGAATCCTGGATCATCAGGTTTTGCACAAGGGAGTCCATCACAGCTCAAGCGCACGCTGTCATTAAAGCACAAGGGGAAGGAAATACATACTGGAATTACAAAAATAATTAACCCCATTTCCAATGCTTTTTTTAAATGCGAGTACTATAATCCTTGTTATGACAGATAATAATGTTTTGCATCTTTAATTAACCAAGAATCAGGGGTGCTACTAGCTTAATTAACTGGACCTGCACTCTTTCCCATTATTAACATAACATCCATTCCTTCAATACCCTTGGTCTCTAGCTGGTAAGGAGACTTTTTCACATGCAAAAAGAGAGCTGAAGCTGGATGGAGCAGCCAACAGCGAGACACAAGTTTGGCAACAGTGAGCTGCAAACAAAAAAATTACCCCCAAGACCCGCGAGGCTTTGCAGGACTGAAATTCATATTTGGCTAGCAGCATTTTCTGTGTATGAGAGATGGCCAGCAGACTGTTGAAAAGGAAGGGCATGTTAGACTGCAACCACTAAATTACCCAAAATTCTTGTTAAAGGATGTGTGGGACACATAATGAGGGAAGGTGGAGGAAAGATAAATGACCGACAAGAGATAATAGCAGCGCTTCCTCAGTTTCAAACACGTAGCAACTTATGCATTCATTTAAACACGACTGAAAAACACTATTAATATAATGAATCAGAGGTAGAGAGGAGGAGAGGAATACAGATAGAGGGAGAAGTGGAGAAAAAGAAAGAAGAAAGAGAGGGGAAGGACAACAAAACCTGCTTATAAAAAATACTAAATAAAATCTACAACTGTTCTCTCATATACGTAATCATTTCCCAGATGCATAATTTGCTCTTAAAGACAAAAGTAGGAGAGTGTTTTTACTTTAGGCTGCCCCAAAACAACAGTTTAGTTTGAATTTTGAATGTTGTTTTTCTTGTGAGGGCTTAAGAAATTGCACCCTGCACACAAATATTAAAAATAATCATTTATAATGGTTTAGTGGTCTAATGGAGCATGACATTCTGCAAAATGAACAACATTTAAGCTTCTTCTGAATGATTTACTGAAAGCTTTCCAGGTAAATATGTTTTAATACTGAATTCATCTATTTGTTTAATGTTCTAATGCATAAATTAATGTGAATTGGATTTCAATTTATTTTCCAGTCCATTCCACTCTTCCACTTAGAACTACCATTACCAATACAAAGAAAACACCCATGACATTTTTTTCAAAGTTATAGGCTTTATTTAACTGCCAAAATGTCAAGCATGTTTCTCTACATAAATAACAATCACAAGAATTAACGTACATGGCTACATGGGGCTGTTGAAAACTCTGGGTGTGACATCACAATGTACTTGGTCATCTGTGGAACAAAGACAGTGCAGTGTTTTGTCATAAAAATAAATTAGGGAAACAAATTAAACTATTTAAAGAAGATTCAGGCTAGCGATGGTATTTGAGCGTAGACCAAACAACTATTTACAGAAGTTAAGCTGACTAAAAATCAAAACAGTCACAGTTATTCAGGAGTGGGGGAAATAGGGTACGATAAAAAGCTTAAATGACTGTTTAATATGCATTTTAACAAAATATACAAAATCTATCAACTAAAACATAAAATAATGTCCAATTACTAAATCAGACCATAATAACATAATGTAACTAGTTTGGGGGAAAAGCTTAATCCATGCAGCCTTTTGGCTGGCGTGTCAATGTAAATGCATAGACTCTGTTCATTAAGGAAATAATTCAACATTGTGAGCACGCATTTGTGCTTCCTACTGACAATAAAATTCCTTTGTTAGTGCTCTTGTAGCATTGTGACTCTCATTGAAAAACTCTTAAATAAATGTTCCCCAGCTATATAACCCTGGCAATGCATAAATTATGTCTAACATCACACCACACAACATACCGGTTACCGAAGCAAACTTGTGGCATTGGAAATGCCAGCTGAAACAACTAAAACTTGTATTCTTTCTGTGCCCTTGAATTTTCCAACAACTCTAAAATCTCTTACTAAGATTAAATAGGATCAAAACTGTATTCTGTGTTTTTTACTGTATAACAGACGTTTTACTGATTCACTGATTAAACCACTGTTAGTCTTGTTGTCAAGTTGGTGGGTCATACAATTCCCATTATCATTGTTTTTACACCCCAAAACTTTTCAAAAGGATTAACACTTGTCCAACACATAATTTATGACATCTCAATCTCCACAGTGCATGATAGGTTATCAGCATGATGCTGTTATAATAAGCCAGATATGCCCCAAGGTCCGTAGAAGTTATAAACAGATGAAATTTAAGCATTTTCAGTCTGAATTCTACTCTACAAGCGGAAAAGCCAGAGAGGGATTAATCCGCAAGCTCAGGGGAAATAATTACTTTTCTTTTTAGTGAATATTCCTTCAAGGCACTGGAAAAACTGGGCCGAATGTGTTTTGTGTGAGTATTTTAAGTGTTAGTAGGGGAATGAAGACATTCTGAAAATTATTAACTGCATTAAACGGTTGTTTTTGCTGTTTTTATGGGCCCTTCATTTGAGTTGATTCATGTATTCCAAGTTCAACTATTCTCACCTTCAGACAAAATGATTCTTGATAAATTTCCTAATCAAAGATACCAGTGCTAGTTTGAAACCATCTAATAGTTTTGTAGAAACTACTTATTAGCTATTAGTTTTGAAAACCCAGCTAGCTTACATAAAACAAGCATTTCCCATTGACCATTTGAATGAAGATCTCTTTTCCAATGCAGGTTTTTAAACTGTCAATTTTGTTATTTGTTTCAAACTTTGAGATTTTTTTCTCAATAAATTAAACATAGACCGAATTCAGTGCAACTATAGCCTGTTTGTTTCGCCCTCAATCCTCTTTAAGATGATTTATGCCTCTCCCACCCACACCACAGTATTTCCCAATGGAACATCAGTGATTTCACAGTTGAGCTTATCCAGGCGTCCGTCCAATATAAACAGGGAGCTTTGGGAAGGGGTCATGAGATACTGTCCAAACAGGCCACTGCTGGTCATGACCCTGTTCTTCCGGGTCCAGGGCCACTGCACTGGAGGTGTGGGCTGTTTTAGACTCTTGATCATCTTGACATTACCGGTGCTAAGCTCCACAAAAAGAGCATCTGTCTGCTTGCCAGAGCTGCCGAACACATTATACTGGTTAGCCTCGGTGAAGGAGGGCATGAAGGCGAGATCGGACAGGTGTAGGTTGGTGTGAATGTCAAAGGGCTGTCCGATCTCACCCCGCACGGATATGTGCTGCAGACGCATTAGCCCATCGCGGTCATTCACGCTCACCAGATAGTGGCCATCAGGAGACACGTAAGGTGTGCCACTTACTTCCCTATTAGGACCAATGACATTGTCCGTAACACTGTCGATGATCAATTGTGGTCGTATGGCACCTGTCAAGTCCGGATGACAGTTGACAAAGTAGTATCCACCCAGATGCGTGTAGGCGAGGGATTGTGGGATGCAATTGTACTCCTTCAGACTAATGTTCTTCACATAGGAAGTGGTTTCCAGGTCAATCTTGTGAAGAGCAGGTTCATTCTTGTGGAGAACAATCCCAAACCTATAATATAGAAGATATACAAAAAAAATGTATTGGAAATAACAGTGTTTTTCATGTCACGTTTTTCTCTTTAAAACAAGTTTGCTAATAATAAAGGATCTGTATTGATCAAATAAAAGCTTCAATCACAAGTAAGTGTCACCCTTGATCTGGATCTAATGCTTGTGCACTTGAGCAATGTTACCCTAAGGGCACTAAGCCTGCAATTTAAGAAGTCCAAGTTGCTCTGGATAAGAAGTACTTGCCACATTAAGAATAACAAACTAAACTTTTGTGTGAAGAAATCCAGACTAAGACACAGTAATCAGATTCTAAATAGTTTCAAGTGAGAGACATTTAGAGACTTAGAGGAGAGAAGAATTAAATGTCACACCTCTGTTCACCAGTCCATACTAAATATCTTCTGCCAAATGTCTGGCATTATAATTGATTTCCATTAAAAAATTAATCATCCGTGTTTTGTCTTATCCATTGACAAGCCCAAAGAGCCCAATTATTAGCTATTAAAAGAATTCTCAGAAGAACAAAGAAGAAATAAAGTTGGTAAATGAAACGAGGGATCTGACAAAGCTCAATTAAATCTGCATGCTCAACAATCAATTCAAGCACAGACTTCAAACCCTCTATCCATCTTTTCTGCACTTGAGAATGTGGCCGCTGTCTGTGTCATACCAACAGAGCACATTTGTCATTGGCTGATGAGACAGATTATCATTGCCCATGATGAGCCCCATCAATGGCCAGCCGGTATCTGTTCATTAGTTACAGACCAGGCTATTCTGGCTGTGGTGATATGCTCAGTACTTCATTTGTAAATGATGAGGTTCTGAAAGAAGGCTGGTGACAGAGCTTACAGGTTTGAGGAGGAATGAAAAAGAACACCTGCACATTTTTACACTTTACATATGTGTATTTAGCTGACGCTTTTATCAGAAAGCAACTATCCAAAAGTAAACTGTAAATCACCATATATAAAAGTGTCTGCCAAATGCATACATGTGAAAGTGTTCCACAAAAATAAGATGGAGGATGTGTCTGGCTTGTTCCGAAACAAACCAAACTCAAGATATGCTTTGTAAAAAAAAAGCCCAGAAGCTTGTATGCCACAGGGATCACTAAAAATGCTGTTTGAAATCACGTATTCAACATTGTTTTACAGATGTATGTTTGATGCAACCCCTTATGAGAGCCATAGGGAAACATGCATCACTGAATAGTGATTAGAAACAGGTTTCCCAGTGGCAGAAAGGAACAAAACATTTCTACAGGACCATGTAATGATGCATCTGTTTGTACACCAACAGCTGATCCATAAGAGTCACATATATCTTTTGAAGTCAACACACAAAGCTCTGCCTTCTAGATATCTACAGCCACAGGAATAAAGCTGTTTCTTTGCTCTATAAGGTCACGGACCCCTACCCCTGCAGTCAGTATACAGACCAGTTCTATAATATGATTACATAAACAGAAACACAAATAATGCTTTTGTAGCAGTGTATTCTTAATTTTCCATGAGTTTGTTTACGTTACTATGATAGAGCAATTAATGAAAGTGCTTTTCACTCGTAAATCAATGCCGTCCTCCAATTTCACCTCGGGCATCTCAAAACAACTCGTTCTACGCACAAAAAAACATTTCTGCATTCATCACCAGCCTCTCATTTATACAAATTGATTCAATATTTATCCAACCTGCCCTTTAAACCAACAAAATATGTCATTATAAATTGCAAGGGGCTTACTGTACAATTAAAAAAACACCTAAATGAAATAAAGATACTGTATGCTTTGCTTACTGGTGACACATAAACATATTTACCTGTGGGCTGCTTGCGGATAAAAGCGTGACAGGAAGTCAATGAACGGCATGAACGGAACTCCTGTAGGCTGTTATTTCCCAGTGTGGAGGTTTGTAAATGCTGAAATAATTTGACAGCCAGACTGAAATGTCACAGTCTCTCCTCTGTATGAATCCCTCCTCTACACTTCACTACCACAGGTGAATTCAAAACATATGAGGCATGTCAAATGAGAAAAGAATGAAGTAATTATTGGATCATGGATCACAAAGCATTCCCCCTTACAACAGCGTTCGGTACAATAGGCACCGGATCTCATTATATGAGCATACTTAAAAAAATCAATATCCTCTTGCGGATTACATAAATACATTCATAAATGTACAATGCACATGACTTCTAAGTTTACCATGACCTAATTAGTACTCGTAGGTATTTGTACGTTCAGGTAAAATGTAGTTCAGGTACACATGCGTTTCTTATGTTTTGATATGTACAATCTTATGTATGGACAGCTTTAAATATATACTAAATCCTTTTAGGTACTAAGAATACAAAAGGTTAATTTTATGGTTATTTCCAATTAAAAAGGTATAAAAAGCCTTCTTATATAATATACACTATTTCAACTCGAATTGTTGTACACGAATAAGGAGTTACGTTCTATAATATTTATGTTAGTATTTACATTCTAAATACTGGTGTCGCTTTAGCTTTAACAAACACTTTAACATACAAATAACCTAATGAGTAGTAAATACTAATGAGATCCCCCAGTTAACATACTAACATTCTAACATACTGTATATCCCCTCACTTTCTCAATCACTTCTTATTTCCTTCAGATTTTCAATGTCATTCCTCAAATGTTATATAACAGGCTTTACAAAGAAATACAAGTTCTCTACCCGACTGCTGATGTGATAAATCCAGACTGTTGCCAAGTGAAGATCAGAGGGCTATAATGCTTTACACTGGAGTTAACCTCTATTGCAGGGTAGAATGCTGATGTCACAGTCAGTTGACACGGAACACTGAAGCACATTACTCCATCAGAAACAGGACAACACTGCTAAATGTTACCAGCCTCTTGGGGCAAAGCGCCAAAAAATGCACTGAAAAAAATCACAACCGAAAGTCCTGTGGTTTATTTTGGAAAATCAAGGCTGACTTACATGACAGGAAGCTGCATTGCAATGTGGCATGTAGTAGCACACATGCCATATTGCAAGGTTTAGAAAAAAAGTGCCAAAAATGCACATAGCCACAAACAAGTGTCCTGCAGTTTATTCAGGAAAATTGAGGCTGACACTCACTAAACTCACATGACAGGAAGCTGAATTGCAGTGTGGCATGTAGTAGTACCCAAAGGTTTTGTATCACTGGGAGTAAATATTGGGGTAAAACTAGACTGGAGGGTTTACTTATTCCTTTACAAGGAAAAAGATAAGTCTATGTGTGTGCCATGTGACTAAGCTGTATAATCTCTGTATAGTCTCTGGCAGGATTGAAAATTAAGCAGGTTTTATTCTCAGGGAGCACTATTCTGTATCCTCTGGATGAACTCTCTGTTGTGGACAGTCTGATCTATCATGTCCTTTTACAAACGCTGGACACTAGCTGTGATAAGAGATGTGCAGTGGAACTGCTGTATATTATTCTCCCAATTTACAGAACAGAAAAGACAAACTATGGGAAGAGATGTGTGTACGTGCTTGACTAGACATATGAAAACAAACTTATATTACTGAATGGACACATGCTTTTAATGATCCAGATAAACACATTGTTATATTGTATTTCAGTTATGCTAATCTCACTGGATATTCTAACTGAGATGCTGCAGATACGCTCTAAATTGATTTGATTTTGTTCCCTATTAACTTTGTCAATCATCCTGCTGCTCAGGGTAAGTTTAAGACTCTGTGCCAAAACCTTTTGAAGTTTTGTAGACATTATTATAAAGCATTATAAACACACTTCAGACATGTAATATTTCAGTAAGCCTGTTGCTATATTTAAATATAATATCGTTGTCAAGTTCATTTTAATTATAATTTAACATACAATTCAACACACACACATACCATGACATGATAGCATGAGCAGACATCCATCTGCACACAGAGGACAGTAAGAGGATCAGCAGTGCATGCTCAATCTTCAACTCAGATTCTAATCAATTCAAATGAGATTTCCATACCCAGCCAATGTCTCCTGGTCTGTTTATTCAGGGTTTAAACTCACCATCTCCCTCTCCACAGCAGCTAAAGCTACTTCCCCATGTGAGTGACTATGAATGAACCAAACGGTTTATTAGGATCTAAATGTCAGTCTTAAAATGTAACTTACACACCATCCAGAGGCGAAGCAATTTTCTCTTGACTAGAAGTTTAATCACAGTAAGTACATGTTCATATATAGCCCATAAATAAAATCTGTCTCTCTCACCTGATGTGATTAATAGTGAGGCTTATGGGAGGAATGAAGAAGTCCTCTACCCTGTCGAAGCGATGGCCAACGGGTTGGGTGTGGATGGTGTGGTGGGACGTGCTTCCACTGGCCTGGCTGATCACCTAAACATACATTTAATAAGAACATCAGTAATGTGTTTGCATTAGAACACAACATAAATATTTACTCAGGCAACCTTATTAAGAACACAGTAACAACAAGTACTCCATTAACTTTTATGATAACACAGAAAGCCAAAATAACCCTGGTCCACAGGATCTGAATATATTCTAACTATGATTAGTGAACGCTTTGCATTATGGGTAATGGAACTGGGCCAATCATGTGATATGAGACCCCACTGAGAGTCCTTGCTGTGCTGGTTCATTTTTACATCACTTTGCAAACGTTCTAAAAATGTCAACTAAAACCATCAAAACACACACAGCAGGAACAGATCTTCTAGGGGAGAGCAGGGATAATTGTGGCAATTTTTTAGGTTGAGCATATTTATTCAGATTTTGAAATGTGCTTTGAAATGCTGTCTCAAAACATCTCCGACATAATAGCAATGATTATCTATGCCAGTTACACTTATTATTTAATTAAGATGCATAAAATGAAATTAGAAACATAAATGTCGTTATTACGTTAACAAGAGCTTGTCTATATAAATGCAATGTATACATTTTGTATATACAACACAGTGACCTAAAAGATACTGTATGAAAACATAGCAATTTAAACATTTTTCCCTTAATATGGCCACGTTGAATGCAACTGTGCATTAAAAGTTGCTAGTAATGTTATATTTTTTTTGTTTTACAATCATCAGAGCAGTTACATAGAATGTCCTGGTGGTGATTATCACTCTCTAATAGATGGTGGTTTATTATTAATCCTATTAGACACTACTTGTGTATTTGGCAGATTTATTATTAAGAGTGAGAGCTGTAGAGGCAGCTGAGCTGATGGCTGTGATGGAGAGTTCAGTTTACCTGGAGAGTTGGAAAATTCTTCTCCAGATCTCCCCAGCTCAGAAGCCAAACCTGGTCATGTGACTTGTCATAGTGCAGCTTCACTGGAACCCGGTCTGTGTTCACAGTCTATTAAAAATACAGATCAAGAAGTGGTTTAATCATTTGTGGGTGTACAATGCATTGATAAATGAAACTTAGGTGAAAGCTGGGATACTTTTAAATAATTTACTTAAAAAATCTATTTTTTGCCCTGCTTTAAATGTTAAAATGTTTTCGGCGAAGCTGCTTTGCAAAAATGCACATTGTAAAAAGTGGTACTGTATATAGAAACACAACTAAATTTAAGACCAAGTATCTAATCAAATAACAAACCTGAGCTAAAGTAAAAACCTTTCCAAATGTAATTGTATTTTAACGTAAATTTAAAGTAAATATTGCTTGTTAAACATTAGCTTATGAAATTGACTTATAAAGGACACAAGATTTTCTCATGAAAAGAATTTTAATAAGCAGATTTGTAAACTTTCTAATCTATTTAATTATAATGTTCTCAGTGTCACAATCTAGATATGCATAGTAATGAAGTACGATTACTGAAACATGTTATACCTTTTTTAAAACCAGATACTGCAGTTGTATTTATAACCTAAAAATATAATATAAAGAAGATCTATACAGTATTATATCATTTAATGAAGTACAATTCTAAACTCATCACATGCTAAGCAACACTAAGACATGCTTAAGCTTTGTCATCACTGAAACTAATTCAAACTAACTCATTCAGTAATTCCTGATACTGATTCCTTCACTAAAAGCTAATGCTTTCTGACAGCCTACAGAAGTCACAATCAGATTCACAATTCAAGTTTACAAGTCCACCAAAGCCATCTACCACGAACATCTGTGTGTTTTTCCCACATGCAGAGTTTGGATATGGGTGAGTATTTTAAATGTAGTGCTGACAGCAAACAATTGCTTAGCCAGTCTGCAATAATAGCTGCGCATCCACATCCATTCTGTGTCACCTGACTGAAGATATTCCACAGAGAAACAAGCCATTTATTTTGAGCAATGACGGCCTTACTGTGCAATTTTCACACCTCATTGTGCCAACACGGACGCACAAGCATATGAAAAAATTTTAACTTGCGCACTGCAAAAGTGATTATGCTCTCTCTTTTTCTCTTCAACTTCAGGTGTTTTGAATTCATCTGAAGTGGCATTTACTGCAAAGTTCTCCACAATTTGAGTACTTTGCACAGCTTGTTTGAGCACCACACGGCATTAAGGGCAAAGACGAGTGAAGTAGTGTTCATAACGTAAAATGATTGTTGTCTGCTGCTTGAATCTCTGTGAGAAAAAAATCTGCGGGAGCAAATGTGCATGTCAAGTCTTTATTTCAGCATATTCTGTCCCTCCCTCTGAGGATTAGACCGAGTGATTGAAACTCCTTAGTGCAGATAAACCAATTCTCTGCAATATCCTTGGCGGTTTTGTAACATATTTCAAACACTAAAGTTTTGATTGTAAAATAACGAACTTAAACGTAATTTGTCAGACAAATATGGGATTCCTTCTCTCTGTTTCTCAGTTACTAAAACATCAGGTGGCTAATTAGCATTTGCTAATCTGGGCTAATGATAACCAAACCCCCCAGGTGACCAAATAATGAGTGCGTCTCTTGCCAACACATCATGAGACATCACACTGTGGAATACCCAGGTGAGGGCTGGCGTGCACAAAGGGTTTAGCTAGCATTCATCGTGGAATTCATTGTAAAACAAAACCATTTTTCAGCCTGGCAACCCACGTCTACTTGAGACACACAAAGACAAGCCACGACTTAAAGGTAAGCTTTGCACTATATTCCAATATAAAAATCTAAATACATTTAAATTAGTGTGTTCAACTGCATTATAGTTTTTGCTGTGGTATTGAAACCCTGCTAAGGGGATTAGAGGAAACTATTCAACCAGTGCACATATAATTTTAATTTCTCAAACCCTCAAATCTAAACTTTGATCAAGGGCTGTTCTCTGATGCTGGGCTGTGTGGGGATTATAGAGCGCCCATGGTAGAAAACTGTATTAGAATATGCATACTAAAATTAATCTGATGTATAAATGTACATAAAAATATATCAACTAAAACTATAATTAAAATACACTTTGCACCTAAAGTGATTTGAGGATTATGAATTATGCAGTACACATCACACATTTGCACGTTTTTTCTGGTATCTCTAAACCGTGCTTCATCTCTGCATCATTAACTCCGACTTGAAGAACAGTTTATGGTATGTTTACAATAGTGATGGTTTCATTACTGACACATTGACTTACCTGAACAGCCTTCTGGGATTGGATGTCTACAATGAGCAACCTGTTCAGCAGGGGCTGAGTGGCATAGATGAACTTGTCCTTCACATTAACTGCTGATGTCCACATACACTTCTGATCTTTCTCCCCCTCCACTTGTGGGCAGACCTCCTCCTTTAGGAATAATTAAAAAAGACAGGATCATCAAAACAGAAATATTGTGGTTTATTAGACTGAATAGATCTCAAAAGTGAATGTTTTGAGCTGCAGAAAGTTTTCAGGTGGAGTTCCAGGACCTGCAGCACTGGCTTTTAATTTCAAGTTGGAAGCATCCAACACTTGCAGGCTTTAGATGAAAGTCTCTTATCTATCTATGGAATAATTCAGGTGTATTCAACAATATAATCCTATTTGCCACTATTTGCGTATTTGGTTCCAAGTTTATAGGAAGCTGAACATATAAATTAGCTCTTCAAAACCCACCAAACTGTAGAATTATAACAACTGAACATTATAAGACTCTGTAGTAGTGCTCTGCCTCTGTGACCTATTGGATGTTAACTGATACTGGATGGAATGTAACCATGCAGACTGTGAGATGT
Source organism: Chromobotia macracanthus (assembly GCA_036877525.1). NCBI lineage: Eukaryota > Metazoa > Chordata > Actinopteri > Cypriniformes > Botiidae > Chromobotia > Chromobotia macracanthus. The sequence continues at coordinate 7,414,807 of JAZGTH010000020.1, read as the reverse complement.
GTGATTGGTCAGTGGACCTGAGGCAGAACACGGCACGATTAAAAAGGTGACAGCCTGCTTGGCTGATGGTCACAGAGGTGGTGCAGAGGTGGGCATCTCCTGTTGACCGGGCTACTCAAGGGCTGTCAATGACAATCAAGTCACAGACTGATGCGACTGGATGTGTCTGGCCTAAAGACCCTTGAGTTTCTAAAACCCAAGTAGAGATGTAGAGATGCCTTCAAGATGACCAGGGCAAAAACCAGGGGCTTTAAAACACATATGATTATTTTTTAATGATACTTCTAATGTATGAAGTACAATGTTGGGACCACAAAGAATAAACAAAAACAAAATAAACAAACACTGAGAAAGCAACAAACATCAAACAAACAATAAATATCAAAGGACATTTATTTGTACATTTAAAAAATGAATGAATTCCACAGCAACAGACAACAAAACATCAAACTATTTCTTTTATATAAAGATGGCAGAACTATCTTTTTACACTTTGCAAGCAAAGCATCACACAAAAGATGGTGCAAAATGATGAAAGAACAGATATTGAGCAGTGTTCTAAATGAAGACAAAAACTATTTGGACACTTTCTGGGTTTAAAACTTGTTGGAACATATTCCATACACCTCCACCTGTAGTTACACTCCCATAGGAGGGAAAGTCACACATATCTTAATTGTTTCTCATAGACAGCATTATAATCTTACTGTAAGTTAATAATATTCTCATGTCTGTCTCTTTGTATTTTTCCCAGGTTATAGGAAAAACACTTGACACAAAGTTAACAGTTAAATGAAACAACTGCGAGCTCCATTTTTTGTGTTGAGCTTTGACTGAGCAGTCTCTGAGCAATAACATTTGCTCTGGGGTGCCATGTGAACTTGAAGCGAATTGACTTCATATTGCCAAATGAACGCTGATTAAATTAATTCTAAGAAAATGTCTAGCATTATCTCTTTGCAAATGCCACTTGGCTTGATTATTTTGTTATCAACAGTACATGTGTAAGCGTTAAAATACATACACATATACTGTATATACAGTACATACCATACTCTTCTGCCATTAAATGTAACAACAATAAATCGTCTCATCTTCATCAGTTATAAAGGAGGAAATTAGATGTGACAGTAATTACCCATAAGCAGAACGTAGGAAAAACATATCATAATGTTCTCTAAACATTCTTTTCCAGGCAAGAGTTTGCATGGGGCCCCGCTGTTATGACCTGGTGTTTGATTGATGTTCTAATAGAGGCCTTCTGCCTCTCTGAAGACTGGAAACTCACCCTACCAGCCCAAAGCACCAAACAAGCACAGTTGTCTCATCAGCACAGCAGCCATGATGAAACCGCAGAGAAGGGGAGAACGCTTGTTTAATAGCGTGTATAAATCTAACAGCTGTCTATCAGAAAGAACCAAGAACTGATGTGCAGCTTTAAGGGGAATTGTGAGTGATGTAAGTATAGGAGGGAGGGGCTCAACTCATGTCTGTGTTAAAGATCTAATTTCACTGCAGCCACATGATACATGACGCAGTGATCCAAATTAGATGAGAGGAGGATCTGCATTGAAGTTTGGTAACCAAGAAGCTGCAGCAGGAAATGAAACAGGAAGTGAGCTCCTTATAAAGGATGTTTAGGTTTATCTATGTTTAGATTTCTCATTCATTTCATGGCAGTTTCTAAACTGGCACAAGATCCCCTTGGATGTAAGTAATCACCTGAGCCAAAAATATCATTAGATTGTCTCTCTACAGTCACAGGAAAAGGACAACACTGACCACAAAAACATAGTTCCAGCAGATTCCAAAAAGGGCCAACTGCATGTGCATGCATGTGTGTGCATATATGTGCTAACTGATCTATTATTAAAAAGTCAAATGCCTCAGTTTCCTCATGGACTTCTAACCCATATTTACTGTCTATTGCATTTCTCAGTATTGCACTTAACTATAAATACTGACAAATAAACAGCGCAGTATAAACAGCGCTAACAAACTTAACTCTTTCTTCAAGTTAAATCACGCAGAATGGAAATCTGAGGGTTTTATTGTGTACAAACAAGAAATTAAATATTCACTTTAGACAACTGCTCACCTGCAAGCCAAGAAGCTTCTCACTGGGTTTGATGTGTCTCTGAATCTCACAGGCCACCGGCTGAATGACTTTAATACCGTCCTCATAAAACACATAGAACATGTTTCCAATCCCCAGACCTGCAATGTGACATATGGGATTATTATTTGATAATATTAATGCATTATGATGCTCACAGTGCATTTAAGCTATACAATTTATCAGTATGTGTTTTTTCTGGGAATCGAACCCATGACTTTAGCCTTAAAAAAACCATGCTCTACCAGCTAAGCTCAAGAAGAGCATTAGAACAGCGTAACATTATAGTTATTCAAGTTAAATACAATATACTATATATTTAATCTCAGTCAGATTCTATAATTGTATAGAATTTGAACAAAATGCTTACCTTCTTCCCTCCATAGAATGTTTGCCACTGTAAAAAAAAGTAAATGAAGACTAAAGTGAGAGAGGTTTTCTGCATAATGCATGCACAGGGTATACATATAAATAGCACATACTGCAAAAACAAAGACTGTCTTCTTAATAACTACAGCAGGAAGTTTAATTCACATTTGTTTAATTGTTTGAAGTTCTGCTCAAACCTTCCAGACATGCAGCACATTTCCAATTCCTGGTTATATTTCCTAATGTTGTGTTAAACCAATGAAAAGTTGTGTTTGAATTGGCCAAAGTAATTATACTCTGCAACCTAAGGAGCTTATTGATTTGACTTGCTCATGTGTAATCAATACTGTGCTGTCATTATACACTGAGATCGGCCTGTGGGGATTTATACACTGAGTTCACACCCTTCAGAGCACACACACAAACCGCAGCCATCACGCAGAGGAAACAATGTGCGCCAAGGTGAAAGTCTGAGCTTATCTTCAAATTAAGAGTGATTATTTACCCGCAACTGCTGGCACTATGGCTAGCATTGCCTCTTAAAACACTTTAAACTTTAGAGATTGAGATCGATGACCCAATCTTGTGGCAAAAAAATATCACACATAATTAACGGAATTATTCTAAAAGCATTTCTGTACAGAACTGATTGTAAAACACCCCATTAAGAAGAAATAATTCAGATTCAGCATTTATGTTGTACCCTAATGAAAATAAAAAAAGTGGCCATTACCCACAAATGACCGATGTGCCGTTATTATACATGTGCAATATTTGTCACAGTTGGGATCTATTGATAAATATGGCTCATTAGCAGGAAAGAACAGGATATTATGTCAATGCTTTATTACTAAATGCATTTTGTAGTGAAGATGTGACCTCCAACTGTTCTTCATCAACACAATTCTCTAAATCTTTCATAGCCTTTATCTCTAAGTCTGCAAGCAATCTCCCACAATTCACTTGTGCTTTACAATTCTCATTCTTTTCTTGTTCCTTCTCTGACTTCATCAGTGGGACCGGAGATGAAATAAATAGTTTTAAGAATAGTAATGAAGCAATAGAGTTAATCTTCAATAAGTCTACAGTCTTAATAAAGTTCTTTTCCTTCAATACATGAATGCCATCTAAAAGACTGCCATTGATTCAACTATTGATGAGATCATAATAATGTAAAACCACTCAAAAAATAAATAGATCTGCTTTACAGTATGAAACTAGAAGGTAGCTGTTTTAAAAAAAGTGATAAGTTCAAAACCAATTTGAAATTTGTGTATTGACACAATTCATCATCAGGCAGTGAGTTGGTATGCTAACACTAGTTGGTAAGTTGGTAAGCATTATATTATATTACACAATTTCCCACAGGAAATGTTATTGCTCTTCCACAGCTCAAGAGACTTTATTGAGTTCTTAGTTCTGTTTCAGTATCAACATTGTCCTCAGATGTTTCAGACTTTCTGCCATTCAGTAAGAGTATAGAGCTACAAAATTCCTGTATGTAGCATATCTTAGATAATTTGATCAAAGAACTTGATTAAAAATATTTGAGTTCATTTTGTAAACTAAGAAAACATTTCTCTTACAGAAGCTGAAAAGGAGGTAAAAAGTCTCAGTTTGGCCTCTGTCTAGTTGCATTGCTGTCTAAGGGACACAACTGAGATATTAAAGAGATGTTATGTCATTTTTCCTGTGGGCTGACTTATCCAAAAACATGGCTTTCTTAAGTAGTTACAGTTAAATAAAGTGGTCTGCAAAGAGAAGTCACAAACCTCACCTTAAGCACTCTCCCTTCAGCAGTGTCGCACTTTAAACTTGCGATGGTGGAAACAGCAATGTTGCCGGATGGCTGTGATGGAGTAACAGGTAGAGCCGGTGCTGGGCTCTAATTAGGTCTCCATCACAAATGGAAAACTAATCAAGACAAATGCCTGAGGTCTGAGTCTGCTTTTCCTCACTGAATCATTCATTGACCTATCAAAGTATTCACAAGCTGAAAAGGGAGTTCTGCGTCCATCATGTTAATGTGCTGTTATGCAAAAGCCCCTGGTGGTTCTACATAATTAAGAGAACGGGTATGATTTAATTATGACCATTATGAAGGTAGATGCTATATGAATGAATATGCTATACTGTTGACAAATGTGACCTATATGTTCCACTTCCAACTTAACGTATAAAGCATGTATAAGGAGAATATAAGGTATATTGTGTATTCAGAGGTTTCTGAAGGTCATGCTACCTTCCAGGTAGGTACTCTACTTTATTTTGCTGCTGTTGCTTTATCTAACTTTAATACACCGTTCTGAAGTCATTTGAGTATTGAGGTTAATGCCCTCAGGTATAGGTCAATACTTCAGAGAGAGACGCCTGCTGAAACACACCTCCAGAAAATACATGCGATTGCGGGAGAGAAGAGGAAATTGCCATTAATTTCTGCCTTTGAGCAGTGATACAGAGTATAAGCTGTGTAGGACTGAGTTTGAGACCTAGAGACCACTAGACCTGTGTTAGTTTAGCTTGGTCCTTATTTACCCAGGTAACAACAAACTAAATCTAAAAAACAACCGAGGCATGTCACACTTAATATATAGCTAAACAAAGCAGAAACATATTCTGACCTCTCAAATAATAAAAGTGATAATACTTTTCAAGTCTTCTGAAGTCATACAACAGCTTTGAATGAAGAAATGAAATCAAAAATCAAAAAATCAAAAATCAGAAATCAAAATTTAAGTCGTCATTCAGAAACAACTCAGTCTACTCTTCAGTGAATCATTGAGTCGATGACTTGAACTCAAGATGCAGATCGGCCTGATTTGTAAACAAATCATTTATATTGGACCTGAATCAACTGAATCATTCAAAAGACTAAACTCAAGAAAATCATTGTTTACAAATCAGACACAGTTACTGTTTTGTGTTTCTTACACAAAGCTATTGTATAGTTTAAGAAGACATGAAATATAAACACGAGCCATATATAATACTATTATAATACTTAGATTGGCCTTTGGTTCATTCACTTTAATTACATAGATAAAATATCCAAAATATGCTTCATCCTCACAAAATAGACCCTGTGTCCAACAAAAAAAACTTTCTGAATTGCAATGATGAGGAACTTTATTAGTACATTTTGGATATGAGGATCTTTATGTGGACCTTTATGAGGATATGAGTAATGTTTTTTATTTTAGGTAAGCTACACTTTTAAATTAACTACAGGCATCTTTATGAAAGTATACAGTACATGCTTTGTTTGTGGGTACTGATGGAGACTACAAGTGACAATAAATAAGCTTGGACTAAATTCGAAAAGTTCAGACTTTCTGGCTTTCCACAAAGCTAAACCCCGTCTCATTCCTTCCTTCCAGGCCACACACAATACAAATGAGTTCCACTTTATACCGAGTCACTTAGCCTTAAAACCCTCCCAGTGGAGCATGAAATGGCAGAGGTGAGCATGATCACATATCCCAGAATGCAATGCCATAGAGAAGCCTACATTGTTTTGATGGGCCCAGTGCATGACAGAGCAGAACACAAAATGACAGGCTGTGAAATGATAATTCTGACAGGTTCCCCACAGTACAGGCAAAAATGCCTCATCGTCAAACAAAAAAACAGCTACGCGAACAAAATAACTGTCCCTAAACAGCCTCTTCTGGTTTTTGGCGAGGTACCTGCTGTAGGAAAGTTTTGTGTTTGACTGTGGAATGGTGGGTACTCAGAGACACTGCTTATTTTCAAAGCCTTTTCTCTCTGCATCTGTTCCTTTGTTTTCTTCCACTGTCCCTTCTGATAACACCTAGCAGAGTGAACATGATTCCATAATCCAACAATCACACAGCTGCATAAGAAACCATAGGGATATCAGCATTATTATTGTTTGTGAGTTTCCAGCAGGTGGTGTTTATCTGAAAGCCTTAAATACTTGGCCAGTATTTCCCCCCTGACAAGACAGCAACAGCAAACTGTGTCATTTCTTTTAGATGATGAGTAGAATCACACCTGAGTGATTCGCTTCACCCCAGACTCAAATTGCTCATCTGTTTAATCCACCTCCCACAGCACTCATCTGCTGACATTTCCAAGCAAAAATATCTTCCGGGATAGATGTACTCAAATATTTGATGACAGTACAATTTGTATGGTGGCATTTGGTTTACTTCTTAACTGAATTAGGTTCTTTGCATGATTAACAAGAGAGAACATTGGTATTACTTTTATTAGCTTTTGTCTTGGCATGGGCCTGTTTAAGCCCTGAAGTCGAGGTCTGTAATTTTTGCAACACTAGTGACAACAAACAGAATTGTATAAGTAACGATTGTTTTACAACAGGTTTCCCAAACTCTTCTACTCCACCTCTTTTTCATTGTTAACCAAAAAACAAAAAACTGGTCACTTACGGAATACGTAGTATATGTAGTAGTACATATACTACGTAGTCGTATATGTACTACTACATAGTCCTGAGCATTAAACACAATTTATTGTTGAAATCACACTTGTATCTTGGATCATCTCTTAACAACCTCAGAGCTCACAGTAAGTTTATTATATACATTATAATATATATATTATCATTAAGAATTGTCATTAAAAAATCTTGAAATTAAAAATGTAAGAGACTTAAACCTCCAGGCCCTTTCTGCTGCACTCTGCTGGTTGAGCCAGCCAAGTTTTCGTGCAAATATAATTGGAATAGGAGAAAGTGCTTTTATGTCAAACAAATTACTTACCAACTCTAATATTAGAAACAAAACTGACAGAATATTGACATTATTGGAGTGAACCTTGCTCAGAGAGTCTTAAGGGTTTTACTTATCTGGCGTACTTCCAATTTTATGGGCTCCACAGAAGTAGATCTGGGACATTGTTTAATCTTCAGGAGTATAGGGAAAGACGAGGGACAGAGATTATTTTCTTTCCTCTGAGTGTAGTGTGGTTTTCTCTGTGACCTGTAGAACGCTACTGACCCCGACTGCTGAAGACTGACCCCAAACCTCACTTTGTTTTGTCCATTAGATGTACGATCGCTTTTATCACACAACCCTATGACCTTTTAGAAGGTGCAATTGTCGCTGCACACACAAAGTGTGTAAGCCACATGCTTGTTAATAAATTCCAACATTCACTGTTAAATTTAGTGGTTTCAGACATCTGCTGTCACATATATGCATTAAGGACAAATCAATCACCCGTCCACACTCTAAATGCTTAATGATTTCAATAACAAGAACATTTTAAATGTGCTGCATGGGTGAACGTTGAAAATATATTTGCTGGGCTGCTGGGCTCAGTGAAAGCAGAGAACCGTGTATCATCCAGAGTTTAGACCTGACATTAAAGAACTAATGTCACAGGTAATCCTACCTGACAGTATAGAATTGTTCCTTGTATTGGAAATGAAAGCAATAGCGTAGACCATCAAATCCAACATCTTAGCCTGTTGACGCTTCAGACGCATGAGATGAATAAGAACTACACTAATGTATCAAACAGCAACAATTTAGAGCTGATTCACACTGCATGCAGATAAACATTGAAGCGTAACCGCGATGTGTCTACTGAACACTGTGTCTACTGTGAAACAGAACTGCAGCTTTTTATATATATAATAAAAGTGAATACTGGGTTACTGCAATGAGTAGTTCCTGTAATAATGGCCATAGATTATGAAACAGTTATTGAGAACAAGCTACTAAGAACTATCAAACTTATGATTAAACTTTATGATCATCATAAAATCTAATTTACATGAGGACGGCCCAATAGTAATTAATCTACATGTGGAAATCTAAAGCGAGATGTGTAGTTACAAACTGCTTAGAGTTTCTGGATTATGTCAGATTTACTGAATGAAGCTTTGCCGTGTTTTTACATTTTGTTTTCAAACAATGGTTAAATAGTATTCTATAATTAGTCTATTATTTGAGAAAATACAAGCAGAACATACAGTAAATAAGGGTTTGTACATTTTTAACTAAGCAAAAACATAGTCAGTACCAAAACTCTTTGCACCAAAAATCTTTTTGTTAAGTAACACTATATTTGTTACACAGGCAGTGAATGCTGTTACTTGCTAATCTGTGCGTTGAAATAAACCTGCGCCACTACATGTTGCTTATGTCTGCAGATCTCAAGTTGCTTTTACCTCCAAAGAAAAACGTCTTCTGAAATACCAATTATTTGTGACAGCTATGACAAGGCTATTCAGATTCACTCCTGGAGGGCCACCATCCTGTGGAGTTCAGCTCCAATCTATTTAATATCCTCAATATTCCTTTAAAATGACCAGTACGTGTACACAAGCAGGGATAGAACTTAACTCTGAAGGACGCTGGCCCTCCATGAGTGAATCTGAACAGCCCTGACCTATAAGAATATCTGTACACATGCAGAGATTATAATAGTCTGCTTGAGGAACCATGCAAGATGGTCTGCTGGTTGTGTTGATCCAGACAGTGTTGTAGAACAGCTGTAGGGGAGTTCATCTGTCAGAATAGAGATCAAAGGGTTTGGATTTACTGACTCCAGATCAGTGGGCAGCACCATAGTGAAGCTAAGAAAATACTCTCATCCATTATACATGCAGGTAGAACACAGGCAGCAATAGTTCAGTCTGTCTGACGTGTGAGGAACCCTGGCCTTCTGTTGGTACAGTGCATCACTGGGTCACATCTTACTAAACTACAATACCCAGACCTCTGAACTCAGTCAATGGACTACATCTGCCAGCACCTCCGCACAGTCATTAGAAATAATGTGACTGACTGACTGATGACTGTAGAGTGACCCACAGGGTTTTTCTCCATCCCACAGCCCACACCACTTAAATATAATGAATCTTCTAACTGTTTCCACACACATGCATAAACATACAAAATAAATTGCTGCCAAAATAACATCTGAATGCATTAAGACTCCTGAGCAGCCCAATGCAGCAATATTTACGCAACCAATGGTGTGGGATTTTGGGGTGGGATTACATGGTTGTCTGACCAATGACATATCCAGGGAGGGATGGACTGTTTGGGAAATTTACTACTTAACTGCTCTCTGTGTTAAACACTGTCATGTTAGTATTGCATTTACAAGTTTATTTTCAAGGTTTAATATGATTTTGTTTCAGTTAATCCTGATTTTTTATGATCAACAATACAATTTTTTATACAGCCATATTATAACGCCATAAAATTCAAACATCAGGTCCCTGGAGCTTTTCTTCCATTATTTCATTTCCTTCTGGGTCTAATATTACATCTGAAGTTTATAAACTATTAACATTCAGTCCGATGAGTAATGCAAATATATGGGCAGTAAGGCTGCATCACAGGAAGAAATGAACTGCACAACATGACTTATACATACGCGTTTTCCGGGCAGAATCCTCCACAAAAAGAGAAGAGATGTCCTCGTCCACGCCTGCCTCATTGCGGGCGATGCAGGTGTATGCGCCCGTGTCTTCGAAGTGGACGTTGCTGATGTGCACCTCGCTTCCATTAGCTGCAGAGGAAAAAAATCAAAATAAAATAAAGATTCAAGTTAACTTTCCCTCCAAACATCTTCTAAATCACTTTCGACAGAAACATGGTGATGGCTCCATTTATACAAGTCCTTCTAAAAGGATAGTGAAAATGTTTTTGATAACAGCTGAAAAATTTATAGCGTTCTCAAGTTGTCATGTTGGGTTTAGTTTGAACGGCTGACTCTGGCGAAGTGTCAGATGATGATAGTCCCCACAGGGTGTATCATGGAAGTGAGAAAGAATCTAGATCATGACAAACATGTCATTCACCAAAACCAGCAGGCATCAATGTTATATTAAGCTTCTTTAAAATGACAGCAATCAACATCTGCTTGTGAAGAAATGTGGGTACAACATTTTTAGCTGTGAACTCAGCTAGTTTAAAAGCTATAACTGATAACTGCTTGTGAAGGCCGAATGCATAAATGCAAATGAATTGCTCGTGTCCTTAAAGTGTGCAATTTCTGCATTTGAAAACCATCATTTTTGCAATTCTGCTTGGAAGCTGCAGAATTTTTCTGAGAAAACGACACAGTTTATTTTACATATATGCACGTGGCACACACCCGAAACTGGAGCAACTTACAGTGTGCTCAAACTATACATTTTAACAGTCTGTGTATTCACTAGAAATGAAACCTATGACCTTGAAGCACCATTCTCCATGATACACATTAAAATGCTGCAATTGAATGTTGGGAGTAAATTAGGTAATAAATAAAAATATGGTACTAAATGGTATTTTGTGATTTATTATTATTAATTTCAGAGAAGCACAGCTATATGGTATTTGTATTTGTTTGACCTTGAAGTGTGAGTTGTTTGGAGAGTTTTGTGGTGATGTCCATGCCGTTCTTCAGCCAAGAGAGCTGTGGGTCGGGAATGCCCTCAGCATAGCACCTCAGACTGGCTGTTACACCCGGCTCACGTGCCTGGCTCTCTGGGTACACCCGGATGACTGGAGGCACTATAAACAAATAAACAAATGTATGGACAAACATGAACGAAGGACACACTGAATGATTGTAAAGACAAAATGACCTTTTTATTATAAAAGTGCACTTTATCGTTTAACCCTACAATAGTATAGTGGCACTATTAACAATAGGTCAAAGACTTTTAAACATCAGCCATATGCCACCAAATCAGGTTGGTGAGGAAAAAACTCAACTGCACATGATCAGAAGAACTGGAGAGGACTGCTGCTGAGTCATCGAACCTGTTAATTGAGATTCATTGATTTTGTGAGGTATCTCTCAGGAAGAGAGAAACAAAAACAAGGAACAACAAATAAATCATCTTTCCTCCCTTCGTTTAACCAGTTCACTTCATTTAGAAAATGTTTGGATGGTGGTAGCAGGGGGAGCCATATTATAACACACAAAGGGGCTGATTTAATGAAATGTTTTGCTTCAAAGAACAGGAAGTGGAATTTTGAGTCTTAAGCCTTAAGGGACTCGGCCTGTTTATTATGGAGTTCAGCTCACAATTGGAATCCAGAAGTCATTGAGAGTAAAAATGGTAGGCTAAGATCCTTTTGGTGTTCCAAGAATAGCTCACGGCTAATGAGCAGATCATAATAAACACTAAAATGAAGTGAAAGCAAAGCAGAGTGTCATTCTACCCTATTTAAATATTACAAAATAACAGTGAAGAAAGTTCTCTTCATAATAACAAAGTTTTATTTAACTTCACTGTATCTTTTGTGTTGCAATGTTGGATCCATGACAAAAGATTCTATAATTACAGCCACATAACTTTGGTCTCATGAGCCTAACTAGAAAAATGACCACTACTCTAACTAATCTTTCCCATTTTTTCATAAGTTTAACCTAGAAATGATATGATTTTTTTTTACAAATGACTTTACTGTCTGCTTATGCATGCCTGGATCTGTCCTTGTATGTATTTTATTACCTGAGGATCAAGTTGAGATTGTCCCCAGTGTGAAACGCATCAAAGCTGACAGCTCTATCACAAAACTCTCATGGCCCCTGGTCTCCTCCAATCTCCCTCCTTTTATTCCTCTGGCCTCTTTTTCTTTGTTTCTCTCTGGTTTGATTTTCTGTGAGAATAAGCAAGTGTTTTGGCTCGAGAGAGTGTAAGCCCGCCATCACTGGACCGGATAAATTCTCTGTGTGTATTTGTTCCTCCGTGAAATTGAGAGTTAGATTTATTAGTTTATGTTTCTCTTTTGTCTCTCTTGGCGTGCTGACGTGCCATCACACGCGACACAGGGAATTGTGTGTGATTCATGGCCTGAGTGTGTGCATTGCCACTGATGAGCTTTCAGTGTTCTCGATCAAAGTTTCCTCTCGATTTCACCACCTCTGAGACCCAGCATTTCTGTGAGCCGATCCGACCCCTTTAATTTTCCCTGCAAACACTGCTGCTCTGAAACATCTGTGAGTTGTTGGGGGGCAAAAGTCTTTAAAAATAAAAAAATACCCACAGTGACAACCATGTATATATATATATATTGTGGATTAAACTGTGGATTAAAGGCTAGTAATAGGCTTATATTCACTTATAAAAACAAGCAATATATTAAGCTACAAGCCTTTTTTTCTGCGTTTTTCAATACTGTCTAATGCTACCATAATATATTGTTGTGTTTCCCATAATGTTTTTCAGCAAACATTTACATATTTGATTAATTTATGGGCATGTCATGTAATTAATTAGATTCAATTTTAAAACCGAGTCATAGCCCAAATGTACACACATTTATCCTGAGAAACACAGTGCATCATAAAGAGGTTTATTACTGTTCACCTCAATTTACAGTCAAGGCAAAACTCTGCTTGGAAAACAAAGCGACATCATTATATTGTCATTAATCTAAATGAAAAAGGGTGCTAAGGACAGAAATGTGAAGCCAAAAGGTTGAGAGTCATTTGCTGTGCACTGTGGAACAAATGAATGGAAAGTAGCTGCCTCAGAGGCATGTAGATGCTTCAAGCTGAGCTAAAACTACACAGATGCAATAAATAGGAAAAAAACATGGAAAATTAAGTGTGAACAATGTCACTCTTTCATAAGGAAGCATAATTAGGTAAAGCAGGACCACTATTGCTTTTGTGACACTCAACACAAAAGTAGAACATGTGTCACCCCTAATTAATTTCCCATTTCCTCTCAGATCTGTCCATAATCAATTGCTAGCCAACCACTCTGAAGGCAAGTTCTATTGTTTTTCATCCAATTAAAATTTGATGTTATAATATAATTAAATTAAAGTTTTGTCTGTCAATGAGAAATGGCTGATGTATAAAGACCAGCACAATTGATGTTTTGTCTGCTGGATTCCAGCACTGGATGTTGGAGTGACCATCTGACCATCAGGCTTTTTAACTAGATTAACCAGGTAAGAAAAGCTGGTGACCAGCATGCCTATGTTATACCACCAACAAACTAACATTAACTAGCTTAAACCAGAATTAGCACATAAACACTCATTGGTCAAAGCTGGTCTTTTTAGTATGCTAGTTGAAACTTTAGGAATGATGGAAAATTAAAATTACAACCACAAAATCTGACAAAAAGACAGTTTTACCCTTAAGACAATGGCATTACTGGCATGAAAGTATAAGGCACTTTATTTTTTGCCCAAGTGCTCAACCTTGACAAAATGGTTTTCTCCACTTCTTTCCAACCTCTCTGGCTCTGTTTCTAAACAAGTCTGCATTGTGAAACCTCATATGTGCCTTTACTTTTCTGTCAGGTGTGGGTTATAAACTGCCCAATGCACTTAGTTGTTATGTGGAAAAACTTTACTTGTAAAACTTCACATGTAAACACAGCTCTTACCAATTTATCAGAAGTAATGAAAAAGACAAATGAAAGATAAGGATGTAAAGCTTCTTACTTGTGGGTTTGTAAAAGTTAAATAATTCCTGAATATTTACAGGTAAATGTGTTTGTGTATTACATACCATTAACCTGCAGGGTGTGTGTCTGGAAAAGCTGTTCGTATCCATCTGCATGGCAGGTGTAGTTGCCCATGTGTGTAGTGGTGATCTTAGTGATGTACAGCGATCCATCATCTCCAAAATCCTGTAAAAAAAACACGAAACAGCCATCACGTGATCTCACAGAGTGAACAATGATAACAAACAACTACAAACCATAGCAGAGAGCTAGAATGTTACTGTGCACTACAACCAAAATTAGCTCGCGAGAGAGAGATGCAATTTGCATCAGCTGTGCTGCAGGCCGTCATTAAAGTGCAACACACACCATTTATTCTTTACATACTGCCTTTAAGGAAACAAAAAAACTCATAGAAACTCAAGAGAGATTCTACACAGAGAACATACTGTATTATACTGTATTACTACTAGGTGTCTTCCAAAACTGCCCTTTATGCAAATTCTATTCAAAATATCATACACATGAAACTAATGACACACAGTCAAGCATAACTTTGTAATATAATAAGACACTTATTTTTAAAGCATGTATTTTACACCATTGGCAAACAGTTATTTCTAGTTTAAGAAATAAACCTCACTAAAGTCTGTTTGATTTATGTTTAAAATCAAAACAACTTGAAATTTACAATAGGATAAGATTATGAACTTACTGTACTGTGAAAACCAGACAAAATCAGTGATGAAGAAAATGACTTGTTTGCAGTATATAGCTCACATTTCACGCAGCATTCTTAAATACCCACAAAGTACAACGTCTATTATGAAAGCACAATTAATGAAGCACAGCAGTTTAGCAGTGTGCTACCACGCACCAGTGAAAGAGTCAAAACTCTGCTCATTACAGGTCACAACCTTTAGCAAGCAAATAAACAAGCCCCTTTTGCCACAACAAGCCCCAAATGAGTGAAAGCAGCGGTACAGAGAAAGCATTTGATAAAAACTCTGCAAAACAAAACACAGGGGCCACAGTACATGAAACAAAATCGGATTGCACAAAGACATTTGAAAGTATAATGACGAGTGGAAAGAAAAGGATCAGAGAGTAGAGCAGTAAGCAGCGTCACAGAGGACAAAAGCCCGGAGAAAAATGGCATCAATACCCAAACAAAACCCCATGAAGCTAATTAATTCACATGCCTGTTTTACAAGGTCAACCGGCCTTAAAATAATGACTCACTGACATCAAGAAACTCTTAAGTGTTCCCTCAAGGACGATTCACCCAGTTCTGATCAAATCTCTTCATTTAGATTTGAGTAGGTTGCAGCATCCGAATAAACTTAAGCCATGCGTATACTGCACGATTTTAATAGTTGTTTACAATTGTTGCTTGTCAGACTGTACAAACTTGATCTCAGCTATAAGCCATGTCACACTGTGAAATATTAGAAATATTAGTCATTAATGTCACATTTTCAATGTACGACAATACATGGAAAAATGGACATATGTAAGAAGACTTGTCTGGAATTTACTGTTTTCAGTCTGTGACATGTTCAGGGATGGTGAGCCACATTTATACAAACAACAGCAAACAAAAGCATCTCTAAAGTTAATTTTAATCCATTTGATCCATTGGTTTTTAATCTGACAATCTGGCCAGAACATTAACAGAGCACAAATCTGATCGCAACAGTCATTAAATGGCTGTTAGCGAACATGTCAAACTGACGACCAAAGACTACAGATTTTGGCAAAAAAAATTTAAAATTTGTCTCAGATAGCCAAAACTGTGGGCACTTGGCTATAGAACGATGCAGAAATGAAAATCCTTCTGCTGAAGTCTTCAGCTTCTCAACTGTTTCTCTTGAGAAACAGACCCAAGTAAGGTCACGCGTCTCCTCTAGAGCTTCAGATAAGCTCTCAAAAATGTCACAAATTATACTCAGATCTGATATAATACTGTACCAAAACCTGCAATCAAAAGTCAGAAATTTCAATATGAACTCAAACACAGCTTTGCTAGGTAAAGCAGAATGCAATTTACTGCCTTGAGGTCAGTGGCAAAAAGAAATATGCTTTGAAAGTGTATTTGGTGTAAAAAAAAATACACTACACTATTTATACAAATGTTACATTTCAGTAGCCCAGCTGCTTGAAAAACAGTGCACATCTTCTGTAAAGACTTTTTGTATTTCTAATGAGCAGCAGTGTTCTGTGACAAAACTCTACACTGTTGATTTTAATATCTCTTTCTTTTTGCACATGTAGCTCTATAGACGATTGCACTGAGGCAATAATCAAGCAAGCTCTCCTAAACTGTCCTCTCTCGCAAGTGTCCGTATGTAATCTGAAAGTTATTTCAGTCGATACTGCCCTTAAAATAGCTTCAATTCAGTTAGCTTCTTTTTAGCAATTTGCAGTGCAGAAACCTCCATTTCTAAAGGGAAGCCTGATTCTACTTTAACTCCCTCAACTAATGAGTAGCTTATACTGCAGCTCAGAAAGCTACAGTTTCAAAGTAGCTTCCCTTACACTGGTGTGCTATATTAGGTCTTAATACACCACAGGCCACTGCATAATATGGTGCCAAGATGTGCCGTAATTAACCCTACAGAAGATCAGGCCAGGGAAAGACGACAGCAGAAATATTTCACAGAGGCACAGAAGAGTGGAAATCAGCTTCCTTTTTTCCCCTAATCTGATCTTTAGCTCACCAAAGTATAAATGTGGTTCATTAGCTTAATGTGTTTTCATTGTGGTAGCTCATAGACAATCAAAGCTGAGAATATGAACCTACCTGAGATGGAATCTGTGGAAAGAAAATCGATCCGAACAGCAACAAATCAGTTTCAACAATCATTTCAGGTGTCATGCAAAAAAGCAAAAGGCAATTTTTGCTGTGAGGTAGAACACACATGCAAAGATGGTTATTTCTGTTACAAAGAAAACCATTGTTACTTTCTAATGAGTAGCAGGTCTAATTAAATTATTTACATGTGCATATTAGTTAATTTACATCTTTATGACTTTTAATGTGTATATGCTTTAAAGGAATACCCACATAATCCGGCTGGAAGATTATATTTAACAGTATGAGACCATAATCATTTTCTGTGCAGCTCTTCCTGCTGATCTTTGATAAAGTTTTGCCCAGTTTTTAGTTTAGTTTCTGATTGTTTAAAGTTAAAAAAGAGAAAAAGCCCTTCTTTTGTTTTATATATTCAGAAAGTAGTTTAAAATAATGGCACAGTGACATTGATCTCAGTTGCATCCCATGATGCAACACTCGGCAAGCTCCATCATTTTCAGAAAAAAGAAGATGAAAACGAAGACTTCCAAAAGTGACATAAAGACATTAACCCTTAACTGTTCTTGGATTAATTAGTTTCTTTTGGACAGTAGACACAAAGAACGAAAGATTGTATGAGACAATAAAGAGCCTTCTGTGGTCAAGGCTGGAATGCATGTGAAGGCTGTGGCAGTCATAAAGCTTACATGATGACAGTAAGTGCAGGAAATGCAGGATACAATTCAAGGACACATAAACAATATTTCTCCATATTAGAGAATTTTCCAGTTTAGGTCTGTATGCTATTCTGTAGAGCACTGAGATTTCTTCAGGCTCTCCTCTTAGTCTATTGATTATTCAAGGAAATGCTATCAAAATGCACAGCCATTAAAAGCAACCCACCATCGCTATGACAGTATTATATAGTAAAAGTGTGAATATGCATTTGTTTAGGCTTAAATGAGTGTTTGTGTCTACATCAGAGCGTCTGAGTGTGTTTATGTGTTTTTTTTCGCATGTGGACTGCAAGGTGAAGGTTCTAGAAATGAATCTTGGCAGCCAGGAACCTCCTTCTTCATTTAAAAGGCTCATAAACTTTTAATTAACTGTATGGCGGATGATACATAGACTGTTGTATCTCTGACTGCTGTTGACTCAATAGAAAAATGCTCTAGTGAGCCAGGCTTTTGGCTGGTCAGATTCACAAACAACACACACAAGTACAACGTTTCATGCATAAACCCCCTTTTTGATGACAATGTTTAATATAAAGCTGTTTAGAAAATGGTTGAATGGATACCGGTAATGTTCCTGACAATATATTTCTGAGATATATATATATATATACCTGCAGCGTGTTAGGAATACAAAGGTTAATGTTCTGCAATCTTCCCTTTGGCAGAAATGTCTAACGTTTTATCAAAGTACTCCACAAAAATATTATTTAAACTTTTTTCAACTCATGTTTTAGATATCTTGTAAATGCACGCATGAAAGCAGCTTTAACAGTTCATGTGTTTTGGTGTCTTAATGCACATTATGGACATTCTGATTCATCCTGCACAAACACATAGACAAAAACAGTGGATATCAAACTTTTCAACATCAAGGCCACAATAAAATCTGAAGACCACTCACCCCACCCCACAATTTCCACACAACAACAAAAATAATCTAAAGCTCAAAATAATCTAAATGTATATTCATTATAAAAATAACTAATCACAAAGTAATATCCGACTTTTTAGCTTATTTTAATGCTTGTTTTGTCTTATTTTAGAGGTTTGTGAGCCCCGGCCCCCGGTTGAAAAACACTGGTATAATATACAGTAACTAAATACAAATACATCAAATTAAACATGGACACAAATTTCTTCATGTAACATAAAATAAATGAAACGTGCCTGCTTCTTTATGTGATTTGTTTTATTGTTACACTGATAGTTCACCCAAAAATAAATATTCATGTACACCCTCATGCTGTTCCAAACCTGTGAGACAAAAAACAAGAATAGCCAGTCTCTATTCTACTCTATTGTAGTCATATTGTAAAAGTTTCTTCTTGCATTACAAAGAAGCAAGAAAGGGTTTGAAACACCATAAGGGTGAGTAAATGACAACATAAATTTTATTTTTGTGTGATCTGTTGTTGATGGATAGATGATTACATCATCATAAGAGACATTTAGTTTTTAGCATTTCTCCCTCAATCCTCATTTACAATGATGTGCTTTTGTTCAAGTCATCACCGTGTTAAATGATGTTGTGCTACAGTGTGAACAACTAAAACATCCCTTATATTTCAATTTTATATTAAAGCAATGTTCCATCAGTTTGGGTTGGTTAAGGTCACTGTAATTAATATACATTATGACTTGAGTGTGGCACAACTTCAGAAGATGAAAAAGCCATCAGAAAATTGAAAGTTTGGTGCCTTGCTTTGATCTGAGCCCTTATTGTCCAGTGTTTTTTTCCTGAAATTTCATCTGGCTTGAAATCACTTCGTTGAATGTTTCACTCTAGATTCCATTACTTCAAAGGCAAGGTTCAGTTGAAAGCACATTAATAGAGATGAGGTGAATTAGATGGAATGTTGTATGATCTCACACTTTGTCATACCATCTACAAACAAGATTGTGGTATGGTGTGTGTGTGTTGTGTGCTTATTTGTGTATCACCCTTCTTGTCACTTTCTTGCTCAAACAGTCTTTACAAGGTAGTTGATTGAAATGATTTCCAGACAGTTCACACACACACACACACACTCCACCGAACGGGTAAAACTTAAGTGCAATGGTGCTGAAATGGGGTGAAACAGGGCGTGTCACTCACATTAATATCTTCTAGCTCCAGCATGTTGAGGGTGTGGTTATTGCGTCTCCAAATAATTGGTGGCCGCCGGTCACCCATAATGGCACATGTGAGCACAGCGCTTTGACCCACTGTTACCGTGGTGACACTCAGCTTCTGGTCATCAGGAAGGCTGAGCTCATAAACCTCTGTGAAACAAGCGAGAGAAAGTGTAGGTTAATTTAATGCGAATGAGCTTCATTCTTTCTGTTCTCAGTAAATCTATAAGATGGTGCCGACATCATCTATTAAAATCTATTTTCAGCGCACTTCCATCCATCATGGTTCATGGAAAATGATCATACTCCTGAGAACTTTGGTTCTGGTGTCAATAATAAGCAAAGCTACATTGACTTCCTGTGATTTCCTTTGAGGAGAAAGTGCCATCTTCTCTGTCAGTTTCCACCTTACTGCTGTGATATTCACTTCCTGTGACTTCATTACAACAATTAACCACATCACAGACAAACAAGTGCCAACATATTACCACAAGTAACCAATATATTACAAATTTAACAGATATATATATTTTTCTACCCCTTCACTGTTTGCTGTTTTTCCCTTGAAGCAGAAATCTCATTCTCTGTTCCAAATATATGATTTGGCATGTCATATTTTGTTACAATACATAAACAAAAGCAGTAACATTTGCCTACATGTGGTTGAGCTGTCCTCATAGGTAAACTGTAAATATTATTTTTTTATAGTTTTTACTGTACTGATGTATTCTATCTTCTCTGTTCTCAGACACGTTTCTCAGTCCCTGAATATCATGGAGAACAAATCTGCCCTCAGATGATGGTCAGTGAGCCGTCTGCTGCAGTCTGACTACATAGGTAGCCTACTAAGACAGCATCTATACCTGGACATATATACTCACACATTTAAGAAGATCTAAGATCAGAGGCTACAGTGAGACAAAGTCACGTGGTAAAAAGACAGACTCCCTCAATAAGTACCCTGATGGTGGTGTATTTATGAGCTCCATCAATCAGCTCAAACTCCTTGGGAAAACTGACGAGGATATAATGCTCTACACAACTGTAGTCGCTGAATTGCCCAGGGCAGGAGCTGAGGTGACTTTACAATCTGACTCATAGCTTCACAACACTCTTTATAATAATTGCGATCGGCTTTGTGCTGCTTACAGCGTTTGTCTTCTGATAGCATTACTTAGATCTGAAATTAAGATTTTAATGACGGTAAGAAATAACAGCTGTTCCAATGAGTCTCTGAGCAGAAACACATGGCAGTTCATTATGATGGCTTCTAAAGCTATTCAACTTTTTTTGAAAATAATGATCTCCACAGCCAATACTGAACACTGGCATAATAGGATAAATGTTAAAAGATTAAAAGATTCTCATATATAATTTCTTTGCTCTTCTACAGTGTGAGACCAATAACATAGCCAGGTGCCAAAATGCTTCAGTCAATCTAATTAATGGAAAGGTCTCCTCTCTTTGCCTTCCAATGGAGCTGTACCGCGACCTTTCGGGTTAACTGAAGCCCACCACTCATAAAAGCAGACAGCGACCAGCCTTTAATCCAGAGACATCATAAGAATCTCATTAAAATGAGGTACAGCCAAGAAAAGAACAACTCTGAAAACTTCCCACAATGCACTGCACACAGAGCACATTCGTCTTCATTGATTTGATCTCCCTTCCATGATCATGTTAATAACGTCTCAAATG